>CM069131.1:106508152-107761956 GCA_035221665.1 Okamejei kenojei
CATCTTTGGGATGTGTGAAGAAACAGGAGCACCCAGAGAAAACCCATGTGGTTACAGGGAGAATTTACAAACTCCGTACAGACAGTGCCCGTAGTCAGGATCGAACCAGGGTCTCTGGTGCTGTAAGGCAGCAACTGTACCCTTGCGCACTGTGCCGCCCACTAAATGAATGAACCTCTTTCACGATTTCAGAAAATCCTAAAGAGCATTGCAGCCAAAAGGTTTTTCAAAGTGTAATAACTGTCATAGGATGTGTCAAAACCAGTATAAAGACAGCAAGTTTCCACAAACAGTAATATGGCAAATATCAAGTTTATTTTTTGGTGATGATGATTATTACATAAATCAATACAGGATCATTTGTCCTTGACTGTGCTAATTCTTGCCCGTTAAGGTGAAACGTGTAGGTGTGATTCTTCAAAAGGAGCATCACAGGCCAGAACGTCCATGATGGTCCTTCAGAAATGGCATTGGAGCTTCATCAGATGATTGGCCAAAGCCCTGTCTTATGTGCTAGTTCCCAAAAGTCTCAGCCAAACTTCAGTAAATAAATTAGAAAACCTGCTTGGAAATGACAGCTGCATATATATTTTTCACTAACAGTTTGCCATATTGCACAGAAAATTGCATGCTTGAACCAAGAAATTGGGCAGTAGCAACTTGCACCTGGATTCCACCCTGCACCTTGATCCATTATTTTCCAAAGCACATGGGATAGAGTTAATGGGGATAGATTGAGTATTATTAACTCTTCCAGAATACCTTACTGGTAAAATACAATACGATAGGACTTTATTTATTCCAGGAGGGAAATTAATTTGCCAACAGTCATGAGTCATAAAAAACACAAAAAAACACAAAAAACACAAAAAAACCCACAAAAAATACAAAATACATGAAAGTCATAAAAAAACACGAAATACATGAAATACATGTAAGTGCTGACTAACTGAGAGCAAATCCAAGCAACTTTTGATATGTTCAAACATCCATTTACCCATCCCTTATGATCCCAGTCTTGCATCATTAAATGGAGTTTGTAACCAACAATTTGGATGACTCTATACTTTACACTATCGCATTTGTTTTGGTGGCTCAAACTGTGATTGTTAAGTTAAGAGTTTTCAATGTGCTGTTTTGGTAGCAATGAAAAGTGAGATTGTAACTTTTGAGCTTGGGAAACGCAAACTTTAGCAATTGTTTTACATTTGAAAAGTGATTATATTTCTCCTTGTTACCTGTTTACATCCTTTTTTTCCTTTAGCTATATTCCTGGGAAAGGTGGGCTGTTCATTGCAGTTAGAGAAGTCCGACACAGTCAATGGTACCTGCAACCCTGGCTCTAATTGTAGAAACAAAGAACTGCAGGTGCTATAGTTAATACACAAAATGACATAAAGTGCTGGTGTAACTCAGCAGGACAGCTCGGCATCTCTGGAGAACATGGATAGGTAACTTTTCAGGACGAAGACACAAGTCCAGTCTGTAGAAGAGTCTTGACACAAAACTTATCCAGAGATGCTGCCTGACCTACTGAGTTACTCCAGCATTTTGTATGTTTTTGCTCCAAGTATGAGGAAAACTATAAAGTGACGCAGGAAGTCACCTGAACATATGATGACCATCTCCCAAACTGCAATCCCTCCCCCTTATTCCTGTGATAAGAAAGGAAAACTAAAACACTTGTTGGAAGCCAGGTTTCAATGTCAGTTTGTGATACCGCTGGTTGTGCCATTTGGAGCATTCGAGATTGGAAGTTGTTGACTCAATGTGATTTGTATGAATGAATGCTTGGGATATACTCAGTGGACTAGTAGATCTTTTCATATCTGTTAGTGCCATATGTGATTAACTTAATTCCACTAACATAGCGGGAAGGTTTGCTAATGCTACACGGGAGGGTTTAAACTAGATTGGCAGGGGGGTGGGAACTCGTGCAGGACAGAGGCATGTGAGAGGCTAGAAGTTGGTATGGAGGGTGGTGTGGGAAAGGTTAGTGGATAGAATAGGCAGGTGAAAGGTGGAGAGTGAGGAAAGAGGGTTGGTTTAAACTAACACGTATTTTAATGCAAGGCGTCTGATGGGTAATGCAGATGAGCTTAGCGCATGGATAGGTACGAGCGACTGGGACATTGTAGCCATGACTGAAACCTGGTTAAGGGAGGGGCAGGACTGGCAGTTCAATGTTCCGGGGTACAGGAACCTCATGTGGGACAGGGGTGAGGGAAAAAGAGGAGGGGGGGGGGGGTTGCATTGTTGGTTAAGGAGGATGTCACGGCTGTGTTCAGAGGTGACATTATGGACGGTTTGTCTTGTGAGGCTTTCTGGGTGGAGCTCAGGAACAAGAAAGGGATGATCACCTTGTTGGGGGTGTACTACAGACCCCCGAATAGTCAACAAGAATTAGAAGAACAAATGTGCCGGGAGATTGCAGACAGCTGTAGGTCAAATAAGGCTGTTGTAGTAGGGGATTTCAACTTTTCCAATATATACTTGGAAAATCATAGCGTGAAGAGCTTAGATGGGGTGCAATTCCTCAAAAGTGTTCAGGAGAGTTTTCTTAAATAATATGTGGAGGAGCCCACACATGAGAGGGCAACACTGGATCTAGTACTGGGAAATTGGTAAGGGCAAGTTAATGAAGTGTGTGTGGAGGAGCCTTTTGGGACAAGTGACCACTGTTCGATTAGGTTTAAGATAGTTATGGATTGGGATGGAGAGGGTCCGCGTGTTAAAATGTACAACTGGGGTAAGGCCAACTTTGAGGGTATGAGAGAAGGTCTCATTCAAGTTGACTGGAGCAGGTTATTAGAGGGGAAAGGAACCTCAGCCAAGTGGGATGTTTTTTAAAAGTGTACTGAAGAGAGCTCAGGATGTGTATGTCCCCGTTAGAGCGAAGGGCAAAGCAGGCAAATGTAAGGAAACTTGGCTGATGAGGGGACTTGCGCCATTAGTCAAAAACAAGAAGGATGCATGGAACAGGTGTAGGCAGCTGGGATCACATGCATCCAAGGTGGAGTTTCGGGAACCAAGAGGTAAACTAATAAAGGAAATCAGAAGGGCAAAAAAGGGCCAGGAGATAGCTCTGGTGGGTAGCTAAATAATGTATAAATACACCAGACTAAGTGCAGACCTGTTGGGTCTGCTCCGCCAAGACAATATTCCACCGCTCACACATAGCCCCCAACTACGCACGTGCAGCTCATTTCCCCTCATACCCAGCCCTCCCTCCCCCTCATTTCCCCTCATACCCAGCCCTCCCTCTTCTTTCCCCTCTCCTCCTCCCTCCTCCAATCACTACCCCACCTCTCCTTCCCTCTCCTTTCACCTACCCTCCCTCCATAACTCCTCTCCCCTCCCTACCCACCGCCTATCCCTCTATCCCCCACTCCTCTCCTCCCCCTATCCCCCAACTATCCCTCCTGACCTCCCCCACTGCCCTCCTCTCCCTCTAATCCCCCTCCTCCCCCACTCTCCCTCCTCACCTCCCCCACTTTCTCCCCTCTCCTTCCCTGCCCCCTCCTCTCCCTCAATCCCCCCACTCTCCCTCCTCACCTCCCCAGGATCTTTCCCCTCTCCTCTTCCCCTCCCCAATCCCTCCCTCACCTCTTCCTCCCTCTCTTTTCTCTGTCACTCCCTCCCTCCATAGAAAGCAGCATCTGCAGTTCCATCCTCCACAGGTCATTTATTGTTAGCTGTGGTTTAGATCCCGTTGACTTGACAATTGAACCAGTTTGCATTGTGTGTGTGTGTGTGAGTTACTCAAACTCTGTGCAAATTACTCAGCCACCCTGCAACCCGACTCTCCCTCCCTCCCTCTGCCCATTCCGGCTCAGCAGCTGCTCGGCCCCTCCCGAATAGAAAAACGACACAAACCAGAAGAGCACAAGATCAGAGTTTTAGTTATGTATAGAAGATAGATAGATAGATGAAATAAGATGATAGATAGATAGATAGATAGATAGATAGATAGATAGATAGATAGATAGATAGATAGATAGATAGATAGATAGATAGATAGATAGAGAGAGAGAGAGCAATAGAGAGAGAGAGATAGAGATAGAGAGATAGAGAGAGAGAGAGAGATAGAGATAGATAGAGAGGTAGAGAGATAAAGAGAGAGATAGAGAGATAGAGAGAGAGATAGAGAGATAGATAGAGAGATAGATAGAGAGATAGATAGATAGATAGATAGATAGACAGACAGACAGACAGACAGACAGACAGACAGACAGACAGACAGACAGACAGACAGACAGATAGATAGATAGATAGCGAGAGAGAGATAGAGAGAGAGAGATAGAGAGAGAGATAGAGAGAGATAGAGAGAGAGAGAGAGAGAGAGATAGAGAGAGATAGAGAGATAGAGATAGAGAGAGATATAGAGAGAGAGAGATAGAGAGAGAGATAGAGAGATAGAGATAGATAGATAGATAGAGAGATAGATAGATTGCAGTGGAGCTGCTTGCAATGTAGCTGCTGTTGCTGGCGCCGACGATCGCTGCCACAGTGCACTGCTCCTTGCTGTTTTGTATGTGTTTGATCGTTTGTGTCATCTGTGAAAACCCTACAAAGATTACTTTCATGAGAGAGGTACTCATTAACATCTGACATACGGTACCTCCAAACATCGTTCCGGATTTGTCTCACTCGCTGGATTATTTGGGCATACTCGTCGGTGGGGCTGTGGCTATGATCGAAGTATTGAGAAGGAGGAGCACCTGTGGGAAGTACTCTAGAGCACTCACCCGACTCCGGCGATGAGAATCACGCACTCCACTCCCGAGCACATTCCTGGCAAACGTACGTTCTTTCAATAACAAAGTGGACGAACTGCAACTCCTGCACCGGACTTCTCTCGAGCCGCTGCCCTGTGCTTCTCCGAGACCTGGCTGTGTGAGTCGACCCCGGACAGCGCGCTGCAACTGACTAGATAGATAGATATAAGATAGATAGACAAGGAGGAAAATGGTACCTAGAGAGAAAGTGGGACCTCTTAGGAATCAAAGTGATCACCTCCGTGTGGAGCCACAGGAGATGGGCAAGGACCTAAATTAGTATTTCTCCTCAGTATTTACCGAGGAAAAAGACAGTAGGATGGGGAAAATTGGAGCAGTCATTGGAAGTGTCTTGAGAGCAGTCAGGGTTACTGTCGAATAAGTACTGAAGGTACTGTCGTGTTTGAAGGTAGACAAATCTCCAAGGCCTGATCTGATATATCTGAGGACATTGTGGGAAATTAGAGAGGAAAATGCGGGAGCCATGGTTGAAATTTACGAGTCGTCCTTAAATAGAGGAGGGGTGCCGGAAGACTGGAGGGTGGCAAATGTTGTACCTCATTTCAAGTATTCTGAGGGATAGGATATATAGGCATTTGGATGGGCAAGGGCTGATTAGGGATAGTCAGCATATTTTGTATGTGGGAGGTCGTGTCTCACAAATCTAATTGATTTTTTTTGAAGACGTGACCAAAAAGGTTGATGAGAGCAGAGCTGTAGATGTTGTGTACATGGACCTCAGTACGGCTTTCGACAAGGTTCCACATGGTAGGCTGCTCTGGAAGGTTAGATCGCATGGGATCCAAGGAGAGATAGCTGAATGGATTGTAAATTGGCTCTATGGAAGGAAGCAGAGGGTAATGGTGGAAGGTTGCTTCTCAGACCGGATGCATGTGACTAGTCGTGTGCCTCAGGGTTTGGTGCTGGGCCCATTACTGTTTGTCATCTACATCAATGATGTCATGAAGTAGACCGGCATTTAGAATATTGTGTTCAGTTCTGGGCACCATGTTATAGGAAAGATATTGTCAAGCTTGAAAAGGTTCAGAAAAGATTTATGAGGATGTTGCCAGGACTAGAGGGTGTGAGCTATAGAGAGAGGTTGAGTAGGCTGGGTCTCTATTCCATGGAACACAGGAGGATGAGGGGAGATCTTATAGAGGTATACAAAATCATGAGAGGAATAGGTAGGGTAGATGCACAGAGTCTTTCACCCAGAGTAGGGGAATCGAGGACCAGAGGACAAAGGTTCAAGGTGAATGGGAAAAGATTTAATAGGAATCCGAGGGGTAACTTTTTCACACCGAGCGTGGTGGGTGTATGGAACAAGCTGCCAGAGGAGGTAATTGAGGTTGGGACTATACCATCGTTTACGAAACAATTAGACAGATACATGGATAGGACAGGTTTGGAGGGATATGGACCAAGCGCAGGCAAGTGGAACTAGTGTAGCTGGGACATTATTGGCCGGTGTGGGCGAGTTGGACTAAAGGGCCTGTTTCCACACTGTATCACTCTATGATTTTATGACCTGAAAATACTTTTCCAACTTTTAATTTAATTGAAGAGTAATGCCCCTGTCCCACTTAGGAAACCTGAACGGAAACCTCTGGAGACTTTGCGCCCCACCCAAGGTTCCCGGAGGTTTTTGTCGTTCTCCCTAATGGTCGAAAGTCGTTTCCGCTTTCGACCATTATGTCTTTCTATGTTCCGGCAATTATTTCAAAAAATTAAAAAACGGCCGTGACTAAAAATAGGTTGCCGTTTTAAAAATCAGTAAAATCTTATAGAGGTATACAAAATCATGAGAGGAATAGATAGGGTAGATGCACAGAGTCTTTCACCCAGAGTAGGGGAATCGAGGACCAGAGGACAAAGGTTCAAGATGAATGGGAAAAGATTTACCAGAGGTCTCCAGAGGTTTCCGTTCAGGTTTCTGTTCAGGTTTCCTAAGTGGGATGGGGCATAACCTTCCACTACCTGCAACCTCCGGCAACCACCTTCAACTAGCATCGCAATTGGCTTCAACTAAAAAATTACCGATTTTTAAAACGGAAACCTATTTGTAGTTGCGGCCGGTTTTGAATTTTTTTAAATAATCGCCGGAACATAGAAGAAGCGGAAACCACTTTCGACCATTAGGGAAACTGACAAAAACCTCCGGGAATCGCACGAAACCTTGGGCAGGGCGCAATGTCTCCAGAGGTTTCCGTTCAGGTTTCATAAGTGGGACAGGGGCATAAGGATAAGGGGGAAGTCTTTTAGGACCGAGATGAGAAGATCTTTTTTCACACAGAGAGTGGTGAGTCTGTGGAATTATCTGCCACAGAAGGTAGTTGAGGCCAGTTCATTGGCTATATTTAAGAGGGAGTTAGATGTGGCCCTTGTGGCTAAAAGGATCAGGGGGTATGGAGAGAAGGCAGGTACAGGATACTGAGTTGGATGATCAGCCATGATCATATTGAATGGCGGTGCAGGCTCGAAGGGCCGAATGGCCTGCTCCTGCACCTAATTTCTATGATTCTATGATTCTATAAGTGGGACAGGGGCATAAGGGGCATCAGAACAGAATGTTAGTTTCATTTTAGTAATACTGGGGCAAATGATGCAATTATATATTTAATTTAATTTATTGTTTTATTGTACATGAGTTACAGTGAAAAGGCATGCATCAGCCTCCAATTTTCCAAACAAATAGAATATTAGGCAACAGATTTCAATGGAAGCAAATATGAAATCATCCACTTTGAAACGAAGAGGGTGAAAACGGAATACTTTCCAGATGGTAAAAAACTGGAAATAGTGGTTTATGTTCATCGATTGTTGAAATGGGCAGGAATGCTAACATTAATACCTCGAGGCCAAGAGGATCAATGTTAAATTAACCTGAGTTAGTCGACAACTGGAAAAGTTAGCAGGATCAGAGTACCAGAGGTGAGAGAAGGTGACAGCCATTCTTTATATTCTTCATTCAGCTACACTCTGTGGCGGCAAGTGTAGTTTAGTTTAGTTTGGAGATACAGCGTGGAAACAGGCCCTTCGGCCCACTGAGTCCATGTCGACCAGCGATCCCCACACATAAACACTATCCTACACACACTAGCGACAATTTACACATACACCAATCCAATTAACCTACATACCTGTGCGTCTTTGGAGTGTGGGAGGAAACCGAAGATCTCGGAGAGAACGTATAAACTCTGTACAGACAGCACCCGTAGTTGGGATTGAACCCAGGTCTCTCCTGTAAGCCCTGTAAGGAAACAACTATATTGCTGTGCCACCGTAGCATAGATTTATCTGAATTATACATTACCTGCAGAAGTTACGCACACTCATTGGTCTTTCGGAGGTTAACAGTGATTTCAATGCAAAATAACTGGCTAAGAATCTTGTCAGTCTAGAATTTGGGACATGGTGAAGCAGAATAAATTAAAGACTTTAAATCATACTGACATTGTATATGTAAGCAGTTCAGAGAGCAGTAATGTCGTTATGATCATGCACTTGATAAAGTTCCAGGGTTTGAGGAGTGAGATTTGGAAATGCATGGGCAGAGATAATGTTTTACTTTTACAGAAATCTGGGCAAAGGTGGGAATGCGCAGTTAAGTCACAGATCAGTCATGATGCGATTGACATGCCTCTATGTTGCAAGAATCTGCCTTCCAGACTGATTGCTCCACAGGCTTGCAGATACAATTGGCAAGATCATTTAAAGTTTTCAAATTACTCTGGTTCACTGTCAACTCTGAAAGGAAAAGTCGGTTTATTTCAGAATAAAATACCAATTTAAAACCTCTGCTGTGAAACATAATGAACATTAACCATTTTTTTAGTTCAAAATAAATTTAATCGTATTTTGATTTGATACTTATGAAACATATTTGTCATATAAATACTTCAGATGCAGGAAATCTGAAACAAACACAGAAAACACTCAGCAGGCACAGGCTGGTAGAATGCCAGAGACCCGGGTTCAATTCTGACCTGGGGTGCAGAGTGTGTGCGGAGGCTGAAGAAAGGTCCCAACCTGAAACTAAATCTATACATGTTCTTCAGAAATGCTACCTGACCTGCTGAGTTACTACAGTACTTTGTATTTGGTCATGTAGACAGAGTCCTTAAAGCTATTTGTACACTTGTATTTATAGCACGGGCTTGTTTCCATACTGTATGACTCTGACTCTATGACTCCATGGTGTTTTGGGCGGCACAGTGGCACAATGGTAGAGTTGTTGCCTTACAGCACCAGAGACCTGGGTTCTATGCTGACGATGGGTGCGATCTGTAGGGAGTTTGCACGTTCTCCCCTTGACCGCGTGCAATTTCTCCAGGAGCTCCGGTTTCCTCCTACATTCCAAAGTCGGCAGGTTTGTAGGTTATTTGGCTTTGGTAAGAATTGTAAATTGTCCTTAGAGTGTCGGATAGTGCTACGGGGATTGATGGTCGGTGCGGTCTTGGTGGGCCGAAGCACCTGTTTCCGTACTGTATCTTTTAAACTAAAAAAACCATTGCTTGAATTTAAAAATCTCATACGAACAATAAACCATTACACACATTAAGGAATGCCATTATTTACATATTTATACGTGCATATCAAATGATGAATTTCTTGACCTTTGTGATTTCCTCAGCTACGATAGTATGTACGCCATGTATGAGATTCCACTCCAGGTGCAGTAATGCTGGTAGATCCCCTCTTCCCACGGGAATGTGTCACCTACATTGTTTCCAGTCCTCTCTGCCTCCAGTTCACGCCCTGGCCAGTGATGGCTGTATCCTAGAAATGACCCGGTAACCCAAACCCAGGTTTGTACTACACCTCACTCTTTCCAATCACCATATATAAGTACTAATTGATCCCTGTGAGCACCCTGGCCTCTGTTGTCCATCTTCACCGTTTACCCCCTGACTTCTAGTACTTCCACAATCTCCTAACGCTACCATCTTGACGATTTTCCACAGTGTGATGGTCAGAGCACCCTTACTGATTCTTCCACTTGAATTCATGTAGGGCGACTCAGTGGTGTAGCTGGTAGAGCTGCTGCCTCACAGCACCAGATCCCCGGGTTTTATCCTGATCTCAGCCATAGCCTGTGTGATGTTTGCACGTTCTCCCTATGACCACTTGCGTTTCATCCAGGGGTTCTGGATTCCTCCCACATCCCAAAGACATGTGGGTTTTTAGGTTAATTGGCCTCTGTAAATTGCCCCCAGTGCATCAGAGTGGGATAATATACGTGATGGTCAGCATGGACTCAGTAGGCCTTAGGGCCTGTTTCCATGTTGTATCGCAATCAATCAATCTCTTCCAATCTCATAACTTTGGCCAACTCCTCTGGCCCCTCTTCTCACCATTGAATCCATCTATATTTCATGCTGCCGTGGAAGGCAACCAATATAATCAAAGATGTCCTACCCGGTCATTCCTTCTTCTCCTTGTTCCTGTTGAGTAAAGGGTACAGAAGCTTGAACGTGCATACCCCCAACAGACTCAGGAATAGCATTTACCCCCATTTATGAGGCTTCTGAATGGTCCATCCATAAGCTAGGGTACCCTCCGATTCATCTCTATCCCATTGAGAACATTGGACATTGAACTGATGCGCTATAATGGTGAGAACTCCATTCTGCACTCTGTATCTCCCCCTTTGCTCATCCTATTATCTCGTCTGACTGTATATGATGCAAAACAAAGTCTTTCACTGTACCTCGGTACACATGGCAATAGTAAAACTACAATAAACCTCATCCTCTACCTGTCCTACGAAAGGTAAATGATACCGAGCTCAGCTGAGTTCACACTTATCAGCTCATCAGCAGACCTTATGGTGGAGACAAGAACAGTCATGTTGATAAGGAAATATAATGCTCGTCAATCGTTCTTGGATCCGTGCCAGCAATGGCTTTTTCATTATTACTTTCACATTTTGGCAGATTGCTAAACTCTCCAGAGGATGAAATGGGAGCATTAATCTGCCAAATCTGATTGGGGCAAAGGAATTTGACGGACTACACAGCTATAAACTGTGGAGCATTGTAATAAATAAAAAAATCCTTGGTGAAGGACAGGATTAGTTAGAAACTAACCTCAAAGCCTCTGCAAAGTGATCTTTACACACAGCTGTTTCAAATAGCAACACATATAATAATAAAAAAACACAAATACTGGAGTAACTCAGTGGTCAGGCAGCATCTCTGGAGGACATGGGTAGGCAATATTTTGGGTTGGCACCGTTCTTCAGATTATGAAGTTAGTTTATTTTAATAATACAGATGGATTTAGCACAGATTAAAGTTGTTCAGACTCTGAAGAAGGGTCCCGACCCAAAGCATTGTCTACCCACTTATTTTAGGTAAACCAGCATCTGCCGTTCCTTGTGTCAACACTTGGGTGGCACTTCACCAATGTGGGGAAATGTTCCATCCCCAAGTGGAAAAGATCAATGTTTACACACTGGACAGGATTCTTTCATTTTGCTTTGGAGTTTCCTTCTCGACCTGCACATAGCTTTTCTCACACGAGTTGATGGTCTACATGGTGTAAGGAATTGACAGCTCATCTTCCGATATCTCCAACCATTACACAGCTGGAGCCAACACGTAGCAGTTAAAATGACTTCAGCAAATCACACAGATCAGGTCTCCACTTTGTGCAGTAAATCGCGAAAGGCATTCAAGTGTGATGGCCAGACCTAATGAAAACGTTATGAGTCATGTTGAGGCACCCGATGAAAGCTCAGTAATGCTAGTCACCTCCATCTCACTCAACACAACCACCATTTATATTCCAAATAGGTCTTATCATTCTTGTTCATTTTGAATCCTAGGTAGACAAACTAGCACTGTGTAAAAGCACACATGTTTTATTTCAGTGGGGCATCAATCTTCCCCAGTACCTTCATGTCCCTGTGGTGAAGAGGATATTTCTTTGATTACAAAAACACCATGGGATCTCCTGCAGCATTTTCCTGTCACTAACTAAAATATCCTTGGGTTGATTTATACAGCCGTTTGTTGTTAATATTAAATATTTGTGTATATTAATTGTCAAATATCTTTGACAACCTGAGTCAATATTTAACTGTGGAAAAAAGGCTTAACATAGATCATGCTTGCTGAAATATGAAGGAAGCAAAATATGCAGTGAATAAATCTGAAACTTCTGAGCTTGGAATTGATCATCCTTATCATCAAGAGTTCAGTTTAAGATTATTTAGTCAAATAAATTTGAGTTTATTTTCAATTTAGGAATAACTTAGTTTAAGAATAACTACAGATGCTGGTTTATACCAAAGATGGACACAAACAGCTGGAGTAACTCAGTGGATCACGCAGCATCTCTGGAGAAAAGCAATTGGTGACGTTTCGGGTCTGAACCCTTCTTCAGACATGAGTTTATTGTCATATGCGCACGTACAGTGAGGTACAGGTACAATGAAACTCATCAAGTAATTGTTTATTTTTATCTGTCTTGGGGGAATATCACAGAAGCAATGTTCCTTCAGCCCAATTTATATTCTAATTTGTGCAATTCCTCATCCATCGACTAATTGAAGAATAAAGGAGATGTATCTCAGGTAAAAATAATTGGATCGAACATCCAGACAAATGTGAAGGTGGTCCTTGCACCTGGCAATAATACTGTATGAGCCAAAGATGTTTATGCTAATCTAACAACTTCTACAGTCCCTCAGGTGCTTGCCAGCACTATTGAAGTGGAATGCCCTTGGTGAGTCCTTCACTATCAGAATGTTATATATTCTTACCACAATCACTGGCAGCCTTCTCTCCATGCACTTGCAGCAGACCACCCGACATAGTTCCCCATTAATCTGGAAGCCTCCCTAGAGTACGTGTGTCACCCAGAGAGTTGTGAATTTGTGGAATTCTTTGCTTCAGAAGGCAGTGTTGGCCAATCCACTGGATGCATTTAAAAGAGAATCAGTTAGAGCTCTTAGGGCTAGCTGAATCAAGAGATATGGGGAGAAGGCAGGAGCGGGGTACTGATTGTTGATGATCGGCCATGATCACATTGAATGATGGTGCTGGCTCAACGGACCGAAGGGCCTCCTCCTGTACCCATTGTCTATGTATCCATGTATCTAAGTACACATGCACAACAGTTCGAAGAGGCAACAAAAGACACAAAGTGCTGGAGTAACTCAGCAAGTAAGGCAGCATTTCTGGAGAACATTTTTTGGGTCTCAATCGACACCCATCCATGTTCGTCAGATATGCTGCCTGATGTGTGGAGTTACTCCAGCACTCTTTTAGTTTAATTTATAAGGTCATAAGGTCATAAGGGATAGGAGTAGAATTAGGTCATTCAGCCCAACAATTCTACTCCGCCATTCAATCATGGCTGATCTATCACTCCCTCCTAACCCCATTCTCCTGCCTTCTCACCATAACCCCTGACACCTGTACTAATCAAGAATCTATCTATCTATCTCTGCCTTAAAAATGCATGTACATCTTTGGAGTGTGGGAGGAAACCAGAGCACCTAGTGAAAACCTATGTGGTCACAGGGGGAACATACACATTCTGTACAGGCAGCACAAGTTGCCAGGATCAAAACCAGGTCTCTGTTGCTGTAAGATGGCAACTCTGCCACTGCACCACTGTGCCACCCCTTATTCTGGACATCAGCAGAGGTATTTCTACTCAGGAACATTTCCAGTCATTTCTGGCATGGGATGAATGGTAAGTCCGTTAGCACCTTTCGAGCTCCCTGGTGTGTCCGCCATGTCAACCACTGCCATCAACATTGCTCTACCTTAAGAACACTGTTTTCCATGCCCCACATAATAGGTGACTTCTGTTACTCCCTCGAGCAAAATTATCCCAAAAGTGTCAATGTGGTGTCTGTGAACACTTCGATGGTTTTGTAAGCATGGATAATTAGACGGGTGGTAGAGTTACAAATAACATCCTTTATTAAAGACACTAATTCTCAGCTAAACAGCAGCATCTGGCACAATAACGTATCAAGGTCATACCACACGATACATTCAGTTCTCAAAGGCATACTTACACATATACAGTACAACGAACTTCCATCAGAACTGGGAAAAAGTTAAACAGGTTTTTAAATCCAGAGATTCGGGAGAGAGCAAGAACGTATTACAGTGGAAGGCAGGAGAGGTAAAAGGCAATCAACCTTAAACATTGTCTGTTTCTATCTTCACATATACTGCCCAACATGTTGAATATTTTAACTCGGGTTTCCCATATCTGCAGTACACTATGTTTGTAGGAATACAAGGAAACTAGGACCGGGCAGGTTTAAATACACCGATAATCAAACTAGTTGGATTTCTCTACAACACGTGGGAAAATTGGTGGATTCCTTCATTGGTATTTTCAAAGTGACAATGGTTTTCCATTATTTGCTGGGAATCCACTACACCTGGAAACAGACCCTTGGAAAAAAAAATTCCTTGACACACAGAGAACACTTTCATGCTTGAAAACAAGGCACCCGCATTCCAAAACTAGCAATTTTGAAAGGCGCTGTTTTTCAATCTTAACAGATAAAGAATGAATTACGGTAAAATAAAACATGTTAGTTATTTAAACTTAGTTAAAACAATGTAATGCTAAAACTTAAAAGACAATTTGTGGATTCTTCAAATGTATTTTAATTCTAAAAGTTGGCATTTGGTCTTAGTTTTTATTCAAACTGCTAAATTAAGAGCTAATATTTAAATATATTTTAACACTAAAGGGCGGCACGGTGGCACAGTGACAGTGTTGCTGCCTTACAGCACTTGCAGTGCCGGAGACCCGGGTTCGATCCCGACTACGAATGCTGTCTGTACGGAGTTTGTACGTTCTCTCTGTGACTACGTGGGTTTTCTCCGAGATCTTCAGTTTCCTCCCACACTCCAAAGATGTACAGGGATGTAGATTAATTGGCTTGGTATAAGTGTAAATTGTCCCTAATGTGTGTAGGATATCGTTAATATGCGGGGATCGCTGGTCGGAGTGGACTGGGTGGGCTTAAGGGCCTGTTCCGGTGCTGTGTCTCTAAACTAAACTAAACTAAAAGTTGGCATTTGGTCTTCATCGTAATTCAAATTGCTAAATTAGGAGTAAATATTCAAAGAGTTATTCAACCAAATTGTGGATTTCATCTATAAAATGATTCTAATTACTTGTTTTCATGAAATGCAGCTGAACTGCAGCTGACTACCACAGGCTGCTCTGATCTGGGAGGGAGGGTACTCTGAACACAACCTTTGAAGTTTTCGAGAGGTGCATCACATCCAATCATTAAAGCCATGAATAACCATTTCTGACACATCGATACACTGGTGGAGAATCCATTAGTTTTGCAACTATTATTTATCAGACTGCATTGTGCCACATCAAATTTATAAGCTAACCCACGAGTACTCAGTAGATTAAATCCAATGTGTTAATTTTTTATGCATACCTCAGGTGTGGACTAAAAACTAAAATTCTTCACGATCAGCTTCTCAAGACTTTTTGCTTGCAATCTTATCGCAATTTAATGGATAGGGCAGGAGGAATGAGACAGACAGCAGGTGAATGAGAACCACAGACCCTTAATTTCAAAGATTACTCAAGCTGCAGCGTCATCTTTTTCCACTTTAAAGTCCATATTTCTGCAATAGTTCAGACTGCCACAGGCGCTTGCGTTCTGGAAACTCGGTGGGAATTTGGATCTTCCTGAAATCCTGGATGCATTTCTTCATTTCGTCCTCAGCGCTCAGCTTCTCGTTGATTTTCTTTTTGCAGAGGCTCATATCTCGGGAATTGTTCATCAGTGTTTGAAAGAGTTCACTGTTTCTGCGTTTGTCGGGCTGTTGCAACCACTGAATGGGGGCTTTCTTGGGAGGCCGATCCAGGGTCAGGGTATTGGGCTGAGATGTTGCGGGCTGCGACGCACAAGCGATGTTGTCCTGCGGAGTGCTGGCCTCCGACTGGCTTTCACAGCTGGAGGTGGAGAGCTCGTTGCAGGAGTTCCCACTTTCCATTCCTTTCTCGCCCTTATCCTGTTTCCTGCTGTCACATTCGGACTTCGGAGAGGCCGGCCTCTGCAATCCTCCTGTCAAATTTAGAACAGGGCTGATAAAACAAAAGATTATTCACAGACATTCCCATTACTTTGTTTCACTGCATCATGCACAGGTACAAAACAACATAACTATACCTTCCTTTTGGAGTCACTAAGGCAAGATGTGGAAGCTATGTGGCACGACACCCTAATAAATAGTTCACAACCACCTGAGAAAAAATGTGCATGAAGTACAATCATTTTCAAAGCCTAACACCCAGTAACAGAATAAATTCTCTGAACTGGGTTTGGGCTAAATGAAGAGGGACTGCTCATTTGTCCCATGGGATTAGTTACAGTAAGTTCCCTGCAGTCACTTGTGAGAGAAGATCTTTTCAAAAAACAAGTCTCATCTCAGAAAGTTAAAATTGTACAAGGCATTGGTAAGACCAATTCTGGAGTATGGTGTACAATTTTGGTCGCCTAGTTATAGGAAGGATGTCAACAAAATAGAGAGAGTACAGAGGAGATTTACTAGAATGTTGCCAGGGTTCCAGCAACTATGTTACAGAGAAAGGTTGAACAAGTTAGGTCTTTATTCTTTGGAGCGCAGAAGGTTAAGGGGGGACTTGATTGAGGTCTTTAAAATGATGAAAGGGATAGACAGAGTTGACGTGGATACGTTTTTCCCATTGAGGGTAGGGAAGATTCAAACAAGAGGGCATGACATGAGAATTAAGGGACAGAGGTTTCGGGGTAACGTGAGGGGGAACTTCTTTACTGAGAGGGTGGTGGCTGTGTGGAATCAGCTTCCAGCAGAAGTGGTGGAGGCAGGATCGATTTTAACATTTAAGAGTAAAGTGGATAGGTATATGGACGTGAAGGGAATGGAGGGGTATGGTCTGAGTGCAGGTAGATGGGACTAGGGGAAACAAATGGTCGGCACGGACTGGAAGGGCCGAGAGGGCCTGTTTCCGTGCTGTAATTGTTATATGGTTATATGGTTATATAAAGGGAAACAGAGACCGAAGAGGATAATTTGCTCAACCTCAGAGTAACAAGTCCACAAGTTATAGGAGTAGAATTAGGCCATTCGGCCCATCGAGTCTACTCCGCCATTCAATCATGGCTGATCTCTGCCTTCTAATCCAATTTTCTTGCCTTCTCCCCATAACCCTTGACACCCTTTCTAATCAAGAATCTGTCTATCTCAGTCTTAAAAATATCCACTGACTTGGCCTCCGCAGCCCTCTGTGGCAATTAACTCCACAGATTAACTACCCTCTGTTTAAAGATATCAAGCGTCACTGAGTCTTCCACCAGGCAAAGCAGCTCCTCAACATTGCCTCCAGCAAGCCTGCATTAGTATGGCCACCACTGGGACATGCTCATGTCAAAGTCTCTGGATGAGCGAAACCCACTCACCAACCTGAGGAAAAATGTGCACAATTTCTTATTGTTTCTGAAGTCTGACACCCAGTAGACTCAGAGTCATAGAGACAGACAATGTGGAAACAGGCACTTTGGTCTAACTTGCCCACATCGACCAACGTGTCCCATCTATACCAGTCCACCTGCCTCCACCTACCTGTCTAAACCTATCCTATCCCTGTACCTATCTAAATATTTATTTAATGTTGCAATAGTACCTGCCTCAACTACCTCATCTGGCAGCTCGCTCCATACCTCCATCTCCCTTTGTATACTGTAAAAAAGCTACCCCCCATTAAATCTTTCCCCCCTCACCATAAAGATATGTCCCCTGGTTCTTGATTCTCCTGCTCTGGGCAAACAACTGTGTGCTTACCCAATCCATTCCTCTCATGATTTTGTACACCTCTAGAATATCACCTCTTGCGCTCCAAAGAATAAAGTCCTAGCATGCTCAATCATATCCTATAGCTCAGTCCTGGCAAAATTCCGGTAAATGTCCTTGGAAGCCTTTCAAGCCTAACAACATCTTTCCAATTCCATGGTGCCCAACACTAAACACAATATTCAAATTGTATTCTCACCAATGTCTTATATAACTGTAACAACCTTCAAACTTCTATACTCAATACTCTGACTGATGAAGGCAAAATCAGTCATTCAAGAATTTCTCAGGTCTAGGTTTGGGAAAATTATGATCAACTATGCAACTATTTAATCAATTCAATCCTTCATCATGACTTGGCATAGCTGACTTCTTAATGAAAGGATAGGACATGGATTTTATCATTTATTCACACCAGTCCTGGTACAGATGTTTGTCAATAAAGGTAAACTATAGGTAATTCTAACAAAACTTTAACCACAAGGTGAATAAGGGGTGATCTTATAGGGGTGTACAGAATCATGAGAGGAATAGATCGGGTAAACGCTCTAGCCCAGAGTAGGGAATCGAGAACCGGAGAACATAGGTTTAAGATGAGGTGGGAAAAGATTTAATAGGAACCTGAGGGGTAACGTTTTTACACAAAGAATGGTGGGTGTATGGAACGAGCTGCCAGAGGAGGTAGTTGAGGCCGGTACCCTCGCAACATTTAGGCAGGTACATGGAAAGGATAAGTGCAGAGGATTTGGGCCAAATGCAGACAGGTGGGATTAGTGTAAATGGGACATGTTGGTCAGTGTGGGCAAATTGGGCCAAAAGGCCTGTTTTAACGCTGTAATCTATGATTCTATGACACAGTATAAAGAGCATCGAAGAACTTGCTTATCAAAAGAAGCTCCATGTCAATACAACTATGTGTTAAATTCCTGAATTGCACTGGAGTTTGGGTGAGTTTTATGGGGCCTTCTATGGCATGGCATATTTAGGGGATGAGGGATAAGGGGGTAAAATGAGAGAGTGGAGTGTGGTTACTGGAACCTGGAGGAGAACCAGGTAATGAATGGAGCGCAGCACTGGGGCAAGAGATTGGCAAAGAGAGAACCATAGGAACGCTTAGAGGACGAGTGAACCATGGAATAGAAGGTGGTGCGGCAAGCAGGACCCTCTGATGAAAGAAGACGTGTTGTTGTCAGGGTCTACTTTAGCAGATTGAACCAGAGGCTGTAAATATGTGAGAATTATATGGAAGCTCAGGGGATGATCAAAGAGATGCTGGAGAGGAAGCATCCAAAAAATGTATCTAGTTTATTCCAAGTTCCTCACAGATTGTACCCATGTGCACAATAATACATCCATGATCAAATATATCATGCAGTGACTTCACTGCCATTTTTCACATATACCACACCTTAAAGAAAAGGAATAAAACTAATTTGACAATATGTAAAGCTGACCTGTTCTCTGAATTTACTTCAACAGTACTAAAGATCCTGAAGGCATAACAGATGTTGTTGTCGCAAACATCTCTAGGCTAAATGAAAGGTCACCTCTGGACTCTCTTCAGTCATGTTCAGTGTCAACAACTCTTCAATATTTGTTGGACACATTCCAAGAGCCAAACAATTTCTGCTGATGTCTCACAAGGAAAATCAAAATTCCAACCAACAAGAGAATTGCAATATTTTATCTCAATAACTAAATTACTGCAGGTCCACCACTGATTTTTTGACAACTACTTTAATCGAAAGCGCACTTGTAATCCCTACCAGAAGGCCCCTTGAAAATGTGGCGCCGAGGCCGGATTACAGAAACAGGTGAAATTATTATGGGAATGGAACAAGGAAATGGCAGAACAGTTGAACAGGTACTTTGATTCTGTCTTCACCAAGGAAGACACAAACAATTTCCCAGATGTACCAGAGGACAGAGATTTAGGGAGACAGAGGAACTGAAAGAAATTTGCATTAGGCAATAAATAGTATTAGTTAGACTGATGGAACTGAAGGCTGATAAATCCCCAGGGCCTAATGGTCTGCATCCCAGGGTACTCAAGGAGGTGGCTCTAGAAATCGTGGATGCATAGGTGACCATTTTCCAATGTTCTATAGATTCAGGATCAGTTCCTGTGGATTGGAGGGTAGCTAATGTTATCCCGCATTTCAAGAAAGGAGCGAAAGATAAAACGGGGAATAATAGACCAGTTAGCCTGACATCAGTGGTGGGGAAGATGCTGGTGTCAATTATTAAAAAAGTAATAACAGCGCATTTGGATAGCAGTAAAAGGATTGGTCCGTCAGCATGGATTTATGAAGGGGAATTCCTACTTGAATAATCTTCTGGAATTTTTTGAGGATGTGACAAGTAAAATGAATAAAAAGGAGAGCCAGTGGATGTGTGCATCTGGACTCAGAAAGCCTTTAATAAGATCCCACACAAGAGATTAGTGGGCAAAATTAGAGCACATGGTATTGGGGGTAGGGTGTTGACATGGATAGAGAATTGGTTGGCAGACAGGAAACAAAGAATAGGAATAAACCTGTCCCTGTCAGAATGGCAGGCAGTGGCGAGTGGAGTGCCACAAGGCTCGGTGCTGGGGCCGCAACTATTTGCAATACATATTAATGATTTAGATGATGGGATTAAAAGTACACTAGCAAATTAGCAGATGACACAGAGCTGAGTGGCAGTGTGAACTGCGAAGAGGATGCTAGGAGGTTGCAGGGTGACAGGTTGAGTGAGTGGGCAGATGCAGTATAATATAGATAAATGTGAGATTATCCATTTTGGAGGCAAGAACAAGGATTAAGATTATTATCTCAATGGTGTCAGATTAGGAAAAATTGAATTACTGGGTGTCCTTGTACACCAGTCACTGAAAAGAAACATGCAGATTCAGCAGGCAGTGATAAAAGCTAATAGCATGTTGGACTTCATAACAAAAGGATTTGAGAATAGGAGTAAAGAGGTCCTTCTGCTGATGTACAGGGTCCTGGTGAGACCACACCTGGAGTATTGTGTGCAGTTTTGGTCTCCTAATTTGAGAAAGGACATACTTGCTATTGAGGCAATGCAGCGTAGGATCACAAGGTTAATCCCCGGGATGGCAAGACTGTCATATGAGGAAAGATTGGAAAGACTGGGCTTGTATTCACTGGAATTTAGAAAGATGAGGGGATCTTATAGAAACGTATAAAATTATAAAAGGAATGGACAAGCTAGATGCAGGAAAAATGTTCCCAATGATGGGGGAATCCAGAACCAGGGGCCACAATCTAAGAATAAAGGGGCGGCCATTTAAAACTGAGATGAGAAAAAACATTTCCATCCCCCGGAGAGTTGTAAATTTGTGGAATTCTCTGCCACAGAAGGCAATAGAGGCCAATTCACTGGATGAATTTAAGAGAGTTAGATAGAGCTCTAGGAGCTAGCAGAATCAAGGGATAGGGGGAGAAGCCAGGCATGGGTTACTGATTGTGGATGATCAGCCATGATCACAATGAATGGCGGTGCAGGCTCAAAGGGCCAAATGGCCTCCTCCTGCACCTATTTTCTATGTTTCTATGTTAAGCGGTCGATCTCGATCTCATCAGGATTTCTGCGGCCGGTCAGAGGGTCGAATTTGCCACCTGCGCCCAGGGCTCTGGAACACGTTTTCGGATGGAGCCGAGTCATCCGTTCCCATAGCCAACGTCCGAGGCTAACTGTGAGCTGGTATCCCGGTCTCTTGGCGGCATAATGGACTGTTCCAGTGCAGTTTCATTCCTCTCAGAGGCCATGACCTCTGTTAGTCCAGCAAAATGGATAATCCAGAAAGGTAGAAATAAAGAACAGCAGATGCTGGTTTGTACCATTGTTAGACACAAAGTGTTTGAGTAACTCAGTGGGTCAGGCAGCACCTATGGAGAAAAAGTATGGATAATGTTTCATGTTGGGACCCTTCTTCAGAAAGGCTCTGTAACCAAAGGTACCGGAAAATTAGTGGTGGACCTGTAGTAGTCTGGGAACTAGGGGACTGCTTTGCTGTGCGCCTGTGCTCTGTTCTCCATGGCCACTTGGAGTTTCAGATTGCTAGCCATTTCAAACCCCCTCTACATTCCAACACTGACCTGTCTGTCCTCGGCCTCTGATGAAGCCAGTTGCAAACTGGAGGAACAATACCTCAAATTCCGCTCTGGTAGGCTACAATCCAATGGCATGAACATTTATTTTATTTATTCATTTATTTATTTAATGTAATTTATTTTTATTAGAAGTAATGTACAGTACAGTAGTATAAGCCAAAAATAACATAATACATTTAAACTTTAATAATAGGAAAGTAACAGAAAGAAGAAGAAGAAAAATAGAGAAAGTTAGATGAGATAGTAAGCGCGTGAAAACGTGAAAAGGAAGAGCCCGTAAAGACGCAGAACACGAGAAAGAATTTTTAAAAAAAGGGATCGAGAAAAATAGAAAAAAGAAAATATAACAAAATAAGATAAGATAAAAGGGATGTACCTACTTCATATCTTTACACACACCTCACCAGGTCCTGAAACCATTTATTTTTAAAGTTATGTTGCACCCTATGCTTGTAATAAGTCGATAAATGGAAACCAAATCTTTTGGAATTGGTCTGATTTGCCTGCTCGGACGAATCTCATATCTTTGAGGTGTAGTATTTCGGACATATTTGAAATCCACATTTCTACCGTTGGTGTGGGAGCGTTTTTCCAGAATTTAAGTATGTGTTTTTTTGCCATTATTAAGGCACAATTAAGGAAACTCTTTTGGAACGAAGTCAGCTCAGAGCCGACTTCCATTGTTCCAAAAATAATCAATTCTGCTTTCGGTTTCAATTTTATTTTAAATAATTTTGCAAAAATGTCAAAAATGTCATTTAAACATTTTTTTAATGCAAAAAACAAAGGAATGTGCTATAGTTGCTTCTTGAGATAGACATTTATCACAAATGGGGGAAACATTTGTAAATATTTTACTTATTTTAGTTTTTGAATAATATAATCTATGTAGGATTTTAACTTGGATTAGAATATGTCTTACATTGATCGAGCATTTATGCACATGTAGCAAATGTTTATCCCAATCTCTTTCGAGATTTTTATAGCTAGTTGTTGTTCCCAATCTCTTCTAATTCTATCGGATGATGGTATTTCTATATTTAGGATGATATTATACAAGTATGATATTAAGTTAGTTGAGTCCGCCTTTTTATTCATAGCTTCGTCTAATGGGTCGGGAGTCAAATTTTGGTATTCTTGTGTATATTTTTTCAAATAATCACGGATTTGAAAATATTTAAAATATTGATTACTTCTCAGATTGTATTTAAGTTATAGTTGTTGGAATGATAAAAAATTTCCATTATCATACTTGTCCCCAAACGTTTTAATTCCTATTCTTTCCCAATGTGTAAGTGATTTATCAATAATGGATGGTTTAAACGACGGATTATTAACTAAGGGAGAGAGAAGCGATAGATTTCTTAATTTAATGGTTAATTTTATTTGTTTCCAAATTCTAATAGTACTATGAATAATTAGATTTTTGCTGTATATTGTATTATTCAGTTTTATTGGTGAGAGAAGGATCGCTCCTATATTAAAAGGAGAACAATCCTCTCTCTCCATTATTATCCAATCCACCCGCTGGGCAAAATTGTCCAACAGGTGAATTACATTTTTTGACATTTGCTGCCCAATAGTAATACAAAAAATTAGGGAGTGTTAATCCTCCAAATTCTTTAGGTTTGCACAAATGTCTTCTTTGAATTCTATGGGATTTGTAGTCCCATATAAAATTTGTGATATCAGAATCCAGTTTTTTTTTAAACTTTTTAGGTAAGTTTATTGGTATTGAATGGAATAAATATAAAATTTGTGGTAGGAAGATCATTTTTATAGCATATAGTTATACAAATATTATAGTTAATATTCTAGCAGACGGCCTGTCGTATAATAGTTTTACCCATGAGATAAAATTCTCCCCCATTTGAAATTTTTGCAATACTTTAACGAGGTAATCCCAAACCACTTGATCTAATGCTTTTTCTGCATCCAATGAAATAATTGATGTCTTGTTCTTCAGTTTTGTATGAATGCATTATATTAAACAGATGTCACAAATTATTGCATGAGTATCTCTTGGGTATCAACCCCGTTTGATCCAAATTTATTAATTTGCTAACATATTTACTTAATCTTCTTGCTAAAGTTTTCGCTAATATTTTTTGATCTGTATTTAACAGTGCGATGGCTCTGATGAGCCAGGGTCCTCTAAATATTTATCTTTTTTAGGTATAAGTGTAATCGTTGATTCCGCTAATGCTTCTGGTCATGTTTGTTCTTTGAAAGCATATGTATACATTTTATGTAAATGTGGTGAAATTATCTCATAAAATCTTTTATAAAATTTATTACTAAATCGGCATGAACATTTAATTTGCTAATTTCAGATAACGTGCTCCCCCATCAGTCCCACAGCTTCTCCCCCACCCACTCCACCTACCAGCACATACACACACTCATCTCATCAGGTCCCCTCTCCTCACTGTTCCCATCTTTGCAACCCACCTCCTTTATTTGGTCACATGCTCCATCTCCCTATCGCACCAGATTCCATCATCAGATTCTATCATCCATTGCTGGTTACCTCCAGCAATTACGTCCAAGTCTCTGTTATTATCCCCACTCATCTCTCTCCTCCCCCTGCCGAACCCCGTTTGACTCCATCCACTAATCCACTCCTCCTCACCTGCATCCACCTATAACTTTCCCTACTCTTGCTCCACTCCACTCAGCACTTTACATTATCTCTTCTCCACTTTTTCAGTCCACAAAATAGATTTCGAGAACTGCATCTGCAGTTTTTTTGTGACTGGCATCAAGTTTAATTTAGACATGGTCTCTGGGCATAGGGAATATTTCCCACCTGCAATCATGTTACTCAGCAGAGGTTAAAGGATAACAGATACAAACTTCCTGATTACTCGGCAATGGTTATCCAATCAATAAAAGTAAAACATAGTATCAATAATAAATCCGAAGAAGGGTCTCGACCCGAAACGTCACCCATCTCCTTCGCTCCTTAGATGCTGCTGCACCCGCTGAGTTTCTCCAGCTTTTTGTGTAACTATCAATAATAAATGTTAACCGGACATTTTGCACCATTTTAGTCCCTGCATTAAATGTTTCCTCAGTAAGTTGTACTGAAACGTTTCTTACTTAGCATTGCAGAATAGCTGCACTGCTTTCACAATGAGAAATAAAAGGCTCTAAAGTGGGCTGGGGGACAAGAAAATGAAACCCCTCAGTCTGAAGACTGAGAAACATTTTGCTTTTTATTCTAATTTCCCGAAATGGACACTGTTTCAGAAATCTGCTGATACCGTACCCTTCTCATCAGTATAAGGTGGGTAATTAACTATTGAATACGCCAGCTGTTAAGCATATGTCCATTACCCAACAGAGATGTGCTGGCAACTATATTAGTACAGGCATTCAGGGCTCAAGTCTGATAAAGGTGTTTGGCCCTTGGCATAAACCCATGAATAGTTTCCTGCTCAAGGATAACACTGGATAGCCTGCAGAGTCCACTACCTTCTCTGCTGAGTTACTTTTGGTTTGTAATCTCACTGGGCAATAGATAACTCTCATGTTGTTCACTCAAACTACATTTACCAGATGCAATACAAACTTCCCTTTTAGCTTCCTGTACTTAGTGTGCATACTCGTTCCCTTTCAGTCCTGTTGGAGAGGATTTGAAATCAAGCTTTTAGAAAGAAAGCACTTCATTGTAAATAATTTATTACCAACAGTAATTTATTTATTGAGGTTAATGTTGCAATTCACTTGTTGGTTTGAAAATATATCCATGCCTGGATAAGCCATATTTATTTTGTAGAAGATAAGACACAAAATGCAGGAGTAACTCAGCAGGTCAAACAGCTTCAGGTCTGAAGAAGGGTCTTGATCTGAAGCATCACCTATTCCTTTTCTCCAGAGGTGCTGTCTAACCCGCAGAGTTACTCTAGCATTTTTTGTCCAGCATCTGCATTTCCTTCCTACACATTTATTTTGTGGAATATACTTTCTACCTGTTGACGATATGAGAATGACACAAGGTTTCACCTGTCACAAGCAGTCAATGGGCATTCGATCTCAGAGTGGTGTCGGTTAAGCCAACTGAACAATGCGTACAATGGACAAACTGGTAAACCAGGTCAGTGTGCAGAAATCCACCACCAACTGTAAATAACTCGTTCTAAGCATCCCCCAGTCTAGTTTCAGTCAAAAATCACTGAGTCGAGTACTTCCGCATCTAAACTTTATTTTCACAAAACACAATTACAGTTCAACTACCTAACCACCGCGGGTTCAATCCTCATATCTGCATGATGAACCTCTCTTGGCTTCGCTCAAACAGAGACACTCCAGAAGGGCACGCAATCCTATGCGCTCTCCCAGAAGATCGACACAGGGCCTCGTGGTAGTGGACTTTAATAGGTCCCCGGACCCCAAGGGGCCGAACAACATGTGGGTGGTGTTTTTACAATCCAATTACAGATATCGATTAACCCCATACATGACAGACATTCCCCTAACCCAATAATACAGTTGCTAATACATTGTATTCAGTGTTTATCAGAGGAAATGATCATCGCAATATGTGCCCTGATATGCAAGAAAACCAGACAAGGCTCAATACTTAATCCAATCAACATCCAGCAAAGTAAAGCTTTGCAACATTATTTACAATGTGCATGTCTGGTTTGCGTTCATCCAATCCATTCTATGCATTTTGCACCCAATTGCCAGGGTCTGCAGATGTTCCCATTCTCTTCCTGCAGCTTTGATCTAGGCTCTAGACAAACTGGCACCGCTCTGCAGCTTGTCCCATTTCTACAGAAAGCACTTTTAAATTAACCAAATGGCCTAGCAGCCCAGAAGCCTTTACTCAATTTTAAGATCCTGGCCTCCCCAATTTGGCCAGGATTAACACAACCATTGCCCATTACTGGTTAACAAGATAGAAATTTACAGCAATCTTTCTGAAGTGCGTAACTACCCTAACCCTTGTTTAAACATGTATGATCAATATAAAGTTCACGGATCTAAAGGCTTTGCCAACTATTGAAATTAAGGCAAGCAAGAATTTGTAAAAGTATTTGATAAGCAGCTACACAATCAATTGACAAATTGACAATCAGTCCCATGGCAACCCGCATTGTGACTTCTTGGTTAATATGGAACCAAGAATATTTGGTTAATATGGGATGTCCCTAACAATCATCCATGGAACACCTGGATTAGAAAGACACCTACGCCAGACTTCTATTCATAGACTGCAGCTCTGCTTTCAATACCATTATTTCATCCAAGCTCATCTACGAACTCATGGAACCTGGAGTCAATACTCACCTCTACAACTGGATCCTCAACTTCCTGATCAACACCACAATGAGTGAGGATAGGTGACAAATCATCCTCCGTGATAATCTTCAACACTATTCTCCCACAAGGATGTGTTCCCAGCCCTCTTCTTTACTCATTGTACATCAATGACTGTGCAGCCAAATACCTTGTCAACTCAATTTACAAATCGGCAAGGCCACCAGCATAGTCAATGATGAGTATCACCCTGGACACTCCCTCATGTCCCCTCTGTCATTAGGCAAAAAAACAGAAGAGTGAAGAGTGTGGGGGATGGGGGTGTGGGGGAGGGGGATGAGGAAGGGGGGTTGGTGGAGGAGGGTGGGGAGGGGGGTGGGGGTGTGGAGCGGAGTGGGGGGCTGTGCGGGGGGCTGGGTGGGGGAGGGGGTTGGGGTGTGGGGGAGGTGGGTGAGTGGAGGACGGGGGTGTGCGGGAGGGGTGGGTGGGTGAGGGGGAACCTTCAAAACCGTAACTTGTGTACTATTTAATCGATTGGAACAAAACATATTTGACTTGCAGCAGAGGAGAATGGTGAGTAAGGTGGCGAAAAATCTTGAGAGTTTATAGTAATATATAGATGACTTCAGTTTTAGTTTTCTCATTTTTGTGTTCAAATATCTCCAAGGATTTACCGCTCCTGATAGAAACATAGAAATATAGAAAAATAGGTGCAGGAGTAGGCCATTCGGCCCTTTGGGTGAACACCACATTTCCATATGATCATGGCTGATCACCGAAAATCACTACCCCGTTCCTGCTTCTCTCCTCATATCCCTTGATTTTGTTAGCCCTAAGAGCTAAATCTAATTCTCTCTTGAAAACATCCAGTGAATTGACCTCCACTGCCTTCTGTGGCAGAGAATTCCACAGATTCACAACTCTCTGGGTAATTTGTAATCCCACTCGGTAAATAGAGCTCCGATACTCTATTTTACTTCGGAGTCACGTGAGTGACTACGTGAAGAACCCCGTCCAGGTGCACGTGCGTCATTACGTCAGACGCATTGTGCAGGCGACCGGTTGGAGCAGCGCAGCTCCTCCAGCAGTAAGTTTAAACTTCAGGTAAGTGCTATTTCTTACCTGTTTTAGGTCGCCTGTAGGAACCTCGGTTTCAGAGGTTTTATGCGGATGATTTGCGAGGGCCAGCGAGGGAACCAGCTAAGGGCTGTGGGGAAACCCTGGTCCGACCGCGGAAGCGGGGAGCTGGCAAATGTCGGGTTTCGCGATCGAAGTCACTGATAAGACAGTCAGTGACGCTAGACATTTGGTTCCCAGGGAGGGGAAACCCAATAATATGCGGTTCATGGACCGCAGTAATCCCCAGGAGATGGGGTGAAACTGACCTGAACGATCAGCCTGGGTTCCCAGGGAGGGGAAATCCAAGAATATGCGGTTTCCAGACCGCAGTGCTCCCCAGGACATGGGGTTAAACTGACATGAACAGTCAGCCCGGGTGCCAGGAGGGTTACTGCGGGTATATACATATATATGGATTTCCGGGGAGGGGAAATCCAGTAGCAATGCGGTTCCCAAACCGCAGTCATCCCCAGGATATGGGGACATATGACAAAAATGGTCAGCCTGGATGTTGGGAGGGTTCCCCTCCAGGAATGTGAATCTAGAGACACTCCGACAGCAGGAGTTGGGCCAGCGCAGGTCAATGTGAGAGCCCATGCCAGCAGCAAAGTTTATGACAGTGTCAGCCTATTGGAGAGGCTGTGCCAGCAGCACCTTTGCTCAGGGCTGCTTCATGGGGATGCCAAGTTATGGCAGGCTAACCTATTGGAGAGGCTGTGCCAGCAGCACCTTTGCTCAGGGCTGCTTCATGAGAACGCCAAATCTATGGCAAATACTGGCCTATGGGAAAGGCTGCACCTTTGCTCAGGGCTGCTTCATGGGCACCAGCAGTACCTTGTTCAGGGCTGATTCATGGGAATAGGCTGCTCAGTAGGGTATTCCCATTTACAGTGATCATGGGGGATGAGGAGGCATTGCTAGGATAAGGCAATATAATAGAATGATGACAAAAAAATATTCAAAGAGGACTACTCAGAGTTCAAAAACATTGGTTATGTATGTGCTAAAATCCACTGTTTAAGTCTCAAACTATATTTTGAGAAATTGGGCTCCTGTATCCAGTTAAGATTAAGTTGCTATCAAATAGACTTGTAGGACATTGGGATTTACCTTTAGCTATTCAATTGACCATTGACGCCGGCCTGGGCAACAGATTGCAGTCAATAGACTCCTGTAACAGCCTTGTTGTTATAAAGCAGTTTTCTATTCATTAGACTAATTGGCAATAGTATAGAAGTGATTCAGCTGTGCAAGTAGGAGAACTGTCATCCTGTTAAATGGTAAACTATAAAGTGCCATGTAGGTCATTGTTAACACAACTTGTTATTACCAGCTGAAGTTCCTAAAGTCACAATGATGGACAAACAGTATTCATTACTGCTCCAGTAACTGTTAGGTAAATATTTCATTATATTGCAAAATGGTGCAAATGGCCCAAAATGGGAAATTGCGCCAGCAGTGCCTTGTAGCAGGCCTGCTTAATGTCTCCCTCATGTAGGAGGAGAGCATGCAGCATCAGTATTTGTCTGATGCCGGGTCCATGGCAAAGTCGGCATATTGCTGAAGCCGCGCCAGCAGTGCTTTATAGCAGGGCTGCTTAATGGCTCCCTCATGTAAGATGGGAGCATGCCGGGTGAGTATAATCTAACGCCGAGCCTGCGGCTATAGCCATGGAGCATGCCCAAGGAATGAAGGGCACATGCCAGACATACCATGCTTGATAGCAAGATTGCCATTCAAACACATATGCAGTGAACACCGCTATCAGGGGGACAATAGAGCCGGCTGCTAAATCTTCTATTCAGGTAAGACCTGTTTCATAGGTGATACCTGGAGGACGAAGCACAAGCTATTGAACAAGTAAGGCTTCATAGATCGGCAGTAGTGGTTCACTGAAGCTGGTGGCAGCATGGAAGTTGGCCAGAAGTTCCACGCATATTACCTGTGTTACTCTATAACTAAGGGACCACTTACAATTTGGTAAGATGTACACTTGGTGGGATAATACAAATGATTGAGACATTATCATCTATTTGAGGGGTCTAACCATGTAAACCTGGACAATACTAGCATTCCAAGCAGGTTATAATTGGGCAGGCGCAGCATAAGGGCCAGGATTGTCTTGCAAGACTGGCTCAGAAATTGGGCCACAGTTGCCGTTCACGGCAGACACTAAATTGTGAATATCATCTCGAGTTTGGACAGTGGAGCATATTTGCATGACTTACCAATTCTTCACTTATTGGTATCAACTATGTATGGACCCTATGGGCATTGTATGGGTTAAAGAGTGATTGAGCAAATGAGCATATCTGCATGCTCAACTTCATGTTGATACATTATGATGGTGGCATATGTTAGTCACATGGGTGCAATCAATTAAAGACTCATGTAATGGTTACATAATCTTGTTTGCCACAGGAGAATCATCAAGTATACGTCAATGGCAACACAGTATTATGAAACTCTGGTTCCATGGAATACCAAAGATAGATATGTTTGTTTTTTTATGCTTATTCACAGGTTGCAAAATATGTGGCATAACACTGGCGAGACATACATTCTCGATACAAGGAAGGTCTTTTATGTCTTCCTCCATTTGCTTCATCAATCGGGGCTTTAAATAAAGTCATTAAGAGCCCGTTTAAGGTCCTATTGTGGACCTATTATGCCACGTTGATTCCCGATTTGTCGGGAATAATAATACAACCTTATGTGGTTATTTTAAACGTAACATTGCTGGTTCAGCCTGAGGCTTGGGAAATCAGCCGTTGCATGATAAATCAAATTATGTTCTGCAGATTCAATAAACTGCCCTAAGGCTTGTGTTTTTACATCTATCCTTCAGTATCCTCTGTGTTCAGAATGTTTGAATAGCAGCAAAAAGCAGGGTTTTTCATTTCCAGGAGATGAAAAGAGTTTGTTTAATGCTCGTTACATTGAAAACGGTATAGATTACAGACGTTTGGAGTGCATGTTAAATGATCTTTTGTCAATAATTAAGTTGGACGGCCATTAACTGTGCCAACGAGCCTTCTCATTGAATTGGCTGTAGCAAATAGACCCGCTCTGTCGGGTTCACCCCGGATATCAAGTTATAAGGATATCTTAACACAAGGTCTTCCAGGACCAGTACAATGCCATATGGGATGTTGATATTTGTGAAAACTATTTCACCAGGGGGCTCCAGCTACATACTTGACTTTGACCGGAGCTCATTAGGTAGTTTGTCCTTCTGGCGCTGGTTAGCGCAGCAGGTTCAGTCGCTACATAATTGCGACAGTACAGGATGATTGCATCTGTAAATATTATATAATGTTTTATGTTTATAAATACTTGACCAGAGCAGAAGGGGTGTCAAGTCTCAAAATAGGGACCTTGGTAACGTAAGCACACATATATACAACAATACATAAAGGTCACCAAGAGCCTTCGAGGTTCTGAACTAGCAGTGTTGTTACTCACAGAGAACTTAGAAGAACGTATCTGTTCAGGCCACTCCAGATGATAAAATGGAGATTGCGTTATGTAGGAATGGATTCAAACATTTATGAGAACCTATTGCTAGATCAAGGGTATTTGTCCACTCTATTTTATGTTCTAGTTATACTTTCCATCTGGTTGAGAGATGTAAATATTATTATTTCATTTAAACAGCATCAGCATGTTTTAAATCTATGTCATGACTGTATGCATTATGAATGTTTTCCTTCATTTGTCAATTAAGCAGTTGTGGTTGTGTAGACTCGTTTCTCACGGCATGAAATCACAGAGCTTTGAAGTCTTCACGTCGTCACTCACGTGAGTCCGAAGTAAAATAGTAAGATTAAACGAGAACTTACCAGTTTGAGGTTTGATCTGTTTATTTTATGAGGCGTTACGATGAGGGATTACGTGCCCTCCGCTCCCAACCCTCATAAATGTCATCTGGTAGTTCTAGTCTTCTGTTATCTTACTATTATACTTCAGTCACTATTATCTGTGATTTCACACCGCTGCTTTGAAGATTGACGCACGTGCGCCTGGACGGGGTTCTTCACGTAAACCCTCATCGTAACTCCTCATAAAATAAAGATCAAACCTCAAACTGGTACGTTCTCATTTAATCTTACTATTTTCTTCTAGTTCTGATCTGTTAGACACCTCTCACTTTTTTTTTGTTTAATTGCTACTGTTTCTTCATAGAGATAAGCTGTAAACTTTGAAAGTTTCTTCTTCAGCCTTTCCACCCTTATATTCTTCAAGATTCTCTTTGCAAAATATGATTTTGACTCAGCTAATCATAATTCCACCATCCATGGTTCTAACCCACTGGAGACATGATAGGCACCTATGAACCTATGGGATATTCTGCTATATGTTTTGATCAAATATGCAAATTGTTGTTTGTTCTGTAACCAATAGATATTCTGAATGTGATTTATGTGACTATTGTACGAACGTATTTTAAAAATAGGACGTTGCACAATGTGTTGCACTCACTCAAAGCTAACAAATATCCACTTGCATTATAATTGATGCAGTCAATTGTGAAGCAGCAAAATCCCCTCTGTAGCACTCGAGGAGAGTTTTTTTTAACATCTCGTACCATGTTAAATCTAACTTAAATGGGGATGGAAATAAAATGACAGAAGAAATTGCTGTTCAGTAGTCATTGATGTGAAGACAATGGAGGTTGTTGATGTAAAATATGCAGTACAAGATGCTAGTACATCTGAAGGAGCTAAATAGGTCTACACAAACTCAAACAAATTAAAATGCTCCTCGTATCATTGCGACTATTAACCTTTGTGGAATTGAGGACAAGTGAAATTTTAAAAGTGTCCTCGTTAAATGTAACCAACAATTAAGGCAAACAGTAAATATAAAAGTCCTGTTTCACACATCTGTGCTTATGCATCAACTTGCACTGCACTTTGAGAATCTGATTGTGTGCTGCTCAGCAGGTTCTGTTTACTTCATGATGTCTGAATTCATGATTTTGAGTGATAGAACACGAAAACACAGAGGCATCTCAATTCTGTTCATGAAGTCTACAGATTATTAGAGTTATAAAACATGGAAACAGGCGTTCAGGCCCACTCGTCCAAGCCAGCCGAGATGCCCATCTAAGCTAATCCCATTTGCCTGCGTTTGGTCCATATCCCACTAAATTTTTTCTGCTCGTGAACCTTTTCAAATTCTGCTTTAAGCATTGTAACTTTGCCTTGCTTCTATCACCACCTCTGACAGCACGTTCCATATATGACCCACTCGGTGTGAAAAACGTGCCCCCAATATCCCCTTTAAATCTTTCCCTTCGCATCTTTCCCTTCACATTTTAAGCTGATGCCCTCTAGTTTTAGAGTCCCCTCCTGGTTAAAAGACTGTGACTATTAACATAATTTTGTAAACCTCTAAGAGGTCATCTCTCAGCATCCTGCACACCAAGGAAACCAGTCCAAGCCTAACCAATCTCTTCTTATAACTCAAGCCTCCAGTCCTCACAGCTTAATCACATCCCTGCAATAGCATGAGGACCAGAACAGCTCCATATAATCGAGCTCTATAGTATATTACTCCATAATACACCAAGTATGGTTCTGAACCTTTTCATACATGTAGGTTCCCTCTCCCCTGAGTCCCAGTCTGAAGAACAATCTCCACCCGAAATGTTACCTATTCCTTTTTCGCCAGTGATGTTGCCTGACCCACTGAGTTACTCCAGCATTTTGTGTCTATCTTCGGTGTAAACCCACATCTGCTTCCCTCCCTATCCATTTTAATTGAATTTATTTCCATCACCTTCTCTGGCAGTCCTTTCCAAATCAGAATCACAATGCATGTGAGTATTACACAAGGTCTTCATTATGCATTGCATGTGTTTACAATACATTAACTTGTATTTTCATTTCTTGAACCAGTCACCTTAAATCTGTGCCTCAGCTATTTGGCACTTCAACTATTGGAAATGGTTTCTCTTCATTACTTTATCAGTGCCCCTCATCATTTTATAAACTTATTTAAGCTCATCCAAATTTATTACCAATTTCTCAATGTTTACTAATTTGTGTCATCAGTAATGTTGAGGAATTCTACCAGATTCTCATATTCATATCATTAATTTTCTACTGACTTGGCCTGGATATCTTCTTTGCCACCTTCTGGCAACTTCTGACCCACCCCCAATATTGATGACAAACTGCAATCTTCAGTCCTTTTATCCTTAACAATGCCTTAACATTGCAGTCCTTGAGTATCTGCCTTGTATTTGTGGTGGGCAAGCACAAAACTTTTGAATAAAAAGCCAGCAGATCTGTCAGTTCTGCCATTAGACATCTGAGGGTGAAGGTACAAGTTTCCACTGGCTTTTAAGCATTTAGGCTGGGAAATCTCCCCAATGGATCTGTGCTAAATTACCCTGGCAGAAATCCAGCAGGCACGTTGATTTAAATGGAGAAATTCAATTTGAGTAAGAAAGCCAAGTACAAGCTAATTCAACATATTTCAATCAATTGTGTTGATTTAAATGCATTTAATTGTTTCCCAGATTCTGCAAAACCACTTAATTTCAATATTGCTAATTTTCAATCACTATTATGCATTTTTGAATGTTTGTGACTGTGGGATATCCATCTAATTACTTTGGATGAACCTGAATTAACTCTTCTTTAAAGAGTGACTGTTTTATTTCAGATCGGGCTGCTGATCTTTATTTAATTTATTGAAACCATTTTCCTCTTCGTTGAACCAAAATCTGCTTTTCTTGCTGTTGATGTTGTTTTCCTTGTAAAATTCTCCTTTACCTCATTTCAATTATTTTTAGGCAGTGAAACAAGCAGATTAGTGTGACAGCTTGGTATATGCGCCTTGGCAGTTTTAAGACTCGGAGTGGGGTTTAGTCAGTTTTCAGTACAAATATGAGTAGAGCCCACTGGCAGTGCTAAAAGCTGGCTGGCAACCGGAAATAAAAGGCTTGGGTATTCACAAGTCAGATGAAGATCTGTGCTCCTTAACTATTTGAAACCTCGTATTTCTAGGTGATCTAGAACGCTTGCCACACAGAGCCAATGACTTATCAGTGACGGTTTACTGGTTTCTACTTATCCAATGAAGTGTTACCGGTTTCTACTTATTCATTGTTCCCAACAACTTCTTTGATTGTCAACATTTTGACAATATCTCCATTAGTAGTAAACTCTGTTACAAAGAACACATCTAATAACCCAAAGAAGGGTTGCGACCCGAGAGATCACCCATCCTTTGTCTCCAGAGGTGCTGCCTGACCCGCTGAGTTGCTCCAGCACTTTGTGTCTCTTTTCAGTATAAATCAGCATCTGCAGTTCCTTCATACACAACTAATAACGCTGTGGTGTCTTCTGCATCAAGCAATTGCTCTCTAATTTGCCATTAATCAGCTCCTCGCCAGATAATCTGGATGCTGTTAATATTTGCAAAGGACCTTAAATTATTTTCATCTTAGATATTGATCTGTTCTGACTACTCTTTCCTCTATTCCTGAGAATATCCAAAAGGGTAGCAAAAAGAGGAGGGCAATTGTAATAGGGGACTCTAAATTTAGGGGTCGGATTCTGTGGACGCAGTCGGGAGACCCAGGTGGTAGTTTGCCTCCCTGGTGCCAGGGTCTCGCATGTGTTGGAACGTGTCCAAAAGATTCTGAAAAGGGAGGGAGAGGAGCCTGATGTTGTGGTACACATAGGTACCAATGACATAGGCAGAAAAAAGAGACGAGGTCCTGAAGGGAAAATTTAGGGAGTTGGGGGAGGGGGGGGGGAAGTTAAGGAGAAGGACCAAAAGGTAACAATTTCAGGATTACTGCCTGTGCCGCGTGACAGTGAGAGTAGGAATGGAATGAGGTAGAGGATAAATGCATGGCTGAGGGACTGGTGCAGTGTGCAGGGATTCAAGTTTCTTGATCACTGGGATCTCTTTTGGGGAAGGCATGATCTGTACAAAAAGGACGGGTTGCACTTGAACCCGAGGGGGACCAATATCCTGGCATGGAGATTTGCAAAGGCTATTGGGGAGACTTTAAACTAGAAAGGCTGGGGGGAGGGACTCTGGTAGAGGGGGCTAGGGGACAGGGTGTGGGGCAAGAGGCAGAGAAGGGAAGCACTCGGACCCAAAATGTAGGCGAGAAAGAGGTAAAAGATAATAGACAGAGAATAAGGGATGGTGGGTTTCTAAAATGTGTATATTTTAATGCTAGGAGCATTGTAAGAAAAGTGGATGAACTTAGAGCCAGGATTGACACCTGGAAATATGATGTTGTGGCAATCAGTGAAACATGCTTGCAGGAGGGCTCTGATTGGAAACTAAATATTCCAGGATTTCTTTGCTTCAGGTGTGATGGAATTGGAGGGACCAGAGGTGGAGGTGTTGCATTGCTTGTCAGAGAAAATATTACAGCACTGCTTTGGCAGGATAGATTAGAGGGCTCGTCTAGGGAGGCTATTTGGGTGGAACTGAGAAGTGGGAACGGTGTAGCAATACTTTTAGGGGTGTATTATAGACCGCCAAATGGGGAGCGAGAATTGGAAGAGCAAATATGTAAGGAGATAGCAGATATTAGTAGTAAGCACAAGGTAGTGATTGTGGGAGATTTCAATTTTCCAAAAATAGACTGGGAAACACATTCTGTAAATGGGCTGGATAGTTTGGAGTTTGTAAAATGTGTGCAGGATGGTTTTTGCAGCAGTACATAGAGGTATCGACCACAGAAGGGGCAGTGCTGGACCTCCTGTTAGGAAATGAGGCAGGTCAGGTGACGGAGGTATGCGTTGGTGAGCACTTCGGGACCAGTGATCACAACACCATTAGTTTCAATATAATTATGGAGAGAGTCAGAACTGGACCTAGGGTGGAGATTTTTGATTGGAGAAAGGCTAACTTTGAGGGAATGCGTAAGGATTTAAAAGGAGTGAATTGGGACACTTTGTTTTATGGGAAGAATATAGAAGAGAAATGGAGGACATTTAAAGAGGAAATTGTAAGAGTACAGAATCTTTATGTCCCTGTTAGGTTGAAAGGAAATAGTAAAAATTGGAAAGAGCCATGGTTTTCAAGGGAAATTGGACACTTGTTTCGAAAAAAGAGAGATATCTACAATAATTATAGGAGGCATGGAGTAAATGAGGTGCTAGAGGAGTATAAGGAATGTAAAAAGAATCTTAAAGAAATTAGGAAGGCTAAAAGAAGAAATTAGGTTGTTTTGGAAAGAAAGGTGAAAGTAAATCCAAAGGGTTTCTACAGCTATATTAATAGCAAAAGGATAACGAGGGATAAAATTGGACCATTAGAGAACCAGAATGGACAGCTATCTGCAGAGCCAAAAGCGATGGGGGAAGATATTGAACAATTTCTTTTCTTCGGTATTCACCAAGGAGAAGGATATTGAACTCTGTGAGGTAAGGGAAAAAAGTAGAGTAGCTATGGAAACTATGAGATTCAAAGAGGAGGAAGTACTGACACTTTTATAAAATATAAAAGTGGATAAGTCTCCAGGTCCTGACAGGATATTCCCTAGGACATTGAGGGAAGTTAGTGTTGAAATAGCAGGAGCTATGACAGAAATATTTCAAATATCATTAGAAACGGGAATAGTGCCGGAGGATTGGCGTACTGCGCGTGTTGTTCCCTTGCTTAAAAAGGGTTCAAAGAATAAACCTAGCAATTATAGACCTGTTACTTTGACGACAGTGGTGGGCAAATTAATGGAAAGGATACTTAGAGATAATATATATAAGCATCTGGATAAACAGGGTCTGATCAGGAACAGTCAACATGGATTTGTGCCTGGAAGGTCATGTTTGACAAACCTTCTTGAATTTTTTGAAGCGGTTACTAGGGAAATTGATGAGGGTAAAGCAGTGGACATTGTCTATATGGATTTCAGTAAGGCCTTTGACAAGGTTCCCCATGGAAGGTTGGTTAAGAAGGTTCAATCTTTGGGTGTTAATGGAGGAGTAGCAAGATGGATTCAACAGTGGCTGAATGGAAGAAGTCAGAGTAATGGTGGATGGCTGTTTGTCAGGTTGGAAGCCGGTGACCAGTGGGGTGCCTCAGGGATCTGTGTTGGGTCCACTGTTGTTTGTCATGTACATCAATGATCTGGATGATGGGGTGGAATATTGGATACGTAAGTATGCAGATGATACTAAGATGGGTGGTGTTGTGGATAATGAAGTAGATTTTCAAAGTCTACAGAGAGATTTGGGCCATTTGGAAAAGTGGGCTGAAAGATGACAGATGGAGTTTAATGCTGATAAGTGCGAAGTGCTACATCTTGGCAGGACAAATCAAAATAGGACGTACATGGTAAATGGTAGGGAATTGAGGAATGCTGTGGAACAGAGAGATCTAGGAATAACTCTGCATAGTTCCCTGAAGGTAGAATCGCATGTAGATAGGGTGGTAAAGAAAGCCTTTGGTGTGCTGGCCTTTATAAATCAGAGCACTGAATATAGGAATAGGGAAGTAATTTAAAATTGCACAAGGCATTGGTAAGACCAATTCTGGAGTATGGTGTACAATTTTGGTCACCTAATTATAGGAAGGATGTCAACAAAATAGAGAGAGTACTGAGGAGATTTACTAGAATGTTGCCTGGGTTCCAGCAACTATGTTACAGAGAAAGGTTGAACAAGTTAGGTCTTTATTCTTTGGAGCGCAGAAGGTTAAGGGGGGGGACTTGATTGAGGTCTTTAAAATGATGAAAGAGATAGACAGAGTTGACGTGGATAAGCTTTTCCCATTGAGGTAGGGAAGATTCAAACAAGAGGGCATGACATGAGAATTAAGGGACAGAAGTTTAGGGGTAACGTAAGGGGGAACTTCTTTACTCAGAGGGTGGTGGCTGTGTGGAATGAGCTTCTAGCAGAAGTGGTGGAGGCAGGATCGATTTTAACATTTAAAAGTAAATGGATAGGTATATGGAGGGGTATGGTCTGAATGCAGGTAGATGGGACTAGGGGAATACAAATGGTCGGCACGGACTGGAAGGGCCGAGAGGACCTGTTTCCGTGCTGTAATTGTTATATGGTTATATAGTTAATAGTGGGAGAGGATGTGTTTCCTGGGGACTCAGGAATTTCTGTAAACAGAAATCTTCTGTGGTGTCACTGATAATGATGGTTACATTGTTTAAGACGGAATGGCAAATGTTGGGCTTTTGACTAAGTTGCTGTTGTTTAGAAATTTTGTGATCAACAGTTTGTGGTTGATATAACCACAAGATGACAAGTATTGTATTAGTGACAAGTACACTTTGAATGGGTACAGCCTGTGATTGATTTGTATTAAACGTCATTGCTGCAACTCTGTATAAACATGTGACTATGTTTCCAAAACACTATAAAAGATGCTCTGTCTTCATTCATTAGAGTGGTGGCTCAGGAGAGTTAAGTGTCTGTTGCATACTTGACTCTGTATCCCTGACACTCTCGCCGGCTGATGATCAGTAAAGCTTGAGTTGGTTTACCTAACCCATTGTGAGTTGTCTGTCTTTAAGAAGTGAACTTTAACATTCCTTCATGTGCTTTATTTTTTATCCTACCGCTCCTTTCATTTTCCAATTTACATCTGTTAGACATAATAATAAGGAGCAGGAAATTAGACCAGTAAAGCACAGGAACAGGCATTCTGACCCCATATTGTTCATGTTGAACATGATGCCAAGTTAAACTAATCTCCTCTGCCTTAATATCCATGTGTCTATTAAAAGCCTGTTAATTATTGCCATTATTTTATCTGCCATTGTAAAAGCCATTATTGTATCTGCCTCCACTACCACCCCTGGCAGGGTGTGCCATGCACCCATCATTCTCTGTGTAGAAATCATGCCCTGCACATCTTCTTTAAACTTTACCGCTCTCACCTTAAAACTACGCCCTTTGATATTTCCACTTAGTGAAAAAGATTCTGTCTACCCGATCTATCCCTATCATGATTTTATTTATTTCTGTCAGCTCCAACAGCACAGAGAAAACAATCCAAATTTGTCCAGCCTTTCCTTATGAATGTATCCTCCAATCGGGAGTAGGCCATCCAGTCCTTTCCTGCCAAATCCTCAATTCCTTGATTCCCATAAGCTGCACAGATCCTTCAATCTCAACCTCGACTTTGATAGCTCACTTACAATTCTGTGGAAGGTAGCATTTGAAATATTCACAATACTGTGAGAAGAAATGCTTTCACATCTCAATTTCAAACGTCTAAAAAGATTGTTTGAAACTATGCTTCTAACCTTCAGCCAAAGAAAATCTCTGAGCATCTACTTTGTGAAGCCCTCTCCTAAACATAATTTTTCAGATATTATCTTCCCAATTCCAAAGAGTCAATCTCCTCCGTTTGACCCCTCCGAGTCGATGCTCTCATTCCCATTGTCAATCAATATTGAACCACTTAGAGTCCCTTTCCTAATTGCATTACATGTTTGAGTTTAGTTAGGGAATAACATGAATAACGTTTGGTCCAAAGTAAAGTCCGGAAAAGTCTGATCAAGGACAGTCGGAGAGTCTCCAATGAGGTAGATAGTAGCTCAGGATTACTCTTTAGTTGTTGGTAGGATGGTTCAGTTGCCTGATAGTAGCTGGGAAGAAACTGTCCCTGAATCTGGAGGTGTGCATTTTCACACTTCTATACCTTTTGCCCGATGGGAGAGGGGAGAAGAGGGATGGCCGGGATGCGACTTGTGCTTGGTGGCCTTGCTGAGGCAGCGTGAGGTATAAATGGAAGGGAGGTTGGTTGTGTGATGGTTTGTGCTGCATTCACAATTCTCTCCAATTTCTTGTGGTCTTCGATGGAGCTGTTCCCAAACCAGGCTGCGATGCATCCCTATCAAATTGTTTCTATGGTGCATCTGTAGATATTGGTGAGTTGTAGGGGACATGTAGGGGACATGACAAACTTTCTAAGCCTTCTAAGGAAGTAGAAGCATTGGTGTGCCAGCTCTCAATCTAATAATTATGTAATCCTGTAAGCTTTGTCTTCTCTTCTGTCCTTCCTTCTGGATACTATGAATCAATCTGATCATCTTGTCTTTTAAGACCATCTGTTGTAGGGAATTTTTAAATTGTAAGGAAGATAGGTTATAGTTTGGATAACCCTGGAGTTCACATACTGAGGAACATGATGGGAAAATGGTCAAGAATGTATTCAGAATAGCAAAGCTAAAACAATCTGCTGGAAAACAAGCTTCCTTATCATGGGGGGGAAGGATAGTTCTTTGTAGCTCAGTGTGGGTTCTTATCTGGTGTAATTTTGCATTACAAGCTGCTCTTGGTCACTGTGTTCATCAGGGAAGACTCCCAAAGATTAACAAATGACCTATTTTACGAGGGATTCCATTTGTGGGGGAAATCTGACCTTTATGGTATTTACATGTGAGATATGTGGGTGGGAGATTTCCAAACAACAGGAAACTCGGGATTAAAGTTAACTTTGGGGAAACACAGAGATGAAAGGTTGCAGGGAAATTGATTAATGATTGTTTATTTCAACTCCAAGTAACCATTGTGTCATGAGGGTAAAAACATCCTACTGTTACTGTTGGATTTTGAAGTAGTTTGAGCTTGCTTACATTGAAGGCCTTTATTAAACCTAATTGTTCGATAGACTCACCACTGATCTATATGTCTGTGCCTATCTGATTAAAGTCAGATATAGAGTACAGATAAAGTACAAAATTCCCTCTAACACCATCCATTGTTCTGTTTCATCTGTCTGTTCATTTTTTACTCCATAACACACGTTAACTGAAATCAGCTCATTTGCAGTTGGGTATTTTATTCTGAAATGCTTCTTTATGTCTCGCCAACTATGTGCAGGCTAGAAATATACACTTGACAGCATAACATAATCATGCGATAGCAGAAGCATAGTATGGCTGCAGCAGAGAAGTAGGCCATGTTGGCCTTCTGCCAGAGGATCTCTACAATTTCCACCCATTAGCCGTTTCCCCATAGTCTTGCAAACTTTTCTTCACTATATATACATCTAATTCCATCTTGAGGGCCATAATGGAAGCTGCCTCTACTGGAACAGCATGCAGTGCATTCCAAATTCCTATCAAACTTTACTTTAAAAATATATTCCTCATGTCACTCGTAGTTCACTTTCTCTTTACAATTCAATCAGTTGAAAGATTTACAATTCATATGTCTGTGGATTCCCATTTCTCTTCTTAATACTCTCTTCAACTTCCCTTATCATTTTCATTTTCTCTCTGATTCTTTTCCAATCAGCCTGGTTCTCACTAGTATTTACGACTTGGCATCTTATCCATTGCCATTTATATAAGCTTTAGCTTCTTCTTCATCTCTTTTGACATCAAAGGAGTGCTGGATTTTCTTGTTCTTCCTTTGTTCATGCTCATCTGTGCTTGAAACGCCCCTTCCTTGAAGACAAATTACTGTTCTATTATAGTTTTGCCCACAAACTCTCATCTCCAGTTTCACCATGCATGATCCACACTTATCCCGTTTAAATAGGCCTTTCTACAGTTAATTATTTATACTTTACATTGTTCTGGCTCATTTTCTATCGCTAACTTAAATTTGATGATATTAAACTTGGTGCACTTGATCCCAATTCATTCTCCAGAACCAGATCATGGCACAGCATGAGTGAATTTCTAGACATTGAAGCACATGACAGCATGGTCTTCATTAAACAGATGCAGCAAACTCATCGAAGGTAGATGTAGAAACAAGGTAGTCCAGATACTTGTTTACACAAACGGATACCAAGTGCTCAGTAACTCAACAGTCAGGTAGCATCTCTGGAGAACATGGATAGGTGACATTTCAGGTCGGGACACCCCATCAAATTGAAGAAGGGTCCTGGCCTAACCATTCCATGTTTTCCAGAGATACTGCCTGACCTGTTAAATCACTTCAGCACTTTGTGTCCTTTTACATTTAGGCTAGATTGGTCTTGCAGGTTGGATCTCGATGGCAGTTTGGAGCTGGAAATCACGCATAACTATTTGACAAAGGATGGAAAGGAAAACCATTTGCTGGAGGAAATCAACAGGTCAAGCAGCACCTGTGGGAGAAACGGAATTGTTAACATTTCAGTTTGAAATCCTGCATCGGTACTGAGAGTGGAGGCTGGAAAGGCTGGACAGGCCAGTTTACAAAATTGCTTTAGTTCAGCTTGACAGAATGCTAAAGGTTGAGTACCTCGAGTCCCTGATGCCCATTCATAGGTACTGCTCCAAGAACCATCATCCACAAATCTATTCTGCCTGAAGTGAGGTGATGCCTACATATTCCATCAGCCAAAAGAACTGAGGGACGATGAGGAAAAACCTGAGTACAAGGCTAGTGTAATTCTAGCCAGTGCAATAGGCACATTGGCATTGATGTTGCACCTTGCATCCAATTAATTAGTAGAACATGAAGATATGCTTGAATGCAGTTATTTTCATTACCACAGGATATCTATAACTGCTTTATAACTGACAAAATAAATAGACTCGTTTCCAAATCACTGAAGAGATGGAGTTCAAAATAAATCTCATTGACACCTACCAGGGTGGAGTGAATGTGGAAAGGATGTTTCCAGTAATGGTAGAGTCTAGGACCAGAGGCCACATCCTTAGAATTAAAGGATGTACCTTCAGAATGGAGATGAGGAGGAATTTATTGAGCCAGAGGGTGATGTATCTGTGGAATTCATTGCCACGGATGGCTGAGGAGGCCAAGGCATTGGATAATTTTAAAGCGGAGATTGACAGGTTCTTGATTAGAAATGGCATCAAAGGTTACAGGGAGAAAGCAGTGGAATGGGGTTGAGTGGGTAAAATAAATCAGCCATGATTCAAAGGTGGAGTAGACTCAATGGGTTGAATGGCCTAATTCCTGTGCTATGTCTTATGATCTTATGGTGTAAACCAAAAAAATGTTTATGTCAAACTCCCAAACATACCAAATTGCGGAAGGGCACACATAACAATTGGAAGTTCAGGATGCAAGCTTTGTCACATTATCATTTGAAAATATAAGCCATAAGCAGATGTTTTTAATAAATCATTCAGATGACAAATGTTACATTAATCACAGAGCCATCAAGACAGGCACCTCGACGCTGACTCTTTGTGTGATTCAGTCTTGCCAGGCCTCACTGCTTCCTCCTTCACCCGTCACACCTAAAATTAGTTTAAATCTCGCCATCATGACTGGGCACACAGGAGGCATGGACCATGAAGAAACGTAGACTTTCTTACAGACTAAGGCTATTGTTATGCTTTTCTCTTGCTGGTTCAGTTCACCCTCTCAGTCACATGTATAAGTGTCTACACAGCACCAATTTGCTCAATGTTAATCAAAGTTGGAATGTGCAGCCAGATCTCATCTTCTGTACATGTTGGTATTCACCAAGAACCAGTAATATTTGTAATTGTGTTCAAGAAGGAATCACCTTACTTTCAACGCTCCTTCTTAGCCACAGATTATTGTCAGTACAATACAGGAAAATAGTAAGATTAAATGAGAACTTACCAGTTCGAAGTTTGATCTGTATTTTATGAGGAGTTACGATGAGGGATTACGTGAAGACCCCGTCCAGCACGCATGCGCGGCATTTCTTCAAAGCAGCGGTGTGGATTCACAGAATAAACACAACAATTGAAATAAATATAGTAAAGAAAAAATAAGAACTTAATTACCAGTTTATCTGTATAATAGAGGGTGGGAGCGGAGGGCACGTAATCCCTCATCGTAACTCCTCATAAAATACAGATCAAACCGAATGGGTAAGTTCTCATTTAATCTTACTATTTTACTTCGGAGTCACGTGAGTGACTACGTGAAAACTTCAAAGCTCTGTGAATCCAAACCATCTACCAGCTCATGCTTTACTCACTGTCTGAAGACCTTAGAGGGAGGCATTATGTTATTACAATCAACAATAACCTGTTTGTGAACAATAAAGGTTTATTAATGACAACAAAAAACAGAGAGCTCTCCCGGGCTTAAATTAAATATTAGCTGCAGACTCTAAAGTTCTGTCTGCAAATGTAGCAGGTTCCGCCAGCGGCTTATTATAAAACCTTTGGAAAGTTCTTTCCGAGGACCGTCCTGCTCTGGCCAGAATATGGTCCATAGGCACGTCCATTCGCCTAGCCGCCGATGTAGATGCAGCCCTGGTGGAGTGAGATTTGTAAACATTAATATTGACTCCTGCGGACTTAAGCACCTACTTGAGCCACCTTGAAATGGTTTGGCTCGTCACCTGACCATGAGGCTTCTTGTGGCTTATCCATAAATTGACCCTCTTAAATTGTATGTTGTGTCTATGTAATTGGCGAGATGGGTCTTGGCACACAGCTGTGGGTCAGATGAATATGCCCGGAACTCCATGACTGGAGGCGTGGTACCTGGTCTAGCTTGTTTGACCGTCCCTGAATATGGAATGTGAAATAGTCCAATGACTCTGTCATGCTGTCCAGCCTCAGAAGGTGGAGGGACTGTACCCTTTGAGCTGACACTAGTGCCATGAGCATGACTGATTTCAGAGTAAGTTGTTCCAGTGTGAGTGACCTGGGTGGTGGCCATCCCCTAAGGTAAGTCAGCACAATGCTGACATCCCAGATCTGAGTGTACCTTAGTCTGGGGGAATTGGTGTTAAAAATGCCCCTCATGATTTTGACCACTAGTGGATGGGACCCCAAAGCCAGTTGTCCTGCTGCTGGAACCAAATAAGCTGACAACGCACTCCTGGCTGTAGCTGAGTCCTTCCCGATGTAATCCAACCAGAAACTCCACAACACTGGTGGCTGTAGCTGTAGTGTAGGTAGTTCCTGTTTTGGAGCAATACCATTCCCATTTTCTTATGTTGGTCAGGTATTGTCTCCTGGTAGACTCCCGGTGGATGCAGTCATCATGTTGATGGCGTCCTCAGACAGTCCCAGGCCCAGTAGAGGTCTTTTTAGAATCTGCAAGCCAGGAGATTGACTCTGTCATGGCACGGGTGACTAATGCCTGACACTGGGTGGATTAATAATTCTGGACTGCTGGGGAATTCCAACGGTGTTTCGACAGCCATGTCGAGGGCCACTGGGAACCATGGCTGTGTAGGCCAGTCGGGTATTATCAAGATTCCTGAAGCAGAATCCAATTGAATCTTGCGTAATACCCGACTGATGAGGCAGAAGGGAGGAAAAGCATAAAAGAACATTTTCCCCCAATGCAGCAAGAATGCATCAACTGCTGCTGCCTCGAAGTCTGGTTCCCAAGCGACATACGTTGGTACCTGGTGATTCAGCCTGGATGCAAATAGATCGATATCTGGTGTGCCATATTGCTTTGTAATTTCAGCAAATACTTTGGGATTTAGCATCCATTCGATGTTATTGTTGAATTTGCGTGACCTGGTGTCTGCCACTGTATTTTGCTTACCTGGTAGGTAAGTTGCTGATAACCAAATATGTCTTTCGACACACCATTGTCAGATTAGGTTGACCAAATTGTCACATGATATCGACTTTACACCACCCATGTGATTGATATAAGCCACCACCGTGGTATTATCTAATTGCAACCGGACATGTGCATGATGCGTATTAGATGAATATGCTTTTAAACCATAAAACACACCCAACATTTCTAAGTAGTTGATACCCCTTGTCTGTAGGCAAGATGATTCAAAATTAGCCCATCTGCCCCATGTGCTGGATTGCATGTTAGTTGCTCCCCAGCCCAAAGCACTGGCATCCGTTTGAATGGTTAATACTGGGTTGGTGATTATTATGGGACTGGAACTGAGCCTAACGTTCCTTGTCCACCATTGTAACTCTGGAATGGATTCAGCAGTTAAATTCATAACTCGGTCAAAGTGACCTGAGTTTTGCATTAGTGCGTGCACTTTTGCTCTTTGCAAATTTTGATAGTGCATAGGCCCAAATTGTACAGCTGGAAAAGCTTCTACCATTTTACCAATCACTCTAGCTACCTGACGTATGGTTGGCTGATGTTTATCCATGAGTTTGTTGCATGATAGTGCCAACTCTGATGCTTTCCCCTTCGGCAGAGTTACAATCATGCGAACAGTATCAATCGTAAATCCAAGATAGTCCATGGTAGTGGACGGTGTAAAATTGGGTTTATCTGGATGTATGACAAACCCCAAAGTTTCAAACAAACGTTTGGTGGCTGCTACTGTCGAAATGACTGTCTCCAACGTTTTCTCTACTATTAAAATGTCGTCTAAGTACGCCATGACTATATACTTTTGTTTCCTCAATAATGCCAAGGCGGGTTTTAAGATTTTAGTGAACAACCTTGGAGCGGAGGTTAGCCCATTTGGTAAGGCTTTAAATTGCCATAGCTGTTTCATCCTGATAAACTTTAAGTATTTACGATGCTCCTTGTGTATGGGTACTGAGTAGTAGGCATCTTTTGAATCAATGCTTGCTAGAAAGTACCCTCTAGAAATCAAATAGTCTGGCTGTTTCAAAAGTTTCCATCTTGAAATGTATATACTTAACAGACTTGTTTAAAGTAGTTAAGTCAATGATGATGCGACATCCACCATCTTTTTTAGTTTTAGTGAAAATATTAGACACAAATTCCAAAGGTTCATGTTTTGTTCTTTCAATGACACTTTTTGCTAGTAGCCTCATCAGTTCAGCTTGACCCTCTTGTTTCTCTTTGACTGAGAGGGTGAATACCCTTTGGGGTATATGCTGAACTGACTGTTTTCATGAACAAAGTCAATTTTATAGCCATGATTGCTGCTGAGTATATACTTGTCATTAATGATGGATTCCCATGCATCCAAAAACAAGTGCAATCTCCCCCCTGTTAGTATAGAGCCCCTACTGCTCATATGCTGAGAGGAACCAGACCCACCTACCTCCATGGTTGCTGGTGCTTCTTCCATCTTCGCTGGACGATGATACGTCTGCTGGTCTGTAGAGGGCTGCTGTTGATGTTGATGTTGTTGGGGTGGCGCATTTTCCATGGGGTCCGCTCTGGGCCCTGGCCCAAAAATGGCTTACGGGGAATGGTTGCAGACCCCAAGCTTTCACCAGTCCCATATGGTGGTCGACGACTGGTGGACGCCGTGGGGTACTGCCGCCTGGGTTTGTTAGGTCTGCTCGGTCCCAAACCTGCCCTCACGAGACCAAAGGGATTCTTCCTCTAGATCTTTCACCTTTTTCGGAAGGTCCTTCCCAAAGAGCAGAATTGGAGGTTCTGAACCCGGTATTTTGCAAAGTCCCGCAAATTTAGGGTTGAGGGCAGGCTTGATGATTTCCTTCCGTAAATTGTTAATCTCATATTGAGTGGTGCACAGCAGAGCTAATGTGTCTTGCTGATTTGTGGAGATGTCCACACCATCAATGGACCGAGCATATGATGTTATTCCTGCAGTCAGGAGATTAAGGATTTTCTGGAGCTTCAACTCCAGGTTCCTGATGTTCTGCCCCAAATGTCCCCAAATATGACTGTTTACAGCTGGTACATTCAATGATGTACAATTTTCTGGGGCTGTATATTGTTCAAGAGCCTCATTGACCACCTGTTCTTGTAGGGGTTTTGAGGACAGGTGGTCAATGCTGGCTGCAAGTTTCGGCTCTAACGGCTGACCCGCTCATGGAATGGCCACGTAGCGGTTGACCACACCCAGCAGCTCTTCCTGGTCCTGTACACCCTGCGTACTCCGGACATCTTCAGCCAGCGATCCCTCTTCTTGACCAGCCCAGACCTGGTCGCCAATGCTGCCTTCAATAGAAGGTGAAGCAATGGCCAGTTCCGTAAAGGGCACTGCGGGAGTGCCTGAGCTCCCTTGGCGAGTCTGCTGCTGCTCTCTCAGCAGATCTCGCTGGAGCAATTGCTCCATAAGCCGTTCCATTCGGCTTAGGCGGTTGCCTGTGCCGCTCTCGAGCGGTGGGGCATCTTCATCCGAATCGTTGGATACTACTGCCCGGTTCTGGCTGCAGGTACCTCCAGCCCACTGCTGAGGCTGCACTAACGGTGCTGGGCTCGGCTCGGTAGTTATTCCCGCCGCCTCTTGCCCCCTCTCCAAAGAACATTCCTCAACGGAGGACGAACGGGGGCGAGCTGCAGATTTCTTCCCTCTGGTCTTGCTCATTCTTTCTGGAACACAAGCAGACCACAGAGAAAAAGACACACGGCCACGGTAAAACGTACCTGTCGGCCCGACTTTTCAATTTGTAGTGGGAGCGCCTTGAACTCCCGTTTGTCGCGGGTGCACTGCATGAACGCTAATGTCGCGCATGCGTGCTGGACGGGGTCTTCACGTAGTCACTCACGTGACTCCGAAGTAAAATCTTGATTAATTGAGCAGATTGCACAAGATGACATACAGAGCAGAAGCAAATGGTGGCCACCAGGACTTGTTGGCTGGAGAATCACCAGGACTGCCAGGCACCTCTAAAAACAGGATTTTTAACTGGACATGGCTCTCAACGTATGTAACGGGTCCAAAAATGAGCCAAGAAGGCTAGACACTCAGAACCGTTTCGCAGGATGGAAAAATCAAACACTAGGGAGCATAGGTTTAAGGTGAGGGGGCAAAGTTTAAAAGATATATGCAGGGCACGTTTTTTGCACACAGGGTATTAAGTGCTTGATATGCAATGCCAGACATGGTGGTTGAGGCAGACACGATAGTGACATTTAAGATAGGCATATGGGTATTCAGGGAATGGAGGGATATGGAATATATGTAGGAAGAAAAGAGTTGGTCTTGGCGTTATGTTCGGCACAAACAATGTGGGCTGAAGGGCCAGTTCTTGTGCTGAACTGTTCAACGTTCAATGTTTTATAAAATGAACATAATGAATATAGCAATTCAAAATCTGCAGTTGGGTGATGGGTGTGGTGAGATATGAAGCAGGTATATCAACACGTAATGTTCCCTTTTTTTCTGGGTTTTTTTTCTCTTCCATTCACTATTTCTTTCATTTTCTTCCTTTCTTGCTCTTTCTCTATTTCTTTTTTGTTAAATTTAAAATGGAAGATGTACAATAAATGTATTTTGTCATATGCTGCGGTTTATTTTACTGTACACTGCTTCTAATAAAAATATTATTATTATTTTAAATCTGCAGTTGGTGCACATTCCTAAACACTCCAGGAACAGCATTAATCTCATTAATCTCTGAGTGCCGATGCCATTCTTAATGTGTCAACTACTCTGTGGAAGGCTGCGATGGCTTTTTGTTACATTGTTGATCAGCTACTGCTGGGTTTATTGGCCAGTGCATGCAATGTTCATCTTTGGCATTGTTTCCCAGTTTCTCATTTGGTTTCCCTTAAACTTGCAAATTATGACAATTGGAAAGCGATCATGATCTTGCACCCGGGCCAAATCTCACTGAAGTGCATTGGTAGCAGCTGGTATTTGATACATATTAATGCATGTACTGTTTTCCATTTATTGTGGTATGGTGTATAGTGGCTTGGAGACAATTTTGGATGCAACTGGATACAGTCAGTAGATCAGGCAACAGGTTGACTTCTCTGTGTCAATACTAAATACCTATTGCTGCAGGAGTTATTTCAATTTGTTATACTGGTAATGGTCAACAAAAGAAATAAAACAACAACTTTATGCACAAACTCCTGGCAGGCTCAATTATTTATTTATTATTGCTACAGTCTTCAAACCTTCAGGGTCATAGCCCTGCACTCAGTGTTTCTCATCTCCTCTTAAAGTATCTTCCCAGCAATGGATCTCATACAGCCCCAGCCATATGGGGTTACCAGAATGTTGACTGGCAAAGGCAAATGCAGGACTTAAGCCAGGAACCACTTCTTTACATGAAGTGATCAACATATAAAAGGGTCAAGAGCTGGAAGCAAAAACTCTGCAAGACACATTGATCATAGTTCTTCATACAAAGATTGAATGACACACACTGAATGACTTTATTTTCTGAATCTGAGCATCTAATGAGCAGGATGCTAGAAAGATAAAAGATATACAGTCTGAGAAGCATGTCAATTAGACAGGACACAGGGAGAAGCATATACTGTAAAAGGAAAGATCTAACTGAAGAGACTAGCTTCCAGCTACATTATGAGATAAATAAATGGAATAAAGAAAATGTAAAGGCAATAAAAGGCAGAGAGAAGGGAGCAAAAAGTATTTAATACAAGTGGGGAACCAGATAAATAATTAAGCAAGAGAACTTCATCTACATTGTAGCATTTCAGCACCATGGGTTATTAACAAATATTAAAATATATAATATATTTCCGGGTATAGAACACAAAGGTCAGCGGATTCTCATCCATAAAGGGTTCATATTAACAAATTGTGCAATGGCCAAATAAAAGAAGCAATGCAACATATTAATTCACAATATAAAAGGAGAAATGGGAAGGCAGAGAGAGAGGGTGGAATAGAAAGAGAGAAATTCAATGAAGAATCTTGTCAAGCAGGGTCCACAGGAGAAGGAATGGCTGCAAACCGATGATAAGGATGATAAACCTCTGGCATAATGTAACACATATTCTGGTATGACAGCATGGAAATGAAATGATTTATCCTCCCTATATGTTGATAATGTAGTATTCAGAATTCATTTCCCTGTGTGCACTTGAAGCTATCTTATGAGTCATCTTGGCCAAGTCATGAAGGTTAAGGAATTTATATGGTGTGAAGAAGGAGAACAGATTGGTGAGTGAATCTTTATTTGCTGGTTGGAAGTTCTTTGTCAGTATTTGAGCATTCCTAACACCGGCAGTTGTTGGCTGGCTCATCACTTCCATTTTCTTTTGCACCTTTTTTTGTGCTGTGAGGAGGATTAATTCAGACCTTCTATTTGTAGACCCAAGGAGCCAAGCATCTGTTCACCAGGAAGAGATTGCTTACTTTGCCAATATCTGACGGTAATTTTCCAGTTTGAACTACCCATAACATCATCCACCTTTCCATAACAATTATGTGTAGGAAGGAACTGCAGATGCTGGTTTAAACCAAAGATAGATACAAAATGCTATAGTAACTTAGAGGGACAGGCAGCATCCCTGGAGAGAAGGAATGGGTGGCGTTTCAGTGTGAAGAACGGTCTCGACTCGAAACGTCATCCATTCCTTCTCTCCAGAGATGCTGCCTGGCCCACTGAGTTACTCCAGTATTTTGTGTCTATCTTCAATTATTGAAACTACCTATATTGATACCAGAATGCAAGGCACTTCTTTGAACAGTGAAGAATACGTTGGAAGACATAATTAATTTCGCAAAATATGGTAGAATTTGTACAGCTGCACATGAAAACATTAGTGCAGGGATGCTCTGAAGTAGATCTCACTGTTAATCATACAGTGGCAGTTATGAGTGGGTTAGATTTTGGGTGGAAGATAAGGGTGGAGAGCATGGGAGAGAAAAAGCCTCCCTATAAGTTGTGTTCCCTGAAGCAGGTTTGAGCAAGACTGAGCCAGTGGGACCCGTGATCAAGACCAGCAGCACCATTGCATGGTCAACTCTGAGCTGCTGGGAAGATGCCATAGACAGCCAGCACCTTTACTGAGGCTAAGACCTGGGCAAGCCTGAAATACTAGTGCCTTTTCCTGCCCACCGATAATAAAAGGCACACACACTGAGACAAAGGCTGAGCCACCAGGATAATACAGAGACTTTCAGTGTCGCCTCTTCAAGCCCCAAAGCTGAGCTGCCAGGATAACCTTGAGACTACCAGCACCTCCTTTAGAGGCAAAGGTGAAATGAAGGGAGAAGCCTGAGATCACCATGCCTCCGCATTTGAAGACCAGAACTAAACTGCTAGATTCTACATGCACTCTAACAGTGAGAGACAGTGCCCCATGCAGTCCTAAACTCCCAGTCCAGACCAACCAACAATAATGGTTTCGTTGTTTGGGAATGGAAGGAAATTCAAATGGTGTGCCAACCATTAATGACATTTAATTTTCTTTTAAAAACCAATGAAGCCGAAATATGAGAAAATATCTGAAGACGGGCCCAATATTTATATAATGTTGTCATAATATTATATAATGGGGTCTATAATGTTGTCAAAGAGAGAAATTGCACCAAAAATGTATGTCATTTTCATGAGATTGATAATGTGTGAAAGTGAAGTCAAGACATGTTTCAATTCAATTTACAGTATCCTAATTCTGCATGTAGGAATCGCAGGAAATTGTTAACAAACATATTAGGACTTAATCAGAATATTCCTATGATCTTGGCAAAAGTCAACAGAAGTGACTGAGCTGGTGAAGGGAGAGGAAGAAGGGTCCCGACCCAAAATGTCACCTATCCATTCCCTCCACAGATGCTGCCTGACCCATTGAGATCCTCCAGCATTTTGTGTTTTATTCAAGATTCCAGCATCTGCAGTTCCTTGTGTCTCAATTTAGCTACTAGGTGATGGTCCAGACCAGTGCTCTCTGACTTGTCCCTGCAACCACTGAGTCTATCACAATTTCACTTCCATCCTATTCTAACCATTGAAAATGTGGAAACCTAAAGCACTGGTGCATCTGAGGTGGTGACAAAGACAAAATGTATGAACATTTGCAGAACATAGCCTTCCTTCTCTACATTTAGCTAGGCTGCCTGAGCAGGGGATGGCAGCCAAAATATCCGATCAGCCAAAAACATCTGACAAGAGAATTTGCAAATGCATTGTAAATAAGCTCTTTTATATTGCCATTTGCAAGAGCAATCAATAACAGAAAAACCTTCCACAGGATTCTCTGTGTTGACAACAGTAAACTCTCAGCAAATGGAAGTGTCAGGTGCAATACTTTACTAATAGTCATACCACATGAAACATTCAGTCCTGAAAGATGCACTTACAATCATGAACAATGAAGATACCAAGCATTTGGATAAATATTCTCCCTTCATTGGTGATGACTGTGAAGTGTTTTTTGTGAAGAAAAATACGATTGTTGTACTGCTTCTGTTAAGTGCTCTGGAGCATGATGCTATGTTAAAATTATTATACAAACCAAAAAGTTATTTTTCATTTTACATTCCACATTAAACTATCATCGAGTCCGTGAGTCAAACTCGGAGTCTTCTTCACAGAGGTTAGCCATTTGGCCCAACATATCAATGTCAATAGACAATATAGACAATAGGTGCATGAGTAGGCCATTCGTCCCTTCGAGCCAGCACCGCCACTCAATGTGATCATGGCTGATCATCCCCAATCAGTACCCCGTTCCTGTCTTCTCCCCATATCCCCTGACTCCACTATTTTTAAGAGCCCTATCTAGCTCTCTCTTGAAAGCATCCAGAGAACCTGCCTCCACCGCCCTCTGAGGCAGAGAATTCCACAGATTCACCACTCTCTGTAAGAAAAAGTGTTTCCTCGTCTCTGTTCTAAATGGCTTACTCCTTATTCTTAAACTGCGGCCCCTGGTTCTGGACTCCCCCAACATCGGGAACATGTTTCCTGCCTCTCGCGTGTCCAAACCCTTAACAATCTTATGTTTCAATGAGACCGCCTCTCATCCTTCTAAACTCCAGAGTGTACAAGCCCAGCTGCTCCATTTTCTCAGCATATGACAGTTCCACCATCCTGGGAATTAACCTTGTAAACCTACTGTCCATCATTAAGTATCCATCATTACTAATCCTCAAATCTTCTCAAGTTTATTTCTCAATTTGTATCAACTTGGAGTTCATTGGTCATCTTTACTGCTTTGCACAGCTTCTGCCTTTCTGTCTCCTGACTGTGAATCCCAATTTTGTACCGATTTTCCTGGAACCAGGACACGTATACACAAAAACAGATAATAATCTATCAAAAAAAGGAACTTGGTCTCCTCAATCCAATTTGAAAAATGAAATAGACTTGAAATAAAAGAAATATACCTAGATGGATTATCCTTCTCTCAGGAAGTGCCCAATTGTCATTTGGTTTGGTTTTTTGTTTAGTTTAGAGTTGCAGCATGGAAACAGGCACTGGCTCATCAAGTCCACACAAATCATAGATCATTAGTTCTACAGTTACCACTTTCACATCCATATCAGTTAAGAGTAATTTTACAGAGGCCAATTAATACAGTGACCAACAAGACCACTGTATTCCTGGTGCTAAGGAAAAGCAAGGTTTCATGCCTTAATGACGACCCTCCAGTTACCTCAGAATCCACCATCATGAAGTGCTTTGAGAGGTGGTAATGCAACAATCTTGATCCACTGCAGTTTGCCTACTGCCACAACAGGTGAATAGTTGATGCCATCTCCCTGGCCCTGCACTCAATTCTGGAACACCTGGATAAGAAAGACACCCATATCAAACTCCTATTCATAGACTACACCTCTATTTTCAATACCATTATCCCATCCGCACTCATCTCCAAACTCGTGGATCTTAGAGTCAGCACTCACCCTTGCAACTGGATCCATGACTTCCTGACCAACAGACCACAATTAGCGAGGGCTGGTGACAAATTATCCTCTATGATAATCCTCAACACAGGTGTCCCATGGGGAAGCTAGTCCCATTTGCCCATGCTCGACCCATATACCTCTAAACCTTTCCCATTCAACCTGTCCAAGTGTCTTTTTAAATGTTGTTACTGTACTTGCCTCAGGAACCTTCTCTGGCAGCTCATTCCATGTATCTACCACCTCCTGGTGAAAAGGTTGCCCCTCAGGTTTGCACTAAATCTTAACCCTCTCACCTTTTGATTCCCCTAATCTGGGGAAAAGACTCTCTGCATTCACCCTATCTATCCCCCCCACCCACCCCCATGAATGTATACACCTCTATAAGATCAGCCCCCAGCCTTATGCTCCAAGGAATAAAGTCCTAGTCTGCCCAACCCTTCCTTATAGCTCGGACCCCCAAGTCCTGGACCCGCTGCACTCTTTCCAGCTTAACAACATCTTTCCTATAGCAGGGGGACCAAAACTGAACTCAATACTGCAAATGCAGCCTTATCAATATCTTGTACAACTGTAACATAACATCCAAACTTCTATATTCAATATCCTGACTGATAAAGGCCAATGTATCGGACAGAAGGAATGGATGACGTTTCTTTTTTTTTTTTTTTTTTTTTTTTTGAGGCAATAGATAGACCTGAAACCTCACCCATCCCTTTTGTCCAGAGATGCTGCCTGTCCCGCTGAGTTACTCTAACTTTTTGCGTCTATCTTTGGCTTAAACCAGCATCTACAGTTTCGTCCTACACACTCCTCCCCACTATTGACTATAGCTGCCCATCACATTACCTTGGAAAAGCAGCCAACATAATCAAAGACTTGTCAACCCCAGTCATTCCTTCTCTCTGCCCCTGTCCGGCAAAGGTACAGAAGCTTGAAAGTGCACACCACCAGACTCAAGAACATCTTCTTTCCCATGTTATCAGGCTTATGAACAGTCTTCCATAACCTAGGGTATTGTCTGATTCACCTCTACCCCATTCCAGACATTGGACTTTGTCAATGGAACATGCGTCGCAATGCTGAGAACTATATTCTGTACTCTGTGTCGTCCCCTTTGGTCTACCTGTTGTACTTGAGTTTAACTTGTTTGTATTCATTTGATCTGATTGAACCAGCATGCAAAACAAAAACTTTTCACTGTACCTCTGTACACATGATAATAATAATAAACCTAAACCTTGCTTGATGAAGAATAAATATTCTGACAATATTTGGGGTCTTTGTGAAATAAAGATTGTGGCTTTATACAGTACATGCTAACATCCTAATTTTGGAGAAGTGTGTTGGACATAATATTGATTTTACACAAATTGAAACCAAAGCCACGGTATTACATTTTTGTACTGATCCATTATGCTTAGATGAAAATCAGATGACATAAAGGCAAAAATGGCTAATGAGAGCGAGGTGAAGGATGGTGAAGGATCTGCCTTTGATCTTTAATGTCTTTTTCAGTGAATCACTTTTAATTCTGAAATGAGTAAGGTGGATCAGCAACATTGAAAGTGATCTCCATTTAATGTTGCAACCAAATGGGTATAGAATAGGTTATTAATTCTCTGCCACTTTTTGGCCCTTCTGCCAAGACCAATTCCTCCCACAATTTGTATGTTTGACATAGATACATGAAAAACAATTGGAATGTAATTGGACTGAAGTTGCTTATAGAAGTAGTCTGAATGATAATTCTTTTGTCTGATTTCATATGCCAAAATATTACAGTAGCTGTAATCCTGTTATCATCAACAAGGAGTAACTGGCTGAAATAGTGCTCTTTATAGCTTGTTTCATAGACATAAAGCACTTACCACATCACATTTGCTAACACTGATTTTTTTTTTTAAATAAAGGAAAGGGACAAAACTGCCTGAGTAGCCAGACCGTCTGGGGTAGGGATGAACCATAGATTTCCAGAGTTCTGCTACGGGAGGGAAGATTTTGAACATCGAAGGCAGAGGGGAGACCTGATAGAAGTATATAAAATTATGAGAAGGTACTGATAGGTAGACAGTCAGAACCTTTTTCCTAAGGTGGAAATGTCAAAGACTAGAGGGCAAAGTCTTATGGTGAGAGGGGCAAGGTTGAAAGGAAATGTGTGGTAATCTTGTGTTCCACGCAAGCTTACAGCACTTGCTGTTCCTTTTATCTCCAAATTGACTTTTAACATGTCTTACCATGAGCCCAAATATAATTTTAGAATGGTGTTTGTGGGTAATGCCGCCACATTATTTTGATCATTTTCTTTTCTTTTTTCTTTGTTTCTCTTTTTTTGTATGGCTTTGTAAATACTTGATTAGTGTATAAATGTAAATAATTTGGTGTACATATAGCTGCTGGTGTACATATGGTGTACATATAGCTGCTAAATTTGTATAAGATAATTATAAGCAGTTGAATAAGGGGTGGGAGTTAATAAGCTTTGGCTTCTTCCTGCTCCTTTTCGGACACATACGATTGCATTTATTTATAGATACTGTTTATGACACTTTATAAATATTCTTGTTTTGTTTTTTATGCTGTTTCACACTTGCTTTTTAGTCTTTTATTCTGTTTGAAATAAAGAATTAAATAAAAAAAATAAAATAAAATAAAATCATATCCACAGGTGATAGAGCAAATGAGGCTTACCAAAGTAGCTTGGGGTTGTGCTTGTGGGGCTGTGTCGAGCAGGAGCATGTCATTCGCTGCCTCACAGGTCACCCGCCCAATACTGACGTGGCCATGGCTCAAAACCACTGGAGGTTTTTTACACTGAGAATTGTGGGTGTTGGGAATTTGCTGCCGTAGGTGGAGGCAGATACAATTGTAGCATTTAGGAGACTTTTATATAGGTATATGGATATGCAGGGAATGGAATGATATGGATCACGTATAGGCAGAGAAGATTCGTTTAACTTGGCTTAATGGTCTGCACAGATATTATGGGCAGAAGGGCCTACCTCTGTACTGTTCTGTGTTCTATGTAAGGCTGGATGTCCTGCATAGTCAATGCGTTTATCACTTAAATATCAGAATGGATTTTAGGATCCATAGTTCTCGACAGGTTGCTTTTAACCTCAATTAGCCATTAAAAAACATTGAGTCTGAAGAAGGGTCCTGTACTGAAACGTCAGCTCTCCATGTTCTCCAAAAATGCTGACTGGCTGCCTGGGATACTCTAGCACTTTGTGTTCCATGCAAGATTACAGCATTTGCAGTTCCTTTTGTCCCTTAGTTGACTTTCAATACATCTTAACGTGAGCCCGAATATAATTTTAGAATGAGGCTAACCAAAGTATCTGGGATTGTGCTTGCGGGGCTGTGTCGAACAGGATTATTGCATTCATTGCCTCACAGATCACCCACACAATGCTGACATGCCATGGCTCAAAACCACTGGGAGTTCTGTATTTTAAGTGCACTTAGAACCATCTTCCATTGCTTGTACTAGATTGAATGCCAACCTCTGTTTGGAGCTACCTACTGGGAAAGAGGAAAACATTAAACTACTGTGCCTGCTGCCTTTGCTCCTCCTTTACATCTCACAGCTCTGCAATCTTTCATCATGGAGATACCTCTTTAAAAAATGTTCAGGAAGTGCTGTTGAATGATCTTTCAGGAATTATTGATTCATAAAGTTGCAGAATCATGCAGTATGGAGACAGGCCAAACTTGCCCACACTGATCAACGTGTCTCATCTGCAATAGTCCCACCTGCCTGCGTTTGACCCATATTCCTTTAAACCTGCCCTATCCATGTACCTGTCTAAATATTTCTTAAATGTTGCAATGGTATCTGCTCAACCACCTCCTCCAACAGAATGTCCATGCACCCACCAACCGTTGTGTAAAAACATTACCCCTTAACTTCCTATTCAATATTTCCCCCCTCACCTTTAACCTATGTCCTCTGGTTCTCGATTACCCCGCTCTGGGCAAGAGACTCTGTGCGCCTCCACAATCTATTCCGCTCATGATTTTCCAACGATTTATTGTAATGCTTTACCGATTCAGTCATCCCTGACCTCAAGGGAGCACCAAAGATGAAGTTCTTACAGATTTTAATCTGTTTACTCATAGAAGAGGAAATGAATCTTTAAAAGGTGATACACTGCATGCCAAACGGGTATAAACTTTATTTTTATTTGTCCCTGGGATGTTACTATCACAGAGTACAGCATTCCCCAGCTCTATTGTCACTTTGTGCTGATGTGGTGGGATCACTGTACCTTAAATAAGAACAGTTGATTTCAAATGGGATGAGACATTAGAACAGGCCCATCATCAGCACACAAGATTTTGTTAACTTATTCTACTGTATTGGTTTTCAAATGCACACGGGAATGGAGTGATAAGTATTCGCTTTTCCTGAGGATTATAGATTCAACCGAGGTGCAAAAAAAAAATCTGTAAATCATTACCAGAATTGTCTGAAATTGGCACCGTTAGGACATTGACTAAGTGGAGCCTGCTTGCAGTAAAACCAGTCAATATGCAAGTTACAACCTGCAACTTAACTTACTGAACTTGCATCCAGAGGCTAGGACTAATGATCCAAAGACATTGAGTCTGAGTCCTACCAAGCCAGCTGGTGAATTTAAATGAACAATTAAATAAATCTGGAGCACATAGCTAGTCTGGGCAGCGGAGGCATGAAACTACTGGATTTGTCGTTAAAAAAAACATCTGGTCCACTAACGTTCACCTTCAGGGACGACAATCTGCTGTCCACAGCTGATCAGGCTTGTTTGTGACTCCAGACTAACACTTTGTGTTTGACTCTTAATTGACCCCTTGAGATGTCCTTTCCAGAGGCAATTTTGGAAGGGCAATATGTGCTCGTATATGCAATTCCTGAGAGAGATTGCATTGCACTGCTAAGATTTTGTACAGAATCCAGCTAATATGGAATATTAAATCAGGTCTTCTATCTCCTAAAACATTTAACGTTTACTGGCATGGACTAGAGAGAGTGTGTAGCCTGCTGTCCCCCAGTGTTTTATTACACTAGATACAATAAATCAGACATTGTCTAACTGTAATCTGTATGGCAGCTCTAGGGTTGAAAATGCTCCCATCCTTAAATCCAAGACAAATAGCCTGATTATTTCTGCATGAAACAGTTAACTTCAGGAATTCATGTTCCTGCTGGGACTGTAGAATCGTAAAATTTACTCCGCTCTCTGCTCATCCATGGAGGAGAAAACAACTAAAGGAATTTAAAATCAACTATTGAAGCAATTCCAGCCAACACTCGTTAGCCTTATTAACAGAAAATGAAATTTGCTCCCTTTTAACACTTTGCTTGTCAGCAAGTCTAGAAAATGATGACTTCACTGTATTTGCATAGGAAGGAACTGCAGATGCTGGTTTAAACTGACTAGAGACATAAAAGCTGGAGTAATTCAGGTCCGTCTGAAGAAGGTATCGACCTGAAACGTCATCTGTTCCTTTTCTTCAGAGATGCTGCCTGACCCGCTGAGTTACTCCAGCTTTTTGTGTCTATCTTCGCTTTATTTGCAATTCTCTGCAGCTTACACATTTGGTGAGATTCACCATCATTACAATAATAAGATCAGCTGACAGGAGTAGTCATAAAATTGCTAGATTAACGCCAACATTCTTTCAATAGACTGCTAAAAAAACCCAGCATTAAATATTAAAAATGAAAGTGATAAACAAGACTATTCAGGGTGAATTGGAAAATATTAAAGCATTGATCAAACAGTTATGGGGATCTTTCAGAATGCATAGTATTCAAAATATGTTCTTTCAGAACATACAGTATTCAAACAGTAAAGAAAATTCCAAAGAGAGGTTCTGCCATCTTCTCTTAAAAAAAGGGAAAACTAATTTTAAAGACAAGAAGACTACAAATGATTGCAAAAAGATGGATGGTAGATGAGAAGATTGAACTGAATACAAAAAAGTAGCAAAGAGTGATTAAAATTTGAATGAAAAAGGACAAATTAGAGTATGGGATAAATCAAATCAGAAAGATAAAAATAGGTAATAAGGGTTTTTATGATATTTAACAGTGAACAGGGATCATTGGTCCCATAGAAAGTAAAGCTGGGAATTAATAATGGAAAAGGAGGAGATGGTGGACAAATTAAAAGGTCATTTTGTAATTAGTTTCATTATAGGAAGCAAGTCGTATCTAAAAAAAACTGTAAATCATAAGTTATAGGAGCAGAATTAGGCCAAAAATACCCAACAACTTGAACTCGTCTGTGGCAATGAATTCCTTAGATTCACCACCTTTTGACTAAAGAAATTCCTCCTCATCTCCTTTCTAAAGGTACGTCCTTTTATTCTGAGAAATCAGAGTAAATGTTGAAACTCATGAAAAGTACAATCGCTAGGGAATGGCACTGAGCAAATTGTGGGAGCTACGGGCCGTCAGTCTCTGGATTCTGATAGACTGCTCCACGGGTGTCAAAAGAAGTAGCTGGCGAGATAGCTAATTTGTTCCCTCGGTCTCATTTTAAACCCAAATAATAACTATATTTATCTTTCCACAGATGCTGCCTGAACTGCGGAGTGTTTCCAACATTATCAGATTTTATTCCAGAAAGCTAAATGTATTGATGTTAATTTTTCAAGATTTCCCAGATTTGGGGAAGGTTCAATCCAGTTGTAAAATAGTGAATATAACACAAGGAAGGAGACAGAAAGCCAGAAACTATTAACTTGATATCTGTCACATTTCTTATGGCCTTTTCCTTGCTAAACTTAATTTCAGCCTTTGACACCTATCTATTCCTTACCTTGTACTTAACAAAGGGGTTGTTTTTTCCCCCAATCGGGTTCATGCAAGGTTGCTTGGAGCTATTCAATTATTTCCAGTCCTCTTCCAAAGAGTTGACATTCCAGTTTGATGACCTTTGGACCAGATGAAAGGTCATTGATCTGAAGAGTTCCAATGAAATTTGACTTGAAGCATAAGCTCCATTTCTTTCTCCACTCATGCTACCCGACTTACTGAGTATCTTTGGCAATTTCCGTATTCATTTCAAATTTACTTATCCAGCTGTTTTTTATGCTTTTCAAACTATGCTGCAGTTAGTGAGCGCAGGTTATTATTTCTCTGGTTAATCCATGTCTTTTCTCTCTCCTTTTTTTGAACCTTCAGCAGCATAGCCTTTACCTAATCCTTCCTGACATGACTTGCATCGTTATCCAACCTCATCACCTGTACTTATGTTTTCAGCCACAGAATCTTCATTCTGGGGAATTTTTTCTTTAAAGGGCCTGTCCGACTTGGGCATCATTTGCGCGTCACGCAGGTGGCGCGCGAGAATTTTGAGATCCTGGGGGGGCCAGCGCTACAGCGTGCCATGTGCCATGCGCGCGTAATGCATGTCATGCGTGCGTCGTGACGCGTAAATTATGTCGCGTAAATGACGAGCAAATAACGCCCAAGTGGGACAGGCCCTTTAAAACACAATGCATTTGAACTGGTGCATGGATAGGAAAGGTTTGATGGACCTAATATATATGCGGGGCCTAATGTCGATCTTGATTAGCATGGAAAGTTCGGGCCAAAAGGCCCGTTTTCATACTGTATGACTCTATGATTCCATGACAAAGTGCTGGAGTAATTCAGCACGTCAGGCAGCATCTCTGGAGGACAACATTTCGGGTTAGGTCCTTTCTTTAGAGTTTTTGCAATGTGTTTTGCTCAAAATTCCTGCCTCTGCAGTTCCTTGTTTCTCTATTTCCATCCATCTTTTGATCAAGATTTTTATTGAAACCTCAACGTCGTTTCCTTTATTTCTGTGGCATTGCTTCAATATTTTACTTCTCCATGCGTATCAGAGAAGTAAAATTAAAGGTACTACAGGAATACAAATTCGTGCTGCTATTGTCTGCATTCCCAAACTGCTATTTTTAGTGAAGATATTCACTAATTTTAAAAGATCACCAATTTAAATTGCGGGGAGTGGAGAAATTGACAAAAGTGGAATGAATTCTTACGTTGGTATTCCTTAGCATTATTTTGTTACTCGAGTCTATGCATCGGTATTTGTAAAGGGAACAGAATATGCTACGGAAATATTAGTTCATTTGTGAAAAATTAAATTTTAATGAAGTTTGTTTAAACATCTGCCAATACATGTATCTATTAAGTGTTCCCCAGAGCAGAAATCTCCAATCACTGGATTCCATCAGCACAAAACCTTATTGAAACACATCATTAATTGGGGTAGCTAATTGAAGATATAAAACATTAAACTAACTCATTCTAAAGAAGGGGAATTCAATATTATTTGCAAATCATTAATAATCAAGACCAATAACAATTGTTGTGATAAGATTAACTCGGTAAATTAAGCATATACGAATCCATATACGACATTGGCTTTTAATTTTCATTAAATGGATCAGCAAGCATTTAGCAAAAATACTATTTTCCTAAAACTGTAGCGCATTTTTAAATTTCAAATAACTTATTCAATACTACCTGCCTCGTGGTTATGATACAGTCACAGAAATGTCAAATATAACATATCTCACAAAACAGCAAAATGAATTATATTAAATTCTGATTTGGAATTATAATAGAAGTGACTACATGAGTCAGAGGCTGTTATTAAATATTGTGTCTCTGATCAAATTTTAACTTCTCTGGAGTTGGAGACATTAATGTCATTGGTTTACCATTGTTGAACAGCATCAGATCACTAAAGTTCATGTGGTACAGAAAACTAAAAATTGTCATGTGTAGGAAGGGACTGCAGATGCTGGTTTAAACCGAAGATAGACACAAAATGTTGGAATAACTCAGCGGGGCAGGCAGCATCTCTGGAGAGAAGGAATGGGTGACATTTCAGGTCGAGACCCTTCTTCAGACTGATTGTCACGACTTCAAACATTGTCGTGTACAGATTGACTCAGCAGTAATTATTTTCATTGTTCATGCAAATATTTCTGAAAATTTATCTTGGAAGTATTTCTATTTCTAATGTTTTACCACACAAATTCACTTAATATCACTATAGACCGGTTAAAATTGATGTTTTAATTTCTATTTTAAAAAGGAAAATTGCAGTGAAACAGGACAGAGCTATAAAACGTATAACCCCATTGAGATTGGGTTTAAACAAAATAGAGAGAGTACAGAGGAGATTTACTAGAATGTTGCCAGGGTTCCAGCAACTATGTTACAGAGAAAGGTTGAACAAGTTAGGTCTTTATTCTTTGGAGCGCAGAAGGTTAAGGGGGGACTTGATTGAGGTCTTTAAAATGATGAAAGGGATAGACAGAGTTAACATGGATACGTTTTTCCCATTGAGGGTAGGGAAGATTCAAACAAGAGGGCATGACATGAGAATTAAGGGACAGAGGTTTTGGGGTAACGTGAGGGGGAACTTCTTTACTCAGAGGGTGGTGGCTGTGTGGAATGAGCTTCCAGCAGAAGTGGTGGAGGCAGGATCGATTTTAACATTTAAGAGTAAAGTGGATAGGTATATGGACGTAAAGGGAATGGAGGGGTATGGTCTGAGTGCAGGTAGATGGGACTAGGGGAAAACAAATGGTCGGCACGGGCTGGAAGGGCCGAGAGGGCCTGTTTCCGTGCTGTAATTGTTATATGTTATATGTTATATGTTTAAATATTGCCAATCACATTCGAGATCATAATTCTATTATTCACAAGAAAAAAACCTTAAGAGGTGATTTGAAACCATGTTTAATTTCAATGAGCATATTCTAAAATGATGTATTTCAGAATGTTATCATTTTAGTGAGCATTGGTAGTTTTGAAAACTAATCATTGTAAAGATATAAGGCGATGATGAATTTCACCTTAGTCAGCCTGATCTCATAACCTGCACATGATTATCTGATGCCACCAATAATGAGCACAGAATGAAAATTAGTGTAAAACACCTGAACCCCGCTGGGTCTTGCTGTAGCATTTCCCACTTCAATCCTGCATTTTTCCATTGGCCCCTGACCAGCTACATATTGTGTACCACGTCACTCTGCCAGCTCTTCCACCATCTGGTGCTGCACATCCTCTTTGAGATCTCTCATTTTCTTTGACCATCTGCTACCACCATCATTACCTGACTCTAGCAATCCTTATTGAGTAACTAAAATCATTCTCTTCCTGGAAATCTATTCATTAAAGCTGTTTCATGACTGATGGCTTGAAGTAGATTCATATGCTCATGTAATTGATGGTGGAATGCTTTGATAAATTGTATCAACGAGTGCAGCTGGTTGGTAAAATTACCTTAAAATACTGGGTTACAACTAACGGATGACCTCTCAGCAGAAGTAATCAAAGTGTGTAAAAAGTTCATTTAACATCCAGAATTTAATATTTTAACATAAATACTTTACTCTTTCTTTTAAGAAGTTGGAGATTATTTTTTGAACATAACTGCAAACATAACTTAAATTGCAGGTGAAAATTGTGCAAACTGTTTCTACTTTAAAATAATTTCTATTTTAACTAAAAATGTGGTTCATTAATTCAATTAGTGATGTAGTCTGTGAACTTATACACTCTCGAATGTTACAAAGTGCTGGAGTAACACAACAGTCACTGGGTCTCTCTGGAAAACATGGGTAGGTGATGTTTCTGACCTGAATCCAGAGATGCTGCCTGACCTGCTGAGTTGCTCCAGCACCTAGTGTCTTTTTTTGTCTAGAATATATTTGACAAAGCTGTTGACTGTGTTCCAACCCTTGAAAAACATGCCAAACACAAATTCTGGGTCAAAACTTTAGTCCACGGCTGAAAATGCACTAGTAAATGTGTTGGTCTAGAAGTTGTAGCTTGCCCAAAAAGGTTTTTAAAAATGCAATTTACTGGGGTACTTCCATCAGTTTGGTGCAAGATGCCCAGGCAGGAGTATTCAATCCTGCAGGAGGCCAAATGCATTGTGCTTCATAGAACAAATCTTGTAGGTGTAAATACATGCACAGGTCTATTGCCTCACACTTCAGCAATCTCTAAATTAGTTGGATGACAGATTGGGCGTTGGAAAGGAGATGTCTGACAGTGGATAAAGAAGTTGACACAAAGGTTAGAAAGGATATTGGGGATCATGGAGAGGGTTGATAGGACAGCTGCATTGGCTTGGTTCGTAAGATAGGTGGCCACTTTGAATTGCCCTTAGTGTGAAGGTAAATTAATCTTTCATAAATTCATGTTCATGTTATGGGAGCAGAATTAGGCCATTCGGCCCATCATGTCTACTCCGCCATTACATCATGGCTGATCTATCTCTCCCTTCTAACCCCATTCTCCTGCCTTCTCCCCATAGCCCTTGACACGCGTACTAATTAAGACTCTATCTGTCTCTGCCTTAAAAAATATCCATTGACTTATCTCAGGTTTGTGTAATCTGTACAAATAAGAAGAATGCTGACTACATAAAACTGACACTGGTCAAAACAGCACAAGACCAGCTGTGGCTCAGGTGTGAGTTGATGACCAAACGTTGCACTCAGACTGTTTATGACCCTCCAGAAATCAAGCAATCATGCCTTCTATGCCACATTTGCAATGACACATGCTTATACATTTTTATCCATAACCTGACACCCGTACTAATCAAGAATCTGTCAATCTCTGCCTTAAAAATATCTATTAACTTGGCCTCTACAGACTTCTGTGGCAATGAATTCCACAGATTCACCACCCTCTGACTAAAGAAATTCCTCATCTTTCTAAACGTACGTCCTTTTATTTTGAGGTTATGACCTCTGGTCCTAGACTTTCCCACCGGTAGAAATATCCTCACCACATCCACTCTATCCAGGCCTTTCATTATTCCGTAAGTTTCAAGAGGTCCCCCTCATCCTTCTGAAAGTCCAGCAAGTACAGGCCCAGTTCCATCATACATTCATCATATGTTAACCCATTCATCCCTAGGATCATTCTCATAAATCTCCTCTGGACCCTCTCCAATGTCTGCACATCCTTCCTGAGAGATGGGGAACAAAACTGCCTACAATACTCCAAATGAGGGCTGATCATTGCCTTATAAAGCCTCAGTATTATATCCCTGTTTTTATATTCTAGTCCTCTTGAAATAAATGCTATCATTGCATTTATCTTCCTTACTACCGATTCGATTTACAAACTAACTTTTTGGGAAACCTACACCAGCACTCCCAAGTCCCTCTGATTTCAGAATCTTGGGGGGGGGGGGGGGGGGGGGAGTGGTATGTAGGAAGAATATACCATAAAAACCATTTGAATTCTATGCAGGCTCACAAAGCAATCCCATACCTCACTGAACTTTCCACATAACCTATTCCCTCACCTCCCCCATAGGCAAATCACCCTAGATTCTATCACCCACCTACACCAGGCAAATGTATAATGGACCGGCTGTGTAGCCAGAAGACATCTGGGCCATGGCTGTGGACTGGGAAAGTGGCTGGAGGTCTTTATCGAAGCACCGTGGTCTCGATGCCTCCAGGATCGCCACGTAGAAGCCCAAGTCGGGGCCCGGCCGGGGCCTCGTGGGTAGAAGCCTGGGTCGGCTGAAGCGGCCGACGGAGCCCACAGCTGGAACCCAGGTCGGCACCACGGAGGCGTGAAGTGGGGCGTCGACAGGGGTGAGGCCTCGGCGGCGGCAGCGTTGAAGACTCGCGACTATGGGGCCTCGGCGTTGGTGATGCCTCGAGGCGGCGGCGATGCCTCGCGGGTTGGCCCACAGTCGATGAGAGCGTTGAGAACCACCGTGAGGGGCGAGAGGAAGATCCGTGGAGGACCCAACGTGGGTGGACTGCCATGAGGGGAGATGGGAAGAACAATGGACATTGGGAAGGAGGGACAAAGGACAATGGGGACCCAGTGTGGGAGAACTGCTGTGGTGGGGGGGATGGGGTGACAAAAAGGGGCAGTATTCTCCACAGCAGTATTTGCAGGTGACTTCACGTTCACAAGTTATAGGAGTAGAATTAGGTCATTCAGCCCATCGAGTCCACTCCGCCATTCAATCATGGCTGATCTCTGCCTCCTAATCCCATTTTACAGCCTTCTCCACATAACCCTTGACACCCGTTCTAATCAAGAATTTGTCCATCTCTGCCTTAAAAATATCTACTGATTTGGCCTCCACAGCCCTATGTGGCAATGAGTTCCACAGATTAACTACCGGCTGACTAAAACATATCTGTGCATTCGTTATGTCAAGGGTCAGCTCCCCAGTAGAGTCATGTATTTTCTTTCCACTGACTGGATAACACACAACAAAAGCTTTTCACTGTACCTCGGTACACGTGACAATAAACAAAACTAAACTAAAAAGTCTTCAATAGTTTTAACTCAAGTAAGTCAAGCTAACACTAATCAGTATCTTTGGAAAAGCCGATGCTCCATCACCATTCTCACCCAAAACGGAAACTTCTCACAAACCCAGGATACCCCAAAGCATTTTATAGTTATTTCAATGTTTTTAAACAATGTTTTTAAATTGCAATTGAATTTTTTCTATATGGAAAATTTCAATTAAAAATCATTCAGGTAAACATGTCCGAGACACTACATCTTGAAAATATTAGACTTGTCTTGGCAGAAAAACCAGATCATTTTTCCAAGACAAGGACACCATTTTGGATTTAAATCTAATTACGGGTTGGGTGAGGTGGGTGTGGAGGGATGAGAGGCAGGTATACCACCACTTTTCTCTCTTTTCTTTTTGTCCTTTTATTTTTGTTCTATTCCTTTTACCTACTAATAGACAGAGATAACTGTATAATTTTATATGCGCGGTTCTATTTTTGTACATTTGCTTCTAATAAATACTTTTTTTTTAAGTAATTAAAAAAAATAATAATTCTGGTTAATTTTAATCAATTACTATTGATTATTAAACTGAAAAGAAAACTAAGACATTTGGGTTATCTGAAATCTTCCAACTATCCATATTATATGGGAAATAAATCAAACCCGCTGATTTACAATACCCACAAACATGAAATTCGGCGAGTGTTATGCAGGATTTCCTTTTGAAATTTGTGCATCAAACAGATTTTCTGTCTATTAGTAGGTAAAAATGACAATTATGTAGCCTTGTTCTGCACATTATTAAAATGCATTAATTTATTTCACAAAATTAGATCATTGGATATTCTTGATAGTTACCTGAACATTAATTTCATCGGGGTTAAGTCATATCTACATGTAGTGATAATGAATCACAGAACCTTCTCTTAGCTTCTCCAACAAAATAGTCACAACACATCCCGATAAATGCATTCACAAAAGGTTGCCACTTGAAACATTTGTACAAATGTTATTTGGTTCTGCTGCTGTCAAAAAAGGGAAATATTTTGGGGATATAACTGAGTTATTGAGATAACTGAGAGAGCAGTTAAAGCAAGCATCAGGGGCGGTAACATACAGCATGCCTATTCCTCAGACTCCCATCAGACTGATCTCCACTCAAGTCACAATCTGCCTGCAGTAGCTTAAAATCTGTTGAGAAAATAGAATCAGGAAAGTATAACAAAAATCTAAGAATTCAGAGTTGCTCCTGATAGCAATTTTCTTAGGCGAAAAAGCTACAGAGAGTGAGAGTCTTTGAAAAGATTAAGGTGTTCAGTCAATTTAGTAAGGGGTGAGTAAATGGCATTACTTTAATCTTGCAGTTCTGAAAAATAGATGACATGTTTAGGTCTATCAGAACCAGGAGTTGATAGCGGAAGGAAGAATAGCACAGCTGAAGAGATCATTCTCCATGGCATCTTGCTGCTTGTCTCCGCCAACATTAAAACACTCCAACTAGACTTGAAAGTATCTCTTGAATACTGTGATGATTACCTCTCAGTAGGACAATGCCCGTCAGCTATCAGCTATACCATGAAGAAAATGGAACATTGGCATGACCTCAGTGTTCCTTTGATGGCAGTGTTTTTAGTGAAAAATGCCACCTTTGCATGAACAACAGGATATTTGTTTACTCAATCTTCTTTTATAGCTGAGTCTATAATCTAGTAGCAATAGGATTGCCAACACAGAAACCAAACACAGAAGGAGGCCAATCAGCTTTTGTTGGACTTCTGTTCCTCTTGAGGGCTGATTTTGCACAATCTCATTTACCTACTTATTCACCAAATTTCATTACTACTTCAAACTAATTCCAATATAATCCTTTCTCCCTATGCTCTGTATAAACCTTCTATAAGAGTTATGCACAGTTGCTTTTTTGAATGCGGCAATCCATTGATTACCCTCTGCAGAAATACTTTCCACATATTGATTCTGCTCTTCTCTTCAATAAAGTTACTTTTAAACTTCCCTTCAAGTTTGAATGCTTATATTCATCAGAGATTTGAAGAAATAGGCTGGATTTTTTTTTGACGGGTTGGAGGATGTGGTGATCTTATTGAAATATACAAAATCATAGGAAGCATGGAAAACATGAACACTCGCAGTCTTTTATTCGCGAGTAGAGGATTCTAAAACTAGAGAACATAAGCCTTAGGAGAGAGGGGCAGATTTTAAGAGGGACATCACTGCGAAGATTTTCCACACAGAGGGTAGTTCCGCATCTGGAGTAAGCTGCCAGAAAAAGCTATAGAAGCGCATATATTTACGACTTTCAAAAAACATTTGGCCTGATTAATGAACAAGAAGGATTCAAAAGAACATGGGCTACATTCATGGAAATGGAACTAAGTAAGAATGCCAACTTGGTCGGCACAGATACGTTGGGCCAAAGCACCTGTTTCCTTGCTATATACAGTAGTTGTAAGATTTATGGCGACAGGGATGATGCCAGGTTTGGCATGACCACACCACCACTCTCAAGTCGGGTAAACTCACATATATATTTTATTTACAGTAGCCAGAAGGTTCAGGACCGCATGGGGCACTGTCCCTTGCCATCAGACCGTATGTGTGATGTAGCTGCCGATCTTGGGGTTGTCTCATCACCTCAATGCTGGCCTTTGAAGGAGGAGGACACATATGGCGATCTCAGGCTTTTACCTGCAGTTTACTCTTGTCTCAAGGGGAGGTGCTGGCAAGAAAAAGAGATGAGTTTAATTTGGCAGCATATTCAGCACAACATGTGGGCCGAAGGGCATGTTTCTGAGCTGTACTGTTCTATGGTGTAAAAAGAAAGTGAGAGTTTCAGGAGAAAGGGTTAAACTTGGTAGCAAATAACAGATTTTACCATGGATGGCCAATTGCTCTGCCTGATTGGGTGATTTGGAAAGAAAGTACCTTGGCCATTTTTAACATCTTTAAGATAGTCTGTCTGTCCTTCACTGGCCTACACTACCGCAAGGTGCCGGTTGATCATTGAGTTAGTGAGTGTAGATCAGATATGCAGAGTGTAAACAGATTGCAGTCAGTGAAAGGCCAACCAGGGAGGAGGCATCACTGAAATATTGAAGCCAAATAGTTATTCAACAATTGAAATCTCATTATCTAAGACCACACAATGTTTAATTTTCTGAAAAGTCCAATCCTCTCTTTAATGATATTCGATTTCCTCATGTCTTCAGAAAAAAAATCCTCACCATCCAGATTAGCCACAGTAAGTCTTTCAGGACTCAGGCATTTTTCAGTAGAAAATTTGTCATGTGGAAACATTATTTCCCATATGGCCAACCCAGGCACTGCTATTCAAATATGACTGGGACCGCTGAGCACAACAGGCAGTGAAATCATGATTATTTTTTTCATCTGGCACATGCTTCTGCCGTATGGTCCCACTGCTCAGTCTGCTTTGTATGCATATGCAACGAACATCATAAATTCAGGATGGCATTTTTGTCTTGAACGCTGGACTCCTCAATCCTCTTTGCAGTGTGAGTGGAAACTTTGGGTGCAAATCACTAGACCATGCCCTACACGCACTGTGAATATTGAACCATCCAATTCACTAGACATTTAGCATGATCTTTAGTAATTCAACATCTTATAAATTAGATGAAAATAGTCCCCTTGGTACATTTTGATTGCATTTGGGCTTACACAAATCACAAGGGCTTCAGATAGGGTGGATGCACAGTCATTTTTCCCAGCATTGGGGAAATCAAGAACTAGAACTCATAGGTTAAGATGAGAGTGGAAAGATTTAATAGAAACCTGAGGAGCAACATTTTCCACACACAGGGAGATGAGTATCTGGAACGAGTTACTAGAGAATAGACACAAAGTGCTGGAGTAATTCAGTGGGTCAGGCAGCAATGGAGAAAAGGATGGGTGACGTTTCAGGTCAGGACTCTTCTTCACTCTGAATGTAGGGGAGAGGGAACTGGAGGTAAGAAAAGGCTAGAACAAAGCGGGGTTGGTAACAGACAACCAAGGAAGGGTGGAGCCCATAATGGCTCATTGTTGGCTGGAGAAGAGGTGATAACGAAGAGCTACAAGGATGCAAACGGTGGAACTAGTAGGATGATGAGGGTGGGGTGGGGGAGAGGTGGAAGGCAAAGGGAGGCAGCTACTAGAGGAAGTAGTTGAGGCAGGTATGATAACTACATTTAAAATACTTTTGGACTCATACATGGACAGGAAAGATTTAGAGCAGGGGATCCCAACCTTTTTCATCCCGTTTACCCCAGGCAACTTTAATAGACATGACAGTGTTATTTCACTTATTTATGAACAACTAATGATGAACAGAATCAAGATACCAGAATCGAACGCAGTCAGTCAATGGGAAAAAATATGTACAAATCCAGAATCAACAAATTTACCCCTTGGGTAGGCGAACTCTACCCCCTGGGTAGGCAAAATTTACCCCCAGGGGGTAAATTTACCCCAGGTTGGGAACCCTTGATTTAGAGTGATATGGCCAATCATGGGAAATTGAGACTAGTTTAGAGAGGGGATCTTGGTCAGCATTGTCGAGTTGAAGGGCCTGTTATGCTATCAAGCTATGCCTCTATAACATTAAAGTATATGTTGGTGTCAAGTATCATTAACGCAAACTAAAGCCGTGAATCTCAATAGCAAACAAATCGACGTTTCCAATCCTATTCCTAGCGATGGAATCGATTTACTGACTCCAACTATGCAAACAGGCTTAAAGCGTGCATAATAAAAATGGGTTACTCTTTTTAATGCACCTTGACTCCAAAGAATTCATTGCTGCTTTCTCTAAAATATGTTGAAAGCACAAATGAAAAATTCAAATTTTGAGGAATTGCAAATAATTCCACTCCTAAAGAACAATTCTGCACCTAAAGTACGAAATCCAATATTACAAAAATGCTTCATTTTTTCCATATGACCACCGCAATAAAGAGCAGACGTAATCTGGAGATTTAATTAAAATCCCATTTTGATAAATTTGTGAAAATAAAGGAAGTTGGACATTGGAAGTTGCCCATGCATGAGATTCAAATCAATTTAAAACCACCACCTGACATAATATATTATAGTATACAAACTTAAAGCACACGGTATTGGCGGTTCAGTATTGATGTGGATAGAGAACTGGCTGGCAGACAGGAAGTAAAGAGTAGGAGTGAATGGGTCCTTTTCAGGATGGCAGGCAGTGACTAGTGGGGTGACACAAGGCTCAGTGCTGGGACCCCAGCTATTTACAATACATATTAATGATTTGGACGAGGGAATTGAATGCAACATCTCCAAGTTTACGGATGACACGAAGCTGCGGGGCAGTGTTGGCTGTGAGGAGGATGCTAGGAGGCTGCAAGTTGACTTGGATAGCCTGGGTGAGTGGGCAAATGCATGGCAGATGCAGTATAATGTGGATAAATGTGAGGTTATCCACTTTGGTGGCAAAAACAGGAAAGTAGACTATTATTTGAATGGTGGCCGATTAGGAAAAGGGGAGATGCAACGAGACCTGGGTGTCATGCTACACCAGTCATTGAAAGTAGGCATGCAGGTGCAGCAGGCAGTGAAGAAAGCGAATGGTATGTTAGCATTCATAGCAAAAGGATTTGAGTATAGGAGCAGAGAGGTTCTACTGCAGTTGTACAGGGTCTTGGTGAGACCACACCTGGAGTATTGCGTACAGTTTTGGTCTCCAAATCTGAGAAAAAACATTCTTGCCATAGAGGGAGGGAAAAAAGAAAAGTTAGACAATTCAATAACTAACCTAAGCTTACTGATGCATAATTGTTAAAAGGATTGATATTAATTAAACTAAATGAAAAACAAACCATTTTACTTAATTTACCATAGTAGTGAGGTTTGGCCACCCCTGGCAAACATTCAGTGAACAGGAGACAAATGAGACTGCAGATAGTGGAATTTTGATTGAGCAGCAAAATGGGTGAAGGAACTCAAGGGGTCAGGCAGTATCTGCAGAGGAAAATGGACCTTCTGAAGAATAGTCCTGACCTTCTCCTAGCATTTCGCTGCACAGATGTTGCCTGGCATGATGAGTTCCTCCAGTTGTTTGTTTTTTATTCAAATTAATATGTTTGCATTTGATGTGCCATGCAATGCTGACATGAAGCTGAGGAGTCCGATGCAGTATGTATCCATGGAGTCATAGAGTCATGGAGAGAAACAGCATGGAAACAGCCCCTTTGGCCCACAGAGACACGGCTGACCATTTACACTAATCCTACATTTTTTCATTCTTCCCATATATTCCTCAATTCACACAAATTCTACCACTCACCTGCACACCAAACTTTATTTATTTACAGCGGCCAATTATTCTGCCAACCCTTAAATCTTTCGGATATGGTAGACCGCAAGAAATTGCAGAGTTATGGATGTAGCCCAGTTCATCACATAGATCAGACTCCCTAACATTGACTCTATTTACACTTCATGCTGCCTTAGAAAAGCAGTCAACGTAATCAGACATTTGTCCTTCCCCAGTCATTCCTTCTCCTCCCGCTCCTGTCAAGCAGAAGATACAGAAGCTTGAAAGCACGCACTGCCAGAAGCAGGAACAGCTTCCTCTCCTCTGTTACCAAGCTTTTGAATGGAACTTCCATAAGCTAAGGTACTGTCCGATTCACCACTGCCCTATAAGCGAGTTCAGTATTCCGACTGCACATGCCCAGGTCATATGTCACAAGCGAAAAACAGTCTCGGCAATGGTGATGCTGCATTGTGTGCAGGCTTGCGTTTCGTCCGTGATCGTGGTCGGGCTTGGCTCTCCATCACAGCGGGTGCTGTAGAGTTGCTGCTGGGTCGTCCCTGTCACCTCCGGGGTGTCCCGTCCCTGTCCGGAGGTGTCCCGGGTGGCCCTGCGCTTGTGTAGCGGCCCTGGACTTGCAGCCAGCACTTCAGCCGCTGGCTCCAGCTCGGCTCTGCCTGTCCCGCCGGGTTGGCGGCAGCCCTCCACCTCCACCCCCCTCCCCTCAGTCCGACACTGAGACCCTGCTCGGTCGGGCAACTTGGAGCCGTTGCTGCTGGAGTCGTCCTGGTTGGAGAGACAGTCTGCGGATGAGCTCCTGCTGGCCATGGGCAGGCCGGGCGCCTGCTGGAGTTGCTGGTGTTGTTCATGGTGCTGGCGGCAGCAGCAACCTCCTCCCGCTCCCTTGCCCAGCCGCAAGCCCAGAGTCCGGGCCAGCTCCAACTCCAGGTCGGGGCTGAAGGCCGCCCGCAGTGAGTCAGGGCCGGAGGAGGCTGAGCCCAGGCTGGCGATCTGGCACAGGCAAGGCCGGGGCCCCCGCTCCTCCTCAGGGTTGTGGATGAAGTGGCAGTGGGCACCGTAGGGCAGAAGCCGGTGGTGTGCAAGGTGCGGCACGACTCCGTCTTCTACTTGCGGTGGCGGATGCAGGAGCGCAGCTTGGCCAGACCGTGGGCGAACTGGCACTTGTCACTATAGTGGCCCATCGCCAATGCCAACTCCAGCCCAGCTCCAGAGGAAGCAGGTTCCTCTGGAGCTGGGCTGGAGTTGGCACTGGCTGTGGGCCGGTGAGTTCTCCGTGCTGGCTGTGGGCCTGGGGCCGCTGGTGTCGTTGTTCCCGGATGTTGGTTGGCCCGGTGGGAGAGGCGGAGGTGAGCTGCGGTTGGCACTTCTCCACGCTGGCTGGGGGCCGGTGTCCTGTCAGTCTGGACACTTGCAGCGTCCGGGGCCCGGGTTCGATCCTGCCTGCAGATGAGGCGCAGGTCTGTGAGTGCAGCTGCCGAGAATGTCTCCGCTGGTCCAGTCTTCCCTCCCCTCCCACCCACCCCCCGTCACCCACTCGCATCTGCCCCCACTATCTTCCTCCTGACAAGTACAAACTTGATAAAAGACTAAAAATCGGACCCAAACTATACTCACTGAATCTACGGCGCTATGTTCGATTTTTATTTATAGCATTTGACCTTTGACAAATCCCATGATTCCATGCCTTTTTAGAAATACCGAACTCGCTTATTGCGGACATTGGACTTTGTTTCTGGAACTGGTGCGCCACAAAACTGAGAACTATATTCTGCAGTATGTATTTGCTCTATTTACTGTACTTGAGTTTGGCTTGATTAAATCTATGTATAGTATTCTTATTTGATTTGATGGCACGCAAAACAAAGCTTTTCCCTGTACCTTTCAGTACATGTGACAATAACAAAGCTAAAAATAAATCTTACTATTACAAAATGCTACAATATGTAACAATGCCGGCATTAAAACCATGTTGGAGAAAATGTCACAATCAAACAGTCTAATCATTACTCTTTGGTTGGTATCTCTGCTCACAAACCAAACATCATTAAGTATAAATTTTAATGTAATCTCATTAATCTATCTTGGGAAAAAATTAACATACCTTCTAAAATAATTATGTAACAGTTCCTGCAAGGCAACAAAAGATAAATGTCTGGGTACATTAATATAGTACTTTTTAACAGATGTCTTCCAAAAGTAAACAATAATAGTAAGATTAAGCGAGAACTTACCTGTTCGAAGTTTGATCTTTATTTTATGAGGAGTTACGATGAGGGATTACGTGAAGAAGCCCCGCCAGGCGCATGCGCGTCATACTTCAAAGCAGCGGTGTGAAAAACACAGAAACCAATAGCCGAAGTAAGATAGTAAGGCTCACAAAGACTAGAACTACCAGATGATCGTTTAGATTATGAGGGTCAGGAGCGGAGGGCACGTAATCCCTCATCGTAACTCCTCATAAAATAAAGATCAAACTTCAATCTGGTAAGTTCTCATTTAATCTTACTATTTTACTTCGGAGTCACGTGAGTGACTACGTGAAGATTTTAGAGCTCTGTGATTTTCATGCCATAGATTAACTCCATACGACACACTGCTTCAGTTGACACAGTAGTGAGTAAATAATATATTGAACATTGCTTGAAATTATGCAATAAGTATTTTAATAATAATAATAATAATAAGAATAAGAAAGGAAAGTAATAACCCCTCTATCCCAGGGGGAAATTACAACAAAGGATATGAAACGAATGATATAAAACAAAGCAAACAAATTAAACAGAACCCAACACAGCGTGTCCAAACCCTGGCACTGTGACAACAGGTTTATCATAAAACTTTGAAAAAGTTTCTTCTTTAGACCATCCTGCGGCCTCTAAAATTTGGTCGAGCGGCATGTCCTGCGCCTTCGCAGCGGATGTTGATGCCGCCCTGGTGGAGTGAGATTTAAACACATGAGTGTCCACTCCAGCTAAATCCAGAACCTGTTTTAACCATCTAGAAATAGTTTGTGGGTACACAAAAGGCTGGAGAAACTAAGCGGGTGCAGCAGCATCTAAGGAGCGAAGGAGATAGGCACCGTTTCGGGCCGAAACCCTTCTTCAGACTGATCACATTTAGAAATAGTTTGTACTGTCACTTTTTTATATGGTTTCTTGTGGGTAATAAGCATTGCTGTCTCACAACCTCGGAGACTCTTAGTTACTTCAATATATCGAGTCAGATGCTTAACAACACACATTGTTTGGTCGACAGGGTATGCTTTAAATATTACCTTGGTTCCAGCCTTTCCTGGTCTGCTTTGTTTGATTAGATCATAAACATAAAAAGTAATGTTATCTACAGACAAATGCATGCAATCTAACCGTAACATTTGCAATGTTTGTACTCTTTCAAGACTCTTTCTCTCTCAAGATGGCGCCTGCCTGCGGCGACTTTTGCGGAGCACCAGAACAGAAAAGAATTATCTACAACTTCTTTGACTTTGTGCTGACCCTAATGCCATGAGCATTACCACTTTAAGTGTTAACTTCTGAAAAGACAGTGACGTAATTGGAGCCCACTGCCGAAGCAATGTAAGAACTATACTGACATCCCAGATCTCTGTATATCTGGGTTTGGGAGGATTTTTATTAAAAAATTCCTGTCATAAATCGGGATATTAATGGATGAGACCCGATAGATTGACGTTCTGAAAATTGTCCTAAATAGGAGGACAAGGCACTACGAGCACTATTAATGGCACTATAACTCAGGTGCTGATCAAAATGCAACATAGCAAGGAACTCCAATACATCCGATATGTTTGCAGTATGATAAGATATATCTGACTGTATACAAAAGATTTCCCTTTTTTTTATATGAGACATATATTGTTTCTTAGTGCTATCTCTCCAAGCTGCAGTTATGACTTCCATGGTCCTATCCGACATCCAAGCCCTTTTAATGGTCTGATCAAAACCTGCAGATTAACAAATGAATATGATCATGCAATGGATGAATTTCTCCTGTTACTGGTTGAACCAACAAATTACTGCAGCTGGGGATCATCATAAATGGTTGAGTTATCATTCTGAGCATCAATAGGAACCATGGCTGTGTAGGCCAGTTTGTACATAACTGTTAATATTAATAATATTAAGAATATATGTGACAAGTATATTCTTTTAATATGTACTTACGTCTAATAAAAATATTTAACAAAAAAAAAACCCAAATAATCAATTGTTTGGGATGGCTGAACCTTACATTTTGTTGGATGGATCAGAAACCCTAGCCTTTCAAACAGGCTTATAGTTGCTGAAACTGATTCTTCAGCTGACTGCTGAGTGGCATTTACAATTAAAATATCATCGAGATAAGCCATGACAATGTGATTTTGAGCCCTTAATAATGCCAGTGTTGGTTTCAATAATTTTGTGAACAGCCTGGGAGCTGAAGTTAACCCATTAGGTATTGCTTTAAATTGCCACAGCTGACCCATCCAATTAAACAAGATAATTATGATGAATTGGCATTGAATAATACGCATCTTTGAAGTCTATAGTAGCCATATAACAGCCTTGTGACAACAACTGCTTTGCAGTGCTGAAGGTGTCCATTTTAAAATACCTATACTGGACATACGAATTCAATTTTGTGAGGTCCAGAATGACTCTACAACCCCCATCTTTCTTTGGTCTGGGGAATATATTGGACACAAATTGTCGCAGATGATTCACCGTTCTTTCAATTACTCCTTTTTTGAATACATTTTTAACTTCTTCTTTTATCTGAGAAGTTTCTGGTGCAGGAAACACCAAAACCCGATTAGGTTTATTCTGTACAGGTGGATCAACTCCTGCCATAAATTCTATTGTAGAACCTGACACAGTATCTAATATAAACCGATCAGATGTTATATAGCACCATCCATCATAAAATAATTGTAATCTACCACCAACCGGAGGTTGTTCCCCAGAAGTTTTTTCTGTGATGGAATGAAGTTTTTGTACCTCAGTAAATGACCGTGACGGTCTCCTTCTTCCAATAAATGGGTTGACATTGGGCTGTGATGGGTAATAGTACCTTCTAACCACTCCCCTGCCTCTGCTTGTTCCTGCTCCGGAATCAAACCCACTTCTCATCCAGCCTGTTTGCTTTCTTTGACCATGGATGAAAGGTTTCATGAGGCTAATCATTTTTGCCTCCTCATCAATATCTTTGATTTGCTTCGGCAGGTTCTCCCCAAATAAATAATCCGGATCTTGAGTATTACTCGATCTGCACAATCCTGCAAATCTAGGGTGCAGTATGGGCCGTATGGCGATTTTCCTCATGCAGTTGATTTCAAAGTAGGAATTACAAGATAACGCCAACATGTCTTTTTGAACTTAAGACATAGCACACCCTTTTATCTGCTTCCCAAAAGCAGTGAGCTGCTATGAGCTTGAGGACACGCTGGAAATGTCCTCGCATCGTTGAACTCATGGGTGCCCAAATTTCAGAATTCACCGTTGGCACCCTGAGTGAACAATTCACAGGTGTTTTGTATAGTTCTGCTGTCTCAACCTTGACAGTATCTTGGAGCTGGTGAGAAACCAAGTAGTTTATGTTGCCCATCAGGTTTTGTTCCATGGCCTCACCGCTCCCTTCCAGTATAGCAAAAGTTTGCGCTACATCAGGTACACCCGGAGCTTTGCTCGTGTGCTCTGGTGTGTACACATCAGCAGGGACACCAGCTTCAGGGTCAGTCTCCTGCCGCCCTGATACTCCAGAGACTTGCTCGAAGGAGACCTCTTCCAGACCTAAACAAGGCTCTGGAGAGTCAGATACTATACACTTCAGTAAAAATGTCACTGTACACAGGCACATCATAAGCACATGAGTGTAGGAATAGTAGATTTCAATGAGACAGTACACAAGAGTCGCCATGTTTCTGGCACTATTTTGTATGATTCAAATCTAAGGTTGTTAAAAAAGACAGTTGAGTCGTAACATGGCACTAAAGACACATTTTCCTGGAAGGGCACTGGATTGAAGTTGCAGCCTCGGCCTGGCCAGACGATGGTGATGTTGCCCTTTATCGCTGCTCTGTCACCCCATGCCGCTACAGGCCACGCCTGATCCACGTGCTTGGCCTTTTGGAACGGCATCCGACCCACTCGAGCCCTAGGCTGCTGCAGGGTCCCTAGCGGCTCACTTCACTGACACCTCGATCCGGACACATCAATCCGCAAACGCCCCATCCACGCTACACAGGGACACCGCTCCAAATCTGTGCACTGGGAAGGACATTCTTGCTATTGAGGGAGAGCAGCGAAGGTACACGAGGTTAATTCCCAGGATGGCGGGACAGTCAGATAATAAAAGAATGAACCGACAGGGCTTGTATTCACTTGCATTTAGAAGGATGAGGGGCAATCTTATAGAAACATATACTTGGAGAGGCTAGATGCAAGAATCGTGTTCCCGATGTTGGGGGGTCCAGAACCAGGGGCCACAGTTTATCCTGGCGGGGAAATTTGCAAAGGTTACTGGGGAGACATTAAACTAGAACGGTTGGGGGGAGGGACTCCAATAGAGAAAGCTAGTGGACAGTGTCTGAGGCAGGAGGCAGAGAAGGGAAGCACTCAGACCCAACATGTAGGGGGCAGAGAAGACGTGGTGGGTTTCTTAAATGTGTGAGCAGAGAGAAAGAGCAGTATAAAATGAGGGTAGAAGCAATTGGAAGCAAGGTGAAAAGTAAAAGTGGCAGGCAGACAAATCCAGGGCAAAAATCAAAAAGGGCCACTTTTCAACATAATTGTATAAGGAGTAAGAGTGTTGTAAAAACAAGCCTGAAGGCTTTGTGTCTCAATGCGAGGAGCATTCGTAATAAGGTGGATGAGTTGAAGGTGCAGATAGCTATTAATGACTATGATATAGTTGGGATCACGGAGACATGGCTCCAGGGTGACCAAAGCTGGGAGCTGAACATCCAGGGATATTCAATATTCAGGAGGGATAGACAGAAAGGTAAAGGAGGTGGGGTAGCATTGCTGTTAAAAAGGAGATTAACGCAATAGAAAGGAAGGACATCTATCTGTGTGTGTGTCTTGGAGGATGTGGAATCGATATGGTTAGAGCTGCGAAAGACTAAGAGGCAGAAAACGCTAGTGGGAGTTGTGTGCAGGCCACCTAACAGTAGTAGTGGAGTTGGGGATGGCATCAAACAGGAAATTAGAAATGCGTGCAACAAAGGTAAAACAGTTATAATGGGTGACTTCAATCTACATATAGATTGGGTGAATCAAATTGGCAGGGGTGCTGAGGAAGAGGATTTCTTGGAATGTATGCGGGATAGTTTTCTAAACCAACATGTGGAGAAACCAAATAGAGAGCAGGCTATTCTAGACTGGGTATTGAGTAATGAGGAAAGTTAGTTAGCAGTCTTGTTGTGACCATAATATGGTTGAGTTCTTCATTAGGATGGAGAGTGACATAAATAATTCAGAAACAAGGGTTCTGAACTTAAAGAAAGGTAACTTTGAGGGTATGAGACATGAATTGGCCAAGGTAGACTGGCAATTGATTCTTAAAGGATTGATGGTGGATGTGCAATGGAAGACATTTAAAGACTGCATGGATGAACTACAACAATTGTTCATCCCAGTTTGGCAAAAGAATAAATCAGGGAAGGTAGTGCATCCGTGGATAACAAGGGAAATCAGGGATAGAATCGAAACAAAAGATGAAGCATACAAATTAGCCAGAAAAACCAGCCTACCAGAGGACTGGGAGAAATTCAGAGTTCAGCAGAGGAGGACAAAGGGCTTAATTAGGAAAGGGAAAATAGATTATGAAAGAAAACTGGCAGGGAACATAAAAACTGACTGTAGAAGTTTCTATAGATATTTGAAGATAAAACGATTAGTTAAAACATATGTAGGGCTCTTGCAGTCAGAAACAGGTGAATTGATCATGGGGAACAAGGACAAGGCAGACCAATTGAATAACTACTTTGGTTCTGTCTTCACTAAGGAAGACATAAATAATCTGTCGGAAATAGCAGGGGACCGGTGGTCAAATAAGATGGAGGAACTGAGTGAAATCCAGGTTAGGAATCCAGGTTAATCCAGGAAGTGTTGTTTGGTAAATTGATTGGATTTAATGCCGATAAATCCCCAGTGTCAGATAGGCTACACCCCAGAGTACTCAAGGAAGTAGCCACAGAAATAGTGGATGCATTAGTGATAATTTTTCAAAACTCTTTAGATTCTGGAGTAGTTCCTGAGGTTTGGAGGATAGCTAATGTAACCCCACTTTTTAAAAAAGGAGGGAGAGAGAAAACGGGGAATTACAGACCAGTTCGTCTAACATCCGTAGTGGGGAAACTGCTAGAATTAGTTATTAAAGATGGGATAGCAGCACATTTGGAAAGTGGTGAAATCATTGGACAAAGTCAGCATGGATTTACGAAAGGTAAATCATGTCTGACGAATCTTATAAAATTTTTTGAGGATGTCACTAGTAGAGTGGATAAGGGAGAACCAGTGGATGAGTTATATCTGGACTTTCAGAAGGATTTCGACAAGGTCCCACATAAGAGATTAGTATACAAACTTAAAGCACATGGTATTGGGGGTTCAGTATTGATGTGGATAGAGAACTGGCTGGCAGACAGGAAGCAAAGGATAGGAGTAAACGGGTCCTTTTCAGAATGGCAGGCAGTGACTAGTGGGGTACCGCAAGGCTCAGTGCTAGGACCCCAGCTATTTACAATATATATTAATGATTTGGACGAGGGAATTGAATGCAACATCTCCAAGTGTGCGAATGACACGAAGCTGGGGGGCAGTGTTAGGTGTGAGAAGGATGCTAGGAGGCTGCAAGGTGACTTGGATAGGCTGGGTGAGTGGGCAAATGCATGGCAGATGCAGTATAATGTGCATAAATGTGAGGTTATCCACTTTGGTGGCAAAAACAGGAGGGTAGACTATTATCTGAATGGTGGTCGAATAGGAAAAGGGGAGATGCAACGAGACCTTGGTGACATGGTACAACAGTCATTGAAAGTAGGCATGCAGGTGCAGCAGGCAGTGAAGAAAGTGAATGGTATGTTAGCATTCATAGCAAAAGTATTTGAGGGTTGTACAGGGTTTTGGTGAGACCACACCTGGAGTATTGCATACAGTTTTGGTCTCCAAATCTGAGGAAAGACATTCTTGCCATAGAGGGGGTGCAGAGAAGGTTCACCAGACTGATTCCTGGGATGACAGGACTTTCATATGAGGAAGATTGAGGGGGGATCTTATAGAAACTTACAACATTCTTATGGAGTTGGACAGGCTAGTTGCAGGATGATTGTTCCAGATGTTGGGGAGGTTCAGAACAAGGGGTCACAGTTTAAGGATAAGGGGGAATTCCTTTAGGACCGAGATGAGGAAAACATTTTTCACACAGAGAGTGGTGAGTCTCTGGAATTATCTGCCACAGAAGGTAGTTGAGGCCAGTTCATTGGCTATATTTAAGAGGGAGTTAGATGTGGCCCTTGTGGCTAAAGGGATCAGGGGGTATGGAGAGAAGGCAGGTACGGGATACTGAGTTGAATGATCAGCCATGATCAATAGGTGCAGGCTCGAAGGGCCGAAGGGCCGAATGGCCTACTCCTGCACCTATTTTCTATGTTTCTATGTTTAAGAGTAAGGGGAGGTCATTTAGAACTGAGATGAGGAAAAAACGTTTTCACCCAGAAAGTAGTGACTTTGTGGAATTCACTGCCTCAGAAGGCATTGGAGGCCACTTTGCTGGATTTGCACCTATTGTTCATGTTTCTATGTCACCTGTCTTAGCAAACCTTGGAGCTTCCAGAGTCTCTCCAAGGGCACGAGAGGTAAGACCGCAGCCCACATACCGGCACTGTTGTGTTGTCAATGCACCTGCTGCTGTGCAAATACATGTTTGCTTTTCCATGCTTAGTTGTTCCTTCCTCTCAGTTTTTTTTATTGGATTTATTTCGCTCACAAAGTCAAGCACATTAGAAAAGAAACTATACATCCAAATCCCATTTCCACAGCGTGCAGGCCAACTGGCACGGTTACAGGAGATGGTGTGAGGCAAAGTGATAACTGTCCTAATTCCTAACATTATTAGAAGTGTGAGGGAGCTTGGCTTCAAAATGAAATCACAAGTGGAAGAGTTACCAAAACAAATTATTCTATTGATTATTGAAAATCATCGATTCATGACAATTGAGAATTGAGCCACGAGGTGAATTACTTTGGATACAAAGAACTACAGATACTCGTTTACACCAAAGAGAGACAGTTCTGGAGTAACTCAGCTGGTCAGACAGCATCTCTGGAGAAAAAGGATAGGTGGCATTTGGGTGACAGATGCACCAAAGAGCCTCGCTTCTGTGCTGTATGACTCCATGACTCTGGTATGCTTGCCTTCACTGGCCACAGCACTGAGTATAAAAGTTTGGTCCACACAATAAACTGAAGATGGTGGAATCTTGAACAAGAACAAAGTGCTGGATGAAGTTAACAGATCAGGCAATCTGGGGAGGGAATGGATAGGCAATGATTCGGGTCAGAACCTTCCTTCGGATTGGGTCATCAACCTAGGAGTGGGGTCATCATATTACACTTGTACAAGACATTGGTTAGGTTACACTTGGATTATTCTGTGTATTTCTGGGCACCATGTTACAAGATGGATGTGACTAAGCCAGAGGGGGCACTGAAGAGATTCACAGAGATATTGGCTGTATTGAATGGCTTGAGTTATAAGGAGAGTTTGGAAAGGCTAGGTCTGGGTCTGTCAGCAAAGGAGATGAAAAGTGACATGATATAAGTATATCATATTACGGAGTACCTGCTTCCCATGTCCGGGGTGTCTATGGCTATAGGGCATAGGTGTAAGGTGAGAGGGAGGAGGTTTAAAAGAGAGCTAAGAGGTAATTTCTGCAAAGAGTATTAGGTATCTGGAGACAGAGACAGTGCGACAGAGGTTCACCTGCACCTCCTCCAACCGGTGAGACCAAGCGTAGGCTTGGTGATCGTTTCGCCGAACACCTCCGCTCGGTCCGCATTAACCAACCTGATCTCCCTGTGGCTCAGCACTTCAACTCCCCCTCCCATCTGAATCTGACCTTTCTGTCCTGGGCCTCCTCCATGGCCAGAGTGAGCACCACCGGAAATTGGAGGAGCAGCACCTCATATTCCGCTTGGGCAGTTTGCACCCTAGCGGCATGAACACTGACTTCTCCAATTTCCGGTAGCCCTTGCTGTCTCCTCCCCTTCCCAGCTGTCCCTCAGTCTTCTGGCTCCTCCTTTTCCTTTCTCCTTTCTCCTTTCTTCTCCCCCCCCCCCCCACTCTATTCTATTAAAAAACAAAAATAGTTAAGAATGTTCACTGTATGGAGCATCTCAAGAAATTCTGACGTTTATATCTGATGAAAGATCAATATCTGTGTTTATCTCAGTTCACATGTTGCCTGACTGGCTGAGTGCACCCAGCAGTTTTTGTTTTACTATTGATAGGTCTTGAATGCTCTGCATATTTGAGAACATCGGAGACGTTCAACACGAGTTAGCAACCAGCTCAAAGTGGGAGCAGGGTTTAACCAGCGAACAAAGCTTTTCTGCTTCAGAGAAGTGGATTTAATGAGGGAACTGTTGGCTGCAAGCTGCTAAGTAGAATGCTGGGGCATATATATTGTTGCAGAATACACTTAAATGGACAACATTTCATTTTTATCAGCCGCTGGCTAATAAAGTATATAAAGGAAAACTAAAACCTTTAAGGATGATTTTAAGAAAATAAGTTTACTTGTCTTTCCCTACTGCATTCAGCTATTATTATTTGCCTGCATCTATGTTAAACTCAGAACTTTGTGAGAAGCTGGCCCTACATATCGCTATCAAGTAGAACTATCCCCCTGAGCGTGTGGGATGTCACTTTCAATTTCCATTCCATTTCCTCCCTGACCTCTCTGCCTTCATTCTCTTACACTGATTCCCACAAAGCACAATGTAAGCTCAAAAATCTGCATGTCATCTTCCAAAAAAGCACGTTACATCCATCAGAACGCTGCATTAAATCAATAATTTCACATATTAAATATTTCCAGTTTGTGCCGAATGAAAAGTCCATTCGTCCAATTGCCTCTCTCTACAGATACTGCCTGAATTGCTAAGTATTTCTGGTCATAGAGAGTCATAGTCATAAAACATGGAAACAGGCCCTTTGGACCAACTGGCCCATGCTGACCAACATGCCCCATCTACACCAGTCCCACCTGCCCATGCTTGGCCCATAACCCTCTAAACCTGTCCTATCCATGTACCTGTCCAAATGTCTCTTAAAAGTTATGGTAGTACCTGCCTCAATTATCCTCTCTGGCAGCTCGTTCCATAGATCCACCAACATTTGTGTAAAAGGTTACCCCTCAGGCCCCCATTAAATCTTTACCCCCCTCATCTTAAACCTATGTCCTCTGGTTCTCGATTCCCCTACTCTGGGCAAAAGACTGTGCAATTCTATTCCTCTCATGATTTTGTATGCCTCTTTTAGATCAACCCTCATCCTCCTGTGCTCCAAGCAATAAAGTCCTAGCCTGATCAACCACTCCCTATAGCTCAGGCCCTCGAGTCCTGGCAATATCCTCGTAAATCTTCTCTGCACCCTTTCCAGCGTAACAACGTCTTTCCTATAACATGGTATTCTATTTCAGATTTCCCGCAACTGTGATGTTCCCTATGTACAGTTTTAGCACATCTTTCTTTCTTTCTACTCTGTCATTGCTCATTTCCCACCATTCACAGCTCTTTCAGACAGACCCACTGGATTATAAGCGTGCACCGCTCTCTCTGTGGCAGCATCGCTATGTCCCCGTTGGTCTTCACCCTAGCACAGACACTCCCTTTCTTCCCTCCAATCCTCCTTCTCAGCAACTGAAATTGAGACTAGTTATAACTTTTCCAACATCGGATGAAAGGTCTTTGACCAGAAACGTTTAATTTGGTTTTTTCTTTTTCCACTGAACAAGGTTGGTCTTTATTCTTTGGAGCGCAGAAGGTTAAGGGGGGACTTGATAGAGTTCTTCAAAATTATGAGAGGGATAGACAGAGTTGACGTGGATAAGCTTTTCCATTGAGAGTAGGGAAGATTCAAACAAGAGGACATGATTTGAGAATTAAGGGACAAAAGTTTAGGGGTAACATGAGGGGGAACCTCTTCACTCAGAGAGTGGTAGCTATGTGGAATGAGCTTCCAGTGGAAGTGGTGGAGGCAGGTTTGATTTTATCATTTAAAAATAAATTGGATAGGTATATGAACGGGAAAGGAGTGGAGGGTTATGGTCTGAGTGCAGGTGGATGGGACTAGGTGAGAGTAAGTGTTCAGCACGGACTAGAAGGGCCGAGATGGCCTGTTTCTGTGCTGTAATTGTTATATGGTTACATGATGCTGCCTGACCGGCTGAGTATTTCCAGCATTTTCATTTTTAATTTCACTTTAAGATTGATTACTTGAATTGAATTGAAAGATACACCATGGAAACAGACTGAGTCCATGCCAACTATCCACCACCTATTCACATCAGATCTATGTTATATCAATTTTGCCACACACAAGGGGCAATTTACAGAGACCAAAGAACAGACCAACCTGCACATCTTTGGGATGTGGGAAGAACCAGAGTACAAGAAGGAAACCAATGAGGTCAGAGGGAAAACAGACAAAGTACACAGATGGCACCTGAGGTTAGGATCGAACCTGGGTCTCTGGCACTATGAAGCAGCAGATCTATATATAGTCTGCACATTTGTGCCATCCCTGCAGTTTCATCTGCTTTTTTAATTGATTTTGTTTTATTTTTAATATGGATGATTGAATGAAAAGAGGAATGGTGGATACTAAATATATAGGTATGCACAAAAGCATCAAAGTGGAATAAGTGAAAGTTTAAAGTGGTTTTGTTACTTTAGTTTAATTTATTATTGTCATGTGTACTGAGATACAGTGAAAAGCTTTTATTTTGCATGCTATGGTCAATGAAAAGACTACACATGATTACAATGAAGCCACTCGCAGTGTAGATAAAGGGTACACCATTTAGTGCAAGGTACAGTACGATTAAAGATAGTTCTAAATTCTCCAACTAGGTAGATGGGAGGTAAGGACCATACTCTAGCTGGTGAGAGGATGGTTCAGTTGCCTGATAACAGCTGGGAAGAAATTGTCCCTGAACCTGGAGGTGTGCATTTTCAAACCTCTGTACCTCTTGCCCAATGGAAGAGTGGAGAAGAGAGGGTGACTGGGATGAGACTATTCCTTGATTATACTGGTGGCCTTGCCAAGGCAGGGTGAAGTGAGGGAGGTTGGTTTGTGTGATGGTCTGGACTACATCCATAACTTTCTGCAATTTTGTGCGGTCTTGGATGGAGCAGTTCCCAAACCAGCTGTGATGGATCCCGATTAAAATGCTTTCTGTAGCCCATCTGTAGAAGTTGGTGAAGGTTGTTGTGGACATGCCAAACTTCCTAAGCCTTCTAAGGAAGTAGATGCATTGGTGTGCTTTCTTGGCCATGGGTTCGATGTGGCTGGTTCGATGTGATAAATTGGTTGTGATATTGGTTGTGAGCACCAAGGCAAGTTCTTTGTATGTGAATACTTGGCCAATAAACTTACTCACATATTTATTCCAATGAACTTGAATATATTTTTGGAGTAGCCACATCCAGTCTTGAGGAACTAGTGACAGGAATGGGAATGATCCCTAATGTAATTCCAAAAGTTATTTGGAAAAAAAAGTTCCACGAAGCATTGCACAGCCCCTTCAGATAATAAATGAATGGGACGCCAAGGTCACTGAGGCCCTATCACGTATTCCAGAATATGAGCATGAGACATGTTTTACTGAGATTATGTGTCCTTCACAAGTTATATCAATCTGCTTTAGCCTGTTCTTAGGGTTACAAAATAGTGCATTTTTACTGGACCAGTAATAGGCATATTATATGCGATATTTTATAGACAGCACCATGGGGGAAGGAATGTCTGCTGTTGCCATTTGCACAAAGGTCACATATCTGAAATTTGTCCGGGAATATCAATCATGTGCAGTAACAACTCAACCTCACGGTCATAAAAGGAGAAAGTGATCTATTGAACAGTGTGGAGGATTGGAGCTTACCAGCAAGTGGTTTCAAAAGTCCAATAAAAGTCTAAGATCCAGTCTGAGGAGAAATAATTATAACCAAGTTGGTCCAGAAGATGTGCAAGGAGAAGGGAGGCAGGCTACTGAGTTAACTCAAAGGAATGAGATTGTTTTCTGGATATCTGTGATGTTTCCTGGACAGTAATAGCTGAATATCAACACGCAGACAGTGTTGCAATCAGGAGATAGAACAACGAATATAGAACAGTACAGCATAGGAACAGCCTCTTTGGCGCATAATGTTTGTGCTGAGCATGATGCCAAATTAAACTGATCTGATCTGCCTGTACATGATCCATACCCTGCTATTCCCCACACTATCATGTGCCTATCCAAAAGCTTCCTAAATGCCACTATCGTATATGCCTCCACTACCAGCTCCGACAGTGCATTCCAGCACCTCCCCCTGACCCCACCCTCCCCTGCCATTCTCTGTGTAAACCTGCCCCACACATCTCCATTAAACTTTCCCCATCTCACCATATTGCTATGCTCTCTGGTGTTGTCCATTTCCACCCTGGGAAAAAATGGTTTGTCTACCCTATTTGTACCTCTCATTATTTTATAAACTTCTATTAAGTCTCCCCTCATCCTCCAACATTCCAGAGAAAGCAACTGAAGTCTCTTCAACCTCTTCCAGTAGCTGAAAACATCTAATCTAGGCAGCATTCCTCTGTCTACACCGCATCTGCGCCCAAGATGAGGTGTTCCATACCAGGACATCCGAGATGTCCTCATTCATTAGGGAATGGGAGTTCCCTTCTTCCATCATAGATCAGGCTCTCACATTGTCTCCTCGCAACCGCGCAGCTCCTAGTCCTTACATTTCACACCATCAGGCGTCGCATACAGCACATAATCCTCTGACATTTTCGCCAAATCCAACGGGATCGCACCACTAGTCACATTTTCCCCATCTCCACCACTTTCCACCTTCCGCAGAGACCGTTCCCACCACAACTCCCTGGCTAACGCATCCCTTCCCACCCAAACCACCCCATCCCCAGGTACCATCCCCTGCAACCGCAGGAGATGCAACACCTGTCCTTATACCTCCTCCCTTGATTCTGTCCAGGGACCCAGGCAGTCCTTTTAGATTAGGCAGTGGTTCACTTGCACATCCTCCAACCTCATCTGCTGTATCCCTGGTTCAGGATGTTGACTCTTAAACATCAGCGAGACCAAACAAGGAGGATCGTTTTGTTGAAAACCTACGTTCAGACCACCTGGACCTACCTGATCTCCCGGTTGCCAAACACTTTAATTCCCCTTCCCATTCCCACACTGACCTGTCTGCCCTAGACCTCCTCTATTGTCAGAGAAACAACATCTCATATTTCGCTTGGGCAGTTTTTAACCCAGTGGTATGAATATTGATTTCTCTAACTTTAAGTAACCCCTGCATTCCCTCTCTCTCTATCCCTCACCCACCCAAGTCACACCAGTTTCTCGTTCTCACCTAGCAAGAAGCTACCAATGGCCTGTTTCCTTTTTCATCTTTACATTTTTTGTATATCTTTCATTCATTTTTCTATATATCGCTACATCATCGTCTATATCTCTTGTTTCCCATTCCCCTGACTCTAGTCTGAACAAGGGTCTTGACCCGAAACGTCACCCAATCCTTCTCTCCAGAGATGCTGCCTTTCCCGCTGAGTCACTCCAGCATTTTAGGTCTATCTTCGGTGTAAACAGCATCGGCAGTATTCCTACACAATACAATGATTTTAAATATTATTTAGCTTCTTTGTAATCCTCCACATTATTCTACAGGTCTACTATTACTATCACCATTATTACATAAAATCAGGAAACTATTACCTCAACCACTGATAACAAGTTTGCATTCTGAAGAAACGTAGTAACTAATTACCCGTAGACGTAGATTATTTAACATGACACACTGAAAACAAGTCACAAAACACAAATTTTAAAAGGCATCATTTTTTAAAGGATTCGTTTTCTTGAAATCAATTCCCCTGTAAAGGCCAGAATTCTCAGATCTGTCAGTGTAGTCTTTGTGCCTGCCAATCTTTCTGTCCCAGACAAATCCTCAGGTATTAGGGCTCTTAGGGCTAAGGAAATCAAGGGATACGGGGAAAAAGCTGGAACAGGCTATTGATTTTGGATGATCAGCCATGACCATATTGAATGGTGGTGCTGGCTCGAAGGGCCGAATGGCCTACTCATGCACCTATGTATCAAGCTAACTGCAAGCTTTGTGAAATCCGTCTGGTGAAGTGCCAGCTTATCCAACTTGACTAATTTGAAAGCAGTGCAAACATTACCACTGTGGTTTTCAAAAAAAAAGTTTACACTTTTTTTTCCCAAAATGGTCATGCTTGATTTCCCTTCATTTGTTCCCACCAAGCATGAGAAGACTTTGATTTTTAATTACACTTATGACTCCTCAGCACTGCCAATTGTCAAGCATGCAACAGCATCGCTGAACTACTAACAGCATGGAATGTGGGCGCTGACACATTCAGGTAATTAGTATTTGATCTAAACATGGCTGCTCATCTGCTGAACCAACAGAATTACCTAACTGCTGCATTCTGGAATTACCATCCTAACATTTTCACCTTGTCTCATCCCTCTCCTCCTTTAAGAGAACCCATTAAAAACTCCCTGATCATGCTTGTGTTATCAATTGCAAAAACGTCCGCAATTGTTTCTTCAGCAAAGTGCTTGTGGCATTTTATTACACTGAAAGTGCGATGTTAACGCAATATGCTGTGGCTGCTAATCTACAGTATGGAGCCATGTCTTCTAGAAGTTCATACAACCAACAACCATAGGTAACCCTTTGTCCATCATGACCACGAATAGGTCCGAACCCCACGGTGTTTTATATGTTCTTATAATCTGACGTATTTCTTAAAAATATGTCAAGTCAACAGGCCTTTTGGAAGTAGACCAAAGTAGTTTACTGAGAGGTAGTTTATGTATATAGTAGACATAATGAGACAAATGGCAATAGGGATGCAGGTTCACAATATAAATCAATCCCTATGCACCTGAAAACACTATTCTATTCACATGTTATAATGGCAGGATTAAATGGAATATGAAGCATATATTTTGTGTTAAAATTAAGACTCAATATATATTTTATGAACAAATGTCAGCGTGATACGTGGATGGTGAAATAATTCATAAATGTACTTCATATTTATTGTGGCAAATCAGTGAGGTGTTAATATAATTTGTAGTCTGCATCTGGTCTAATCTGGAAGTGTTTATTGCTAATAATGGCAGCTTGAAATAAAAATCGAATTAACTTCCAAGTGCCACGTTAACAACAACAAAAAGGAATTATAAAATTCTCCTCCAGAGCGTAAGGCCTTTGCGATGGAATCCCAACATGACAACCAACCCCATGACATCAATCACATCAAAAAGAGTTGGAAAGGGTACATTTAAATAGAAAGCCACATGCTTCCTGTACATTCTGGAAACTTATAACTATTATCCGTAGAAGATAATTGGCAAACAATACTCATCACTGACAACATTTCAATTACATTTTAACAGCCTGGAGCTCCACATGAGGCAATGTTCAAGAAAAAATTATAGATATATTTAACACTCAATGTCCACCATATTGTTTACATTTGAATGGGATTGTTTTCTTTCAGAAGCCGATCAAATAGCCTTCCTTTCCAGCAGTGTCTAGACCATTTATTTTGTATTTCACCATTTACATTCTATATCTTCTTTCCCTGACAAATGGAATCTTGCCCTGAAATGTCTCCTATCCATGTTCTCCAGTAATGCTGCTGATCCACTGAGTTACTCCAGCACTTTGTGTCCTTTTATGATTCATAAGTCTAAGGTTGACTTGCTTTTACTCAGGTAAAAGCAAAAAATGCAGGAGCTATTCGGCATTTTATTATCATGCAGCATCCATTGAGAGAGAGAGAAACAGTTAATGTTTCATGAGCTAAAGGATCTGAGACATTAATTCGGTTTCTTCAGATCATCACAGTGCTATAATTGCTGTAAGACTTATTTTACTCACATACTTCAATGTTCTTGTATTCAAGACCAACATACCATTTGTCTTTGCTTACTACTCCTGTACATTGTCTTTGAAGGCCTGGATACAAAGACACAATGTCCTTATGTACATTAACATTAATCATTATCACACCATTTAAAATATACTGTTTTTACTGTTTTGCGCTCTGTGTTTCCATCTGTCTTGACTTGCTCTTGCACACTCAATCACCTCAGCTATATCTCACTGAAGCCTCTTAACATCCTCCTCTATACTTGAATACACACCAGTTTTGGATTAATATTGACATATTTCCAAATCGTATCAGTAGCTGAGAAGATGACACCAAACACAAATCTCTGTGATATGTTTGGTTTAGTTTTGTTAGAGGAGCAAATATGCCAGGAGATTGCATACAGCTGTAGGTTGAATAAGGTTGTTGTAGTAGGGGATTTCAACTTTCCCAATATAGACTTGGAAAATCATAGCGTGAAGGGTTTAGATGGGGTGCAATTCCTCAAAAGTGTTCAGGAGAGTTTTCTTAAACAGTATGTGGAGGCCCCCACACATCAGAGGGCAACACTGGATCTAGTATTGGGAAATTGGGAGGGCAAGTTAATGAACTGTGTGTGGAGGGGCCTTTTGGGACAAGTGACCATAGTTCAATTCAGTTTAAGATAGTTATGGATCAGGACGGAGAGGGTCCACATGTTAAAATGCTCAACTGGGGTAAGACCAACTTTGAGGATATGAGAGAAGGTCTCGCTCAAGTTGACTGGAGCAGGTTAGTTGAGGGGAACGGAACATTGGCCAAGTGGGATGTTTATAAAAGTGTATTGAAGAGAGCTCAGGGTGGGTATGTCCCTGATAGAGTGAAAGGCAAAGCAGGCAAACGCATGGAAACTTGGCTGACGAGGGGAATTGAGACGTTAGTCAAAAACAAGAAGGATGCGACAGGTATAGGCAGCTGGGATCAAGTGCATCCCTGGAGGAGTTTCGGGAATAAAGGAGCAAATTAAAAAAGGAGATCAGAAGGGTCAAAAGGGGTCAGGAGATAGCTCTGGCGGGTAGCATAAAAGACAATCCCAAAAGATTTTATAAATACATTAGGGGGAAAATGGAGAGAGAGTGGGACCTCTCAGGCATCAAAGCGGTCACCTCTGTGTGGAGCCACAGGAGATGGGCAAAGTCCTCAATGAATATTTCTCCTCTGTATTTACCAAGAAAAAAGACAGTAGGACGGAGGAAATTGGAGCAGTCACTGGAAGTGTCTTGAGAGCAATCAGGGTTACAGTCGAGGAAGTACTGAAGGTACTGTCGTGTTTGAAGGTAGACAAATCTCCGAGGCCTGATCAGATATATCTGTGGACTTTGCGGGAAACTAGAGAGGAAATTGCGGAAGCCCAGGTTGAAATTTATGAGTCGTCGTTAAATACAGGCGAGGTGCCATAGGATTGGAGGTTAGTGAAAGGTGTGCCTCTTTTCAAGAAGGGCTGCAGGGAAAATGCTGGGAACTATAGGCCGGTGAGCTTAAAATCTGTATTTGGTATGTTGCTGGAGAGTATTCTGAGGGATAGGATATACAGGCATTTGGATGTGCAAGGGATTGTCAGCATGGTTTTGTACGTGGGAGTTCGTGTCTCACAAATATGATTGATTTTTTTTAAAGACGTGAGCAAAAACGTTGATGAGGGCAGAGCTGTAGATGTTGTGTACATGGGCTTTAGTAAGTCGTTGACAAGTTGCCGCATGGTAGGCTGCTCTGGAAGGTTAGATCGCATGGGATCCAAGGAGAGATTGCTGAATGGATAGCAAATTGGCTCCATGGAAGAAAGCAGAGGGTGATGGTGGAAGGTTGCTTCTTGTTGTCAGTGGAGGCCTGTGACTCGTAGTGTGCCTCAGGGTTCGGTGCCATTTGTTATCTACATCAATGGTTTGGATGACAACCTACAGGGAAGATTAGCAAGTTTGCTGATGATACAAAAATTAGTGGTTTTGCAGATAGTGAAGATGGTTGTGAACGATTGCAGCAGGATCTGGATCGATTGACCAGGTGGGCGGGGGAATGGTTGATGGAATTTAATTCAGAAAAGTATGAGGTGTTGCATTTTGGGATGTTGAACAAGGGCAGGACATACACAGTAAATGGTAGGCCTCTGGGTAGTGTTGTAGATCAAGGAGTACAGGTGCATGGTTCCATGAAGGTGGAGTCGCAGGTAGATAAGGTGGTCAAAATGGCATTTGGCACTTTGGCCTTCATCAGTCAGAGTATTGAGTATAGATGTTGGGAGGTCATTTGCAGTTGTATAAGGCACTGGTGAGACCGCATTTAGAATATTGTGTTCCGTTTTGGGCACCATGTTATCGGAAAGATATTGTCAAGCTTGAAAGGGTTCATGAAATATTTCCGAGGATGTTGCCAGGACTAGAGGGTGTGAGCTATAGGGAGAGGTTAAGTAGGCTGGGTCTCTATTCCATGGAGCGTAGGAGGATGAGGGGAGATCTTATTGAGGTATACAAATTCATGAAAGGAATAGATTGGGTAGATGCACAGATTCTTTTCCCCAGAGTAGGGGAATCGAGGACCAGAGGCCATAGGTTCAAGGTGAATGGGAAAAGATTTAATCAGAGGGGTAGCTTTTTCACACAGAGGGTGGTGGGTGTATGGAACAAGCTGCCAGGGGAGGTAGTTGAGGCTGGGACTGTCTCATTGCTTAAGAAACAGCTGGACAGGTAAATGGATAGGACAAGTTTGGAGGGTTATGGACCAGGCACAGGCAAGTGAGACGAGGGTAGCTGGGACATTGTTGGCCGGTGTGGGCGAGTTGGGCCGAAGCACCTGTTTCCACACAGTATTACTCTACGACTCTCATCATCGGCAGTCACTCGAAACGAGTATGACTGTCCTCTCTTCTCCATAGGATTGTCTTCTTGTGGGTCTGCAGATGTCAGTAGAGGCCGATTCGCGATCCACACACCTTGGTGCAACGTGAGCAGAAGAGTCTGGCGGTGGTTGGTGGTCGTCGAGCCCCCTTCTCCTCACATAGAAACATAGAAACATAGAAAATAGTTGCAAGAGTAGGCCATTCGGCCCTTCGAGCCTGCACCGCCATTCAATATGATAATGGCTAATCATCCAACTCAGTATCCCGTACCTGCCTTCTCTCCATACCCCCTGATCACTCTAGCCACAAGGGCCACATCTAACTCCCTCTTAAATATAGCCAATGAACTGGCCTTCTGTGGCAGAGAATTCCAGAGACTCACCACTCTCTGTGTGAAAAATGTTTTTCTCATCTCTGTCCTAAAAGATTTCCCCCTTATACTTAAACTGTGACCCCTTGTTCTTGACTTCCCCAACATCGGGAATAATCATCCTGCATCTATCCTCAATCTTCTAAATTCTAGCGAATACAAGCCGTGTCTATCCAGTCTTTCTTCATATGAAATTCCTGACATCCCAGGAATCAGTCTGGTGAACCTTTTCTGTACTCCCTCTATGGCAAGAATGTCTTCCCTCAGATTTGGAGACCAAAACTGTATGCAATACTCCAGGTGTGGTCTCACCAAGACCCTGTACAACTGCAGTAGAACTTCCTGGTCCTATACTCCAATCCTTTTGCTATGAATGCTAACATACCATTCGCTTTCTTCACTGCCTGCTGCACCTGCATGCCTACTTTCAATGACTGGTGTACCATGACACCCAGGGCTCGTTGCATCTCCCCTTTTCCTAAACGTCCACCATTCAAATAATAGTCTACTTTCCTGTTTTTGCCACCAAAGTGGATAACCTCACATTTATCCACATTGTACTGCATCTGCCATGCATTTACCCACTCACCCAGCCTATCCAAGTCATCCTGCAACCTCCTAGCATCCTCCTCACAGCTAACACTGCCCTCCAGCTTCGTGTCATTCGCAAACTTGGAGATGTTGCATTCAATTCCCTCATCCAAATCAGCAATATATATTGTAAATAGCTGGGGTCGCAGCACTGAGCCTTGCGGTACCCCACTAGTCACTGCCTGTCATTCTGAAAAGGACCCGTTTACTCCAACTCTTTGCTTCCTGTCTGCCAGCCAGTTCTCTATCCACATCAACACTGAACCCCCAATACCATGTCTTTAAGTTTGTATACTAGTCTCTTATGTGGGACCTTGTTGAAAGCCTTCTGAAAGTCCAGATATAACGCATCCACTTCTTCTCCCTTATCCACTCTACTAGTTACATCCTCGAAAAATTCTATAAGATTCGTCAGACATGATTTACCTTTCGTAATTCCATGCTGACTGTCGAATGATTTCACCACTTTCCAAATGTACTGCTATCCCATCTTTAAAAACTGACTCTAGCAGTTTCCCCACTACCGATGTTAGACTAACTGGTCTGTAATTCCCCGTTTTCACTCTCCCTCACTTTATAAAAAGTGGGGTTACATTAGCTAACCTCCAATCCTCAGGAACTACTCCAGAATCTAAAGAGTTTTGAAAAATTATCACTAATGCATCCACTTTATCTGGGGCTACTTCCTTAAGTACTCAGGGATGTAGCCTATCTGGCCCTGGGGATTTATCGGCCTTTAATCCATTCCATTTACCTAACACCACTTCCCGGCTAACCTGGATTTCACTCAGTTCCTCCATCTAATTTGACCCCCGGTCCCCTGCTATTTCCGGCAGATTATTTAAGTCTTCCTTAGTGAAGACAGAACCAAAGTAATGATTCAATTGGTCTACCATGTCCTTGTTCCCCATGATCAATTCACCTGTTTCTGACTGCAAGGGACCTACATTTGTTTTAACTAACCTTTTTCTCTTCACATATCTATAAAAACTTTTGCAGTCAGTTTTTATGTTCCCTGCCAGTTTTCTTTCATAAACTATCTTCCCTTTCCTAATTAAGCCCTTTGTCCTCCTCTGCTGAACTCTGAATTTCTCCCAGTCATCTGGTAGGCTGCTTTTTCTGGCTAATTTGTATGCTTCATCTTTTGTTTCGATTCTATCCCTGATTTCCCTTGTTATCCACAGATGCACTACCTTCCCTGATTTATTCTTTTGCCAAACTGGGATGAACAATTGTTGTAGTTCATCCATGCAGTCTTTAAATGTCTTCCATTGCACATCCACCGTCAACCTTTTAAGAATCAATTGCCAGTCTATCTTGGCCAATTCACGTCTCATACCCTCAAAGTTACCTTTCTTTAAATTCAGAACCCTTGTTTCTGAATTATTTATGTCACTCTCCATCCTAATGAAGAACTCAACCATATTATGGTCACTCTTGCCCAAGGGGCCACGCACAACAAGACTGCTAACTAACCCTTCCTCATTACTCAACACCCAGTTTAGAATAGCCTGCTCTCTTGTTGGTTCCTCCACATGTTGGTTTAGAAAACTATCCCGCATACATTCCAAGAAATCCTCTTCATCAGCACCCCTGCCAATTTGATTCACCCAATCTATATGTAGATTGAAGTCACTCATTATAACTGTTTTACCTTTGTTGCACGCATTTCTAATTTCCTGTTTGATGCCATCCCCAACTCCACTACTACTGTTAGGTGGCCTGCACACAACTCCCACTAGCGTTTTCTGCCCCTTAATGTTTCGCAGCTCTACCCGTATCGACTCCACATCCTCTAAGCTAATGTCCTTCCTTTCTATTACGTTAATCTCCTCTCTAACCAGCAACGCTACCCCTCCTCCTTTTTCTTTCTGTCTATCCCTCCTAAATATTGAATATCCCTGGATGTTCAGCTCCCAGCTTTGGTCACCCTGGAGCCATGTTTCCGTGATAGCTATTAATAACTATATCATAGTCATTAATAGCTATCTGCACATTCAACTCATCCACCTTGTTACGAATGCTCCTTGCATTGAGACACAAAGCCTTCAGGCTTGTTTTTACAACACTCTTACCCCTTATACAATTATTTTGAAAAGTGGCCCTTTTTGATTTTTGCCCTGGATTTGTCTGCCTGCCACTTTTACTTTTCACCTTGCTTCTACCCTTTTTGATTTTTGCCCTGGATTTGTCTGCCTGCCACTTTTACTTTTCACCTATTGCTTCTACCCTCATTTTACACCCCCTCTGTCTCTCAGCTCACACATTTAAAAAGAAACCCACCACCTCTTATTCTCTGTTTATTATTTTTTTCTTCTTTCCCCTCTACATGTTGGGTCTGAGTGCTTCCCTTCTCTGCCTCCTGCCTCACACACTATCTACTAGCTTTCCCTATTTGACCCTCCCCCCAACCGTTCTAGTTTAACGGATGATGTGGAATTTCTTCAGACTGTTCTTGATGTTGTCCTTGAAGCGTTTCTTTGGCCCACTGGGGGCTCGCTGACCTTCCTTCAATTGAGAGTACAGGATCTGTTTAGGGAGACATGTGTTGGTCATGCGGATGACACGGCCGGTCCATCGAAGTTGGTGCTGCATTATTGTGGTGGTGATGCTGGTCATGTTGGCTTCCTCCAAAATGCTGATGTAGTTGCGTTTGTCCTCCCAGCTGATCCTCAGAATCTTTCGTAAGGATCTTTGATGGTGTTGTTCCAGGGCTCTCAGGTGCCTGCTGTAGGTGGTCCATGACTCGGCTCCATACAACAGGGTAGGGAGGACAACAGCTCTGTGGACCAGCAGTTTTGTTTGAGCCTTTTGGTCTCGGTATTCAAAGACTCTTTTCTTCAGCCTGGTGTGGGCTCCGCTGGCACAACTCAGGCGATGGTTGACCTCGGAGTCGATGTTAGCTTTTGAGGAAAGAATGCTGCCAAGGTTGGGGAAATGATCAACGTTTTCAAGACTGGTGTCATCCAGTTTTATAGTCGGCTGGATAGATGGCTGGTTGGGTGGAGGTTGATGGTTTTGGGTCTTCTTGATATTTAAGGCTAGGCCCATGGCTCTGTATGCCTTGGCAAAGGCATTCAGGATGCCCTGAAGGTCTTCTGCAGAGTGTGCTGCAATGGCACAGTCGTCCGCGTACTGAAGCTCCATGATGGCGGTGTTACTGACTTTACTCTTGGCCCTCAACCTATTAAGGTTGGAAGGAGTAGGATGGAGACCCACAGTCCTGTTTATATCAACGGGTCGATGGTTGAAAGGGTCAAGAGCTTCAAATTCCTGGGCGTGCACATCTGTGAAGATCTTTCCTTGTCCGAGAACACAGATGCAATTATTAAGAAAACTCATCAGCGCCTCTACTTCCTCGGAAGATTACGGAGAGTCGGTCTGTCAAGGAGGACTCTCTCTAACTTCTACAGGTGCACAGTAGAGAGCTTGCTGACCGGTTGCATCGTGGCTTGGTTCGGCAACTTGAGTGTCATTGGAGAGGAAAAGACTGATCATCCAAAGACTGCAGTATCATCCTACCTGACCTTCTCTCCATAGGGATTTACCCTCTGATCCCCTTGGCAGCATCATCAAGGGCCACATCACTCACTCTTAAATATAGCCAATGAACTGCAACACCCGGTCAGGAATAGCTACCCTCTGTGGCAGAGAGTTCCAGAGACTCACCACTCTCTGTGTTGAAAAAAATTAATGTCTTTCAATCATCTCGGTGCTTAAAGGATTTCATTATCCTTCAGCTGGACACATGACCCTTGTCCTGGACTTCCCCAACATCGGAACAATCTTCCTGCATCTAGCCTGTCCAACCCCTTAAGAATTTTGGACTCAAGTTTCTATAAGATCCCATGCTCTGTAAAGCCTCAATATTCAGAGTACTTGTCGTGAGTAAACTTGCTCCAAAGAGTCTATCCAGTCTTTCTTCATAAGACAGTCCTGACATCCCTCAGGAATCAGTCTGGTGAACCTTCTCTGCACTCCCTCTATGGCAATAATGTCCTTCCTCAGATTTGGAGACCATGAAACTGCACGCAATACTCCAGGTGTGGTTCACCAAGACCCCCTTCTTTAAAATGGTACAACAAGTTCTGAGGGAAGTAGAACCTCCCTGTTCCTGTTAAGATCTCAAATCCTTTTGCTATGAATCTTGAGCTAACATATTTACCATTCGCTTTTTTTTCACTGCCACGAGTGCTTTCCAAGCACCTGCATGCCTACTTTCCAATGACTGGGTTAGGTATAGCGAGAGGAGACAGCCTCGGCTTAAACGAGAGGCAATGAACACCATGGGACAGGGCCATTATCTGTCCACCAAGAGTTCGCTCCCTCATGTCAGTGAGCCGCTCTTTTGGCCTTGTAGGTTGCATCATTTTGCAGGCACGAAAGCTTTCCTTTTCTTGGAGCGCAGCTTTTCTATCTCTGTGTCGTTCCGTCAAACCAAAGACCAAAATGTCACGGGTATCAAGGATCGGGGGTAGATTTGTCACGCTCCAGGCCCTTCAAATCATCAGGATATTCCTGAGCTTTCAACCTGGCACAACACGGCTTTCATAATCCTTCTAAATTCCAGTCGAATAGACTCCCCAGGGTTCTGTCGTCTGGAGAACAACTTGGTGAAAAGGAATAATGTGATTAGTGGGAATCGCACATCGTCGTTAAATTGCAATACTCCCAGCAGTGCGGTCACCAGGCAGCACTACAGTCACCATGCAATAGACGAACATTCAGGGATGCCTGCTGACAGCTTAATTTCAGTGACTGTGTACAAGCAGCAGCGTGTTGCAATGGCAACGTAATAATCTGTTCGTGTTCTTGCCACCAAGTAGATAACCTCGCATCTGCCAACTCACCAACCTATCCAAGTCACCCTGCAGTGATGGCATCCTTCTCGCAGCTCACACTGCCAATCATCCGCAAACTTAGAGCAGTCTAAATCTGAAAAGGACCCGTCTCATTGGGCCAACCAGATCTCTATCCATGTCAATACCCCTGTGGACTAATGACCTCGTCAAAGACTTTTTGAAAGCCAGAAACACCACATCGACTGAACTACCATTATACTTCCATCCTCAAAAAATTCCATGTGAAGATGATTTCCCCTGTACTACGATGTCTTTACAGTCTTAAATACGCTTATAACATATTAATCGACTCCAGCATACACCGATGCAGCCCTGGCTAATTCCCTGTATAAAAGTGGTCTGTCCACAGGAACTGATCCAGCAGAGGAAAATGAGCAGCGGATTTCTAGGGGCGAGTGCGGGTTACAATGTGGATATCTGCCTTCAAACAGTGACTGGGGGAGTGGTTAGCATGGACATCTCATACTAATTCTGCCATTATTATTAACCTCTCTGACTGTAGGGACCTACACACAATCTTTTCCTTTTTACAAACCTGCACTCTACACCGTATGTAATTAGTCAATTCGACACAGATTGGTTTATTCCTATTCTTTCTTTTCTGTGCATTAACCAACTCTCAGATCATTACGGTATATTACCCACAGCTTTGTGCGCTCTAATCTTGTTGACCAACTTCCAGTGCTGGACCTAATCAAAAGCCTTTTTCAAAGACAATGCATCACACCTATTGACTTCTTCCACAGTAAAGAATCAATTTGGCAAACATAACTTGTTCACTCAGTTAACATAAATGAAGGATGTGTGTAAGCTGTGCTCTTTAAATCATGGTGAAAATAGCCTGAGCGTTGATTTAGAGAAGTATCTTTGTTTGATTAATTAGAAATTTAAAAGCAGTTACCAATGATCTATACTGATTAAAAGTCAGTTACAATCCTCTAAAATGCAGAAGTTCATTTATGATTCCCACATCAAACTATCATCACTTTTTGAGTTGGGGCCTGTATTATTCCCCAGTTTTTGGAGGTCGAGCAACAACAAAAAAAAATAATTGTGCCACCCTCACCGGGTACCCCAAGGCCGGTAATCAGTGATCACTCAGCCCCCCCACTTTTAAAAATGTTCCGCGGACCCTGTTCCTAGCAAACAATATGTTATTGGCAGACAGGATAAAAGGAAATTGGCAGGGTCCATCAGACATAAAGGGAGTTTAAACGCTGCAAAAAAAAAATGACCATCAGCAAAAAAAAGACCTTCCGAAGAACTAATATTTTAAATGAATCTTTGAATGAGATGATGTGGTAAGGAGCAATACACTAATCAGAGCCATTTCTAACATGATAGACATATCCTCATGGTTTAGGTAATGAGCCACTGCTAAAAGTATACTCAAGTGAAAATGTATTCCTTGCATTGAACAGTGAGTTTGAGTTTAAATTGATTTTTGTTCTCCTCAGGGTTTGTGGAGATTGAAGTTTTCAGGTAGGATAACTAAATATTTCAAAACTATTGTTTCACTGTAACATAACCTTCAAAATAGCAGTCTCCGAATGGTACTTCTACAGAGAATAATGGATACCTGGGACTACAGGAAACAATCAAGTCATTCACTAGGTGTCAGGACGCCCATGAACACGAAAATCACTGGTCATAGTTCACAACCACGATGTAGATTACATGTATGAAAATATCAGATACCTTCAAACACATAGTAGAATATCCAGAATGGGATCATTCAATTGATCCAATACATGCAGAACCAATAAAAGTCCTAAGGTGATCCAGTATATGTAAGCCATCGTCTTTACTATTGAGTAGCCCTTCACAAACTATTTAGTTGCAATTGTGTATTCCTAACCACAATAACAGCATGCAAGGTCTTAGTGCCCTGTGGTTATCACATCCCTTTCCTCCCATGAATGTGATTGTGTGGCACAGTGGTGCAGTGGTAGTGTTGCTGCCTTACGGTGCCAGAGATCCGGGTCCGATCCTAACTTTGCACGTTCTCCTGTGACCGTGTGGATTGTCGCCGGTTTCCCCGCTATTCTCCCGCATTCCAAAAATGTGCAGGTTTGTAGGTTAATTTACTTCTGTAAATTGTCCCTAGTATGTAGCATAGAACTAGTGTACAGGAGACTGTGTTCAGTGCAGACTCAGTGGGACGATGGGCTGTTAAACTGGTACTGCGATTTGTGCTGTTAAACTGGTACTGTTGAACTAGGGGTTGGTGGATGGAGCACTCAACCATGTTAACGATTGCTACAAATTTCTTTTCTTTTTTTTGCTTTGACAGGAGCAGCAGATTTTCATCAATTCATTAGTCTTGACACCTACAGCTGGGATAAAAATAAATCCTTGTCTTCTGGAATCTCATTTACGATAACAAGATTGTTCCATTATTTCTACTTTGACTGGATTTTATTCTTAAAGGAATTCAAAATACCAAGTGGCCATTTTGACGTGGAAAGCCAAGAGACTACAGATGCTGAAATCTGGAGCAACAAAACATTTGTTGGAGGAACTCAGTACATCAGGTGGCATTGGTGGGCGGGGGAAGGAAAGGAATTGTTGACGTTTTGAGTCAGAACGCTGCCTTATGTCCAAGAGTGGAGTGGGGAGATAGACAGTAGCAAGAGGAGAGGGAGAATGGTGAGATGGGGGCCACAGGGTGATAGTGGTAGACAGATGGAAGCATGGAGGGGAGAGGGAGGGATAGAGTTAGAAGAGAGAGGCAGGTGGATGATAGATGGAGGCAGATGGAAAACAAGACAGATAAATATACCGCAAAAGGTTTAGTTAAGTTTAGTTTATTATTATTACATGTACCGAGATACATTGAAAAGACTGAATCATATACAGTTTACCTTACTTATTACAGACCTTGGTTACAGTGAACAAAATCTGTGGTAACCGACTGAATTTGTTGTTTCAGGGAATGATCGCTACTAATGTATGCTATAAGGTACTTAAATAAATGAAGTATTTAATAAATAAAGTACATAATACTTACATAATAGTATTTATAAATACAGAAAATGTTTTGTATTATGTATTGTATGACCTTTCCTGTTTATTGTGTGTCTTGTAGTGCATGTTTATTGGCTGTTTTTCCAATACTGTACATATTTATCCCCCTTATTTGGTTATAGCGGTCAAGCATGACAGGCACGACCCCCCCCCCCCCCCCCCCCCCCCCCCCCCCTCCCCACATGGTCCATTATAACAAGGGTTATCTGTACACGGAGTCTAGGGCACCCAAATCCATCTGCATCTCGCAGCTCAACAATCTCTCACCATTATCCTCTTCGCACCTAACCTTCCTATCTGCCTTTATGTCATCCACAAACTTAGCAACTGCACCTTCAGTGTCTTCATCCCAGTCACTTGGAAAAAATATTAAGAATTTGAGATCCCTGTGGACACGGCTTTTTACAGCTTATCAACTGGAAAAAAAGAACGCAGAAGTTCTATTTTTTCTGTTAGCCAGTCAATATTCTATCTTCCCAAATATACTACCTCCTACATCACGTTTCTTTTTTTTTCAGTTAAATTTTTATAGATTTTTATGAGATATTTTCAAAACAGTGCAACACCATCATAAATAAAACAAAGTAAGAAAAATAGCAATCAAAATAAGAAAATAAGTAGATGGGGAAAAAAAAACCAAAAACAAAAAAAGAAGTAAATAAATAAAAAAATTGGAATAAGACCGTGTGGTTCACTTACCAAATTAAAAAAAAGAAAAAACATTACATTGATTAGTTATCTGGAGATAATTCAACATTCAAACAAACATACCATCCAGTTCTATATAACGCAATCTTCCCATATCTAGCTCAGCATTTATCTAATTGTTGTCATGGCTCAAATAAACAGTCCATTTTTCCCAGATCTTGTCAAATGAATTCTCCTTGACTCTCAAGGAATATGTCAATTTCTCCATATTAAAGATGTCTTGCACAATTTCTAACCACTGTTCCTGTTTTGCACTTTTTTCATGAAGCCACTGCCTGGTAATGGCCTTCTTACTTGCTGCAAGCAAAGCTTTAATCAAATATGTATCTTCTACTTTTACACTACCTTTAATATGCCCCAGATACATCATAGGGCAGGTATTTGGGATTTTATAACCCAAGATATTATTTACAGCTGCATTAACATTTTCCCAGTATGGCCTTATCTTTGCACAGTTCCAGAAAATATGCGAGTGGTCTGCCTCCGTACTCCCACACAGCCTCCAACAGTGTTGTTGGACAGCAAGTTGTCTGCTTTTTATTTTGGGTGTTATAAAAAAGCGAGATAGATTCTTCCAGCAAAATTCTCTCCATACTAGTGAGCTTCTGGATGAACATTGTGTTTCACACATTTGATACCATTCTTCTTCTGTTATTTGAATCTTTAATTCTGCTTCCCATTTTGTTTTTATATAGAGCGTTGATTCTCCCCCGCTACATCACGTTTCTACTTTCATCATAACCTTTGATGCAGCTCCTGATCAAATACCTGAAAATCTAAACATAGCATATTGATCAGTTCCCCACAGAATGAAACTTCTTCAAAGAGCACTATTGACAGTCAAACAAAACTACCCTTTCATAAATTCACATTGACTTCACTGATTACCTTAATTTTCTTAAGTGCTTTCCTGCAACATCTTTAATGTTAACATTTTCGCAATGACATGCCTGTAGACTCTTGCTTTGTCTGCTCTATTACATGACGGAACCGCCTTTGCTGGGAAGTGTCATTCTACCAACCAGGCAGAGGAATTGGACATTATGGAGTCTTGAGCAAAACACAAAGTACAAGAGGAACTTGTAACCATTCAGGCAGCATCTGTGGTGGAAAAGGGCAGACAATGCTTTGGGTCAGGCCCTCCTTCAGGAAAATAAATGAGATCTGTTGATGTGGAGAATCACGGGAACCTAGAGTAGAGCAGCACAATTAACCATGGCGACTAATTTTATTATCAAAATCATGATGAGGCTGAAAAAACTCCTTCATTGTTTCATATGAGACACTGATCTTCCGGTAAACAATGTTAAAATATTTTTGAAAGTAACATGATACATTAATAGTTAATATTAATATTTTTAATTATTGGATTATTTTTAATTTTCAGAAAAATGCACTCTAAACAAAATGTTTATTTTATCTATTAATCCACTATTTCTTTCCTCATTGATTGATAGCATTAGGTGTCAGGGTCATAGAGACCCTGGATTGAGTATTTCTCTTGCTGTGCCTTCAGTAGGTAATACTCTCGGCAATGTGTTCTTGAGCTGAAGCATAGATTGAGAGGCATTGTTAAATCCTCCATCACGGTGAGGTGGTTATTATGACTCAGTTAACTGGGATTTTTACAAATGTTGAAAAATAAACACATCAATTGATCTCAAAAGCAGCAAGGAAAGTGGACCAAAGTGGATAAATCCAGTCCCTTTGTCATTTCTACAGTTAACGTCCCACCCCCATCATTTCTTCTTCTCCCTGAGAATGCTGTTATGATCTGTAGAACCAAAGAGGATAAAAGCCTAAAATATCCTGATTTTAAATTGTCTGACAACAATCTTAGTGTCTGTAATAAGATAAAATATCTAGGGCATATTATTACAGAACAAATGACAGATGATGAGGATATTTATAGGCAACAACATTTTTTTAAATGTAATGTTGCCCCTTGTCTGGACCTTGAGTCTGTAATAAAGTTATTATTATTATTATTATTATTATTATTATTATTATTATTTGAACTGTTTTGTATATCTGATCTGTTTGAATAGCATGCAAAACAAAGCTTTTCTGTGATACATGTGACAATAATAAATCCAAACCTATATTTAAGATGGACATTCCAGAATTCCCTGTTCACCTTCCGTGTTAGAAGAAAGAAGAATCTTTAACTTTAAGAAGGCTTCAGTTCCAACACAGCATCTTATTCTTTGAAGTTTGCTTTCTGCATCTGCCCAATGTCATGTATTTTTGTTCACAGCACTTTTTGTCTAAGTTGTGACCTTATTCATGTATTTCACAGAATAAAACATTAATCCATTCTCTCTGGATGTTCATGAATTTCAAGGCACCCTTTCTGAAATACCTCAGAAGAGATTCCAAATTGTAGATACAGCCATTTGTATTTTCCAAAGCATTTTAAAATTTTAACAGCACACGATATTTTTAATCTCATGTCAAAGCTGATTCTTTGTATCAGCGATGTCTTGCTATCATTTATATGGACAGAACATCAGCTCAGTTTGTTAAGTCAGAAGTATTTAGGTTTCAGCAGTTTATTGAGATTGATTTCCATTCATAGCCAACACTGAGAAGCTAACATGCCAAGCATCACATTTCACTATTCAGAATCACCAGACTCAATAAGGTATTTCTTGCCAAGTTCTTTAAGTTCAAATGGTAGAAACAAGGAACTGACAACTAATGACTTTAGACTTTACTTTTGAGATACAGTGTGGAAACAGGCCCTTCGGCCCTCCGAATCCGGGCCTACAGGCGATCATTCCATACACTAGCACTACCCTACACACTAGGGACAATTTTATAATTTATGGAAGCCAATTATCCTACATACTTTTACGTCTTAGGAGTGTGGGAGGAAACCGGAGCACCCCAGCACAGGGAGAATGTACAAACTCCATACGGGCAGCACCCGTAGTCAGGATCGACCCCGGGTCTCTGGCACTGTAAGACCGCAACTACTGCTGCATGACTGTGCTGCCCACAGACATAATATATGGTTTACAAAAAAAAGACACAAAGTGCTGGAGCAACACAGTGGGTCAGGCAGCATCACTGGAGAACATGGATAGGTGACATTTCGAGTCGGGACTCTTCTTCAGTCTTTGTGTCTTTAGAATCAAATTATTGGTGCAGAATTTACTCCACCCATCTGTCAATGAAGCCCCCCTCACCTGTGTTCATCCATCACTCCCCAGGCTTTGTCTCTCCACCACCTCTTTTCCAGCTTTCACTACCCTACTACAATTAGTCTGAAGAAGAGCACTGAGCTGAAACGTCGCTTATCCATTCCCTCCTCAGATGCTGCCAGACCTGCTGGGTTACTTTGTAAATACCTCAAAGTATTGTATTGTAATTAATTTATTAGCCAAGTATGTAAAAACATACAAGGAATTTGATTTGCTGTAACAATCATACCAAAAAGTAACAAGACACATAACTACATAAAAATTAACATAAACATCCACCACAGCACACTGTGATGGAAGGCAATAACGTACATACTTCTTCCCTCTTTTACTCCTGCGGTCTGGGCAGTCGAACCGCCCGCAGTCAGGGTGATCGAAGCTCCCGCAGCCGGAGATTGAAGCTCCCGCGTTGGGGTGTTTGAAGCTCCCGTGATCGGGATGGTTGAAGCTCCTGCGGCTTGGAGCACTTGAAGTCGGCCCACAATGTTAAGTCTGCAGGCTCCCATGGTTGGAGCTCCTGAGGTCAATCCTTGACAAAGGGATCGCTAGCTCCAGGATGTTAAGTCCACAGGCTCCCCACGATTGGAGCTCCCGAAGTCGATCCCCAGCAAGAGGCCGCCAGCTCATCGATGTTAGGCCGCAGTGCGGACGGGGATACGATATAGAAAAAGTTGCATCTCCGTTGAGGATAGAGATTTTATAAAAATTCCCCCACCCCCCACATAATACAAAAGTAAGGATACACTGAAACATCCATTTAACAACAGACTAAAAACAACTAAACTAGATAAGGACGAGGCAGACCATTGGCGAGGCTTCCATCGTACGGCGCCACCAGGTGCAACTCAGCACTTTGAGTTTTGCTCAAGATTCCAGCCTCTGCAGTTCCCTGTATTAAGTTTATTTCTCTTCTGAAAACCTCTTGGTTATCACATTTGTTTTATGAGTATCAATGAAGCAATTATCATATATTCCTCATGATTCAGCATAATTATTCACCCACATCTTATCCACTTCACTGCATCTAACAATGCTGAAGGACCATTCAACTGTTTCTTGTCACAACCCCTAAACCTCTTCCACCTTTCCACCTGTATAGCTTAATTCACATCCCATCAATGGTGCTTCAGATCATTTCTCACAAACCCTCTGTAAAATCTTACAGTCCATTTCAGTGCACATCTGAGAAATACTTTGGATGACTTTCAATATTCCTGATGCAACAGCAATAATTTTTATATTATTCACAATCCCAGCTAAAATAAAAACTTGCTGAGAAGAGAAAATTATAAAATTGGCACTTGTATGACTCCAATTTTTTTATAAAACCAGTGCAGGTTTGAGTATTTATGTTCATACCATCCTGAGTGCATACTGATTTCCGATGCAATGGCATATTTCAACAGAATCCTTGGACATATTCAATCTTACTTTCTGTAATCTTAATCAAAACAGCAAAATAATACAAGATGAACACAAAATGCTGGAGTAACTCAGCAAGACAGGTTACATCTCTAGAGAGAAGGAATGGGTGAAGGAATGGGCGAGACCTTTCTTCAGACTGATGGCAGGGGAGTGGGCGGGACAGAGATAAAATGTAGTTGGAGACAGCAAGACTGGTCCTTAGGACATAAAACTGTACTGCCCAGTCCCCTGACATCAGTCTGAAGAAGTCTTGACCTGAAATTTCACCCATTCCTTCTCTCCAGAGATGCTGCCTGTCCAGCTGAGTTACTCCAGCATTTTGTGTCCAACTTTCATTTAAACCAGCATCTGCAGTTCTTTCCGAAAGCATAAATAATACTCTTGATGTAGACAGGACCATGCACAGTGGATAACTGGAACATTTTGTGCAATTTCTGACAGAGGTAGCTTGGCATTCTTTGCAATCTCCTTCTCACTCAGCTATCTACTTAGTTTCTCAATGACAGGTCATGTTATACCTTTCTCTATGTATTTGAAAGTTTAAATGCCAAAAGTTTAGGCTTTAATGCCTTTTTCAACATATATTGCATCCATGTAGTTTTGAGATACAGCATGGACACGTGTCCTTCGGCCCACTGAGCCCATGCAGACTATTGATCACCGGTCCACACTAATTATCCCACTACACCAATGGTTCTTAATCTGGGGGTCGAGACCCCCATGGAGGGTAGTTTGAGGCTTTACCATGGTACATGAAGAGGGTCATTAATAACATATCCATTTGGTGAGCCCATTTTTAGGAACTTAACTAAGGTACATACCACATACAGCATTTTGTTTGCGTATGCCAAAAAGGTTAAGAACCACTGCACTATACAATAGGGGCAATTTACAGAGGCCAATTAACCTGTAACTGCATGTCTTTGGGATGTGTGAGGAAACCAGAGCACGCATAGGAAATCCCATGGTCACAGGGGGAATGTGCAAACACCACACAGCACCCAAAGTCAGAATCGAACACGTGTCTCTGGCACTGTGAGGCAGCAGCTCTACCATTGCGCCACTGTGCTGCCCTGATTATAATGATTCTCATGATAATGCTATGACTTCCATTGTCATCACCTATTAACACACTTAGTTTTTCAACTTGCTCTGTAATCCATATTCCACTGCCCTGCACAATCCTCCCTGTTGCCATCTAATGTCTTCTGCATTCCGTACTGTTATAAACTTTTTTGCGCGTCATTTACGTGACATCCTAAAAATTGTTTGGCGCTTCGTGACGCGCGCATGGCACGTGGTGAGGCATGGTGGCGTATGCAGCGACGCGCGGTAACGCACGCCGCCCCAGGATTTTGCAGTGCTCAAAATCCTTGCGCGCCACCTGCGTGACATATCGCTTATGCACACTGATGTAATGATGACGTATACTGACGTACTGACGGCGTACGTGTAGTGTGTGGTGATGCATGGTTACTCACGGTGACGCACGAACATTGCCTATGCTAATTTATTATGCGTCACCGTGTGTCAACGCCCCTACTCCGTCGGTGCGCCATTCGTCATTTGAGCGCCGCGCCACGTGACTACCCGGGTATAAAGCACGCATAGTTTTGAAACATTTTCACCATAGTATCTTTGATTTTTCACAGGGAAAATCCTTGTCACGGAGGTTGGACTAAGTACGAACGACGTCGCAAATGGCTCCCAAAAGAAGCAGGGCCCTCACCGAGCACTTGGTGGGCAACTGTCGTATTGCTAGACAATTTTCACGCGACAGTCACGCGTCAGTCACTGTCTCGCAAATGACGCGCAAATGACCCAAGTGGGGCAGGCCCTTTACCCCTTTTGATCTCTCCCCCATCTTTGCACCTTGGATCTTGTAATCTTTTAAAACTGAAATTAAATATGACTGAGATGAAAAATAGTTCCCTCTCTGAATTGCCTGACCTGCTGGATACTTGTTTTTCTTACTTTTAACCATCTGCAGTGTGGTGAATTTGCATTAGTGAGTAAATCTGATGGTCATCTTTTTCATCTGCTATGGACAATTATTATAGATACCAATTAACTTACAAACGTGCATGTCTTTGGAATGTGGGAGGAAACCAGAAACCCACACGATCACAGGCAGAATGTGGAAACTCCTTATGGACAGCACCCATAATCAGGATCGAACACATGTCCCCGGCGCTGTAAGGCAGTAACTCTATCGCTGTGCCACTGTGCCGTCGCCCGATTTGTGTCTAGTATTTTTACCAGCCCCCCCACTGCACTCTAGGAGTGGAAATCAGAGAGGGGGAAGTTAAAATAGGTCAATCACTACTACCTTTTAGCTGTCCCTTAATCTTAACGTCGTTTTGTCATGACCTAGAAGGAGGCAATTCAGCCTGTTGAGTCCGTGCCAGCTCTCAGAGCAATTCCACTCTCCCAGTTATTTCCCTACCCTTTCTCACATGCCCATTGTTCTTCCCCTGATACTCCTGCCACCCACCCATATCAAGTGCAATCTAGAGCATCCATTTAACATGCCTACTATGGATGGGGAGTAAGCTGGGCAGCCAGAGGAGACTTGGGCACTCTGTGCCGACGGCAACAGAGGTCAGGAGTGCACCCAGCTTCCTGGAGCCATAGGTTAGCCATGCACCCTGCTGGCTTTGATAGTTTGACTTTAGACTTTAGAGATACAGCGCAGAAATGGGCCCTTCGGCCCACCGACTGTGCTGATCAGCGATCTCCCGCACACTAGCACTATCCTACACACTAGGGACAATTTACAATTTTACCAAAGCCAATTAACCTACAAACCTGTATTTCTCTGGAGTGTGGGAGGAAACTGGAATACGGACCCATAGTCAGGATCGAACCTGGGTTTCTGGTGCTGCAAAGTAGCGACTCTACCGTTGCACCACTGTGTTGCCCCACTGTCCTGACGGAAGGCCGTCACACTGTTTCTAAATGTCTGATGGTCAGTTTAGTTAAAAACAATTACATTTTGTTATAATAATTAATGCTATACCATATTCTTAGAACATAAAACTTAAAAGAGTTCGGTATTCCAAAAAACGCAAGGAATCATGGGATTTGTCAAAGGTCACAAGCGATAAAAACGCTCGGCAGCCGTGCCGCGGCATGGACATAGACCTGCGCCTCATCCGCAGCCAGGATTGATCCTGGGTTTCAGGCACCCCAATGCTGCTGAACCACCATTGGGCCATCCCCGTCCCCTCCCAAGTGCCCCCCCCGCCCCCCGTCTTGGAGCGGCCAGAGACATTTGGAGTCAGATGGGAGCGGCGTCCCCAGGCCCACAGCCAGCGCGGAGAAGCAGCGCTAAATCCACCACAACTCTGCCTGTCTCGCCGGGTTAACCTACAGCCCTGCCTGGACTGACGGGACACCAGCCCGGAGCCGTGGATTTAGCACTGCTTCTCCGCGCTGGCTGAGGGCCTGGGGGCGCTTCTCCCGTATGACTTCTGACTTCTCTTGCCGCCCCCGAATGGTGGGGGGGGGAGGGGGGGGCGGGTGGTCCAGTGGCGGTTCGACAGCGATTGCGACGCCGGAGACCCGGGATCGATCCTGGCTGCGGATGAGGCGCATGTGTCTATGCTGCAGCACAGCTGCCAAGTGTGTTTTTCGCTTATGACCTATGACCTGGGCATGCACAGTTGGAATATCGAACTCGCTTATAGGCCCTGTGGCTCACAGTAGCTAAACATGATGGTATGTTGACCTAATCGCATCTGTCTGCACATGATCCATATCCCTTCATTGTATGTATAACCATGTGCCTATCTAAATACATCTTTAATGCTACTATCGAATCTGCCTCCCCCACCATCCTTGGCATCGCAATCCAAACACCTGCCATTCTCCGTATACAAAATTCGCCCCTACATATCCCCTTTAAACATTGCCCTTCAACAATGCATACAAAGCCCTGATATTTCAATCCTAGGAAAAATAATCCCTGTAAAAATGTATTAAATATTAATATTAATTAAAATAAACTTTTGAGTGAAGGTCAGCAAATCTATTGAAATTGATGTGGTGTTATATGCGTTAATCATGGTTGGCAAGACACTGTCTAGCCAAGCATGAAAGGTATTGGGCCCCTCATCCCAGTGCTGAAGCCGGCTTACCCAACCTCCGGGAGTGTGTCTGTGCTACCTCACTGAAGTGTGCAGTCTTAGTCCAAAAGCATGGTGATCCATGCACTGCAGCAGCACATCTCCACAGAATCACCAGCGAGACATTAGCATGACTCAGCCTGATAGACCTAGTGCAGTGCAGGCGAGAGTGCAGGAAGATGAAGTGACTGAAATCTACATTTCCCATTAACTTTGCAGCCTTTAAGCAGCATACAGTCCTCAGTCGAAAACCTGTACAATGTTTTGATGATATACTTATCCTCTGGAGAGTTGCATGTGGAAAATAGTTTACCTACCCGTAACATTTCATTTTTACCAGAGCAACTCAATGGGTGAGTTATTATAAAAGTCATTTTCCTTCAAAATTAATTTAAATGTAAGGACACAATAGTTTTGGTTACGAGTAAAAGCACTGAGCACTTTTTGTAGCGATGGAATTGGAGTTTGAGTTTAATCAATAGTTTAGAGGCAACAAGATACAAGAGACTGCAAATGGTGGAATCCTGAGCAAAAATTGCTCGAGGAAGTCAGGAAGTCAGTCAGCATCTATAGAGGGAAATGGACAGACACTGCTTCGGGTTGGAACCCTTCTTCACACAGCTGCCTGGCCCAATCAAGTCCTCCAGCAACTTAAGATTAGAAATAGCAATGCCCTTATAGCCTGATTGTTAAAACAAAATACTGAGCATCCACGTTTGTGATTTGGTCTAAATGTACGAGAGTCACAGTGATATTTAACAGGTAGATAAAGAAGTAAATAAGGCATATGGTGTGCTTGCTTTCATAGGTCATGGCATTGAATATAAGAATCAGGAAGTTTAGTTAGGCCGCATTTGGAATATTGTGTGCAGTTCTGGTCACCCCCTTACAAGAAGGATGTGGAGGTGTAAGAAAGGGTACAAAGGTGGTTTACCACAATGCTGCTTGAATTGGAGGGTATGGTATTTGACTCTTAACACTTGCAATGAATTCATGCACATGTGACTGATGTCTTGATGTGACAGGTGAGTAAAGACTGACTATCAAGGGTTATTAGAAGAGTGACTTAATAATCAATTAGAGCATGACAAATTGCAAACCTTAGCTGGAGGCAATCCAACAGCTGATAACACTATCATTTACTCCAAAGTCAAAGTCAAAAGAGTTTATTGTCATGCATCCCTGACAGGACAATGGAATTCTTTCTTTGCATAGCACAACAGAACATAGTAGGCATTGACTACAATTATATACGTAAATACACACATTAATTAATAAATTAATAAAGTGCAAATAACAGATGGAGGGGTATTAATGTTCAGAGTTTTGTCCGAGCCAGGTTTAATAGCCTGATGGCTGTGGGGAAGTAGCTATTCCTGAACCGGGTCGTTGCAGTTCTCAGGCTCCTGTACCTTTTACCTGAAGGTAGCAGGGAGATGAGTGTGTGGCCAGGGTGGTGGGGGTCCTTGATGATGCTGCCAGCCTTTTTGAGGCAGCGACCATGGTAGATCCCCTCGATGGAAGGGTTTACTACTTTTTGTAGTCTTTTCCTCTCCAGGGCACTCAAGTTGCCGAACCAAGCCACAATGCAACCGGTCAGCAAGCTCTCTACTGTGCACCTGTAGAAGTTAGAGAGAGTCCTCCTTGACAGACCGACTCTCCGTAATCTTCTCAGGAAGTAGAGGCGCTGCTGAGCTTTCTTAATAATTGCATCTGTGTTCTCGGACCAGGAAAGATCTTCACAGATGTGCACGCCCAGGAATTTGAAGCCTTCCCATACCTTACTCCCCATACCATACCTGTGATCTTCAGCATTGCTCTTTTTTTAATGATTCAGAATGTGGTGGCTTTTATCTCCCGGCAATTTTGACAACTTGGAAGAAATATAAATATAAATATTTTTAAATATACCAAAATGATTTGTGGGAATAACAACAGATGAAATCTAAACACACCGATGTGACATTCATTTCTCAATCAGAGGTCATCAACACCTTTATATTAATTTTATCCTGCAAACATTTATAGTTATTTTTTATTTATATATTCAAATACTACCACTTCAAGGTGAAAGTCAACCTATCTAGAATCTGACACGGAAAAACTTTAGATGTAAAAAATCAAAGGATCCACAGTGGCTATATACTGTCATATCCTCCTAAACCATAGAACACAGAACACAGCAAAAGAATAGGCCCGTTGGACTACAATGTCTATGCTGAACATGATGCCAAGACCATCACTTATCTAACCGCACATAACCCACATCCCTCCATTCCCAGCAATCTCCACGTGTCTACCCAGAAGTCCTTCAATGCCACTAATGTATCTGTTTCAACCATCATGCCAGGCAGCACATTCTACCCTCTGTGTAAAAACTCACCCCCCCACATCTTTAAACTTTGCCCCTCTCACATTAAACCTATGCCCTCTAGTATTTGATTTTTCCATTCTGGGAAAACGATTCTGACTGTAGCTAATGCCCCCCAATTCAGGCATCATTCTGGTAAACCTTCTCTGCGCCCTTTCCAACATCTCCACATCCTTCTTGTAATGGGGCGACCAGAACAGCACACAATATTCCAAATGCGGCCTAAAGGCCTATAAAGCTGCATCATGACTTCCTGATTCTTATATTTAATGCCCCGACCTATGATAACAAATGTATGTATATCTAAGGTAGCCACAAAATGTTGGAGTAACTCAGCGGGACAGGCAGCATCTCTGGAGAGAAGGAATGGGTGATGTTTCGGGTCAAGACCCTTCTTCTGACTGATGTCAGGGGGGGCGGGACGGAGGTAGAATGTAGTCAGAGGCAGTAAGACTGGTGGGAGAACTGAGAAGGGGGAGTGGATGGAGAGAGAGGAAAAGCAAGGGCTATTTGAAGTTAGAGGACAATGTTCATGCCACTGGGGTGTAAGCTACACAAGCAAAATACAAGGTGCCGTTCGTCCAATTAGGGCTGGACCTCACTCTGACAATGGAAGAGGCCCAGGACAGAAAAGTCAGATTGGGAATGGGAGGGGAAGTTCAAGTGCTGAGCAACCGGGAGATCAGGTGGGTTTAGATGGACTGAGCGGAGGTGTTCAACTATTAAACGATTGCCGAGCCTGCACTTGATCTCGCCGATACCTGGTACCTGGAACAGCGGATACAGTAGATGAGGTTGGAGGAGGTGCAAGTGAACCTTTGCCTCACCTGAAAAGATTGATGGGGTCCTTGGATGGAGTCGAGGGGGGAGGTAAAGGGACAGGTGTTGCATCTCCTGCGGTTGCAGGGAAAAGTACCTGGGGAGGGGGTGGTTTGGGTGGGAAGAGACGAGTTGACCAGGGAGTTGTGGAGGTAAAGTTCTCTGCAGAAAGCAGAAAGGCTGGAGATGGGAAGAGGTGGCCAGTGGTAGGATCCTGTTGGAGTTGGCGAAAATTTTGGAGTATTATATGCTGTATGAGACGGCTGATAGGGTGGAAGGTGAGGACAACGGGAACTGTCCTTGTTATGAAAGGGGGAAGGGGGAGGGGGAGCAAGAGCGCAGCTATCAAGGAGACCCCAATGAGAGCCTCATCTATAAAGGAGGGGGTGAACCTCTGTTTCCTAAAGAATGAGGACATCTCCGAGGACCTGGTATGCAAAATCTCATTTTGGGCGCAGATACGACGTAGATGGAGGATTTGAGAGTAGGGAATCCATTCCCTACTTCTTTACAGGAAGCAGGGTGGGAAGAAGTGTGGTCTAGATAGCTATGGGAGTCAGTGGGTTTGTAATAGATGTCAGTCAATAGTCTGTCTCCTGTGATGGAGACGGTGAGATCTAGAATTTCTGCCAATCTAATCTAATTTCTTCCATGCCTTCTTTACTACTCTGTGTGATTGTGTTGTCACTTTCAGGGAGTTATGGACTGCTCTACATCAATGCAGTTAAGGGTCATACCATAAAGTGTATATTTTCCCCTTACGTTTGACCTCCCAAAGTGTAATACCTCACACATGCTCACATTCCATCTGCCATTTCTCCAACCAATTCTGTAGCTGAACAATATATGACATCCTTCCTCACAACCTACAACCCCAGTACCTAAAGCTACTGTTTGTGATATATATGTCACATACCCTACCCATCACTCATAGATGTCACAACCAGTAGCAGTCCCAGCACAGATCCTAGTGGAACTTCACTAGTCACAGTCCTTCCATCACAGTGTGGGTGGCACAGTGGTGCAGATATAGAGCTGTTGCCTCACAGCACCAGACACCCGGTTCAAATCTGACTGTGCCTGCTGTCTGTATGGAGTTTTTCCGTTCTCCTTGTGACTGTGTGGGTTTTCTCCGGATGCCCCGGTTTCCACCCATATTCCAAAATGCGCAGGTTTGTAGATTAATTGGCTTCTGAAAATTGCCCCTAGTGTGTAAGGTGTACGGGTGATGGATGGTTAGCATGGACTCTGTGGACTGAAGGGCTTGCTTTTACGCTGTACTTCTAAAGTAAAACTAAAACACCTCAACCCTCCGTCTTCTATCATTAGACCAGTACCGAATCCATGCTGCCAAGTCACTATTAATCCTTGCATCTTAATCTTCTGGATCAGCCTACCATGGAAGACCTTAAAAATAAATCTCAAACATTTAAGTACCATTCAGAACCAATGTGGTACAATTTATGTATTATCTTCAAATTAAATTGTAATATCCTCATCATTAATTTTATTTTCTAATGCTATAGGACGACTTCATGTATTATGGGAATTGTACTAGTGGGGTTTTTTTTAGCAGTCAGCTCTGGGTTTGATGGCTATGTAAATCTGTTGGCCTGTTTTATTAAGTTGCCATTTCCATTTTAAGCCAATCTTCTAGAATTCTCAGAGTATTTCAGAGAACCCTTTTTCAACTCTTTATACATGGTTTAAAGTCAGAGAGTCATACAGCACTGAAATGGGACCTTTGGCACAACTCGTCCACGCTGATCAAAATGCTCTTCTAAGTAGTCCCATTTGCCTGCATTTGACATATACCTCTTATTCTTCCTTTCCATGTACCTGTCAAAATGTCTTCTGAATGTACCTGCCTCAACTACTTCCTTGTTCCATATACCCATCAGCCTCTGTGTGAAAAACCTGTCACTCAGGGTCTATTCAATCTTTTTCCTCTTACCTTAACCTATGCCATCTATTTCTTGATTTTCCCACTCTTGGAAAATGGCTGTGTATTTACCCTATAAATTCCTGTCATGGTTTTAAACACAAGGGCGGCACAGTGGCATAACGATAGAGTTGCTGCCTTACAGCACCAGAGACAAGGGTTCAATCCTGTCTACAAGTGCTTTCAGTACAGAGTTTGTACGTTCTCCTTGTGCCCCCATGGGTTTTCTTCTCACGTTCAAAGATCGTGTTTAGCCATTACTCGGCCCACTTGCCTAGCATGATTTAGATCACATTGTAATTTTTGATGACCATCTTCACGGTCTACGATAACACCTGTTTAATGTCTATTGCAAACTAACTAATCTTGCCTTGTAGATACATTCTCATCCAAGTCTGTGACATACAGAAGTGCCTAGAACTGATCCCTGAGGCAAACTACTAGTCACGGGCCTCTAGTCTGATAAACTACCTTCCATCACCACCCTGCCATAAAGCCAATTCTGTTTCATGTTGGCAAGCTTCCCCTGGATCCTCTTTGATCTAACCTTACAAAGCAGCCTACCATGTGGAACTTTATCAAAGGCCTTGCTGAAGTCCATATAGACAATGTCTATGACTTAGCCCTCATCAGCTTTCTTGGTTACTTCTTCAAAAAACTTGTCTCCCATACACAAAGCCATGCTGACCATCCCAAATCTGCCTTTGCCCTTCCAAATGCATGTATATCTAATTTCTCAGAATACAATCCAGTAGCTTTTCTACCACAGAAGTTGGGCTTACTGCTCTATAGTTCCCAAGTTTTTCTTTGCAACCCTTCTTAAATGGAGTCACAACATTCGCCACCCTCCAGTCTTTCGGAACTTCAACTGTGTCGAACGGTGATTCATATATCTCAGTCAAGACTCCTACGATTTCTTCTCTAGCTTTCTACATTGCCTTTGGATATACCTGATCAGGTTCAGGAGATTTATCGACCTTCATTCGTCTTAGGAAAAATGATGAATTAATATATCATTCATATGTGCAGAAAACAGAAACTTTGAGAGCGCAGGCAGAAGTCAGTACGTACTTTTTGTACGTGCACAAAATAATTACACCTAATCGTGTGTGTAATATCTATTTATTACAAAGTCACATGGAGAAAAAGAGCAATGCAGTTATCCATTCTTAAGGCCATATGTATACGTCAATGGTACAACTGCCACACATTGCTAGGAAACGTGATCTTTCAGGAGCAACAAGCTGAAAGTTCAGGACTCTCAATCTGAAGAAGGGTCTCGACCCAAAACGTCACCTATTCCTTTACTTCAGAGATGCTGCCTGAGTTGCTGAGTTGCTCCAGCATTTTGTGTCTATCTTCAAGCTGAAAGTTCAACTAGTTTGAGTCACACAGCACCTGAACTTGATTATTTAAGCTCAGGGAGGCAAAAACAACAAATAAATACAGCATTGACGTGTACAGTGGGATGCAATGCTGCTCTGAATTCATACCTGTAACAAATATCCTACTCATCTAATCCTTTTATGCCCATGTAATCATATTTTGATTTTCATTTTATGTTGGATCCATCCCATTAACTCAGTTTGAAATTCATAGTTACAAAATATTATTTAACACAGGAAAATTTAGCTGTGTTCAAGAAGAAAATATTAGCATAATTGCAGCTTTAAGGTTCATTTCTGGCCAATAGTTCATAACTGAAGTAAACTTATTTGATTGGTTGATTGATAGATCCAGCACGGAAGAGGCACTTCGACCCACCGAGTCCACACCGACCTTCAATCACCCATTCACACTAATTCATGGTCATTCCCTGCTGAAGTGTACAAAGCAGGAGGCCCAGTCATGATGCAGAAGCTGACTGAGCTATTCCAGTCCATGTGGAATGAAGGGAAGGTCCCACAGCAGCTGAAAGATGCCAGCACAATCCACATCTACAAGAGGAAAAGCAACCGCCAATCTTGTGATATTCACCGAGGTATCTCCCTCCTGTCCGTAACAGGGAAGATCCTGGCTCGCATTCTGCTCAACCGACTTCTCCAACACCTTGAGCAGGGTCTCCTCCCAGAAAGCCGGTGTGGCTTCCATGCAGAGCGTGGAACTATAGACATGATATTTGCTGCACGTCCAGGAAAAATGCCAAGAGCAGCACAGTGACCTCTTTGTGACCTTTGTTGATCTTACCAAGGCCTTCGATACGGTCAGCAAAGATGGCTTGTGGAAGATAATGGAGAAGTTTGGCTGTCCCAAAAGGTTCATCACAATTGTCCAGCAGGTCCACGATGGCAAGATGACGAAAGTATTGGATGATGGAGACGAGTCAGAAGCCTTCCTAGTGACAAACGGCATGCAGCAAGGCTGCGCTCTTGTCCCTACACTCTTTAGCATGGTCTTCTCCGCCATGCTGACTATTGCTTTCTGTGACTGTCGGGATGGTATACACGTCAAGCACAGGACTGACGGTGGGTTATTCAACCTCAGGCGCCTACAGGCTGTTGCAAAGGTGAAGGAGACTGTCATCAGAGACTTCTTATTTGCCAATGATTGCGCCCTCAATGCCAGCACAGAGCAGAAGATGCAGCACGAAATGGACTGCCTCTCACGAGCCTGCGACTACTTCGGTCTCACCATCAGCTCTAAAAAGACCGAAGTTATGTACCACCTTGTGCCTGGAAACCCCTACCAACAGCCACACATCACAGTAAAGGGGCAGAACCTATTGGCAGTCGACAATTTCACCTATCTCAGCAGCACACTCTCATGAGCAGTGAACATAGACGCAGAGCTCGACAACAGGATCTTCAAGGCCAGCGCTGCCTTTGGTAGACTTCGTGAAAATGTTTGGGACAGGAGAGGACTCAGCGTCCCTACCGAGATGAAGGTCTACCGTGCAGTAGTTCTCAATACCCTCCTCTATGCCTGTGAGACTTGGACTGTCTACAGCAGACACGCCAAGCAGCTCAACCACTTTCACTTAAGCTGCTTCCGCAGACTCCCCCACATTAGGTGGCAGGACAAAATCCCGGACATGGAAGTCCTGCAACAGGCCGGCATCCCCAGTGTCTACACCCTCCTTCAGAAAGCCCAAGCCAGATGGGCTGGCCAAGCATTCAGAATGTCAGACCGTCGGCTGCCAAAACAGCTGTTGTACGCAGAACTGTGTCAGGGCAAGCACTCAGTTGGGGGACAGAAGAAACGCTTCAAAGACTGCCTCAAAGTGTCCCTCAAAGACCTTAACATCAATCTCAATACTTGGGAGTTGCTTGCTCTGGACCGCCCGGCCCAACTTGGCGAAGCAAGATCACCACAGGAGGGCGTGCAGCTAAGAAGCGCACCGCAGACGCTCAGAGGAAACGTGCCGCGCGCAAGGCTCGAGCCACTTCAACTTCTACAGCAGCACCCACCCAATTATGTCCCATATGCGGGCGAGCCTTCCGGGCCCGGATCGGTCTCACCAGTCACCTCCGGAGCCACAAACAAAAACACTGAAGTCATGGTCTTCTTCGACTACGAAGGACAAACAACAACAATGACAACAACATGTTATCCCACTTTCTCATCCACTCTCTATACACTAGCGGCAAGTTACAGAGGCCAATTAACCTACCAACTCGCATGCCTTTGAGATGTGGGAGGAAACTGGAACACCTGGAACAGGTTTAGAGGAATATGGACCAAACGCGGGCAGGTGGGACTACTGTAGCTGGGACATGTTGGTCGGTGTGGGCAAGTTGGGTCGAAGGGCCTGTTTCCACACTGCTTCACTCTATGACTTTATGCCCGCGAGAAAACCCACATGGTCACATGCGGACAGCTCCCGACATCAGGATCGAACCTGGGACTTTGATGCTGTGAGGCACAGCTGTGTCACTGTGCTGCCCTTACATTTCTGCAAAATTAAAATCACACGTTCATTTAAATAGTTGATAGTGAAATTATATGTTGATTTAATATTCTGGATTTAAAACCTTCTTGAAATTCTAAAACTGTGCCTCATTTTAAAACCACATTTTATTAATATAATTCCATAAAAAGATTCTGCTGATATTGAGTAATTGTGATTTGCAAAACGAATTTTATCAAAATCTACTTATCTTGACATTCAAAGGTGATAACTGTTTGGATTCCAAAAACTGTGCATTATAGCAAGGGCCCTGTCCCACTTACGTGTCCTTGGCACGCAAATTACGCGACCTAGTGGTCCCGCGACGGTCCCGCGAAGGTCGCGCGCGACTTAGTGCGTCCACACAGCCATCTGGAGCACGTGACGTCATTTGAAGATGGACACAAAATGCTGGAGTAACTCAGCGGGACCGGCAGCATCTCTGGAGAGAAGCAATGGGTGACGTTTCGGGTTGAGACCTTTCTTCAGTCTGAAAGAAGGGTCTTGACCCGAAACGTCACCCACTCCTTTTCTCCAGAGATGCTGCCGGTCCTGCTGAGTTTCTCCTGCATTTTATGTCTATCTTCAATTTTCTTGGCTCCACTCTGGGAGTAGAAGTGGGGGCGGATCCGGACCGCAACGGCCGTGAGCCCCAGGCCGAGCTCGGTAATCGTTTGCCTGCTTCTGCTGCTGTTGGAGGTGAGACGTTGCGTCACACCAAGGTCTTGGGACTTTCCCACTTTGGCCGTCAGTTACCAGACAGTGTCTCTTGCCCATAGGTGAAGAGTGATTTTGTTCGCTACAAAATTACGGAGCGCCGCGCGATACCACGCACAACTCCATACCCCTCCGCGCTTCACAGTGGGACCGGCCCCACGCAGCCACATGATGCCCGTGCACCTCAACGCGATTTACATGCCAAGGACACGTAAGTGGGACAGGGCCTTAACTCAGCCGTTCAGCCAGCACCTGTGGAGGGAGTGGTGCAAATGCTGTCTGAGCTGCTGTATTACTCGAGTACTTTGTGTTTTGTTCAAGTTTCCAGCATCTGCAGTTTGTGTGTCTCGTGGACATTTTAGGATGGACTTTGAACATGTGAAGAATTACCACAATTTTTAACATAAGTGATCGCAGGCACAGAAAACCATTTGACATGTCTTTTTTTAGTCCACTAGTCTAGACTTGTCTTCTTTATTTCCTTAACTATGCTGTCGATGTTATGGGAACACCAGTCAGTCTTTGATTCTCAAGGCAGCAATTCTCTCTCCCGCCTTTACTCATCAATTAGAACCAAGATAAGGGCTTTCTCTCTCATGTAAATTATCTCCAATACTGCTCTCAAATATGTGCATTTTAATTTCTGCTTGTTACCAATGTTTTTTTTAAGGTTACTGATGATTCACAGTGTCGTATTAAAATAAATAGTTATTCTCCACTTGTTTGTGACTATAATGTTGTTTTTGCAATGCATTCCATGATTTAACATCAGTGACATAGAAATAAAACTAAATAAGGTCATGGTAATTGTACCACAGGAAAACAACCACTGGAAATGTATTTTTACCTCATACCACATATCAGTAATGACTGAACATTATGTACCATTGCTGCAATCTTGAAATCCAAGAATGCTTTCTTCAAACTTAAAACACATCCTGATTTCAATTATGCCTCAATTTCCACCAGCATTGTGTGTACCCTCGATTTTCCAGCATCTGCAGTTCCTTCTTTAACACTTTGTCTACTCCACTGCAAAATCTCCTCAAGGTATGCGTACTTTGAAGAAGTTCTCCTCCTCCCTCTGGAGACAGTTTGCCCTCTGGCTCCTCCTACTCCTTTTTCCTTTCTTCCCCCGCCTCCCCCACCCCCCATCAATCTGAAGAAGGGTTTCGGCCCAAAAACGTTGCCTATCTCCTTCGCTCCAGAGATGCTGCTGCACCCGCTGAGTTTTTCCAGCATTTTGTGTACCATCAACATTTATGTGTTGGCAACAAGGTCATTTTACTCAGCCTATGTAGCTGCGGGTATATCTGCTGGCTATTCATCGAGTCGTAGACTGATTACAGTGTGGAAACAGGCCCTTTGGCCAACTTGCCCACACCTGCCAAAATGTCACCAACTTGCCCACACCTGCCACCTGCAGCTACACGAGTCCCACCTACCCATGATTGGACCATATCCCTCTAAACCTGTCCTATCCATGTACTGTCGAACTGTTTCTTGAACACTGGGATAGTCCCTGACTCAACTATCTCCTCCGGCAGCTTGTTCCATTCACCCACCACCCTTTGTGTGAAAAAAATCTAATTTAGATTCCTATTACATTTTTTCCATCACCTTAAACCTATATTCTCTGGTCCTCGATTCACCTACTCTGGGCAAGAGACACTGTGCAATTACCCGATCTACTCCTCTCATGATTTTATATTAGACTAGACCAAGTGGGATCCGTTTGGCCCCTTTCTCCCAACGCAATATTCCACCACTCACCCATAAACTGCGCAGGCTCTGCTCATTTTCCCTCATCCCCCAACACTCCCTCCCTCTTTCTGTTCACCCTCCCTCTTCTTTCCCCTCTCCTCCTCCCCTCCCCCACTCCTCCCTCACCTCTCCTTCCCATTCCCCTACCCGCCCTCCCTCCCTCCATAACCCCTCTCCTCCCCTACCCCATTCCTCTCCCCCCTGCTCCCCCACTCCTCACCTCTTACCTATCCCACTCCCCCACTAAACACAATGTTTAAAATACCATTAAACAACAATCCTCCCCTCCCCCACTCCCTCCCTCCCTGCAACAATTTAAAAAATCTCTCTGGGTGTTCTGTCTTTTGGTAATATTCCAAAGCAGGCAAGTTTTAAAGTGAAAAGTTAATAGACAGGGCAAGTTTTAAAGTGTATAGTTTGAATTTCTAAAGTAAAAAGTTTATTTTTTAACGTTTCAAGTATAACATCAATCTGAATGGAACGCTGCTTTGTTTTTTAAAACAAAAATTTTAAATGTAAATTACATCTCATTGCGATGTCATTGTAGGGTTGGACACTGCCGACGGGCAATTTATGTAAATGAGATCCCATTGTGATGTCATAGCTGCTAATTGCCAGTGCAAGCCTGTGATGTTTCTCAAACTAGATTTTGTGAAGTTTAAAATGTGAATAACTTGTAAAATATACCATCAATCTGCACAAAAACCTGATACACCACACATCACATTGACTCCAACTCTCCCGCTTTCGGCGGGAGATCGCCCGCTGAAAGGCCATTTTCGCAAAATCTCCCGCTCTCCCGCTTGAGATTTAATTTCTCCCGCCCGGGCCTCATATTTCACATCGGTAGTTTCCAACCCAGTGTTATGCATGTTGAACTCTTTAATTTTAAGTAAAGGGCACTGTCTCACTAGGTGATTTTTTAGGCGACTGCCGGCGACTGTCATAGTCGTAGCAGGTCGCAGAAAAAACAGCGACTGGACTAATGGGTCTGTCCCACTTTGCTAATTTTTTAGGCAACTGCCGACGACTACGACAATGGAATTCACCGGTCAGCACCGGCGACAACCTGCATCATCCTAGCGACAACCTACGACAACCTACAACAGCACCTACGTCAGAATAAGACAAGTTATGACAAGCCCACGGTTGCCGACCATCACCGACTGTTGCCAAAAAGTTTTGAACATTTCAAAATCCAGCGGCGACCAGATAAATGCTACAGGGCCTGTCCCACAGGTGATTTTGTAGGCGACTGCCAGCGACTAGGCTGTCACCACGGGGTTTCGGCTGTATGGTCGTGAGTAGTCGCCCAAAGAGTCATAGCATTTTTCTGGTCGCCGCTGGATTTTGAAATGTTCAAAACTTTTCAGCGACAGTCGTCGACCGTGGGCTTGTCATAGCTTGTATTCTCCTGATGGAGGTGCTGTCGTAGATTGTCGTAGGTTGTCGCCAGGATGACGTACGTTGTCGCCAGGTGACGTAGGTTGTCGCCGTTGCTGACTGGTGAATTCCATTGTCGTAGTCGCCTAAAGAATTGCCTGTGGGACAGGCCCATAGCTTCTACGAACACTCTGTGATGTTTGGTGGACAGTGTGGGATGGGAGCTGCACAGGACAAGGGAGATGTTTTGTTTTTAGTTTATCCTGTCTGTAGACAGTGTGTGTGTGCAGTCATTTTTGAGTTGTCATGCTGCTAGCATTGGGTAAATCATTAAAAACCTGTTGTAAATTGAAGGCTCTCAAGTTTTGTGCAGACCTAGAAAACGAACATGAAACACTCCTCTCCCCCCTTGCCACCTTCCTCCACCTTAGTCATTTAACCAGTTTGACAGTTCACAACAATGTTCACATCGTTCTTGAGATCACACCTTTCCTAGCCACCAATTGGCTTAGCAGGGAACAACCTTGCCTGAGGTCATCTGTTGCCTCCCCTGAATTGTCCTGATCTTCCCGCCCTCCTCCACTCCCCTTGTAATGGACTACAGTTAAGAGGAGAGAGTTGGTTGTGAGCCGATAGTACAGTGTAATGCATAGTGTTAGGGAAGGGTTGGGGTGCTGTCTCCAAATGCCAAAGGAAAAGTAAAGAGCGAGCTGGTGTGACACTGGGACCGCATGAGAGGGCAAAGCCCAGCAACACTGGGCTGAATAATTAGAAAGAAAAAAATTCGGGAAATCCTCGGCATTTTTGAAAAGAGAAACCGAGTTGATATTTCAGTCCCGGCACCCTTTTCAGATCAGTTCAAAGCAGTTGAACCGAGAAAAAAATAAGTTAGGATAAGATGCAAGGCCTCTTCCATCCAATAATCTGTGTGTCAAATGTTGCAGTTGAAGAAATAGAAACATAACATCCAGAGGGAGAATTGGAGGCATTCCTGGCCTCTTGAATGATGTGCTGAATATGAAGATCAAGATCAATGGATTGACAGGCAGCGAATAACTCCCCACAATTCAAGCTGTAGAGCCTTGCCTATGTCACCTTAGCTGAGAGGTACTGGCAAGTAAGCCAAGGCACCCGGCTCTTAAATGTTTGGCAATGCATGTTGCTAGGCAATAACTTCAATCTGATTATAATTCTCCTCTAGATGTTAGTCCGATAAGGAAACAAATGCTAAAAGCAGTGCGACGGTAGAGTTGGTGCCTTACACTGCCAGAGACCCGGGTTTGATCCTGCCGATGGGTGCTTCCTGTATGGAGTTTGTAGTTCTCCTTGTGAATACGGGGGTTTTCTCCAGGTGTCTCCGGTTTCCTCCCACACTCCAAAGATATCCTGGTTTGTAGGTCAATTTGCTTCAGTAATATTATAAATTGTCCCAAGAGTGTAGGATAGTGCTATTGTACGGGAGTGGTCGCTGGTCGCCTCAGACTCGGTGGGTCGAAGGGCCCATTTCCACACTGTATCTCTGAAGTCTAAAGTGCATTGATCAGAATATTCTTCAAACAAGATCTTAAAGCCTCTTGAGCTATCCACGGGTCTGAAAATGAATCTTCAAATTCTGTTCCATATTATGGTACTAAACATCCATACGTTCTGTATGCCTTGTAGAGATCTTTAATAGAATTGTTGATAATAGATATAATTAAAAATAAGATATGAGACGGGAATGAAAATCTAGAATATTCTAGCTTTGAAACATTTTGTCAAGAATACTTGACACTGTAAAAAGTTTTAGGGTTTTATGTGGTTATGAAAGACTCCATGATAATGTAAGCTTTTCAGTTCAAGGCATGGGCAAAATAGTGCAGATTGTGAAAATATGGGGAAACAAAATAAATGCAACTCTGTCAGGCAGCTTCCATAGAGAGAAAAATAGTTCGCATTTTAGATCAATCAATGATCACTCACCAGGTTAACTTTCTCAATGAAAGGAGTAACTTAGCAGGTCAGGCAACATCTCTGGGGAACATAGAGAGGTGACATTTCAGGACAGGACCAGGCTGCTGATGTTTCAGGTCAGCATGCTTCTTCTGATCCAGAACACGTGCCCCAAGCCGAAATATCACCTATCCATGAAGTCCAGAGATGCTGCCTGACCCACTGCTACTACAACACTTTGTGTCTCTTTTTGTAAACCAGCATTTGTTGTTCGTTGTTTCTAGCTTTCTCAGTAAGTTCCTGTGTTTAGCTCTTGCTGCTCATACTTGTCCTAAGTTGTTTGAATGGCACCCACTATTCCTGCTTTAATCTGCATTCACCACATCCAGTCTCCACGTATTAGGTACCACCTGATATTTTCTCAACTAACTGAATGAATTTGATAGTTGGTCCCTTTCGTTAATTACTTTGACCTGAACTATTTTATGGTCACTGTTAGATAACCTTCTACTGAAACACACCTGTACCACTTGATTTCCCAGAGCTAAATCCAACAGTGACCTCAGAAAGACACAAAGAGTAACTCAGAGGGTCAGACAGCATCTCTGAAGAACATGAATAGGTGACGTTTGGACCGGGACCCTTCATCAGACTGTTTGAAGTAGGAGTGGAAAGAAAGCTGGAAGTGAGGAGGGACAGGACAGAGCATGGCTGGTAATAGATGAACACAGGCAAGGGGGGAGGGGGGGTTGATAGGATTGTTGGACAAAGGCCAGAGGTAAAAGGACAGGTGTGAGACCAATTCCTTGTGGTCTTTCCTTGTTGTATCTAATGATGTAATGATTGAAGACGTTTCCTGTGCACCTTTGCTATGTCGCCTTCTTCACCAACTCCTACCCCAATACCCTCTGACACTTGTCTCACTCCTATTCCCAATGTTATATTAGGAGGGTTAAATTGAACAACCTGGTTTTTGGTATGCGCCATTGATGGGCATGTCTTGAGATAGCTGGGATTTTACTCTGTAAAACTATTTATTTTACAAATGACAAGGAACATGTGTTAGAGAGATTCAAAATTGCATGACTTGTTCATTTTTGTAGAAAAAAATATGATATCCACCACATTATCTTGCCTGTTGCACCTGTGATCACAAATTACTTCTGGAAAGCAATTTATCACAGTCCATTGAAGTAAATAGTAATATGATAAATGAATTCATTGGACAAAAGGCTGAGTATTGGTCGATAACTTATGGATAAAATGCTTGGTAATTCGTATTATTTTCTCCTCTACAGTGGAAGCAGAATTAAAAGCATATTGTGCTTTAGTATGTAAAATAATTTAGAAGCACCTTTCTTTTACCAAATGCATATAGGGCGAAAGATATCCTTTTCCAGATCTGATTAGATAGAAATCCAGAGAAGGTTTAGGGATACAGATCTTTTCCAGTTATTTTAATTCCTGCAAATAGGCTCTGACATTGTGGAAAACACCAGTTAATTGGCTCCTGCTTGCTGATTTAAAAAGTCAATACTGTTCGGATAGAAGTTAGTAATCTGCAACAGAGCACCCAACTGGCTAACACCACTGTGTGCATACTCAGTTATAAATCAAGAAAAACAAGCTTTAGCATGAACCAGACTAGTTGCTCCCAGAGAAGGAATCAGCAGCTGGAGGACAGGACTGATTTTTTTCAAAAAATGATTATTCTGATCAAAATGTAGCACATGCTGTATTAAAATCTTCAAGGGTGGACTTAATCCAGAATGAACTAACTGCTGGTGTAAAAGGTAACATAGGTAGCAAAGAAGACCTATGGTATACTTGCCTTCATGGGTCAGGAAGACATGATGCAACTGTATGGGTCTTGGAAGTAATGTGTAGTTCTAGTTGCCCTGTTACAGGAATAATATGGAGGTATCTGAGAGGGTGCAGAAGAGTTTTGCCAGGATATTGCCTGAATTAGAGAGTATTATCGACAAGGAAGGAGCGAACAAAATTGGATTGTTTTCTCTGGAGCATCAGAGACTGATGGTCAACCTGATAGAAGTATATAGAATTATGAGAGGCATAGGCTAGGTTATATAATCAAAGTCTTTGTTCCAGGGTGACAAAAAATAGAAGACACTAGACCAAGTGCAGACCCATGTTTGTGTGGGGGGGGGGGGGGGGGGGGGGTGCGGGGCGGCATGCAGCATCACACATACTAACCACCCCCACACTAACTACCCCCTTGATATTATATTAATATTATTAATTAGATCCTTTTACCCCATAACCGCCCTATCCACTGACGCATAGCCCCCAACTCGCAGGCATGTCTAGAGAGGGAGAGGGGGGGTAGAGAGTGAGGTCAGAGAGAGAATGGGGAGAGTCAGTGAGAGAGGCAGACAGAAGGGCAAGAGACAGAGGGAGGGGGAGGTGGAGGGGAGGAGGAGGGGAGGGGGGAGGGGAGAGGGGAGAGGAGGGGAGAGAGCTGGGAGGAGAGAGAGGGGAGGAGAGAGAGGGGGAGAGGGGGGCTGAGAGGGGGGGAGGGAAGGGGGAGATGGGATGAGAAGGGAGGGGGAGAGGTGGGGGAAGGGAGGAGGAGAGGTGGGGGGAAGGGAGGGGGAGGGGTGGAGGGGAGGGTGTGGAGGGGAGGGGGGGAGGGAGTTTAGGGGAGGGCAGGGAGGGTAGGGGAGAGAGGGAAGGGGAGCGAGAGGGGGGAGAGAGATGGGGTGGGAGAGAGGGGGTGAGAGAGAGAGGGGGAAGGAGAGGGGGGAGGAGGAGAGAGAGAGGGGAGGGGAGAGAGGGAGGAGGGAGAGAGAGGGGAGAGAGAGAGGGGGGAGGGAGAGAGAGAGGGGAGGGAGAGAGAGAGGGGAGGGAGAGAGAGGGGGAGTGAGAGGGGAGAGTGAGAGAGAGATGTGGAGAGAGAGGGGGGGAGGGAGAGAGAGATGGGGAGAGAGAGGAGGGGAGAGAGAGAGGAGGGCAGAGAGAGAGATGGGGATAGATGGTTATTTCTGTGCAATTTGAACAACGGGGGGTGTGGGGGGGTGTTGGAGCGGGGGGGGGGGGGAGAGTGGAGGAGAGCCGGGCTGCCAAATGAAGAGAGAAAGAGAGAAGCGGCTTGGATTGGTCGGCATGTGGGCATTGTGACATCAGCAGCTGGTGAGTGCTGTTTAGATTTTTAAATTTGAGTTTTGTGATCTATTTTGACATCTGGAGAAATAATTGACCAAGGAGTGGATTTGCAAATGTAAAAGTAAAATCGCTAGCGAAAAGGCAAAAATCATAGAAATAGAAACATATAAATTAAGTGCAGGAGCAGGCCATTCGGCCCTTCGAGCCTGCACCGCCATTCAATATGATCATGGCTGATCATCCAACTCAATATCCTGTACCTGCCTTCTCTCCATACCCCCTGATCCCTTCAGCCACAAGGGCCACATCCAACTCCCTCTTAAATATGGCCAACGAACTGGCCTCAACTACCTTCTGTGGCAGAGAATTCCACAGATTCACCACTCTGTGTGAAAAACGATTTTCTCATCTCGGTCCTAAAAGACTTCCCCCTTATCCTTAAACTGTGACCCCTTGTCCTGGACTTCCCCAACATCGGGAACAATCTTCCTGCATCTAGCCTGTCCAACCCCTTAAGAATTTTGTAAGTAAAGAATTTTGTAATCAAAGGCAAAAAAAGCCTCAATGACACACACACACACACACACACACACACACACACACACACACACACACACACACACACACACACACACACACACACACACACACACACACACACACACACACGCACACACACGCACACACACGCACACATGCACACACGCACACACGCACACACGCACACACACACATAAAAGTATATAGATAGGTTTGATGTGAGAGGGAGAAAATTTAAAAATTTGCTTTTTACACGAAAAGTGGTAAGTGCCTGGAGCATGCTGCCAAGGGAGGTGGTGGAAGTGGATAAGAGCAATGTTTAAGTCACATTTAGGTGGGCACCAGAACAGGCATGGGATGGTAGGAAATAGACCATGTACAGGGTGATGTGCAGTTTAAATTGACATTAAGGTCAACACAGACATTGTGGGACGAAGGATTCAATATTAAGGCATCAACATTTCTGTGGTGGATCTCACCACATGTGGCCATCCTGTGATGAGATCCAAGTTTTGCCAATGCAAAACTTTTGTGTGTATATATATATATATATATATATATATATATATATATATATATATATGTATTCATCAACAAATGACTATGGGGAAAGATTTTATAATAATCTGATGGGTCATTTTTTCATGCAAAGGGCAGTGAATGTATGGAACAAGCTGCCGGAGGAGGTAGTTGAGGCAGGGACTATCGCAACGTTTAAGAAGCAATTAGACAGGTACATGGATAGGGCAGGTTTTGAGGGATATGGGCCAACCGCAGGCAAGTGGGACTAGCGTAGGTGGGACATGTTGGTTAGTGTGGGTAAGTTGAGCCGAAGGGCCTGTTTCCACACTGCATAACTCTATGACACTCTGTGACTCTATGACTGGATACTTTTAATCAAATTATAAAATGAAGCGCGAACACGGAAAAAACAAATCTAGAATGTAGGTACAACATGTAAATGATCAATGTTGGTCTTTATTGCAAAGCAATGGAGTTTAAAAGTAGACAGAAAGTTCTGGAGTAGCTCAATGGGTCAGGCATCATCTCTGGAGAACATGGAAAGGCCATGTTTCAGGTCAGGTTCCTTCAACAGATTAATTGTAAAGGAGGGTAAGAAAGCAGGAAGAGGGGAGCAGGACAATGTCTGACAGGTAATAGGATGATGTGGGTGAGGAGATGTTTGAGAGGCAGATGGTGGACAAAACCCAGAGATGAAAAGAGAGAAGATGTGAAACAAATGGATGGAAGAGTTACAAATTGTGATTTGAGGAAGGAATGTTGATGAAAGGGGAAGGGGAAGGGGAGGGGGAGGGGACATAGGAACATCTGAGTTGGGCACAGGGGCGAGGAGAGGTGGCAAAAATGGCCAGGGGGGGGGGGGGTGTTAGGAGGGAAGAAGGGAGAGACAGAGAGGGGGAGGATTTTGTAGTTATCTAAAATTGGAGAATTCAATGTTCATACCATTGTGTTGCAAGCTACCCAGGTTTAATATGTGGTAGACAAAAGTGCTGGAGAAACAGCGGGTGCTTTTTGGAGGGAAGGGGGAATCACAGAGGTGGGGGGGGGGCTGTCAGAGAGGAGGTTGTAAAACTGTCTTCGGAGGGAGGAGGAGAACTTCTTCAAAGTAGGCATACCTTGAGGAGAATTTGCAGTGGAGTAGACAAAGTGTTTAAGAAGGAACTGCAGATGCTGGAAAATCGAAGGTAGATAAAAGTGCGAGCACCCGCTGAGTTTCTCCAGCATTTTTGTCTACCTTCGATTTTCCAGCATCTGCAGTTCCTTCTTAAATAGGTTTAATAGGTGTGGGCTCACTCTGGCTATGGAGGAGGCCCAGGACAGAATGGTCAGTATGGGAATGGAAAGAGGAGTTACAATGGTTAGCAGCCAAGAGATACCCTAGACCTTGGCAGAGGACCTTGGTGAAACGGTATAAAAGTGTAAACGGTGGAAAGTCTTGCCAGAGCTCTGCTACACCTGGATACTGTGTAGAGTTTAGTCCTGTGGCTTTTTAAGGAGGGATGTTACAGAGGAAGTCAGCAAGGTTACACAAAAAGCTGGAGAAACTCAGCGGGTGCAGCAGCATCTAAGGAGCGAAGGAGATAGGCGACGTTTCGGGTCGAGACCCTTCGTTTTCTGGGTGGAATGAATATCTGAGTCTGAAGATGGGTCAACACCCAAAAGGTTACTTATCCCTTTTCTGTACCATTGAGTTACTCCTGCACTTTCTATGTTCTAAGTAAAGATTAAGCAGTTATGTCCTTTAGCTCTTGAAGTTTGGAAGAAAGACAAGTGATCTGATTGAAATCTATATCTTTCTGAGGGGCCTAATAGGGCAGATGCTGAGAGAATATTTCCTCTTCTGGAAGAATCCAGATAAGGCTCATTAATTAAAGAGGGCGGTGAGGAGGAATTCCTACTTTCAGAGGCGCAGTGGGTAGAGCTGCTGCCTCACAACGTCAGAGACCTGGGTTTAATCCCGATCGAGTTTGCACGTTCTCCCTGTGACATATGGGTTTCCTCCCTGTGCTCTGGATTCCTTCCACATCCCAGACAAGCAAGTTTGTAGGTTAATTTGTCTCTGTAAAAAATTGCCCTAAATGCATTTGAACTGGATGAGAAAACAAGTTAACATAGAACTAGTGTAAATGGGTGATCGTTGGTTGGCATAAACTAAACAGAAGTTTGTGAATCATTGGAATTCTCAGTTCTGGTGACTGTATGGTTGAACATATTCTAGGCTGAGATAGATAGATAGATTTAGTGAGTCGAGAGTTATGGTGAGGATGGCAGGAAAATCAAGTTGAGATCAAGCTCATGATCTTACTGAGTGGTGGTGCAGGTTCAAGAGATTATATGGTCTACAATTCTCATGTTCTTATAAAAGCTAAATCATCACTGCAAATCACATATGCAAGTATAAACCCTCACCTATTATAACACTTAGCCGAGTTCTTTCTGATATATTTTAGATTTATTTTTACAAAGTTCCTGTGTACATTTTCCATTTTAATATCAATGTGATAATATGCTTCAACTTTTCTATTTAATTTATATTTTAAGAGTTGAATGATTTCAAAGGCACTGCTTGTGAAAGTGACAATCTGAATGTAGTGTTGCATAACTAATAGCTTAGACTGGAACTGCAGCAAATGTTAAGTGGCAGCACCTCACTTAACACTCAGAAATCATACAATAAACCATTAAAAAAAGATCAGAATATATTTTGCTAACCAAGCATGTCAGACCGATGACCCCACATATTATATGTATAGTTTTTTTTAAAAAAAAGATTAGAGCCAAAATTACCTGAGAAAGTTAGTTCAGAAACGTGAGTGATTATGTGAAGAACCTCATACAGCCGTTGGTGCGTCATTACGTCAGACGCTTTGGTGCAGTCGGCCGGTTGGAGCAGCAGTGCTCCTGTAAGCGGTAAGTTTAAAACTGGAGGTAAGTTTTAAACTTTTTTCAGTCTTCATTTTCTGTAACAGCGGTTGGTGTTGCTCCGTTAGTGATGTTGTAGAAGGTGAAAAAGGTGGCGGCGAGGCGCTCCGGAGGGGGAAAGGTCGATGACCAGGAGAGTATTGTGAGTGGAGGCCCGTCTAGCACACCTATAGATGCCGGCTATAGAGCTAGTGATAGCGGACTCACTGCCTGTGAGCAGTGTAGACATGCGAGTAGGGCGTAAGGCCACTGTGAAGTCAGTTAGGCCCGTTGACCCAGAGTCGGGCCTGGAGGCTGTAGCCTCTACCAGAAAGACCGTTTGCTCACGGCTCTCCCAAGTCGAGATTCTATTGCAGAGAATGCTCGACAGGGGCCAACTCCGTGAGGAAGAGTGGTGCCCAAGCCAGGCTATGGGAGAGACTGTGCTCGCAGCACCTTTAACAGGGCTGCCAGAATGTCCTGCCTATGAGGAGGAAGTTCAAACAGTGTAGTTTGCTGACACGAAATCAGTGGTGGGAGAGAGCAATCAGGGTGTACAATTAGAAATCGTCCCTAACATTGCAGAAAAGTTTGCTGTGCCTAGAGAGGCAGGAGAGCCGATTGGGGAAGAGTTGGCTACAGCAATACAGTAAATGCTCTCCCACCAACTACAGGAGTTGGCCATGGATGAGGCGGCCAAGAAATATGAAGCTCCTATAAATTGTGGCTTACTTAAGGTGCCGATGGTCAACCATCAGATTTGGACACAGTTAGGGGTGTCAGCCAGGGTCAGAAAATGAAGTTTCAGAAGGTGCTCAAATTACTTTTGGCAGAGCTTACGGCTTTTGTGAAAATAGTGGATACAGGGCATATGTCTGAAGCCCATCAGGATGCACTGGGGCTGCTTTGTAGTGCGTTTTTCAAAATTAATAACATTAGAAGTGCAGCTATAAGGCCGGTTATAAATCCCAATCTAGCGGCTTTGTGCAAGCCGCCCAGCGTACCGCCACCCAATCTGTTATTTGGAGTTGATCTCGCTAATCGAGTTAAAGAATGCCATGAGGATGCAAAAACTATGGGCCTCATTAAGCCGGTTGGAAAACAGGGGAAGAGGTTTTATCCTTACTGACGGGGCACCAGTTCAGATGCAGGGGAAGGAACCAGCCATACAGGACTGCAATACCGGAACTGGCAGGCTGCCACTGGTATGAAGGGGAAGATGCCTTTTCCTTTAAGGGGCCAGGGCCAACAAGGTCTGCAAGGACGTATGCAGGTGAGAAAAATGCCTCTTAGAGAGAATGAATTAAGTAACATAGATGTTCAAATTGGGCGACGGTTACATTTGTTTTTCACACGATGGCAGGAGTTAACATCAGATTAATTTATATTTAACAGTATTGAAGGGGTAAAAATTGAATTTTACTCTAATGAGAGTCCACCTAATCAACATGTTCCAAGTTGGAAACGTATATTTTCAGATGAAGAAAATGTGCTCATACAAGCAGAAATTAATACATTACACAAGAAAGGGGCAATTGAGAAGTCAGTCTATCAAAGTCGTCAGTTTGTGTCATGTATTTTTCCAAGGTCAAAAAAGACTGGGGGGATGTAAAATTATCCTGGATTTGACAAGTTTGAACAAATTTGTTTACGATAGGCATTTCAAAATGGAAACTTTCTCCACGGCCAAACATCTTGTTTCCAAAGGGTGTTATATGGCAAGCATCGATTTAAAGGATGCATATTACTCAGTGTCTATTCATGGTGATGATAGGAGGTATTTGAAATTTATATGGATGACTCAGTTGTGGCAATTCAAAGCATTGCCTAATGGATTAACTTCAGCTCCTAGATTATTTACTAAATTGTTAAAACCTGTGTTAACATTACTCAGAGCTCAGGGGCATGTGGTAATGGCCTATTTAGACGATATTTTAATTGTTGGAAAGACTCATGCTGAAGCTGAGTCATCTGTTTCAATTGTTAAATTCACTTTTGAACAATTAGGGTTCGCCATTCATCCAGATAAATCCAAATTATCACCAGTTCAAATCATTGATTATTTGGGATTTACCATCAATTCAAATCACATGTTGGTAACTTTGCCAAGGGACAAATTGAAACAGTTAATTGAGGACTGTGTTATATTTTATGTCTATAATTTGCTTAAACATAGTAGAATAGGCATGATAGGATGTAAGATTGTGTTTTCAGCATACCCCACAGATGATCGCCTGTGTGTAAGTTTCACATTTATCTCGTTACATTGAGGCCACCAGAGCCCTACGAGGAACAGAGTCTGCATTATTTATTAGCCACAAAAAAACACACAGTAAGGTGTCGGTGCAAACAATCTCAAGGTGGCTAAAGCAGGTTCTGGGAAGTGCTGGGATTGATACTGATAAATTCAAATCTCATTCCACCAGGGCGGCATCAACTTACGCGGCAAGGGCAATGGACGTGCCTATAGACCATATCCTCGCGGCCCCAGGATGGTCCAGTGAGCTGACCTTTCAAAGGTTTTATCACAAGCCGATTTCAAGGCTGGGGGTGTTTGCTGATTCTGTTTTAAGTTCTGATATAGTTTCCCCCTGAGTTAGAGGGGTTTGTTATGGTTTAGTTTGTAAATAAACTGTTATTCATTTAACAAATGTTATTATTGATGCATCATTGATTGTTAATGACTTTTGAGTCAATCGATGCAGTGTGAACGCCGGATTTGGGTCTGCAGCGTGAAATCATAGTGCTTTGAAGTCTTCACGTAGTCACTCACGTGACTCCGAAGTAAAATATTAAATGAGAACTTACCAGTTTGAAGTTTGATCTTTATTTTATGAGGAATTGTGATGAGGGACTACGTGCCCTCCACTCCCAGCCCTCATAGACTCCTCTGGTAGTTCTAGTCTTTATTATCTTACCATTATACTTCAGTCATTGTTACCAGTGATTTCACCCCGCTGCTTTGAAGATTGACGCACCAACGGCTGTACGGGGTTCTTCACGTAGTCCCTCATCGCAACTCTTCATAAAATAAAGATTAAACTTCAAACTGGTAAGTTCTTGTTTAATCTTACTATTAAAATGCATATGTTTGTAAGAAATGTATACTTAAAACCCATAACCAAATGAAAAACACATCACAAAGCAAAAATGTTGGCAAGTGTTCGACCTTTCACACAAGCAGAACCATCTAGAGCTCCGACATGAATTAAATCACTGCAAACTCTCAGAAATCCTTTCTGCAGCAGCCAAATCATCCACCAAGCAAGCTCCATCCCTTTCCATCTTATTAAATAGTATACTGTCCAATTTACCTCTCCCCCATTGTAGACCTTGGACTTTGTCACTGGAACTGTTGCACTACGATAATATCTTCTGCACTCTGCATCTTTCCCTTTGCTCTACTATTGTACTTGAGTTTGACTTAATTGTATCTATGTATAGTATTATCTGATTTGACTGGAGAGTTTGCAAAACAAAGCTTTTCAATATGCCTCAGTATATGTGACAATAATAAACCATAACCTGAACCTAAACCTCTAGTTACAGTACTTCTATTATATAATTAAACACAAATACTTGCTCTATATTTTGTTTAAAATAATTTATATGGCAGCATCAATTTCATTTTAGACAGAAGAACGTTTCAATCAAATTCATTGCTTGTTTGGTCATGATAATTCATTCTTATTTTGGTTATGGTTATATGGTTATTTGTAATTATTTAGTACCGTCCAGATTTCCATGATTTTAGTCTATTGATCTGTGACATTTTGTTGCTTGTCAACGTAAAGGAAATACATCATATTGAAATTACATTATTGAATTTTGTGCTTTCTGTCTTGCCAGGCAGACTTGGAAGGGTAAAGATTGTTCAGAAGTAAAGCAGTGTAAAAAAGACAGATACTGACTATTTGTCTCTTCAGGTTGAACACTAATGACCATTTTTCTTTGCTTGAGTCAAGAAGACAAATTTCCCATTTTGGACCACTGGATGGTCTAACCATATATCTTCAATATTACTAAAAGTCTGATCTTGACCACTTCATGTTGTTCTGTATATTGATTTTAGAAAAAACTGCTCCTTACGGCTGTGATTTTTGGCCATCCTACTCAACGTCCCCCTCAGGCTAGATGCAGGAAGATTGTTCCCGATGCCAGGACAAGAGCTTATAGGGGGGGAAATCCTTTAAGTTAGACATTTTTATGGTGAGTCTCTGGAACTCTACAGGACGGTAGTTGAGGCCAGTTCATTGGCTATATTTAAGAGTGAGTTGGATGTGGCCCTTGTGGCTAAGGGGATCAGAGGGTATTTACTAAGTTGGATGATCAGCCATGATCATATTGAATGAGGTTCGAAGGGCTGAATGGCCTACTCCTGCACCTAATTTATATGTTTCTATATTTTTCCCATCGCTCTCTCCTGAAGGCCATGCCCTTTCCGGAGGGATTATACAACCCGGAAGTGTTGAGTGCCTCAGTCAGTCTCTGCAAGATGGGGGAGCCAGAGGGTCACCTCTCTCAGTCTGAGCTGTGAACAACACTGAACACATGTCTACTAAATTGTGAGTGTTTTTACTGACCTGTCAGTGCCCTTAATGTGGTTTGAAAATATAGTTTGGAAATGCTAAAGCTGTGTTGCCTTTGGTTTGGAAATGCTAAAGCTGTGTTGCCTTTGGTTAGGAAATGGTAAAGCTGTGTTGCATTTGGTTTGGAAATGCTAAAGCAGTGTTGCCTAATTAAAGTTGCCTTGCCTAATTAAAGGTGCCTTGCCTAATTAAAGGTGCCTTGCCTAATTAAAGGTGCCTTGCCTAATTAAAGTTGCCTTGCATAATTAAAGTTGCCTTGCATAATTAAAGTTGCCTTGCCTAATTAAAGTTGCCTAATTAAAGGTGCCTTGCCTAATTAAAGGTGCCTTGCCTAATTAAAGGTGCCTTGCCTAATTAAAGTTGCCTTGCCTTCTATATAATTAAAAGCCTAATCTTGACCAGTTCCTGTTCGTGCTTTATATTGATTTTTAGAAAAAAAAAATGCTACCACGTATGGCTGTGATTTTTGGCCATCTTACTCAGTCCCCCTCTGCTCATCAGGTTCCGAGGATTTTCCCATCGATGAAAAATAAGAGTTATTAGTGCTTAAAAAATGTTGAGATTTTCTCTCCAGAAGGCCACGCTATGAATGCCAAGTCCTTTCCGGTGTGGGGGGGGGGTACTATAAAACCCAGAAGTGTGGGGCAGTCTCTGCAAGATGGAGGAGGGAGAGACTAGTGGCCTTGCAAATGGTATGAAACTGCACTTGAAAAAATGGAATTTCAAGGAATAGCCGTGAGTCAACTGCCAGCCCACCAGCCATGAGTGAGTGAGCTGCCAGCACAACAGGCTTGAGTGACTCAGCCGCCAGCCCAAGAATCCATTCGGCCCACAATGTCCATACTATCCCTCTGGAAACCAGTCCCTTCAGCCAACAACGCCCATACTAGCGCTCCAGAACACCCCCCCCCCCCACCCCCACTGGCAACCAATTGGAATTGGTGGAGAGGTGGAATATTGCATTGGGGGACCAGCCCTCCCGTGTGATGCTGTGACCCAAAGGGTCCCACTTAGTCTAGTACTATTTAAATACAATAGTGTTTAAATATACTATAATGTTTAAATATACAGGTTATGTTAAAAATCTATTCCTGAGAGACGTCCGTGAGGCAAGCAAGTTTGTTTTCTAAATCCATATATCTCTCTACACACTTTCTAAAGCTGTGTTGAGAGATATGGATATGAAAATATGGGAAAATACAATAATTTCATTGAATATTCACCTTAATAATATTCAAAATTAAATTCATGGAATATAGACTCTATTCAGTCATTACCGAATACCATGAAACATTTTAGTATGGTTATTACTAGCTTATAACAAGATAGATAAAGTCAGATATCCATGTCAGGTAATTTGTGACCCAAGGAGCACCAGTATCTACATGAGGCCACAAAGATCTGTCACAGTTATTCATCTGACTTTCCGTAACATCCTTATATTTCAGGCTGATTACTCACTTTGCTCAGCAAGAATATAACTCGCTGAGCACTTCAAAGAATATGACATAAGAAAGAGAATGTTGTTTGAAGTGAAATGCACACTGTTTTGCAAATTAAATGGGAAAAACATAATTTTATAATTAATAATAATCTGTATACACAGAATATTGTGCAGTGCAGGAACTATATTGTAGCTTACATTCCACTTTAATGCCTAGTTTTTATTTCAACATCTTAAAATCAGCATTCACAATAAAGAATAACCGTACCTGTGTCTTCACATAATATCAGTATTAATCCAGCCAAATTAAGCAAGGATTATTCAAGAGTGTACAAAAGATACGAAAAAGACATTGATGCATTCAATGTTTAAGAGAGAACTGCAGATGCTGGAAAAAACGATGGTAGACAAATGCTGGAGAAACTCAGCGGGTGAGGCAGCATCTATGGAGTGAAGGAACAAGTGATGTTTCGGATCGAGACCCAAAACGTCATCAAGTCTGAAGAAGGGTCACAATAGACAATAGGTGCAGGAGTAGGCCATGCGGCCCTTTGAGCCAGCATGTCACCCATTCCTTCACTCCATAGATGCTGCCTCATCCGCTGAATTTCTCCAGCATTTTTGTCTTCCTTTGATGCATTCAATGATGTTTTTATCAAGTTGTAATTAGATTTTAGACATGTCAGGGGGACCTCTGGTGGCGCTATGCTACAGTAAAGCCACGCGCCGATTATAAGGGAAAAGAACGGGACGGATCCACTGAAACTTACCAGCAGCTTTCAACGAAGGGCGAGTGACGTCATCAGACCGGGACTCCCACCGTTTAAATGTTGCTTAGGTACACCCCCGTTAAAATTCTCTGCAAAACGAACCGGCAAAGTAAAGCCGCCGGAAGAAGAACCAGGCCAGATTGAAGCCTCGGCCTCAATTCCAGCGCAGACCCAAGAAGAAGCTTCCAAATAGTCCCGAAAGTCACAGTATAAAAAAAATCAGATTGGAGGAATTTCGAGTTATAGTTGGTGATGAACTCTCAAGTATGAAGGATTAATTTCAGGAAATGAAACAAGAATTAATATCAGTGAAAGGATTGAAGGGAGAAATCTCAGCTATCATCAGTGAAGAATTATCATCAGCAGTGAAGAAAGAATTGAAGGAAGAATTATCATATATTATCGGCGAAGAGTTATCTTCAGTGAAGAATGAAATATGTGACAGTATGCACAAACATATGGTGGAGGTAAACTCTAACCTACAAAAGTTGGAATCCGAATTTAGCAGTAAGTTGGAACCTATTATTGCTACGATACAACATGACCAGGCTATATGCCAGTTGGAAGTACTAGATGAGTCAAGTGCTGAAACAACAAAAAGGGTACTAACGGAGACTCTGCGTCTATCTGATTTACTAGCTAAAGTAACCGAAAAATGTATTGATTTAGAGGGATGCTCTAAAGGTCAGAACTTAAGGATTGTTGGAGTTAAAGAAGGTAAAGAGAGAGATAAAAACCTCTGTGGCTTCACTGCTGAACTCCTACAAGATGTTTTACAACTGGATGCAAAACCTTTGCTGGACCGAGCCCATAGAGCACTGAGAGCTCGGGCGGGTACTGGCGCCCCTCCAAGACATCTGATATTGAAGGTGCACTACTTTTATGTTTGATAAGATATTTTGACGAGAATTGGAACCAGCAGAAATTTAACATACTAGGGCGACAATATTCGTATTTTCAGAGATTATACTGCTGAGGTTGTTAAGAGAAGAGCACTTTTTAACGAGACAAGAGCAATTCTGAGGAAGGTCCACACGCTTAGATTTGGACTGCTGTACCATGCTAAGTTACGAGTCACCTACAAGGAGAAAGAATCCTTCTTTACTGATCACAAAAAAGCACTTGAATTCCTCAGGGAGATTGAAAAGTCGTTGGAGGGGTGAATATCATCCCACGGCTTTAGTAGCCGGCAGAGAACTGACTGGATTTTTAAGGTGTTACAACTTAAAGATCTAAGTTTGGTGAACAAGTTAAATTACTATTAATTACTACTAATAAAAAATTATTATTAATTACAACCAATAAGAAATTCGAGCAATACTTGACTTATGTAAACTTTACCTCTAATACTCAACTAACACTTCCTAGGGAGGAAAATTGGCCTATTGTCGGATTAAATTATTTTGGGCCTGTCCTGTTTACTTCCCCTTTTTTTTCTTTTTTCTATTAAAATTTTTCAAAACCGGAGCTAGTATTAATTTTATCAAAAGCTACGGAAGTTTTGGGATTTTTTTGCCACAATAGGGTGACTTTCACTAACTGCACCGATTGAAGTTGAAGTTTTAGCCATTTCATTTTTTTCCTGCACTCTTATAACTCTTTACTTACTTATTTCATGTCTAATTTTTATTTCATTATTAAGAATTTATATATTTTTGGGAGATACTTTCGGGAGACAGATCAAACAGAACAAAAGCCTATCAACCGTCCATTCAAGCAGAATGCTATGTCTAATGTGTTAAACCATTTACTTTACCACAGACCATATAACCTATAAGATGCAAGTTACCACTACGAAAATTGGGGGTAAAGGAATTACATTCTGAAGTTGGAATGTCAAGGGCGTTAACAAACCAATTAAAAGAGGTAAAGTACTATCACATTTAAAATCAATTAATGCTGACATAATGTTCCTTCAGGAAACCCATCCCAAAAACGAAGCACACAATAGACTGAAAGGCAAATGGATTGATAAATTATATCATTCATCATTCTCCTTTAAGTCAAGAGTGTTAGCCATTTTAATTCATTAGGGTATACCATTTAAACATACCTCTTCTATTGTTGATACTGAAGGTACATACATTATATTAATGGGTGAATTGCATTAGATCCCTGTTTGGACAGATCGTCAACTAAAAAGAAAACAAATTCCAAGCCGTGTGAATTATTAAATTCATATATAAATAGTGCAAATATAAAAGACGTTTGGAGAATTGAAAACCCCTCAGGGCGAGAATATCCTTTATATTCACCAGTGCACAAAACATATTCAAGAATTTACTATTTCTTAGTGAATTCCAAATTTATTCCTTATACGTATAACTCAAAATATCATAACATTATTATATCCGACCACTCCCCCCTAACCTTTAGGGTAAAACTACAAGGAATATCGGAGAACAGACAAATTGGAGATTTAACCCACAAATTCTAATCGACACGGCATGTTATGACTATCTTAACTCGCAGATTAAAACTTTTTTTCAGACAAATTACCTTCCAGAAACACCCGTTTCCCTGCTCTGGGAAACATTAAAAGCGTTTGTGAGAGGATGTATTATTGCCTTTCAAGCTTTCCAAAACAAGAAGAACCAAGCTGAACAACATGAGCTAGAAAGACAGATAAAACAGCTAGACATAGAAAATGCGATCGCTCCTTGTATGATAAAACATAATAAAATTGCTGCTCTCAAATATAGGTCAAATCATATACTTTCAACTCAAATCTTAAGGCTTTTACAGCATACTAAACAAACACACTTTGAATGTGGAGACAAACCACAGAAATTGTTATCCCGTCAACTCCGCAAACTAGAAAACGAACGCACAATTTACAAAATCAGATCAGACAAGGGAGACTTGCTTACACTACCCAAGGACATCAATGATAGATTTTTGCAATTTTATCAGACACTATACTCATCAAAAACAACAGCCAGCTCTGCGAACATGCAAAACTTTCTGCAGAAATGCAACATCTCTGATTTAAACGAGAGAGAGAGAGTTATTGGGCGCAGAAATAACAGATAGACATTGAAGAGACCATCAAGTCTCTGAAAAACAGGAAGACCGGGATGGCCTGAACAATGAATTCTATTAAAAAAATTAGTGACTTGGTCTCCCCACGCTTACGAACTTTATATAGCTATGCCTTTAAACAACAGATATTACCACAAACTCTGACCGAATCAACAATAATACTTATCCCAAAAAGAGATAAGGGTCTTGAAGACCCTGGCTTGTATACAGCCATAGCCCTTTTAAACACTGTTCAGAAGATATTAGCTAAAATTCTAGCCCACAGATTAAGTTTAGTTATCGATAAATTAATACGCCCTGACCAATCAGGCTTTATATCTAAATGATATTCATTCTTCAATTTGAGACGCTTGTTTAATATAATATATTCAAATAGAATATTAAACAAAGACTTAGCAATCATCTCGCATTAAGCTGAAAAAGCATTTGATCAAGTGGATTGGTCCTATCTTTTCTCTGTGATGGAAACATTTCAACTTGGTGAAAACTTTTGCTCATGACAAACTGACAAACCAAATGTTGTCACCCAAATTTCACTTATCCAGAGGTTGTAGACAAGGATGTCCACTATCCCCGCTTTTATTTGCCCTCGTTATAGAACCTCTTGCCGAGAGTATTAGATCTCAGCCAGGCATCCATTCGTACAATACTAAACATACAGTTAATAAAATTTCTTTATATGCAGATGATGTATTATTATACCTCACAAACCCCAAAATTAGCATTCCGAGTTTATTAAATCCCATAACTCAATTTGGCTCATTCTCCTGATATAGAATTAATTGGAATAAAAGTGAAATTATGCCAATAATGGAACAAAATCCGTCTATACTTCAACAATTCCCTTTTAAAATTACCTATGAAAAAGTTAAATACCTTGTGACCAAGAAATATACTTCTCTATTCAAATCAAATTTTCCTTTTTTAGTTACTAAATTACACAGAAACATCCAATTTTGAAAAACACTTCCCATCTCACTAGTTAGGTAAAATTAATGCTATAAGATGATCTTTCTCCCTGAAGAAAACTGAAAAGTGTGGCATGCAAAAGTATTCTGCCCCCCTGAGTCAATACTTTGTAAAACCACCTTTTGCTGCAATTATAGCTGCAAGTCTTTTGGGGTATGTCTCTACCAGCTTTGCACATCAAGAGACTGAAATGTTTGCCAATTCTTCTTTGCAAAAGCTCAAGCTCAGTCAGATTGGGTGGAGAGTGTCTGTGAACAGCAATTTTCAAGTCTTGCCAGAGATTCTCAATTGGATTTAGGTCTGGACTGACTGGGCCATTCCAACACATGAATATGCTTTGATCTAAACCATTCCATTGTAGCTCTGGCTGAATGTTTAGGGTCGTTGTCCTGCTGGAAGGTGAACCTCTGCCCCAGTCTCAAGTCTTTTGCAGACTCTAACAGGTTTTCTTCGAAGATTGCCCTGTATTTGGCTCCATCCATCTTCCCATCAACTCTGATCAGCTTCCCTGTCCCTGCTGAAGAAAAGCATCCCCACAGCAGGATGCTGCCACCACCATGTTTCACAGTGGGGATGGTGTGTTCAGGGTGATGTGCAGTGTTAGTTTTCCGCCACACATAGCATTTTGCATTTAGGCCAAAAACTTCAATTTTGGTCTCATCAGACCAGAGCACCTTCCTCCACATGTTTGCAGTGTCCCCCACATGGCTTGTGACAAACTGCAAACGGGACTTCTTATGGCTTTGTTTCAACAATGGCTTTCTTCTTGCCACTCTTCCATAAAGGCCCGATTTGTGGAGTGCACGACTAATAGTTGTCCTGACAGATTCTCCCGCCTGAGCTGTGGATCTCTACAGCTCCTCCAGAGTTACCATGGGCCTCTTGGCTGTTTCTCTGATCAATGCTCTCCTTGCCCGGCCTGTCAGTTTAGGTGGACGGCCATGTTTTGGTAGGTTTGCAGTTGTGCCATACTCTTTCCATTTTCGGATGATGGATTGAACAGTGCTCCGTGAGATGTTCAAAGCTTGGGATTTTTTTTATAACCTAACCCTGCTTTAAACTTCTCCACAACTTTATCCCTGACCTGTCTGGTGTGTTCCTTGGGCTTCATGATGCTGTTTGTTCACTAATGTTCTCTAACAAACCTCTGAGGCCTTCATAGAACAGCTATTTACTAATTAGGTGACTTCTGAAGGCAATTGGTTGCACCGGATTTTATTTAGGGGTATCAGAGTTAAGGGGGCTGAATACTTTTGCATGACACACTTTTCAGTTTTTTTATTTGTAAACAAATTTGAAAACCATGTATCATTTTCCTTCCACTTCACAATTATGCACCACTTTGTGTTGGTCTATCACAGAAAATCCCAATAAAATACATTTACGTTTGTGGTTGTAATGTGACAAAATGTGGAAAAGTTCAAGGGGTATGAAAACTTTTGCAAGCCACTGTATGTAATATAGGGATGCTCTCTGACCCACTGAGTTACTCCAGCACTTTGTATATTACATTCTTTATGTATCTCTATCTTCAAAACATTGATACTGACACTACATTATTCAGCAACCATATTATTTTGTTTCTTTTAATTGGAAAATTTGAGTGAATTTTTAATATAATCATACCACAATAAATAAAAGTTTAGTCCCATTCCAAAAAGCATTTCATTGAGAGATATTTCAAGCACTACGAGCCACAGCTCAATTTACTTTCACAGATGCTGCTGAATCTGCAAAGAACCAGCAACTATGTATGAATGCTTTTCTTCTCAAAAACCATCCAGTACTTAGCAACATCTTTCCATGCCCAAGACACCGTTAGTTTTATGCTGGCTGCTTTGGAGCAATTCTACACTTCCATTCTTATAGTAAATCCAATCTGTGCTTCAGCATCAGGGACTTAAACAATAGAATATGAAATATTCTCCAATTTCAATCACACAGCATCAAATATATTACACTTCAAGAAAGAAAAGTACTGCATTTATAAAGGATATTCCAAAGTGCTTCATGAAAAATATTTCTGCAAAGAGGTAATCAATTTATTTCATGGCTGTATTATTATTTAGTACATCACATGGACTATTTTTAGTACAGCACATATATAAGTAAACCTGTTTTCCTTTGTGAACAAGTGCAACCTTATGGGTGTACAGTATTTAAAATGTCATTGCTTGTCATATGCAGTGAAAGCACAATGTAATGTATATACACCGAAATTCAGTCCATTGCCTTCAGCACACATACATCATATTTTAGTTTAGAGTTAGCAAGGAAACAGTCCTTTTGGCCCACCAAGTCCATGCTGACCAACAATCATCGTTCGCCAGTTTTATCTTATCCCATTTTGCATCCTACACAATTGGGGTAATTTACAGAAACACATTTACAGAAGCACAAGAAGGGCAAGGCTGCTTTATCAAAGGGAGCTGAGGGAATGCTCTGTGTTCTGTTTCACAGAGACATGGCTCACCCCCAGCTCCCCAGACTCAGCGGTCCAGCCTGAAGGGTTCTCCATCCACCGTATGGACCGTACAATGGCATCTGGGAAAGGGAGAGGATGGGGCGTCTGCCTCATTGTCAACTCTGCGTGGTGCTCAGACGTGGCAGTCCTGTCCAACTCCTGCTCGCCACACCTCGAACATCTGGCGGTGAAGTGCCGTCCCTTCTACCTTCCGAGGGAATTCACCTCCATCATCCTGACCGCGATCTACATCCCACCCCAGGCAGACGTCCGTCTGGCACTGGAGGAGCTGCACACCAAGGTCAACAAACACCAGACGTCTTACCCCGAGGCATTTACCACCATTGCTGGGGACTTCAATAAGGCAAACCTCAAGAAATCACTCCCCAACTTCCACCAGCATGTCTCCTGCTGCAGCAAAGGACCAAACACCCTCGACCACTGCTACACCACCATCAAGGATGCCTATCGCTCTCTCCCTCGCCCTCACTTCGGTAAATCCGACCATACAGCGGTGCTGCTTCTCCTTGCCTACAGGCAGCAATTAAAGAGCGCACCTCCAGAGAGGAGGACAGTATAGAGCTGGTCGGGGCGGGGGGGAGACAGAGGAACACCTACAGGACTGTTTGCAGTCTGTAGACTGGGCAATGTTCAAGGACTCGGCAACGGACGAACTAATACGCCACAGTTTTTATACAGACTTCATTAAGAAATGTGTGGAGGACTGGTAAGGCCATCAAAAAGGCCAAAGGGGACTTCTGCTCCAAGCTGGAGGATGAGACAGATGTTCGGCAGCTGTGGCGGGGCCTGAAAGCAATCACCTCCTACAAGGCGAAACCAGGAGGCAACTCGAATGTCGGCGAAACATCACTCTCTGATGAGCTCAATGCGTTTTACACACGCTTTGATAGGGAGAATACTGATGTGCCTTCCCGAGCCCCCAATCGCTGTGATGGTATTTCAGTCTCAGTCACAGAGGCCGACGTCAGGAAATCATTCAGAGGGGTGAACCCTCAAAAAGCGCCTGGACCTGATGGTATACCCAGTCGTGTTCTAAAAACCTGTGCGGATTAACTGGCTGGAGTTTTTACGGACATTTTCAGCCTCTCACCTCTGAGATCCGAGCTTCCCACGTGCTTCAAAAGGGCATCAATAATATCAGTGCCCAAGAAGAGCAAGTTGACATGCCTCAATGACTATCGACCAGTGGCACTAACGCCTGTGGTGATGAAGAGCTTTGAATGGTTGATCATGGCGCAAATCAACTCCTACCTCGACAAAAACCTGGACCCACTGCAGTTCGCTTACCGCCACAACAGATCAACGGTGGATGCGATCCCGCTGGCCCTCCACTCCGCTCTGGACGACTTTGACAACAAAAACTCATATGTCAGGCTGTTATTCATTGATTACAGCTCGGCATTTAACACAATCATCCCCTCCAAGTTGGTTACCAAACTCGCTGAACTGGGTTTCAGCTCATCCCTCTGCAATTGGATCCTCGACTTCCTCATTCACAGACCACAGTCTGTTCATATTGGTGGAAATGTGTCAGACTGGATAACAATCAGCACGGGAGCACCTCAAGGCTGCGTGCTCAGCCCCCTGCTGTGCTCATTCTATACTCATTACTGCGTAGCCGGACAAAGTGTGAATTCCAGCATCAAGTTCGCTGATGACACCACTGTAGTGGGACGTATCACTGATGGGGATGAGTCAGAGTATAGAAGAGAGATCGAGCGACTGTCCATATGGTGCCAGCACAATAACCTGGCCCTCAACACCAGCAAAACCAAGGAACTGATTGTGGACTTTGGAAGGAGTAGGATGGGGACCCACAGTCCTGTTTATATCAACGGGTCGATGGTTGAAAGGGTCAAGAGCTTCAAATTCCTGGCGTGCACATCTGTGAAGATCTTTCCTGGTCCGAGAACACTGATGCAATTATTAAGAAAGCTCATCAGCGCCTCTACTTCCTGAGAAGATTATGGAGAGTCAGTTTGTCAAGGAGGATTCTCTCTAACTTCTACAGGTGCACAGTAGAGAGCATGCTGACCAGCATGCTGAACCAGTTGGTTCGGCAACTTGAGCGCCCTGGAGAGGAAAAGACTACAAAAAGTAGTAAACACTGCCCAGTCCTTCATCGGCTCTGACCTCCCTTCTATCAAGGGGATCTATCGCAGTCGCTGCCTCAAAAAGGCTGGCAATATCATCAAAGACCCACTCCATCCAGGCCACACACTCATCTCCCTGCTACCTTCAGGTAGAAGGTACAGGAGCCTGAAGACTGCAACAACCAGATTCAGGAATAGCTGCTTCCCCACAGCCACCAGGCTATTAAACTTAGCTTGGACAAAACTCTGAACATTTATACCCCTTTATCTGTTATTTGCACTTCATCAGTCTATTTATTCATGTGTGTATTTACATATATAATGGTATATGGACACACTGATCTGTTTTGTAGTCAATGTCTACTATGTTCTGTTGTGCTGAAGCAAAGCAAGAATTTCATTGTCTTGTCAGGGACACATGACAATAAACTCTCTTGACTTGACTTGATTTTAACCTACAAATCTGCACCTAGAGAAAACCCATGTGGTCACATGGAGAACGTACACACTCACTACAGACAGTACCCGTAGTCTGTGTCTCCATCGCTGCGACTCTGTGCCACCCCTAATGTTAAGCATTTACCACACGGTAGAAATTTGGAATCCACATCCATATCGTGGTTCTTCTGAGATTACCAGTTTGTGCCAAATTCAGTGTTGTGATATAATCTTTTTCAGTTTTCAGTGAACTGATTGTAGAAATGTATTGCAATTTTAGGGATATAGTGAAATGTGGGAAACACAGTAAAATCAGTGGGCTAGACCTCAAGTACACCACTTGGAAACGATATTGGGACAACTTTCTTCATCCGGAGAAAGGTGAATCTGCAGAATCCTCTGCCACAGAAGGCAGTCACTAAGCACATCAAATGCAGGTGTTGAATAAGAATAACAACATTTAAAAGACATTTGGGCAGGGGGACAGATAGGAAAGAATTAAAGGAATATTGTCCAAATGTGGGTAAATGGGACCAGATTAGATGATTCATCCTGGTCGGCATGGATGAGTTGGGCTGAATGGCCTATTTTCATGCAGTATGACTCCAAAACGGAGGTAGATATATTTCTGAATGTTTAAAGATATCAGGGGATGTGGGGAGAAGGTGTGAACAGAGTACTGGAATGAATGGTCAGCCATCTTCAAATTGAATGATGGAGTCAATCCGAAGGATTAAATGGTCTGGCTTGGATTTAATGCTGCACCTATTCCCTATGTTTCTATGTTTACTAGGTTTCCTGGTACGTGCTGTGGCGTAGTTAAAAGAACAGTCCACAAAAACAAATCCACCTAAAGCATTGTTTTATTTAGGGATAAAGCTTTTCACTGGACCTCGGTAAACGTGATAATATACTTAACCAAACAAAACTAAACTAAAGATGTATGCACAAATTTTAAGGATGGAAAGCCACAAAGTCAGAGATGTATAGCAGGGTGATCCATGGAATATTTTGCTCTGCACAGACAGCAGTGGAAGAAATGAATAATATCACATATATTTATTCACAAAGGAATCCAAGGAACGTCAAATGCAAGCCCAGCACGAAAGATCAATGGCTGTGCCATAGAAGTCATCCAACACTAAAAGCGCTGTACCATTTGCCTTTTGTAGATCAAGGATTTGTGGATGCTGCTTTACTATGGAATGACACAAAATGCTGGAATAACTCAGCGGGTCTGGCAGCATCCCTGGAGGAACATGGATAGGTGACATTTTGGGTCGAAATCCTTTTTCAGAGGGTGTGTAGAAGGGTTCAAACCCAAAACATCTCCTATCCATGTTTTCCAGGAATGCTGCCTGACCCGCTGAGTTACTCCAACATTTTGCGTCTTTCGCCTTTTGGTTCCTTTGATCTGTGCATATAAATCTATGATTGCTGCTGTTAATACGAGCATGAAATTTTCCTAAAATGCTCAGTTAATGGACTGTGCTGAACCCGAGAATAACAAGCAGTACAATTAAATATATTGACTGTACAAGTTTCATCAATGTGCAGACACACACAGGATGGGGATGAGGCAATGCAGGATGGATGCTTGTTCTTTCAGAGCTTCTCTCCCTCGGTAATCAAAACTTTAGTTTAGTTCTGGTAGAGACTGTAATTATGAGGTTTCTATGGGGTTTCTGCTATATCTCAACATGGAGCAGAACCAAGTGTCAAAATCAAATGTGTAAGATAAATGAGCATGAAAGTGCTGGCCATAGCAGTTTCAGTAGCCAGAATGCCTGGGGGACCTGGGGCTAGCCGTGCAAATCCAAGCCAGCAACAGAGCTTGAACCGAAGAAAAGTCTAAAACTTTGAAGATGGCCTCCCCTTTCATCTCCTCCTGAGAAGTGATAAGGTCAGTAGTATCTCTCTTGTGAAAGATTACTGACTGAGTACCGAAACCACCACATTCGTATTTTGCAAAAAACACACCACATTATGTTACAAACTCCTCCATAATCCTTATGGACGGCTTGGTGGCGCAGCTGGAAGAACTGCTGCCTTACAGCAGTAGAGACCTGGGTACTGTCGCGTGGAGTTTGCATATTTTCTCTGTGACTGCGTGGCTTCCTCCCACAAAGGCGTGTGGGTTTGTAGATTAATTAGTCTCTGTAAATTGCCCATGATGAGAGTGGATGTGAAAGTGAGAACATATAGAACTAGTGTGAATGGATGAACAATGGTCAGTGTGGACTCGGTGGGCTGAAGTGCCATAGCTGTATTCATGCTATATTTTTCAATCAATCAATCAATCAATCCTGGTGAAATTGCCTGTAAATCTTTGATTTCTGTTCATCTTTATGCAGAGCCATCACAGCCTTGAGTATTGCATGCTGTGGTCTGAAATTACTTTGTGCTGTTAAACTTGCATCGCCAAAGACAGACAGAGAAAGAGGGGGGTAGGAAAGCAACATGTTCCACTGTTTTTCTTTATACGGGTACCCCGCGTAGCACACAGTGGTGCAGCAGTAGAGTTGCTGCCTTACAACGCCAGGGACCCAGGTACGATCCTGATGATGGGTGCTGTCTGTATGAAGTTTGTACGTTCTCCCCTTGACCTGTGTGGGTATCTCTGGGTGCTCTAATTCCTCCCGCACTCCAAAGACGTACAGGTTTGTAGGTTAATTGGCTTGATATAATTGTAAATTGTCCCTAGTGTGTGTAGGATAGTGTTACTATGCGGTGATCATGGTAGGCAGCTGATGGTCCAGCACCTCCTTTCATCCGGACAAAATTACAAAACAGACACGTTTGTTCACAGCAGCAGAATACGTGAGCGTCCTTGTCTTTCTCTTGTCTGTGGAATGTTTGTGGGATCCGTTTTTCCATGTTTTGAGTGTGTATGAGCCTGATGGCTGGGAGGTTGCCCGATTCGAGATCAACTGAGTGGGCCTGGCTCGGGGCAGCCGGAGAGCGCAGCAAAGCAGACCCTGAACAGCAGCTGAGCTATGTTTGCTGTGCACTTTTAATCATTGTCATAGAGTCATACAATGTGGAAACAAACTCTTCGACCCAACATGCACATGCCAACCAACACGTCCCATCTACACTGGTCCCACCTACCTGCGTTTGGCCCATATACCTCTAAACCAGTCCTATCCATGTACCTGTCTAAATGTTTCTTAAATGTGGGTTAGTCCCTGCCTCAACTACTTCCCCGGGCACCTTGTTCCATACACACACCACCCTCTGTGTCAAAACGTTATCTCTGAGGTTCCTGTTAAATCTTTCCCCTCTCACTTTAAACCTAGGCCCACTGGTTCTCGATTTCCCTATTCTGCCCAACAGACTCAGTGCGTCCACCTGAACTATTCCTTGCATGGTTTTGTACACCTCCATAAGATCACCCCTCATCCTTCTGTGCTCCAAGGAATGGAGACTTGCCTGCTCAACCTCTCCCTCTAGCTCAGACCCTTTAGTCCTGGAAACATCCTTGTAAATCTTCTCAGCATCCTTTCCAGTTTGACAACATTTTTTCTACAACTTGGTGCCCAAATCTGAACACAATACTCTGGCAGCACTGCCCTGCATATGTGGCTTGCCTGCAGTCCTTTGTCTTTTTTCTTCTTTTCTTTTCTTTTGTCCTGTTGTTCTTGTTTATTCAGTTTATTTTAGTTGTGTATGTGTGAGGGGGTGGGAGAAACTTGTTTTTAGTCGGGGAGATGCAACCTTTTCTTGTCGTATCCCCTGTCTCTGTTTCCGTCTGCGCTGAGGCCTAATCGCGGAGCTGGCGGCTTCCAACTGGGACCGACCTTGAGGCTCCGGAGGCAGAGCCAGGACTTACCAACGCAGGGCTGGCCGACTTTGGGGCTGTGGTGGCGCTGCGACGGCGACTTCGGAGCCTCGGAGGCTTCGGCCGCTTCCCAGTGGACGACAATGTCGGGAGCTCGCAGGTCCCAGGTTGGTGACCGGTTCTCCGGAGCTCCCGCGGCAACAGCTTCATCCGTTGGAATGGAGGGTGGCAGCTTTGTCCGCCCCGGGCCGCGGAGTTTGAGCCAGCCCATTCGCGGAGCTCGGATTCGGCTGCCGGACTTACCATCACCCAGCGGGATCACAACATCGGAAGCCTGGATCGCCGCAATGCAGAGGGAGAACAAGGAGGGAAGAGACAAGGACTTTAAGACTTTTGCCTTGCATCACAGTGAGGAGGTGCCTGGTAGACTCACTGTGGTGGATGTTAAATCTGTGTTCATTGTGTGTTTTGTTATTTTATTCTATGTTATGACTGCAGGGCACAACATTTCGTTCAGACTGAAAGGTCTGAATGACAATAAAGGATACTTTGACTTTTACTTTGACTTTGAATGTGGCTTCACCAACATCTTACATACTTAAAATTATATGCCGGTGACTATGCTCTCGCATCTGTCGTCTTCTCCCTTGTGGTTTCCTGGATAAAGGGTTGAGCGGGGAAAACAACCCGCATTATTATTGTCATTACGTGACCTCTGTTGGTCCATCAAAGTGGATAATCCGGAAAGGCTCTGGAACCAAGAGTGTCGGAAAATCGGTGGTGGACCTGTACTAAGACCCACAGATGCCCGATTGGTACACAGAGGGGAGATGTACTAAGAGAAATACAGTCAGATTCTCCAGTGTTTTGTGGCACCTGAATATTCCTTGCCTTGGAATTATAGAAACATAGAAACATAGAAAATAGGTGCAGGAGGAGGCCATTCAGTCCTTCGAGCCAGCACCGCCATTCATTGTGATCATGGCTGATCATCCCCAATCAATAACCCGTGCCTGCCTTCTCCCCATATCCCATGATTCCATTAGCCCCTAGAGCGTTACCTAACTCTCTCTTAAACGCCAACATTCAGTGACCGGTGAACAAGGACACCCAGGTCTTGCTGTACCTCCCCCTTGCCTAACCTAACCCCATTGAGATAATAATCTGCTCCCTTGTTTTTGCCACCAAAGTGGATAACCTCACATGTATCTATATTATACTGCATCTGCCCACTCACTCAATCAGTCCAGGTCACCCTGCAACCTCCTAACATCCTCTTCACAGTTCACACTGCCACCCAGCTTCGTGTCATCCCCAAACTTGCTAGTGTTGCTCCTAATTCCCTCTTCCAAATCATTAATATATATGGTAAACAGTTGTGGCCCCAACACAGAGTCTTGCGGCACTTCACTCGCCACTGCCTGCCATTCTGAGAAGGACCCGTTCACTCCTACTCTTTGCTTCCGGTCTGCCAACCAATTTTCTATCCATGTTAACAAGCTACCCCCAATACCATGTGCTCTAATTGTAGTCACTAATCTCCCGTGCGGGATTTATCTAAGGCTTTTTGAAAGTCTAGATACACTACATCCACTGGCTCCCCTTTATCCATTTTACTTGTCACATCCTCAAAAAATTCCAGAAGATTAGTCAAGCATGATTTTCCTTTCATAAATCCATGTTGACGTGGACTAATCCTTTTACTGCCATCCAAATGCCCCATTATTACCTTTTTAATAATTGACTCCAGCATCTTTCCCACCACCGAAGTCAAGCTAACTGGTCTGTAATTCCCCATTTTCTCTCTCGCTCCTTTCTTGAAAAGTGGGATAACATTAGCTATCCACCAATCCGCAGGAACTGATCCTGAATCTATTGAACATTGGAAAATGATCACCAATGCGTCCGCTATTTCTAGAGCCACCTCCCTGAGGACCCTGGGATGCAGACCATCAGGCCCAGGGGATTTATCATCCTTCAGTCCCATTAGACTACCCAATACTATTTTTCGCCTAATTAAAATTTATTTGAGGTCCTCTATCCCCTTAGATCCTCTGTCCTCCAGTACTTCTGGGAGATTGTTTGTGTCTTCCTTAGTGAAGACAGATCCGAAGCATCTGTTCAACTCTTCTGTCATTTCCTTGTTCCCCATAATAATTTCACCCGTGTCTGATTTCAAGGGGCCCACATTTGACTTTGCTATTCTTTTCCCCTTAACATATCTAAAGAAGCTTTTGCTGTCCTTCTTTACATTCCTGGCCAGCTTCCCCTTGTACTTCATCTTTTCAGCCCATATTGCCTGTTTTGTTTCCTTCTGTTGTCCTATGAAAGTTTCCAAATCCTCTGCCGTCCGGCTACTCTTTGCTGTGTTATACATGCTTTCTTATAGTTTTATTCTGTCCCTAACTTCTCTTGAAGGCCACGGTTGCCTCCTAGTCCCCTTAGAATCTTTCTTCCTTTTTGGAATGAAATAAACCTGCGTCTTCCGGATTATGCCCAGAAATTCCTGACATTGCTGTTCCACCGTCATTCCTGCTAGGATCCCTTTCCAGTCTACCTTGGTCAGCTCCTCTCTCATGCCTTCATAGTCCCCTTTGTTCACTTTCACTTCCGATTTAACTCTCTCCTTCTCAAATTGCAGATTAAAACTAATAATATTATGATCACTACCTCCAAGCGGTTCCTTACCTCGAGTTCTCTTATCAAATCTGGTTCATTGGACAACACTAAATCCAGAATTGCTTTTTCTCTGGTCGGCTCCATTACAAGCTGCTCTAAGAATCCATCTCGGAGGCATTCTACAAACTCTCTTTCTTGGGGTCCTGAACCAACCTGATTTTCCCAGTCTACCTGCACATTAAAATCCCCCATCACCACAGTGGCATTACCTTTGTCACATGAGAGTTTTAACTCCTGCTGCAACTTACACTCTACATCCAGGCTACTATTTGGGGGTCTGTAGATAACACCAATTAGTGTCTTCTTGCCTTTGCAATTCCTCAACTTAATCCACAATGACTCTACCTCGTCAGTCTCTATGTCTTCCCTGGGACTGAATTCCATTCCTCACCAGCAGAGCTACCCCCCCTCCTCTGCCCAACCTGCCTGTCCTTTCTATAGTTATTATTATACCTGATGGTTGAATCATGTCTGAATCTTGTCAGTTCCTTGTTATCCTACATTCCTCTCCCACCACAGTAAACAGCTTGGAAAACATTCCCGTAGGAACTGCTATATCTGCTGAATCTTGTAAAGTTACATAAAGTCCTCCAGTACCATTTTCACTGTATGCCCAGCGAAGCATGAGGAAATTAATTTCTATTAATTCCTCTTTAATCTACCATGGGATGTGTATGAATTTTTTCATTGGTTTAAATTAAAAACATGCTCGTGAACACCACATTTTATGCTCAAGATAAATCCATGACTGTGGCCAACACATTTAATGGAATAATAGCTTTTCAAAATTCTCACTTTCAGTGCTCATCTGGGCATTATGTTATTTGTTCAACCAAAATAAAATACAGCTATTCTGCAAATTTACTTAAAATTCTAATGGTCTCTGCAGATATGAAGTTAAACTACAGCAGTTACATAACCTGTATTTATACCTGTTACGTCCAGTTCTCACTTTTACATCTGTGTCTAGTATTTTAACTTTGCTCCTGTTTGAGTGCTGTTGGGGGGGACAGCCTACTGGGGGTAGCAACAGCGACCTGGTCTGCGGTACAGACACCGGTCCTGTTGCTCAGAAGGGTAAGGAAAAGAAGAGGAGGGCATTAGTAATAGGGGACTCTATAGTTAGGGGGTCAGATTGGCGATTCTGTGGACGCAGTCCGGAGACCTGGATGGTAGTTTGCTTCCCTGGTGCCAGGGTCCGGTATGTATCTGAACGCGTCCAATATATCCTGAAAGGGGAGGGAGAGGAGCCTGAGGTCGTGGTACATATTGGTACCAATGACATAGGTAAAAAATGAGAAATTACAGATCCTGAAAGGAGAATTTAGGGAGTTAGGAAGAGAGTTAAGTAAAAGAACCACAAACATAACAATCTCAGGATTACTTCCTGTGCCACGCGACAGTGAGAGTAGGAATGGAGCAAGGTGGAGGATAAATGCCTGGCTGAAGGACAGGTGCAGAGGTCAGGGATTCAAGTTTCTGGATCAATTTTGGGGAAGGAGTGACCTGTATAAAAAGGACGGGTTGCACTTGAACCCGAGGGGGACCAGTCTCCTGGCAGGGAAATTAGCAAAGGCTACAGGGGGGACTTTAAACTAGAACGGTTGGGGGGAGGGACTCAAATAGAGAAAGCCAGTAAACAGGGTCTGAGGCAGGAGGCAGAGAAGGGAAAGCACTCAGACCCAACATGTAGGGGGAAAGAAGAAACAAATAATAAACAGAGAATAAGAGGTGGTGGGTTTCCAGGGCAAAAATCAAAAGGGACCACTTGTCAACATAATTGTATAAGGAAGAAGAGTGTTGTAAAAATAAGCCTGAAGGCTTTGTGTCTCAATGCAAGGAGCATTCATAAAAAGGTGGACGGTTTGATTGAGCAGATAGTATTAATGATTATGCTATAGTTGGGATCACGGAGACATGGCTCCAGGGGGACCAAGGCTGGGAGCTGAACATCCAGGGATATTCAATATTCAGGAAGGGATAGACAGAAAGGAAAGGGGGGTGGGTAGTGTTGCTGGTGAGAGAGGAGATTAATGCAATAGAAAGGAAGGACATTAGCTTGGATGATGTGGAATCAATATGGGTAAAGCTGCGAAATTCTAAGGGGCAGAAGGGGTGTTGTGTACAGGCCACCTAACAGTAGTAGTGGAGAGGAGATTAACGCAATAGAAAGGAAGGACATAACTTGGAGGATGTGGAATCGATATGGTTGAGCTAAGAAACACTAAAGGGCAGAAAACGCTAGTGGGAGATGTGTAAAGGCCACCTAACAGTAGTAGTGGAGTTGGGGATGGCATCAAACAGGAAATTAGAAATGCGTGCAACAAGGGTAAAAACAGTTATAATGGGTGACCAATCTACATATAGTTTGTGTGAATCAAATGGGCAGGGGTGTTGAAGAAGAGGATTTCTTGGAATGTATGCGGGATAGTTTTCTAATCCAACATGTAGAGGAACCAACGAGAGAGCAGGCTATTCTAGACTGGGTACTGAGTAATGAGGAAGGGTTAGTTAGCAGTCTTGTTGTGCGGGGCCCAATGGGCAAGAGTGACCATAATATGGTTGAGTTCTTCATTAGGATGGAGAGTGACATAATTAAGTCAGAAACAAGGGTTCTGAATTTAAACAAAGGTAACTTTGAAGCTATGAGAAGTGAATTGGCCAAGACAGACTGGCAAGTGATTCTTAAAGGGTTGACAGTAGATGTGCAATGGAAGGTATATTAACGACTGCATGGATGAACTACAACAATTGTTCATCCCAGTTTGGCAAAAGAATAAATCAGGGCAGGTAGTGCATCCATGGATCACAAGGGAAATCAGGGATAGTATCAAAACAAAAGATGAAGAATACAAATTAGCCAGAAAAAGCAGCCTACCAGAGCAGTGGGAGTCCAGCAGAGGAGGACAAAGGGATTAATTAGGAAAGGGAAAATAGATTATGAAACAAAACTGGCAGGGAACATAAAAACTGACTGCAAAGGGGTTTTATAGATATGTGAAGAGAAAAAGGTTAGTTAAAAACAAATGTAGGTCCCTTGCAGTCAGAAATTGGTGAATTGATCATGGGGAACAAGGACATGGCAGACCAATTGAATAACTACTTTGGTTCTGTCTTCACTAAGGAAGACATAAATAATCTGCCGGAAATAGCAGGGGACCGGGGGTCAAATAAGGCGGAGGAACTGAGTGAAATCCAGGTTAGCCGAGAAGTGGTGTTGGGTAAATTGAATGGATTAAAGATTGTAAAAAAAGAGGGCGAGAGAAAATGGGGAATTACAGACCAGTTAGTCTAACATCGGTAGTGGGGAAACTGCTAGAGTCAGTTATTAAAGATGGGATAGCAGTACATTTGGAAAGCGGTGAAATCATTGGACAAAGTCAGCATGGATTTACGAAAGGTAAATCATGTCTGACGAATCTTATAGAATTTTTTGAGGATGTAACTAGCAGAGTGGATAAGGGAGAACCGGTGGATGTGTTATATCTAGACTTTCAGAAGGCTTTCAACAAGGTCCCACATAAGAGATTAGTATACAAACTTAAAGCATACGGTATTGGGGGTTCAGTATTGATGTGGATAGAGAACTGGCTGGCAGACTGGAAGCAAAGGGTAGGAGTAAACGGGTCCTTTTCAGAATGGCAGGCAGTGACTAGTGGGGTTCCGCAAGGCTCAGTGCTGGGACCCCAGCTATTTACAATATATATTAATGATTTGGACGAGGGAATTGAATGCAACATCTCCAAGTTAGCGGATGACACCAATTTGGGGGGAAGTGTTAGGTGTGAGGAGGATGCCAGGAGGCTGCAAGGTGACTTGGATAGGCTGGGTGAGTGGGCAAATGCATGGCAGATGCAGTATAATGTGGATAAATATGAGGTTATCCACTTTGGTGGCAAAAACAGGAGGGTAGACTATTATCTTAATGGTGGCAAATTAGTAAAAGGGGAGGTGCAATGAGACCTGGATGTCATGGTACACCAATCATTGAAAGTAGGCATGCAGGTGCAGCAGGCAGTGAGTGAAGCAAATGGTATGTTAGCATTCATAGCGAAAGGATTTGAGTATAGGAGCAGGGAGGTTCTACTGCAGTTGTACAGGGTTTTGGTGAGACCACACCTGGAGTATTGCGTACAGTTTTGGTCTCCAAATCTGAGAAAAGACATTCTTGCCGTAGAGGCGGTACAGAGAAGTTCACCAGACTGATTCCTGGGATGTCAGGACTTTCATATGAGGAAAGACTGGATAGACTTGGCTTGTACTCGCTAGAATTCAGAAGACTGAGGGGGGAATCTTATAGAAACTTACAAAATTCTTAAGGGGTTGGATAGGCTAGATGCAGGAAGATTGTTCCCGATGTTGGGGAGGTCCAGAACAAGGGGTCAGAGTTTAATGATGAGGGGGAATTCCTTTAGGACCGAGATGAGGAAAACATTTTTCACACAGAGAGTGGTGAGTCTCTGGAATTATCTGCCACGGAAGGTAGTTGAGGCCAGTTCATTGGCTATATTTAAGAGGGAGTTAGATGTGGCCCTTGTGGCTAAAGGGATCAGGGGGTATGGAGAGAAGGCAGGTACAGGATACTGAGTTGGATGATTAGCCATGATCTTATTGAATGGCGGTGCAGGCTTGAAGGGCCGAATGGCCTACTCCTGCACCTATTTTCTATGTTTCTATGTTTAATTTCCCCCCCAAAAATTGGCCAATCCTATGTACAATTTAATTCCCCTTTGCTCAAATTTTAGCTCAAATCGGCTCCCTTTTGTGTCTGGTATTGTTTAAACAGCCAGATGCATGACTAAACTTGTGTTGGAAGGAACTGCAGATGCAGTTTTATACCGAAGATAGACACAAAATTCAGGAGAAGCTCAGCAGGCCAGGCATCATCTCTGGAGAAAACGAATAGGTGATGTCTTGGGTCGTAATCCTTCTTCAAACTAAACTAAACAAAACTACACTAAACTAAACTCAACTAAACATCGTACAAGAGTCAAAACACAATACACAAAAAGGATGTTAACAGCAAAACTATGAAACTAACAGCTGTAAACACAGTGGTGGGCAATTCTGGCATATTAATCATTGTCACCCAACAGAAACTATTTAGCCCTTCATAATGAATGCTTTCTATAACTGCACTTTTAATCTATCTAATGGTTTACTCATGAATTGTGAATTAAGAAGGGTTCTGACCCAAAACATCACCCATCCATCTTCTCCAGAGATGTTGCCTGAGCTTCTGAGTTACTCCAGCATTTTGTGACTATCGTCATCACTAAACATATCACACTCAGGTTTTTACCGTTACATGGATAGGACAAGGTTGGGAGGCAGGTGGGACTAGTGTAGCTGGGACATGTTGGCCAGTGTGGGCAAGTTGGGTCGAAGGGCCTGTATCCACACTGTATCACTCTCTGACTCTATGACTCCATTTAGCAAAATCTTGGTGAAGACAATCCTCCAATGGTGGATATGATTCCCTTTGAGTGATGTGATTAAACTGGAACCAAGTGAATTTTTTGTGCATCAAACAGAAAGCGTTACAACTGCGCTAGAAGGTTGGCAGATAGTATTGACACAGTAGATCCATTGCATATAAAGAACTACAGAAATAGTACCAGTTATTGGTATAAATCTATACATTTATACATAAATGTTTGCAGTTGAAGCTGTTTAAATAATTTTAAAGTTTCTATCTTGCTATCTCAAACTGCCAAAATTTCTCGTCTCAGACTCAGTGTTAATGCTGGGCATTGTTTCAGCCAGTTTGCTAACAATACAAGTGAATAATTCACTCGCCATTGCTGAAAGGTGGTGCAGGACATTTATATGCAAACCTCACCAATTAATGATGAAGGAGTTGTTTAAAAGCTCCTTCTCTCCATTCCAGCATATGGTGCCTATCACCATATCAGAATGGTGGCAAGTATGGTGGACAACAAACAAGCATTCAGTGGTTCTGTTGGGGTAAAGTGCCTGATATGTTTTGATTTTGCATTTCTAGAAAAAAAAAGAGCTGGCACAGTGGCATTGCGGTAGAGCTGCTGCCTTATAGTGCCAGAGACCCGGATTCAATTCTGACTATGGGATTGAATAGTTAGTGCTGTCTGTGTGGAGTTTGTAGATTCTCCCTGTGACTACTTGAGTTTTCACCGGGTGCTCCGTTTCCTCCCACATTTGAAAGACACAGGATCTTTAGCTTATTTGGCATTAGTAAATTTGTAAAATTTGTCCCTAGCTAGTAGCTTAGTGTACTGGGTGATTGCTGGTTGGCACGGAATTGATGAGCCAAAGGGCTGTTTCCATGCTGTATCTCGAAAGTAAAGTCTAAAGTCTAAAGTGAATGTCAGGGAGAAAGCAAAAGTCTGAACTAAAATATACCTGTGCCTATTTTCTGATAAAGGCCTGGACCTACGCCAGTGCAGTTTCATGCCACTTCAAGCAGGGTGCAAGGCCACCAAATGCAAGTGCTGTTTCATGCCATTTCAAGCAGGGTGCAAGACCACAAAATTCAAGTGCAGTTTCATACCACTTCAAGCAGGGTGCAAGACAACCAAATTCAAGTGCAGTTTCATACCATTTCAAGCAAGGTGCAAGGCCACCAAATTCAAGTGTAGTTTCTGACCACTTCAAGCAGGGTGCAAGGCCACCAAACTCAAGTGCAGTTTCATGCCACTTCAAGCAGGGTGCAAGGCCACCAAATGCAAATGCAGTTTCATGCCACTTCTAGCAGGGAGCAAGGCCACCAAATTCAAGTGCAGCTTCATACCACTTCAAACAGGGTGGAAGGCCACCAAATTCAAATGCAGTTTCATACCATTTCATGCAGGGTGCAAAGCTACCAAATTCAAATGCAGTTTCATACCATTTCATGCACGGTGAAACCTCCAAACAAATACCATAAAACCATACAAAACACCACATAAACACCACATTCACAGTTCAGTAGACATTCAGTGTGTTCAGTTGATTCACAGCTCAGACAGTTGTGACCTCTCCATCCCCCATCTTGCAGAGACTGAGCCACACCCACACTTCTGGGTTTTATAATCCCTCCCTCCTCCCACCGGAAGGGGCGTGGTCTTCATGGCATGATTGACAGGAGAGAGATTCTCAACATTTTTTAAACACTAATAACACTTTTATTTTTCATTGATGGGAAGAATCCTCTGCACCTGATGAGCGGAGGGGGACTGAGTAAGATGGCAAAAAAAATCACAGCCGTAAGTGGTAGCGTTTTATCTAAAATAAATATACAGTGCAAACAGGAAGTTGTCAAGTTTAGACTTTTAATCATGCTCCAGTTCAAACCAACCACCACCAACCATTTGCTGTGCTCCAGTTCAAACTACCCACCACCAACCATTTGCTGTGCTCCAGTTCAAACCAACCGCCACCAACCATTTGCTGTGGTTCATTTCAAACCAACCACTTTTTCATTTTCAAACCACATTAAGGGCACTCAAGGTCAGTAAAACCACACTCACAGTTTAGTAGACATGTGTTCAGTGTTATTCACAGCTCAGACTGGGAGACGTGACCCTCTCGCTTCCCCCATATTGCAGAGACTGACTGAGGCACTCAACACTTCCGTGTTTTATCGTCCCTCCAGAAGGTGCATGGCCTTCAGGAGAGAGAATCTCAACATTTTTTAAACAGTAATAAATCTTTTATTTTTCATCGATGGGAAAAAACCTCTTGTCCTGCGCAGTGGGGGGTGGGGGGGGGGGGGGGGGGGGGGGGGGGGGGGGGGGGGGGGGACTCTGAGTAACATGGCCAAAAATCACAGCTGTAGGTGGCAGCGTTTTTTCTAAAATCAATATACAGAACAACAGGAAGTGGTCAAGATCAGACTTTTAGTAATATAGATAAAGGTCTAAATAAAAATACAGAATGTTTATCTAAAATTATCAAAGGAAGTTGGAAGGAACACTAGAAATCTGGGATAAAAATGTTGGACTAGTGATTAGATGAAAATATTGAACTCAGTGCAGTTTAGAAGGGTGTTATGAGCCTAGCCAGAAAGTGATCGGTTGTTCCCTGAATTTATGTTGAGTTACAGAGCAGTACAGGAGCTTGGAGACAGAGAGGTCAAGGTGGAAGTGAAATGGAGAGAAAACTGGAAGGATAGGGTCACATTTGCAGTCCAAACAAAAAGTGTTCAAAAAAGCAGCCACGGGATGAGTGCTTGCCCTCACTGTGCTAAAGGAGATCACAATGCGAGGAATGAGAACATTAAGCTAGAAATAGGACGTAAATTGCTGCTTCACCTGGAAAAAACATTTGGGTACCGGCATCAGGGGTAATGGGGAGCAGGGAGGAGGTATCAAGGCAGGTTGGACAGCTTGGAGCTTAATAGAGATTAAGCAATGAAACAGGACCTTCGGCCCACTGAGTCCATGCTGACCATCGATCACCCGTTCACACAAGTTTAGTTTAGTTTTGGCATACAGTGCAGAAACAGGTCCTTTGGCCCACCTAGTCCATGCCGACCAGTGATCCCCGCACATTAACACTATCCTACATGCACTAGGGATAATTTATTTATAGAAAGCCAATTAACCGAGAAACCTGTACATCTTTGGAGTGTGGGAGCAAACCGAAGATCTCGCAGAAAACCCACGCAGTCACGGGGAGAACGTATAAACTCCATACAGTCAGCACCCGTAGTCGGGATTGAACCCGGGTCTCTGGCACTGAAAGCGCTGTAAGGCAGCAACTCTACCGCTGCACCACGGTACCGCCCTAGGTTCTATATTATCCCACTTCTGCATCCATTCCGTGGGGGCAATATACAGAGGCCAATTAACCTACAAACCAGCATGTCTTTCAGATGTGGGAGGACACTGGAGCATTCGGAGGAAACCCACGCTGTCACAAGGAGAACATACAAATTCCTGAGGTCAGGGTTGAACCTGGGTCTCTGGCACTGTGAGGCAGCAACTCCACCAGCTGCACCACTGTGCTGCCCCACAGGTGTTGTACTTTCCGTAATAAATCCACCAACATTTGAAGTTACAGCTTCATTTGAACTCTCCATGATTTCTGCTCTCTCCCTTCTCCCAAACATCCCAGACCCAAGGACCATTAATTTGAACTCTTCTAACCCTTCACTCAATAACAGGTGACCATACCATCAACTATCTAACTTGCAGAATTAATTACTAACATTCTCAACTTTTCTCTTCACCTTTAACAAATTGTACAGCGCAGGAACAAGCCCATTTGCCCACAATGTCTGTGCTGAACACAATGTCAAGATAAACATTTCTCACCTGCCTGCACATGATCCATATCTCTCCCTTCCCTTCGTACCCACGTGTCTGTCTAAAAGACTCTTAAATACTATGATCATGTCTGCCACCGCCAGCAGCCATGGGACCAGCAACGCTCTGTGTAAACACCTGTCCTGCACATCTCCTTGTCCTGCTCAACTTTGCCCTTTTTTCCTTAAAGCTATACCCTCCAGTCTTTAACATATCTACCCAGGAAAAAAACATTTGACTGTCTACCCTACCTGTGCCTCTATTAATTTTATATACTTCTATACTCACGACATTAAGATGCTGCATTTGCTGACATGGTGGCTCAGCAGTAGAGTTGCTGCCTCACAGCACCAGAGACCCAGGTTTGATCCTGAATACGAGTGCTGTCTATACAGAGTTTGTACATTCTCCCTGTCATCTGTGTGGTTTTTCTCCAGGATCTCTGGTTTCCTTCTACACTCCGATGACGTGCAGGTGTGTAGGCTAATTGGCTTGGCAAAATTGTAAATTGTCTCCAGTGTGTGTAGGATAGTGTTAGTGTGCGGGGATCACTGGTCAGCGTGGACTCAGGCCAAAGGGCCTGTTTCTGCGCTGTATCTCTAAACTAAACTAAAACATTTTTATTCAAGCGTTGTGTTAGCTTCCATAATATTTCCCTCTTTAGCTGTTTATTTTACGATTCTTGGATCAGCACATAAATACAAGTCTTAAGCAGCCACCAAATAATCAGCCAACACACTAATCGACAAAATTCATCAAATAAATTGGTTTGGCACAAAGCCGGATGGTCAGTTTTATAATCAATTTTGAGCTTGGGGAAGAATTCTTTCAGCTGTTAATGTAGCTACACGGTAATAGGCTCTGTGATGATTTTATCGTTACTTCAATTCCAAAGCATCTAGAAAAAGAAAATCCATAATATATTCCTTATTTATCCCAGCGGAGTCCAAGATTTTAACAATGCAGTGTTTTTTACACTTAACTGCCTATCACTTTGAACAAACGTATAAAAAGTGCAGATTATTTTTTCGCGACATATATAAGTATATAAAACACACTTCATTTTGTCACAGGAGAGTTGGCACCTTTAGAATTAAACGCAGATGAGAACCTGAAAATGATTATTTCCTTTCCTCATCTGTTAGTGTACACCGTGCATGCTTGAAAAGATTGAACAATGAATTCCACTTGGATTCCTCGTGGAAGTTCATCAAAGAGCAACTAAATTGTCAATGTCCTCACACGTGTATATGTATATACATATACACACACATATATAACTGTGTGTGCATAAAAATGTGTATGTATGTATATAAATGTGTGTGTGTGTGTGTATGTATGTACACACATAAAAACAAACAATTCTAGTCCAAAATGTCAAAACCAATGCCCCCAAGGCTGTGTCGCTCAGAGTGTTCTGTCTGGGACATATGACAATAAAACACACTTGAATCTTGGAATTAGTCTCCAAGTGAAACTGGAAGATGTGTCATAATCATTTAATAATTGCAAGTCATAGCAAATACAATTACCACCATATTTTACAACCATCAAGAATTGTGTACAATAATCAACCAGAGGTACTCTCTGTACTGAGCTAATAAATTGTGGAAATAACTTAAAAAGTTTGAACTTAACATGAGAAAATCCATGTCATGGTATCAAAGGAATTTGTGCTGTAAATTCTTTGTTTTCTCTTGCTGTCCAATTGACACATATTCCCTTTGCTCCATTATGGTTTGTCGCAAGAATGGATTTTTCAGAGAGTACAGCCCTCCATGATATGTTGGTAGGTTATGTAGGTGTTCTTCAGGGATGGAGATAGAACTGACTATGTGAGAGGGTTAGAGTATGTATCCACATCAGATATGATCTGTCCTCAGAGAACAGGGCCAGTCAAATCTGGCTACCTATCAAATTACTCGGCATTTTGCAAAATGGTAAAAAGACTGCAAGAAAACAAGACGTTAGTGCAAAACACAACAGAGGAATAAAAGACCAGGGTAGTGTGGAAGGTGGTCCATAGTGCTTTGAAGATCAGTTCAGTTTCTTCCTCCACCCCAGAACCAGCCAATTTCCCTCTAGTATCACCCTCCTCCACCTAGGTCCCCACTCTCAACATCATCTCCTTCGACTCCTCCCACTTCCCCCAAATCAACGGCGTAGCTATGGGTAGTCGCATGGGCCCCAGTTATGCCTGCCTCTTTGTAGAAACATAGAAACATAGAAATTAGGTGCAGGAGCAGGCCATTCGGTCCTTCGATCCTCCACCGCCATTCAATATGATCATGGCTGATCATCCAACTCAGTATCCTGTACCTGCCTTCTCTCCATACCCCCTGATCCCTTCAGCCACAAGGGCCACATCCAACTCCCTCTTAAATATGGGCAACGAACTGGCCTCAACTACCTTCTGTGGCAGAGAATTCCACAGATTCACCACTCTCTGTGTGAAAAACGATTTTCTCATCTTGGTCCTAAAAGACTTCACCCTTATCCTTAAACTGTGACCCCTTGTCCTGGACTTCCCCAACATCGGGAACAATCTTCCTGCATCTAGCCTATCCAACCCCTTAAGAATTTTGTAAGTCTCTATGAGATCACCCCTCAATCTTCTAAATTCCAGCGAGTACAAGCCAAGTCTATCCAGTCTTGTAGCGTACATTGAACAATCCTTGTTCCAGGCATACACTGACCTTAAGCCCGAACATTATCTTCAGTTTAGTTTAGTTCAGTTCAGAGATACAGCGTGGAAACAGGCCCTTTGGCCCACCCAGTCCATGCCGTCCATTGATTACCCATACTCTAGCTCTAGATTAACCCACTTTTGCATCCATTCCCTACACATTGGGGGCAATTTATCAAAACCAATTAACCTACAAATCTGTACATCCTTGGAATGCGAGAGGAAATCAGAGCCACTGGAGAAAACCCACAGGATCACAGGGAGAATGTGCAAACTCCACACAGACAGCACCCATGGTCAACATCGAACCCGGGTCTCTGGCACTGTGAGGCAGCTCTACTGATGCACCACTGTGCCACTCATGAGGTAGGATTAGGGTTGTGCGGATTAGTGCCTGGTGGAGACCTTTGAGATAGCATCTCATGAAGATGCTTTGGGGTGGAGCTGGCGGGTGGGTTGTGGCCATGATGGATGGAGTGGGTTGACCGATCCCTGCGGCCACTTGCATTCCCATGTGTTGGAATTACCCCACCATGATCCAACTATATTGTATGCTCCAATATTGTTAAGCAAAAAAAAATGTGGGACAGGACACGTGTAGGTTGCAAAGCAGCTGTCTTGCAGTTCCAGTGATCTCACTTCCTGTGCTGTCTGTATGGAGTTTGCACACTCTTCTTGTGAATACGTAAATTTACTGAGGTGTTCTGGTTTCCTCCCACATCACAAAGATGTGCAGATTGATAGGTTAACAGGTCACTGTAAATTGTCACTAGTATGCAGGTGCATGGTAAAATCTGGGTGGAGTTGATGGGAATGTGGGGAGAAAAAAAAATCGATGAGTCTAGGATTAGTCATAGACAAATACCTTTGTTTAACTGCCCCTCAATGACCACGCTGAACATTCACTCCCTCCCTCGCTGGAGCAGTGTGACATCAGTATTTGCTTTGTGCAAAATGTACTGTACCAACTCATGAAAGATTTTTCAGCAGGTCCTCCTTAGCCACCAGCTTAGGAGTAGAATTAGGCCATTTGGCCCATCAGGTCTACTCCGCCATTCATGGCTGATCTATCTCTCACTCCTAACCCCATTCTCCTGCCTTAAAGACATTTCTCCTCATCTCCTTCTTAAAAGTACGTCCTTTAATTCTGAAGCTATGACCTCTAGTTCTAGACTCTCCCAACAATGAAAACATCCTCTCCACATCTACTCTATCTAGCCTTTCACTATTCTGTATGCTTCAATGAGGTCCCCCTCATTCTTCTAAACTCCAGCGAGTACAGGCCCAGTGCTGACAAACGCTCATCATAGGTTAACCCACATTCCTGGGATCATTCTTATAACCCTCCCCTGGACCCTCTCCAGAGCAATCCTTCTTCCTCAGATATGGTGGCTAAAATTGCTCACAGTATTCCAAATGCAGCCTTACCAGCTCATTTTCGAGCCTCAACATTACATCACTGTTTTGTATTCAAGCCCACTTGAAATAAATGCTAGCATTGAGTTTGCTTTCTTTACTATCCATTTGACTTGCAGATTCACTTTTTGGGAATTCTGCACCAGCACTCCCAAGTCCCTTTGCACCTCTGTTTTCTGGATTCTCACACCATTTAGAAAATCTAGACCTTTATTCCTACAAAACAGCATGTATTTCATATGGGGAAGGATACAGGGATACAATACAAAGGATACAAAGGACATTTATTATCACATACACCAATTAGTGTCGTGAAATTTGACTTGCCTTGCAGCACACGAATAAAGATAAGACACATTAAAGAATTTAACAATAAACATAAAAACATCCCCCAATATCATTCCCACTGTGGGGGAAGGGAGCAAGGTCCGGTCCCGTCCCCTGTTCACCCACAGTCGGGCCTATTGTGGCCTCCGCAGTCGCCGCTACGGTAGCCCGATGCTTCAGGCCCTCTTGCCGGGAAGATGGAACTCCGGCATCGGGTGAACACTCCTCAGCGGCTTGGAATCTCTGGAGCGGCCACCTTCTCCCTGGAGACCGCGGCTCCCGAAGTCCTCAGGCCACGCTGGTTGGAGCTCCGACTCCGGCTATCTCGGATCCCAGGCTCCGCGATGTTCCAAATCCAACGCTGCCCGCGGCCAGACGCCCCGCAGCCACAGCTCCTCGATGCTGGAGTCGGTGGTCACAGCACTCTGGAGCCCACCGCACGGCAACCTGGGTAGGGCATCGCCCGCTCCACGATGGTGTTTCAGCGGTGTGCCGCCACCGAAGCTGGGGTTCCGGCCGGTCCCGACAGGAAACGCCGCTCCTGTCCAACGGTAGGCCGTGAGGAGGGGGCGAAGAAGCAGCTCGGAGGGAAGCCGCCTCTCCGACCAGGTAGGGACTAGGAAATAAAGTTTCCCTCTTCCCTCCCCCACCCACCACATAAAAAACTAGAGGACCTCCAAAACAAAGTTAACTTTTAACTCACTAAAAATTTAAAAAAGGGTGACAGGACTAACAGCTGCTGGCAGGGCAGCCATACTCGACGGCGCTCTCTTGGAACGTGCAAACTCCACACAGACAGTATCTGAGGTCAGCATCGAACCCAGGTCTCTGCCTCTGTAAGGCAGCAATTCCACCACTGCATCACTGTGCCACCCTTTGTGCCGTCCAAAACCATCTTTTGGTTCCAGTTCTATTAGGAATAGGTTATGGTTAGGAATGGGCTGTGGAATGGGCTATTCGGAATGAGCTGTGGTTATTGACAATAAAACAAAATGTGACAATTTGCATCCAAAAATCAGCCACATTATCAATTGCTAAACGTCTTCCACACTGCCAATTCAGCCATGAATTCTATATACACTGTTATGCAAAATATGATCTCCAAATACCTATTATGCCTTCTAACACATTCAGCCTCTGGAGAAATCAAGTAGTGTCATTCCCCTTGCAAATGACACAATGGAGGCCAGTTGTGTTTTCAAAAATGTCACTCAATTAACTTTACCAGATTACCACTCAGATTTCATGTTTATTTAGGAACTTTCGTTCCATATTGTACTGTATGATTTTAGCCATGGACATGTTAACACACAGAACATATAAAATAGAACAGTGCAGCAGAGAAACAGACCCTTAGGCCCACCATGTCTGTCAACAATGATGCCAATTTAAAATATTCACATCTGCCTGCACAAGTCCTTAGCCCTCTATTCCTTGCCTGTTTAAATGTTGCTACTCTACGTGTATTTACCATTTCTCCTGGCAACATGTGACTTTAATTTTGTGTTAAACCAATTTAGTTTTTTTTACGAATTCAATAAATGGAGACCATATTTAAAAAAAATAGTTCTGGTTTGTCACTTAAGACAAATCTTATATTTTCCAAATGCAAGGTCTCGGTCATTATTTATTTATTTTAAATGGGCTAATTAATTTTTCAATCCATGATTTTCCACATAAACATAGTCTAAATGCTCCAGCTAATAACTAAAAATAATGAAATTCAGACTATTTTTTAGCAATTAATGCTTTTCGCTGAAAAGCTTTCATTAACAGATGGTAATTTTTCTCGTACCCATTATTGGAAGCTAGTTTGGGCAATTATCTGAAAACTTTAATTACCTTTAATTCCAAATAAAATGTAACTATGATACCTAATTAGAAGCTGATGCCATAACTCAATCAGTAATGAATAACTGAAATTAACTGCAGAACGGTCAAGATGCTCAAAATGAACTTCAGACATGTTAATAATACTCCAGCACTTTGTGACCTATCCATGTTCACCAGAGATGCTGTCTGGCTCGCAAAGTTACTGCAGCATTTTGAGACATCAATGTTCTCCAAAGATGCTTCCTGACCTGCTGAGTTACTTTGTGTCCTTTTGTGTAAACCAACTTCTGCAGTTTACTTATTAAATAAATATCTTCCATTTCCTGCACATTTCCAGCAGGTCAAGCAGCATCTGTGGAAGGAATGAACAGGTGATGTTTCAGGTCGGGACCCTTCTTTAGACTTCTATTTCCCGTACTTTGTTAATTTTCACATGCATCGTCTCCTTTGTGGGCCTATCCCACTTAGGCGACTTTTTAGGCGACTGCAGAAGACTATGCAGTCACCACATGGTCGCCACATGTTCGTGGGTGGTTGCTGGGGAGTCGCCTTCATGGTCGTGAGGAGTTCCCGCATTCTGGGAACTAGTCGCGGCTTCATTATGGTCGCTGCAAAATTTTCCACATGTCGCCAGGAGGTCCTAGTGGGTTGCCAGGAGGTCGAAGGTTCTCAATTCTGTTAGCCCTTGCTGTCTCCTCCCCCTCCCACCTCTCCCTCAGCCCTCGGGCCCTGGCATTCCCTCTATCTCTATCTCCCTCCCCCACCCTAGTCGCACTAGCTTCTCATTTTCACACCACAAACAGCTTACAATGGCTTGTTCCCTTTATCATCGATACTTTTTTGCATATCTTTCATTCATTGTTCTTTATCTCTCCACATCACTGTCTATATCTCTCGTTTCCCTGATCCCTGACCAGTCTGAAGAAGGGTCTCGACCCGAAACGTCGCCTACCTCCTTCGCCTCTTAGATGCTGCTGCACCCGCTGAGTTTCTCCAGCTTTTTGTGTAACCTTCCTGTTTATCACGATGTGTGTCTTTATCACATTGGCTTTGCACTGTGTGAATTTCACTCAGACAGCGCTCCCTCTGTTTGCCCTGTCCCCCGCCTGCATAATGGGCTGGTGAAGGAAGCGATGTGTGTGTGTGTGAGTGTGTGTGTTCCACTCTGACAGTTCCAGTCGCCGTTCCAGTTGCTTGTTTTTCAGATGACTGCCGGCAACTTGACATTCGCCTGAAAATTTGCCTAAGTGGGACAGACCCATAAGGATGATTCTTTCTGATTTATGTCCTTGTTTTTTATCACTTAATTGACATTCTGCAATTGTATTCGGGAGCACACCACCACTCTCTTACTCTGATTTGTTGCCCAATCCTGCTGAAGTTTATGCCAAAACTATTTTGGCTTGCTTCAAGAAGCTTCAACAACTATGAATTTTCATTCTCACCTCCCATGTTACCACAGTTCTTCATTGGCTTTAAGATAAGAGATTAGATTCAGAATAACTACTTCACAAGTTCACGTTATAGGAGTAGAATTAGGTCACTCGGCACATCAAGTCTACTTCGCCAATCAATCATGGCTGATCTCTGCCTCCTAATCCCATTTTCCTACCTTCTCCCCATAACCCTTAATATCCATTCCAATCATGAATTTGTCTATCTCTGCCTTATAAAATATCCACTGATTTGGCCTCCACTGGGGAGACGGAGAGGAGGTCATCCCCCATGACGGCCAAAGATCGCCATGTGGGATTGGGATCACCAGTGAGGAAAAGACGTCACGATTCCCCGAGTCCCTACGATCAACAGAGGAATCGCAGGTCTCCATGGACGGCCTCTCCCAGAGGGAGTAATGGCCATCACGGTCACCTTCCCACCGCGCTGCCCTGCACCCGCAAGCCAATAACGACCATCGCCATGTTCTAGAACTTCAAGGAGCCCAGCGGAGCACGCAGCATGACGTGAAGAAGTGAAAGTTAAGAAGCCAAGAAGTGCAGAAGACAGAACAGGGGTGTCCAAGTCCACCAAACTCAAGTGCAGTTTCATGCCATTTCAAGCAGGGTGCAAGGCCAGCATATTCAAGTGCAGTTTCATACCACTTCAAGCAGGGTGCAAGGCCACAAAATTCAAGTGCAGTTTCATACCACTTCAAGCAGGATGCAAGGCCAACAAATTCAAATGCAGTGTCAAACTATTCCATGCAGGGTGCAAGGCCACCACATTCAACTGCAGTTTCATACCATTTCAAGCAGGGTGAAACCTCCATAAAACCACTGTGAAACCACACAAAACACCACATAAACACCAGTGCGTTTTTCTGTGTGTTCAGTTGATTCACAGCTCAGACAGAGTCGTGACCCCTCCCTCCCACAGCTCAGACAGAGTCGTGACCCCTCCCTCCCCCATCTTGCAGAGACTGAGCCACACCCACACTTCTGGGTTTTATAATCCCCCCTCCCTCCCACTGGAAGGGGCGTGGCCTGCATGGCCTGATTCATAGAAACATAGAATCATAGAAAATAGATGCAGGAGTAGGCCATTCGGCCCTTTGAGCCTGCACCGCCATTCAATATGATCATGGCTGATCATCCAACTCAGTGTCCTGTACCTGCCTTCTCTCCATACCCCCTGATCCCTTTAGCCACATCTAACTCCCTCTTAAATATAGCCAATGAACTGGCCTCAACTACCTTCTGTGGCAGAGAATTCCACAGACTCACCACTCTCTGTGTGAAAAAAGATCTTCTCATCTCGGTCTAAAAGACTTCACCCTTATCCTTAAACTGTAACCCCTTGTTCTGGAGTTCCCCAACATCGTGAACAATCTTCCTGCATCTAGCCTGTCCAACCCCTTAAGAATTTTGTAAGTCTCTATAAGATCCCCCCTCAATCTCCTAAATTCCAGCGAGTACAAGCCGAGTCTATCCAGTCTTTCTTCATATGGAAGTCCTGCCCTCACAGGAATCAGTCTGGTGAACCTTCTCTGTACTCCCTCTATGGCAAGAACGTCTATCCTCAGATTAGGAGACCAAAACTGTACGCAATACTCCAGGTGTGGCCTCACCAAGACCCTGTACAACTGCAGTAGAACCTCCCTGCTCTTCTACTCAAATCCTTTTGCTATAAATGCCAACATACCATTCGCTTTCTTCACAGCCTGCTGCACCTGCATGCCTACTTTCAATGACTGGTGTATCATGACACCCAGGTCTCGCTGCATCTCCCCTTTTCCTAATCGGCCACCATTCAGATAATAGTCTACCCTCCTGTTTTTGCCACCAAAGTGGAAAACCTCATATTTATCCACATTATACTGCATTTGCCATGCATTTGCCCACTCACCCAACCTATGCAAGTCACCTTGCAGCCTCCTAGCATCCTCTTCACAGCTAACACTGCCCCCCAGCTTCGTGTCATCCGCAAACTTGGAGATGTTGCATTCAATTCCCTCATCCAGATCAATAATATATATTGTAAATAGCTGGGGTCCCAGCACTGAACCTTGCGGTACCCCACTAGTCACTGCCTGCCATTCTGAAAAGGACCCGTTTACTCCTACCCTTTGCTTCCAGTCTGCCAGCCAGTTCTCTATCCACATCAATACTGAACCCCCAATACCGTATGCTTTAAGTTTGTATACTAATCTCTTATGTGGGACCTTGTTGAAAGCCTTCTGAAAGTCTAGATATAACACATCCACCGGTTCTCCCTTATCCACTCTGCTAGTTACATCATCAAAAAATTCTATAAGATTCGTCAGACATGATTTACCTTTCGTAAATCCATGCTGACTTTGTCCAATGATTTCACCGCTTTCCAAATGTACTGCTATCCTATCTTTAATAACTGACTCTAGCAGTTTCCCCACTACCGATGTTAGACTAACTGGTCTGTAACTCTCCGTTTTCTCTCTCCCTCCCTTTTCAAAAAGTGGGGTTACATTAGCTACCCTCCAATCCTCAGGAACTACTCCAGAATCTAAAGTTTTGAAAAATTATCACTAATACATCCACTATTTCCGTGGCTACCTCCTTGAGCACTCTGGGATGTAGCCTATCTGGCCCTGGGGATTTATCGGCCTTTAATCCATTCAATTTACCTAACACCACTTCCCGGCTAACCTGGATTTCATTCAGTTCCTCCATCTCAATTGACCCCCGGTCCCCTGCTATTTCCGGGAGATTATTTATGTCTTCCTTTGTGAAGACAGAAACAAAGTAGTTATTCAATTGGTCTGCCGTGTCCTTTTTACCCATGATCAATTCACTAGTTTCTGACTGCAAGGGACCTACATTTGTTTTAACTAACCTTTTTCTCTTCACATATCTGTAAAAACTTTTGCAGTCCGTTTTTATGTTTTCCTTCATAATGCCAGTTTTCTTTAATAATCTATTTTCCCTTTCCTAATTAAGCACTTTGTCCTCCTCTGCTGGACTCTGAATTTCTCCCAATCTTGTGGTAGGCTGCTTTTTCTGGCTAATTTGTATGCTTCATCTTTAGTTTTGATACTATCCCTGATTTCCCTTGTTATCCACGGATGCACTACCTTCCCTGATTTATTCTTTTGCCAAATTGGGATGAACAATTGTTGTAGTTCATCCATGCAGTCTTTAAATGCCTTCCATTGCATATCCACCGTCAATCCTTTAATAATCACTTGCCAGTCTATCTTGGCCAATTCACATCTCATACCCTCTAAGTTACCTTTCTTTAAGTTCAGAACCCTTGTTTCTGAATTAACAATGTCACTCTCCATCCTAATGAAGAACTCAACCATATTATGGTCAATCTTGCCCAAGGGGCCACGCACAACAAGACTGCTAACTAACCCTTCCTCATTACTCAGTACCCAGTATAGAATAGTCTGCTCTCTCGTTAGTTCTTCTACATGTTGGTTTAGAAAACTAACCTGCATACATTCCAAGAAATCCTCTTCCTCAGCATCCCTGCCCATTTGATTCACCCACTCTATCTGTAGATTGAAGTCACCCATTATACCTGTTTTACCCTTGTTGCACGCATTTCTAATTTCATGTTTGATGCCATCCCCAACTCCACTACTACTGTTAGGTGGCCTTTACACATCTCCCACTAGCGTTTTCTGCCCTTTAGTGTTTCTTAGCTCAACCCATATCGATTCCACATCCTCCAAGTTAATGTCCTTCCTTTCTATTGCGTTAATCTCCTCTCTAAACAGCAACGCTACTCCACCTCCTTTTCCATTCTGTCTATTCCTCCTGAATATTGAATATCCCTGGATGTTCAGCTCCCAGCCTTGGTCACCCTGAAGCCATGTCTCCGTGATCCCAACTATATCATATTAATTAATAACTATCTGCACATTCAACTCATCCACCTTGTTATGAATGCTCCTTGCATTGAGACACAAAGCCTTCAGGCTTGTTTTTACAACACTCTTATCCCTTATACAATTATGTTGAAAAGTGGCCCTTTTTGATTTTTGCCCTGGATTTTTCTGCCTGCCTCTTTTACTTTTCACCTTGCTACCTATTGCTTCTACCCTCATTTTACATCCCTCTGTTCAGCGTTATTCACAGCTCAGACAGAGAGACGTGACCCTCTCGCTTCCCCCATCTTGCAGAGACTAACTGAGGCACTCAACTCTTCCGGGTTTTATAGTCCCTCTGGAAGGAGCGTGGCCTTCTGGAGAGAGAATCTCAACATGTTTTAAACACTAATAACTCTTTTATTTGTCATCGATTGGAAAAATCCTCTTGTCCTGCGCAGCGGAGAGGGACTCTGAGTAATATGGCCAAAAATCGCCAACGTAAGTGGCAGCATTATTCTAAAAACAATATACAGAACAACAGGAAGTGGTCAAGATCAGACTTTTAGTAATATAGATTTATTTAAAAAGTAGAAAAAGGGAACTGGTTTACACAAAAGGACACAAAGTAACTCAGCAGGTCAGGAAGCATCTTTGGAGAACATTGATGTCTCAAAATGCTGCAGTAATTTTGCAAGGCAGGCAGCATCTCTGGGGAACATGGATAGGTCACAAAGTGCCGGAGAATTATTAACATGTCTGAAGTTCATTTTAAGCATCTTGTCCGTCCCGGAGTTAATTTCAGTTATTCAATACTGATTGAGTTATGGCATCAACTTCTAATTAGGTATCATAGTTACAATTTATTTGGAATTAAAGTTAATTAAAGTTTTCAGATAATTGCCCAAACTAGCTTCCAATAATGGGTACGAGAAAAATTACTATCTCTTAATGAAAGCTTTTCAGTGAAAAGCATTAATTGCTAAAAAAAAAAGCCCGGCTTTCATTATTTTTAGTTATTAGTTGGAGCATTTAGACTATGTTTATGTGGAAAATCATTGATTTAAAAATTAATCAGCGTTTACGTTTAATTTCAAAGTGTGCGTGTGGTTTAGTGTGTGTGTGACGCCGCAGGCTGACCCCCCCGCAACCACGCTGTGGGATGAGGGGGGGGGGGCAGTAATTTTTGTCACCTCCCGCTCGCAATCGACTCGCACTTGGCCGGCCATCCGCAAGCCAGCTGCCCTCCCTCCCCTCCTCCCCTCCTCCCCCTCCCCCGCCCCCTGGTTTCATGATTGAAGCCGCTGAACACGCAGTAATTTGGTTAGGCTTCCAAGGGCTTCAGAGGTCCCGCGAGGTTAATTGTTACTGTGTCATGTTGTTACTTGCGAGCGGAGCACCAAGGCAAATTCCCTGTATGTGTACATAATTCGGCAATAAACTTATTCATTCATAATCATTCATTCATAATTATTCCCTTTATCCTGTATCTGTGGACAACTCGATTGTAATTATGTATAGCCTTTCCGCTGACTGTTTTGCATGCAACAAAAATCTTTTCACTGTACCCCAGAATAGGTGACAATAAACTAAACTAAACTAAACAAAACTAAAATCATGCATAAAACAGGTGTTACGTGTGTTTCGAAGTGTTGATGCCCAGTTGCAGGGGAAATCCAATGCATTGGGAAAGTGGATCAGACACTTACTGTCAGGATTCACTTTACAGTGAAGTTTAATTTACACAGAGGGTGGTGAGTGCCTGGAACACACTGACAGAGGTTGTGGTGGGGGCGGATAAAATTGTGACGCTCAAGAAGCTTTTAGATAGGCACATGGATACACAGGGAATGGAGGGATATGGATCATCTGAAGGCAGAGGAGATTAGTTATCTTGGCATCATGTTCAGTACAGACAATGTGGGCTGAAAGGCCTGCTGCTGTGCTGCACTTTTTTATCTTTTATGTACAGTCAATTGTCATACAATAATACAGCTCAGAAACAGAAACTTTGTACCAATATGCTGATGCCATCAAATACTGATCTACTGTGTACTAATCTAATTTACCAGTAACTAGACTGAATCCTTCTACGCCATGTAATTAAAGTGCTTACCAGAAATATATAAAATGTTGTGAGCAACATTGCATTTCAGGGACATGATGAGATCATCACCGTCCACTGTGCATATATCTAACCTACTGACAGAGATTGGATTGTAAGTTGTCAACCCACAGCCTTGGTTGTTCACACAGCATTAATCAAGGAGTACAACACTGTGAAGCAATATATGAATGATAAGAATACTTGCTGGGATATAGATTTTTGTTTCACAGCTTTCCCCACACTGGTTCAGAAGAGCTGGCCTTTTGCAGGCAGGCTGCACTGAGATCGCAGGGCTTGGACACTGGAAGCTGCACTCTGTAGACTCTGCAGTACAGCACAGCAGCTCAGTACAGTAGCTGTGAAGCTCTCCGATCATGCCACTGACCCGAGTGACCTGCCCAATAGCGCAAGAACACCACCTAACCCTTCACCCTGCCTCCAATCCCTCTCACCGCACCCCTGCCCCTTTTGTCTCAGTTCCCCCTCTTCTCACTGAGGTTGCTAACAATAAGTAAAATGCAACTTAATTTAAACTGAATGCTTGCATATTATATACCACGGCTTCAGGGATACAACGGCAGGCATAGATTCAAGATTCAAGAGAGTTTATTGTCATGTGTCCCAGATAGGATAATGAAATTCTTGCTTTGCTTCAACACAACAGAATATGGTAGGCATGAATACAGAACAGATGCCATTATATAAATATATACACACATGAATAAATAAATAGATAAAGTGCAAATAAACAGATAATGGTCTATTAATGTTCAGGGTTTTGTTTGAGTTGAGTTTAATAGCCTGATGGCTGTGGGGAAGTCACTATTCCTGAACCTGGACGTTGCAGTCTTCAGGCTCCTGTACCTTCTACCTGAAGGTAGTGGGGAGATGAGTGTGTGGCCAGGATGGTGTGGATCCTTGATGATGCTGCCAGCCTCTTTGAGGCAGCGACTGCGGTAGATCCCCTCGATGGTAGGGAGGTCAGAGCCGATGATGGACTGGGCAGTGTTTACTACTCTTTGTAGTCTTTTCTGCTCCTGGGCACTCAAGTTGCCGAAGCAAGCCGCGATGCAACTGGTCAGCATGCGCTCTACTGTGCCCCTATAGAAGTTAGAGAGAGTCCTCCTTGACATACCGACTCTCTGTAATCTTCTCAGGAAGTAGAGGCATTGATGTGCTTTCTTTACACTTGCATCAGTGTTCTCAGACCAGGAGAGATCTTCAGAGATGTGCCTGCCCAGGAATTTGAAGCTCTTGACCCTTTCCATAAACGGGACTGTGGGTCCCCATCCTACCCCTTCCAAAGTCCACAATCAGTTCCTTGATTTTGCTGGTGTTGAAGGCCATGTTATTGTGCTGGCACCATTTTGTCATAAGACATTAAAATGAAATCCTTGCAGTAGGTGCATTGGTATTGTTGACTTTACTATGCACCAGAATCCACCAGAACAAAGATAACAGTTTTGATAGTAATCACAGGTAAGATATATTTTCATTACGTTGGCATAACACCTGCTTAATCAAAGCAATGTGTACAATAATAATTTGTTGTGTTACATTTATACGTCATTATGTTAATATAATTTCACATCTCACAGAGCCATGTTATAAAGAAGCTTCTGTTAATTGATTGAATCCATTAATTAATTTCACAGTTGAAACAGTATACAGAGATAAAACATTTCATGCTTAAATGCTTTCATTAACTATTTAAATAATCTCAGCAGTGATTTATTATAGTCTTCCTATACCTCGTTTCCAATAGGTTGAATCATAAGCATAACATCCTGGCTTGCCACTTCAGTACAATGTTAAGGGAGTGTTATAATACTGTTCATAATACTGTTCTGTTGATGAACTGGATCCTGTCTGCTCACTCAAGTAGAAATAAAAGATTTCAAGCTGCTAAATTTGAGAAGAGCAGGAAGTTATTTCCTCAAATAACCTCGCTTGCCATATTACGTAATCATTATCGTATGACTGCTTGGCTGCAGTTAATTTTACCTTAGAACAATGATGCACTTTAATACTGCTTCGGTGACATTTTGAAAAATAAATGAAAGATACGGTGTGAAGGAAGCCCTTTCTTTAAATGATCCTCGAAGAGAGAGAAGGAACACAACTGGAATGGGATGGAACTTATCGACCATGTCAAGTTGCTCATGCTTACCAATGACATATTGATAAACCACACTAACCTTTTGTGGATCTGCTGGTGGTGATTTGCGGAAGTGTAAACTTTGTATCCTGGCCCCAGCAAGCCCCATTCACCAGCCCCAAAAGCAGCCACACAAAAGTTGGCAAACAACAAAGTAATGCTCGTTAGACTTTGTTGGGTGTCAAGCACCCAGAAGTTGTTAAAAGAAAAATCAAACTGATCTTAAAAATTTAAGAAATAAGTAAATTAAATAGACAATAGGTGCAGGAGTAGGCCATTCGGCCTTTCGAGCCAGCACCGCCATTCACTGTGTTCATGGCTGATCATCCACAATCACTACCCCCTTCCTGCGTTCTCCCCATATACCCTGACTCCGCTATCTTTAAAAGCTCTATCTAATTCTCTCTTGAAAGCATTCAGATAATTGGCCTCCACCGCCTTCTGAGGCAGAGAATTCCACAGATTCACAACTCTCTGGGTGAAAAGGTTTTTCCTCATCTCCGTTCTAAATGGCTTACACCTTATTCTTAAACTGTAGCCCCTGGTTCTGGACTTCCCCAACATCGGGAACATGTTTCCAGCCTCTAGCGTGTCCAATCCCTCTCTGGGATAATAATCGTATATGTTTCAATAAGATTCCCTCTCATCCTCCTAAATTCCAGTGTATACAAGCCCAGTCGCTCCATTCTTTCAACATATGACAGTCCCACCATCTCAGGAATTAACCTCGTGAACCTCCGCTACACTCTCTCAATAGCAAGAATGTCCTTCCTCAAATTTGGAGACCAAAACTGCATACAATACTCCAGGTGTGTTCTCCCTAGGGCCCGGTACAACTATAGAAGGACCTCTTTGCTCCTATACTCAACTCCTCTTGTTATGAAGGCCAACATGCCATTAGCTTTCTTCACTGCCTGCTGTACCTGCCTGCTTACCTTCAGTGATTTTGAGTCAAGAGTCAAGTCCAGAGAGTTTTATTGTCATGTGTCCCAGATAGGCCAATGACATTCTTACTTGCTGCAGCACAACAGAATATGTAAACATAATACAGAACTGGAGATAATGTTCAGTGTGTCTATAAACCACAGACCATATATACACAATAAATAGACAGATAAAGTGCAATGGTACTAATAGACAGTTATTGTTCAGAGCTTATTTGATGTTGTGTTTAATAGCCTGATGGCTGTGGGGAAGAAGCAGTTCCTGTACCTGGATGTTACAGATTTCAGGCTCCTGTACCTTCTTCCCGATGGCAACGGATGGTGTGGGTCTTTGATGATGTTGGCAGCCTTTTTGAGGCAGCGACTTTTGAGGAACTCCCACCGAGATGTCTTTGGTTTGGGATGCTTGGCTTCAAACATCTTCCTTGTTGTTTGCTATTATTTGCTATTATTGCAGGCTGTGGAAATGTCCAAGTGATTCATTTTGAGTTCAACGTTGGTTTAGTTTTTTACTTTTAGAAATCTCATTTGGATCCATGTCTATTCTCATTTCTGTTTACACGTAGATTAAATTCAAAAATGTAAATGTTTAGATCTACCTCATTGATTGGATGTGCTAAAAGTGCCCATGCAGTAGCAGCTACACACTGCTGTCTGCCTTCAAATTTTGGTTCCAATTAATACAATGACATCAAAAGGGGAGCACAACATTCTGCCACTGGCAAAGATTAATTTCTTGACACTTGTTCTTATTTGTCACTTCAATCAAATGGAAAAGCTAAACAAAGACCTTATAAGATCATACGTTTGTGAGATTACTTGTATGTACAATTTGAATTCATGTTTAAAAAAATCTGGCTTTATAACTGGTACTGGCTGGACCATACGAATGATCGCTTGTTACTTAATTATTATTGAAGAGTTAAATGATCATACTCTGTAATGTTTGTGTAATTGTGAAGCTAAAGTCAATCTCCCTGTTGCATGTAAATGCAATCGCATTGGCGACATGTACAGTCCCATCATTTTCCCACTAGAAAATGTGGACACTTGCTCAATTTTCTCCAGATACATCCACCACCTTATTGCCTGCGATTCAATTAACAGGCCCAGATAAACCATGATGTTGAGCCAGCAGGAAACAATTCTGAATGAATTAGCACAGACACCAACGGCAATCTAAATGTTGATGCTAAACAAACACTATTCTAAAGATTCATTGTGGTCTTGGATGATCAAACTCTCCAGGAAAATTCAGCAGGAGCTCAGCTGAAGTATCTTGCGAATGTCTTTTATACCTATGTTTTGGTAGTTTGGTTGACGTTTTGTAGAAATTACCATCAATAATTCATAATCTCAGAATTTGTGAGACACCATCTTGCTCGAACAGCACATCATTCAGCTCCACAATCCTCCTCCCAACCCCCTCCCCCACATTCAACTAGGTATTCACTGAACTCCATTTACAGCTTTTGTTTTATATTCTTTGATATCTATACCTATCATTTATTTTCAATCTCGGATTTAAAGAATTCTCTTAATCTAGCATTCATAGGCATTTGATGGAAATGTTGACATTTCATCTGTCAGCAATAACTCTTTCTTGCATTGATGCAATCACAAAAAAGGTGTGCCAGGATCTCTACTTTCTTAGAAGTTTAAAGCGATTTATCATGTCATTCATCAATAAACTTCAGTAGAACTACTATAGGTAGTTTCATGACTGATTGTATCATGGTCTGGTATAGCAATTCCAATGCATAGGAATGCATTGAGTTTTATGAACTCAACCCAGTCCATCATGGGCACCTTCCTCCCCACCATCAAAAGTATTTATATGAGGCATTGCCCCAAGAAGGCAGCAGCTATCATCAAGGAAACCCACCAACTGAGACATGCCCTCTTCTTCCTGTTACCATTGGACAGGAGGTAGAGAAACCTGAAGTCCCATACCAGCAGGTTCAGGAACAGCTATTTCCCTACAACTATCTGGATCTTGAAGCGACCCGCAAAAACCCAAATCCAACCTCAACACCGGAATAATACAGACCACCTCTTGCGGTGCTACAGACTTGTTTTTTTTTTTCCTCTCTATTGTGTTTTGCACTAATGTCTTGTTTTCATTGCACAGTCCTTTTTTTAACCATCTTGTAGAATCTATGTGTATTTTATGTAAGATTTATGTTTGGTGAGTGTCATCTTTGTACTTGTGCATATGCAATAAATGTGGCTTCACTTGACTTGACTCTTCCTGATTTCACTTCTTAATGATTTGCTCTGATTCGAATATCATGACATTTTTGATTTCCCCCCACAGGAAGATACATTTTCTGCTCCACCTTATTAAATACATTCATCACATGGAGATCAGATCATTTCTATTTTTCTAAATGTGAGGGTATACAAGTCAGGTTTGTGCAACTAGTTCTAAAAGATTATCCCGTTAAATCCTGAAAACTTTCAGGATTCTTCATCTGTAGAGTGAGTCTTCTATCTATGGATCAATAACCTGAACATTTTCTTTGGTTCTTTATCGATTCCCCTCACAGAAAGCTTGACATACAAAGCAGTTGTTGTCATACACTGCTCCGTCATGGTCTAAATATAAAATCAGTTTGCAGGCTTTCTTTTCATAAGGTAAGTACTTGAAGAAAGGACTTTTTTGTCTTCTTGGGAGGCAAAATAGATTGGGTGTCAAAGCTGGTTGTAGATGGCTGATGTTTGATGGGTCACACATCCCTCTACATGCACCAGTCTTTGTTTTTATTCAGCACAATTACATTGAGATATTTATTTCACTCTGACATCAGAATGATAGATACTCTCTGAAGACCATCAAACCTCTTCTGTGAAGCAGCAGTTTTTTTTTTCAGTTTTCAGAGACGCACAGTGACAATGGAGGAGGATATAAAATGCTGGAGCAACTCAGCGGGTCAGGCAGCATCTCTTGAGAACATGGATAGGTGACGTTTCAGGTCATGACCCTTCTTCAGACTGTTTGAAGAAGAGTCCCGACCCGAAACATTACCTATCAAATACCTGTTTGTGAGGCGGCACAGTGGCACTGCGGTAGAGTTGCTGCCTTACAGCGCTTGCAGCGCCAGAGACACGGGTTCAATCCTGAATACGGGTGCTGTCTGTTAGAGGTTTGTACATTCTCCCCTTATGGGTTTACAGCGAGATCTTCGGTTTCCTCCCACACCAAAGACGTACAGTAGGTAAGTTGGCTTGGTAAATGTATAAATTGCTCCTAGTGTATGTTGGATAGTGTTAATGTACAGGGATCATTGGTCAGCTCCTACCCAGAGGGCTGAAGAGTCTGTTTCCGCACTGTATCTCTAACTTAACCTAAGCTAACCATGTTCTCCAGAAATGCTGTCTGACCCATTGAGTTACTCCAGCACTTTATGTCTTCTTTTGTAAACCAGCATTTGCAGTTCTTGTTTCTAAGAAGTAGTGACTATCTTCTTTGATGAAATTACGATAAAATCTTTTTTTTAATTAACTCTTCATGAATTCCATAAATATCAAGTCAAGTCACTTTTATTTATATAGCACATATAAAAACCAATTCTCATCGGCCAAAGTGCTTTACATTGGTATGAATAGTACAACAAACAACAGTGGTTCATAGATTAAATACAAACATCACTACATACATATAGCCCTCGCTCAGAGGATATCATCCTCCATGCTCTTTTTCCATCCAGATTCCTCACTCCATTGAGATAAAAAATAATCTAACTGTCCTCTACTCTAATTTGTTGCCTCTCACATCTCAAAATATCTCATTTTCAACTTCTCACTTTCAATCATCCCTTGTTTATAATGTTGTAAACTAAATTTAGTTATACCTCATACTTTCTCAACCTATTTCTCTCCTCAGCTTAGTAATACAGCTGTATAAATTCAAAGAGTTCATAATGCAACGTATATTTGGTTAATACGGTTTTAAGACCTATGCACACCCATGTACAGACGGGACATCGAAGGACGAGAAGCCAAAGCCAAGAAGTGGAAGCCAGAATACTGAATGGACACGACTGTGAAAGGATACAAACCCGAACGGGCACCATGCCTCAAGGACACAAACCTGAACGGAAACCACGCCGCAAAGACAAGGCGCAGAACGGACATGACGTCGAAAAGCCACCGAACGTACATGATGTCTCCGTTGACGGGATTTGTCCTAGACCTTGCTACCAATAGCTCCAGACCCCTGCGCCCATCACATCACTGGCTGGGGGGGAGACAGGAGGGGGAGCTTGAGCTTGAGTTTGTAAAATGGTGGCAGTGACTCCAAGCTGCTGCAATTGCCACAGAGGCAGTGATGTGATGGATGCCGCAGGGGTCTGGATCAATCGCTGACCTTTGTCGATGACTGACAAGGTGTCGGACCAATCCCATCCCTGGAGACGTCATGTCCGTTCTGCATCTTGTCTTTGCGGCGTGGTGTCCATTCGGGTTCGTATACTTTTGGCGTGGTGTCTGTTCGGGTTCGTATCCTTTCCGTGTGGTGCATTTTCGGCTTTGTGTCCCTTCGGCATGAGGTATTTTCGGTATCTTGGCTTTTCGGCGTGATGTACTTTTGGTATCTGGGCTTCCACTTTGTGGCCTCGGCTTCTCGTCCTTTGACGTCCCATCCGGGTACCCAAACACACCACGCAGTAAGAATTTGATACAGTGTATTATCAACCACAGTTGTTCACATTCAATAATGGATAGCTGGTTGGAAGCTCCAAAGTTGTTACTTACCATACACAACAGCAATGATGACGAACCTACAATGCAATATGGTATTGCATTGTAGGTACCTCGTCTCTGTCCAGGGACCCCGACGGTCCTTTCAGGTTAGGCAGAAATTCACTTACACCTCCTCTGACCTCATCTACTGTATCCATTGTACTATTATACATTGGCGAGACCAAACGCAGATTGGGCAATCGTTTCGCGGAACATCTTTGCTCAGCCCGCGTGAACCAACTTGATCTCCCGGTTGCTGGACACTTTAATTCTCCTTCCCATTCCTACACAGACCTTTCTGTCCTCGGTCTCCTTCATTGTCAGAGTGAGGCTAAATGCAAATTGGAAGAACAGCATCTCATATTTTGCTTGGGCAGCTTACAGCCCAGTGGTATGAATATTGATTTCTCTCACTTCAGGTAGCCTCAACATTCCCTCTCCATCCCTCCCCCACCCAAGTCGCACTAGCTTCTTATTTTCACCCTACAACCAGCTTACAATGGCCTGTTTCCTTTATCATCGTTACTTTTTTGCATATCTTTCATTCATTCTTCTTTATCTCCACATCACCATCTATATCTCTTGTTTCCCTTGTCCCTAACCAGTCTGAAGAAGGGTCTCGCCCCGAAACATCACCCATTCCTTCTCACCAGAGATGTTGCCTGTCCTGCTGAGTTACTCCAGCTTTTTGTGTCTATCTTCGGTTTAAATCAGCACCTGCAGTTCCTTCTTACACAATGCAATATGGGTAGTGGGTGTGGGATATTGCAACTCTAGGACTATGACGGTAACTGTTTGCAAGGGAGAAGAGGTTGGAGTTGTCTAAATTGAATAGTGAAAGTGGCAGGTATTGGCAGATAAGCTGCATAATTACAAAATGATGAGGGGACATGTTAATCCAACATCTTCAGAGTTTTAAGTGTGGTACACGTGAAGATGTTCAACCACAGAGCTGAAGAAATGGTTGGTCAAGCTGAAGAGCCTGTTGAAGAAGTGTAACTACAAGATGTATTCAGAAAAAGACACAAAGTGCTGGAGTAACTCAGCAGGTCAGGCAGCATCTATGGAGAACATGGATGGGCAACCTTTTGGGTCGGGATCATTCTTCAGACTTACAAGCTCACAGTATGAATGTTGAATTCTCTAATATTAAGTAACTACCATACATACAACTCATTCCCCACCCCCTCCTCATTTTTCCATCTCTCATCTCTGTTTCCCACTTAGATCTGCACCCATTTCTTCTTTTCCCCTTGTCCTGTGCCCTCCCACCTAAATTCGTTCCTCTGGCTTCACATTTCACGCCTAGTCTTTTCTATCTCCTCATCTCAATCTTTTTGGCTTTTTATCTCTGGCCTTTGTCCAACCATCACCTATCCACATTGACCTGCCCAATCCCCCCCACCCTCCCCCTCTCCCCAATTAGTCTGCAGCAGGATCCCGACCTGAATCATTACCTGCCAAGGATCTGCAGAGATGCTGCCTATCCAGATAAGTAGTGAACTGTGGTTTTCTGCATTAAGCTTGAAGTGGAACAGCCCAATAACCATTCTGCTCAAAGATATTGTTGCAAAATTCGTCAGTACATGTGAGCCAAGACCCTACACAGAAAGAGTTTTTCTTGTGCACTTATCCATGGTGGAGTGTCCTAAGGAAATTAAGCGAGTCTGAGGGGTCTGAGGAGAGGAAAGAAAACCACCTGTATTTTTTACTCACAAAGCTGTGTAAACTACCAGTCATACAGCAAACACAGTGTGGCATTTTATTACCAGTATGCCATCCTGGTCAGTACTGAATTACTTTCACCCCTGGAGAAGGGATGGCAAGGAAGAAGCTTAAGGGAGAGGAGGGAGGGGGTTGGGGCTAATGTCAGGGTAATTGGGATCTCAAATAAAATCTTTGTGGAGCATATGGGACAAAGGCAACTGGAGTTAAATAGAGTCATAGGGTCATACAATGTGGAAACTTCGACCCAACTTGCTCACGCAGACCAACATGCCCCATCTACACTAGTCCCACCTGCCAGCCTTTGGCCCATATCCATCTAAATCTATCCTATCCATGTACTTGTCTAAATGCTTCTTAAACCTTGAGGTCCTGTCTCAACTACCTCCTCCGGCAGCTTGTTCATTTGTGTTAAAAAATCTCTTACTATGGTAAGCTGCCAAGAATTGGGGGCAATATATCAGTTATGATTGTGGAGGGGTGGTTGGGAAGAGTTTCAGCGAACTATCCAAGGTGGATTCCCTGTTGCTTGGAAACTGTCAGGCCAGTACATCTCACAAGAGGGATACGGGATATGGGGAAAAGGGATATGGGGAAAAAAGCAGGATCGGGGTACTGATTTTGGATGATCAGCCATGATCATATTGAATAGAGGAGCTGGCTCGAAGTGCCGAATGACCTACTCCTGCACCTATTTTCTATGTTAAGACCTGCGTCAAAATAGGTGACTGCTTAGTTACTGGGCATTGAGCATGTCACTTTAAATCACAGCCAGACGGACGATAGATATGTTGTGCAACTTAGTTTACAGTAGTTTAGCTTAGTTTACAGATACGTGGAAACAGGCCCTTCAGCCGACCAGCGATCCCTGCACATTAACACAATCATACACACACTAGGGACAATTTACATTTATACCAAGCCAATTTACCTACATACCTGTACGTCTTAGGAGTGTGGGAGGAAACCGAAGATCTTGGAGAAAACCCACGCAGGTCACGGGGAGAACGTACAAACTCCGTACAGACAGCACCCATAGTCGAGGTCGAACCTGGGTCTCCGACGTTGCAAATGCTGTAAGGCAGCAACCCTCCCACTGCGCCACTGTGCCTGCCCTACTGTTAGTGTGAAGTGTTGTGTAAGTTTGAATGTAGGGTTGAAAAGCAAACTGATTATCTTTGTTTTATTTCTCATCGCTGGCAACATTAATCTGTTACTAATCAATGTAAAATTAAAGCTGTTGGCTCTGCGTCACTGGACTGCAGGATTACATTTCTACGAACACAAAGCTACGATCATAATGTGCTTTGACACCAGTAACATACTGAAAATTCGAGTGTCTAAATTCCAAAAGACAGTACTGGGACTCTTGCGTGAACTGGTACCAAGCAAAAGCGTCAATGAGAAATAACCATCTTTTATTTTTGCTCTTTCGTCACACGCACAAGACCACAGCTACTGCCCAGCATTTGCCTTACACCGCACCTGATTTGAGACCGATTTCCAGCAGCACAAACAACTGCTTTTCAATTCAACGAGCAGACTACCACGTAAATTCTTGTCAATCACTAAAACGTATACACTGTGGGGAGTCAGTGAGTAGGGCTATCTTAAGTGCACATAAGGAGCTGCACATCTCACACTCCACAGCACTTTGGGAAGGGAGAGTGACTGTTAGACCGTGATTATATGCTGTAGAAATATTGCAGAGCAGCAGCAGTCGTTAAAAAGATCCACTTCAATTTTTGTACATCTGAAAACTGCAGTGAAGTGGTTGTTGCCCTTTTATCTTTGATATTGTTGAAGAAGATTGCCGTCAGATTCGGGCACACTGTGATTAGTGTTTATTACCACAAAGGAAATGTAAAAAGGACAAAACAAGTTTTTCCATGACTGGCAATCGCAGTCTTAGAGAAGGCTTTAAGTTTGTTTTGATGATCCTGTCTGTGGATTTGGAGAAAAAAAGACACAAAGTGCTGGAATAACTCACTCCAGATAGATCCATGTTCTCCGAGATGCTGCCTGACCCACTGAGTTACTCCAGCACTTTTGTGTGTCTTTTTTTGTAAACCAACAGCTGCAGTTCCTTGCATCCACAAGGGATTTGGAAGATATTGCAGGACCTTGGTGATATCCCCCCCTAACGTTTTGTCTGCTGAAGGTGGTCCATGATTCAAATACACATGGGGCAAAAAGGATCACTGCTGCCTAGCAAACTCTGAGCTTAATCCTAGGACTGAGATATTCATCGTAAGCACATTTTTCCTCAGGTGTCCACACTGAACGCAATAATGAATGACATCCTCAATGCCTTGATTTACTGAGAGGTGGCTGGAGGTATCATTTTGGTAGATCTTTATTGCAAGTGATACTTCTTTGCAGAGTGGGCAGGTTAGCATAGGACCTTTGTTTCATGGATGTTAAGTGAATGCCCATGCTTTCACATGCTTCAGTGAACTAGTTGATAATGACTTGGAGCATGACCTACAAATAAGCACACGCACATGCACACGCACACACACACTCATGTCAGCTGCAGACTGCAGCTCGACTGCTAAGCTTGAAATGACATTCGTTCTGCAGACATAACAACATTTGAACCATTTCCTATTTGTTCTGCAGATTTGCTTCACTCCAGCAGGAAGTTTGTTGGAGGCGAGATGAAGTGAGAAATATCGAGGAAAGTTTTGTGGCAATAACGCAGACTTGGTTGATACAAGTGACTTGCTTGAACAAGGCTGTATTGACATTTTCAAGAACCATCCAAATACATTGTGGCGTATCACTATGACATTCCTTTCACTCCCCCAAGTTTAATGGTCACCATGGTCAGATTACCTCCCCACCCGCCCCCTGCCCACCCCCCCCCCAGATTTTGATGATCTCCATAATTTTTGTACTTTTTGAAAAATCAGTCGAAGTATTTTCTTTGACAGACACAAAATGCTGGAGTAACTCAGCGGGTCAAACAGCATCCCTTGAGTAAATGGATGAGTGACGTTTCGGATCGGGATCCTTCTTCAGATGCCCAACCCAAAACATCACCCATCCATTTTCTCCAGGTTTCTGCCTGACCCATTGAGTTATTCCAGCACTTTGTGTCTATCTTTGGTATAAACCAGCATCTGCAGTTCTTTGTTTCTACAAATTTAATTTCCCCCTATTTAGCTCATTTTACAATTTAGCTCCTTTTACTTTCAGGATCCAGGTTCCAGATCCTTTCTCAGCTTAATGGCCAGTAATTGTGGAATATAATGGAACCAGGATTATGGCAACTTAATCTTCCAGTTAATTCTCCTCGGATAATCAACTCGTCAAAGTATTGCTGCAGCTCTCTATCTGTTCAGAAAGAGCTGTCATATTGAAAAGCTCCAATATGAAGTAATTGATATGAAACATTAATTATTTTACTCATCTCATTTGCTGTCTGACTGGCTGTGTATTCCCAACAGTTTTCTATTTTTTTAATTTAAGAATTATCTTATTGTTGAGCTTATAGCAGAACTTGAGAGGGGATGGGGTGCTGAGAGGAGTGGGGGGAATGGGTGGGGGGGGGACGGGGTTGGTTATGAATGGCTCCCAGTAATGGACACAGGGATTATGACATCTGATTAGCCCATATCCATTGCTTCCAGTACAGGCAGCATGCTAGGGACCTGCTAACTCTGTTGTATCTCTTAATTTACAGGTCACAGTGCCAACCCTGCTGATCGCTATCATGTTGCCAGGCAACAAGGACCACTCAATGCCAAACTAAATCACTTATAGTACCTCCTTAAAGGGGTGGTGACTTGTGGCTGCACGACTTGCGGCTGCAGCAGGTGCTTGCAAGTATTTCGGAATTCATTCTTCCCCACAAGGTTTAGAACAGATTTAGTTTAGTTTATTTCAGTTTTGTTTTCTTTTAGTTTAGTTTAGTTTATTGTCACATGTACTGAGGTACAGTGAAAAGCCTTTTTGTTGCATGCTATCCAGTGAGTAGAAAGACAGTACATGATTACAATCAAGCCATCACAGTGTACAGGTACAGCATAAAGGGAATAATGTTCAGTGCAAGTTCAAGTCCAGTAAAGTCCGATTAAAGATACTCCGAGGGTCTCCCAATGAGGACGATGATAGGTCAGGACTGCTCTCTAGTTGGTGATTGGATGGTTCAGTTGCTTGATAACAGCTGGAAAGAAACTGTCCCTGAATCTGGAAGCGTGAGTTCACACACTTCTGTAACTCTTGTCTGATGGGAGAGAGGAGAAGAGGGAACAAAATCCTCCAGTGTTAATCTTCCCCTAAGTCTGAACTTGGCCTCAGAACAAAGTAATGGGCAAGTTACTGTATGTCAGGAAGCCAGGAGACCCTGTTACATACTCTTTGAAAGAATTGCAATGTACAGACATTGTAGGTCCACAAGCCCAAGGACATAGAAGTATTACTACAAGACGTTACAGTCAAGGTAATGCCCCTGTCCCACTTAGGCGATTTTGTAGGTGACTACAGGCGACTAGGGTGTCGCCTGTATGCTCTCCTCAGTCGCCCAAAGAGTCGTACCTTTTTTCTGGTCGCCGCTGGATTTTGAAATGTTCGAAACCTTTCAGTGAGAGTCGGTGCCCGTGGACTTGACGCCAACGATCATAGCCTGACAGGTACTGTCGCCAGGATGACGTAGGTTGTCGCCGGTGCTGACTTTGGTGAATTCCAATGGCGACTACCTACGTCAACCTACGTCAACTGGCGACTGAATTGTCTTACCTTGTCGCGGGTGGACATTGGTTGTCGTGGGTGTGGTCGAGGGTGGACGTCCTAATGATCGCCGGTTGTCGGTACCTTGCCATAGCTTGACGTCGACTAGGAGGTAGGTTGTTGTAGACATTGTCGTAGACATTGTTGTAGGAGGGGTCCAGTTGCCGTTTTTTCGGTGACCTGCTATGACTATGAAAGTCGCCGACAGTCGCCAAAAAAATCGCCTAAGTGGGACAGGCCCATTAGTGTGCATTAAGCTCCCTCGCTTGCACCACTGGCTACCACAGGTACTACTGGTTACATCTTAGCTAAGAAGAATCACGGTTTGCACCTAATATTGTTGAACAACAGCCTGGCACGATTACCAGAGCTGCCTTGCACTAAACGACACAAACACAACTCACAAATATATCTCACCCACTACAAAGACTATGTATAACAGGATGTTGACAATTACTCAACTACTAAGAGATGCCAACTGAACAGAAATAGTTAAAAGAACAAATAATTTTGACGCATTATTATTGTTTGGTTTAGAGATGCAGGGTCTAAGCGGGCCCTTCACCCCACTGAGTCTGTGCCGTCCAGCGATCCCCTTACACTACCACTATTTTTACCTAAGCCAATTAACCTACAAGCCAGTACATCTTTGAAATGTGGGAGGAAACACCCGGAGAAAACCCACGTGGTCACGGGGAGAAGGTACAAACTCCCTAAAAAACAGCACCATTAGTCAGGATCGAACCCGTTTCTCTGATGTTGTAAGAGAGCAACTCTACAGCCCCTCATTTTAGTAAAACAAATTTAAGCCACAAGCCTCCAACATTCCCGACACCTCCAGCTAGTGACCATGAAGTTTAGGGCAGCACAGTGGTGCAGCTGGCAGAGCTACTGCCTCACAGCGCCAGAGGCCCAAGTTCAATCCTGACCTCGGGTGCTCTCTGTGTGGAGTTTGAATGTTTTGCACTGTGATTCCTTGGGATTCCTCAGGTGCTCCGGTTTCCTCCCACATCCCAAAGACATGTGGGTTGTAGGTGAATTGGCGCCTGTATATTGCCCCTAGTGCATAAGGAGTGGATGAGAAAGTGGGATAACATAGAACTAGTTTAAAATGGGGCAAAACACTGAATTTTTAATTAATCTGAAATGGTGCTGAGCTAGCTTTGATTTGTTAAAAATGTACAGGATAAACTTTGATCTGAGGGATTTCAGCTTGTAGCTTGGAACTCAAATATCACTGCACCTTAATTGGTGCATGTGACAATAAATTTGAACGAACTTGAACAAACTTTTTGAGATTGCAAATGTTATAATGTTTATAATGTTTTCATTAAATCCTGTCAAATGCCCAACTGAGTATCTCCTGATGCCGGAAGTAATTTGAACACTTGGACAACTGTTGGATTTTATGCAAGTCTGATTCTGAAATGAAAGGTTCATTTCATTAGATAATGCCATCCCCACTGCACTCACATAATACTATTGATAATGATCCAACAGTGGAGCTGGGGTCAGCAGTGTATCAACCCTTGGTGGAACTTAAAGTGCAAGGGCATTTTTGAAAATAGAGGAAGCATGGTAGTGGAAAAATTAATTACTTTTTTACGATTCGGAAAAGAATGAGAGACCATATTGGAGCGCTCTCATGCAAGGTCGATGCCCTGCAATTTTTTAAATAGTGGCTCATCTCTTCAAAGCTGTCATGCAGTGGTGCTGAATTGCTGTAAGTATATTTATTCAATATTTTTAATGAGCCTTTGAAGCAGTTTGTGTATATAACGAAAGGACACAGAATTCACTGATTGATCGGTGGTCTTTAACCCTGTGGATCTGATAATATGGGGAGTCATCCTCGTATGCACTTCAGTTGAGATACAAGATACAAGATACATTTATTTGTCACGTGTGCCAATTGGCACAGTGAAATGAAATCACCATACAGCCATACAGTAAAAATAAAGAACACAACATGTAGATAGAAATTCAACATAAAACACCCCCACACAGCAGGATCAAAGTTTCCCACTGTGAGGGAAGGCACCAGTCAGTCTCTTCCCAATGTTTCCCACTGTTCACCCGTGGTCGGGGCCTCCCCGAGCCCTCCGCAGTCGCCGCTACGGGCGGCCCGATGTTCAGGCCCCCTCGCCGGGGTGATGTAAGTCCGACGTCAGGGCTGGAGGAGGTCCTCAGCGGCCTGGACCCTGAGTCGGCCCCCTCCTCGTCCGCAGCTCCCAAAGTCCGCAGAGTGGAGATACAACACTGGCAGCCCTCGGCAAAGGGCCCCAGGACTCCACGGAGTTGTTCAGCGCCGCCCGTGTTGGAAGCTCTCCAAACCAGAGCTCCACGATGTTGGAGCAGCGGCCAACGCTGCGGAGCCCCAAATGGCGACCCAGATAGGCATCGCCCGCTCTGCGGTGACTCCAGCGCCCCGCCACCGCTGTTGCAGCTCTGGTCCGGTTCCCGGTCCCCGGCAGGAGGTAGGCCGCGAGGTGGGGGGCGAGGACGTGACTCGGAGAAATAGTCGCGACCCCGCCAGGAAGTGACTGGGAGTTAGTTTCCCCCTTACCCTGCCCCCCTCCCCCACATAGAAAAGTTAAAGTTTCCTCCAAAAACAGACTTTTAACATCCACAGCTGTTCACATTGTTGGTTCCTATACTTGCAAAGCAGGAACAAAGCCAAGTCATCTACTGCTAGTCATTCTGTTTGGTGTCTTTAGGCACTGTGCTCCAGTTGGACTATGTTCCTAATGTTAGGTAGAATCGAGCTTGAACCAGTCTAATGTCAGTACCCCACCGCCAACCCCTCACCCCCTCGGTTTCCTCCCACATCCCAAGGACATGCACGTTTGTAGGTGAATTGGCCTTTATAAAATTGCCCCTAGTGTGTAGGGTGTGAATGAGATAGTGGGATAACATAGAACTAGTTATTGATGGTTGGCTTGGACTCTGTAGGCAGTAGGGCTTGTATCTCTAATCTAATCTAAACTAAACTATATTAAAACTAAACTAAACTAAACTAAATTAAACTAAAACTAAACAAAGACAGGTTGAATATCATGCAGTTCTTCTTTAGAATTATGAATGTGTGGCTTGGTATCCGAACAATAATTCTGGAGCCATTTATGAAATAACTGTAACTGCTATAAAATTATGTTTTTCTTTCTCTTCTTCATTTGGGAAGTGTTAAGTTCTCTTTTTATTTTGAGAACTGATGGTGATTAGTTACTTTCTCAACTAGCTATCCTCCTCTCTTCCATCTTATGATCAATAATAAATCAAAAATGATTATAAGGGATGCCCCACAGCATGCACTAGAAGCAATTTTTTAAAAAGAATTACAGCTCTTTGAAGAGGGCTTCTTCAGGACCTCCTGCAGTCCACTCTTTTGATCAATAGGCAGTACAGGGAATATACTGATAGGAGACGTATATACAATACCGTACACATCGTAGGAAAGAGTTGCTGACCAGTTCCATTCTGATTGCTAAGGATCCAGTTGCATTTATTTTAGTTTTGGGCTAAATCTTTTAGAATATCTGGTGGAATCTGAGCAGAGATAACTGAGACTTTTCCTGTCTTGCTTCAATGAAGATGTGTGAGTCCAAGTACTGGATCAGTTTACGGTGCATTAAAACTCAGTAACAGTTTGCACGTACGGAGCATCTTTAAACCCCTGTCTCACTGTGCGAGTTGGCCCACGAGTGACCCTGAGTTTTCACTCGTGGTGATCACGTAGCGGGAACGTCGGAACTCGCACGAGCAACTTATCGACTCGTGCCGCTAACGGCAGGTACTCGGGAAACTTGTTAACTCGTGAAAAAAATCAAACATGTTTGATATTTTCCACGAGTCAAATTAACTGTTCAAGTTAAAAATGGAAACATTTAAACTCGTTGTAATAACGTAGTGGCCCCGTGCGTTTATCTTAGTGTCTCGTGAGTCTACCGTGGGAACTTTAATAATCTGTTCTTTTGCTCGAGTAAAGACTGAACCAAATATAGACACAAAATGCTGGAGTAACTCAGCGGACCAGGCAGCATCTCTGGAGAGAAGGAATAGAGTCGAGACCCTTCTTCAGACTTACCCGAAATGCCACCCATTCCTTCGCTCCAGAGATGCAGCCTGTCCCGCCGAGTTACTCCAGCATTTTGTGTCTATCTTCGGCCTTTCTGCCACTTGTCCTTTATTACTGAGGCGCCTGCCCCGTGGCTTCACTCTGTCTCAATGAACGGCTTAGGACACGGTTAAAGACCTGCCGAAGGGGCAAGTCTGGGGTGGTGGGTGGGATGTGTCCACGTGTGATGCTCCATCCACCCCCCCGGGGCCGAGAGTGTGGGATTGGGAAGGAACTGCAGATGCTGGTTCACACCGGAGATAGACACACACAATGCTGGAGTAACTCCGAGGGACAGGCAGCATCTCTGGAGAGATGGGATGGGTGAGATTTCGGGTCGAGACCTTACTTCAGACTTCTCCAGAGATCCCGCTGAGCTTAGTCCAGTAGTTGGTGTCTATCCCGGTGACGGGGAGCCGGGCTTGGCCGACCCGCCGCCTCTACTTGCCGGTCAGTCCGGTGATCATCGCCCTCCGCCCGGGATGCAGCGGAGGTTTCCATCCGGTGAGTTGTCCAGCGCTCACGGTGGACGAGGGAGGACAGCAATAGGCCAGGTGAATGAATACAGCACATAAATGAGTCGACCTTTAATATTTTTTGATTTTATGTTTTAATTTACAAGCTGCTTCAAGCGAGGCAAGTTTTATTTTCAGTCCGAAGAAGGGTCTCGACCCGAAACGTCACCCATTCAACGAAAAAGCTGGAGTAACTCAGCGGGTCAGGCAGCAACTCTGGAGAGAAGGAATAGGTGACTTTTCGGGTCGAGATCCTTCTTCAGAAGACGAGCCCTTATCCAAAACGTCACCTTCTCCAGAGATGTTACCTGGCCCGCGTTACGCCAGCTTGTTGCGTCTGCCTTCCGTTTCTGCCCCTAAAGCCTTGGGATCGTTGCCCTTTGTGTTGGCGTGGAGGGGGAGGGGGCTATTGTGCTGCTTGAATGCCCCCTGCTATCATAGGGACAGGGAAACACAGCGGCTTTTGAGGCTGGTGGGCAATCACTACCAAAGTGTCTGCCTGCAGTCAGCACTCCTCTCCTACACATGTCTCCCGCGCTAACCATCCCGCAGAGAATGATCTTCATCAGCCGAGGTCCCAAGCTAGTCTTCAGCTCATTAAAGAGCTCAGGTGAAATTCGGAGGAAATTTTTAAATGCTGATTTGTCCTCTTGGCACAGCACTTTAAGCAGCTTTTCATATTGTCCAAAGCGAGATCTCCTTTCAAAGAGGGGCTTCACCCACTGAGACCTCTTCTTAATTTTCCTCTTTACTCTTACTCTCTCCCTTCTGCTGTCATTTAACAAGCGTAGTTGCATCAGATTTTGGGCTGCTGCATACAGCGCTTGAACAAAAAACAGCAACACCCTGCTCTCAAATTGCCTTGTTGCAGACATGTTACCAAATGAGCCAATTTAACCAAGGGACGATTTTTATAGTGTGTGAATAAAAGATCATGACGAGTTTTCAACACGTCATGTTGCCTCTGTGTGTGTGTGTGTGTGTGTGTGTGTGTGTGTGTGTGTGTGTGTGTGTGTGTGTGTGTGTGTCTGTCTGTGTGTATCTGTGTGTGTGTGTGTGTGTGTGTGTGTGTGTGTGTGTGTGTGTGTGTGTGTGTGTGTGTGTGTGTGTGTGTGTGTGTGTGTGTGTGTGTGTGTCTCTCTCTCTCTCCCTCTCTGTCTATGTGTGTATCTGTGTGTGTGTCTGCTGTCGGGTCCCGGCGGCCGCTCAATGTCAGTCACCCGAGCTGCTTCCTTCCTCTGAAGTGGTGGCCAGTCCTGCTGTCTGTGTGTATCTGTGTGTGTGTGTGTGTGTGTGTGTGTGTGTGTGTGTGTGTGTGTGTCTCTCTCTCTCCCTCTCTGTCTATCTGTGTGTGTGTCTGCTGTCGGGTCCCGGCGGCCGCTCAATGTCAGTCACCCGAGCTGCTTCCTTCCTCTGAAGTGGCGGCCAGTCCTGCTGTCTGTGTGTATCTGTGTGTGTGTGTGTGTGTGTGTGTGTGTGTGTGTGTGTGTGTGTGTCTCTCTCTCCCTCTCTGTCTATCTGTGTGTATCTGTGTGTGTGTGTGTGTGTGTGTGTGTGTGTGTGTGTGTGTGTGTGTGTCTCTCTCTCCCTCTCTGTCTATCTGTGTGTATCTGTGTGTGTGTGTGTGTGTGTGTGTGTGTGTGTGTGTGTGTCTCTCTCTCTCTCCCTCTCTGTCTATCTGTGTGTGTGTGTGCTGTCGGGTCCCGGCGGCCGCTCAAAGTCACCCGAGCTGCTTCCTTCCTCTGAAGTGGTGGCCAGTCCTGCTGTGTGTGTGTGTGTGTGTGTGTGTGTGTGTGTGTGTGTGTGTGTGTGTGTGTGTGTGTCTCTCTCTCTCCCTCTCTGTCTATCTGTGTGTATCTCTGTGTGTGTGTGTGTGTGTGTCTCTCTCTCTCTCCCTCTCTGTCTATCTGTGTGTGTGTGTGCTGTCGGGTCCCGGCGGCCGCTCAAAGTCACCCGAGCTGCTTCCTTCCTCTGAAGTGGTGGCCAGTCCTGCTGTGTGTGTGTGTGTGTGTGTGTGTGTGTGTGTGTGTGTGTGTGTGTGTGTGTGTGTGTGTGTGTGTGTGTGTGTGTGTGTGTGTGTGTGTGTGTGTCTCTCTCTCTCCCTCTCTGTCTATCTGTTTGTATCTGTGTGTGTGTCTGATGTCGGGTCCCGGCGGCCGCTCAAAGTCACCCGAGCTGCTTCCTTCCTCTGAAGTGGCGGCCAGTCCTGCTGTCTGTGTGTATCTCTCTCTGTCTCTGTGTGTGTGTGTGTGTGTGTGTGTGTGTGTGTGTCTGCTGTCGGGTCCCGGCGGCCGCTCAATGTCAGTCACCCGAGCTGCTTCCTTTTTTAAAATTATTTAAAATAGAGATCCATTGCAAAAAAGTATTTAAAAACATAAAACAACAAGAAATGCTTGGTTACTGGAGGATGCGCATTTTCCCATTGTAGGTCATATCAATAGATGCCGCCGCGCTGAAATAACTCAAAACCACAGGATGGAGATGTATTTTAACATTGTTGCTTTATTAAAACATATCTTCATTCACGGTTGGCTCAAGAGTAACGGGAGAGGAACTTGGTAACTCGGGAGAGGAACTTGGAACATCGCAGCAATGACATACCCGTGGGAACTCGGTTACACACTTGATCATAAACTTGCAGTCTCGTGCACAGCCACGAGTCTTTCACTCGGGGTACCTCGTGGGTCAACTCGCACAGTGAGACAGGGCCATAAGAGTTGAAAATGATTTGGGGCTTTTCCCAGAGGCAAATGCTCAGAAATCAATTGCCTGGTGAACAAACGGCGCTTTATGCTCTACCTGAACTGAAGTGTTTCAATGATGGGGGGGGGGAAGGGGGAATATAGTGGGAGAATTTAGCAGGAGAATTACAGACTGTTGATCCCAGACAGCTGAAGATGGAAGGGAGGGATGAAGCAATGGAAAGAATATGGGAGCTGAGTTTTGTGTTTTCAGCATCTATCTGAATCTTAGGTCACAGAGAGGATGGAACCTAATGACTTGTATTTCCAAATGCCAGTTACTTATGACACCAGATCAATAATGAATACACTGGCACACACAATAAGGTGAATTCACCCAATGGACTTTACTTCTAAAGCCAAACAAGAGGGTCTAGAATCATCCATAAAGCTTCCTCTCTCCCTTCCCCTCTGTGTTCATAAGGGGCAGGTCTGTAGGATCGGGTTAATTGGTCTAATGACCCTTAATTGGACTTGGCAATGACTTGCCTGTGGCCAGGAGGAGTGGATCTTAAAGGGCACGTGCCATAACATTATCTTGTGGTCAGGATGAAGGTTTCAAAGATCATGTGCATTTGTTACTCCTCTCTGCAAATTAATGGTTAGTCTTCCTGAGGAAGGGTGAACATTAATTACATTTCTTCTGGATCAAGATGCTTCAGAATGACATTACTTGCAATAATAGACTGGGAGAGCATTAGTTCTCCTGCACACTTGGTAATTAGATAGTTGAGTTGAGCAAAGAGAGCAGTGTTGATGAGCCAGCTTAGCTCACTGAGAAGGTTTGGAACAGTGACCTCATCTCTGGAAACATGACTATTTCCCAGTTGCCTCCTAACTGTAGGAATCAGAGATTTCTGAGAACAGCCTGTTTTTGCTCCATGCTCAGTGTTGGTGTATTGATTCCACCAATGCCCTTATTTAGACTTGGGACATATGTTAAATTCAGAGATTTTAAATAAAAGGGTATCTCTTTAGTATGACGGGTAAAGCCTCTTGCTCAAATAGTCAGTCTGGCAATTCAGCTAAGACCTTCTGAGAAGTGGTCCCTTCAGCCTAACTCATCCATGCCAACCATTTGCACTTGTTTGACCCATATCTATCTAAACCTACCCTGGGAACCTGACCAGATTTCCTGCAAATATTGTTATTGTATCTGCCTCAACTACTTCCTCTGGCCAATTGGAGAAATTAGGTCCCTCTTGTAGTTGATCTTAATAAGCAAGTCGACACATTACTACAGTTCCACTTTACGGAGCAGCTGGCACATTGTGCATAGCCCGTGTGGATTAGTTTGAGGTCTATCCATTGTCTTCAAATGAGGTCAAAGTTAGGAACCCTTACTGTGGGATCAGTGTGGGAGAATTTGATACCTGGATTCAATCTGCCCCATGATTCGTTCCATCAGAATAGTGGACATATATACACAGCATATGAATATTGGTTGCTATTTCCTAAAATGAGTAGCATGATTTGAATTGGTTTTGTGTTGGTTTAGGAGATGGGAAGTTGGTTTTGCCCATTGAGGGTATTGGTTCTGCAATTGAGGTCTGGAATCGTTGTGAATTGCAGGTGGAGCAAAGTTGGGGAGCTCCAGGAGGCACTTGGCCAGAATGGATTAAGTGTCCCTATCAGCACCCTGATGGAGGCATTTCACTGCACAACTGCGATGCTGTGTAGCAGATTGTTCCAGGGCCAGTGGAGCAGTGTATTTTGTTCTCGCTCTGCTAATTTATGATTCCCCGAGCAGGACTCCAGACCAGGTGTAGTCGTACAGTGAGTTGGTCACACCGCAGGTTAAGCGGCCAGAAAGGGAACGGGTGGCCATTAGCCAGCATAGCAGTAGGCAGGTGGTGCAGGACTCCCCTGCGTTCATCTCCCTCCTAAACAGATATACCATTTTGGATACTGTTGGGGGAGATGGCTCACAGGGGAAGGCAGCAGCAGCCAAGTTCAAAGCACCATTGGTGGCTCTACGGCACAGGAGGGGAGAAAGAAGAGTGGAAGGGCTATAGTAATAGGGGATTCAATAGTAAGGGGAATAGATAGGCGTTTCTGCGGCCGCAAACGAGACTCCAGGATTGTATGTTGCCTCCCTGGTGCAAGGGTCAGGGATGTCACTGAACGGCTGCAGAACATTCTGGAGGGGGAGGGTGAACAGCGCGCTGTCATGGTGCACATTGGCACCAACGATATAGGTAAAAATGGGATGAGGTCCTACAAGGCGAATTTAGGGAGTTAGGAGATAAAAAAAGTAGGACTTCAAAGGTAATAATCTCTGGACTACCAGTGCCACGTGCTAATCAGAGTAGAAATAGGAGGATATTGCAGATGAATATGTGGCTTGAAAAATGGTGCAAGGGGGAGGGATTCAAATTTCTCGGGCATTGGAACCAGTTCTGGGGGAGGTGGGACCAGTACAAACAGGACGGTCTGCACCTGGGCTTGAAGGGAACCAATGTCCTTGGGGGAGTGTTTGCTAGTGCTGTCAGGGAGGATTTAAACTAATGTGGCAGGGGGATGGGAGCATAAGCAGAGAGACAGAGGGATGTAAAATGAGGGTAGAAGCAATAGGTAGCAAGGTGAAAAGTAAAAGTGGCAGGCAGAAAAATCCAGGGCAAAAATCAAAAAGGGCCACTTTTCAACATAATTGTATAAGGGATAAGAGTGTTGTAAAAACAAGCCTGAAGGCTTTGTATCTCAATGCAAATAGCATTCATAATAAGGTGGATGAGTTGAATGTGCAGATAGTTATTAATGAATATGATATAGTTGGGATCACGGAGACATGGCTCCAGGGTGACCAAGGCTGGGAGCTGAACATCCAGGGATATTCAATATTCAGGAGGGATAGACAGAAAGGAAAAGGAGGTGGAGTAGCGTTGCTGGTTAGAGAGGAGATTAACGCAATAGAAAGGAAGGACATTAGCTTGGAGGATGTGGAATCGATATGGGTAGAGCTATGAAACACTAAGGGGCAGAAAACACTAGTGGGAGTTGTGTACAGGCCACCTAACAGTATATAATAGGGTGACTTCAATCTACATATAGATTGGGTGAATCAAATTGGCAGGGGTGCTGAGGAAGAGGATTTCTTGGAATGTATGTGGGATAGTTTTCTACACCAACATGTAGAGGAACCAACGAGAGAGCAGGCTATTCTAAATTGGGTACTGAGTAATGAGGAAGGGTTAGTTAGCAGTCTTGTTGTGCGTGGCCCCTTGAGCAAGAGTGACCATAATATGGTTGAGTTCTTCATTAGGATGGAGAGTGACATTGTTAATTCAGAAACAAGGGTTCTGAACTTAAAGAAAGGTAACTTTGAGGGTATGAGACGTGAATTGGCCAAGATAGACTGGCAAGTGATTCTTAAAGGGTTGACGGTGGATATGCAATGGAAGGCATTTAAAGACTACGACAATGGATGAGCTACAACAATTGTTTATCCCAGTTTGGCAAAAGAATAAATCAGGGAAGATAGTGCATCCGTGGATAACAAGGGAAATCAGGGATAGTATCAAAACTAAAGATGAAGCATACAAATTAGCCAGAAAAAGCAGCCTACCAGAGGACTGGGAGAGTCCAGCAGAGGAGGACAAAGTGCTTAATTAGGAAAGGGAAAATAGATTATGAAACAAAACTGGCAGGGAACATAAAAACAGACTGCAAAGGGGTTTTATAGATATGTGAAGAGAAAAAGGTTAGTTAAAACAAATGTAGGTCCCTTGCAGTCAGAAACTGGTGAATTGATTATGGGGAACAAGGACATGGCAGACCAATTGAATAACTACTTTGGTTCTGTCTTCACTAAGGAAGACATAAATAATCTGACGGAAATAGCAGGGGACCGGGGGTCAAATTAGATGGAGGAACTGAGTGAAATCCAGGTTAGCCGGGAAGTGGTGTTAGGTAAATTGAATGGATTAAAGGCCGATAAATCCCCAGGGCCAGATAGGCTGCATCCCAGAGTACTTAAGGAAGTAGCCCCAGAAATAGTGGATGCATTAGTGATAAATTTTCAAAACTCTTTAGATTCTGGGGTAGTTCCTGAGGATTGGAGGGTAGCTAATGTAACCTCACTTTTTAAAAAGGGAGGGAGAGAGAAAACGGGGAATTACAGACCAGTTAGTCAAACATCGGTAGTGGGGAAAATGCTAGAGTCAGTTATTAAAGATGGGATAGCAGCACATTTGGAAAGCAGTGACATCATTGGACAAAGTCAGCATGGTTTTATGAAAGGTAAATCATGTCTGACGAATCTTATAGAATTTTTCGAGGATGTAACTAGTAGAGTGGATAAGGGAGAACCTGTAGATGTGTTATATCTAGGCTTTCAGAAGGCTTTCGACAAGGTCCCATATAAGAGATTAGCATACAAACTTAAAGCACACGGTATTGGGGGTTCAGTATTGATATGGATAGAGAACTGGCTGGCAGACAGGAAGCAAAGAGTAGGAGTAGTGACTAGTGGGGTACTAGGCAGTGACTAGTGGGGTACCGCAAGGCTCAGCGCTGGGACCCCAGCTATTTATAATATATATTAATGATCTGGATGAGGGAATTGAATGCAACATCTCCAAGTTTGCGGATGACACGAAGCTGGGGGGCGGTGTTAGCTGTGAGGAGGATGCTAGGAGGCTGTAAGGTGACTTGGATAGGTTGGGTGAGTGGGCAAATGCATGGTAGATGCAGTATAATGTGGATAAATGTGAGGTTATCCACTTTGGTGGCAAAAACAGGAGGGTAGACTATTATCTGAATGGTGGCCGATTAGGAAATGGGGAGTTGCAACGAGACCTGGGTGTCATGGTACACCAGTCATTGAAAGGTGCAGCAGGCTGTGAAGAAAGTGAATGGTATGTTAGCTTTCATAGCAAAAGGATTTGAGTACAAGAGCAGGGAGGTTCTACTGCAGTTGTACAGGGTCGTGGTGAGGCCACACTTGGAGTATTGCATGCAGTTTTGGTCTCCTAATCTGAGGAAATACATTCTTGCCATAGAGGGAGTACAGAAAAGGTTCACCAGACTGATTCCTGGGATGGCAGGACTTCCATATGAAGAAAGACTGGATAGACTTGGCTTGTACTCACTGCAATTTAGGAGATTGAGGGGGGATCGTATAGAGACTTACAAAATTCTTAAGGGGTTGGACAGGCTAGATGCAGGAAGATTGTTCACGATGTTGGGGATCTCCAGAACAAGGGGTCACAGTGTAAGGATAAGGGGGAATTCCTTTAGGACCGAGAGGAGGAAAACATTTTTCACACAGAGAGTGGTGAGTCTGTGGAATTCTCTGCCACAGAAGGTAGTTGAGGCCAGTTCATTGGCTATATTTAAGAGGGTTAGATGTGGCCCTTGTGGCTAAAGGGATCAGGGGGTATGGAGAGAAGGCAGGTACAGGATACTGAGTTGGATGATCAGCCATGATCATATAGAATGGCGGTGCAGGCTCGAAGGGCCGAATGGCCTACTCCTGCACCTATTTTCTATGATTCTATGTAGTCTTGTTTTCACTCCTACCTGCTTTGGATGTGTCTATATTTTCTTGTTGATTCATTCTTTACTGCTGACTGCAATATAGAATTAATGGTAGTTAACTACATTCCAGCTAATATTAGCGCCTTCATGGTGTTATTCAGGAACTCCTTGGTATTTATGACTTTTTTCTGTTGTAGCTGGATAGAGACCTATGATACACTTAATTCAAATTATTTGCCTCAACACGTTCACAAGAAATATTAGCTATGAAATTGATTTATGAATCTAAAGGTGCATTAGTCTTGGTGGTTCATATTGGATCAATAAACATGTCACCTCAATAAATAATGTCAAGTAAGAGGCCATCACTGGGAAATCCAGGAGCATACATGGTCCACTGTACAGGCCTTGTGGACTCCAGGCCCTTTCTTTGTGTCAGACTGTGGTCAGGCTAGGATTGGGGGGCAGGGTTTGGGAATAAAGGTGTGTGAGGTCTGTATCCACGTTAAAGGACACCTGGCCCAGTCAGGTATTCAACATTGGATCCTGTTAAATTACAGAGGCTGGGGTGATCTGCGGTACCATACAAACATAAATTAAAGTTAGACGACTCGAGTCGATATATTTATTCGACATTATAAAAGCACCCTGGATGCTATGAAGTCAGCTACGGGAGGCACCCCCAGGGCACAATGACTGAGTGGTGGCTGGGTAAGGCAAGGGATGACATTTCGCTGACCGATGGGTGGATCCTGATGGAGGCATCGGTGGAGTGGGCCGCTGGAGTGGCCCTGAAGCAGGTAGCAGCTCGAATGGATTGGGTGCCGCTCCAAAAACCAAGCGAACAGACCTGTGTGACATGGAGCTGTAGAGCAGCAGTGAAGGATACAAAGCTCTGCTTGGCTAGGCCGACCCTGCAACACTGCTAGGACAGCGGGCCTTTATGGCCAGGTTACGAACTCTACACATAACAACTTGTAGTTGAAAATGGCGTCAAAAACTGGCGACTCTTGTATACTGCCTCAGTATACTATTCCTATGCACTTGTACTTAATCTAAGATTGTGCTTATGTATTGTAATACTATTTCTGAACTGTATGCAAAAAATAATTTCACTGCACCTCGGTACAGGGCGACACAGTGGCGCAGCGGTAGAGTTGCTGCCTTACAGCAAATACAGCGCCAGAGATAAGGGTTCGATCCCGACTCTGGTTGCTGTCTGTACAAAGTTTGTACGTTCTACTTGTGACCTGCGTGGGTTTTCTCCGAGATGTTCTGTTTCCTCCGACACCCCAAAGGTGTCCAGGTTTGTAGGTTAATTGGCTTGGTAAATGTAAAAATAAAATTGGCCCTGGTGTAGGATAGTGTTAATGTGCGAGGATCGCTGATCGGTGCGGACCCGGTGAGCCGAAGGGCCTGTTTCCACTTTGTATCTCTAAACTAAACTAAAAAAACATGTGATAATCAAGTAACATTGAACCGTTGAACCATTAGAGGCAGATACAAACCTCACTTACTTTCTGAGTGTAAGACTACAGGATTATCCCACCTTAGTATAGCTTAGAGATACAACGCAGAAACAGGCCCTTCAGCCCTCTGAGTTCGTGCCAACCAGCGAACCTCGCACATTAACACGATCCTACACACATTAGGAACAATTTACAAATTTCCCAAGCCAATTAGCTTACAAACCTGTACGTCTGTGGAGTGTGGGAAGAAACCGGGGCACCTGCAGAAAACCCACGCAGATCACAGGGTGAATGCACAAACTCCATACAGAAAGCACCTGTAGTCAGGATTGAACCCGGGTCTCTGGCGCTGTAAGGCAGCAACTCTACTGCTGCACCATTGTGTTGCCCACCGCTGACACATTGTTTTAAGTTGCTGAAAATAACCCTGATTGCAGCTTGTACATTCAGATGGAAATCCCAGGCACTGAGAGGCTTCCCTGGAAGAGGCATTTCTATGCGTGAAGAGTGGTTGCAAAGGGACTTTCCTTTGCCATTCTTAAATTGGGTCTCTGTCAGGCAAACTCAATCGCCGGCACATGAATAATCAGTTATATATTTATATGCTGTTAGATGCCATAGTACATGCCCAGGATTGTCTATACATTACCATGTCTAAAACAAGGAGCAATATATATCTAAATATATCCACTGCACACTCTGCATATTGCACTGTCCCCAGTTTGATATGGTATTTAATTTTACATTGTGATTGTGTAGTGCAGTAAAGCACAACATGCTTCAATTTCTAGGCATCGTATTGATAAGTATCTGATTTATAATCAAAAGAGGGTTGTTACAGCTAAAATAAATGTTCTGCGTAAGGTTTTTATGGATCTGAGTTACTGCCATTTTTGTCAGTAGTATTAAAAGTTTCCAAAATATTAGCTTCTACATAATGTTTTGGAAAATTATCATAAACATTCAGTTTGTAAAGAAAAATAATGATGCAATGGATGAGTTACACACGCCAGCTGTCTCTATTTTCCTGCTATTTGAACAGGACATGAATCCAGATTTGATTCATGGTGATGTTGGTGGGTGAATGTCTGATGCATTTTTATCTCTGCTGATTTAACAGAAGGGTTAACCTAGTTCAAATAAACAAGCTGTGCCATAATGAAAATACCAGATGGAAGTATATTGTGGGAATCAGCTATGGGCTTATCCACTGCAAATACCAACATAGTGGACAGAAGACTGATGCCACATCTCAAAGATGTCAATAAAACCCAGTGTGGCAAACTAATGCTATTTTCTCAGTTTATTTTATAGATACAACACGGAAACAGGCTCTTCGGCCCCCATCCAGTCCGCGCCGACTAACGATCATCCCTTAAGCCAGCACTACCCTACACACTAGGGATAATTTATAATTTTACCAAAACCAATTAACCAACAAACCTGTGCGTCTTTGGAGTGTGGGAGGAAACCAAAGCACCCATGCAGTCACTGGGAGAATGTGCAAACTCCGTACTGACAGCACACATAGTCAGATTTGCACCCAGGTCTGAGGATCTGTAAGGCAGCAACTCTACCGCTACATCACTGTGCTGCCTTAATACCATTGAAAAATTCCTTTTGTCACATTTACTTTCTTAGTGAAGCAACTTTAAATAATTATGATTGATAAAATGCTACTAATGAAGGTACATCATTCCTACTAGGTTACTGGTCCACTATTTTGAAAAACCCATTGTCCATGCTTTGCCAACAGTGAATTCATACTGAGCTTGCAAAGAATTAAATTTGCTTTCTAAAATTCCTATTTCAGAACAAAAAAAGTGTGAGTGAATTTGACCACTTATGTTTACCTTGCTCATGACACGAGATATTCTGATGGAAGTCCCTCCTCTTGGAATAAATAATTTTACACATGAAATTCTGGCCCATGTAGATGCCTTTTCAGCATCCAAAATGGGATGCAAGCATAAAAGATGGTGGTGTTCATAGTGTTGGAGACATACAGTAGTAATCAATAGTTCAGTGGTACTGTTTATGGGAACAGGACCATTACCTGGAGGTCCTGCTGCTATCAGTGTAGTGGTGAAAAGCAGCCGACTTGTTATAGAAGGTGAACAGTCTGCCGGAGAAGGTGATAGAGGCAAATACAATTACAATGTTTAAAAAGGGTTTGTACAGGGATGGGAAAAGCACATGGGGATACAGGCTTATAGCTGCAAGACTAGATTAACGCAGATAGGCATCACAGTCGGCATGGAGGAGGTGGGCCAAAAGGGACACTCTATATTCTGTACAATTCTATGCTTCCATGCCCCCTGCCAGTGAAAAGAGAGGTGGAAGCTGTATGATGGAAACTTACAAATCAAATCAATCTAGATCCCTGGCACTCGGCTGTCTTGGCCAAAGTCCTAATCTGTTGGATGAAAAATCATTAGACCCGTGGGACTCAGTAAACCGTTTTGAATACTGATAGCCAGACCCATGATGGGAACTTGGGAGAGTTTGCATGAGAAATGTGTGACTTCACTTGACTGTTTCAGTTGGTTTGTACTTAAATGTCATTGCACTGGAATTGTTCTGTGATAACATATTAAACTATGAAGATACAAAAGGATTAAATATTTAATTTATATCTTTGCAAAGCACAAAGTAAAATTTACTGAGATATATCCTTGCAAATGCTGAGAATCTCATTTCTATTTGCTGATGCACTGCAGGAAAGGTTAGATCAGGTTTCTCATAATAGCCTTCATTGCAACTGAAGTAAACCAAACATTAAAAACAATTGTGGATCGGGTACAAAAGATAAGATTACAATTCTCCAGCCTAAAAATTCAATTAGATGTAGATTTTAATACTTTCAGCTTAGGAAGTTGCACCCAAATATGTTTTTCTGATGCAAGATTATGTTGCTTTTACATTAGGAATGCCTTTAGCATTAGAATTCTTTTTTCCATATTTGTTTTTACACTGTACATTTCCTCAGAATCTTTCCAAGGTGTAATGACTGAGCTGGTGCATTATATTGGGCAGGATTTAAGTGACATACTTCCATTTTCATGATTTAAATTCTATTATTTTTAAGAAAACAAAACTTACAAGAAAATGATTGGTGTGTAGTGTTTTGAAAGTGAACCCACTTGTTGAATGCACCATTATAATGCACCATGGGGTGGAAGAGGGGTGGGGGAATGGTGTCTATCGCCGATTATACTCTATAACTAAGTAAGGGAAGTAAATATGTACAGTATTGGAAAAAAGCAATAATACATTTAACATGTTCATAAAAATTCATAATACTTTAAACATTGTAAATAAATATGGTCACTCCGTGAAACAACATACTCAGTTCTTTGTTCCCAATATGAATGGCAGTTACAACAGATTTTGTGCACTATAAACAGAATCCATGTAAAAGTGTGGTGTGGCGGCGCCTATTGGCAGCGGCTCGACTACAGTCCATCTGTCTTTTTTAAATTTTTGTCTTGTTAAATGTATGTCTTGAATCTAGTTTTTATTATTTTTCTTTAGCTGTGTGTATGTGGGTGGTTGGGGGGGGGGGGGGAGTTGTGGGGGAAACCGTTAATCTCTTCCCTGTACGGGAACCCGACTTTTTCCCTGTCGGGTCTCCGGTGTCGTTGGGCCTAACATTGTGGAGCCGGCAGCAGCCTCCGGCCGGGACCAACTTGAGACCTCCAGTCGCGGACCTGACATCGCGGAGCTGGCCGTCTCGGAGCGGGAGGAGCTGTAGTGGCGCGCGGCTGCGACCCATCTTCGGAGCTTCGGAGGCTCCGGCCGCAGGCCCGGTGGACAGGAACATCGGGAGCTCGCAGGTCCCTGGTGGGAGACCGCTTTTCGGAGCTCCCACAGCGGCAACTTCCCCCGCTGGAATCGCGGGGTTTAAAGGACTCGGAGCGGGGCCTAACATCGCCCGGCGTGGCTTAAACGGCCACGGGACTTACCATCGCCCGCCGGGGGCTTTAACATCGGGAGCTCCAGTTCGCCTCCACGCTGCAGTTGGTCTGCTGGACCGCGGGAGAAGAACAAAGGGAAGAGATAAGACTTTTGCCTTCCATCACAGTGAGGAGTTGTTGGAGATTCACTGTGGTGAATGTTTGTGTAAACTGTGTTAAGTGTGGGTCTTGGGTTTTTTTGTAACGTAAGACTGTAGAAAATGTCGTTCAAACCAAGCTGTTTGAATGACAATAAAAGGCATTCTATTCTATTCTATTCTAAATAGGTCCATAATAATGAAGATAGGGTAAATGCTTGGTTTTTTTTCAACTATTTTACATTGCCTTGTTTCAATAATGGTTGGGTAGTTAGGCGGTAGTTCAATGTCATAATTTATTTGTTTTATTAACTAATTGCTTGCAGATCTCATCCTGGTTTCCCTTTAATCTTCACCAAGTTCTCATAAAATCTGAGAGTACCATCTCTTCTAAATTAGTTAAGCTCAGTGGGGTGAAATGCATAACTGAGTTTGTTTAATGACTGCTGGGTAGTTTGTTTAACACCAGATACAAACTGGTGAAAGCATTACAATGTGGATCCAAAGGTAATTTATAAGGCCTCCTATCAGAAGCAGCTGAGTGGCTGACACATTTATGCCAGGAAAGGTTTTGTTATTAACGGAGCAGCAAATTTTGTCCAATATTTTTCATTGGCAGCTGCCTAATATGCAATGCTTGACAATATTGTCACTTTCAGATGGGACCAAAGGAAACAATAGTACCTTTGCCAGGGACCATAACCAGATCTTTGTCCTTCACTATCAAAATCCTCATGTGTCAAAGTAATAATTAATAAACCTTTTGTCAGGCATTTTAAATGAAGAGTTAGACTAATTTCTATTTTAGCACAGTGTAACAATATTATCCATTTACAATGTGTAGGAAGGAACTGCAGATGCTGGTTTACGATATGATATGATATGATACAATACTATAGAACTTTATTTATTCCAGGAGGAAAATTAATCTGTCAACAGTCATAAAAACACAAAATACATGAACCAAGAAATTAAAGTTACACTGAAGATAGACTCAGCATGCTGGATTAACTCAACGGGATTGGCAGCATCTCTGGAACGAAGGAATGACTCTTCTTCCCAAATCTACAAATGTTTATCCATGAAGAACATCAGCAGATCTAACATTTGAGGCTCATTTTAAAACCAAAACTGTCCCTCATAAATTATCTTATGAAGCAATATCAACATTGGTATTGACAGCATTAGGTTAGTCTGCTGTACATTAGGAATACTTGGGCAGCCATGGCAGCACCATGGCAGCACAGCGGTAGAGTTGCTGCCTTACAGCAGTTTATACGTTCTTCCCGTGACCGCTTGGGTTTCCTCCAAGATCTTCGGTTTCCTCCCACACTCCAAAGATGTACAGCTATATAGGTTAATTGGCTTGGTGTTGGTGTAAATTCACCCTATTGTGTGCAGGATGGTGTTAATGTGCAGGGATCACTGGTCGGCATGGACTCGGTGGGCCAAAGAACATGTTTCCGCGCTGTATCTCTAAACTAAACAAATACTAAACTTGCATAATTCGCTTGTTGCTGCAAAAGGTAAAAATCTCGTTTTCCTATTATGTAAGAACAAAGACCATGCTAGGACCAGATAATTTCATGAGCATAGTCCAAATGGAACACTGCAGAAATTACATCATTTGATAACATCTGACATTGAAATTACATCAGAAATACAAGCTTGACTTTCCGTGCTGAACTGAATTTCGCAAGGGATGCAGAAATGTTAGCACATTTCATTTCAGATAAAGTTTATTTTTAATTATATTTAATCAACTGGGAATGAACTGCCATGCAACCTAAATTTCTTTTTCTATAAGGGACCATGAATTAACCAGATCATAAAATCCAACCCGATTCACTAATTTGCTTTGAGACAGACCTGGACAAAAATATGACTCCAGACCTACACCAATTTGAAATAGCTTAGCAAAGTATTCTGTTTAAAGGGGAATAAGGGTATATGCCAGTAATGCCTCTGTCCCATAAATTAAATAGATTCCCATTCAAGTTTGCAGGTGGCAAAAACTCCTATTCATGTTGAGTCAGGTTCTTAGTTAACATTTGTATTTTGAGTTGTGATGTTGCCAGCAAAACCTTCCTGCAATTTTGACTAAAGCGGGAAGACTAAAACAGGGTTGACAGTGAGGCCTTTACCAGTCTGAACCAGCTCGAATGTGAATGAGACCCGTGGGGCCCAAAATGAAACATTTTCCTGACTTTTACCTTTTAGAAACATAGAAACATAGAAACATAGAAATTAGGTGCAGGAGTAGGCCATTCAGCCCTTCGAGCCTGCACCGCCATTCAATATGATCATGGCTGATCATCCAACTCAGTATCCCGTACCTGCCTTCTCTCCATACCCTCTGATCCCCTTAGCCACAAGGGCCACATCCAACTCACTCTTAAATATAGCCAATGAACTGGCCTCAACTACCCTCTGTGGCAGAGAGTTCCAGAGACTCACCACTCTCTGTGTGAAGAAAGTCTTTCTCATCTCGGTCTTAAAGGATTTCCCCCTTATCCTTAAGCTGTGACCCCTTGTCCTGGACTTCCCCAACATCGGGAACAATCTTCCTGCATCTAGCCTGTCCAACCCCTTAAGAATTTTGTAAGTTTCTATAAGATCCCCTCTTAATCTCCTAAATTCCAGAGAGTATAAACCGAGTCTATCCAGTCTTTCTTCATAAGACAGTCCTGACATCCCAGGAATCAGTCTGGTGAACCTTCTCTGCACTCCCTCTATGGCAATAATGTCCTTCCTCAGATTTGGAGACCAAAACTGCACGCAATACTCCAGGTGTGGTCTCACCAAGACCCTGTACAACTGAAGTAGAACCTCCCTGCTCCTGTACTCAAATCCTTTTGCTATGAAAGCTAACATACCATTCGCTTTTTTCACTGCCTGCTGCACCTGCATGCCTACTTTCAATGACTGGTGTACCATGACACCCAGGTCTCGCTGCATCTCCCCTTTTCCCAATCGGCCACCATTTAAATAATAGTCCGCTTTCCTGTTTTTGCCACCAAAGTGGATAACCTCACATTTATCCACATTATACTGCATCTGCCAAACATTTGCCCACTCACCCAGCCTATCCAAGTCACCCTGCAGTCTCCTAGCATCCTCCTCACAGCGAACACTGCCCCCCAGCTTAGTGTCATCCGCAAACTTGGAGATATTGCCTTCAATTCCCTCATCCAGATCATTAATATATATTGTAAATAGCTGGGGTCCCAGCACTGAGCCCTGCGGTACCCCACTAGTTACTGCCTGCCATTGTGAAAAGGACCCGTTTACTCCTACTCTTTGCTTCCTGTTTGCCAGCCAGTTCTCTATCCACATCAATACTGAACCCCTAATACCGTATGCTTTAAGTTTGTATACTAATCTCTTATGTGGGACCTTGTCGAAAGCCTTCTGGAAGTCCAGATATACCACATCCACTGGTTCTCCCTTATCCACGCTACTAGTTACATCCTCGAAAAATTCCACAAGATTCGTCAGACATGATTTACCTTTTGTAAATCCATGCTGACTTTGTCCAATGATTTCACCACTTTCCAAATGTGCTGCTATCCCATCTTTAATAACTGACTCTAGCAGTTTCCCCACTACCGATGTTAGACTAACTGGTCTGTAATTCCCCATTTTCTCTCTCCCTCCCTTCTTAAAAAGAGGGGTTACATTTGCTACCCGCCAATCCTCAGGAACTACTCCAGAATCTAAAGAGTTTTGAAAGATTATCACTAATGCATCCACTATTTCCTGAGCTACTTCCTTAAGTACTCTGGGATGCAGCCTATCTGGCCCTGGGGATTTATCGGCCTTTAATCTATTCAATTTACCCAACACCACTTCCCGACTGACCTGGATTTCACTCAATTCCTCCTTTGACCCATAGTCCCCTGCTATTTCAGGCAGATTATTTATGTCTTCCTTAGTGAAGACGGAACCAAAGTAGTTATTCAATTGGTCCGCCATATCCTTGTTCCCCATGATCAACTCACCTGTTTCTGACTGCAAGGGACCTACATTTGTTTTAACTAACCTCTTTCTCTTCACATATCTATAAAAACTTTTGCAGTCAGTTTTTATGTTCCCTGCCAGTTTTCTTTCATAATCTATTTTTCCTTTCCTAATTAAGCCCTTTGTCCTCCTCTGCTGGTCTCTGAATTTCTCCCAGTCCTCTGGTATGCTGCTTTTTCTGGCTACTTTGTACGCATCATCCTTTGCTTTGATACTATCCCTGATTTCCCTTGTTATCCACGGATGCACTACCTTCCCCGATTTATTCTTTTGCCAAACTGGGATGAACAATTTTTGTAGTTCATCCATGCAGTCTTTAAATGTCTTCCATTGTATATCCACCGTCAACCCTTTTAGAATTAATTGCCAGTCAATCTTGGCCAATTCACGTCTCATACCCTCAAAGTTACCTTTCTTTAAGTTCAGAACCATTGTTTCTGAATTAACAATGTCACTCTCCATCCTAATGAAGAACTCAACCATATTATGGTCACTCTTGCCCAAGGGGGCACGTACAACAAGACGGCTAATTACCCCTTCCTCATTACTCAAAACCCAGTCTAAAATAGCCTGCTCTCTCGTTGGTTCCGCTACATGTTGATTTAGATAACTATCCCGCATACATTCCAAAAAATCCTCTTCCTCAGCACCCCTGCCAATTTGATTAACCCAATCTATATGTAGATTGAAGTCACCCATTATAACTGTTTTGCCTTTGTCGCACGCATTTCTAATTTCCCGTTTGATACCATCCCCAACTTCTCTGCTACTGTTAGGTGGCCTGTACACAACACCCACCAGCGTTTTCTGCCCCTTAGTGTTTTGTAGCTCTACCCATACCGATTCCACATCCTCCAAGCTAATGTCCTTCCTTTCCATTGCTTTAATCTCCTCTCTAACCAGCAACGCTACCCCACCTCCTTTTCCTTTCTCTCTATCCCTCCTGAATATTGAATATCCCTGGATGTTCAGCTCCCAGCCTACGTCACCCTGGAGCCATGTCTCCGTGATCCCAACTATATCATAATCATTAATATCTATCTGCACGTTCAACTCGTCCACCTTATTACGAATACTTCTTGCATTGAGACACAAAGCCTTCAGGCTTGTCTTTACAACGCATTTACCCCTTATACAATTTTGCTGAAAAGTGGCCCTTTTTGATTTTTGCCCTGGTTTTGTCTGCCTGCCACTTTTACCTTTCACCTTGCTACCTAATGCTTCTACCCTCATTTTACACCCTCCTGCCTCTCTGCTCTTGTACCCATCCCCCTGCCACATTAGTTTAAATCCTCCCCAACAGCACTAGCAAACACTCCCCCAAGAACATTGGTTCCATTCCATTCCAGGTGCAAACCGTCCTGTTTGTACCGGTCCCACCTCCCCCCAGAACTGGTCCCAGTGCCCTAAAAATTTGAATCCCTCCCCCTTGCACCACTTTTCAAGCCACGTATTCATTTGCATTATCCTCCTATTTCTACTCTGACTGGCCCGTGGTACTGGTAGTAATCCGGAGATTACTACCTTTGAGGTCCTACTTTTAAGTTTATCTCCTAGCTCCCTAAATTCACCTTGTAGGACCTCATCCCTTTTTTTACCTATATCGTTGGTGCCAACATGCACCACGACAACTGGCTGTTCACCCTCCCCCTCCAGAATGTTCTGCAGCCGTTCAGTGACATCCCTGACCTTTGCACCAGGGAGGCAACATACCATCCTGGAGTCTCGTTTGCGGCCGCAGAAACGCCTATCTATTCCCCTGACAATTGAATCCCCTATTACTATTGCCCTTCCGCCCTTCCCCTCTTTTTTCCCCCTCATGTGCTGCAGAGCCACCCATGGTGCCATGAACCTGGCTGCTGCTGCATTCCCCTGATGAGCCATCTCCCTCAACAGTATCCAAAATGGTATACCTGTTTAGGAGGGAGATGACCGCAGGGGACTCCTGCACTACCTGCCTACTGCTTTGCTGGCTATTGGCCACCCGTTCCCTTCTTGTCCTCCTACCTTTTGCCTGCGGTGTGACCAACTCACTGTACGTGCTATCCACGACTTTCTCCGCATCGTGGATGCTCCAGTATGAATCCAGCCGCAGTTCCAATCGTTCAATGCGGTCTGCCAGGAGCTGCAGCTGGACACACTTCCTGCAAACGTAGTCACCAGGGACACTGACCATCTCCCTGATCTCCCACATGTTGCAGGCTGAACAAACCACGGGGCCAATCTCTACATTTTAAATGAGCTAGAGTATTTTAGATATGAAACAGTTTTAAGATACATTGTCAGAAAAGGAAAAGACAGTCTTGGATATGCAACTTATAAATACTTTATTCATTGCTCATCGGATGTGATTTAAATCTGGCAGCTGAGATCCAATAGATATATCACCATTGGAATAGCATTGAGAGTAAATAAGTCTCACTGACTTCACTCTGTTCATAGTTCAGATAGATTTTTTTTGCATTGCAAATATACAAATGGGCCACTTTTGTCCCTGCGTGCTCATTATCTTAACAAAATCACAAGTATGTGTGATAATGGAGTTATTTTAAAAAAATGCATTATCACCTCAATAGCAGTTTGAGCATTGCTAAATAATTGCAAAGGGCAGACAGGAGAAGTCATTTATATTGCTTAATTACAATATAAAATAAAGGACCACAGAGAAAACCTCTACTCATAAAATTCCTCCAGTTAATGTCATAGGGTACAATAAAGATAACTAACCCAATAACTTCTGAGCGAGCAGAAAATAACGTGCCTGCACTTTCAGAAATTGTCACAGAAGTGGCTGTTTGACAGTCAGGCAGGAGGTACACAAACTTGAAGTTCCACACCACCAGGTTCAGGAATGTGAGGGGTAACCTTTTAGGAATATTAGGGGTAACTTTTTCACACATGGTAGATGTATGGAACAAGCTACCAGAGGAGGTAGTTGAGGCAGGGACTATCCCAACATTTAAGAAACAGTTAGACAGGCACATGGATAGGACAGGTTTGGAGGGATATGGACCAACCAGGGGCAGGTGGGACGAGTGTAGCTGCGACATGTTGGCCGGTGTGGGCAAGTTGGATAAAGGGCCTGTTTCCACACTGTATCACTCTATGACTGTATAACAGCAACTTTCCTACATTCATCAAGTCCTTGACAGACGTGCAAAAGCTAGCACTACCTTGGCAAAAGAACACTAAGGGCCATCTTTAGCGCTAAATTTGTTTCACTCCAGCCAGACATGATCATCACCTCCGAAGTGACAAAACAGCTGATCATTCTGGGACTGACAGTGCCCGGGGAAGAGCGTATTGAAGAGGCTAATGAGAGGAAGCGCGCAAAGTACCAGGAACTGGTGGAGATGTGCCAGGTCAGAGGCTGGAAGACATACTATGAGCCCATAGAGGTGGGCTGTAGAGGCTTTGCAGGACGCTCACTCTGCAAAGTCCTCAACCAGTTGGGCATTACGGGGCCGGCAAAGAAGACGGCCATTCAATCTGCAAGCGAAGCTGCAGAGAAAGCCACTAGGAGGCTTTGGATTAAGAGGGCTGATCCGTGGGAGGTTGCTGCTGGGACGCAAGTCGTGGCTTGATCAACCCCGGCTGGGTCGCCTGGGCGAGGGTGTCTGATGTTATGAGACCCGAAACACCCGATGACCCCAGGTCACATCACTGAGGATGTGTCCCAGCGCATCTAGAAGATGTATCTTTCACACGTTTTGTAAACTGTTTTTTGCACTAATGTCTTATTTTTTTCTTATAGTATTTTTTCTTTTTACTGTCTTGGAGAATTAATGTATCATTTTTGTACAACATGTTTTTGTGAGTTGTAGAAACAAAGAACTGAAGATGCTGGGTTACACAAAAGAACGGTGGTGCAGCGGTAGAGTTTTTGCCTTACAGCGCTTGCAGCGCTGGAGACCTGGATTCGATCCCGACTACGGGTGCTGTCTGTACGGAGTTTGTACGTTCTCCCCACGACTGCGTGGGTTTTTTTTCGAGATCTTTGGTTTCCTCACACACTCCAAAGACGTACAGGTTTGTACGTTAATTGGCTTGAGTTCGTATATTTGGTATAAGTGTAAATTGTCCCTAATGTGTGCAGGCTTGTGTTAATGTGCGAGGATTACTGGTTGGCGCAGACTCAGTGGGCCAATGGGTCTGTTTCCGCTCTGTATCTCGAAAACTAAACTAAACACAAAGTGTTGGAGTAACTCAGCGGGTCAGGCAGCATCCCTGGAGTACATTTTGGGTCAAACTGAAGAAGGATCCTGACCCAAAACATTGCCTATTCATGTTCACCAGAGACGCTGCCTGACCCGCTGAATTACTCCAGCATTTTAAGTGTTTTTGTGTGCTGCAAGCAATATTTTCATTGTACCTGTACTTTAGCATAATTGTGCATTTGACAATACTTGGCATTGCTAAACCCAGCTTGATACATATAAACTCCTGCACTCCAATTGCCTTAGAACATTGCAGCAGCACAAGGAGCAGTCAAATATGTGTCAAATAGTGAGATAAAATACAGTTCCACTTACTCTGTCTGCATTATACTATGAGAAGTACAGATACGAACACCATCAGGGGTAGTTTAATTCATTTTTATAATGGCAGCCAAACATATTTCTTTCAATAAAGTGGCTATGAAATATGAATAATGCTACAGAGTTGGTTAGCCTTTCAATGGTACCAGAATTGGAGAGTGGGGAAAACTGATACCGGTGGGGGAAAAAGTAGAAGAGAAGATTGAGTAAAATATCCTGTTCACCGAAGAGAACATCTATAATCTCTCTTGTATCAGCTTGTTCCACACAGCCTGTTTATTTGAGTTGCATACTATCGAGCTGTGAGTTTCAATGCTGTGGTAGGAAGACAGCAATTATAACACTGAAACCAATGCTGTGAGCAGAGTAAATCACAGCAGCACACTCCTATCCAAAAGTCATTACTGAATCATGAAGAATTTAAATCCCATAGAACTGTCAGAACTAACTATTATTGTAGCTATTATTCCGCTAGCTAAGTATTCCTTTCAACAGATGGCTTACACCTGCAAATATTCATCATTGTGTGTCATATACTTCAAAGTAGAATTCAAGCTATTTGTCAATTTGTCAATCGAAATCTCACTCCAACATTGGATGTACCAACTTACTCATATCTGGAGAGATCGGGCACAGGATGGCAATAGCCAAGTGTCGGACAGTATACACTAGGGTTACTGCTGTAGTTTACCAGAACATAGGGATGCAGGAACTGAATCCTGCATGAATCCTTGCATTCCCTATGAAAGGCTATTTTAGCTGTTTTACAGAGGCTTTTTAGCCCTTAAGCATGTTCTTCTGCCTTTCTGAGAATTTACAACTTTGACTCAATTTTTCACATATTCCATAATATATTTTCTTATCAAAAATGAACTGCACCATGCAGTTAACTGGCACAGACTATCAGTAAGTTTTCTACTCCGCTCTGGGTGGACACGCTTTATTAGTGAATACACCGTATAAAAGATTATCTGTAAGCAGCAGCTAAATTTGAAGAGAAATCAAACTTTCCTATTGATAGATGCCCCGTCCATGTTTCATTTGTAATCAGACTGATTAGTTAATGACATCCAATCCCCGAAAGAATTGCAGATTGTGTGGACCCAATGTTGGATTACTGAATCTGCTATCAGATTTTCTCTGATTCAGTTAGACAGACATGCTCATACCTTCAAAACTTAAATAGAACCAACTAGGTTTTCTATGCTACATTTACAGTATGAGACAGGTGTTTGATGTGCAAAGATTGATATCAAGAAAGGGAAAAATAGAGCGCAGAATCGAGGGAATATTTTTTTAAAAAAGGAAGTAAGCTCTGAGGAAAAAGGAAAGAAACCCAAATGAGAAATACAAAAGTAGTGAAATAAAAGTATTTAAAGTTTATGTTGGGGAAGAGAAATTAAGAAGGATGTTGATTGAAAATTGTATGATCAGTTGTCCAAATTCACCTTCATAACCTGTACTTTGATTAAGGTTTTTAAATTAATGTAATTATATCACAGATCTATTTATCTATACCTATCAAAGACTGGTACAAAATTATTCTGACATGAACTATGAAGAAGAAACCCAGAAGTAAACATACAGTTTTAAAATAACATCTTTTTTTTTCATAACATTATCCAAAGAAATGGAAATGATCTGGTTGTGCTATGATTTAAGGGCAATCTGGAGCAACTTGTGCTGCCAATATCATTCCAGATAAAGAAAACAGATGATAAACTACCAATTTAGTCAATTTCTAGATGAAACTAATGTAAGAAAGTTAATCCTGTATAAACCATGTTGTGAAATTGTGATAATTATAATACATTGTTCATTAATGTTTTATACTGTTGTAAGAGATCACAAGCTGAAAAATGTATAATGTGATGTAATAGTGCTTTCTATCCTAAATTAAACTCTAGAGCTATCCAGCATGGAAACAGGCCATTCAGCCCATCTTGTCCTTGCTGATCAAGTTGGTATTCTGGGCTAGTCCCATTTACTTGCATTCACCCCATATCCCTCCAATATTTTTCCATATATCTGTCCACATTTCTTTAGACAGTCATAATCTTATCATCATTTTGCCTTTGTAGCTTCCTTAGGCAGCTCATTCCAAATATGGACTACCCTCCGAGTGAAAATCCACCTGAGGTTTCTCTTAAATCTCTCCCCTCTTACTTTTACATTTAAAATCCTCTACCCTGGGAAAGGTCTGTGAGAGTTCACTTTATCCATCCCACTCATGATTTTGTAAATTGGGGTTGGTTAAGCAACTTGGATAACAATTAAGATCCAATGATTTCGGAAATGATTGTTTCCTAACCTAATGGGCTTTTGTTATGTTCTGAGCCTTTGTCATGTTCAAGCAGGCTACCCTATCATTTCAGTCAGATTCTTCGAAGCAGGTTCATTGTAGTGTCAGTGTTCATTGTGGATCACAAGTGTTTTTTATGTTATTATATTTTTGAATAATCAATGATAATCCAAGAGCCACAGGTACAACACATCACATATAATCATATCATTCAAATAACAACACTGAACAAACTGGGTTTGGGCATGAATAGAAGAGAGTGGTCATGTAATGCAACCAAGATCAAAATAAGAAAAAAAATCTATGCTTCTGTGTGAGGTGCTTTAACCTGATTTTATCCCAATGTTGCGCAGGCATTGGAACATAAGGTATGCAGGCTTCTACCTATCTGTACCCCCAAAATCCATTTTTTATCAAGAGGTTGCAAGATCTCTGTGCCACGGGTCCTCTGTTGGGTATTGCTCACAAGCAGCTCTGAGGTGAAGCAGAGCTTGTATACAACCATTCAAAAACTGAACAGTTCCTTCAGCCTGCTGCAACATTCAAATAAGTAGAGGTAAGAAAGTGTATATACATGGAACTGCAGAAGCTGCAATCTTGAGCAAAACACAAATTGCTGGAGGACCTCAGCTGGCCAGGCATCATCTGTGGAGGGAATGGACAGGCGACGTCTTGGGTCAAGACTCCTCTTCAGACAATTCGACAAGCTGGTATGCAGGAAGTCACATCGCATGTCAGCACAGACCAATGTTACAACCTGTTATAATTTATGTTACCTAATGACAATATAATAATAATTGATTACAGTGAGGGGGGAACCTGAGGGGTAAAAGTCCCTTGAACCTGCTGCAACATTCAGATAAGTACAAATAAGAAAGTGGAGATACACAGAACTGCAAGGGTGGTTGGTGTATGGAACGAGCTGCCAGAGAAGATAGTTGAGGCAGGTACTATGTTTAAGAAACATTTGAACAGGGATAGGAGAGGTTCAAAGGCATATGGGCCAAATGCAGGCAAGTGGAACTTGTGTAGATGAGGCATGTTGGCCAGTGTGGGCAAATTGGGCCGAAGAGCCTGTTTGCATGCTGTAAGATTATATGACTCTCCGATAACATAATATAAGATAATTTATAGCATTTGATCTACAAATCCAGCAATGGTGCACTTGATTGATTCCTAGAATGAGGAAACATTGAGTAGAACGGGCATGTATTCTCTGAAGTATAAAAGAATAAGAGGTGACCTCAATGAAACATGGATGACTCTGAAAATACTTGACAGAGTTACTTGACAGTTTTACCTTGTGTTTCAACCACTTAGAAGTGAGATGAGGATGAATATTTTTATGCAGTAAATCTTTGGAACTCTTTACCAGAAAGAACTGTGGATTTGTTACTGAATATATTTAAGGCTGAAAGAGAAATACTTTAGTCCCCAGGGTTATGGACATCAGGAAGAAAATGGAATTGAAGCTAAAGATCAGATCAGGCATCATCTTATTGAACAACACAGATGGTTCTAAAGCCCTTGTGGCTTTCTCCTGCTTTTATTTCTTGTGTTCCCCTTTGAATAATGTTTGGTTTTCAACTTGCGTAAGTGACCACAATGTTATGTAAGACAACACTGTAGCAATAAACCATTTCCTGAAAGAAGAAAAAGCTTGTATTTAAATATGATAAGAAGTCAAGTAGAGAATTTGTGCTCTGTAATGTTCCGACGTATATGAGATAATTCCACCTTTCTTTCATTATCGTTGGTTTTTGCATTTCTTCCATTCGTTTGTCCTACTGTATATCTCTCATTTCCCTTTCTCCTAACTCAGTCTGAAAAAGGGTCTTGATCCAAAATGTCACCTATTCCTCTTCTTCAGAGATGCCAGCTGATCTGTTGAGCTACTCCAGCATCCGCAGTTCCTCCCTACGCGTATGAGATAATGACCACTTTTCTGTTTTCGCAACTGGGTGTGGGATAAATGTTGCCCAGAACACAGGGAGAAAACTAAACAAATTGTCCCAGAATGAAACAAATAATTGTCTCAAGGCATTGTAGCTGCCATCTAGCCTCAGGACATGTAAAAACAAACCAGAAAAATAACTAAGGTAGACAAAAATGCCAGAGAAACTCAGCGAGTGAGGCAGCATCTATGGAGCGAAGGAAATAGGCAACGTTTCGCCTTCTTCAGTTTTTATCCAGAAAAATAACTGCATGCTAATTTTCTCACCATTATTGAGGTTAGAGTGATAGAGAGTCTTAGAGTCTAGAGTGATGCAGTGTGGAAACAGGCCCTTAGGCCCAACATGCCCACACCAACATGTCCCAGCTACACTAGTCCCACCTGCCTGTGCTTGGTCAATATCCTTCAAAACCTGTCCTATCCATGGAGCTATCTAACTGTCTCTTAAACATTGGTATAGTTCCAACCTCTTCTGGCAGCTTATTCCATACACCCACCACCCTTTGTGTGAAAAGTTGCCCCTCAGATTCCTATTAAATCTATTCACCTTCATCATGAACTTTTGTCCTCTGGTCCTAGATTCCCCTGCACTGGGCAAGAGATTCTGTGCATCTACCCGATCTATTCCTCTCATGATTTTATACACTGTTCTGCTAACAATTGACAGTGATTCATAACAATCCCAGTTTTACCCATGTTAATTATTAAAATCAATTTCATTGTAACTGTAATATCACATATCATTGTGGCTTTTCTGATGAGACAGGCGAGACAGTGAAAGACTATATTTTATGAACATGCTATGTCTGGGGAACAGGTGCAAATCTAGCACATGATGGCACTTAAACAAAAAACAGTCGGAATTCGGAATTAAGGAACTGGTGCAAACATTGTGGGCAAAATAAATTGTGGGCTGTAGGGCCCTTTCCTATGCTCTACTCTTCTATATAACTGCAGATGCTGGTTAATAAACAAAAGTGAAAGGCTAGGATAGAGTGGATGTGGAGAGGATGTTTTCACTAATGAGTGTCTAGGACTAGAAGTTATAGCCTCAGAATTAAAGGAGGTTCCTTTAGAAAGGAGATAAAGAGCAAGTTCCTTAGTCAGAAGGTGGTGAACCTGTGACATTTTTGCCACAGAAGGTTGTGGAGGCCAAGTCAATGGATATTTGTAAGGCAGAGATAGATTGATTCTTGATTGGTACAGGTGTCAGGGGTTATGGGGAGAAGGCAGGATAATTATTTAGGAGTTAGATTTAACTCTTAGGGCTAAGGGCATCAAGGGATATGGGGGAAAAGCCGAAACATGGTTACTGATTTTAGATTTTGGAGAATATGGAAAGGTGATGTTTTGTGTCAAGACCCTTCTTCAGACTGCCTGTCCATGTTCTCCAGAGTTGCTTCCCATCATGCTGAGTTACTTCAGTGCTTTGTGGTTTTTTTGTACAAGTGGAATTCACTAAGGAAGACACAAACAATCTCCCAGGTGTACTAGAGGACAGAGGATCCAGGGAGACAGAGGAACTGAAATTAATTTGCATTAGGTGAGAAATAGTATTAGGTAGACATAGGACTGAAGGCTGATAAATCCCCAGGGCCTGATGGTCTGCATCCCAGGGTACTCAAGGAGGTGGCTCTAAAAATCATGGAAGCATTGGTGATCATTTTCCAATGTTCTATTGATTCAGGACCAGTTCCTGTGGATTGTGGTAGTTAATATTATCCCACTTTTCAAGAAAGGAGCAAGAGAGAAAATGGGGAATTATAGACGTTAGCCTGACATCGGTGGTGGGGAAAATGCTGGAGTCAGGGTGGTGTGGGGGGAGGGGAGGTGAGGGGGGTGTGTGGGAGGTGGAGATGGAGGGTGTGTGTGTGTGGGCAGGGTATGTGTGGGGGGTGAGGGAAGGGGTGATGTGTGAGGGTGTGTGTGTAAGGAAGTGGGGTGCGTTGGCAGTGGGGGTGTGGGTATTGGGGGTTATGAGAGGGAGGAGTGTGTTGGCGGGGGTTTGTGTGAGGGAGGGTGTGTGGGCAGAGCGGGTTGCGGGAGGGGGGGGTGTGGGCATAGGGGTTGTGGGGGGTGGGTGTGTGGAGGGGAATTGTGGGGGGGAGGGGGGTTATGCGGGTTTGCGGGTGGGGGGGTTGTGGGGGGGTATGGGGGAATGGGGGTTGAAGGGGGGGTGTGGGCGTGGGGTTGTGGGGGAAGGGGATGTTGGGCGGGGGGGAGTTGTAGGGGTTTGTGGGCGGGGTTGTGTGGGCGGGGGATGGATGTGTGGGCGGGAGGGTTGAGGGGGAGGGGGGTTTGGTGGGGGTGGGTTGAGGGGGAGGGGTGGGGTGGGTTAAGGGGGAGGGTGTGGGGCAGGGGGTTGTGAGGGAGGGGATGTCTGAGCGGGTGTGTTTGGGGAGAGATTGTGTGGGGAAAGGGGTGTGTGTGTGGGGGGATGGTTGTGGGGAGAGAAGGGTTTGTGGGGCAGGGGAGAGGAGAGGGGGAAGGGGGAGAAAGCTCGGAGAAAAGACGGGGAAGAGCCATGGGGACAGGGGGATATCGCTGGGGAGGGGGGCAGGTGCCAACGAGGGGGACGGGGGAAGGGCTGGAGTTGGCGTTGCGATGGGGACTCACAGCAAACCTGCACTGTCCATTTCTATCTCATTCACAAAATCTACCCTGACAGACCTTGTTTCTGCCTGCTCCTGCCTCACAGAACACATCTCCAAATATCTTGATTCTATCAGGTCCTCGCTCCTCCAGCCCCTTTGTATCTACATCTGTGATACCTTACATACTCTTCACACTTCAATAATTTCCAATTCCCAGCCCCCATCACCTCATCTTTATAATGGACTTGACTAAGTGGGACCCATTGGGTCCCAGCATCACACAGGAGGGCTGGTCCCCCAACGCAATATTCCACCTCTCCACCAATTCCAACATACGTGACCAGTGGTGGGGGGGGTGTGGCTTTCTGGAATGCTAGTATGGGTGTTGTGGGCTGAATGGACTGGTTTCCAGAGGGCTAGTATGGACATTGTGGGCCGAATGGATTATTGGGCTGGCGGCTCTGTCACTCATGCCTGTTGTGCTGGCAGCTCACTCACTCACGGCTGGTGGGCTGGCAGTTGACTTGCGGCTATTCCTTGAAATTCCATTTCAAGCAGGGTGCAAGGCCACCAAATTCAAGTGCAGTTTCATACCATTTCAAGCAGGGTGCAAGGCCACTAAAGACAGCGAGTTGTGACCTCTCCTCCTCCATCTTGCAGAGTCTGAGCCACGCCTGCACTTCTGGGTTTTATAGTCCGTCCCCCTCCCACCAGAAGGGGCGTGGCCTTCATGGCGTGATTGACAGGAGAGAGAATCTCAACATTTTTTAAACATTAATAACTCTTTTATTTTTCATCGATGGGAAAAGTCCTTGGCACCTGATGAGCGGAGGGGGATTGAGGAAGATGGCAAAACCTCACAGCCGTACGTGTTTTTTTCTAAAATCAATATAAAGCGCTAACAGGAAGTGGTCAAGATTAGACTTTTAATTATATAGTAGACAAGGCAACTTTAATTAGGCAAGGCAACTTTAATTAGCTAAGGCTACTTTAATTAGGCAACACAGCTTTAGCATTTGCAAACCAAAGGCAACACAGCTTTAGCATTTCCAAACCAAAGGCAACACAGCTTTAGCATTTCCAAACCAAAGGCAACACAGCTTTAGCATTTCCAAACCAAAGGCCACATAGCTTTAGCATTTCCAAACCAAAGGCAACACAGCTTTAGCATTTCCAAACCAAAGGCAACACAACTTTTGCATTTCCAAACTATGTTTTCAAACCACATTAAGGCACTGACAGGTCAGTAAAACCACTCACAGTTTATTAGACATGTGTTCAGTGTTATTCACAGCTCAGACTGAGAGACGTGACCCTCTTGCTCCCCCATCTTGCAGAGACTGACTGAGGCACTCAACACATCCGGGTTTTTATAGTCCCTCCGGAAGGGGCGTGGCCTTCAGGAGAGAGAATCTCAACATGTTTTAAACAGTAATAACTCTTTTATTTTTCATCAATGGGGAAAATCCTCTTGTCCTGCGCAGCGGAGGGGCGAAGGGGTAAGATGGCCAAAAATCACAGCCATAAGTGGCAGCGTTTTTTCTAAAATCAATATACAGATCAACAGGAAGTGGTCAAGATCAGTCTTTTAGTAATATAGATAGAAGTCCATTTCCTTCACACCTCCATTCCCTCTTTAGGACTCTCCAGTTCCTCTTTGAACAGAGACCAAACAGTTCCCTTCATCTAACATTCTTCTCCACCTGCCCCCCTCATTCTCTTCCTCACTCTTAACAACTTTTCTTTTGACTCCTCTCACTTTTTTCAAGTCAAAGGTGAAGCCACAGGCATTCATGCCTGTCCTATTTGTTGGTTACACTGAACAGTCCTGGTTCCAAATGAACACTGGTACCATTCCCCATTTTTTCACTACTGCACATCAGGGCTGCCTGATGCAGAACTTGTTGATTTTTATCGACTTTACTACTAAATCTCTCTCAAATCTGCTTGGACTGTCTCTGACACCACTTTCCCCTTTCTTGATCTCTCTGGCCCCATCACAGAGGCCAGACTGACACCCACAGATACCTTGACTACACCTCCTCACACCCTACCTCTTGCAAGGACGCCATCCTTTACTCTCAATTGCTGCAACTTATTCTCATCTACTTTTACATAGATAATGTTTAGAGGGATGTGGGCCAAATGCGGGCAAATGGGACAAGCTTTGCTGCGGGGCATCTTGAGTTTGGCCAAGGGGCTGTTTCCATGCTAAAGGGAACTCTGATTCTATGGCTCTTCTAAATCAATCTAAATCAATATTACCTTTGCAAATTACAAATAATAGAGCTGTGTTTAGTGATTCCACCTACATCTAAAAACAATGCATCCAACATTAAGACTTTGAGGACACAAAGTGCTGAAGTAACTTAGCAGGTCAGGCAATATCTCTGGAGAACGCAAGACCCGAAACATCACCTATCCATGTTCTACAGAGATGCTGCCTGACCTGTTGAGTTACTCCAGCTGTATCCTTTTGTGTGCTACCCATCTTATGCAGTATCTTGTTTCTACATTACGATTTTGAGTATAGTTCCTTGATGTTTACACCAGTTTAAGATGTTGAAGTTACCTGTTGCAGCTGTAATTTAATAATTTTGAATATCTCTTACATGATACATATACACCGGGTGGTGCCAGCAATGGCTGCCTAGCCAACAGTCTGACTGCCCCTTCCTTCTATGTTGTTTTTTTTTTGTATGGGTTAAATGTATGTTTTTAGTGTTCTTTAGCTCGTTTTATGTGGCTGGGGTGGGGGGGAGAGCACGAACACCAACTGCGGAAGCCTGCGGGCTTAAACATCGTGGAGCTCGAAGTCTCTGGTTAGAGACCAACTTCGGGAGCTCCATGCCCTAGGAGCTTCAACTGACCCGACGCGGGAGCTTCGATCACCCCGACGCGGGGGCTTTGATTGCCCCGACACGGAAACTTCGACTGCCGACTGTGGGCACTTTGATCACCCGAACTGCAGATGGTTCTACTGCCCCACCCTTGGGGGAAAAATGAGGGACGAAGATTAGACTTTATTGCCTTCCATCACAGTGAGGAATTTGGGTAATCCACTGTGGTGGATGTTTATGTTAACTTTTATGCAGTTGTGTGCTTTGTCGCTTTTTTTAGTATAGCTGTATGGTAACACGAATATCACCGTACCTTAATTGGTATACATGACAATAAAAGACCTTTGAAACCTTTGATCCCCCAAGGGAGCTCTAGGACACAAAGACTGCAAAGGAAGAGGAGAGAGGGATTGTGTGCTCCCCTGTTATTTTGCATTGAATTATACCATCCATTTACTTATTTCCTTCCAGCCTGGAAATGTCCCTGAAAGAGTGGTGAATCTGTGGAATTCTCTGCCACAGAAGGTAGTTGAGGCCAGTTCATTGGCTATATTTAAGAGTTAGATGTGGCTCTTGTGGCTAAAGGGATCATGAGGTATGGAGAGAAGGCAGGTACAGGATACTGAGTTGGATGATCAGCCATGATCATATTGAATGGCGGTGCAGGCTCGAAGGGCCGAATGGCCTACTCCTGCACCTATTTTCTATGTTTCTATGTTTCTATGTTTCTATATGCTCTCCATCTCTTGACTTGTTTCTTTGTCTCTAATTTAGTCTCTGAAATCCATAATGTTTCAAAATATATTTTATTTCCTTCAATTCAATTTACTAGCAGACAGGTTAGAATCACTATTTATGGCTGCATTTGAGGAGGGAATGGACTGAAAACCTTTAAGTTCAAGACTCTTTTTCAGACTAAATTTAACATTTTAAAAAATCACAAACAGGAATCATATTTCCTCAGCTCGCTGCAGTTACTTCTATTAAAACCAACTTACTTTAAAACAGCTAAAGGTGAAAGAGAAAGCAGGTTGTGGAAAACTCTAGATTGTGAAAAAGCTAGATCAATCAAAAAGATGATAAGAATCTGAAGTAGTTCGATCTGTTCCATGCCACGTGTCAAAGTGTAAAAACGAAAAAAAAACAAAGATGATGAAGAGGGTTTATAAAGGGATGTGGATAATAAAGCGGGATGCTTTAACGGTGTAGTTGTGAGGAGGCGAAGAAAGAGTGTGGAGGACAAGCTCTTTGGAAGGTAACTCGAGGAGAGAACAAGTTATCCCGTGCAATGCTGACCATATAATATATAATAAAGAAGAAAGAGTGAGGGCAATAGGGGTCCCTCCACAATCGCTGCATAGATGCACATCTAAAATTGTTAAACTCAAACAATGAAAATCGTTGACTTAATATTTATCTCTCCACAAATACCGCTCGGTCTTCTGAGTTCCCTGTTTTTTTTCTTACCTCTTTTCATCATCCGCATATTTTTTGTGTAGCATGTTATCTTAAACTTCTTCCTCGTGTTAATCTAAGCACAGTGTGTGAAGAAAAGTGGCGGGGTCGCTTACATAGAAACATAGAAACATAGAAACATAGAAACATAGAAATTAGGTGCAGGAGTAGGCCATTCAGCCCTTCGAGCCTGCACCGCCATTCAATATGATCATGGCTGATCATCCAACTCAGTATCCCGTACCTGCCTTCTCTCCATACCCTCTGATCCCCTTAGCCACAAGGGCCACATCCAACTCACTCTTAAATATAGCCAATGAACTGGCCTCAACTACCCTCTGTGGCAGAGAGTTCCAGAGACTCACCACTCTCTGTGTGAAGAAAGTCTTTCTCATCTCGGTCTCAAACTTCTGGTACTCGCCAGGCCCCACTGAATCTCCAGCCCCTTGTCCTCCAATATGTCAAGTGCAAATGAAAGCGTGGCATGAAAAGGAAGATTGCAGGTTTGGAATAGCACAAATGTTTGGAATCGACTTGGCAGCTGCTTGTATGATCATCAGCAAGTAATCCAATGCTATTAGGAGCGCATTTATCATATGCGGTTGGTGGGCAGCATTTATAAATCATCCGTGTCGCCTCGTATAAAAATGAGATTAAGTCCAATAAGAAACTAACAAATTAAAATGACGTGACAGTCGAGTTAACTGGCTGGTGGGAAAATCTGTCCATCGAGGGATCCCACGAACCTGCCTAGTATTCCCAGCACTTTTTTTTAAAATTAGGGATGGGATATTCTGGAAAAGATACGCGATCTATTTGCAATGTTCCTTTGATTCCCCGATATCCCGAGGATCCGCGCACTGTCCCTGGAGCTTTCACTCAGAGGATCTATTGTGTTCCAACTAACAGAAACTCTCTCCAACCAATACTTCTCTAAACAATACTTCTTCAGATCCAGTCCCGACCGAAACGTCGCTTGTCCAACCCGAGACGTCGCCTGTCCGTTCCCTCCACTGATGCTGCCTGACCCGCTGATTTCCTCAAACGCTTTGTGTTAGAGTTTCCAACATAGAAACATAGAAATTAGGTGCAGGAGTAGGCCATTCAGCCCTTCGAGCCTGCACCGCCATTCAATATGATCATGGCTGATCATCCAACTCAGTATCCTGTACCTGCCTTCTCTCCATACCCCCTGATCCCCTTAGCCACAAGGGCCACATCCAACTCACTCTTAAATATAGCCAATGAACTGGCCTCAACTACCCTCTGTGGCAGAGAGTTCCAGAGACTCACCACTCTCTGTGTGAAAAAAAGTCTTTCTCATCTCGGTCCTAAAGGATTTCCCCCCTTATCCTTAAGCTGTGACCCCTTGTCCTGGACTTCCCCAACATCGGGAACAATCTTCCTGCATCTAGCCTGTCCAACCCCTTAAGAATTTTGTAAGTTTCTATAAGATCCCCTCTCAATCTCCTAAACACTCTGTGTTTTGCAAGAGTTTCCAGCACCTGTCGTTTGTTGTATCCCAGATGTACTTTCAAAGATTTCCCACCTGCTGATCTTTCTCAGTTTCCTCACGGTCCTGAAAATTCGTATTTAGGAGGAAACAATTCAAATCAGTGGGGTTCAGGAGTCCCAGACTGCTCTGGGAAGAGTTGGTTGCTCCAGAGGTAAACCCCGTGCTTCAGGAAGAGAGTGAATACATTGCTTGAAGATTAATTATTTCAGAAATAATTGGGATTCTGCATACAACCGAATAGTACATCACGATTATCACAGGATTTGTAAACTTGAAAAATATTTCCTCAACTAACAGGAGCAATCATAGAAGCAAGTACAAGAAACTGCAAATGCTGGTTTACCCAAAAAAAAATCACTGAGTGGTGGAGTAACTCAGCGGGTCAGGCAAGATCTCTGAAGAACACGGATAGGTGACCTTTCGGGTCGGGTCGTGTCTGAAGAACGGTTCGGACTCCGTAACTTTGTGTCTTTTTCGATAGTAGATGCAAGTGAATAGATTCCAGTTCTCGCTCCTGTCTTGCGACCCGCGGCCCCAGTTCTGCTACTACCGGGGCTGGGCACATTTCCAAAGAAACGTTCTCACGCTTCGGATAACGAAATGGCATTTAATTCTACAGTGAAGTCGCGCGGAGCGACCCGCTGCTGAGATTGTTTGCCTGAATTATAGAATGAACTCGAAACCCAAGTAAACGAGAACTGATGCTGATAACTTACACTGTGCCTGGACCACACAAGTGTCTGAAATGTGTTTCGGAGGGCAGTCACGGAGCGTTATAGAAAAGATATAAATCGCTGTGAGGCTGTTGTGTGAGACGGTCTTGATGCCCGTTAAATGGATGGGGAAACCTGCAGAAAGACTGAACCTTTTTCCCAGTGTGGAAATGCCAAAGACTAGCGGCATAGCTTTAAGGTGAACGTAGCAAAGTTTAAAGAAGTTCTGCAGCGGCAAGTTTTTCTTTTCACACAGAGGGTACTTGGAACGAGTTGCCGGGGGCGGTGGTGGGAGCAGATACGATAGAGGCGTTTAAGATGCTTTTAGATACAGGGGGTGGAGGGAGGTGGATTGGATTATATGCAGGCAGAGGAGATTAGTTTAACTTGGCATCATGTGTAGGGAAGAACTGCAGATGCGGGTTTAAATTGAAGGTAGACACAAAATGCTGCAGTTACTCAGCGGGTCAGGCAGTTTCTCTGGAGAGAAGAAATAGGTGACATTTCCGATCGAGACCCTTCCTCGGACTGAGAGTCAGGGAAGAGGGAAACGAGAGATATGAAAAGGTACATAGAACAAATGGATAAGAGCTATGCAAAAGAACACATCAAAACCGGCAATGCCGATCAAGTAAAGGTGGAGTAAAAGGGTTGCAACTCACGGAAGAAGATGTACTCGGTGTAGCTGCTCCACATCTTGTCATCTCTGTACTGGTTGATGAAAGTTGCCGTGCCCGTGGAGTTACAGGCCACCATGTGGAATCCCGCCTCGGACAGCCGGTCGAAAGCTTGCTCCAGGTAAGTGAACTTCAGGTAAAACCTGGAGGTGTACTTCTCAGGGGGGCGATCGGGGTCCCGGCTCTCGTTCAGGGTGTCCCCGAAAACCTCCTTGGCCAGTGCGATGCGGCCGCACACCATGATTCTGGCCACCCTGCGGAACTTGGCATCGGCCTGGCTGTCCCGCACCAGGGTGTAGGAGCCGCGGTAGCCGATGGTGATGAAGCCAGCCTTCTTGTCGGACGTCCCGCCCTTGGGCATCATCTCGCTGCCCTGCGAGTTCTCCTCCGCGTCGCTTTGCGCCGCATCCTCGGCCACCGAGCCCTGCTTGACCATAACCTTGGGGGCCAGGACCCTGGTCAGTTCGCCCAGCTGGAAGTGCTCCGCTTCCCTCAGCAGCCTCTCCTTCTCCGGGAAGTGGTCGGGAAGCACCAGCTGCTTGTCCCGCAGATAGTCCAGGATGTACCTGAAGAGGAAACCGTCCCGGTCCAAGAAATACCGGCCCTTGTTGTCCCGGGGAAGCACCTTGACGCTGTTCTTGGAGAATAGGTGAGCCAGCAGCGAGTCGGACACACTGACCAGTGTGTGGTGCTTGGTCACATACACCTGTCCTCCCACGTTCAGCTCCACCACCTCGGGGAAGGGGGCGGCCGACATCTCGCTAATGGGCAGGATGCTGTCGCGGACAGCCATGGCTCCGACCAACCCTTGGGTCCGGGGACTGACTGACTGTCGGGCAGGGTGACTGTCTGTTGCACCGAGCTCAGCCCGCGGCCACCGCTCTGCGCATCGCTCAGTCGGCGGCACCACCTGAAGGCGCGGGTAGGGCGGGGTAGACTGTCTGCATGTATGTGTGTGTGAGTGTGTGTGTGAGTGTGTGCGCTGGAGAAAAGCCGCCACCAACTCCCGGCCACGTTATACAGGAGTCTGGGGAAGCTCCCTGACGTCACGCCGGCTGCAAGCAACCCCTCGCCAAGGCAAGGTCTCAGACTCCACACCAGCCTCGCCTCTGCTGGGCTCCGCGCTGCCCAAGCGGCGCCTGCCCCACACCATTAACCCTATAGATATTTTCAAACAACTTTGCAAAGGTGCGCCTTTATCACCCTTAGATCTGCTTGCATACCCGACGTGGCTCCTCCCAACTTCAAACTATCCCGACCGCTCCTGTTGTGTCGATTGAACAACACGCAAGGGCGCAGTTTTTTTTAATCGCCGGCAGTAATAGAGCGATTTTAGTGGAGAACTCTACGCGTTTACGGCGCTGAACATCACATTTATAAGAGGATAAACACAAAATGCTGGAGTAACTCAGCGGGACGGGCAGCATCTCTGGAAAGAAGGAAAGGTGATGTTTCGGGTCGAGACCCTATTATAAACACAAGGATATGGGGGAAGTCTTAATGATAAGGGGGAAGTCTTTTAGAACCGAGATGAGAGAATCGTTTTTCACACAGAGAGTGGTGAATCTGTCGAATTCTCTGCCACAGAAGGTAGTTGAGGCCAGTTCGTTGGCCATATTTAAGAGGGAGTTGGATGTGGCCCTTGTGGCTGAAGGGATCAGGGGGTATGGAGAGAAGGCAGGTACAGGATACTGAGTTGGATGATCAGCCATGATCATATTGAATGGCGGTGCAGGCTCGAAGGGCCGAATGGCCTGCTCCTGCACCTAATTTCTATGTTTCTATAAGACCATTATAAGACATATATGAAAGGTCTCGACCGGAAACGTCACCTATTCCTTCTCTCCAGAGACGCTGCCTGTCCCACTGTTAGTCCAGCATTTTGTGTCTAACACATTTAGTAGGGATTTAATAGGGAACTTTTTATTGTTAGATACAACTTGTATTTTGTATTAGGGTTTTTTAAATAGATTTAAGCTTTGTGGATATTAATATAGGTTTAAACTTTATGAATACTACTGTATAAATGAATCAAATAAAACGGGGGAAACTTACTGGGTGTACTAAATGTTTTAACTGGCGTGGTGGAGGTCCCTTGAGTGTAAATATAACATCAAATATACTGGCTGGAATGGAAATTGCATTTGTTTTATGTAAATTGTATATACGAGTGTAAATTCAAGTCTCTGTACAGAACGACGAAACGATGTTATTGCTAGCTCTTTTTCAATTCTGTAAAAATGCACACCGTTACATTATCCACGGTTTGAGGCATATTTCGAACCAGCAACATTGATATCCGAATGTGTATAACCTTCTTATTTCAGATACAAAGGTACCGTGCGTGTATGGATGAGGAAATTGAGCGGCGTTATTCCAGCGATATAAACTAAATTCCTCAATAGGTTTTAAAATTAAGCTGTAATTAACTATAAAATAGTGCATTTACCAAAGTCCAAAATGAAATGACGGCTTAAAATGTTAATTTGCAAATATTTGAGAAATAGTGAGATTGGAGGCATAACGTGGGTTAATTAGCGAGTCCGTCGGTGTTATTGCGATTCAGAAGTAATTCATCAAATTCATAAGCCATGCAAAGCAATTATATCGATTAGCATGCCATGCCATGGGAGGGATAGCCTTGGGTTTGTGACTATGCACGGGCTTAGTCCTACTTGGGCGCCAAGGGGATGTGGATGAATGTAAAGCCCATTCCCACACAGGCGAGAGCAAAAACAGTGGGCGACTCGCCCAAGGCTGCACTGGAGCGCTTCTTAGCGTCCGGGTTGCGAATAACACCGGATTGGAACTGATACATCAACAGATTGCGTTATGTGTGGAAAGAAACCGAAAAGTGGAAATGGGAGAAACAATATAGTACTTAATATGGCGAAATTAGGAAATTCAACCATGCACGTTTAAACTGCCAAGGCAACAATTGTTTATCATAATACATGAAAAACGTCCCTTGTTCTGATCTGTTGGAGTGCCACGGGAACCAATTTTAATCAACGTGTTGGAAAGAACTGCAAATGATGGTTTATAGCAAAGATAGACACAATGTTCTGGGATAATTCAGCGGGCCAGGCAGCATCTCTGGAGGAAAGGAATCGGTGACGTTTAGGACGTTTAGAAATAGGTCAATCATTCCTATTCTCCAGAGATGCTGTCCGAACCGCTGAGTTACACCAGCAATTTGTGTCTACATTTGTAATCAATATTTTGTTTTATCTTTGCAGTGTCGCTTTCCTCGCCCTGATTATTTAAAACTGGATTACTTTGGTTCGATCTGTCGATATCACATATATTAGTACGTGCTGATAATTCAAATACTACAGCATGAAATAAAAAGAGAATTTAAAAAAATGTAGGTGCTGTCAATACAAAATTGAAACAGAAAATGCTGGATAAATGGAATCACATTAAAACATTTCAAATGCTGGAAAAACTCAAGTCAGGTAACATGTGGGGAAAAGAAACGTTAACTGTTTCTCTTTTCATAAATGCTGCCTGACCCGAATTATCCCGCATTTTCTGTTTTTATATGAAACTAGACCAAGTGGGACCCGTTGGGTCCCTGTAAGATAGCCAAGAATATAAAGGAGGATAGTAAAAGCTTCTTTAGGTAAGTGAAGAGGAAAAAAATAGTTAAGGCCAAAGTTGGACCCTTGAAGACTGAAAAGGGTGAATTTATTATTGGGAACAAGGAAATGGCAGATTAGTCGAACAGGTACTTTGGATCCATCTTCACTAAGGAGGACACAAACAATGTTCCTGATGTACGAGCCAGAGGATTTGGGGTGACGGAGGAACTGAAGGAAATCCACATTAGGCAGGAAATAGAGTTGAGTAGATGGAAGGCTGATAAATCCCCAGGGCCTGATGGCCTGCATCCCAGGGTACTTAAGGAAGTGGCTCTAGAAATCGTGGACGTATTGGTGATCATTTTCCAATGTTCTATAGATTCAGGATCTGTTCCTGTGGATTGGAGGGTAGCTAATGTTATCCCATTTTTTAAGAAAGGCAGGAGAGAGAAAACAGAGAAAACATAGACCAGTTAGCCTGACATCGATGGTGGGGAAGATGCTGGAGTCAATCATAAAAGATGAAATAGCGGCACATTTGGATAGCAGTAACAGGATCGGTCCGAGTCAGCATGGATTTATGAAGGGGAAATCATGCTTGACTAATCTTCTGGAATTTATTGAGGATGTAACTAGGAAAATGGACAAGGGAGAGCCAGTGGATGTAGTGCGCCTGGACTTTCAGAAAATATTTGATAAGGTCCCACATAGGAGATTAGTGGGCAAAATTAGGGCACATGGTATTGGGGGTAGTGTGCTGACATGGATAGAAAATTGGTTGGCAGTCAGGAAACAAAGAGTAGGGATTAACGGGTCCCTTTCAGAATGGCAGGCAGTGACTAGTGGGGTACCACAAGGCTCAGTGCTGGGACAGCAGCTATTTACAATATATACTAGACTAAGTGGGGCTTCACATGGGAGGGCTAGTCCCCCAATGCAATATTCCACTTCTCCACCAATTCCAATATTGCTGGCCAGTGGGGGGGTGGGGGGTGCTTTCTAGAGCGCTAGTATGTGTGTTGTGGGTCAAAGGGAATGGTTTCCAGAGGGCTAGTATGGACATTGTGGGCCGAATGGATTATTGGGCTGGCAGCTCAGTCACTCAGGCCAGGCAGCTCAGTCACTCAGGCCAGGCAGCTCAGTCACTCTGGCCAGGCAGCTCAGTCACTCTGACCAGGCAGCATTTTAGAACCAATAGAGACACTTTTTGAAAGCATTTTAGAACCAATAGAGACACTTTTTGCAAGCATTTTAGAACCAATAGAGACACTTTTTGCAAGCATTTTAGAACCAATATAGACACTTTTTGCAAGCATTTTAGAACCAATAGAGACACCTTTTGTAAGCATTTTAGAACCAATAGAGACACTCTTTCTGCATGCATTTTAGAACCAATAGTGACACTCTTTATGGAAGCATTTTACAACCAATAGAGACACTTTTTCCAAGGATTTTAGAACCAATAGAGACACTTTTTGCAAGCATTTTAGAACCAATAGAGACACCTTTTGTAAGCATTTTAGAACCAATAGAGACACTCTTTCTGCAAGTTGAGTAGACATGTGTCCAGTGCTATTCAGAGACATAACCCTCTGGCTTCTTCCATCTTGCAGAGGGGGTACAAAATTGGACTGGGACAATTTTACTAGTGTGCGAAAGCAAGTCGATCATGCAATTAGGAGTGCTCATAGACAACATGTTTCCTCTATTCTTGGGGGAGAACAACCCAAGGATTTTTGGAGATATGTGAAATCCAGATGGACAGACAACACTGATGTCCAGATGCTAAAAGTGAACAACTGCCTGATCACTGAGGACCAGGCAAAAGCAGAAGCTCTTGAGAACCAATTCCAACACGTTTTCACCCGGGAAGATGTGGAGCCTTCATCATTTCCAGTCCTTCCGCCCAGCCCATATGCTGATATGCCTGCTATTAAAATTGAGGTTGAAGGTGTCAAGAAGTTATTGCTCAACATTAATACCACAAAAGCAATTGGACCAGATCAGATACAAAATCAAGCCCTCAAGATCGCAGCCGAAGAATTGGCTCCAGTTTTACAGTTCATTTTTCAACAATCGCTTGACTCGGGCGATGTACCTCTGGATTGGAGGAAGGCCAACATCACTCCTCTCTTTAAGAAAGATTCAACCACCAACCCAGCAAATTATCGTCCTGTTTCACTAACAAGTACTTGCTGTAAATTGCTGGAGCATATCATTGATAGTAATCTGATGCGTCACGTGAGCAAACATAATATTCTTGCCGACAACCAACATGCGTTTAGGAGGCATAGATCATGCGAGTCTCAGCTTATCCTGACAACAAATGACCTGGCCAAGCACCTTGACAGTAACATCATCATGGATTTAGTTGTACTGGACTTTTCTAAAACATTTGATGTCATCCCACACCAGAGACTGCTTCGGAAGTTTGACTTCTACGGTATTCGCTCCAACACGAAACGTTGGATTTCCAGTTTCCTGACAAAACGTCTTCAGCGTGTGTGTGAACGGAAAGAACTCCAATTGGCACCCAGTGTTGAGTGGTACACCCAGGGCACAGTACTTGGCCCACACCTAATTTTGCTTTACATCAATGACATCCATGAAAAAGTCGCAAGTACGACCAGACTATTCGCTGATGATTGTTTGCTGTACCGTCCAATTAAGTCAGCTGATGATGACGATGCACTCCAAAAGGATCTCGATACTATGGTCGAGTGGTATGGGGTCAATGGGGCATGCAGTCCAACCCTTCCAAATGTGAAGCCATGCGTGTCACCAAAAAGAGGAATCCAGGCGTCACATCTTACAACAAACTTGGTGTCACGCTTGAAGAATCCAAACAAACCAAGTACCTTGGCATCAAATTGCAGAATGATCTACGTTGGAATGGTCCGACTCATCATGCAACAGCGAAAGCAACAAATGTCCTAAACTTCCTGAGGCGCAAACTTCCATCATTGTTCAGCTTCTGTCAAGGAGAAGCTGTATTTCACCCTCGTTAGACCTCATCTGGACTACGCAGTTGCAGTTTGGGACCCATACACAGATAAACACATGAACACATGATACAAGAACACATGATACACAATACAATTTTACACAAAACACAAACATCCACCACAGCATTCTTCACTGTGGTGGAAGGCAACAAGGTTCAGCCAGTCCTCCTTCTTTGTTCACCCGTGGTCGGGGCCATAACCCCTCCGTAGTCGCCACTACAGACGCCCCGATGTACAGGCCCTCTCGTCGAGATAATCCAAACTCCGACGTCGGGACGGACTAACATGTTCCGCGGCTTGGAGGTCCCCACTTGGCACTTTCCTTCCGGAGACCGCGGCTTCAGGATGTTATAGGACACGGGCCGGCGGTCGGAGCTCTTCTCCGGCGATCCCCGGCAAGGGATCGCAGGCTCTGGATGGTAAGTCCACACCACGCCCGCAGCTAGAAGGTCCACAAACCGCGGATTCGGGATGCTATAGGCCGCAGGCCGGTGGTCGGAGCTCTTCTCTGGAGATCCCTGGCGAGGGATCCCGGGATCTGGATGGTAAGTCCATGCCACGCCCGTGGCTAGAAGCTCCGCAGACCACAGCCCCACGATGGCAACATATTGAATCAATAGCATTGTCAAACATTGCCAGAACAATCCATTTTCATGCTGCGATTCAACATTTTTCACACTAAGAGGCCAGGAAAGCTCTTTATTTAAAGTAAATACAAAGCCTATCTACCTTCTTTTACTTTTTTACTAATAATGATGTCTTCTGATGATCTGATCTGCATTGAAATATAAAAGGATGTTTCAATGTAAATTCTTACTCCTTATCTGTATTGCAGCATTAACAAAGATTTTCAAAACAAATGAGCTTTCTGATCCTTTTATTTTATTTATATTTATTTATATTTATCATGGAGGCAGTAGTGGAGCATAAGGCCTCAAACGCAGAACATCAACAGAGCGCTCCATTCCACCCCTCTCATCTTCCATACCTCTTTTTGCCTTACAGGCTACAGCTCATGGCATAAAACCGTAGCGTAGTGGATAAAAAGAGGATTACTAATGGAGAAGGGAAGGGGGCCCGAAAGAAACTTTGTACCCACTGATAAAATTCCTCTGAGGCCCTGCGCATACACACACAAACTGTGTGTGTTGTGAACCATGTCTTCCAAGACGCTCACGTATAGTGAAGCATTTCTCAAGTTCGGCTTCACAAGCATTGTTCAAAAATCTGTGGTCAAGCCGCAATGTGTTATCTGTGCCAAGGTTTTGAGCCACGAGAGCATGAAGCCCAGCAAACTGAAGATCCATTTGGAGTCTTGTCACAGCAATCTGGCGGGGAAGGGCGTGGACTATTTCAAATGAAAAGAAGCCCCACTCAAGGGTTGCCACATCAATTCGACGGGTCACTGCGCTCATCAAAATGAAGCAGCGTTGGAGGCTTGGAGGCTTCATGCCGGATTGCTTATCGAATCACACAGACTACGAAACCTCACAGCATCGGTGAAGAGTTTATCAAGCCATGCCTTCTCGAAGCAGCGAAGTTGGTGACGAGCGAACAGCAGTCAAACAAGTTCAGGCAGAGGGTTACACAAAAAGCTGGAGAAACTCAGCGGGTGCAGCAGCATCTAAGGAGCGAAGGAGATAGGCGAAGTTCAGGCAGATTTCCCTTTTAAATGACACAGTCAAAAGTCGAATCTCAGATATGAGTAATGATATTCTGCTGTAAGTAGTGAACACTGTGAAGAGCAGTCCAGTGTATTCACTGCAGCTAGACGAGTCAACAGATGTTGCCTCATGTTCCCAACTGCTAGTCTACATTCGTTACCTCGACGGTGAAGCCATAAAGGAGGAGTACTTGTTCTTGGAGCCATTGGCCACTACCACTCGGGGAGAAGATGTGTTCAGAATGCTGGAAGCCTTCCTCATCAAAAACATGAGCTTGACTGGGAACGCCTTGTCGGGGTGTGTACAGAGGGGGCACCTTCCATGGTCGGATGCAGATCCAGCTTCAAAGCCTTCGTGAAGGATGTCGCTCCCCATGTCTCCTTCACCCACTGCATGTTACATTGCCATGCTTTAGTGATGAAGACTCTCCCTCCTGGTCTTTGAGAAGTACTTTCAGATGTGGTGAAGATTGTGAACCACATCTGAGGGAGTTCAACAAACTCAAGAATCTTCAATGCGATGTGTGAAGAAATGGGCGCCAATTTCACTGTTTTGATATTCCACACAGGGTTGCGCTGGTTTTCGCGTGGTAAAGTGCTCAATCGTGTGATTCAGCCGAGAGGAAATAGCACTGTTCTTGGAGAGAGGGTGTACTGAGAAGGAGAATCAGCTTCATGAAAAGATGCCGGATGAACTGTTCGTGATGAAGGTTGCTTACTTGGCTGACATCTTCACCGAGGTGAATTCCTTAAACCTGTTACTTCAAGGAAATCCTCCCAATGCTACACACAGCTCGTGCCAAAGTGGCAGCGTTCAGGAGGAACTGTTACCAGAGAAGAGTCCAGGATGGTGACACGACTATCTTCCCTGAGATGACGATTCTCCTGGATGCTACGCCAGATGCTGAATGCCACTTCCACGATCTCAAACCACCTTGTGGCAATTATTGAAGCCATCGAACATTACTTCCCCGGACTGGACAACCGCACTCGTGATGAGTGGATCATCTGACCCTTTTCCGTTGAAGATGGTGCCATCAGCGATACTGAGGTGACTGCGAAGGTTGAATTTTACCGAATTCGTGAAGATGCGCAGCTCAAGAGTGCCTTATTTTGCTGAAAGTGAAAGACTGTCCTATTCTTTCGAAGATGGCCCTTGACCCTATTGGTCCAGTCCCCTTCAACCTATTGCAGTGAGGCTGGATTCTCAACCATGGTAACTAAAAATGACGGTACATAATCGGCTTGTGATCGACGCTTGTTTTGATTGCCTGATGGCAGCGAAGCATTTTCAGCCATCCCATTGACTGAGCATTGTTTTAATAAATCGGACTTTTTTTTTCAATTTTTGTTTCGGGGTTCATGGTACTGACCAAGAATGTCTAATGGGTCGTGGGGCAAAAAAGGTTAAGAACTACTGTGCTAGAGGCAGGAAACATGTTCCCGATGGTACACAAAAGGCTGGAGAAATTGAGCGGGTGCAGCAGCATCTAAGGAGCGAAAGAGATAGGCGACGTTTCGGGTCAAGACCCTTCTTCAGTCGCCTATCTCCTTCGCTCCTTAGATGCTGCTGCACCCGCTCAGTTTCTCCAGCCTTTTGTGTATCCTCGATTCTCCAGCATCTGCAGTTCCTTCTTTAACAACATGTTCCCGATGTTGGGGGAGTCCAGAACCAGGGACTTCTGTTTAAGAATAAGGGGTAAGCCATTTAGAATGGAGATGAGGAAACACTTCTTCACACAGAGAGTTGTGAGTCTGTGGAATTCTCTGCCACAGAGAGCGGTGGAGGCCGGGTCTCTGGATACTTTCAAGAGAGAGCTAGATAGGGCTCTTGGAGATAGAGGAGTCAGGGGATATGGGGAGAAGGCAGGAACGGGGCACTGATTGTGGATGATCAGCCATGAAAGGCTTGAAGGGCCGATGGCCTACTCCTGCACCTATTGTCTATTGTCACATGGATGCCTGGTCCCCCAACACAATCTGTTCAAACAAGGCAATATTCTACCACTCACCCGTTTCCCCAACGCAACCCATTCCCCCAACACAATATTCCACCACTCACCCATAGCCGCCAACTGCGCAGGGGCTGCTCATTTTCCTTATTCACCCTCCCTTATTTTAAACTTTAAAAAAAATCATTGTACTGTGACTTTAAATTATAAAAAAAATGCACCCTCCCTCCTTGCTACCAGGATTATTAAAAAAAAGGTATTGCAACATTGCAGGACTGAGTGTCCCAGGATTGTAAAATTGTAGCTGGGAGGGTTACAATCCTATTGTGAAGTCCTAGCTGCAGAGGGAAGTTTTTTTTTCTCAAGTTTAGATTTTTTTTAATTTTTAAATGTGAAATAACTTAAAATTTTATATCAATCTGAACGAAACTTGACACAAACCACTACATGACAATTGTGAGTAAGGTGGTGCAATTATTTTAGCGCTACCGTGTACCGTTTTGGCGTAGTTCCGGGATCACATGGATACACCCACCCGCATAGATAGATCGAAACAAACAAGATGAGAGTTTTAGTAATATACTGGACCAAGTGGGACCCATTGGGTCCCTCACATGGGAGGGCTGGTCCCCAAACGCAACCCTTTCTCCAAGGCAATATTCCACCACTCACCTGTTTCCTCAACGCAACCCGTTCCCCCAATGCAAAATTCCACCACTCCCCCATAGCCCCCAATTGCGCAGACAGCTTATTCACCCTCCCTCCTTGCTGCCCGGAATATACTTGTTGCCAGGAATACTTAAAAAAGGGATTGCAACATTGCAGGACTGAGTGTCCTGGGATTACAACATTGTAGCTGGTAGGGTTACAATCCCATTGTGAAGTCTTAGCTGCAGGGGGAAGGTTTTTTCCACATATTATGATTTTTTTAAATTTAAAAATGTGAAAAAATTTGTGAAGCAGGGCATCAATCGGAACGAAACTTGTTGAAAACACACCACAGGACAATTGTGAGTAAGGTGGTGCAAATTTTAGCGCTATCGTGTACCGTTTTGCTGTAATTTCAGCGGAGAGAGAGAGATTTGCAGATTAATTTTAACACAAAAGCTTTAGCAGCAATGACAAACGGAATATAACCAACCATGTGTGATGACTTTGCGTAAAAGGAACAGTGCTAGAGGAACTCAACGGGTCAGGCAACATCGGTGGAGGAAACTGTTAGATGGCATTTTGGGTTAGGATCGTTCTTCGGACTTCTTTCCTCGCCACAAATGCAGTCTGATCCGTTCAGATACTCCAGCAATTTATTTTTACTCAAAGACATCACATATTGTTGGTTACGTTCCATTTGTGGTTGCTGCTAAAGCTTTTGTGAGTTTAAATAAATTTAGAGAATTATTGTTACTTCAAGTTCCTTATTCTGAAAGAAGAGAGACCTTTCTTTGTTGGTAGTATTAAACACAATCGTGATACATGCAATAAACGCATGCTTCTGCGGTTAACTTGGATTCGTTATTTGTCTGATAATTTGTCTGATAAAATAATTCAGAGAAAAAATAGTGGGAGACACAAAGGACCGCAGATGCTGGAATTTAGAGCAAAACAATGTTGGAGGAACTCAGTGGGTCAGGCAGCATCAGCAGAGGGGATGAACAGTCCACCTTTCAGGTCGTGACTTCCTTTGCTGAAAGAGTGGATGGGAGATGGCAAGTATAAAGAGGTGTGGGAGGTGGGCCAAGAACTGGTATATGATATGTGAATCCAAGTGAGGAGGGCTGGATTGAAGGGTGGAGGAAGGTAGGGGAGAGAGATTTGGAGATAATAACAGAGCCTGGGACTGATCAAAGGAGGCAACTTGGGCTGCAGATGATTCGATCTGATGGGAAAGGAAAGAGTATGGTACCAGATGTGAGGTGTATGGGCAGATAGGAACAGTGGGGGGGGGGGGGGGGGGGGGGGGGGGGGGGGGGGGGGGGGGGGGGGGGGGGGGGGGGGGGGGGGGGGGGGGGGGGGGGGGGGGGGGGAGGGGGTGGGGGGGGGGGGGGGGGGGGGGGGGGGAGGGGGGGGGGAGAGGGACCCAATGGGAGAATGGTGTGGCATAGTCTTACAGTGTGGAAACAGGTCCTTCTGCCCGACCTGCCCACACTGGCCAACATGTACCTCTAAACCTGTCCTATCCATGTACCTGTCTAAATGTTTCTTAAACGTTGTGCTAGTGACTGCCTTAACTAAGTCCTCCAGCAGCTAAGTTTGTATGTGATGGGCTGGTGGCATGGGTGGGGAAGAAGCTGGATGAGAAGGGCCAGGAAGGTGTGGGAAAGAACGTATGAATGAGAGGATCTGGATGGATAAATGGAGGGAGAGAGGGAGGGAGAGCATGTAGACTACCCAGATGGAATATAAAACTTTGTATAAAAATTTGTTTACTCTGTAACCAGAAGCTCAAAGATTGCAAAACAGTCAAAATAAATTGTAAAACATAAAAAGAAATGTTCTGTTATTACCTGCGTTTAATCTGAGTAAATGTGAAGCGTTGCACTTTGGGAGGTCAAATTAAAGTGGAAAATATACAATTAATGGCATGACCCTTAACAGCATTGATGTACAGAGGGATCGAGGTCCATTTCCATAACTCCCTGAAAGTGGCAACACAAGTAGATAGAGTGGTAAAGAATGCATATGGTGTGCTTGCTTTCATATGTTTGGACAATGAGTATAAGAGGCAGGAGGTCATAATGAAATTTATAGGAGTATTGGCCACCTTTGGAGCACTGTGTGCAGTTCTGGTTGTCCAATTACAGAAAGAATGTGTAGGCTTTGGAAAGGATGCAGAGGAGGTTTTCCAGAATCATACCTGGATTAGGGGGGTATTAGCTACAGGGAGAGTTTGGAGAGACTTGGATTATTTTCTCTGGAACGCCAGAGGTGGCAAGGAGACCTGATGGAAATATATAAAATTATGAGAGGCACATGTAGAGTCGACAGTCAGAACCATATTCCAGGATAGATAAATCAAATACTAGAGAGGTATAGCATTAAGGTGAGAGGGGAAAAGTTGAAAGGAGATGTGCAGGGCAAGATTTTTTACACAGAGGGTCTAGAATTCACAGTCAGATGTTGAAGAAGATACGCTAGTGGCATTTCGGCACAGATTGTGCTTCGAAGGGCTTGAACTTGTGCTCTACTCTTCTGCTTGCGATGTTCTAATTCAGTGATTAAAGATTTCATCATTATCTCCCCCTCCCCCCCCCCCCCCCCCCCCCCCCCCCCCCCCCCCCCCCCCCCCCCCCCCCCCCCCCCCCCCCCCCCCGCCACCAACACCACCTCTCTTCCTCAGACTTTAACTTTGTGCAGGAATATTACCCCACAGAGCTTAGTGTCTCATGCCAGTATCCGTCTTAGCATAGGAATAGAAATCAACCAAGATATAATGATGAGGAAGTATCATCCAGTCTCCACTTGAACACATACAGCTGAATTGTCAGAGGTGTTCTTGTATTAAGATGTGCATTAAAGCATTGATATAACATCTTGCACAATCTTGAAATACCCAGAAATTCAATGGAGCATGTTTAAAGGGCAAATACAATCTGTGGGAGTAACTCAATGGGACAGGCAGCACATCTGGAGGGCATCTGGAGGACATCCATAGGTGACGTTTCAGGTCGGTCCCTTCTTTAGACTGTTTAAAGGTTAGTTGTTGTTGTTGTACTGTTACCTAAGCTGTTTTTTTCACCTTGTGAGACAATGAGTCTGATTATATTGTTCCTACCACTAAACCAGATAGGTTCTAGAGTTGATGAATCCTTTGACACTGAGTTTATTAAGAGAGAAGGTGAGCAGTTAGACAATATTAATTAGTAGCTTGTGCACACATGAACATGAGTTCCCGTTCATATTAAACTCAATTTATTTTACATTCAAAGATAAGTGATACATTTATTCCGACTCAGTTTATGTATTTGTTGCATTTTAATTTGTGTTTCACCAATTGGCTCCATTGTCTGAAGTCCTGAAATCATGAAACACAGTACAACGGATTGCTTTTGTTGCATTAGGCAGTTTCAAATATTTAGTTATCTGAATATTTTCATAGTGCAGCAACAACTCAAACTTAAAAGCATGCATTGTCCTTTCCTAAAGAACCTGAACATTGTTAAATCTGGAGTTGTCTGTATATTATGTAATGAAACAGCAATATTCAAATAGCATTTTCCTGTGATATGTTTGCTATAAATATGTATAACATTGTGGTACTTAGATACTGCAAATTAAATATTTTCACTTCACCACACATTTAAAAAGCATTTTCCTACAAAAACATAAGCTTATCAATGTGTTCATTTGAAAGCCATCAATGTGAAATTAATATTCCATTTGCTTAGCATTTGCTACTTCCTTTCTCTGCTAAGTTTGCAACAGTTATTGATTTTTCATTAACAGTGCACATCTATGTAGCTGCAGAAAACATTTACATAAAGATAGTGGAATGATCTTCTGTATTACATTTGAAGTTGCCTGTGCATTTTAAAATCTCCTTCCGTTAAAGGCATTACTATTATGTTCTTCATTGCACTATAAAAATAATTCTCATTATGCTACAAACTGAAAATAAAACTGAATATAAAAGTGTCTCTGCTCTCTCTCTCTCCCATCCCCCACCCCCCCCCCCCTCCCCCCCCCTGCGCCCCCCCCCCCCCCCCCCCCCCCCCTCAACTTCTTAGCGGGCTCAAGCCTGCCAGCTTGTTTCTCAAACACCCTTGCACAGTAACTCTGGTCAAGTTGCAACTCAAAAGCATCTTTGAAACTTAAATGCCTGTTACCCTTACATATCGTATGGCTTTGCTTTCTCATAATTTATAACAAGTGAACCAAGAAAATTAAATGAAATTAGTTGGGAAGTTCTGATAATTCTGTTCAAATCAGATTCTACTTTCTTTAAAATCTATTATATTGAATATTAAATGAAAATAAAGAATCATTTGTTCATGGAATTACATAAATGACATCCCTAACCAATGACGTGCTAACCATTTGGTCCATTTTGGTACAATTCATCGCATTCTATTTCCCTGCCCTTTTCCATGACCACTTATAAACTGCCATTTTAAATGATCCAATTTCCTTCAGCCAATAGTTCTATAATCTAATAAACCTTAAATAACATGACATCTAATTTTTTGAATGGTACTCTGTTCTAAGAATATGAGAACATAAGACATGGAATTAGGAATAACCCTGAGGAAGTGGTTGAGGCAGGTAAAATAACAACATTTAGAGGTTTAGAGGGATATGGGTCAAATGTGTGTAAATTGGACCAGCTCAGATGGGTCATCTTGGTCCAATTTAGTTGGGGCAAAGGATCTGTTTCCATGCTGCATGATTCTACAAACAACATGAAGTGCTGGAGTAATTCAGCGAGTCAAGCAGCATATAAGGAGGACATAGATAGGCATAATTTCAGGTCAGCACCCTTCCTCAGACTACCTTCAGGGGGCGCCGTTCTGTACGGGTATGGCTGCCCAGCCTGCAGCTGTCTGTTTTTCACCTCTTTTTTTTTATTTTTAGTTAGTTGAGTTTTTATTTTTCGGAGCTCTACTCTTTTTTATGTGGGGGGTGGAGGGGGGGGGGGGGGAGTGGGGAAGGGGGAAACTGCTTTTCAGGTTCCCTACCTGGTCAGAGAGGCAGCTTTTCTCCGGGCTGCACTTTCGATCCGTCCTCACAGCCTACCAGCGGGCCTGGAGCGGCGTTTCCTGAGGGGACCGGCCAGGATCACGGCTTCGGCGGCGCAGCGCTGGAGCGCTTTCGCGGAGCGGGTGTTGCCTTGACCGGGTCATCGCGTTGGAGCTCCGGTATGCTGGGACCGCTGATTGGAACATCGCGGAGCTGCGGGACTGTGGAGCAGCCAGCTGCCAGCGGCGGCGCTGAACTTTAACATCGGGAGCCTGGGATCTCTCGGCGAGATCACCAGTGGTGGAGCTCCATCCAGCATGGCCTTGTTGGCTTCGGAAGCCGTGGTCTCCAGTAAGGAAGCTCCAGATATCCCAAGCCGCTTAAGGATTCTCCCGACGCCAGAGCACCATCACCCAGCGAGAACGGCCTGGAACATCGGGCCCCGTAGCAGCGACTGCGGAGGCCTCAATAGGCCTGACTATGGGTGGACAAGGGGATGGGGACTGGACTTTGTGTCTTCCCTCACAGTGGGAACCATTGTGGGGGGATGTTTTTATGTTTATTGTTAAATTCTTTAAAGTTTAATGGCAAGTCAAATTTCACTACACCAATTGGTGTATGTGACAATAAATGTCCTTTGTCCTTTGTCCTTTGTCCTTCAGTCTTCAGTCCTGACCTTGCCTCTTCAGTCCTGACATTGCCTCTCCAAGTCCTTCACAGATGCTGCCTAACCCGCTGAGTTACTCCAGCACTTTATATTGTACACCAGATTCCATCACCTCCAGTTCCTCGTGTCTACATTACACTGGTCCACTGCAAAATCTCCTCAAAGTATTGCCTATTTTGAAGTTCTCCAACAGGAGTTCTGTGAGAGCCTCTCTCACTGCTCCCGTTCTGTGATTCCTGCTGCTCTCCTGCTCTTCAACCATGCTCGGAGAGTCCAAAGAAGGGTCCCGGCCTGAAACGTCACCTACCCACGATCTCCAGTGATGCTGTCTGACCGGCTGAGTCATTCCAACAATTTGTGTTCTACGCCAGATTCCAGTATCTGACCCCCATGGCTGTGTATGATCCCTTGTGTCTGTCCTGCCATCCAGTGGAAGTGAGCGTGGTTAATATTTTATTTTAACCACAGTGCCATGCTCCTGCACAAACTCCATATCCATAGATTCCCTTAACATTCAAAAACCTATCAGTCTCCATCTTAAAAATATTTTGTGACTGAGATTTCTCAGCCCTCTGGGTGAAGAAACATATACTGACCCTGTAGCAACATTTTGTGGCTATCTCTCTCTATCATTTGCCAGGCTTTGCTTCACACCAACCACTCTACCTTATCCTCCTATTCCCCTATACCTGTGTTTCTCTGTCTGCCTATTCCCCTATATCCGTGTTTCTCTGTACTCCTGTCTGCCCTATACCCCTGTTCCCCCATCCTATATTCTCCTATTCCCCCACTTCTTATTCTGAGCAGACATTTATATTTTACTACGGAGTCACGTGAGTGACTACGTGAAGAAGCCCCGCCTGGCGCATGCTCGGCATTACGTCGACGCATGTGAAGCTCCGACAGGGTGGAGAGCGCAGCTCCCACCAGCGTAAGTTTAACCCGCAGGTAAGTTGCTGTTGAACTTTCTTGCTAGTGGGTTTAAACTCTGTAAGTCTGCAGAGCCAGCTAGAGTGCTGATGTATTTTGAATTTTTTTTAAAAACTCTGTAACTCTGGCTCGAAATACGGAGCCAGCTAGAGTGAATGTATTTTTAAACTGCGGTAATTGAATAGAACGCTGGAACCGCAGTTTCCGATTTAGATCGGATCGGGAGATAAGGGCTGCTTTAAAAGCCGGCTCCCGCTATTTACCGCTATTTAGATCGGGTTTGGAAATAACGGCTGCGCTAAATGCCGGCTCCAAATACCCAGTAATTGTTAAATAAAGTCTGCTCTGAGTATATGTTACCAGATGCAGTTTTCTTTATGGAAATGTATATAACCCTGTGTGAGACTGAGGTTAATACAAATATTCTGCAAGCAGAATGTGCCTGTCAGAATTACAATTTTAAACATATATAGTTTATGCATAAATACAAAACAGTAAAGAAGTAACTCTCCTCCAAGGGAGGACAAGAATGTGGGGGAGGCTGGAAATGGAGAAAATACTCCACACTTGACTTAGTCAAGGGTTCTTGACCCAGGTATGTCTTCCTGTTAGGCAGGTTCCAAAGGAGTTTCCATACGCTGAGTACGGTGCCTATGAAAATGGGATTCTGATTCTCCAGTACCTTGGTTAGGTCTGGATGAGATCCCTAGAGCAAGATAAAATGCTCCAAATTCTAATCAGTCAAGAGTTCTAAAGACCCATGAGATTCTAAGGCAGGCTCCGAAGGAGTTTCCATACGCTGAGTATGGTGCCTATAAAGAATGAGAATCTCATTCACCAGTGCCTTACATAGGTCTGGATGAAGTATTTAGAGCAAAATAAAATGCTCAAAATTCTAAACAATTAAGGGTTTTAAGACCCATGAGATTCTAAGGCAGGCTCCGAAAGGAGTTTCCATACACTGAGTATGGTGCCTATGAAAAATGAGAATCTCATTCACCAGTGCCTTGTTTAGGTCTGGATGAAGTCTCCTAGAGCAAAGACTTGGGAGTACCAGGACAGGATGAAACTGACCCTGAAGCTGGTGTCCCTACTTATGTGTATACACCAGAGCACAATAGAAACGCTCCAGGTGTTCCCGATGTAGCACCAAGTTTGCTATATCGGTATGGACTGGTGAGACTATGGATGAACCTGGCGGCCAACATTATTTGGTTTCTCACCTACGCCAAGAAACCGTTATGACTGAAACAGTAAAAAATATATAAAACACCCGTCTATTGTGCCTCGCTCAGGGTGCCAACAGTAACTCAGTAATGGGGCACCCATGAGTGTAACGATGCGAGGACAGGAAATGTGTTCCAGCATGTCTGAAGGTGGAATCGCATGTAGATAGGGTGGTAAAGAAAGCCTTTGGTGTGCTGGCCTTTATAAATCAGAGCATTGAATATAGGAGTAGGGAAGTAATGTTAAAATTGTACAAGGCATTGGTAAGACCAATTCTGGAGTATGGTGTACAATTTTGGTCGCCTAGTTATAGGAAGGATGTCAACAAAATAGAGAGAGTACAGAGGAGATTTACTAGAATGTTGCCAGGGTTCCAGCAACTATGTTACAGAGAAAGGTTGAACAAGTTAGGTCTTTATTCTTTGGAGCGCAGAAGGTTAAGGGGGGACTTGATTGAGGTCTTTAAAATGATGAAAGGGATAGACAGAGTTGACGTGGATACGTTTTTCCCATTGAGGGTAGGGAAGATTCAAACAAGAGGGCATGACATGAGAATTAAGGGACAGAGGTTTCGGGATAACGTGAGGGGGAACTTCTTTACTCAGAGGGTGGTGGCTGTGTGGAATCAGCTTCCAGCAGAAGTGGTGGAGGCAGGATCGATTTTAACATTTAAGAGTAAAGTGGATAGGTATATGGACGTGAAGGGAATGGAGGGGTATGGTCTGAGTGCAGGTAGATGGGACTAGGGGAAAACAAATGGTCGGCACGGACTGGAAGGGCCGAGAGGGCCTGTTTCCGTGCTGTAATTGTTATATGGTTATATGGTTATATGGTTATGTCCTCTAGCTGATATTCAGTTGGCATCACTGCATTTGGGGAAGACATACATGGGTCGATAATGTCTAATACTTTTAAGACATGCTTGCGTTACTCTGCAATGAATATTCGAACCCAATTGTATGATGAAAATTGCCATTTGGCTAACATTATACCCATAAAATGCAGGATTATGTGGGCAAGCTATAACCAGATTTATGATTGATGAAAAATTGCCCAAACAATTAAGGATATTTACCTTATAAAACTTCTCATCCCTGCTTTGAGAAAACAAACAGGTTGAATACGAACCCCTATATTAAGAGAAGGAGATCTTCTGGTTCATTTACGGAAGTACAGAAATGTCATTCCATCACACATGGAATTTCTGGGAAACAACCTCTGGTCGGTTGTAAGATTACAATTGTTTTGTAATTCTGCATTAAATCTAATCGGCTTGGTGTTTGAATGTACCAGGAACTCGTCAGGTAGAGATAATATATCCCAGACACAAGTATGGGGGTTGCAGAGTCATTCTGGGACTCACAAACTTAAATTTATAGTTCAGTATAGGCAATTTTTAAAAAAGTACACTTCAACACTGTAACAAAGTTGTTATCACAAGGCTGCTATATAGCTATTATTAAGACGTAAAAAAGATGCTTTATTATTCAGGTACTTAAATTAATTGGATGGGTCAGCTGAAGGAATTACCTAATGGGTTAAATTCAGCCCTCAGATTGCTCACAATTATTGAAACCAGCACTGGTGTTAATGAGGGCTCAGAATCACATTGTAATGACTTATCTAGAGGATATGTTAATTGTAAATGGGAGACAGCTGAAGAACTGGGTTCAGCAACCATAAGCCTATTGAAAGGCTAAGGTTCTGTACATCCAAACAACATGTAAGTTACAGGCATCCCAAACAATTGATTATTTGGGGTTCGTCATTATTACAGTTGATATGTCAGTAACTTTACCAACAATTAAGGTTGGGGATGTTACAAATGCCTGTACTTGTCTTGGTAAAATACATTATCCCACCATCCAAGAAGTAGCTACGGTTACTGGTAAAGTGATAGTGGTAAAGTAAAGTGATCAAAGTCTGCAAAGACCAGAGAATAAGCGTAAAAAACGTGCAGGTCATTGATTAGGTCCATGCAGTTACCAACTAAAAAGGTTGAGCTGAATTGCAATGATGGATTCTCAATGTTGCACAAGTTACTAGAAGTAAAAATGTGCTTGTTCAGTAGTCTTCAGTGATATTACAGAGTGATGGGAGTGCTCTTGGATGGGGAGCCAAGGACAGCGACACCAGTTGTGGTGGTCGATGGACTGTCCAAGACGATTTAATTCTCCAAACACATGGTATGAATTATTTTGAGTTATTGGGAGTAGACAATACCACAGCTGTGGGAGAAGACAATATTGTGGTAAGACAACAGATCACGAAATTTCAATGACAATACAGAATGAATGTTAAAATTCAAAAAGTTTTAAACATAAATAAATAAATAAATTAATTAATTAATTAATAAAATTACAACATTTAAAAATAATTTTAAAAAATTTAAAAAAGATTGTCAGACAGTATGAGTACCAAATGTTGATCTGTTGTGTCTGGATTAAATCTCCAGTGGTCTAAATGTGTCTCAAGGGAGCCAGACACAGGAGCATTAGTGGTGGATGCATTCTCGCTACATTGGGGAAGTACAGTCTTTTATGTTTTTGTCATTTCGCCTGATTAAGCAATGTGTCACCAAAATAGAGCAAGTCTCCGCCGCAGGCGTTTGGTGGTTCCAAACTGGTATTGCTTCTCGGCCTTTTGGCTAAGATCAAGTGTAGTATCTGTTCTTATCAGTTCAATATCTGATACGTCCCTTATCTAGGGACCATTACTACACAGCCATTGTTCTCATTGGTGCTCAGAATGATGATTCAGACATTCATGACAAATCCCAGGTGCAGTAATTGTTGGTACATCCAGTAACAGCAGAAGTCATCCATTACATGACCGTATTAATTGTTAATCTGCAGGTTCTGATGGAATGTCGGCTAGGACCATGGATGTCATAACTGCAGCTTGGAGATATAGCACTAAGAAACAATATATGTTTCATATAAGGAATGGGAAATCTTTTGTATACAATCAGATATATTTTATCATACTGCAAACATATCGGATGTAATGGAGTTCCTTGCTATGTTGCACCTGAGTTATAGTACCATTAATGGAGCTCGGAGTGCTTTGTCCTCCTATTTAGGACAATTTTCAGAACGACAATTTATCGGGTCTCATCCGTTAATATCCTGATTTATGAGAGGAATTTTAATAAAATCCTACCAAACTCAGATATACAGAAATCTGGGATGTCAGTATAGTTCTCACATTGCTTCGGCAATGGACTCCAATTACGTCACTGTCTTTTCAGAAGTAAATATTTAAAGTGGTTATGCTGATGACATTAATATCAGCACAATGAGTACAAACATTACAAATGTTACGGTTGTCTGTAGATAAAATGACGTTTTATGTCAATGATCTAAGCAAGCAAAGCAAGCCAAGAAAGGCTGAAACCAATGTAATCTTTAAGACATACTCTATCAACTAAACATTGTGTGTGGTTAAGCATCTGATTTAATATATATTGAATTAAGAGTATCCGAGATTGTGAGACACCAATGTTCATTACCCACAAGAAATATATAAAAAAGTGACAGTACAAACTATTTCTAGATGGATAAACAGGTTCTGGATTAACTGGAGTAGACACTGATGTGTTTAAATCTCACTCCACAAGGGCGGTATCAATGTCCGCGGCAAAGCCACTCGACCAAATTCTGGAGACCGCAGGATGGTCTAAAGAGGAACTTTTCTAGATTTTATGATAAACCTGTTGTCACAGTGCCAGGGTTGTACATGCTGTGTTGGGTTCTGTTCAAATTGTTTGCTTTGTTGCATATCATTTGTTGTAATTTCCTCGGGGATAGAGGGGTTATTAATTTTCTTTTTATTATTATTATTAAAATATTAAAATATTTATTGCATACTCAAGCAGTGTGTGTATTGGAATGATCTACGGCATGAAAATCACAGAGCTTCAAAATCTTCATGTAGCCATTCACGTGACTCCGAAGTAAAATAGTAAGATTAAATGAGAACTTACCAGTTTGAAGTTTGATCGTTATTTTATGAGGAGTTACGATGAGGGATTACGTGCCCTCCACTCCCAGCCCTCATAATATAAATGATCATCTGGTAGTTCTAGTCTATGTAAGCCTTACTATCTTACTCCGGCTATTGGTTCTGTGTTTTTCACGCTGCTGCTTTGAAATATGCCGAGCATGCGCCAGGCGGGGCTTCACGTAATCCCTCATCGTAACTCCTCATAAAATAACGATCAAACTTAAAACTGGTAAGTTCACATCTAATCTTACTATTAAAGTAGAAACCAGGTATATATCCAATAAAACTGAATCCTACATTACCTTGCCAATGAGAACATAGATCTACAGTCTATTGGAATTCCTGTCGCATCACGGGATGGATAATTGACAATCAGAGAGAGGGACAATTGGGCATGTGTAACAGGGAAACACAAATTATTGGTTGTGTTCCATTCCCATGCAAGTTTCCGATATCAAGTAATATTTGTGAGTTGAAATGCAATTTGATAGCATCCAATGCGACCATAGATCCGAGACAAAGTGCTGTGTAAATGTGAGATGGGTTGAAGTTAATTCAGATCAATATATCCAAATTGAATTAGATTACTGAAGTAACAGGAATTTCTTCCTTCCTGCTGCATTTAAAATAGTCAAAGTAAGCCAGCAAGACAATTGATAATCAAAGGGTAACTGCAGAATTGATGTGATTAAGTGGAATGTGATCTGATATGGTGCACTAATTAATGGCTAGCTCAGCACATTGTAAAGCATCTGTCTGAACAAGAAAGAGAGCATTAAAGTTGCTGCCTTCTGTATAAATGGCCAGCAACATGACAGTGTAACAAGGCATTAAATGTATTAGGTCAGATCAGGTTAAAATCTAGGAGGTGACTTTCATTTTCAGTGAGAGCGTAAAACCTTTGGTGACTTCAGAAGAAAGAAACTGAGCAGCCGAGACCACTAGCTTTTGCTTCCTCTAAAGCTGAAAAGTACTCAGTACTAATTACGCAACCTCGTGGTTGCGTTGAGGCGCGACGGTCCTGCGAAGGTCGTGTGCGATTTCATGCGCCTGCCCAGCCGTCTGGAGTGCATGACGGCATTTGAAGATGGACACAAAATGCAGGAGTAACTCAGCGGGACCGCAGCATCTCTGGAGAGAAGCAATGGGTGATGTTTTGGGTCGAGACCCTTCTTCACTCTTCTGTTGCATTTTTCTGATCACCCTTAAATAAATCAGTACAAGTTTTCAATTTGTAAGCTTTCCTCTTCTGGTGGAAAAGATTATCAGAAGTAGATGGATCAAAGAATAAAACTAAAGATGTACATTCTCATAACTCAGCGGCTCAGGCAACATCTCTGGAGAAAACGGATGGATGTTGTTTCGGGTCGGGACTCTTCTTCATATGGATATTCTGCTTTATTCTGAAGAAATCATAATACCATGATATGATCTACAAAAAAAATCAGACCAATATACTTTGTTTTGCAGGCAAATTGTCTGGTTTTAATGCATTTTCTGGTCCATGCTAAACTTGTTTATGATTACAGGGAAATTTCAGTCATATGATAGAGCATAATCACAAAATGCTTAGTTCAATAGACAATAGTGCAGGAGTAGCCCATTCGGCCCTTTGAGCCAGCACCGCCATTCAATGTGATCATGGCTGATCATTCCCAATCAGTACCACGTTCCTGCCTTCTCCCCATATCCCCTGACTCCGCTATTTTTAAGAGCCCTATCTAGTTCTCTTGAAAGCATCAGGAGAATCTGAGGCAGAGAATTCCAAAGATTCACCACTCTCCGTGAGAAAAAGTGTTCCTTTTTTTTAGTTTAGAGATACAGCGCGGAAACAGGCCCTTTGGCCCATCAGGCCCGCGCCGACCAGCGATCCCCGCTATCGTGGATCAACACTATCCTACACCCACCCACTAGTGACAAATTATATTTTACCAAGTCAATTAACTTACAAACCAGTACTTCTTTGGAGTGTGGGAAGAAACCGAGGATCTCGGGGAAAACCCATGCAGGTCAAGGGGAGAACGTACAAACTCCGTATGGACAACACCTGTAGTCGGGATCAAACCCGGGTCTCCGGCGCTGCATTCGCTATAAGGCAGCAACTGATATGAGCCAACCATCTTCCATTTTGAAGACAAGGAATAGGCATCAATGGATGCAATTTGAAAGGTAACAAATCCTTTGACATGCCTTTTAAGGGGAAGGAATCAATTTTTTTCACACTATACTCGTTTTCAGCATCACCCATACACTCAGGTACGGCTTTGGTCACCTGTGTATCTGACCATAACAGATTTTTAGTTTTAGAGATACAGCATGAAAACAGGTCCATTGGCTCATTACTCAATTACCCTGCCAACTATTAATCCCCCTTACACACTAGTTCTATTTTATCCCACTTTCTCATCCACTCCGTACACACTAGAGGCAATTTTCAGAGGCCAATTAACCTACAAACCTATATGCCTTAGGGATGTGTGAGGAAACCGAAGCACCTGGAGGAAACCCCTGTGGTTACAAGGAAAACATGCAAACGGCACACAGACGGAACCTGGGGTCAGGATCGATCCTAATCTTTGGCACTGTGAGGCAATAGCTTAACAGCCACACCATTGCACCGTCTAATCTTAGTATGCCACATGAAGGATGGGCGTGATGAAGGATCCAATTCTAGATGCCCAATTCAACCCTGTAGACCAGCGGAAATGCGAATCTCTAGAACAGATGTAACAAATTTCCTACTTTGTTCTTTGAGGGATAGGATTTATTGGTGAGCATTATCTCAATAAAGACGTGTCCAAGTGGAACTTTTCTGAAAAGCAATTACAACAGTGTCTTTTTGGTTGTCTCACCCACCACTGCTACTGGTGAGATATAGGGTGAGAAACTGAAAGAAATCTGAATAAAAATCTGAGGTAATGGTAAGTCCAGTTGCGATGAGAACATTTTGGACATGTCAGAAAGTATTGAGAGATGGTTAGTGAAGACTAATTAAATCACTTGCGGAGAACAGTGTTCAGGCTTGTTCAGGCTTCAGTGATATGGACAATGCAGGATTTTGAAGCTCATCACAGGAGCGTTGCACTCAGTCTTGTTAAGTCCGAAACAAAAAACAGAGCAAGGGATGTAGGCAGTGGCCTCAAAACTCTGGCTACAGAACCCAATTTCTCATTTTTGTCCAACAAAAAAAAACCTCAAGCAAATCAGTTAAAACCTTGTTCCAGGTTTCAGCCATTTACTTGTTAAGATCCAGCTCAGACCTGAGTACTATGTTCAGTTTTGGTCATCATGTTATAGGAAAGATGTCGTCAATTTGGAAAGGGTGCAGAGAAGATTTATGAGGATGTTGCCAGGGATTGAGGGTCTGAGCTACAGGCAGAGGTTGATCAGGCTAGCACTCTACTCCTTGAAGTGCAGGAGGAAGAGAGGTGATCTTATATGCAATCTTATCTTAGGATAGGACTCCTAACGCTAGGTAAGAAAACCATCTGTGTTAGTAATGAATAAAATACATTTCGACATGTGCATGGATAGGATAGGTTTAGAAGGATATGGGCCAAACGCAGGCAGGTGGGACTAGTGTAGATGGGGCATGTTGTCAACGTGGGGAAGTTAGGTTGAAGGGCCTAGTTCCACGCTGTATGACTCCAATAGAATTTGATGGGATAACAGGGAGGACTGAAACTTAAAATAAATTGAAAAGTGCAATAAATGTAACATTGGTAGTTTAAAATTGAAGAAGTGAGAGAGAGGAATCGTGGATAGAGAATTGGTTGGCAGACAGGAAACAAAGAGTAGAAATAAACAGGTCCCTGTCAGAATGTCAGGCAGTAGCGAGTGGAGTGCCGCAAGCCTCGTTGCTGGGGCCGCAACTATTTACAATATATATTAATGATTTAGATGATGGGATTAAAAGTAACACTAGCATATTTGCAGATGTCACAAAGCTGGGTGGCAGTGTGAACTGCGAAGAGGATGCTAGGAGGTTGCAGGGTGACTTGGACAGGTTGAGTGAGTAGGCAGATGCATGGTAGATGCAGTATAATGTGGATAAATGTGAGATTATCCACTTTGGCGGCAAGAACAAGGAGGCAGATTATTATCTCAATGGTGTCAGATTAGGAAAAAAGGAAGTGCAACGAGACCTGGTTGTCCTTGTACACCAGTCACTGAAAGTAAACCTGCAGGTACAGCAGGCAGTGAAGAAAGGTAATGGCATGTTGGCCTTCATAACGAGAGGATTTGAGCATAGGAGTAAAGAAGTCCTTCTGCAGTTGTACATGGCCCTGGTGAGACCATATCTGGAATATTGTGTGCAGTTTTGGTCTCCTAATTTGAGGAAGGACATCCTTGCTATTGAAGCTATGCAGCGTAGGTTCACAAGGTTAATCCCTGGGTTGGCAGGACTGTCATATCGGGAAAGATTGGAATGACTGGGCTTATATTCACCGGAATTTAGAAGGATGAGGGGATCGTATAGAAACATATCAAATTATAAAAGGACTGGACAAGCTTGATGCAGGATAAAATGTACCCAATGTTGGGGGAGTCCAGAACCAGGGGCAACAGTCTAAGAATTAAGAGGAGGCCATTTAAAACTGAGATGATAAAAAACCTTTTCACCCAGAAAGTTATGAATTTGTGGAATTCTCTGCGACAGAAGGCAGTAGAGGCCAATTCACTGGATTCATTTAAAAGAGAGTAATGGGCCTGTCCCACTTAGGCGACTTTTTAGGTGACTGCAGGAGACTATGCAGTCGCCACATGGTTGCCACATGTTCGCAGGTGATTGCCGGGGAGTTGCCTTCATGGTTGTGAGGAGTACCCGCTTTCTGGGAACTAGTCGCAGCCTCATTATGGTCGCTGGAAATTTTTCAACATGTTGAAAAATTAGCGGCGACTAGGATGAAGCCGCCATGAAGAGCAGCGAGATTTGTTGTGCCGTAGGTGGGTTGCCAGGAAGTCGAAGGTTCTTGAAGGTTCTCGTAGGTTGTAGCCGGTGCTGACCGGTGAATTTCATTGGCTCGACGTAAGCAGTAGTTTTCAGAACCAAGGATAACCGACCGGTAATGTTAAATGTCCGCCGGGCTTCACAACCGTGGGAAAGTTGGGAAAAGGGGAGTACAACGGGATCTGGGGGTCCTTGTACATCAGTCTATGAAAGTAAGCATGCAGGTACAGCAGGCAGTGAAGAAAGCGAATAGCATGTTGGCCTTTATAACAAGAGGAATTGAATATAGGAGCAAAGAGGTCCTTCTGCAGTTGTACAGAGCCCTAGTGAGACCACACCTGGAGTATTGTGTGCAGTTTTGGTCCCCTAATTTGAGGAAGGACATTCTTGCTATTGAGGTAGTGCAGTGTAGGTTACAAGGTTAATTCCCGTGATAGCAGGACTGTCATATGCTGAGAGAATGGAGCAGCTGGGCTTGTACACTCTGGAATTTAGAAGGATGAGAGGGAATCTCATTGAAACATATAAGATTGTTAAGTGTTTGGACACGCTAGAGGCAGGAAACATGTTCCCGATGTTGGGTGAGTCCAGAACCGGGTGCCACAGTTTAAGAATAAGGATTAAGCCATTTAGAACAGAGACGAGGAAACACTTTTTCCCACCGAGAGTGGTGAGTCTGTGGAATTCTCTGCCTCAGAGGGTGGTGGAGGCAGGTTCTCTGGATGCTTTCAAGAGAGAACTAGATAGGCCTCTAAAAAATAGCGGAGTCAGGGGATATGGGGAGAAGGCAGGAACGGAATACTGATTGGGGATGATCAGCCATGATCACATTGAATGGCGGTGCTGGCTCGAAGGGCTGAATGGCCTACTCCTGCACCCTATTGTCTATTGTCTATTAATTGCAGCGCCAACCTTCCTGTTCATCGCAGTGTGTGTCTGTATTACATAGGCTTTGCACCATGTGAATTTAACTCAGACAACGCCACCCACCCCACCCCACCCCCCCCGGCTTGCCCTCTCCCCCGCCTGCATAACGGGCTGGTGAAGGAAGCAATGTGTGTGTGTGTGTTTGTGTGTGTGTGTGTGTGTGTGTGTGTGTGTGTGTGTGTGTGTGTGTGTGTGTGTGTGTGTGTGTGTGTGTGTGTGTGAGTGTGTGTGAGTGTGTGTGTGAGTGTGAGTGTGTGTGAGTGTGAGTGTGAGTGTGAGTGTGTGTGAGTGTGAGTGTGTGTGAGTGTGAGTGTGAGTGTGAGTGTGAGTGTGAGTGTGAGTGTGAGTGTGAGTGTGAGTGTGAGTGTGAGTGTGAGTGTGAGTGTGAGTGTGAGTGTGAGTGTTCCACTCTGAGAGTCGCCGTTCCAGTTGCCGGTTTTTCAGGCGACTGCCGCAACTTGACAGTTGCGACAGGCCCAGAGCTTTAGGGACTAGCGGAATCAAGGGATATGGGGAGAAGGCAGGCACGGGTTATTGATTGTGGATGATCAGCCATGCTCACGATGAATAGTGGTGTTGGCTCGAAGGGCCAAATGGCCTCCTCCTGCTATTTTCTATGTTTTCTATATTTCTATGAAAGAAATAGTTTGGGTAGATATTTAGAATCTCTTGCCCAGAGTAGGTGAATCGAGGACCAGAGGACATAGGTTTAAGGTAAAGGGGAAAAGATTTAATAGGTATCTGAGGGGTAACATTTTCACACAAAGGGTGGTGGGTGTATGGAACAAGCTGCCAGAGGAGGTAGTTGAGGGTGGGACTAATTAAGAAACAGTTAGACAGGTGCATGGATAGGACCGATTTGGAGGGATAAGGACCAAATGCTGGCTGCTGGGACGAGTGTAGCTGGGACATGTTGGCTGGTGTGAGCAAGTTGGGCCAAAGGGCCTGTATCTACACTGTGTCACTCTATGACTCTTTGACTAGTCTGGTGCGAACAAACACCTTTATGGATATCAGTAAGTTGGAACAAGAAAAGCTGAGCAGAGGATTTCTTCAGGAACAGATGGGTCTTTTAAGTATGCAATGATTCAGAACATTTCTCTTTACTTACCTGTATCAATTGACCATAACATTTTCAAAACTGCAGATTAATGACTATATGATCACCTTCAAAAACACTAACCAATTTAGCAAAATAAATCAGTAAGTTTTAACCCTGCAGTTTAATACTCGGGGCGGTTGAATTGTTCAACACATTTTTGTAAAGAGTACAAAAAGGAGTTAGTTTTGGCAGTATTGCACAACCAGAAGAAATTAAAGCCCTGTATCACTAAATAATGACTAAAAGGCTGGGGTTTAAGAGTTACTTTCCTTTATTGTTTTTTACTGTGAAGTGATTCGTACTCCCTTTATAGAATCATTGAATGTTTCAATACTGACATAGCATGATCGCAAGGGATGTGATTTATATTGCCAGGAACTTCTCTCATTAGAGCAGTGTAGTACCTACTCCAAGACCACATTTTGTGTAAGATCTATACCAAACATAGTAGTCAAACTGTCCTATTACATGAGCATACTGTTAATATTAAACTTACATTTGATTGGAAAATGATTTTGTCAACTGATATAATATCAATGAGTAGTGCATAAACGTAAAACCTACATTTATGTTCTCAACTTGTCATTTATGAGTTTTGAATCTTGACTGACAAAAATATCAAGCTCCTTACAACATGGTGATGTGTGGATTGTTCGGACTTTAGCCTACAAATGATGGTTGGGATATTAGCAGATGAACACTTGAAGGCGCATTACAAAAATATTCCTTTTCTTTAGACATTAGACTTTAGAGGTACAGCGTGGAAACAGTCTCTTTGGTCCACCTAGTCTATGCCCACCAATGATCATCCTGTTCACTAACACTATCCTACACACGAGGGACAATTTTTGTTTACAAACCTACCAAAGTCAATTAACCTACAGACCTGTATATCTTTGGGGCATGATAGAAACCGGAGCACTGGGAGAAAACCTATGCAGACAGAAGGAGAACAAACAACCTCTGTACAGACAGCACCCATAGTCAGAATTGAACCCAGGTCTCTGGCGCTGTATGGCAGCAACTCTGCCACTGCGCCGCCCTTTCACATCCACTTAATTTCTGCATTTCACATCTGAAAATCTGCTGACTAGTAGTTGAAATTTCCCTTGAGAAGGTAGTGGTGATGAGCAGCCTTCTTGAGACATGACAAACTATGCAGGTGATGGTAAGCCCATAGTGCAACAAGATAACGTGCCCAAATTTTAATCAAGGGGGATAATGAAGGAACAATATACATTTCCAAGATGGTGTATGATTTGGAGGGGCTTTAGAATGGTGTGTTCTCTTGCATCAGTAATCTTTGCCCTTCTATGCCATAGTTTGGATACCAACTGTCAAAGATACCATGGTGAGATTCCACGTGCATTTTGCTGATGCCATACATTCTAGTCACTATGTGGCAGAGGTCTGATGGTTAATTATCAGTGTGGTGTATTGGGTGGTAGTTATGTGAACTGCTTTATCATGGATAGTGCGGTTTGTGTGAGTTTGGAGCTGTATTCATCCACGTAAGTGGTAAGTTTCTAGTACAAGCCTTACATATACCTTACATATACCTTATACACAGTAGAAAGTTGCATGTGGTCCCTGGACTCAGCTATTTCCAGTTTGCTCAGGTGTTTCTTGAACTCACTTGGAATTAATTAAATTGCTGCAGTCTAGTTTCTGCAAAAGTAGAGATTTAGATTTAGTTTCAATTTAGAGAAACAGCGCAGAACCATGCCCTTTGGTCCCCGAGTCCCCGCCGACCAGCAATCTCTGCACACTAACATTATCCTGCACACACTAGGGACAATTTACAATTTACAAGCCAATTAACCTACAAAGCTGTGCATCTTTGGAGTGTGGAAGAAAACTGAAGCACACAGAGAAAACCCACGTACATGGTCATGGGGAGAACGTGCAAAATTCGTACCGACAGCACCCATAGTAACGTTCGAACACGAATCTCTGACGCTGTAAGGCTGCAACTTTTCCATTGTGCTACCATGCCACCCTCATTTACTCAGTACTTCGGGCTAAATTCACCTGGTGGGTCCTGTTATCAGTTATAAAATTGATATTCATTGAGCTTCCATCTCTGTTATTTAATTGACAACCATCATTCACAAGTGAATGTGCAGAACCACTGAGCCATGTGTTGATTGGATCTTTGTCGGTCTACACAGCTGTGTCAGCATGCATCTTGCCATTGTATTGAACAGTACTTGGTTATCACCTCACTTCTCCAGTCACCTTGTGCTGCTCTTGACATGCTAACTCTTCTTCAACCGAGGTTGGTATCCTGGCTTGATAGTAAAGGTCGCATGTGCAAAATGCAGGGCATGAGGTTAGAAATCCTGCAGCTGATTGTTGGTAGATCTATTCCGAATATTTCTAGCTCAATACAATGTTCATTGCAACTGGCATTTAAGAGGCTTTCGGATGGATTATACCTGTACAGTATATGCAGGGAATGGAGGAATAAATAGCTACATAGACAATAGGTGCAGGACTAGGCCATTCGGCCCTTCGAACCAGCTCCGCCATTCAATGTGATCATGGCTGACCATCAACAAACAGTACCGCGTTCCTGCCTTCGCCCCATTCCCCATGATTCCACTAGCCCTAAGAGCTCTATCTAACTCCCCTTTGAATGCATCCAGTGAATCGGCCTTCTGAGGCAGAGAATTCCGAAAATTCACAACTCTGTGTGGAAACATTTTTCCTCATCTCAATCCTAAATGGCCTACCCCTTATTCTTACACTGTGACCCCTGGTTCTGGACTCACCCAACATCGGGAACATGTTTCCTGCATTTAGCGTGTCCAATCCCTTAATAATTTTATATGTTTCTATAAGATACCCTCTCATCCTTCTAAATTCCAGTGTATACAAGCCCAGTCGCTCCATTCTTTCATCTTATGATAGTCCCGCCATCCCGGGAATTAACCTTGTGGACCTACGCTGCACTCCCTCAATAGCAAGAATGTCCTTCCTCAAATTAGGAGACCAAAACCACACACAATACACCAGGGGTGGTGTCACCAGGGTCCTGTATGACTGCAGAAGGACCTCTTTGCTCCTATTCTCAACTACTCTTGTTATGAAGGCCAACATGCCATTAGTTTTCTTCTCTGCCTGCTGTACCTATATGCTTACTTTCAGTGACTGATGTACTAGGACACCCAGGTTTTGTTGCAGTAGACTGAATGTGTGATGTACTGCATATGTAATAATGAAATAGACAATAAACATGCTTGTGCTTCAACCTGTGTGAGACTAAGGTATTTACATGGTGTCAGAAAATCCGGCCCAGCCCATGTCTGTTTACCACAATTTATTTGGTTTATCAGTTTTTATTTGTGAGTGATTTTGACGATATTGCTAACTCTTGTCGAAAGCCAAGCCCACTCGCGTTTGATTCTGATATAGCCGAGCGCTGGCGAATGTTAATGCTCACTATATCCGCATCATTCACCAAAACGACCCCGATGACCTAAAGGCATCGCTATTGTTGAATCTAGTGGGTCCGGAAGCTATGATCCGCGCTGACTCTTTTGAATTCGCACCAGCACACCTCGACGCGAACGGTCTGGTAGTGGAGCCAGCTGAGACTATCAGCAACCCAGCGGTCCTGCTGAAAAAGTTTAGAGAATTATGTAACCTGCCATCGAATCGCATACTTGAGAGAACAAGATTTTTTGCCTGACAGCAACAGGCTGATGAGCCTGTGGAACGATTTATCAGTGACCTAAGATACATCAGCTCACGGTGCCGCTTCGGTGAGTTGACAAATGAGCTTGTGCGAGAAAAATTGTGGGAGGAATGAGTGACCGCAAGCTAAGAGCTGAATTGCTGCGGAACGCTGAACTGACTTTAGAGCAAGCCATTCATGCATGTAGAATGGCAGAAACTGTAGCCCGACTAGCTGATATTGACGGCAACAGTCCTCAACAGCAACATAATGTAAATCTAGCTAACTATTCTCCGCAGACATTTTTTAATGCGTCCCGCAAAGGTCCAAATGTGCCTGCCACGAGATGCCCAAACTGCAACTATTTCCACTCTAGGGGGCGCCAATTCTGCGTTGCCCATGGGAAAGTCTGTCATAAATGCAAGAAACTCAACCACTTTGCTAATTGTTGTCGGTCGCGTGGGAGCACTGCTTCAAGGACAAATCTGCATGTGATTCAACAAGAGCCGTCTGTTTCTGATTCCCAAGAACAAGACAATGCTTCCCACGGGACTGATTCCGATAACACAGACACTGACTCTACCGTACTCTCCCTAAACCTGTGATCCCCAGGCAAACTAATGGATCCTACAGTGACCATGATAATCAATAACAAGGCTTTGAATGCCAAAGTCGACACTGGCGCCAGAGTGAACGTAATGTCACTCATAGAGTTCAACAAGATAAGAACCACTGAACCCATGAAAACTCCTCCACCTTACATGCTTCCGGGGGGAGGTGGGGGGGGGGGGGGGGGATTTCTCCACCCGTTAGGTAAAGCTGATTTAAAGTGCACTGTCAACGAGCAGACAAAAAACCTAATCTTCTACATTGTCCTACCGAACTCAGAAACTTTGCTTGGCATTAATGCATGCCACGACCTGAGTCTGGTTTATTTTGGGCGTGTTGTCTACAAACTCTGTTTGACAGAGGAACCAACACAACAGATGCTATCCAACTATAAATACGTATTTGACGACAAGCTTGGTAAATTGCCTACGATATACAAGATCACTGTAGATCATACTGTCACCCCAATAGTTTGCGCACCTCACCACGTCCCCCATGGCATGCAAGAGAGAATACACACCGAACTCAAGAGTATGATCTCCATCGGTCATTGTCGAGGTCAGTGAATCCTCGGACTGGGTCTCTACTATAGTCGTCACCACAAAAAAAAAAGAAAGAATTACGCATCTGCATCAACCCTAAAGCTTTAAACACAGCAATCAAAAGCAATCAACACTATCCAATGAGAAGCACTGAGGACATAGCGGCACAGATTGGTAATGCAACGGTATTCTCAGTCCTCAAGGGCAAAAGCTCTTTCTGGCAAATCCCATTGGACCAAGCATCGTCTGCCCTAACAACTTTTGCCACACTGTTCGGCCGCTACAGGTTTTTAAGAATGCCCTTTGGTATAAACTCTGCTAGTGAAGTCTTTCGGCGCGCAATGGAACAACTATTCGCAGAATATCGATGTGCCATCATTGTTGATGACATCCTAGCATACGGTCCAGATTTGACCGAGCATGATGCCAACCTGCAAAAGATATTGAACCGTGCCAGAGACATTAATTTAAGTCTTCAGAACTTTTATTAGACACACAGCATACATAGCCCTGGCTGTACGTGGTCTGTCACGAGCACCAGAGAGCGAGCTAGGGGCGTGTGGGTTACAATTATACTAACTGGTGGGGGAGTGGTTAGCATGGACATCGTACTATCAATTAAAGGTGTACACACATATCATCTACATCCTTCCTCTACCAAAACAAGCAGTGAGTGACAGGGCGACCACGTCTCATGCGCCAGGGTAAATACAAACAGTAAAGTACAGGGATACATAATCACACGTAATCGCCGTAGCGGACCGGCGGCCTGACCAGGCGACCAGACCGGGTCCGCACCTCGCCATCACCTCCTTCCCCGACAGCAACAAGCGGGGACGCCGGATCATGGTGGGGGCTACGGACAGGAGAACCCCTTGGCGGTGAAGGCAGCGGGGAGGGAAGTGAAGAGAAAGGCGGGGAAGCCGGAGAAAGACGCTCCGGAGGAGGACGAGGGGAGGCCGGCCCCAGAGGAATGGGCAGAGCACAGGGCTGCGACAGGAGCAGCGGGGGGGCATAAGGAGCCGCCTGGGGAGGGAGAGGCTCGTTCACGAGCCGGAGATGCTGGCGGGACCGGCGGTACACCCTGCCGTCGCGGTTGACAAGGTAGGAGCGAGGGGAACCGGCAGAGCCGACGACCACGGCCAGCCTGGAACGGCCAGAAGAGGACCACATACGGACGACCTGACCGGGGAGAAGAGGGCAGAGGACACGGCAAGACCTGTCGTGGGAACGCTTCTGGAGACGGTGTTTGTCGGCAATGCGTTCCCGGACCAAGGCAGGCTTAAGGACGGAAGGGGACAGGGACTGCTGAGACACCGGGACCGTGGGCCTCGTCACTCGGGACATGAGTCGCTGAGCCGGGGAGCCCAGGGCATGGTCGCGGGAGATGTTGCGGAGGTTCAGCAGGGCCAGCCAGATGTCGGTGCGGGATAGGCGGCAACGTTCCAACAGTCCTTTAGCACTGCGGACCGCGCGCTCGGCCAGTCCATTGCTCTGCGGGTATTCCGGGCTGCTGGTGTAATGTCGAAAGTTCCAATGCTCAGCAAACTCTTGGAACTCGGCACTGGTGAACTGGCTGCCGTTGTCCGACTGCAGGCTGACGGGGGACCCGAATGTGGCAAAGTGGCGGCGCAATTTGTCGATGACCGCGGAGGAAGAGAGGGAGTGGAGCTGGTCAACTTCGAACCAGCTGGAGTAAGAGTCGACAAGCACCAGGAAGTGCTTTCCGTGCCACTCGAAGATGTCGGTTACTAGCGCAGACCATGGCAGGTCAGCAGCTGGCTGCTGCAGGAGCGGCTGCCGCTGTTGCTGTGGAGCGAGGCTGTTGCAGGTAGGGCATGCGGAGACCCTATCCCGGAAGTAGCGAGGCATGTCGGGCCAGAAGAACTGGCTCTGCGCGATGGAAATGGTCGCCTCGGCCCCAGGATGGCCACGATGAGCAGTCTCAAAGTATTGTTCCCGTAACGCTTCAGGCACCATCACCTTGTGCCCCTTCACAATCACACCACCACGCAGCACCAACTCGTCACGAACCAAGAAGTAAGGCACCGCTGCGGCCGGCAGGGAAGAACGTCGGTCTGGCCAACCCTGCTTAATGATCGTGGCCAGCTGCTGTAGCGAAGCGTCTGCCGCCGTATGCTCGGCTAGGGACTTCAACTGTCCGGAGGGCACGAAGTTCACGCCCAGGACCATCAGATCCGACGCCTCGTACGGATGCTGGGTTGTAGATGAAAGAGGCGCTCGCGACAGCGTGTCCGCAACAACCATGTCCTTGCCCTTGCGGTAAACCACCGTAAAAGTGAAGCGTTGCAGCTGGAGCATCATGCGCTGGAGCCGGGAGGAGGCCATGTGTATTGGCTTGTTGAGGATGGTGACCAGAGGCTGGTGGTCCGTCTCGACAGTGAAACAGTTTCCCAGGATATAGTCCTTGAATTTGGAGCAGGCAAAGACAACTGCCAGCAGTTCTTTCTCAATCTGGGCATAGTGTTGTTCAGCGGACGTCATTGTGCGGGACGCGTAGGACACAGGCAGTTGCACCCCGTCATGGATCTGCAGGCAGGCGGCCCCGAGGCCAAACTTGGAGGCATCACACGTGAGAACGATGGGGCGCTGGAGGTCGAAGTACTTCAGTGTCGGCATGCTGACCAGCTTGGACTTGAGGGTGTCAAATGCACGCTGGTGTTGCGGGAACCAGGCCCAGGCAGTGTCCTTTTTCACCAGATCCCGCAGAGGGGCACTCAGTTCACTCAGGTCGGGGATGAACTTTCCCAGGTAGTTGACCATGCCCAAGAAGCGCTGCAGGCCAGGCACATCAACAGGCGCAGGCATCTCGGATATAGCGGCCGTCTTCTGCGGGTCGGGCCTCAGCCCCGATGTCGTGAAAACATGTCCCACGTAGGTGACCTCAGGAACCCGGAATCGGCACTTTTTCGGGTTGAGTTTCAGGTTGACCTCCCGGGCCCGCTGCAGCACCCGGCGAAGATGGTGGTCGTGCTCAGCGACGTTTTTTCCAAAAACCAGGATGTCGTCGACAATGATGGCACATGGAAATCCAGCAAACAGTTGTTCCATGGTCCTCTGGAACACCTCGCTGGCAGAGTTGATCCCAAACGGCATGCGGAGGAAGCGATACCTGCCGAAGGGCGTGCTGAAGGTTGTCAGGTGCGAGGACCGCTCGTCCAGAGGTATCTGCCAGAACGAACTCTTGGCATCAAGAACCGAGAACACGGTGGCAGGGCCGACCTGTGCAGCAACTTCCTCCACCGTCCGCATGGGATAGTGCGGGCGCCGGATGGCCAAGTTCAAGTCTTTGGGGTTGATATAGATCCGTATTTCGCTCTTGTCCTTCTTCGCAGCAACAACCATGGTAGAAACCCACTGGGTGGAGTCCGTGATGGGCGCCAGGACGCCCGTGGCCACCATCTCTCAAAGGGCAGACTCGACCTTGCCCCTCATGGCAAAGGACACACGGTGCGGGGGACGGACAACTGGCGTAACGTCGGGATCGAGGGCAATCTTGTAGCTGCAGGGCAACTTCCCCAGCTTCGAGTCAAACCGGTCCGGGAACTCGGCCAGCGGATGCAGGGGCGCCTCTACCAGGTGGACATCGCTGTGGAAGCTCACCAACCCGAGGTCCTGGCAGGCCTCCACGCCGAGCAGGAGGTCACATTTACTGTCCAGCAGGAAGAAAGAGAGGGGCCGAGTGGTCGACCGCACCTTGCAGCGGAGAGTGGCCTTCCCCACAGGAACAAGCACGCTGCCCCCATAGGCACGCAGAACAGCACTGTCTGTGGAAACAGGCTCATTATTTCTTATCTGTTTGAACAGGCTTGTTGACATAACGTTGGCAGCTGCCCCCGTGTCCACCTTAGCAGAGAAGGCCGTGCCATTCACCGTGATTTGGACGGTCGGGTCCGTTATCAGTCCAGCTGCACCTCGCAAGGAAAACACTTCCAGCTCGCTCTGAGAAGATTCAGGGTCAGACGGGGGAAGATCATGGTGCTGGAGTTGGGAACCAGACACTGAATCATCACGTGTCAGATATCGAGACGGTTTCTGCTGTGGCTGGGCATTGTTCCCACGGGAACGGCATGCGGCTGAAAAGTGCCCGAGCTTGTTGCAAAAGTTACAGGTTTTCCCCAACGCAGGGCACACATTAAAATGGTGAGAGACAAAGTTACAATTCGGACATCGTTGAGGCGGTCTGGAGCCCAGCAGCGGTCTTGCCCTCTGTCGCCGGGGAGCATTGTACTGGGGACCAGCGAGACTGGCTGTGTGGACCACTGGGTCGGGTATAGCGGAGGAGACAGCCTCAGCTAAACGAGAGGCATGCAGCGCCTCGTGGAGTGTCAGATCAGGCTTACGCAGCAGCTCGGAGCGCAGCTTTTCATCCCGCAGACCAAAGACTAGAATGTCACGGGTTAAGGCATCGGGGGTCAGGTCACGCAGGTTACATCGGCGAGCCAACTGGCGCAGCGCGGCCACAAAATTGTCAATAGACTCCCCAGGGTTCTGGCGTCTGGAGAACAATTTGAAACGCTCCAAAATGTGATTAGTGGGAAGGTCACACATCGCCGTGAATTTAGCAATCAGGCAAACGGGGTCATCGGCGCTCTCACCATGTCCATAGACGAACGACTCCGAATGCTCGAGCGCCTCCGAACCAGCCAGGTTAAGCAGCAGGGAAGCCTTGACAGCGGGGGTCACAGCAGGGTGGGCAATGGCAACGTAATGCTCAAAATCCCGTCGGAACACACTCCAGCGATGAGTGACGTCCGCATCAAAGACCAGGACGTCAGGCTTACGACAGGCAGAAGCCATCGCGGAACCAGGGGGGGGGGGGGGGGGTACTGGGACTAACAAAATAAAACGCGATAAATCAGAGACGCAGGAAGACCCACTTCTGACGCCATGAAGATTGTACTAAGACAGCTTTAAGTCTTCAGAACTTTTATTAGACACACAGCATACATAGCCCTGGCTGTACGTGGTCTGTCACGAGCACCAGAGAGCGAGCTAGGGGCGTGTGGGTTACAATTATACTAACTGGTGGGGGAGTGGTTAGCATGGACATCGTACTATCAATTAAAGGTGTACACACATATCATCTACACTCAACCCTGTAAAATGCAAGTTCAGAGTCTCCGAAGTTACATACATCGGTGACGTGTTCACCAGCAATGGATTAAAACCTGATCCACTAAAGACTGCAGCCATCAACGAGCTGCCGGTCCCAACCAACGTCACCAGCTGACAACGATTTCACTGCATGGTTAACTATTTGGGCAAGTTTATTCCCAACCTCAGTGAACTTTCTTCTCCCCTACGACAACTGACCCACAAGGACAATGCATGGTCTTGGTACCCGCAACACCAAAGAACTTTCGAGAGTTTAAAACTACAGCTAGCTAGCGCACCAACACTGGCATACTTCAATCTCAATCTGCCAGTCACTATCACCTGCGATGCATCCCATTATGGGCTGGGCGCAGCATGCTTACAGACCAGAAGCAAAGAGTAGGAGTGAACGGGTCCTTTACAGAATGGCAGGCAGTGGCGAGTGGAGTGCCGCAAGGCTCGGTGTTGGGGCCGCAACTGTTTACCATATATATTAATTATTTGGAAGAGGAAATTAGGACCAACACTAGCAAGGTTGCGGATGACACAAAGCTGGGTGGCAGTGTGAACTGTGAAGAGGATGTTAGGAGGTTGCAGGGTAACATGGACAGGTTGAGTGAGTGGGCAGATGCGTGGCACATGCAGTATAACATAGATAAATGTGAGATTATCCACTTTGGCATCAAAAACAAGGGGGCAGATTATTATCTCAATGGGGCTAGGTTAGGTAAGGGGGAGGTGCAGTGAGACCTGGGTGTCCTTGTACACCGGTCACTGAAAGTTGGCTTACATGTGGCACGTGCAGGCAGTGAAGAAAGCTAATGGAATGTTGGCCTTCATAACAAGAGGATTTCAGTATAGGAGTAAAGACGTTCTTCTGCAGTTGTATAGGGCTCTGGTGAGACCACATCTGGAGCATTGTGTACAGTTTTGGTCTCCTAATTTGAGGAGGACATCCTTGTGATTGAGGCAGTGCAGCGTCGGCTCACGAGATCGATCCCTGGGATGGCGGGACTGTCATATGAGGAAAGATTGAAAAGACTACGCTTGTATTCACTAGAGGATGAGGAGGGATCTTATAGAAACATATAAAATTATAAAAGGACTGGACAAGCTAGATGCAGGAAAATTGTTCCCAATGTTGGGTGAGTCCAGAACCAGGGGCCACAGTCTTAGAATAAAGAGGAGGTAATTTAATTTCTCACCTCTTAATTTAAGAGGTGAGAAAAAACTTTTTCACCTAGAGGGTTAGGAATTTATGGAATTCTCTGCCACAGAGGGCAGTGGTGGCCAAGTCACTGGATCGATTTAAGAGAGAGTTAGATAGAGCTCTAGGGGCTAGTGGAGTCAAGGGACATGGGGAGAAGGCAGGCGCAGGTTATTGATAGGGGACGATCAGCCATGATCACAATGAATGGCGGTGCTTGCTCGAAGGGTCGAATGGCCTCCTCCTGCACCTATTTTCTATGTTTCCAAACATCCTTCGATGCCCATTTCTTATCTTTCACGCACCCTGACTGAAACTGAACAACGCTATGCTCAGATAAAGAAGGAATTACTCGCCTTGGTTTTTGCTTGTTCAAAATGTCTTTGGCAAAACCTTCACGGTCGAAACTGACCACCAGCCACTAGTCACCAACATGAGCAAGCCTATCCATGCTGCCCAGCTAGACTACAGCAAAATGATGATGCCATTACAACGGTTTGACTTACGCATTGTTTACAAAAAAGGTAAAGACAAGCACATCGCAGACACGCTATCCAGAGCCCCGTGCACCACCAGTGAACGACACCCGTTTGAACAGGACAAATTCTCTGTCCTGAAGGTCTCATTCGTGCTCACTGATCCCCTGCGCCGCCTTGCCAAACACACAGCTGCAGACAAAACCTCACAGCTGCTGACCTCCATCATAAGAAGCGGGTGGCCAAACAAGCAGTCAACCACCTCTCTTGACCCTACTTCCTGGTTCGTGACGAACTGGTGTTACAGGACGGAGTAATTGTCAAGGGTCACAAGGTGGTCATTCCCCCAACCTTGCGAAACGAGTACTGTGTACTTGGGATGACCAAGTACATTTGTGATAAAACAAAATGGTGCGCGATCTGCAACAGTCAATCAACTCATCAGCAGAAGCAGCCCCTCCCATCCCATCCAGCTCCCTCTCTACCAAGGTCATCAGTGGCTGCCGATATCTTTGAATGACATGGGAAACACTACCTTGTGTTACTGTGTTAGTGGACTCATATTCTAACTGGTTTGAAATTGACTTTCTGCCAACAATCACTTCAGAAATAATGATCCAAAAGCTGAAAATACACGTTTCTGTGCATGGGGTACCAGTTCGCCTTCAGACTGACAATGGAACTCAATTCACCAGCCAAAAGTTTAAAGACTTTGTAAAACGGTGGAACTTCCAACACGTCGCCAACAGCCCTGAATACCCACAATCCAATGGACTTGCTGAGCATGCTGTTCGGAGCGCAAAACAACTCATGGAGCGTTCCTATCTAGCTAAATCTGATGTCTACCTGGACTTGCTAAACCTGCGAAACATTGCAAGAGAAAACATTCTCGGTTCTCCAGCCCAGCGGCTGATGTCCCGCCAGACACGCCCTCCACTGCCTGTCTCTCAGAAACAACTACGACCAAAAGTCTGCCCCCCTGCACTGATACAAAAGCTTGTACAGTTTAATCGAGACACGCAAAAACGCTGTTATGATAAGATCAGCAAACCACTTAAACCACTTATACAACGCCAAGTGGTACGACTGCAAACAGATAAAGGACATCCCGAACTGGGACACATTCATGGCCCCTCTAAGGAAACCACACTCCTACCTGGTCGAAGTCGATGGTGTCCTCTATAGATGCAACTGTCAACATCTCCTTCCTGTGAAGGAACGGCGTCCGGCATCCCAGGGTCCTGATACCCTGCCGCTCAAGTTTAAATCAACACCTGTTGCAGCCGTTCCAGCACCTGCCGCTGCCGGGTCTGCCCACTCCCCGCGTCGGTCTGTCCCTGCGTCCCCTGTTGTAACCGGCTCCCCAGGATCCCCGCGACGGTCCACCCCAGGTTCCCCTGTGGTCTCTCCCCACAGACCCCCGGATTTACCCAACCCAGCCCCCAACTTTTCAGAGGAAAAGGTTGATGAGGCAGCCCCATACTGTACGAGGACCAGGGGGGTTAGCAAGCCACCTATTAGATATGGCAATTATGTTTAACCCTCATTATGTTTGAAATGCCTTAGTTGCTTTTTCATTTATACAAGAAGAGATGTAGATTGGCTATTGCATTAGCCAATCAGAATGCTTAATAATTACAACTCCGCCTAATTATATGATTTATAGTGCAAGAACTCGCCTGCTGCCTGGTAGTAGCTGCAGTAGACTGAACATGTGATATGTACTGCATATGTGATGATGAACTAGACAATAAAGATGCTTGTGCTTCAACATGTGTGAGACTAAGGTATTTACATTTTCTATGGCAGAGGAGCTGATGGCATCATGAAGAGATCATGGCAACATGTTCAGCACGGATATTGTGAGCCAAAGGGCCTGTTCTTGTGCTATGCTGTTCAAAGTTTTACATTAGCATGATGGTGCCCTGGCCCCATAGCAGAAGCACCCACGTCGCGGAGCTGGAACTGGAAGTATCCAGAGCTATTTCTGCTACCGCCATCATCTATTGCAACAAGTGATGGCTCCCACTGATTGTCGCCAGAAGCTTGCGTCTTTTTCAGGACGGATGATGACAGCGATGTCAACATTCAAAACTTGGAATATGGAGACGAAAGAAGAAGATGATAGTGCCCTCATCCTGAAGTGAGTCTCTGTCTAAAATGAAGTGTGGCAGCTACACAAATTAATGCTATCACAGAGTTATGTACACATCTGCAACAGACTGGTAGGAAGATCGAGGTCCGGTATGTTTCTCCCTGTTGGAGTTATATCCTTCATTGCTTAACCATTTCATTTACAGGCAATGCGACTGATCCAGAGTTGGTGATAGATATTGAAGTCTATGTCCTTACTACTCTCAATGTAGAAGTACTGGTATGAGCAAAGTGAGGTAAAGCTAATCAGCCTGTAAAGATGTCAAACTCCATGAAAACAGGAATCAATGTAGAATACTCTCAGGACTTCTCTTTCCCATCATTTTATGTAGTTTGACTTGTTACTGGGGTAGGATGAACTTAGAATTGCACTGGAGGCGTCAGGGACATTAACTAAAAGGTTTGATTCGATTAGTATGACTATGTCAATTTTTTTTTCATTTGTCTATGAGACAGTTGTATTTAGACAAATGTCAAGATTTTTTTTTCAGTGTTTTCAGTGTGGGAGATTTAAAAGCCAATCAGGGACAGTCAGAAACACTTAACTTCAAGGTCGGCAGAGGAGTGGCAGTTGACGGAGCGAGTGTGGGGATTGGCTGGGACATCTAAATTAGTTAATTGATTAGCAATTAAAAGTAGGGCTAGATCCAGCGGAGCGACTTATTGGGAGTGGCTCTGTTGCAGTGAAGTGCCTTGGAAGTAAAGTGTGAGTCTTTGGCCCAGGAATCTTCGGCAAGGAGGCTGAGGCAAGGAGACTACTAGGAGTTGATTTAAATTTAACGGCTAAGTCGCAAAGTTTGATATAAGTTAACTTAAATAAAGGGTTAAGTCATTGCAGAGCAGCTCGGTGCTGTGGTATGCTCCACCTGTGCAATGTGGGAAATCAGGGATGCTTGCTGCCAGTGTCCCTGATGACTATGTGTGCGGGAAGTGTGTCCCGCTGCAGCTCCTGGCAAGCCACATGGCGCCGCTGCAGCTGTGCATGAATACACTTTGGAGTATCCGCGATGCTGAGGGTGTCGTGCATAGCAAGTTAAGTGCATTGATCACACCGCAGGTGAAGGTTGCTCAGGCAGAGAAGGAATGGGTGACCACCAGTCTGCCCAAGAGAAGGCAGGTAGTGCAGGAGTCCCAGTCGACCATCTCCCCCCAAAACAGATATACCCTTTTAGATACTGTTGGGGGAGATGGCTTATCAGAGGAAGGAAGCTGCAGCCAAGTTCATGGCACCATGAGGGCTCTGCTGCACAGGTGGGCAGAAAAGGAGTGGGAAAGCTATAATGATAGGGGATTCCATTATAAGGGGATTGAGAGGCGATTCTGCGGTTGCAAACTCCAGGGTAGTATGTTGTCTCCCTGGTGCAAGGGTCAAGGATGTCTCTGAGCAGCTGCAGGGCATTCTGGAGGGGGAGGGCAAACAGCCAGTTGTTGTGGTGCACGTAGGTAACACCGACATAGGTAGAAAAAGGGATGAGGTCCTACAAAGCGAATATAGGGAGTTAGAAGGTAAATTTAAAAAGTAGGACCTCAAAGGTAATAATCTTTGGATCATATTCCTGGGGCATTGGAACCGGTTCTGGGAAAGGTGGGACCAGTAACCAGATGGTCTTCACCTAGGCTGGACTGGAACCGATGTCCTCGGGGGAATGTTTGTTAGTGCTGTTGGGAAGAGTTTAATCTAACATGGCAGGGGGTGGGAACCAATGCAGGGAGACAGAGGGCCGTAAAATGAGGGCAGAAGCAAAAGGGAGAAAGGTAACTGTGGGAGGCAGAGAGATCAATGGCAAAAATCAAAAGGCCCACATTAAAGCTTTTGTAATAAGGTGAATGAATTGTATACGCAGTTAGTAGTTAAAGGATATGAGAGAGTTGGGATTACGGAGACATGGCCCCAGGGTGACCAAGGCTGGGAGATAAACATGCAATATTCAGGAAGAATAGACAGAAAGGAAGAGGAGGTGAGGTGGCATTGTTGGTTAAAGAGGAGATTAATGCAATGGTAAGAAGAGACATTAGCTTGGATGCTGTAGAATCGGTAGACTACTAGGAGTTGATTTAAATTTAACGGCTAAGTCACAAAGTTTGATATAAATTAACTTAAATAAATGGTTAAGTCTGGGTAGAATTGCATAATAGCCAAGGGCAGAAAACACTTGTTAGAGTTGTATACAGACCAAGAAACAGCAGTAGTGAGGTTGGGGATAGCATCAAGCAGGAAATTGGGGATGCGTGTAGCAGAGGTACAACAGTTATCATGGGTGACTTTAATCTACATATAGATCGGGGTAACCAACTTGGTAACAACACTGAGGAGGAGGATTTCCTGGAGTGCGTACGGGATGGTTAAGCCAATATGTAGAGGAACCAACTAGAGAGCAGGCCATCCTAGACTGGGTATTGTGTAATGAGGAAGGATTAGTTAGCAATCTTGTTGTGCAAAACCCCTTGGTCAACAGTGTAGAATTCTGCATTAAGATGGAGAGTGACACGGTTAATTCAGAGACAACGGTCCTGAACTTAAAGAAAAGAAACGGGATGGCATGAGACGGGAATTGGCTAGGATAGAGACTGGCAAATGATACTTGAAGGGTTAACGGTGGATATGCAATGGCAAAGATTTAAAGATCACATGGATGAATTACAACAATTGTTCATCTCTGTCTGGCGTAAAAATAAGACGGGGAAGGCTGCTCTACCGCAGCTAACAAAGGAAATTATGGATAGTGTTAAAACCAAAGAATAGGCATATAAATTGGAGGAGACAATTTACAAAAATGAAACACTAACCAGAGGACTGGGGAATATTTAGAATTCAACAGAGGAGGACCAAGGGGTTAATTAAGAGGAGAAATAGAATATGAAACAAAGCTTGTGAGGAATATAAAAGCTGACTTTAAAAGTTTCTTTCAATATGTGAAGAGGAACAGATTAGTAAAGACAAATGTAGGTAGGTCCCTTACATCCAGAAACAGGTGAATTTATAATGGGGAAACAAGGAAATAGCAGACCAGTACTTTGGTTCTGTCCTCACAAATAATCTCCCAGAAATACGAGGGGACCGAAGATCTCCTGGGCCTGATCGTCTGCATCCCAGAGTACTCAAGGATGTGGCCCTAGAAATCGTGGATGCATTGGTGATCATTATCCAATGTTCTATAGACTCTGGATCAATTCCTGTGGACTGGAGGGTAGCAAATGTAACCCCACTTTTTAAGAAAGGAGGGAGAGAGAAAACAAAGATTTATATACCAGTTAGCCTGACATCGGTAGTGGGGAAGATGCTTGAGTCGATTATTAAAGATGTAATAGCAACGCATTTGGAAAGCAATGACAGGATCGGTCAAAGTCAGCATGGATTTAAGAAAGGGAAAGCCTGCTTGACTAATCTTCTGGAAATCTTTGAGTATGTAACAAGTAGAATGGATAAGGGAGAGTAGATGTGGTGTATCTGGACTTTCAAAAGCCTTTGACAAGGTCCCACGCAAGTAAAATTAGAGCAAATGGTATTGGGGGTAGTGTATTGACATGGATAGAGAACTGGTTGGCAGACAGGAAGCAGAGTAGGAATTGCTGCAAGGCTAAGTTCTGGGATCCTTTATTTACAATATATATTAACAATTTAGACAAAGGAATTAAATGTAACATCTCCAAGTTTGCGTATGACACAAAGCTGGGTGGTAGTGTGAGTTGCGAGGAGGATGCTATGAGGATGCAGGGTGACTTGGATAGGTTGAGTGAGTGGGCAGATACAATGCAGATGCAGTATAATTTGAATACATGTGAGGTTATCCACTTTGCTGGCAAGAACAAGAAGGCAAATTATTATCAAGTAATTTTATTGTTTGCAGTGTAACATTGGAAAGGTATCTGATGAACTAACGTTGGGTGAAATAGCAGAGGTGCATACCATTAAAATGCCAGTTGCTTTCAGCAACTAATCTGGGCAAGGTGGAGAGTGGGGGATGGGTGGTGGAATATCTTGAGAAGAAGATTTCAAGAATGAATCTTCAAAATACTTAAGAAATTGTAATGAAAGTATGGACAGAGAAGCAGTTTACTGGATGCTAGTTCAGTCTCATAGTCATATAGCATGGGAGCAAGCCCTTCGGCCCAACTTGCCCATGCCAATCAAGATGCCAAGATGATGTGTAGATTTCTATACAAATCCTACCTGTCTGTGTTTGGCACATATCCCTCTAAACCTTTCCTATCCATGTACCATGTCCATGGGTGGCACGGTGGCACAGCGGTCGAGTTGCTGCCTTACAGTGCCAGAGATCCAGTTTGTTCCTGACTATGGGAAGACTCTGTACGGACTTTGTAGGTTCTCCCCGTGACCTGTGCGGGTTTTCTCCAGGATCTCTGGATTCCTCCCACACTTCAAAGAGGTACAGGTTGTAGGTTAATTGGCGTGGTATAATTGTAAATTATCCTTTGTGTGTGTGTGTGTGTACGATAATGTGTGCAGGGATCGCTGGTTGGCTTGGACTCAGTGCGCCGGAGGGCCTGTTTCCGCAGTGTATCTCTAAACTAAACTAAACTAAACATACCTGCCCATATGTCTTTTAAATATTGCTGTAGTACTTGCCTCAACTATCTCCTCTGTCAGCTCGTTGAATATACCCACCACCCTCTATTTTTCCACCAATGGTGTGAAATGCAGGAGAGACATTGGCACAAGATCATGCGCTTGGGAATGTTGACTGCTGCAAATTGTAGATTAGAATGAGGAGGGTTAAATGCCAATGTAACAATCGCATTAAACATTCATTGAAAAATTAGCCTGCTACTGACAGGATGGCTAATGAGCACTCGTGGCATTGTTTCCACAATGAATATAATATTTGAATCCTCTAATGTAAAATTAAACGGCATTAAATCAAATGACGTGGGTTTACTGTCAATTTTATGACACGTAGCTTCTGGCTTATGACCCATAGCTTCAACAGCTGAAAGAGGAGGACGGTCATGCAGACACATTCCTATCAGTTTATTATTGACATAAATGTAAAGATTATTTTAAATGCTATTTTGACATTATAGTAAAGCTCAATATTCTGGCTGCCTTGGGACTTTGGTGATGTCGTATTATCAGATTTTCTGGACTATCACATGTTTTTCCTAATTAGTGCCAAAAGCATTTCAGTTCTCCATTTTTTAACAGTGGCAAGATAGATGTGCCTAAATTACTAAATGTCTGAAAAAGTCTCTGTGATCGTTTCACTGAAAAGGCGATGATTTTACTGAAAAGGCTCAGCGATCGTTTCATTGAACACCTCCACTCGGTCTGCCTAAACCTACCTAATCTCCCGGTTGCCTAACACTTTAACTGCCCCTCCCATTCCCACACTGACCTTTCTGTCCTGGGCCTCCTCCATTGTCAGAGGAGGCCGAGGACAATTTCCAGTGCAAATTGAAGGAACAGCACCTCATATTTTGCTTGGGTAGCTTACACCCCGGCTGGCCCCTCCGTCCCGACCCACGCCCGGGGTGTCATTGACCCACATGCAGGAGCCGCCCTCGACCATTCTATTCCTTCCTCCGGTTCTGGGGGGGGGGGGGGAGGGTCCTGTGACGTCAGCTGATACACAGACCACTTATGGTCGAACCCTCGTCAGTAGCTACAAGGGCTGGCACGTGACGTCATGGGCTAAGGGGAGGGTCCTGCTACTTAAGCTTATCTCACCTTGAGACCAAGCAGTCAACAGGTAGCTGAGTTCCAGAGAACAACCTCACTCAGCTACAGCAGCAATGACAATTACGTTAGCGGACCAAACTAACATGCAGTACCTGAAAAAAACCTACTGTTTGAACCTGCCTGACGTCTGGCCTTTTCCTGACCATGCTTGGTGCCGCTACACACCCCTTATTCTTAAACTGTGACGTTGGTGCTGGACTCCCGCAACATCAGGATCATTTCTCCTGCATCGAGCTTGTCCAATCCTCTGAGAAGTCTGTCTGTCTGTCTGTCTGTCTGTCTGTCTGTCTGTCTGTCTGTCTGTCTGTCTGTGATCACGTGCTCTTCCAGTGTGAGCGTTTTTTCTATTTGCGCAACAACGGTAAGCGATAGCGCAACAATCTTTCGTCAGCTCACTCGCCATTCTCCTGTGCTGCGAGTGCACCAAGTTCCGATCGGTGGTATGTTTTAAAAGTTAGCGAGGTTTAATAATCGTAAAAAGCACGCATGTGCAGATCGATCTCCTCTCCTGCAAATCAGCGCCACGTGGATTGGGGACCTTCTCCTGTCACTCTTGTCACTCCCCCAGATGGTCCGCCCCTTCCTGCGCCATCGCATCTTTACTGGAGCTGAGGGAGGCTGGCAGAGATCTCCAATTTTCGAAGGGAACAGAAGCGGCCCGGCCCGAAATCGCCAAACAGAAAGCGGAGAGTTTGATCCCGGCGGAGGAGAGCGTCCAGCGCCCGCTGTGAGTCCCAAATGCACCGCCATCATAACGCCTCACAGCTCCACCCCTTTACTCTCTGGTCCTCCTTGCTGGCTCCTGCCCACCTCCCCCGTGATACCCCCCTCCCGCATGGTTCTTACCCTGTCTTTTCCCCTGTGGATTGGAGGGTAGCTAATGTTATCCCACTTTTTAAGAAAGGCGGGAGAGAGAACACAGGGAATTATAGACCAATTAGCCTGACATCGGTGGTGGGGAGGATGCTGGAGTCAATTATAAAAGATGAAATAGCCGCACATTTGGATAGCAGTAACCAGATCAGTCAGAGTCAGCATGGATTTACGAAGGGGAAATCATGCTTGACTAATCTTCTGGAACTTTTTGAGGATGTCACTAGGAAGATGGACAAGGGAGAGTCAGTGGATGTAGTGTACCTGGACTTTCAGAAAGCATTTGATAAGGTCTCACATAGGAGATTAGTGGGCAAGATTAGGGCACATGGTATTGGGGGTAGAGTGCTGACATGGATAGAAAATTGGTTGGCAGACAGGAAACAAAGAGTAGGGATTAACGGGTCCCTTTCACAATGGCAGCCAGTGACTAGTGGGGTACTGCAAGGCTCAGTGCTGGGACCGCAGCTATTTACAATATACAGTACATCTATGATTTGGATGAAAGGATTCAAAGTAACATTAGCAAATTTGCAGATGACACAAAACTTAGTGGCAGCGTGAACTGTGAGGAGGATGTTATGAGATTGCAGGGTGACTTGGACAGGTTGGGGAAGTGGGCAGATTAGAATCAGAATCAGATTTTATTCGCCAAGTATGTTTTGCAACATGCGAGGAATTTTACTGGCCAGGTCAGTCATAAAATTAAAAGCAACGGACTCAAAAACACATTTTAACATGAACATCCACCACAGTGACTCCTACACATTCCTCATTGTGATGGAAGGCGAAATAAAATTCAAGTCCTTCCCTTGTGTTCTTCCTTGGCAGATGCATGGCAGATGAAGTTTAATGTGGATAAATGTGAGGTTATCCACTTTGGAATCAAAAACAGGAAGGCAGATTACTATCTAAATGGCATCAAGTTGGGAAAAGGGGAAGTACAACGGGATCTGGGGGTCCTTGTTCATCAATCTATGAAAGTAAGCGTGCAGGTACATCAGGCAGTGAAGAAAGTGAATGGCATGATGGCCTTTATAACAAGAGGAGTCAAGTATAGGAGCAAAGAGGTGCTTCTGCAGTTGAATAGAACCCTATTGAGACCACACCTGGAGTATTGTGTGCCGTTTTGGTCCCTTTAATTTGAGGAAGGACATTCTTGCTAATGAGGGAGTGCAGCGTAGGTTTACAAGGTTAATTCCTGGGATGGAGGAACCGTCATATGCTGAGAGAATGGAGATGCTGGGCTTGTACACTCTGGAGTTTAGGATGAGAAGGGATCTTATTGAAACATATAAGATTGTTAAGGGTTTGGACATGCTAGAGGCAGGAAACATGTTCCTGATGTTGGGAGAGTCCAGAATCAGGGGCCACAGTTTAAGAAAAAGGGGTAAGCCATTTAGAACAGAGACGAGGAAACAGTTTTTCTCACAGAGAGTTGTGAGTCTGTGGAATTCTCTGCATCAGAGGGCGGTGGAGGCCGGTTCTCTGGATACTTTCAAGAGAGAGCTAGATAGGGCTCTTAAAGATAGCAGAGTCGGGGGATATGGGGAGAAGGCAGGAACGGGGTACTGATTGGGGATGATCAGCCATGATCACATTGAATGGCGGTGCTGGCTCGAAGGGCCGGGTGCAGCTACTCCTGCACCTATTCTCTATTGTCTCTTCCACCCCCCCCCCCCCTCCACCCACACGGCAGTGCGGCCGTAGCTGCTGGTGCTTCCGGGCCGAGCTGAAGCCTGGCTCTGAGGGCACCGACGGCTGATGCTCCTCCAGGGCACACAAGAAGGGAGAGGAGCGGCAACCTCGAGATCCTGGGGAAGGAGAGTGGGTGAGTAGAGAGGGTAGAGAGAGAGGAGGGGAGAGGAGTTAGGAAGGGAGGGAGGGAGTGTCTGAGAGTAGGGGAAAGGTGAGTTGAGGGAGGGATTGGGGGATGGTAGGAGGGGAGGAAGGGGAATAGAGGGAGTAGGGGAGTGGGGAATAGAGGGATAGGAGGGCAGTGGGGGATATGAGGAGGGATAGGGGAGGTGGGGGACAGAGAGATAGGAGGGGGGTAGGGAGGGGAGAGGAGTTATGGAGGGAGTGACTGAAGGTCGGGGAAAGGAGAGGGAGAGAGAGGTGAGGGAGGGATTTGGGGAGGGGAGGAAGAGAGGGGAAAGAAGAGGGAGGGTGAAGATGTGGGGGGGAGAGTGCTGGGAATGAGCGGAAATGAGCTGCGCCTGTGCAGTTGGGGACTATGGGTGAGTGGTGGAATATTGCGTTTGGGAACCAAGCCTGTGTGACAGGGATCCAACGGGTCCAACTTAGTCTAGTGTTTCTATAAGATCCCCTCTCATCAATCTAAATTCCAGCAAATTCAAGCCCAGTTGACCCACTCTTTCATTATATATCAGTCCTGCTATCCCGGGAATTAACCTGGTGAACCTAGGCTGCACTCCCTCAATAGCAATAATATAGTTTCTCAAATTAGGAGTCCAAAATTGCACATAATACTCCACGTGCGGTCTCACCAGGACCCTGTACAACTGCCGTAGGACCTCCTTGCTCCTAAACTCTAACCCTCTCGCAATGAAGGCCAACATGCCATTAACTTTCTTCACTGCCTGCTGTACCTGCATGCTTACTTTCAGTAACTGATGTACATGCACACCCAGGTCTTGTCGCACCTCCCCTTCTCCTAATCTGACACCATTCAGATAATAATCTGCCATCCCGTTCCTGCCACCAAAGTGGATAACTACATTTATCCACATTATACTGCATCTGTCATCCTTCTGCCCACTCACCCAACCTATCGAAATCACCCTGCAACCTCATAGCATCCACCTTGCAGCTCACACTGCCTCCCAGCTTTGTGTCATCCGCAAACTTAGAGATATTACATTTAAATGCTTTACGGTAAATGGATAAGGATGCTTTATGCATGATTTAAAATATAGACTATAAAATGTACAATATAGACTAATCAATCCAAAGTTCTTGGCAGATACACATTAATGACATCTAAATGCAATCTAAAAATGAACTATTACTAATTCTTTTGCCTGCCTGTATCGACAATTTTGGATTTAAAAAATGGTTAACTTTAAAAAAAAAATGTATCCCTAATTTTAAGACAAATTAATGTTTTTTATGGTCATAGTCTTGATCTGCTGGTCAAGGTCATGTTTCCGGGAATGTGCATGAAATGTTCATTCGCTATGGGACTGGGCTGCAGGTTGTCAGCGGAGGATTGGCAACAGGTAGGTTAGTACTTTTACATTTTAAATAGTTTATTCATGTTTTGTGTTAGAAACATTATTGTATGTGATATTCGGCTAAGCCAGTAGTTATGACTGAGCTGGCTGTTGAAAGCTTGTAATTGTGGATGCAACCTTATTCTCCCACAATCCCCACATACTTTTTTGCATGTCTTTCATTCTCTCATTGATCACCGTTACTTTTTTTGCATATCTATCATTCATTTGTTCTGCATCTATCTACGTCACCGTCTATATCTCTTGTTTCCCTTTCCCCTGACTCTCAGTCTGAAGAAGGGTATTGACCAAAAACGTCACCTATTCCTTTTCTCCACATATGCTGCCCGACCTGCTGTTATGCCTGCTTTTTGTGTCTAACCACTTAATCCCATTACTTTGCAAAAGGTTATTTTGAAGGGTAGGGGATCATTATGGGTCTAGGCTGCAGGTTGTCAGCAGAGGATTGACAACAGGTAGGTTAATACTTTTACAGTGGTCAGCAGCGGGTGGAGCAGCTCAACACTGACTGCAAATCATGAGCCATTGTGTTGGTTGCCCTCGTCATTGAAGTCCTAGATGCTGTTTTCCTCACCTTTCCAATAGTTTAGTAGCCTGGCAGACACAATTTACAAAATGCTTTAGTACAACAAACTCTCTTATCATGTTATTGAAACAATTAATAACCTCTAACACAATTTTCATGGGATGTCAATGCTGACAAATCCCAGTGCTTGGGATGGCATCTGGTTGTCACTGAAACCAAGGTAGATAAAATAATGTATTTGCAAATACAATGTTCAAGGAGGCCGGGCCAAAATGCAGATGGGTGTATTTTTTAATATGTTAAGTGCTTAATGCATGATTTAAGATATAGAAGCAATAAAATTTGAAATATATATATACTGACCTTTCTATTTATAAATTGATGGATAATCTTCATGTTGTAGGAGCAGAATTAGGCCATTCGACCCATCATCTACTCCACCTTTCAATCATGGTTGATCTATCTTTCCCTCTCAAACTCATTCTCCTCCCTTCTCCCCATAACCCTTGACACCACTAAACAAGAACCTATCAATCTCCACGTTAAAAAATATCCATTGATGCCCTCCACAGCCTTTTGTGGCAATGAATTCCACAATTTCACCACGCTCTGACTAAAGAAATTCCTCCCCATCTCCTTTCTCCAGGTACGTCCTTTTATTCTGAGGTTATGGCCTCTGATCCTAGAATCTCCCGCTAGTGGAACCGGCCTTACACTATCTTGTTGAGATCAAAATTGAATTAATCTTTTGAAACAGGCTTAACAATCTGATTGTTGACTAAAACATCCGTACAGTGTTTGGCTTACTAACCAGCCAATCTACTCGTAGTTAGTTCATTATCAGGATCTGACTGGTATCAAATAACCTCGCATCAGGAAAAGGGTTTCAGGTTGGGACCTGTCTGAAGAAGGGTCCCAACCTGAAACATCATCTATCCTTTGCTGCCTGACTCACTGATTATTCGTGCACTGTGTATCTTTTTTGTAAACTAGCAGCTGCAGTTACTTGTTTGTACATGAGGGAATGGGATATGCTGGATGGGCAGGTAGCAGGAAACTTCACAGAGCCATCTGCTGGTAAGTTTGACTAATTAAAATAAATGTACCAGACTCCAATCTCATTTCAGGAGAAAGTTTATGTCAAACTATGCCTAAATTGCCCAAATTAAAGTAACCAAATAGAAAAGAAAGTGCTTGCTCCACATCAGGCAAAGAAAAATTTGCCCACTGCAGATTTTGTTTTGAGATACAACATGGAAACAGGCCATTTGGCCCACTGAAACCGTGCCAACCAGCGATCCCCGTACACTAGCACTATCCAACACACTAGGGACAATTAATGATTTTTACCGAAGCGAAACCTGCAAACCTGTATGTCTTTGGAGTGTGGGAGGAAACTGGAGCACCCGGGGACGGGAAGAACGTACAAACTCCTTGCATACAGCACACGTAGTCAGGAACGAACCTGGGATTCAGGGACTGTAAGGCAGCAACGCTACCGCTGTGCCACCATGCCAACCTCTTCTTGTACCGTGATGTGGAAACCTTTAATGATAAGTGTAAGCTCATGTAAAAGTCCGTAAAAATTAAAACACAATACCCAACACTTAAATCTGACTAATCTTTTATTGTTTATTGCATCCTAAAATTATAAAGAAAAATGTAAGCTTCAATGAAAATAAATTTAAGATGCCCATTTAATGTTGCAAGCAAAGACTTAGAAAATTGTCAGAAGTGTAAAGATCCCGAAGAGTAAGGCACAAGGATAAGCGACAAGAAGCTGTTGTCCTTCCATTGCCAAAGTAGAAGTGAACATTTTTGAGGCTGACAGACTGCACCATCCAATGACAATCAAAGCGAGCAGAACTCCAAGCACTCCCCTAGGATTGACAAAACAAAATATATTATCCTGGCAAAGGTTACCAGCAATGCAATGTCAGACACAACGTGCGGCGTAACTCAGTGGGTCAGGCAGTATCTCTGGAGAAAAAGGGTGGGAAATGTTTCGGGCCGGGATCCTGCTTCAGAGAAGAATTGTTCTGATCCGTAACATCATCCATCCTTTTTCTCCTTTCACTGCCTGACCCGCTGAGTTATTCCAGCACTTTGTGTATATCTTTGGTATAAACCAGCATCTGCGGTTCTTTGTTTTTACTATGCAATGTCAGATTTTTTTTAAATGTGTGTGATTTCCTTGAAGTTTATCGACAGTTCATCTGAAAGGGATTTGCGGACTAGTGTCAAAATTATATGGGAGGGAGCTCCCATATGACCAAGATAGTGAGTCTTGTTTTTAGTCTTTAGTCTATAGTGTAGAGATTAGAAAATAAGTTAACTCAATAGGAGTGTTTTGTCAATTGATAAAACTTGATTAGGAGTTTCATCTTGAAACTGAAGAGATGTTAACATCTATCACGATAGATAGAGACAACAATTTCCTTGTTATACATTTCTTAACACCTCTATTGAAATTATTTATATTAGCATTAATATAGCAAGATGACCGAGAACGATTTGGAGGCTGATGAATTATTCAAATCATTGATGCTTATTCATCGTAATCCTCAAATAACAAAGGTATGGGCCTGGCCCACATAGGCTACTTTTTAGGCGACTGCAGGAGACTTTGCAGTCGCCACATGTTCGTGGATGGTTGCCGGGGAGTCGCCTTCATGGTCGTGAGGAATTCCCACATTTTGGGAACTAGTTGAGGCCTCATTATGGTCGGCGAGAATTTTTCAACATGTTGAAAAATTAGCGGCGACTAGAATGAAGTCACCATGGAGAGTAGCGCGAATTCTCGAGCCATATGTGGTTCGCAAGGAGGTCCTAATGGGTTACTAGGAGGACGAAGGTTCTCGGAGCTTTTCGTAGGTTGGAGCCGGTGCTGACAGGTGAATTTCATTGGCTCATTGGGGGGAAAAAAAGGTAAGTAATAATTTTCTGAACCAAGGAACCGACCGGTAATGTTAAAATGTCCGCTGAAGCCGTATATCTCTGGCTTCTTAAAAGTTGTCTCCACTCCTTCTTCCCCCTCTCCCCCCATCTGTTAAAGGACTTAAACCACACTGTGCTTTAGCTGTCTTAAGGGCCTGTCCCACCAGCATGCGTGGTCGCTTGAGCCGTACGGCCTCACGGGGCCGGTCCCACTTCGATCACCGGAGCCGTATGGAGTTGTGCAGGACTGGTCCCGACATCGCGCGGGGCTCCGAAAAGCTTGCGTCTTGACAGCGTATGTCTAGCGTGTGGCGTTGCGTGATGACGTCACCGCCCGGCGTGCCGATGCGTGATGATGTCACCGCCCGACGCCATGCGATGTCTAAATTTAGTCGGCCCGCCTCCTGCCCAGCTGATTGGTGAGTATGATGTCGGGACCAGCCCCGCACAACTCCATATGCCTCCGCGGTTCGAAATGGAACCAGCCCTGTGAGGCCGTACGCCTCAAGCGACCACGTTTCGTCTCGCTAGACGCATGCAATCGCATGCTGGTGGGACAGGCCCTTTAATTACAGCGCCAACCTTCCTGTTCATCACGGTGTGTATCTGTATCACCCTGACTTTACACCGTCGCCGTTCCAGTTCCCGGTGTTTCAGGTGACTGCCGGCAACTTGACAGTCGCCGGCAGTCCGCTGTAAAATCGCCTGTGGGACAGGCCCATTGTTCTATTACTTGTTCTATTTTATGACTTAAAAAAAATATCATCAATACCCTGGTTATTAATTTCTCGAAAGGAGTATGTTGCCAACTTTATTCTGTGCACGTTTTCACCCAGAGAGTTGTGAATCTGTGAAATTCTCTGCGACAGAAGGCAGTTGAGGCCAAATCACTGGATGTTTTCAAGGGAGAGTTTGATTTAGTTCTTAGGGCTAGCGGAATCAAGGGATATGAGGAGAAAGCAGGAACGGGGTACTGATTTTGGATAATCAGCCATGATCATATTGAATGGCGGTGTTGGTTCGAAGGGCCGAATGACCTACTCCTGCGTCTATTTTCTATGTTTCTATGTAAATATCTAAGGAGAGTTGGCTTTGTGATAATTTTTGCACAAGTGTAATATTTTTCTTCTCTGGCTTCACACTCTTCATACTTACACCCTCCTATTTCACTGGTGACTTTTTGCATTCAGCAGTGAGCGGAGGCATTTGTTTATTTTTTCAATCAAACGCCTTGAGATGAAAAGAAAGTGTGCTGATCCATTGCATTAACCCATCACTCTAAACTAATGCAGTTTTCAGGCCTTACCTGTGTCATACCGTATATTAGTAAAACATATTGCTGTCATCCAGCTCCTTCCTGCAGGGGTCACTGATCTTACATGTAAAATTACTTGAGTAATCATTAATAATTACATGACCTATGGATAATAGAAAAGGAACTATGAAAATATCCACGGATGGAAATCCATTAACCAAGAGAGGTGACAGCGAATATGTCATGTTTGGTTAGTGCTGTTGTGTAGGGTGACTGTGCAAATGCAGATAATGAAACAGAATCAATCTAACCACAAATATAATTTTCTAGTCAGGTTTTTGGAATTAGACCTTCAGTCATGGCTGAATGTGCTTGAATGATGCCAGAAAATGAGGTTAACATGCCTTAAATTATATTAATTTATTTTTATTTATCTTGAAGCTTGTCAAACAGAGGGAGACTTACATTTTAATATCAGGTTTCTTGAATTTTTTATTCTAATATTTCATTGTGGTGCTCGGTGGCACTCCTTTATACAAATAGTGTTTTGGCACTGGTACCTAATCATAATTCTGCAAGTGAGCTTAAATAAATGTCCTGAGCATCTTTAAAAGATATATTTTTTAATAAGCACTTAAAAATTATGAATTTCGGAAATCCTAGAGAGCTTTACCATGTTATAAAGTGGGCATCCTTTCACTATATGACTTCACAAACAAAGATTTTGCAACAACCTAGTTATCTGTTTTAATGGCAAGAAGATTTAAAGAGGATAAAATTCATCAAGGAGACTAGAGAAATGTATGTTGAATTACATTCAATGACAATTACAAGCTACACATATCACTGCTTTAACTGTAAAGACCATTCAGACGGAAGAACTAAAAGGGAGGCACTAACAAGACAGGCAATTTTCTCCTCCCGTATTTGCAAATGAAGGTGCCATTGGAATGGGTATTGGTGGACATGGTGTAGCGAACTGAATGTTCAGGATAGAATTGTCCCTTCAAGATGTTGAAAGGGACGAGGAAAGAGGGATGTGTTGGGTCGTGGTACAACATTGCAAGTATCAGAAATGATAAAGCGTGATTCATTGAATAAACAAGCCGATGAGGTGGAAGGTAAGAACAAGGGTAATCGTATCTTTTTTCTTGTAAACTGTTAATTTCCTCCTTGCTTTGTGCAATTTACTAGGACATACTTGAAACTGATCAACATTGAAACTGATCTTGATTGACAGTCCTAGGCCACAAATGTGACCACATTAGCAGATAAACTGGAAAGCTTTCTGAGATGCATTAGATTAGTCACATGGAGCCTGGATTTCAGAAGGCAGCAGAAAGTATAGACTGCTATCCATTAAAGTTACTATGGAGAATTCTGAATATTTTGGTGAATGGAAAACATTTTTCAAGTATTGACAGGGATTAATCAGAATACACTTTAATCTCTGAGATTGTAAGTACATACGGTAAGTAGAAGCAGTAGGTCGTATCAAGCGTGGTAAGTGTGCTCTACCACAATATACTGTAGAAGTCTGAAAACTGTAACATCTAGATTCAGCAACATCTTCTACCAAACAGTAGCCTGGGTATAGCGTGCGTCGAATCAAGAGTTAAAATTGGCATGTCATAAATGTAATGCTACGGTTGTTGTGGGAGATTTCAACATGCAGGTAGACTGGGAAAATCAGGTTGATACTGGACCCCAAGAAAGGGAGTTTGTGGAGTGCCTCCGTGATGGATTCTTACAGCAGCTTGTATTGGAGCCTACCAGGGAGAAGGCAATTCTGGATTTAGTGTTGTGTAATGAACCAGATTTGATAAGGGAACTTGAGGTTAAGGAGCCATTAGGAGGTAGTGACCATAAAAAGGTAATCTGCAATTTGAGAGGGAGAAGAGTAAATCGGAGGTGTCACAGTCGAACAAACAGGACTATGGAGCCATGAGCGAGAGGCTGGCCAAAGTTGATTTGAAAGATACCCTAGCAGGGATGACAGCGGAAAACAATGGCAGGTATTTCTGGGAATAATACAGAAGGTGCAGGATCAGTTCATTCCAAAGAGGAAGAAAGATTCCAAGGGGAGTAAGGGGTGACTGCAGTTGACAAGGGATGTCAGGGACAGTATAAAAATAGAAGAGAAGTACAACGTAGCAAAGATAAGCGGGAAGCAAGAGAATTAGATAATGTTTAAAAAGCAACAGAAGTTAACTAAAAAGGCAATACGGGGAGAAAAGATGAGGTACAAAGGTAAGCTAGCCAAGAATATAAAGGAGGATAGTAAAAGCTTCTTTAGGTATGTGAAGAGGAAAAAAATCATTAAGACCAAAGTTGGATCCTTGAAGACTGAAAAAGGTGAATTTATTATGGGGAACAAGGACATGGCAGATGCGTTGAACAGGTACTTTGGATCCGTCTTCACTAAGGAGGACACAAACAATCTCCCTGATGTACTCCTCCCTGAGGATCTGGGGTGACGGAGGAACTGAAGGAAATCCACATTAGGCAGGAAATGATGTTGGGTAGACTGATGGGACTGAATGCTGATAAATCCCCAGGGCCTGATGGTCTGCATCCCAGGGTACTTATGGAAGTGGCTCCAGAAATCGTGGACGAATTGGTGATAATTTTCTAATGTTCTATAGATTCAGAATCAATTCCTGTGGATTGGAGGGTAACTAAGATTATCCCACTTTTTAAGAAAGGCGGGAGAGAGAAAACTGAATTTTAGACCTGTTAGCCTGACATCGGTGGTGGGGAAGATGCTGGAGTCAATTATAAAAGATGAAATAGCGGCACATTTGGATAGCAGTAACGGGATCGGTCCAAGTCAGCTTGGATTTACGAAGGGGAAAACATGCTTGACTAATCTTCTGGAATTTTTTGAGGATACAACTAGGAAAATGACAAGGGAGACCCAGTGGACGTAGTGTACCTGGACTTTCAGAAAACATTTGATAAGGTCCCACATAGGAGATTAGTGGGCAAAATTAGGGCACATGGCATTGGGGATAGAGTGCTGACATGGATCGAAAATTGGTTGGCAGACAGGAAACAAAGAGTAGGGATTAACGGGTCCCTTTCAGAATGCAAGGCAGTGACTAGTGGGGTACCGCAAGGCTCGATGCTGGGACCGCAGCTATTTACAATATACATCAATGATTTAGATGAAGGGATTCAAAGTAACATTGGCAAATTTGCAGATGACACAAAGCTGGGTGGCAGTGTGAACTGTGAGGAGGATGCTATGAGAATGCAGGGTGACTTGGACAGGTTGGGTGAGTGGGCAGATGCATGGCAGATGTAGTTTAATGTGGATAAATGTGAAGTTATCCACTTTGGTAGCAAAAACAGGAAGGCAGATTATTATCTAAATGGTGTCAAGTTGGGGAAAAGGGGAATTCCTTCATAAGATCTTGTGTGTTAAATGTGACCACTTCTTATTCTTCCAAACCATAGTATATCAGGTACTTCATCATAGTGTATCAGGTACTTCTATCTTCATCACATAATACTCTTATTTCAAAAATCAGATTTAAAAAGTCTATATTGCATTGTGATTCCAAGACAGTATTTTCGCAGTATCTCTCTCTCATTCTGGAAAACAGCCAGCAATTTAAACCAACAAAGTGCTTTCTTACACAAATGAATTTATGGGAGACATACTGTACATCAATTATCTGCTGTATGGCTTATACACATAGTCACGCTGGCAGCTTCTCAAACAGACTGACAGATGTGGTGCAAACTTCTTTCTAAATATTGTTGCAAAAATTATTATTTGATACAAATTTAAAGATATTTTAACCATGTGGCCTCACGGTGAGGATTTTCACTCATTTGGAAAGATCTGGAATATATGATGGTTAGGCTGTAACATTTCCAAGTCATTACTGGATTGAAGCTATTCCTCATGTGTATGCATGGGAAGTGACTTGAATAATGAAGTATTTTATAGCTGGAATATCAAAATAAGCTTTGCAGGAAAAGCCTGCCAGACCTTGCACAGTAATGGCATAATTGAACATCCGAGAAGCCTGGGGAATTATACATAGAGTTCATCGTCATGTTCTAGGACGGGGTTCTTTAGCCACTGTAATTCAGTCACTGGAAACCTGACATCAAGCTGATTCCATTGTTAAAATTGTCTAAACTTTCCTTGATTCCCTCTCTCCCCCACCCCCCTCCACACCTCCAAGTGAATAGTATGGATTTTCCACCACCCACTCCCCCCCACCCCTCCCCTCCCCACAAGTAAATGGTGTAGATTCACTGAGGTGATGTCCACGTTGGAAAGTTACAGCTACAAAGAGATAATTATTATACTGAGGTGGTCTCCGCTGAAGTACACAAGGCTGAAGGAAGATATTACTGCCTTACGTATTTTTGAAATGGATCAGGATAAATTGCAGCATATCTTCTGGCAGGGGCACAGAAACGACGAGTCATTGATTTACAATTGGAACTGGAAGAATGACAAGAAAGATTATGAGAAATTACTTTCCAGCTAAGTGGTCGTTGGGAGCATTGAAAACTTTACCACAGAGAAAACTGGATGAATACTTCAAACTGTAGAAAATACAAGACATATAGATGGTCAGTAAGGTTGTTTGTGGGTTACTCCACAAATCGTGGGCCAAATGGTCTCATGTGATGCTGTATGCTTCTGTGGTTCCTCAAAATCGTTAGATGTACAGGTATTTAACCAAGAGACCTCTATTATTTTCATTTACGCACCTCAGTATGCGGACAAAAGAAGAGACAAAAAAGTACTAAAGGACACAAAGTGCTGCAGAACTCAGCAGGTCAGGGAGCATCTATGGAGAGCATGGATAGGTGACGTTTCTGGTTGGGACCCTTCTCCAGACTGAGTTCCCCTCCCCATCCCACGACAATGTTTGAAGGTTCCCGACCCGAAATTTCACCTATCCATGTTCTCCAGAGATGCTGCCTGGCCCACTGAGGTATTCCAGCATTTTGTGTCCATTTGTGTAAGTCAGCATCTGCAGTTCCATGTTTCTACAATTTAAGTGCAAGTTCTTTTCTGCTTCATTAGACTTCAAAGGACTGCCACATTTTACAGCTGTTCTCTGAGCAATGAGCTATGTAATTAGCATGACAGTGCACTAAAGACCACAAGACAGTTTCAAAGTAGAATACTTAATTCTTCTTTAGCACCTACAGGGAGCAATGCTCATATCACTTTCAAATGTGCAGCGACAAATATCGTTCATTTTTTCTCACATTTTTTTTCTCAACACATTGGCTCATTGAAGGATCTATCTTATGTTTTGTTAGGTTATGTTTAGAGAAGTGCCATTACATGATGTTTTCAAGAGAGAGTTAGATTTAGCTCTTAGGGCTAAGGGAATCAAGGGTTAGGGAGAAAAAGCCGGAATGAGGTCCGGATTTTGGATGATCAGCCATGATCATATTGAATGGCGGTGCTGGCTCAATGGGCTGAATGGCCTACTCCTGCACCTATTTTCTATGTTTCTAACAAGATTAGCTTAATTGTAGTATGAAGGAAACCTGGCCGAGACTTTGTCCTAAAACTTGGTTTCTCACCCTGCTATCTTGATGATAAATATGCAAAAAAAAGTAATAAAATAAAATGGAATGTATTCAGTAAGAGTTCTCTTGACGATTGAACACCGTATGCAACACATTCCACTGTGAGAAGCAATCAAGTATTTTCAGATCCATTACCTAGAGTACAAAATAGGCCAACTCTACAACAGACCAGGGCAAGTTTAATTTTCAATAGCACAGACTCTACAAACTATATTATGTATGCGGAGAAGGGAAATATCTGACCGCTTTATCTTGACTCCGATGTAAACTGCTTATTCTCTTATGTAAGCCAGCAAAGGTGTCGAAAGTCCTGAATAGTTTTCAACACTTGAAGCAGCATTCATTTTTAACAGAAACATTGTGCAAAATGATGAGTAATGGAATCCAGGCTACAACCTTCATTGTTAAGTTAATTTGATATAAAAACCATTCGTAATAACATTGGGAGTAGATCAAGACCAAATTATGCAAATTGTAATGCCCACATTAGTTCAGTAACAAATAATTTTCATGTGTAGGAAGGAACTGCAGATGCTGTTTTATACTAAAGGTAGACATAAAATGCCAGAATAACTCAGCAGGTCAGGCAGCATCTCTGGAGAAAGGGGATATGTGACGTTTCAGGACGGAACCCTTCTTCAGACTAATAACATTCATGCCAAACAAAAATCTTTTCATTCACTGCCCTCCCAAACAGATGTCCCTTAATTCTGACCAAGATCCAAAGACACATACACTCTAAGTATGTTTTGATATTCGCACATTCCCTTTTTAATCTATAAAAGGGAAATGTTGAAAAGTACAACTGAATTTCTTTCAAGGTTTCAAGGTCAATTTATCGTCACATGTACCAATTAAGGTACAGTGAAATTCAGATTACCATACAGCCATATTAAAAAAAGCAACAAGACACACAACTACACAAAAGTTAACATAACCATCCACCACAGCAGATTCCCCATGTTTCTTACTGATCGAAGGCAATAAAATCCAATCTCCTTCCTCTTTATTCTCCTTGCACTCAGGGCAATCGAACCATCCGCAGCCGGCGATTGAAGCCTCCGTGTCGGGGCGATTGAAATTCCCGCGTGGGGGCGATCGAAACCCCCGTGTCCGAGCGGTCGAAATTCCTGCGGCTTGGAGTCCCCTATATCGGTCTCTACCAGAGACCATGGGCTCCACGATGTTAAAGTCTCGCAGGCTCCCACGGGTTGGGGACCCATAGATGACAGCGATCACGAACTCCGTGATGGTAAGTCCGCAGGCTCCCATAATGGGGCTCCCGGCCGATCTCCAGCAAAGGCCGGCAACTCCACGAAGTTAGGCTGCAGTGCGGACAGAGATACGATATGGAAAAGAATCACATCTCCGTCGAGGTAAGAGAGTAGAAGAAGTTTCTCCCAACTCCCCCTCACACCTCCCCCACAGAACAAGCTAAAGAACACTAAAACATACATTTAACACATACAAAAAAGACACAAAGAAAGAAGGGACTGACAGACTGTTGGCGAGGCATCCTTTGCTGGCGACACCCGGTGGATTTGTGTCACCTGCATTGAATATCTTCTATTCAGTCTGAAGAGGGATCACAACCCGAAACGTCACCCATTCCTTCTCTTCAGAGATGCTGCCTGCCCTACTGTTATTCCAGCTTTTTGTGTCTATCTTTTGAATATTTTCTACCTTTCCTTTAAGCAATAGGTTTAGAAGTTGCACAGAACAGTTAGAAGCACCATCAAGGGCTACTGCAGGATAATGTCACCACCATGGCTTTTGATTTCTAGATCAATAACATTTTGTAACAGCTTTACCTTAATTAGTCTCAGATATATATCCACAACTTCTACCTTGGCATACTTACTGGAGAGAAAAGAGAACGCCAATGCCAGCGAGAATGACCATTGGCAGGAGACAGTATCCAAGGACGCTGGCCACGCAGCCAATCGAGACCTCTGTGCAACTCATCAGGTTCAGCAGTGTGTATATTGCCAGACACCCAAAGACACTGATTCCATAAACATAGCCAAATTGTACCTTACCGGCCTGCAATAGAGTAGAAATACAGTATTCATCAAGCTAACCTATTGAACTAAAGGATGTTAATTTGAATTGAATTGTGGCAAACAGAAAATACGTTAAAAACGGCACAAAGGGATTGCATAGTCCAGGAAGTTAGAAAATTACTCTTGTGTATCCAGGTCAAATTGATGATATAAACACTCTTGTATTTGTCCAACAAACTAAGCAAATGAATAGAACAGAGATGAACTTCAGAATAAGAAAACAAAGCTGGGTACTCCTTGTCTGGTCCCAAATAATAAATGAGAGAAATTATTTCCTGGATTGATAATAGGAATAATTTAAACACTTATCTCCAATCCAAAGAAACAGAAGCTGAGAATTTGATCTCTTTTGTTCTGTTCCCATTTTTTTTTTTTTCCTTTCATCTGCTTTTTGCGGAAGGGAATTAGAAATGTCCTATTTGTTACAGAGCACAGACCACAGACAATGTCTTTCAACTCGATGTGACTGTTGTGCAGGAGCTACTCAATTTATTCCACTCCCCTGCTACTTCCTCATTGAAATTGATTTATATTTTCAACTTTGTGTGCAATTTCCTTCTTTAAAGTTCCCGATTAATCTGTTTCTGCCACATTTTCAGATAATGCATTCCTCATCACAACAATCACTGTGGAATAGTGAACAGTGAATGCGAACTGACCTGAACAATGGTAAATAAATCAACAAAAACCACACATTGATGATTATCGTACTCATCGGCAGAAGATCTAGTCTCATCTGTGTGGCTATATCTTTTCTATCCCCATCACACTGTTCTGTAATCTTAAGGATCTATCGAATCAGTCATTTCTTTTCTATGGACAAATCCCCCATCTTGTTCCATTTTCCTGGTAGCTTAATGGTACAGGGATCAATTTCATTAATATGTTTAGAAATCTTCATGTTAGTCTGAGGATTAACCTGATGGTTCTGAATTAATTCTACATGATGGTTATTTGCAATGTTTCTGCCTCAACTATCTTCTCCAGCTGCTCATTCCATATATCACCACCCTTTGGGTGGAAAAAGTTGCCCTTCAGATTCCTATTAAATCTTTCCCCCCTCACCTTAAACTCATGTCCACTACAACTTCCAAATAAGCTCTGAACTACATAGACTTGGGGGCATTGGTTTTATCTTTTTGTACTATTTTGTTTTAATGTATGTGTGTGAATGTGTGTGTATGTGTGTGTGTATGTGTATATATACATACATACATTACATATATATATATTGCTGTGTACACCTCTGCCCATTACATATATATATATTGCTGCTGCTACAAGTAAGAATTTTATTGTGTGGGAAAGAACTGCAGATGCTGGTTTAAATCAAAGCTAGACACAAAATGCTGGAGTAACTCAGTGGGACAGGCAGCATCTCTGGAGAGAAGAATGGGTGACGTTTCGGGTTGAGATCCTTCTTCAGACCGATCAGAATTTTATTGTTCTGTCTGGTACGTATGAAAACAACTCTGTGCATCCATCCTCTCTATTCCCCTCATGATCTTATACACCTCTATAATATCACCTGTCATCCTCCTGTGCTCAAATGAATACGGTCCTAGCCTGCCCAGCCTCTCCTTCCAGCTCAGGCCCTCAAGTACTGGCAGAATCCTCGTAAATCTTCTCTGCACCCTTTCCAGCTTAACAACATTATTCCTATAGCAAGGAGCCCAAAAGGGCACACAATTGCAACTGTGAACTCACCAGCACCATGTACAGCTGTACATAACATCTCAATTTCTATACTCAATAACCTAACTGATGAAGGCCACTGTGCCGAAAAACTTCTTGACCACCTTATTTATCTATGATGCCACTTTCAAGCAACTATGTACCTGCACTCCTAGATCGTTCTGCACTACAACACTCCTAGAAGCCCTGCCATTTACTGTGATGGTGAGACTTCCTAATATGCAACACCTCACATTTTTCTCCATTAAACACCATTAATCTTTCCTCTGCCCACTTGTCCAACTGATAAGGATCCTGCTGTCCTATTTGATAACCATCTTCGCTATCTACGATACCACTCACCTCAGTGTCAGCTGCAACATTACTAATCATGCTCTGTGCATTCTCATCGAAATCGTTGATATGAGCCATGAACAGCAATGGTCCCATTAGGGATACACCATTATTCACAAGCCTCCAATCAAAACACCAACCATCCACTATCACTATGCTTCCTTTCAAGAAATCAATTGTCTATCCATTCAGCTAGCTCACCCTGGATCCCCGCGATATAATCTGCCAGAGCTGACTATCATGTGGAACCTTGACAAATGCCGTGCTGAAATGGCTATAGACACTGTGTACACCTCTGCCCTCAACAACTTTATTGGTCATATCTTCAAAAAACAATCAGATTGTGGTTGGGACTAGTGTAGTTGGGACATGTAGGACAGGGTGGGCCGAAGGGGCTCTTTCCACACTCTATCACTCTATGAGATTCATGAGACCCGATCTCCCACATTAACAAATGGCTCTAATCCACCCTTATCTACCTAAATGCATGTCTATCTCAACCCTCAGAACATTCTCTGGCATCTTTCCGACCATAGATGTTAGATTAACTTGCCTATAGTTCTCAGGGTTTTCCTTGTAGCCCTTCTTAAATACAGGCACAGCATTTTCAACCCTTCATTCTCACCTCATCCATAATTAACGATGATTAATATATCTCAGCCAGGGCACCCTCATTTTCCTTTCTAGCTTCCCACAATGTCCTCGGATATATCTGGTCAGGCCCAGGAGATTTGTCCAACTTCATACGCATTAGGATGTTCAGTATCTCCTCAACTGTAATACCAATTGCCCTCAAGAAACTTACATTGACTGCCACAGGTTCCCTGGTCTTCATGTCTTTTTCCACAGTAAAAACAGAGGAGAAATGCTCATTGAGGACTTTGCCCATCTCCTGCGGCTCCAAGCAGAGATGACCGCTTTGATTTCTGAGGGGCCCTATTCTCCCTCTGGTTACCCTTGCTCCCTTAATGTACATAAAATCTCTTTGGATTATCTTTAATATTATCTGCCAGAACTCTCTCCTGTCCCATGTTTGCCCTCCTGATTTCCTTCTTTTGTATGATCCTCAGTTCCTGAAATAAGGTTTCAATGACAGTTTAGTGTTCTGAGGGATAAGATATATACACATTTAGACAGATAAGGGTGGATTAAGGACATTTTTTATGTAGTTCTCCAGGGATATATTTGATCCTGGCTGTCTAGCTGTACCATACCTCCTTCTTATTCTTGACCAGAGCGTCAATGTGTCTTGTCCTCCAAGCTTCCTTATGTCTATCTGACTTACCCTTCACTCTAACAGAAACATACATGCCCTGAACTTGTCAGCACACTTTTAAAAGCATCCCACTTTCCGGATGTTCAATTTCCTGCAAACAACCTGTTCTAATCAAGTTGAGCAAGTTCCTGTCTAATACAATCAAAGTTGGCCATATCACAATTTAGAACTTTAACTCGCGGGCGCGCCCTATCTATATCCATAACTATGGATAATTACATTTAAAATATTTTAAGATTAATATACATACACCATCAAATAAATTATTTCAATTTGCACTCAAGTCCACTGGCAAGTCATAAACATAATCTTTCAATACGAACACTGAAAATAAAATCTGTGCTAATTTCATGCATGCTTGCTACTGGAGTATAGCCTTGCCTACCTGCTTTATAATTCAGGAATTGCCTTTGCTTTGCTGACAATTTTATATCCGTCAATTATACTCAACAAAACGTTGTGAGCACAGCGAGTCAGCATGGATTTATGAAGGGGAAATCATGCTTGACTAATCTTCTGGAATGTTTTCAGAGTGAACAAGGGAGAGCCAGTGGATGTCAGAAAACATTTGATTAGGTCCCACAAATGAGATTAGTGGGCAAAATTAGTGCACATGGTATTGGGGCTAGGGTACTGACATGGATAGAAAATTGGCTGGGAGACAGTAAACAAAGAGTAGGGATTAACGGGTCACTTTCAGAATGGCAGGCAGTAAACTAGTGGGGTATCGCAAGGCTCGGTGCTGGTACCGCAGCTATTTACAATATACATCAATGATTTAGATGAAGGGTTTAAAAGTAACATTAGCAAATTTGAAGATGACACAAAGCTGAGAAGCAGTGTGAACTGTGAGGAGGATGTTATGAGAATGCAGGGTGACTTGGACAGGTTGGGTGAGTGGGCGGATGCATGGCAGATGAAGTTTAATGTGGATAAATGTGAGATTATCCACTTTGGTGGCAAAAAGAGGAAGGCAGATTATTATCTGAACGGTGTCATGTTGGGAAAAGGGGCAGTACAACGGGATCTGGGGGTCCTTGTTCATCAGTCAATGAAAGTAAGCATGCAGGTACAGCAGGCAGTGAAGAAATTTAATGGCATGTTGGCCTTCATAACAAGAGGGGTTGAGTATATGAGCAAAGAGGTCCTTCTGCAGTGTACAGGGCCCTAGTGAGACCACACCTGAAGTACTGTGTGCAATTTTGGTCTCCAAATTTGACAAAGGAAATTCTTGCAATTGAGGGATTGCAGCGTAGGTTCACAAGGTTAATTCCCGGGATGGCCGGGATTGTCATATGTTGATAGAATGGAGCGGCTGGGCTTATATACTCTGGAATTTAGAAGGATGAGAGGGAATCTTATTGAAACATATAAGACTATTGAGGGATTGGACTTGCGAGAGGAAGGAAACATGTTCCCGATGTTGGGGGAGTCCAGAACCAGGAGCCACAGTTTAACAATAAGGGGTAGGACATTGAGAACAGAGACGAGGAAATATTTTTTCACCCAGAGTTTTGTGAGTCTGTGAAATTCTCTGCCTCAGAAGACATGGAGTCCAATTCTCTGGGTGCTTTCAAGAGAGAGTTAGACGTCTTAAAGATACCTGAGTCAGGGGATATGGTGATAGGAACGGGGTACTGGATGTGGATGACCAGTCGTGAATGGTGGTGCTGGCTCGAAGGGCCGAAAGGCCTACTCCTGCACCTATTGTCTATTGACCCTCACAATTTTATGATAAGTACTTGCAATGTTACTTCTATTTACCGCTTATGGTAAATGGTCCCTTTGTCCTCTATTTAACTATTCCTAAGCCTGATCTCATATAATTTGAATATAGATACAAAATGCTGGAATAACTCAGCAGGGCAGGCCGCATCGCTGGAGAGCAGGAATGGGTGATTTTTTGGGGTCGAGACCCTTCTTCAGATTCATATAACTTGACATTATGCAAGGCATTGGTGTGGAAAAGTTTTTGCATCTCATATGTTGAACACAATTATTGACAAACAAATGTTGAAGATGTGGTTTCCTCAGAATATACATAAATATAATAAAATAGCTTTTTTTCACAATGTGTATCAGCAGATTAACTAGCATCTTATTAAAATACAAATACCTTTCTCTGTGCCCTCTTTTAAAAAGAAGGCAAAGCAAATCAGGTCAAAACTTGTTTTACACAATTTATGTTAAAAATATTAGCTTGTTATTGTGAATAACATTGGCATCATGTCAATTGTCTTTTCTGAGAGAAACAACCTCAGGCATGTGGTGACATTCCTGCAAAAATAAAGTAAAATGATTTCTTCTGATTTTTCACGTAAATGAAATACATAATATACAAGCAAAATATTTGAAAGAGGAAGGAAATGCCTGAGGTAAATTAAATATTTCCATGTTATATCCTTTATGCTGTCATTTTAACATACCAGCAACAATGTGGCTCCAAATGCCAAACAGAAGACTATTGGTCCTGCCAGATCAGTCTCATTCATAATACTGCCATCTGCTGGTTTCATCGGATTCAGAACCGTTAACGTTTTTTGCCAGATGTGATCAAAATTGATCCCAATCTCTGTGAATAGGATAAAAGTGTGATTTAGGATTCACAAAAATAGATTGATTCTCCGTTTCTCACTTATCTTGTCCTCTGTTGAAGACTCTGCCTGTTGGAAATATCTCAACATCTACCTTATATGCTCAACCCCACCCCTTAGGATCTCGTATACTGGAACCAAATCTGTGCAGTGTTCCCAGTATGGCCAAGCTATGGTAATAGCTATTGTCAGCTGTGGTAAAGCTGTAGCGATACTTCCCTTTCTAAACACCAGCCCCCTTGCATTAACAGCCAATATGCCATTTGCTTTCCTAACAGGTCACTAAAACGTTTTGTGTTTACTGCACAAGAACACACAGATCTCCCCGCGCTTCATCAAGTTATCAATGTGCTGAAGGAGGCTCTATGTTCAAAATGTTAAGCTATACTTTCTCTTTATCGATCTTTATGGAATTCCTGTGCATTTCCAAACCATTTCATTTTTATTTAATCAACAATTGATCTGAACTGGCGCCGATGATGGATGCCACGGTGTACTGCTCCTTGCTCTTTTGTCTGTGTTTGTTCCTTTGTGTTGTCTGTGAAAATCCCACAAAGATCACTTTCATGAGAGTGGTACTTATTAACATCAGATATTCCGTACCTCCAAACATTGTTCCGTATTTCTCTCACACTCTGGATTATTTGGATATACTTGTTTGTGGGTTCAAGGTCTTGAGATGGAGGAGGACCCAGGGGAAACGCTCTGGAGCACTCGCCCGACTCCGGCAATGAGGATTACGCACACCACTCCCGAGTATATTCCTAGCAAATCTATGTTCTCTCAACAACAAAGTGGACGAACTGCAATTCCTGTGCCAAACCAACAAGGACTTCTTTCAAGCTACTACCCTGTGCTTCACCAAGACCTGGCTGTGTGAGTGGACCCCGGACAGCGCGCTGCAACTGGCTGGCTTTCAACTACATAGAGCACACGGCGAAGCAGAGGCAGCGGGGAAATCAAGAGGCGGTGGAATATGCTTCTATACTAACCAGGACTGGTGCAGCGACATCACGGAACTAACTTCTGTTCTCCCAATCTAGAATCCTTTTTTATAATTTGCAAAGCCTTTTATTCTCCGAGGGAATTTACCTCTTTTATTCTCGCTGGAATTTACATAACCCCCCCCCCCCTCCACGACTGCGTACGTGAGGCATAAACGCAACTCGTTGTCCAGGTAATGATAGTAGAGAGTGACTTACAGGACCTCATGGTCATTGTTTTGGGGACTTGAGCAAGGCTAACCTCAGCTGAGAGCTTCCAAAGTACAGACTTCATGTTACCTGCCCCACCAGAGGGCATAGAACACTCAATCATTGTTATACTACAATCAAGAACGCATATCGCTCTGTTCCCCGGGCGGCTCTGGATCTCTCTGATTCATTGTCTAGTTCACCTTATTCTGACCTACAGTCAGAAACTAAAATCTGCTAAGCCTATGGTCAGAACAATGAAAAGGTGGACAAGCGAGGGCATTGAGAACCTACAGTCCTGCTTTGGCTGCACTGATTGGAATGTGTTCAGGGAAGCAACCACAAGCCTCGATAATATACAGATACTGTGACATCATATGTCAGCTTTCGTGAGGACAGTTGCATTCCCACGAGGACCCGGATCAGGTTCAACAACGACAAGCCCTGGTTTACAGCAGAACTCAGACAGCTCCACCAGTCTAAAGATGTGGCCTACAGGAACAGCGATGCAGACCTCTACAGGCAGGCCAAGTACAAGCTGAGAAGAGGAATCAGAACTGCCAAGGAATGGTACTCTGAGAAGTTGAGGAGCAAGTTCTCAGTTAATAACTCTTCTTCAATGTGGAAGGGCTTGCAAGAAATCACCAGCTACAAGAGGACCCCCTCGTCCACTACCCACCCTCTCCTTGCTGCCAAACATCAGTCTGGCCTCTTCTCCACCACTAACAATAGAAGTTGAGGAGGTGGAGAGGCTGTTCAGAAGACAGAAAAAGCCGGAAAACTCTAGGACCAGACAATGTTTCCCCCTCCACCCTCAGGCTCTGTGCCGAAAAACTTGCACCAGTCTGACCAGAAAATTTTAATCGGTCCCTGCAAACCTGTACTGTCTCTGCCTGCTTCAAAGTCTCCACTATTGTTCCTGTGCCCCAAAAGCCAAGGATTACTGGTCTTAATGAACTACAGGCCTGTCGCTCTGACCTCTATAGTCATGAAGACCCTTGAAAGATGTGCTGGCCCAGCTGAAAAAGATCACAAACCCCCTACTGGACCTTCTGCAATTTGCATACTGGGCCAATAGATCAGTGGATTATGCAGAACCTAGGGCTGCACTTCACCCACCAGCACCTAGACTGCCAGGGGACCTATGCAAGGATTTTTTCTGTGGATTTTAACTTTACATTCAACACCATTGTACCAGAGCTACTACACTCCAAACTCTCCCAGTTGACTGTGCCTGAACCCCTCTGCCAGTGGATCACCAACTTCCTGACAGACAGGAAGCAGCATGTGAGGCTGGGAAAGCACATTTGGACCCACAGACCCTCAGCATAGGAGCACCGCAAGGCCACGTATTCTCCCCTCTACTCTACTCTTTATACACCAACGACTGCACCTCCCCCGACTGTCAAGCTTCTCAAGTTTGCGGACGATACAACCCTGATTGGACTGATCCAGGATTGGGAGGAATCATCCTGCAGACAGGAGGTGACATAGAAACATAGAAAATAGGTGCAGGAGGAAGCCATTCAGCCCTTCGAGCCAGCACCGCCTTTCATTGTGATCATGGCTGATCGTTCTATATCAATAACCCATGCCTGCCTTCTCCCCATATCCCTTGACTCCACTAGCCCCTAGAGCTCTGTCTAACTCTCTCTTAAATCCATCCAGTGACTTGGCCTCCACTGCCCTCTGTGGCAGGGAATTCCATAAATTCACAACTCTCATTGGGAACATTTTTCCTGCATCTAGCTTGGCCAATCCTTTTATAATTTTATATGTTTCTATAAGATCCCCCCTCATCCTTCTAAACTCCAGTGAATACAAGCCTAGTCTTTTCAATCTCTCCTCATATGACAGTCCCGCCATCCCAGGGATCAATCTCGTGAACCTACGCTGCACTGCCTCAATCACAATGATGTCGTTCCTCAAATTAGGAGATCAAAACTGTACACAATACTCCAGATGTGGTCTCACCAGAGCCCTATACAACTGCAAAATAACCTCTTTACTCCTATACTGAAATCCTCTTGTTATGAAAGCCAACATTCCATTAGCTTTCTTCACTGCCTGCTGTACCTGTAAGCCAACTTTCAGTGACCGGTGTACAAGGACGCCCAGGTCTCGCTGCACCTCTCCCTTACCTAACCTAACCCTATTGAGATAATAATCTGCTCCCTTGTTTTTGCCACCAAAGTGGATAACCTCACATTTATCTATGTTATACTGCATCTGCCACGCATCTGCCCACTCACTCAACCTGTCCAGGTCACCCTGCAACCTCCTAACATCCTCTTCGCAGTTCACACTGCCACCCAGCTTTTTGTCATCCACACAGCTGGCATTCTGGTGTCATCACAACAACCTGGAGCTCAATGCTCTTAAGACAGTGGAATTGATTGTAGACTTTAGGAGAGCTTCCCCTCTCCTCCCCCGATATGCCAAAAACTACACCACATTCACATCTGTGGAGTCATTTTAGTTCCTTGGAACCATCATCTCCAGGGACCTTAAATGGGGGCCACCATCGACTCCACTGCCAAAAAGGCCCAACGGGGATGTATTTCCTGCGGCAGCTGAAAAAACACAATCTGCCACAGGAATTGATGGTCCAGTTTTATACTGCCATCACAGAGTCTGCCCTCACCTTCTACATCATGGTCTGGATTGGCTCAGCCACCAAGCATGACATCCGGAGGCTGCAGCACATCATTCGATCAGCCGAGAAGGTTGTTAACTGCAACCATCCCCCTATCGACGAACTGTACACTGCAAGTAGGGTTGCCAACTGTCCCGTATTTGCCGGGACATCCAATATATTGGGCTAAATTGTTTTTTCCCATACGGGAACGCCCTTGTCTCATATTTGACTGCTACTACTCGGGTCGAGGGGTCTGTCAGGTCAGAGCGCCGCGTCCGGCCCCGCCTCACCCGTCCCGACGTAGTGCAGCCCTTGTAGTGCCTTGCCTGTGGCCCCGTCAGTCGGCAGCCTGGCCAGCTGTCCGACCTTTGGACCTTCGCTTACCGCCGACACCAACATCCCTTCTTCTCATGGTCGATCATTGATTCGTGAGTTGGATGGGGTGCCGGACATTGCGTGCAAAGTCAGGCGCCCGGGCAAAAACTCCTCAGTTGGCCCACCGGTTGGGCTTTGTGTGCAGTGCAGCACCAACTCATCTTCCACCCAACCACGGCCGAGTCGGTCACCGAACTGCCGTCGAGAATTTGTCCCTTATTTTTACCCTTTGTCCATTATTTGGGAGTGAGAAAGTTGATAATCCTAACTGCAAGTGCCAGGAAGCGAGCCAGTAAGATAATCTTTGACTCCCTCTCACCCTGGCCACAAACTTTTTGAAGCACTTCCCTCGAAGGCGACTCCGATTGTCAAAGCCGCCACATCCAGACATAAAAACAGCTGTTTTCCGTGAGCAGTAGCTCTACTCAACACCCAAAAGTCTGTAGCCTCCATTTGCTCTTGTTTTTTTAATATCGTTCTTCACATGTTTAAATTATGTTTAATTTTTAATTGTCTACTATATATCGTGTTGTTACTTGCGAGCAAAACACCAAGGCAAATTCCTTGTATGTATATATACTTGGCTAATAAAAATGTATTCAATTCAAATAAAATGCGGTGAGGTCGCATTTAGAGTATTGTGTTCAGTTCTGGGCACCAATGTTATAGGAAAGATGTTGTCAAGCTGTAAAGGGCACAGAGAAGATTTACGAGGATGTTGCCAGTGCTAGAGGGTAGATCAATCACACTTGCTGATTTGATCCATGTCTGGTTTTACTATTGCCAACCCGATCCATAATCCATGACGGGGTTCCACTATGCAATCCTGACGGTGAGCTCACTCGCATTGGTAAGTTACCGATAACGTACTATATGACTTTAGACCCAGATGTGAAACCCATGGTTCGTCATGCTCATCGCAATCCCATTGCCCTGGACCGGGTCAAAGCCGAGTTGGACAGAATGGAAGCATTGTGGGTCATCACACCTGTTTCGAAACCCACTGACTGGGTGTTCTCGATGGTAGCTGCCACCAAAAAGAAAAAAACAATAGATTTGCATATGTATTAATCCCAGGGACCTAAACACCGCACACTCAAAAGGCCCCATCACCCCATGCACATCGTGGAGGAAGTCGCTGCCCACATGGGTACCGTGACAGTATTCTCTGTGTTGGATGCCAAGAGCTCCTTCTGGCAAAATCCTCTGGACCAAGCATCATCCATGCTCACCACCTTCAGCACTTCTTTCGGCCGCTACAGATTCTTACAGGTGCCGTTCAGTAACAATTTGGCGAGCGAGGTGTTTCAACGTCCCATCTTTGATAGATATCCTTTGGCGATCATTGTTGATGACTTTATCATTGCGAGCAAAGACATGAAGGAATATGATAACAATTTAAAGAAGGTGCTTGAACGTGCCAGGGAAGTACACTCAATCCTCACAAGTGTAAATTCCGTGTTAACCAGGTGTGTTACGTGGGACATATTTTCTCAAGGGCCGGCCTCAAGGCAGATCTTTCAAAGACTGCGACCATCAGCGAGATAACGGCGCCAACAGATGTCACCAGTCTGCAGAGATTTCTGGGCATGGTTAATTACCTTAGGAAGTTCATTCCCAATTTCAGTGAGCTCTCGGCTCCCCTACAGCAGCTTACTCACAAAGACACTGTCTAGATGAGGAATGAACAACAGCAACGTGCGTTTGCCCACTCAGACATCAGATGTCATGCCTTCCCACCCTGGCTTATTTCAATGTTAATCAGCCTTTACACTTACCTGCAACGCTTCCCAGTAGGGCCTCGGCACTGCATGCCTGCAGGGTGAAAAGCCTGTTGCCTAAGCTTCTAGGATGATGACAGACAGAGAGACAAGGTATGCTCAGATCGAGAAGGAATTGCTGGCGGTGGTCTTCGCGTGTGTCAAATTCAATTATTACATCTTTGGTAAACCTGTCAGCATTGAAACTGACCACCAGCCTTTGGTGACCATTATGAAGAAGCCAATACATGCTGCTCTGGCAAGACTGCAAAGAATGATGCTGAAGCTCCAGAAATATGACATCACTCTCATTAACAAACGTGGTAAGCACATGTATCTGGCAGACACTTTATCTCGAGCTCCCAGGAAGTCCAATGCCCAGCACTCAATTGAGAAGGACACTTTTAATGTCATGAGGGTCGACTATATTCATCCATCCTGACTGGACACCTTGGTGGCTCGCACGGCAGAGGATGCCAATCTGCAGACGCTCACCTGAATCATCAATCACGGATGGCCCAGCAAGCAGCACATGTTTCCACCCACTGTTCAGCCCTATTTTCCCGTCAGAGATGAACTCGCCATTGAAAATGGGGTCATCAAGAAGGGCCGCAAGGCAGTGATCCCAGCACCGCTCCAACAGGAATACTTTGACGCCGTACACAGAGGATATCCTGGTTCCGAGGCAACTGTGCAGCGAGCAAAGAGCATGTTTTCTGGCCTGCAATGTCGGATATCATACGCCAGAGGGTGCAGTCCTGCGCCGTGTGCAACAGCATGTCGTCACACCAGCAAAAAGGACCGCTTTTGCTGCACCCTGTCCCTGACCTGCCTTGGTCCCTAGTGGCTACTGACATTTTTGACTGGCACAGTCATGAATACCTGGTCCTGGTACACTCTTACTCCGGGTGGTACAAAATCGATTTGCTCTGCTTGACAGCTGGACAGTTTATGAGCCAGTGGTTTAAAGACTTTGCAAAACAATGGGACTTTCAGCATGTCACCAGCAGTCCAGAATATCCACAATCGAATGGACTGCCTGAGCGCACTGTCCGCAGTGCAAAACAGGCCCTAGAAAAGTCCAGCAGAGACGGGTCTGACATATTCTTAAACCTCCTCAATCTCTGCAATATTCCACGTGACTCCACACTTGGTTCTCCGGCTCAGCGGCTAATGTCCAGACAGACCCAACCATTCTTCCCGTCTCAAAGGAATTGCTTCAACCATGTGTCTATGAGCCTCAGGTTGTTCAGTCACAGCTGCACCACAAAAGGCTGACTCAAAAGATGTGCTACGATCGATCCAGTCGCTCACTCCAACTGTTAACAGAGAGACAGACTGTCCGGCTACAGACCCTGAAGGGGTATGATCGCCTGGGCACAATCAAGGAGTTTTTGCCCAGACCTAAAATCCTATTTGGTTCTGTCGGAAGGAGGTCTTTATAGACATAACCGGAGACATCCTGCCGGTGAATGAAGTCCTATATAACAACCCAGATGATGTGTTGTGGACAGAAGATGGAAATGCTTGTTTAAAAGATGGACATGTAACAACAGACCGTGAGCAGTTCCGAGATCAGGAGTTTGTCTCTACCAGTGGGGCCGGTGCCGATGGTGAAATCTCCTGTACGGCCTGTCGAGGAATCCACCGTGAAATCTGTGCTGGTTGAGTCATTGCCTGTGAAGAAGCTCCCTGCGAGGGTTGTACCAGTAGCGGTTTCACCTGCAAAGTGTGACTCTGAGGGGCCGTACCAGATGCATGTGGGGCGGGTCTGTAAACCAAATCCCAGAATCCTATGTCTAGATGCAATCTTTGGACACTAACTGACATTACTTTCTCATACTTTACATTACATCCTCCGCTGCTTCGCTGTAGTTCGTAGTTAATTTTTACTTCTATATTTTTATGATATTTTTGCTTGTTTAAGGGCCTGACACACTTGCCGATTTTTTCAGCGACTGCCGGCATCATATCAGGGTTGCCAAAAGATTTTGAACATTTCAAAATCCAGCGGCGACAAAAAAATGTTGCGACGCTTGAAGAAACACCACGCGTCGATACGTCATCACGCCACATCATGCCAATACTTTTTTGGTGACCTGATACGTCAGTCAATGATGCCGGCAGTCACTGGAAAAAATCGCCAAGTGGGACACGCCCTTAAGTATTTAGCTTCTGAGGCAAAAGCCTAAGAAGGAGGATGTAGATCAATCACTATTGCTGATTTGATCCGTCTGGTTTTACTATTGCCAACCTGATCCATAATCCATGCCGGGCTTCCACTATGCTATCCTGATGGTGTGCGATAAGTAAGACCTCAGTTTAATCTACGATGCTGTACCTTGCAGATGCCAATATCATGGACTCTGTATGTATTCTTAATAAAGTACCTTTTATGAAGTTAAACAACTTAGTTTTACTGATACCTCTTACATAGAGGGTCTGAGCTATAGGGAGAGGTTAAGCAGGCTGGGACTATTCCCTGGAGTGCAGGAGGATGATGGATGATCTTATAGAGGTGTAGAAAATCATGACAGGAATAGATCAGGTAGTTGCACAGAGTCTCTTACCCAGAGTAAGTGAATCGAGGACCAGATTTAGGTTTAAGGTGAAGGGGAAAATATTTAATAGGTATCTGAGGGGTACAATTTTCAAACAACGGGTGGTGGGTGTATGGAACAAGCTGCCAAATGAGGTAGTTGAGGTAAGGACTATCCCAACGTTTAAGAAGCAGTTAGACAGGTACATAGGATATGGGCCAAATGCAGGCAGGTGGGACAAGTGTAACTGGGACATGTTGACCAGTGTGGGCAAGTTGGGCCAAAGGGTCTGTTTCCACACTGTATCACTCTATGACTCTAAAATAGGTGTTTCATATATATGGAATAAAATTGAATATTTTGTTTTATCTCAAGAGTATGCTTTATTAAATTTCTCTTCATTTTGTGTTATCAGCAAAATAGATAAATTTGCAACATAATTGCTTGTCTTATTTAATGAAAGTAATATTTACTGGCCCAGACATTTAATTATTTGGGAAATGCTGCACGTTTTTCCAGTTGTCAAATTTCTGCCATGTTGCACTAAATGGAATTGGATAACTTGATTTGTTTTGGTGATTCCTCAAGGGAGGAATCATGGTCAAGAAACAGAGACATTTCTGGTCAGCTTTAAACAGTCGAACAATCTGTCACATCTGTTTAACAGCTCACCTGACTCTTAGCACCCCTATCAATATATCACTTCCAGCTTAGATTATTCATTACGGTTTTGGTGTTGGATTAAATACTATAAACCCACCCAAGCAATACAGTCTCTCATAGTATGTGAGTCTATTACAGCAAGGTTTCAATATAAAGTTTAAATAAAATACCATGGTGATCAGACACATTTCAATTAATAGCTTTAATTATGTAATATTCATGTAGAATTTACAAAATATATTTTCAAACCACGTTAATCTATCGTTGTCTGACATGACATGTTGCTCTCAATTTCCAGAATGTGCCAACATATCTGTCTCCAAGATTAGGGACCCTTGAATTAAAATAGAGCAGACATTCATGATTCGTCTATTTGTAACCAGGCATGTTATAGTGAGTGAAGCTGTGCAAGGTCCTCGATCACAAAGTTTTTAAGGAACATATATTTCAAAGTACAGGGAACTATCCGTCAGAGATAAAAAGATAATGGAGCTACCACCCTTATCAATGTTTAATTGGAGCCCTGAGTGGCGAGTTTAAATTTATGATGCATTTTTTTCCAGTATGTTCTTGGTGAAATCAGAATCATGATATAGGGACCATGGCTATGATAGAACTGCCAGGTACATGATTTAATTTGAAATGTATGTGAGCGCTCCTTGCAGGTAAAGTTATCATTCATGAAAACTTGTTTAGATCAACTATACTATTCATGAAAAGCAGTTTGATCTATAATGTCCCCCCCTTTAGCAGTAAAGGGATATAACATGGATATGATTTATGTTTCAAAAGGACAGAACAGGTACAATAAAAAGGCAACAATTATATTTGAACAGTACCACCTGCAGAATCTAAACATAACTAAAACTCTGATCTTGTTATCTTCCAGTTTGGCGGTCATTCTATTTACGCAAAAAGGGTTTGAGACAGCGCTATGATTTTTCGCCAGTTCACTCACCGTTCTCCAATGCTGTGATTGCACCAAGTTTCGTTCCAATCAGTTGAATGTCGTAAAAGATAGCGAGGTTTAAAAATCTTAAAAATAGCACGTGCGCAGATCAATCTCTTCTCCTGCCTTCCAGCGCCGCGCGGATTAGTCTCTTCCCCTGCCACTCCCCGGGTCGGTCCACCCCTTCCTACGCCATCGCGTCTTTAGAAGAGTTGCGGATGGCTGGCGGAGGTTTCCAACCGGACTTAGGGAGTGACCCCAAGCAGCAGCCAGCCCCAAGCAGCAGCCCAGCCCCAAGCAGCAGCCCAGCCCCAAGCAGCAGCCCAGCGTCAAAGACCTGACCCAGCCCAGCCCAGAGTGGGAGACACAGCCGTGTCCAGGGTCGGAGACCCAGCCCAGCCCAGAGGCGGAGATATCGCCAATGTCGCCAAAGCGGAAAGCAGAAACTCTGATCCTGGTGGAAGAGAACGATAAGCAACCAGCACCCGCTGTGAGTCCCCATTGCACCACCAATTCCAGCCACTACCCCCTAGCTGGCTCCTCCCACTCCCCGCCCCCCATGATGCCCACCTCTCTTCCCCATCTTTTCTCCGAGCTCACTACCCCCCCGCCCACACAACCCCACGCTCCCCCACACATCTACCCCCCCACACACACACCCCGCACACCACGACCACAACACACCCCGCCACCCACAACCCCCCCCCCCCACAACCGCACCTCTCACACAAACCATCCTCCCACAACCCCCCCACAAAGTCCCCCTGCCCCCACAACGCCCCCCACTGCCCCCACACACACCCACCCACATACATCCCCCCACACACACTTATCCCCTCCCACCCTCACACATCCCCTTCCCACACACACACTCTCCCCCACACACCCCCCTCCCACATCCCTCCTTCCCCTCCCACACCTCTCCCGCCCACGTACACACCTCCCCCCACCACACATCCTCCCAGGATTTAGATGAGGGAATTAAACGTGAAATCTCCAAGTTTGTGAATGACACAGCTGGGTGGCAGTGTGAGCTGCGAGGAGGATGCTATGAGGCTGCATGGTGACTTGGATAGGTTGGGTGAGTTGGCAGATGCAGTATAATGTGGATAAATGTGAGATTGATGGGAAGAACAGGAAGGCAGATTATTGTCTGAATGGTGTCAGATTAGGAAAAGTGGAGTTGCAACGAAACCAGGGTGTGCTTGTACATCAGTCACTGAAAGTAACCATGCAGGTACAACAGGCAGTGAAGAAGGCTAATGGCATGTTGGCCTTCCTTGCGAGAGGATTTGAGTTTAGAAGCAAGGAGGCCCTACTGCAATTGTACAGTGCCCTGGTGAATATTGTGTGCAATTTTGGTCTCCTAATTTGAGGAAGGACACTATTGCTATTGAGGGAGTGCAGCGTACGATCACCAGATTAATTCCCGGGATGGCGGAACTGACATAAGATGAAAGAATGGGTCGAATGGGCTTGTATTCCCTGGAATTTAGAAGGATGAGAGGATCTTATAGAAACATATAAAATTCTTAAAGGATTGGATAGACTAGATGCAGGAAAAATGTTCCCGATGTTGGGGGAGTCCAGAAATGGGCCACAGTTTAAGATTAAGGGGTTGGCCATTTAGGACTGAGATAAGGAAAAACTTCTTTACCCAGAGAGTTGTGAATCTGTGGAATTGTCTGCCACAGGCGGCAGTGGAGGCCAATTCACTGGATGTTTTCAAGAGAGAATTAGATTTAGCTCTTAGGGCTAAAGGAATCAAGGGAAATGGGGAAAAAGCAAGAATGGGGTACTGATTTTAGATGATCAGCCATGATTATATTGAATGGTGGTGCTGGAGCGAAGGGCAGAATGGCGTACTCCTGCACCTATTTTCCTTAGAAAAATTCTATTTTTCTATCCGTGTCCTCCAGAGTCTGAAGAAGGGTCTCAATTCAAAATGTCGCCTATCCATGTTCTTCACAGATGGTGGTTGACCTGCTGAGTTACTCCAGCGCTTTGTGTCCTTTCTTGCTCTGGTATAATCTAGAATATTTAGACTTTGATGATCCTTAATGATTAACACCATGAAAACTAAGATTGGGCAATTTAGCAGAGGTTAAGGCAAGGAAGATGCCTGGTCATCAAACTTCTGAAATTCATTTAGGAGAGGAAGAACTATAGCAAGTGTCTATCACACCAATAATTCTGGTGGAGAGCTGCTTACTGACTGTCACCAAGGCCATTGCGCAGCTAACGGAGGAATAGTAATTTCTAATTTGACCATAATTCCTTTGGTCAATGTGTAGAGTTGGTGGAGATGGAGACAGCACCATGTGTGAAATCTGTGACCTTGTGTGGGGAAATACACCAGCAACCTTGCATCACTTTGTACAGAGTGCGGTGAACCAATTCCAAATGCAAAAATCTTGCAGAATTACCTTCTAAAAGTGGTGGCTCATCATCAGTTCCTCCATATATGGTGGATATTGGGCCGAATGGAGTGTAGATCTCAGATGGTTGTAAGAAATGTCCTGCATAGAGTTCTGAAGTCTGTGTCAATGCTGAGGGAACAAATACTTTGGGCTCAAACTCACTGTAAGACAAACATAAGAGAGAAGCAGTCTATATTATAACACAACTTCAAACACTTGAAATAATTTATGTGGAAGGTAAATAGTTTTAAAAGGAAATAACAAATTAAGATGCAACCAATTGGTGAATTTCCAGGATGATGCTTTGGAAAACTGGATAGAAACTATAAGCCTGCAATGTGAGAAAGTAACTTTCTGTGGGAGCGTGACTGACATTGTGGTATACTGTAAAGGTTTGATGGGTTGTAAAGGTCTCTTTATCCTGCTAAATAAAATATGAAAAAGCCAAAAATGCTGGAAGCACTTAGCACAACATTGAGGATCAGTAGAGAGAGGACAACAACTCAACAGCAGTGAAATAAGCTCCTGCTGTCACATTGGACTAACTACGATTATTAATTGGGCCATTCATAAACTTTCCGTGGGGCTGTATACTTTGAGACAATGAGGACAAATAGTATGGGCTGATCAACATGGTGTGAGCTATAGGGAGAGTTTGAGTAGGCTGGGTCTCTATTCCATGGAGCGCAGGAGGATGAGGGGTGATCTTATAGAGGTGTACAAAATCATGAGAGGAATAGATCGGGTAGATGCAGAGTCTCTTGCTCAGAGTAGGGGAATCAAGGACCAGAGGACATAGGTTCAAGGTGAAGGGGAAAAGATTTATTAGGAATCCGAGGGGTAACTTTTTCACACAAAGGGTGGTGGGTGTATGGAACAAGCTGGCAGAGGAGGTAGTTAAGGCTGGGACTATCCCATCAGTTAAGAAACAGTTAGAAAGGTACGTGGATAGGACAGGTTTGGATGGATATGGACCAAGCGCAGGCAAGTGGGATTAGTGCAGCTGAGACATTGTTGTGCGGTGTGGGCAAGTTGGCCGAAGGGCCTGTTTCCACATTGTATTACTCTATACTATGACTCTAACACATTGTAATGATTGGGAGCAGGAACAGGCTATTCAACCCTTCTAGCTTGCTTTGTCATTCAATATGATTATTTTCCCGAGGGCGGTGGTCGAGGCTCCCTCACAGCAAGCAGGTGTTGTCGACTTCTCCGGTATACCGCTCCCTCACAGTCAACCAGATACGACCGTGGCTCGTCAGTCGGGTTGATAACAGTCCCCAGACGGGAATGTCCAGTTGAACTTCGTAGGCGGACGACCTGACCCGGAAGTAGAGGCTTGAGTGGTCTGCTGGAACTGTCATATGACCGTTTCTGGATATCGTGCTTCTCTTGTAGACGTTTCTGGATAGTGGCGGGCTTCAGCACCTGAGGAACCAGTTGCTGTTGTGCGATGGGTACCGGAGGCCTCGTCAATCTCGACTTCAGTTGCTGTGTTGGCGATCCCAAGGTTCCGTCCCTGGCAACATTTCTGAGATTCAGGAGATCGAGATAAACATCTGACTTTGAAATCTGTGCTCGCTCCAGCAAGTGTTTGGCGCTTCTGACAGCGTGTTCAGCGAGTCCAATACTCTGTGGATACTTGGAACTGCTCCTGACGTGCTGGAAGTTCCATTGGTCTGCGAAAAGCTTGAACATGTGGCTGGTGAACTGCCAACCATTGTCGGTTCTCAGGCTGACGGGAGCGCCAAAGGTAGAGAAGTGTCTTTTCAGCTTCTGGATGACCATCTCCAATGTGAGGGAGGTCAGTTTTCTAGTTCAAACCAATTAGAAAAGGAGTCGACTAGAACGAGGTTGTGCTTTCCGCACCATTCGAAAATGTCTGCCACCAGCGACGTCCAGGGCAGAGCTGGTGGAGGTTGTTGCAGAAGGGGCTGCTGCTGCTGTTGCAAGGCTGTTGCAAGCGGGGCGGGAGGCAATGCGGTCCCGAATGTAACTGGCCAATCCCGGCCAATAGAACAGACTACGAGCGATCCAAGATGAGCCTGAGATTGTGGTCGTGCTCTGTTGCATCTTTGCCATACACTAGGATATCGTCAACAATGATGGCACAAGGTAGGTCCTTGAATAATAGCTCCATAGTTCTTTGGAAGACTTCACTGGCAGAGTTGATTCCAAATTGCATTCTCAGAAACTTGTATCTGCCAAATGGGGTGGCAAATGTGGTGAGGTTTGATGACTCCTCGTCCAGCGGTATCTGCCAGAAAGAGTTCTTTGCATCGAGGACAGAGAATAGGGTGGCCGTTCCGACCTTTGCCGCAACATCCTCGACAGTCTTCATGTCAGGAACTGGGGCTGATCTCTGACAAAACGGTCCACAAGCTGCAAATTTTCTGGACCCGCTGAGTGAATTCCCTGATCTTTTTGACAATAACCTGGGCAAGTTGCCCGTGACTTACAAGATTATTATTGACCCCGAGGTGACACCTGTCATCCGACCACCACACCGATTGTCATTTGCCATGACTGACAGGGTTCACTCTGCGCTGAAGGACATGGCCTCCACAGGCATAATTGAAGCAGTCAGTGACCCCACCGACTGGGTCTCAACCATGATTGCCACGGTCAAGAAGGGAAAAAATGAAATCCGCTTGTGTATCAACTCGAAAGAACTGAACACTACCATTAAGCGCCCACACCATCCCACTTCTGACACCATGTACATGACTTCTAGACTCAGTATGTGATTCAAATACATCTTTAATCAGCACTGAAACTTAACAGCATAGAGGATGATTAGTTGTTAGTACATCCTGGCTGCTCCAACTGTCGGTGCTGGGAAATAGTGTTAGTATAAGTATTACAGTGGGGTGGAGTTAGAGATGCTGGCTGGTGTGTGATTGGTTAACATGCAACATCAATCTACACTAACCTTCTATAAATTGTAATGGTTTGGCAACAACTGCTTCTGTGGTAAAAAAAAATCCACAGCTTGAAGCCGCTGTTTGCAGTGCTTTTAACTGCGGGCGCAGCTGGGGACACCATCCAGAGCGGGATCCCTCGCCGGGGATCCCTGGAGAAGAGCTCCGACCGCCGGCCCACGGCCTACATCTTTTAAAGCCGCGGTCTGTGGTGCTTCTAACCGCGGGCGTGGCGGGGACCTACCATCCGTAGCGGGATCCCTCGCCGGGGATCCCTGGAGAAGAGCTCCGACCGCCGGCCCGCAGCCTACAACAGCCTGAAGCCGTGGGCGCAGCAGGGACTTACCATCCGGAGCGGAATCCCTCACCAGATATCCCTGGAGGAGAGGTCTGACGGCCGGCCCAAGGCCTACGTCATCTTCAAGAGATGAATGCTGTGGTGGATGTTTTGTGTTAAATTTTTTTATTGTGTGTCCTTTTTTATTGTACCGCTGCTGGCAAGTTCATTTCACTGCACTTTATTGTGTATGTGATTAATCAATCTGACTATTGACTATTTGTATGTTCATTGTCTTCAGAAACTGTGTAAATTTCCCTCACGTGTTGGATAGTCTAGTGTATGGGGTGATCACTGGTTGGCGTGAACTTGGTGGGCCGAAGGGCCAATTTCCATGCTATGAATCTAAACTCTATAAAGTTCAAAGAGTCTACTCCGCATTCTCCGGCCTTCTCCCCATTACCTTTGACACCTCTACTAATCAAGAGTCTTGTCACTCTGCGCCACTAAAATATCAATTGACTTGGCCTCCACAGCCGTCTGTGGCAATTAATTTCACAGATCCACCAGTCTCTGACTAAAGAAATTCCTCCATATCTCCTTTCTAAAGGTATGCCCTTTTATTCTGAGGCTGTTCCTTCTGGTCTTAGACTCTCCCACTAGTGGAAACGTCCTCTCCACATCCACTCTATCCAGGTGTTTCATTTTTCAGTAAGTTTCAATGAGGTTCCCCCCTCTTCCTTCTAAACTCCACTGAGTGCAGGCCCAGAGCCGCCATACGCTTATCATACATTCTACTGTATCTTTCAATCAATCAATCTACATCATCACAGAAAATACCAGTTAATGTCAAGTAAGATTTTCTTTCTACAAATCCATGTTGACTTTGATTGATCCCGTTTTCAAAACACTCTTCTATTATATATTTAATAGCAGACTCGTACATTCTGCAAACAATTGACTTTGGATTGACGGTGCTGAAGTAGAGGTGGTTGAAAGCTTAAAATTCCTAGGAGTAAATATTACCAATAACTTCTCCTAGACCATTGATATTGAAGCAATGGCCAAGAAAGCACAACATACACTACTTCCTTAGAAGACTTATGAAGTTCAGAATGTCCCCAACAACTCTCACCAACCTCTACAGATGCAGCATGGAAAGCATCAGAATGCATCACAGCATGGTTTGGAAATAGTGTTAACGAAGAAACTGCAGATGCTGGAGAATCAAGGGTTACACAAAAAGCTGGAGAAACTCAGCGGGTGCAGCAGCATCTAAGGAGCGAAGGAGATAGGCGACGTTTCGGGTCGAGACCCTTCTTCAGACTGGTCAGGGATCAGGGACTCCATACAAAACCGCAAGAAATTGTAGAGAATTGTAGAATCAGCCCAGACCATCACATGAACCAGCTTCCATTGACCATTTACACCTCATGCTGGCTCGGCAAGGTCACTAGCATTATCAAGGACGAGTCACACCCTGGCCACTCCCTCTTCTCCCCTCTCCCATCAGGCAGAAGTTATAGAAGTGTGAAAATGCACACCTCCAGATTTAGGGACAGTTTCTTCCCAGTTGTTATCAGGCCACTGAACCATCCTACCAACAAATAGACAGCAGTCCTGAACTACTATCTACCTCATTAGAGACCCTCGGACTATCTTTGATCAGACTTTACTGGCTTTATCTTGCACTAAATGCTATTCAACATTATTCCCTTTATCATGTATCTGTACACTGTGGGTAACTCGATTGTAATCGTGTATTGTCTTTCCTCTGACTGGTAAGCATGCAACAAAAGCTTTTCACAGTACCTAACCTAAACAAAACTAAACTCAATAAACTAAACTCAAACTCAGGACTAACCATTCTATGGTTCCCTGCTTTCTCTTTTAAAAATAATACTGGGGTTTATATTAGTTACTGTCCAGTCCATAAAAAAATAATCCAGTCCACAGAATCTTGGACAATGATCACCAATACAAGATGCAAACTATTAGGTGCTGGGGATTTATTAACCTTTGGCCCCTTCCGTTTTCCTATTGATGCTGGCTTACTCCGCTGGATCTGAAGTTCCCTTACATTTCTGGGAGTTTATTTGTGTCCTCATTTGTGAAGTTGGAAGCAAAGTACTTGTTCTATTCATCTGCCATTTATTTGTTGCCCATCATAAAATGCCCTGTTCCTGACTGTGACGGGGTTTCTGTATGTTTGCCTTCAATAACATTGTTGAGAGGAAGTTTTACAGTCAATGTTTATGTTCCCAGCAAGTTTATTCTTATTCAAGCTACTCTATTTTCCCCTTTTAATTAATCTTCACAAATTAACCCTTTTAATTAATCTTCAGACTAATGTACATGTCTTCTTCTTAGATCTAATTCTATCCACAATTTCCTGTGGCAGCCATTGTTGGGCCTCTCTTGCTTTTTGTAATTTTGAACCGCTGATCTTAATTCCATCACAGGTACAATTAGTGCCATAAAAATACAGACTGCATCTCACTATATTGTGTTTAAGAAAGAACTGCAGATGCTGGTAAAATCGAAGGTAGACACAAAATGCTGGATAAATTCAGCGGGTGAGTATTGTGCATTGTGCATTGTTTTCTGCCACTTTTTAACCCTTTGCTCAATGTTCTGCTCTGTTCAATCTAATAGACAGCCGAACCCACAAAGTGGGAAGTCGCATAGATTTATTATTGTCTTATGTACTGAGGCACAGTGAAACGTTTTGTATTGCATTCTATCCTATCACATTAGAAAATACTATACATAAATACAATCAAGTCACACTGCAGTACATATCTTAAGCAAAGGGGAAATACAGAGTGCAGAATATAGTTCTCAGCCTTTTAACATAACGATTCCTGGCGGAAATAGCGAAAAGGTTGGTGTGGTGGTCAATGAGGGTGGCGACCGATGGACAAAGACGGACCATGTGGAGTGAGGACGCCGCTGCCAAGGGAAGGAATAATGGAGGACCTGGCGTGGGGGGACGCCATGAGTGATGGGGAGGGGGGAGAACAAACGCATACTCTGTAACTTTGTCAGCACCCTTCATGGGCGACTATTTGCATACCTTGGGTGTGCACCCAAAGAATTCCACTGTGATTTGTCACATGTGACAAAGTATTCATTCATTCATAAAGTAATCATTTTATAGACACAGTCCAATATCCATAGAATGGACCGTCATATGTTGATAGAATGGAGCGGCTGGGCTTGTATACTCTCGAATTTAGAAGGATGAGAGGGAATCTTATTGAAACATATAAGATTATTAAAGGTTTGGACACGCTAAAGGCAGGAAACATGTTCCCGATGTTGGAGGAGCCCAGAACGAGGGGCCACAGTTTAAAAATAAGCAGTAAGCCATTTAGAACGGAGATGAGGGAAAAAAATTTCACACAGAGGGTTGTGAATCTGTGGAATTCTCTGCCTCAGAAGGCAGTGGAAGCCAAATCTCTGGAGGCTTTCAAGAGGGAGATGGATCTCTTAATGATAGAGAAGTGAAGGGATAGGGGGAGAAGGCAGGAACGTGGTACTGATTGTGGATAATCAGCCATGATCATAGTGAATGGCGGTGCTGGCTCGAAGGGCCGAATGGCCTTCTCTTGCACTTATTGTCTATTGTCTATTGTCAATATTTGCAATGAGGTGAATCGAACAGTATTTTATAGCTTATGGGAGAACCATTCAGAAGCTTGATAACAGAGGGGAAGAAGCTGTTCTTGAGTCTGGTGGTGTGCTCTTTCATGCTATCTTCTGCCCAAGGGAACCAGGGAGAAGGAGGAATGATCGGAGGGGGGACATGAAAAGTCTTTGATTATGTTGATTATTTTCTAAGCAGTGTGAAATGTAGATAGGGTCAATGGTGGGGAGTCTGGTAAGTGGTATGGACTGGGCTATATCTACAACTCTTTGCAATTTCTTGCAGTCTTGGGAAGAGATGTTCCCAAACCAAGCTGTGATGCATCCTGACAATATGCTTTCTATGGTGCATCTGTAGGTTTGTAAGAGTCATTGGAGACATGTCAAAATTCCGCAGTCTCTGAAGGAAGCAGAGGCGTTGATGTGCCTTCTGGGCTGTCACATCAATGTGGTTGGTCAACGACACATTAGAGATAATATTAATCTGAAGCAACTTGAAGCTCTCGACCATTTCCACTTCGGCATCATTACATAGAAACATAGAAACATAGAAACATAGAAAATAGGTGCAGGAGGAGGCCATTCGGCCCTTCAAGCCAGCACCACCATTCATTGTGATCATGGCTGATCGTCCGCTATCAATAACCCGTGCCTGCCTTCTCCCCATATCCCTTGACTCCATTAGCCCCTAGAGCTCTCTCTTAAATCCATCCAGTGATTTGACCTCCACTGCCTCTGTGGCAGGGAATTCCATATCCAAGGGATTTTCTCACCTCAGTCTTAAATGACCTCCCCGTTATTCTAAGACTGTGTCCCCTGGTTCTGGATTCACCCAACATAGGGAACATTTTTCCTGCATCTAGCTTGTCCAGTCCTTTTATAATGTTATATGTTTCTATAAGATCACCCCTCACCCTTCTAAACTCCAGTGAATACAAGCCTAGTCTTTTCAACCTTTCCTTATATGACAGTCCTGCCATCCCAGGGATCAATCTCGTAAACCTACGCTGCACTGCCTCAATCACAAGGATGTCCTTTCTCAAATTAGGAGACCAAAACTGTACACAATACTCCAGATGTGGTCTCACCAGAGCCATATACAACTGCAGAAGAACGTCTTTACTCCTATACTGAAATCCTCTTGTTATGAAGGCCAACATTCCATTAGCTTTCTTCACTGCCTGCACGTGCCACATGCATGCCAACTTTCAGTGACCGGTGTACAAGGACACCCAGGTCTCGCTGTACCTCCCCCTTACCTAACCTAACCCCATTGAGATAATAATCTGCCCCCTTGTTTTTGCCGCCAAAATGGATAACCTCACATTTATCTATATTATACTGCATCTGCCACGCATCTGCCCACTCACTCAACCTGTCCAGGTCCCCCTGCATCCTCCTAACATCCTCTTCACAGTTCACACTGCCACCCAGCTTTGTGTCATCTGCAAACTTGCTAGTGTTGCTCCTAATTTCCTCTTCCAAATCATTAATATATACGGTAAACAGATGCGGACCCAACACCGAGCCTTGCGGCACTCCACTCGCCACTGCCTGCCATTCTGAAAAGGACCCGTTCACTCCTACTCTTTGCTTCCGGTCTGCCAACCAATTTTCTATCCATGTCAACACCCTACCCCCAATACCATGTGCTCTAACTTTAGTCACCAGTCTCCCGTGCGGGACCTTATCAAAGGCTTTCTGAAAGTCTAGATACACTACATCCATTGGCTCCCCTTCATCCATTTTACTTGTCACATACTCAAAAAATTCCAGAGGATTAGTCAAGCATGATTTCCCTTTCATAAATCCATGTTGACTTGGACTAACACTTTTACTGCTATCCAAATGCCATAATATTACCTCTTTAATAATTGACTCCAGCATCTTTCCCACCACCGAAGTCAGGCTAACTGGTCTGTAATTCCCCGTTTTCTCTCTCGCTCCTTTCTTGAAAAGTGGGATAACATTAGCTATCCACCAATCCACAGGAACTGATCCTGAATTTATTGAACATTGGAAAATGATCACCAATGCGTCCACTATTTCTAGAGCCCCCTCCCTGAAGACCCTGGGATGCAGACCATCAGGCCAGGGGATTTATCATCCTTCAGTCCCATTAGCCTACCCAATACTATTTCTCGCCTAATGAAAATTTCTTTCAGTTCCTCTACCCCCTTAGATCCTCTGTCCTCCAGTATATCTGGGAGATTGTTTGTGTCCTCCTTAGTGAATACAGATCCGAAGTACCTATTCAACTCTTCTGCCATTTCCTTGTTGCCCATAATAATTTCACCCGTGTCTGCCTTCAAGGGACCCACATTAACGCAGATTGGGGCATGTAGTCCACCATATTTCCTGAAGTCAATAACTATAGCTCCTTCAGTTTGCTGACATTGAGGAATAAGGTTTTGTGCTGACATCATGCCACACTAAGTTCTCTATCTCCTTCCTATACTCGATCTCATCAATGTTTGTGATGGGGCCCACTACAATGGATTCATCTGCAAATATGTAGATGGAGTTAGAGCCAAATTAGTGTATAGAGAATATAGTATGGTACTGAGAACGCATCATCACCAGTATTCAGAATTATTCGAGAGGAGGTGTTGTCACCTTTCCTCATTGATGGTGTATTATCGATACATAATCAACAAAGTATGGAGATTTCTTTCCGACTGATTCACAAATTGCATTTCACTTTTGCAATGTAGATGGATTAAACAACCTCATAATATTGCAAAGCATTGATGAATTTAACAGATCTACCGTGAGAAATTAAGTTCTTCTCAGTGATGACGTGGCTGATTGCATTCTTTACACAAGAGCAAATATAACATGATTTAATTATTCCTGGGTGAAAAAAAAAACTGAAAATTCAGCTGGAATTTACTGTTCATGAATTATTCAAAGATTGATTTTGGAATGTTTCAAAGCAAACATTGGCACTAATTTTATTGGCTTAATAACCAAGAAATTATTAGGTGTCAGCTGCCTAGTCAATAGCTGTGTCACGTATATTACCATTCAGCAGTATTTCCCAAGTACAATTGGCATCCACAGAAAACCAGCATGGCAGTTTTTGTACTGCATTGCAGGTTTCTAATCACGGTGAGCAAAGTTCACCAATCCATAAAAAATAAATCATCTCATAAAACTGTTAACCCCACCATTTTCAGTTTTATGAGATTATCTTAATGTTGCATTATAACTTGGGTTACACCATGTGGAGTGCTGCACACATTTGCAGAGGGAATAGAAAATAGAAGCCTGAATGTGAACTGACCCTTTGAAGGGTCTTGACCCAAAACGTCACTCATTCCTTCTCTCCAGAGATGCTGCCTGTCCCGCTAAGTTACTCAAGCTTTTCGTGTCTTCGGTTTAAACCAGCATCTGCAGTTCCATCTTACACAGGATATAGGTCAGCCACAGAAATAGATGGAGAAATGGCAGATGGAGTTTAATCTGAAGTGGGAGGTGTTGCACTTTGGCAGGTGAGGGGAAAACATACAATTAAAGGCAAGACTCTTAAAATCTAAAAAGACAGAGTGTGGTAAGCGCCTGGAACATGCAGCCAGAATAGGTGATTGGCAGATAAGTTAGTGGCATTTAAGAGAATGTTGGAAAGGCATATGGATATGCGGAGAATGTAGGGATATGCATTATGTGCAAGCAGATATGGGTTTAGCACAGACATGGGCCAAAGAGCCTGTTTCTGTGTTGTATTGATCTATGTTCTAATTTCACCACAGTATCCCATACTCAGTTTGTGACCAAAAACAAACGTTGACACTTTTTTCCACTTAAATATGTGGGCAGACTAGAACAATGAAGTTACGTTAGTCTGTATAAATTAGCTTACCCACTTGATGCAGGGTTACTGTTGCTTCCATAGTCATTGGACGTGTCCTCTTGGTCATTAATGTCATAATTTGATTGATAAAAGTCTGGATTAAATTGCTCAAAGGCTGACATTCTGAAAAAAATGAAGGAAAACAATGATAATATAATTAATCTCCCTTGGCAAAATCAAGAAACAACTGCAAATTCTCTTGATCAGATAAAATACAAAATTCTTGGTGGATGCAGCATCTTCAGTGCTTGATATGTAAAATGCTGTTACCACTTTCGATACATTCCTAAAACTTTTAAAGCCATCTTCCATCAGCATGACTTCATAGAATGTGAATTGAAACAACCTTATGCACTAAAAGTATTGGGTAGTAATTTACAGGACTAATGATCTACCCTTATCACCTTAATCTACACCCCATTAATATTCGATGTTTGGGGTTGGTGCATCTAATATCTGATAGACGCTAAAACAGGGTTGCACTAGTATGCTTGCCACCATTCTTATAGACAAGCTATTAGTAGGCCCCCCTCGGTCATGACTGATCATGGGTGATGCATTCTAGTTTGCAGGTGATGTGTGGTCGGATGCAAGCCTGGGCAATGTCATATGGAGGACAGGCTGTTGCCCATGCAGCACATCCCCCCTCTCCATGTCGCTGATCGATCCAAAGGAACAGCAGGGCCGTTACAGTTTGCCACCAGTGCCGTCGCAGGAGCTGCCAGAGCGAGGTTGTAGACAACGACAAACTACCTTAGGGGCTCCGATTTTCTTGAGTTTTACTCCAGGAGCCTTTTCCATGACTGGATATGGCCACAAGGCAGTGGAGGTTTTAAATCAGAGTTTTCCCTCTCCTAGATGGACTGCCTTCCCAGGCTGATGAGCCCATCTGCCCGAGACTCATGGGGGTGGGAGCATCTACATTCCCGTGCAGGTCTATAGCATCTGCCCAAGCTATTAAGATAAGATTTAATCCTATTTCTGATAGAGATTGGGAAAATACGGCCCTAGGGTGTAGGAGGGCGAATTTGTTCAATTTCACTTCTATCACAAACTGTGATCAATGGTAAAAACAAAAAAGACACCATCTGTTGAAAGAGAAAATGAACATGTTAGCAATCTGTAATCCCCTCTTAGATAGAGAAATTGAATGTTGTTGATTGAGGCTTTCATGTGGTGGACAAAATGGAAATGGGCGGCACTGTTGTGTAGCTGGTCTAGCTGCTGCCTCACACCCGGTTCGATTCTAACCTTGAGTGCTGTCTGTGTGGAATTTGCACATTCTCCCTATGAGCAAGTGGGTTACCACTGCAAGTTCTCTCACATCCCAAAGATGTGTGGGTTTGCAGGTTAATTGGTCTCTGTAAATTGCTCCTATTGTGGATGCAAGAATAGGACAACATAAACTAATACGAACGGGTTAGTGTGGACTCAGCAGGCCGAAGTGCCTATTTCCATGTTGTAACTCTAATCTAAACTAAATAGGTTATTTGTATGTGTCCTTCAAGTTGCCCTTTCACATTCTAAATTCCTATGAATATAGCACTGCAGAATATAAGCAATGATTGTCCAACAAATCATATCTGATTTCTTGGAAATGATTCATAATAATACTAAAAAAAAAAAATCGGGCCACAAACTTTCATAACCTTTAATTTTAGAACCTACTTGCTCAATGTCTTTAACATGGGTTTTTTTTTGCAAGAAATTATATTTTTCACTTTTCTTAAATTTATGAAACAAAAGTAAAACATTTGGAAATACGAGAGAAACACAGGCAATGAATATTGCAGATGATCAGAATGTTGCCTAAGTCTGTTTCTTAATTCACTGATCATGACAAAATAAAATAAGTTACAGCACACATTCAGCCTGTCCATTCCTTATGGGCTCTTTGGCAAGAGCAATCCAGCTAACGACACCCTCCTGCCCTCTCCCCATAGTCCTGAAACATCTTTCATTTTGATAATTATCAAACTCCCTTCTGAATACTGAATCCATTCAGTGTTCAGTAGATTCCAGCTGAACTGGTCATTGTGTAAGCAAAATTCTTTGTCACTTTTTTTTAACTTCCATTCTATCTTTCCTAGTCATTGATACTTTGCCAATGGGGATCATTTTCCGTCAAATTATCTACCCTTCATAATTTCAACTGCCTCTATCAGATTGCCTCGCAACCTCTTATGTCCAATAACAAATCCATCTTTTCCAATTTAATTATGACCCCTCATCCCAGAAACATTTGGTAAATATTTTCTGTAATCATTATTGTGTGCTTGCCTTGTCCCATAGCCCTTACTACCTTAGTTAACAAAACTTTATCAATCTCTGATTTAAAATTCACAATTAACCAGATATCAAAGACTTGTACCACTATTTCTGTGTAGGAATTTCTGTGATAGGATTCACCCTAATCTTTAGACTATGCCCTAGTTCTACACTCTGCAAACCATGCCAATCATTTCCCATTATCTACCTTATCGGTTCTTGTTAATATTGTGTACACTTTGATCAAATCAGCCTTTAACCTCCTAAACCCTTGTGAATACAACTTTAGTGTGTGTGATTGCTATGTGCTATTTAACCTTTGAATTCCAACTATCATTCACTCCAAAGCTAATATATCCTAATTGCTCGCAGTACTGCACCTTATATCTTGCTTGGTTGTACACAATACCCTCTTGCATTGTAGCCCTGTAGATAAAGAGCAGGAGTCCACTGGCCTTTTTCAAGACGTTTTACATCTGACTATATTTCAAATGACCATGTGCATGCATCCACATGCTTCTTTGATCCTGTTCTATTTGTGGACAAACTCAACCAAACAAATTCCAACAATATCCCAACAACAGATGTTCAGATGTTGAGAAGCTCACAAGTAATTAAGCTACTGACCTACATGGTAAAGCCATATGTCCAGCACTGCTGAGTGGCAAATATGGGCACATCTATCACTCTGCTCCACCTTATAAGGTGCAGAAGGAAGCCATTCAGCCTTTGGGGTCCATACTAGCCCCCAGAAGAACAATCGTATCCCCCTCTCATTCTCTATACCCCATAACATCTTCTCCCTCACATATGGCCATCAATTACCCTTTGGGCCAGGATCAAATCCAGGTCTCTGGAGCTGTCGGGCAATTATTGCACCAATGTGCTGTGATGTGACATTTGTGTTGAGCAGCAACACCATAATCTGATTTTTGGCCCTTTAGGTTAAGTAGGAAAAGAAAAGCGAAGCAAGTTCATTGAATATATTTGTACTTGTTATTTTTGATTCAAAGCTTTCAATAATTTCTATGTGAATTTTTAATACAATTCAAATATTTTATTCTTTCCATTTTTTAACGTTTCAGGAATTTTTATTTTATAATCATTAAAATGTTGACATTATTGCATTGCATTACAGCACCAGAGATCCAGGTTTGATCCTGACGACGGGTGCTGTCTGTACGGAGTTTGTACGTTCTCCCCGTGACCTGCGTGGAACAGGGTTGCAGGTTAATTGGCTTGGTAAAAATTTGTAAATTATCCCTAGTGTGTAGGATAGTGTTAATGTGTTGGGATTGCTTGTCAAGCGTGGACTTGGTGGGCCGAAGGGCCTGTTTCCGTGCAGTATCTCTAAACTAAACTAAACATTGAAAAACTGTTGCTAAGCATCGCAGACCTTCATCCAAGATGAAGCTCCATCCTTTGGCTGATGTCTGTCGATGTCCTCTGCAGACATTACCTCATTAGTATGGTGCCTGATGCATACTTGCTGCTGAGAGCCATTTCACACACTGCTGGATGTCCTTTGGGGGACAGGCGATGGAGTCAGCTCACTCTGCATCAGCGAGTGGCAAGTCTGGGCAGCAGGCTGAATGCTGTTTGATTCATTCTGATCATTTTCCAGATCCCCTTTCTAATATTTTATGAGTTGCAAATCGACAAACAGGAATGTTCAATCAAAATGAATTATTTCTAAGTCAAGGAAATGTCAGCAGTGTTTGAACATTAGGCCCCTGGAATATTGTTAGCTAACTTATTTACACTGCTGGAATAGAAGCTGTCTAGTTCTAGGGATCTGTCCCTTTTTTCCAACAATAGTTTCTTCATCACTGTCACTGTGCTCACGTTAACCTAGGTGAGATGCTATTTGAAATAATTCTTGTTTTAAAACAAAGTTTATCTTTGTCAACATCTGGCAATTTCAGTTCTGGGGAAACAGATTTACATAGAATAGTAACGCCTGTTTCTGCCAGCAAAACCAGCATTGACCATAAGCCAAATCAGTGCAACAACACGACTTTGAAAGCCAGTAAACAAGTACTTAGAACAGAAGTATTCTATCACCAGACTTAAGACATGTGTCAACTGCTTCACAAATAATAAAAATCTTGATGGCTAGACATCTCTTAAAAACTGCTCTCCAGCCACTAATGCATCTCCTTTGTTTCAGCTTTAAATCTTCACAAATACTGTGTTGTAGTAAAATTCAGAAACAGGCATTTGACAACCAACTTGCTCTGTTTAAATAGGGACTGGTAGTGACGATGACATTTTCTATTAATAATAACCTTGCCTACTTTAGCTGTCAATGTTAGATTAGCAACTAAATAACACAACTATATTTCCAATGTTAGTTATGAAATTGTTAATTCTACAAACCTTAGGTAAAGCAAAAGGTTACACCAAATCTGGAATGAATCCTTTTCTTGACAGTATGAAGGAAGGTTAGTGAACCAACAGAGTTTAAACTCAGTGAATGATCGAGTGCAAAACAAGACATACAGGCTATATATAATGTTCTAATTTTAGACTGTAGACAAATGGGCATCCAAATTTAACACACTATGTAACTTGTAATTTAGCGCCATTACTATATAAAATTTAAATAAAACCATATAGATTTTTTTGTCTACATATGTTATGTCAGCCACTTGCTATTGTTTTTTGTATGACATTAGAGTTATCAAATGATCTTATTAAATGGAAGAGCTGTCTTAAATGACCATGCAGTTTGCTTCTGCTTAATTTGGGTGTAAATTGAAAAGAATGAGGCAATACAAGGAAAATATGAGACAAAAGAACGAAAGAAATGACATCCAAAAAAAACAATGGATGTCTCAAGTTCCAAATACGTTGTTTTAATGAAATCGAGCAGGTGGATCATGTAGATTGACTACTTAAATAAAGGAATAAAAATTATTCACAATCCATATCAATGATTTGGATGAAGGGACCATGTATTATACATGAATAAGTTTGCAATTACCATTAACCCAAGTGGCAGTGTAGGTTGTAGGGAGTACACAGAAAGGTTTCAGGATACATGAGCTAATGTAAGTGAATGTCTGGAGACATATCAGAAGGAATATAATGGAGAAACGTCAGCAGAACACAATGGAATATATTATTTAATGGTGTGATTAAAAGGTGTTAGTGATCAGCGGAACCAGGGGGTACAAATCACTGTAAATTAATGTTCAGAAACAGCAAGCAATTAGTAAAGCATATGGTATGTTGGCCTTTTTTGTAGGAGGATTTGATTACACGAGTAAAGATGTTGTACTGTAATTAATCAGGTATTTGGTGAGACTTGAATATTGTGTACATGTCTAGTCTCCATACTTATTATGATGAATAGAATGCAATAAAGGCTCATGACATTGATTTCAGATAATTGTGCATTTTCACCTTTTTCAAGTTTTTTGTTATTTTGCATTTCCACTGCTTTTCTCATTTGACCCCTCAAGGTACTATCTATCATAGATAGAATTTCACTATGTAATGTTTAATTGCATATGTGATAATAAATATCCATTGGACCATTGAACCTATCAAAACCTTGGGCAAAAGCAAAGTGCTGGAGAAACTTGACAGGCCAGGCAGCATCTATGGAGGGAAATGGATAGTTGATGATTCAGGTTTGGACCCATCTTCAATCTGAAATTTTGTCTGTCCATTTCCCTCCACAGATATTGCACAATCTGCTAAGTTCCTCCAGCATTTTGTTATTTGTACAAAGTTAAAGCATCTTCAGACTCTTTTGTCTAAAATAAATGTTGCCTACTGTTTCTTCCGGCAACCCCCGACCTCCTTTCTATTTATCGCCCGTTATTCCCAATTCTGACAAAAGGTAATTGACATGATATGGTAACTCTGTTCAACTCTGCAGATACTGCAAAACTTGGCAAGAAAATTCAGCATTTTCTGTCTTTTTTCCAGATTGTCAACATCTGTTGCACTTTGCTTGTGCAGTTTCAGGGGGAAATCATATGGTTAAAATCCCCTAGATAATTAAAATTTATCCTGGCAATCACTAAATTCAGTGAAGTGCAGATCCTTGCACAAAATCATATCCACTCCAAACAGATACCGGTCCAGCGTGTACTCGATGGAAATGTTCTTGTTCCAGAGTCTAAGCAGCAGGTGTTATGGCAAACACACCTGATTTCATTGGAAGCACAGCACATACACTGCCAAGTTCAGTAAATGTACAGGACTCATGTAAGTGGAATACTCCAGCGTTTAGCTCTTGGCCCCCAATTCTTTAATATTTTTGCCTTGATCATGCAAGTCCTCCCAAGATTACTGCAGAGTTCCATTCAACAGATCTGCTTGTAATCTGAATAGTTTGTAAGTAGGTAATGTGTCTGCCCAGCACTATATATGCAACTAAAACCACCGGCCAAGCAAGTCAACATGTAATTCAAGAAACTGATCAAGAAGCAATGATATTGGCATGAACCGAGTTCCTACATGGCAGAGGATGCCTACAGTCCCACAGCAGCCGTCAAATACATCCCAAAAGCTTGTTTGGCTGTACAGGCCATATATAATTCAGGTGTTCGTAACCTATGGAGAACCTGATGGTTCTCTGCTCCTAGATTATTGTAGATCTCGAGATACAACAAATGATCTAAGCTTTCCAGAGCCTCATCACAAACCTTCATTCTCAAAGAGCTTTTAGCCTAAGGAAGAGTTGCGGTCCGAACTGTCATCTATTCATGTCCTCCGGAGATGCTGCCTGGCCCGCTGACACCAACATTTAGATTGAGGAGATGCAATATGTTGATAAATATTCTATTGAACCACAGGTGTACAGTAGAGAGCATGTTAACTGGTTGCATCATGGCCTGGTTCAACAACTTGAATGCCCAGGAATGAAGTAGATTATAGGGAGGTTGCACGGCAGTTGGGTCATGACCCATGACCCATACTGTTGCAACGCTACGCCAACTGGAGTATATGCGATGAACTGCAGGTAAGCACTGCCTATTGTTTCCAGCGTAGCGGGCCCGTTAATACCCCCAAAATGGTCAATTTTTGCGCTGTAAATAATTATGGAAATTGGGATAAGCGTGAGAGACATTTATCCTACTTCAGAATTCAAAAATGAGGAGAAGTGACAGTAGATAGAAGTGAGAGCGGAAGGGACAACAACAGCCAAAGTGCTTGGCGAACATTGGCCGTTTGCTCACTGCATTTCATCAACAGTAAGGCATTATTTGTGTTTTTTCTTGATTCCTTTGGCATCTAAAAAGTTTCAGAAGTGATAAATCTGGCTGTCAAATTTTAAAATCGCCCATGGTTCTCGTGGGTTTTTACATGCAAGAAGAAAACGCCACTGAAACAAAATTTATCATTAAAAAATCGCAAACTATACGTGGGTTTTGAATTACATTTTACTCAGATGCAAGCCAAGGAATCGCATAACTGCTCGCTGTTAATTGGACATAATCAACCTCAGCAAATTGACAATATCCTATTGAAAGGGAGTGGGTGTTTAAGCTGTCAGGACATTTTATTATTTGCCAAACTATACATCTCAATAGCATAATGATAGAAGACTTACTTTTCCACACACCACTCGTAAGTCTGTAGATTTTTTAAATGATAAATTTAGCTTCAGAAGCATTTTCTTTTTGCATGTAAAAACCCACTTCAGAACCATGGATGATTTTAAAATTTTACAGCCAGATTTATCACTTCTGAGATTTTTTAAGATTCCACAGGAATCAAGAAAAAACACAAATAATGCCTTGCTGTTGATGAAATGCAGTGAGCAAACCTGATAATTTCAAATATTTTCAATTTCGATACCTGCACGGCCAATGTTCGCCAAACACTTTAGCTGTTGTCACTTCAGCTCTCGCTTCTCTTTACCTTCATTTCGCTTCACTTTTAGAAATCTGAAGTTGGGTACATGTCTCTCACGCTTACCCCGACTTCCACAATTTTTTGCAGCGCAAACATTCACCATTTGGCGTTTTTTAACAGGTAGGAATGTACGTGTATTAACAACATATACCGGAAGCTGCAATGTCCTCCAGATGGATTGAGCGGCTCCGTGCGTCAAGCCCTATGACCCGGTGACCTTACGTGCAACCCCCCTATAAAAAGAGGTGAACACTGACTAGTCCATTGCAGGTACTGACCTCCCCTTTCTTTTTCCTGCCCCCACCCCCACATCAGTCTTAAGGTTCTCGATCTGAAATGTTGCTTATTTCCTTTGCTCCATAGATGCTGCCTCACCCGCTGAGTTTCTCCAGCATTTTTGTCTATCCCGAACATCGAAGGTATCTATAAAAGGCCATGTCTCATGCTGTCATTTCACTTCTGCCATCAGGAAGAATGTATAGGAAGGTTTCATGACAGTCGGGTCACGATCCATGACCCGTGCTGTTGCTCGCTATGCCAAGTGGAGTACACGCGATGAACTGCAGGTAAGCATTTACAGCGTAGCGGGCCCGTTAAAACCCGCCGAAATGATCCATTTTTGCGCTGTAAATAATTATGGAAATCGGGATAAGCGTGAGATACATTTAGCTTACTTCAGAATTCCAAACGTGAGGAGAAATGACAGTAGATGGTACCTTCATTTCGCTTCACTTTTGGAATTCTGAAGTTGGGTACATGACTCTCACGCTTACCCCAACTTCAGAATTCCAAAAATTCAACATTTTGCCGTTTTTTAACAGGTAGGAAAGTACGAGTTTCTTGCATTAATAACATATCCCGGAAGTGATTTGAGTACAAGAGCAGGGAGGTTCTACTGCAGTTGTACAGGGTCTTGGTGAGGCCACACCTGGAGTATTGCATACAGTTTTGGTCTCCTAATCTGAGGAAAGACATTCTTGCCATAGAGGGAGTACAGAGAAGGTTCACCAGACTGATTCCTGGGATGGCAGGACTTCCATGTGAAGAAAGACTGGATAGACTCGGCTTGTACTCGCTGGAATTTAGGAGATTGAGGAGGGATCTTATAGAGACTTACAAAATTCTTAAGGGGTTGGACAGGCTAGATGCAGGAAGATTGTTCCCGATGTTGGGGAACTCCAGAACAAGGGGTCACAGTTTAAGGATAAGGGGGAAGTCTTTTAGGACCGAGATGAGAAGATCATTTTTCACACAGAGTGGTGAGTCTGTGGAATTCTCTGCCACAGAAGGTAGTTGAGGCCAGTTCATTGGCTATATTTAAGAGGGAGTCAGATGTGGCCCTTGTGGGATCAGGGGTGTGAGATATGCGATGTGCTCACAATCACTACTCAAAGACTAAATCGTGGAAGCAAGAGATTCTTTATTTTCGAGTCTGCAGAGTCGGGTGCCTCTCCAAGTTGAGACACACCAAAGTCAGAAGGGTAAACCCCCTTTATACACATAATTCTACATCCAACCTCCTCTCCTTTGACCCCCTCCAATCAGACACTGAGGTGCACAATCTGTAGGTACGTCCCCCCAGTACCTCCCACATCATACATCGCATGTCCAGACATGTGCATGGTAATGAGCAGTTTCTTGACCAGGGGTGTGTTGTAATATTCATTTATTTTATTAAGCATGCTCAGTTGTTCATGACCTACCCTAGTTTTACTCACCTCCAAGTGAACTCTCTCAGTTCTTCTATATCAGCACTAAAGCTAAGCTATAGTGACAAGGGTCCCATCTATCACTCCATTCTACTGATAGGGATCTATCTACATCACTCCCTTCTACCGCTATACAATGCTATTACTTCTTACTCAAGGATGGGTCTGGTAACTTTTATACACAGCTGTGTCAGAACCCTCTCCCTGGCCCCTATTGGTTTGAAGCCCCTTACAATAGTGGGGTTTAATCACTTTATCCCTCACAATCCTCCCTTTTTCTTTTGCTACGCATCTATTGATTAAACCTCAATTTCAAGTTCCCTCAATTCGAATTGACGTAACATTGTCCTAATCTCCTTTTCCTGTAGATCATGGACCTTCCCTGGTCGCATTATCATTATTTTCTGTATTTCCCCTTTCTCTCCCATAGGCATGACTACAGCCTGCATCTGACTTATACTCCTTGTAATAAGTTCCCTAAAACAAGGGATGCAACAGGGGATAAAGATCAGTCCAGCCTCTGCACATAGAAACACGAGTCCCGCTGTTCTCCACCATGTTCCTCCGAGGATGGAATCCCACCATCGGGTTCCCATAATCGAATTCCACTTCTGTATTGGAACATGTGCCAACTTACGGATTCCTTCTGATATGTCCATCACTGCCTGTCCGTTGTCATCGATGTTTAGGCAGCAATTAGAGAGGTTGAATTTTCCGCATATCCCTCCTTCTTCTGCCAGGAGGTAATCTAGGGCCAACCGGTTCTGGTATATTGCTGCTCTCATCTGTGTCTGCTGCTTTGCCAGCATCTCCAGTGCCCCCGCAGTTTGGTTGGTAATTACCTCCAGTACTGCCTGAAGTCTTATGATCCAGTTTAACATGTATACCGGGGTTCGGTAGCCCCAGGATCCATCCTGTGCCCAAGTGGCTGGTCCATAGTATGAGATGATTCTTGCGGGTGGCCATTCATCATCTTCCCATTCTCCAATGTCTATTTTCCTCTTCTTCCGATATAGGTCGTCAAATACAGGTGTTCCTAGCGACCGCCCTTCTTCGGTATTTAACAGGAAAAATCCCGATTGTACCAGTCCAATAAAGCAAGTCCCGCTCCAATTTGTCGGTAACACCGAGTATGCCTTGTGTCCGCATATCCATAACAGTCCTTCAGGGGCCGGTCCACTAGAGGTAACCTTGTTCCATATGTCTAGCAACACCGGGATTCCTTGATAAGGGTTGTTTCCTGGTGCAGTTCCATAGTCCTGTCAATTCCATTCCATCGGTCTTCAACCAGATAGTGCAGTTTCGCCCGTCTTTCTTAGTTGGATACCATTTAGGCTCCTCTGGCCACCACACTCGGGACTGATTTGGCCACTGGGTGACGATGCGCTGGCAGGGGCTGCTGCCTACTAGGACGGCATCCCTTGCCCAGGGCCTAGCGATACACTCAGTCCCAACCGGAGCGTCTGTCAGGACCCATGCCTGGGGATCTCGGTCTTGTCCAACTGTCAGGTTCCACTCCATCAGGTCCCATACTTCAACAATGGATCCTCTCCACGGCCAACGTGAGCTCATCAGTGGTCCGCCACAGACCCAACAGTTCAGGATTCCAGCTATCCGGAGGGCCAAGTCCACAAACAGGTTTTTTTCCTCCTTCAGGGATCTCAATCTGCTTCTTTATTTCTTTGTACAGTGTCTGGTGCAATTGAGGCTGAGTAGGTGGGGGAGGGGAAGGCTTGGTGACCACTACTTTCGTTAACCTTGTTATTACTTCCTCCCTCATTTTGTCTAATGTCCATCTTAAGGCATGGAAAGGGAGACCTAACTGCCCTGTCCTAGTCATACAAACCCATCTCTCCCCTTTGGGCAGGTAACGTACCAAACCTCCCTACATATCCTCTATTCTCTACCCTATAATACTTCTTTACCCCGTTCTCACAAATAGTTCTAGTCCTCAGGTTATAGCAAGCATCATTCACATGGAAATAATAAGTAAATAATCTGGTTGTCCACCCTCCGTATCTGATAGGATGATAACATTTATCACAGTTATTAATACTTTTTACCATAATTACATGCAGAGCAAACAATACCACAAATGCTCCTTACATACTGCTAGTTATACATTTAATTTTTTTTCTAAAAGTTAATGTTAGGGGCTTATTTCCTGGCTTCACCATCCATTGTTCCTCTTTATCAGGAGCGGGTGGATCAACGAGTCCGGATTGCGTGGATCCTCCTTTTTTTCTTTTGTTCGTACTGCTGTTTCGGTTGTCAGTAATACTAGGTACGGGCCGGTCCCCCTGGGCTGGAGTTTCTCCTCCTTCCAATTCTTGACCAGTACCCAGTCGCCGGCCTTTACAGCATGTATTGGAAAGTCGAGTGGTGGGCTTTGAGCCAATAGTCCTTTAGCTTTTAATTCTGTAAGGGAACGAGATACTGCCAGTAAATATTTCCTTAAGAATCCATCACTGCCCTCTATGGTGGGTATTTCTTCTATCTTTCCCAAATAAGGTAACCCAAACACCATTTCTTAGGGGGACACTGCTAACTTTGCATGGGGTCTCCGTTGCTTTTCTCAAAGCCTTTCTGTTTCCCTACTGCTCCATACATGTGCCAGACTCCATGTACATATGCTGCTCTTAAAGCCTAATTTCTACCAATTGAGCTAAGCAAGATTGCAGGCAAGCTTCCAATTTGATTACCTTAAAGTCTAATCCATCCTGATGCATCACTTCAAACCCTGCATACTTGCTATTATGATCCCTTTAAACAAGAAACATCCACAAGCAAAACCTTTTTGTCCCCTTCATTCAAAGGCTCTGACTGTAAAACATTTCTCAGACTTGTGTGTCCTTCTTCCCTCATTATTTTTCTTAATGGCATCACAATTTTAACACACTTCCCAATCTAGTCTGAACTATATCCTGCCATTCCCAATATCATCATCATCTGTTCTACTGTCTGAGGTTTGGGAACTTCAATTATCGCTTCAATTTGATCCTGCGCTGTAGCTTTTACTTCTTTAGATGTTACTCGTCCAAAATATTCTACCTGCTGCTGACAAAACAACAAACTTCTTCCATGATACTTTATGACCTCCTATACCATCTTTTCCAAGATAATTACAATGTCTCTCACATTGCTTCTCACTTGTGGAACAAACCAACAAATCATCCACATACTATATCAACACCTTCCAAATCTGCCTACAACATCTGATTAAAATCATGGGACTAGTATTTAAATATGTCATATTTCTTAGCCCTCTGCCACATCCTAGCCTAGGTGTATTTAATACCTCTTCTTAATGTTCTTACCATAGCTATGTTCACCATTATCTTAATATTATTATTATTTCCTGATTACCATACCTGTTCACATCCCCAAAACCTTATCCATTACCTATCTCCTTACTAGCCTTCCTTGACCTCTTCCTTGAGATCCACCCCTCCCTTGGGGACCCCAGTCCTGTCTGGGCTTATATCCAGATTTATTTCACTCCTGATAGGGCATTTTTTGAAACACTCTCCCAAATACATTTATTATTGGCATGGAATCTCTGGTCTCTGTTTGGCTCTGTCATAGGACTCACTGTGTGTCGGTGCATCACTTATTTCTGTCAGTTTAGTGGTTCCTATCACTTTCACCAACAGTGCCTTCAAATCTCCCATAGCCAATAATCGTCCTCCAAAGCCATAATCCATTTCCTGCCCCATCAGGAATATTGGGTAAGGTATTTCTTAGCCCTCTCAGTTTATGGGTGCCCCAAAGGATAATCTGTGTCTGGCCTGCTCTTATCTTTTTAAAGAGGTCTCATCAATTTATCCCTCTGCTTCCCACTTTAATCCTTTCTGATCTGCCTTCTTTCTCATTCTAAACTCAATTTCTTACTTCTTAGATAGTTTATCCTCCTTTGCAAATTTATTCACCTTCCTTTTAAAATCTTCCACTGACTTCTCGATTCTCATATTTTACCACCACCCCTTCTACCTCGGGGGCAGTCATCACTTTCCCCCCTACCCCCGAGATTCTGACTTGTTTTTCACCCAATCCAATTTCTTCTGGTACCTTAGTTCCACTTGATCTCTCCGCTCCCGAATTACCATAAATGCCATATCCTCTCCCTGGGGTCCTAATTTCAAGTTTACCAGAGGTTCCCGTGTGTATCCCATACACCCCAGGGAGCAGGACCCCCGACTTCCCTATTCTTCCTCCATGAGTGTGTACGACTGCACCTCCCGTCGTAGCCTGGGTCATTCCCTCTTGAAATGACCCTCCTCGTTACAATAGTAACACCGGGATGGCCCCGTGTACCACCCTCCTGATCCTTGTTCCTTGTTTTCCCGGGGACCCCAACTTCGGTCCCTCCATTCACCTCTTCTTCGTCGTCTGTCTCTGCCTCTTCCCCTTCCCCGGTCTCCATGAGCACCCGGCCTTCTATCACCTTCGTCTCCCTTCTTCTTTACCCCTTGGTGTACTGCCTGCAACATCATTTTTGCCTTTCCCTTCTGTTTTCCCACCTTTCCAACTTATCTGTAGCATATAATTCATAATTAACACTTCCATCTTATCACACATTTATCTTGACAGTATCTTCCTTGGGCCACTTCCTCACCAATTTCCTTTCTTTCTCCTCATTTCTCAGAGTGCTTTCTTCAGATACAGGGAACTTTTTACTTAGCAATTCAACTGCAGTTATCTTACTTATTGTATTATCTTTCTTTGTGCACTATATCAATTGGTTGCATCTTAAAAACAGGTAAAATACAACATATTAAAGCAAACCATACAACCTTCACTTTTTCTGTCGAACAGGGGCGATCAAAGGTGAATACCTCTTTAACTCATGTTTAACTCATTGTCTGCCAACTCCTTTTTTTTTTCTCCCCTGGGCCCCATTAATTTATTACCCTTCTCCAACCAGAATGTTTATCTAAACAAACCATAAGCTGCTTGTTGTTCAGCAATTAACTTATTTCTAATTTTGTTCAAACCATTCTCCCTACAATTCCCAAATTCCAATTCCTAGTTTAAATACATACGACTAACAATTTTCCAAATTAACTTTACTGAAAAGAAATCTATAGAAGCCAAGCAACCTACATTTTCCAACTTTCCCCTTTTAAGTTGCGATGATACAAAGCATTGTCCGTTACCTTACAGCTGTTCGTAACCTCCCCCATTGCTTACAATTTCTTAAAGGAACACACACACCTACCCTTACAGCATGTGGCCTACAACAAATAAACTTATCACATATATAAACTTCCTCATTCATACAAAACTGGTTTTTACACACAAATCACATTAGTTCCATTCTTACTTCAATGAAATTAAGCAATTTCATATTTTGCACTAACTCCTCATGTACCTGATCAATCTGTATATGAGTTTCTTCTATAGATTGTGTGAAACAACTCAATATTTCTTTCATGTGCTGATCATTCTTTTTTAACTTTTCGTACTCAAAACATTTGGCACTGTGATTTTCCTTAGATTTTTCTTAGATACTCTGAATATTCTGTACAGTCCAGTGCCACCAGACTGAACTCCCCCTTATTGGTTCCTTTGGTTAATCAAAATAACATAACTTAATCATAGTCTCCTTATCTTTACCCCCGGGGCTTCCTTCTCCCCAAGATTGCCACATTCGCCCCAATGGACTATCAGGCGGATTGTGCGGCTCTTCACCAGTGTGAGCCTTGTCCTGTTTCCCCCCGGACTCTTACTTTTCCCGTTCCGGTTATCTTTATCTTATCGGACTATTCCCGTCCAACAGACCCCCGGTCGCCCAGGCAATACTTAATAGTCAGTTTTCTTACCTGGGTCTTGTGCACAAGAATCGCTCGACCGTCCCTTGTTTATTTATCTGACACTCCCTCTTGCTTCCTGAGTCTTTTGCCCGAATTTCACTCGCTCAAACCGCTGATGGCAAGCAAGGAGATCAGAGACTGCTGAAATTAGCAGGGTGCACCTTCCCTTCCTTCTTTTCCTCCACCAAGCAGCCGGGAGTGGCGATCACAGACGAGCCCCAAGTTTGTGAGATATGCGATGTGCTCACAATCACTACTCAAAGACTAAATCGTGGAAGCAAGAGATTCTTTATTTTCGAGTCTGCAGAGTCGGGTGCCTCTCCAAGTTGAGACACACCAATGTCAGAAGGGTAAACCCCCTTTATACACACAATTCTACATCCAACCTCCTCTCCTTTGACCCCTCCAATCAGACACTGAGGTGCACAATCTGTAGGTACGTCCCCCCCAGTACCTCCCACATCATACATTGCATGTCCAGACATGTGCATGGTAATGAGCAGTTTCTTGACCAGGGGTGTGTTGTAATATTCATTTATTTTATTAAGCATGCTCAGTTGTTCATGACCTACCCTAGTTTTACTCAACTTGAACTCTCTCAGTTCTCCTATATCAGCACTAAAGCTAAGCTATAGTGACAAGGGTCCCATCTATCACTCCATTCTACTGATAGGGATCTATCTACATCACTCCCTTCTACCGCAGTACAATGCTATTACTTCTTACTCAAGGATGGGTCTGGTAACTTTTATACACAGCTGTGTCAGAACCCTCTCCCTGGCCTCTATTGGTTTGAATCCTCTTTAAAGCCCCTTACAATAGTGGGGTTTAATCACTTTATACCTCATAGGGGGTATGGAGAGAAGGCAGGTACAGGATACTGAGTTGGATGATCAGCCATGATCATGTTGAATGGCGGTGCAGGCTCGAAGGGCCGAATGGCCTACTCCTGCACCTATTTTCTATGATTACATGACGGATGTCCTCCAGATGGATTGAGCGGCTCCATGCGTCAAGCCCTATGACCCGGTGACCTTACGTGCAAACCCTCTATAAGAATCTGAAAACTGTAACAGAGGTTGAGGAACAGCTTCTTCCCAACAACCGTCGGACTATTGAATACTACCATCTCGAACTAAACTCTGAAATGCCTGAGTTTCATTAGGGACTTTGTTTTTGTTTTGCACTATTTTGGATCTTCTTATTTATTGAACTTCCTTTTTTTGATGGTTCATTATATTATCTGTTGAGTGTTGTATTTGCAGCCTGTCATGTGCTGCTGTTGTTGCTGCTGCTGCTGGTAAGAATCTAATTGTTCAGTTTCGGGACATGTGACAATACAATGCTCCTAACCAAAGATAGCTCCTCTTGTATCTTTGCTCCTAACACAATGCTCAATGACCATCAGCAGCGAAGTCGATTTCCGAAGAAGGGTTTCGGCCCGAAACCTTGCCCTATCTCCTTCGCTGCGTAGATGCTGCTGCACCCGCTGAGTTTTCTCCAGCGAGGGTTACACAAAATGCTGGAGAAACTCAGCGGGTGCAGCAGCATCTAAGGAGCGAAGGAGATAGGCGACGTTTCGGGTCGAGACCCTTCTTCAGACTGGTCAGGGATCAGGGAAACGAGAGATGTAGACGGTGATGTGAGAGATAAAGAACAATGAATGAAAGATATGCAAAAAAGTATTGATGATAAAGGGAACAAGCCATTGTAAGCTGTTTGTGGTGTGAAAATGAGAAGCTAGTGCGACTAGGGTGGAGGAGGGAGATAGAGATAGAGGGAATGCCAGGGCCCCGAGGGCTGGGGGAGAGGTGGGAGGGGGAGGAGACAGCAAGGGGTTAACAGAATTGAGAAAATTCAATGTTCAAAATGAGTTTTCTCCAGCATTTTGAAAATGAGTTTTCTCCAGCATTTTGTGTAACCCTCGATTTCAAACCGCCCGCGCAGAGCGGCCGGAGGTGACGTCGCCCCGGACCCGCGCTGCTCGTGGGCAGGAGGTCACGTGACTCGCGGCGTCTCGTGATCCAGGTGCGGCGGCGGCGGCGGCGGGTGGACGGACGGACGGAGAGAGCGAGGGCGAGGGCCGGGTAAAGGTGCGTCACGGGGAGAGAGGAGACACACACACACACTGACTGAGGGGGGAGACCCGGGTTAGAGAGAGAGGGAGGAGAAGCGGCGGCACCATCGCCACCATGTTGGTGGAGGGGAGGGGAGGCGAGAGAGGGTGAGGGAGAGGGAAGGTGTGGCGAGGAAAGGGGCTGCGGGCAGTAAAAGTGGGAGTCGGGGGGCTCCAGTGGCTGATCGGGGGTGGGGTAAGGACGGGATGGGAAGGGGGTGAGGGAAGGTGATGTTGGCAGCAGCTGGTGAATGAGACACGGGGGCCACGGGCTATTGTAATGGGGGGGGGGGGGGGGGCTGCTGTACTGGCCCAAGGTAGGGGAGTTGTCGAGGTCATTTCCACCCAGATTCGTCACCTTGCGTGGAACAAATTGCCGTACTGAGGAGCGATGAGGTATTCCTGACCTTATTTATACGCCCCGCACTCACCGCATAGAAAGGAGCAAACCTGGGGCTGCCTTTTGCTGTGGTCTGCTGTAATTGTGGCACTTGCAAAGTGTCCGAGACCGGTAATGTGTGTTGTGAGCAGGTTGCAGAGAAGCTTCAGGGAGATGTAGAGGGGCATGTGAGGGCATGGCAGATGGAATACAATGGACAGGTTACTCTTGGCTAGGTTGTTCGAACCAGGGGCTTCAACATAAAGAGTTGGTCATCTAGGTCTGAGATCTGAGAAATCTCTTCACCTAGAGGGTAGGGAATCTGAAAATTTCAGTATTGAAGAGGGATATAGAATCTTGATTACTGACCATGTTGAAAACACATTTTTTGGATATTATCTATCACATTGGATACCCACGGACTATCTTTAATTGGATTCTACTGGACTATCTTATACTATACATTATTATGTAACTTTATCCTGTATCAGTACACTGGACAGCTCGATTGTAATCGTGTATAGTCTTTCTGCTAACTGGATAGCATACAACAAAAAGCTTTTCATTATACTTCATTACATGTGACAATAAACAAAATTAAAGGCATGGATTTGGCACCATAAAGTGGCACTGAACTTAAAATAAACATCCTATCCACCACATTCAAAGATTTGTGCTTAGATAGAAGAATAACCATGATTTTAATGAGGAGCAAAAGTGTTGTGGCCCTTGGAACGTGTTCTGAAGCTGTGGAACTTGAAAGTTTGGCCTAAAAAATCCCTACGGGTTCTTGCACCTTGTAGCACGTGTAACAGTGTGACTATAGGACAAGGGTGTAACTTTTACAAGATCTAACCATCGAGTGTGCATGTTCAAGAGAGAGAGTTCAAGAGAGTTTTATTGTCATGTGTCCCTGATAGGACAATGAAATTCTTGCTTTGCTTTAGCACACCAGAACATAGTAGGCACAAATACCGAACAGATCAGTGTGTCCATATACCATTGCATAAATATATACACACATGAATAATTAAACTGATAAAGTGCAAATAAACAGATTATTGGCTATTAATGTTCAGAGTTTTGTCGGAGCCTGATGGCTGTGGGGAAGCAGCTGTTCCTGAACCTGGTTGTTGCAGTCTTCAGGCTCTTGTACCTTCTACCTGAAGGTAGTGGAGAGATGAGTGTGTGGCCAGGGTGGTGTGGGTCCTTGATGATGCTGCCAGCCTTTTTGAGGCAGCGACTGCGATAGATCTCCTCGGTGGAAGGGAGGTCAGAGCCGATGATGGACTGGGCAGTGTTTACCACTTTTTGTAGTCTTTTCTGCTCCATGGCGCTCAAGTTTCCGAACCAAGCCACGCTTTGTATATTCAAGGGAAAGATGCTGGGAAAAGACTTTTACCTGTGGCTAGTTTTCAGAAAACAATTTACTGTTCAATCACTTTTTGGAAATGTATCTGTTCAGTGATTTGGTTAACTTAACCCAAAATAACATGGGGATGTGGTTGTAATTTGTAATGTAATGGATTTGGTGCATTTAAAGAGTTTTGCCTGATATTTTACAGTAATTACATAGTGAAGGGTAGAGGAAGAAATGGAGTGTGGCAAAATTCTATTCCCACTTCCTCTACATCAAAGCTCAATCAATTATTTTGATCTTCCTAAATGCTTTACTCCATTTTTAAATAATATATTCAAGTGATTAGTTATAGATGTCAAGAAGATGTCCCCAGATGGTGCAAGATACTCGAGAGCTTTGGGATACAAATAATCGAAATTCAGTTTCATAATTATTGCCACCAATAGGGATCAGCCCTAGTTTCTGCAAGACCCTTATGTAATATATAAACTTACTTCAATAAACTTCCACCTTTAATCACTTGTATGTAATATTCTACCAAATAGTTACACTGAAAAATAATTTGGCCAGATTATATTGGTGTTAATGTGCTCTCATCAGCATCGTCATCATCGGCGGTCACTCGAAACGAGTATGACTGTCCTCTCCATAGGGTCGTCTACTTGTGTGTCTGTAGAGGCTGATCCGCGATCCACACACCTTGGTGCAATGTGGGCAGTGGAGACTGGTGGTGGTTGGTAGTCGTCAAGCCCCCTTCTCTCTCTCCCCTTACGGTGCTGTCGCTTTGTCTCTGCGACACGGCGTAGTTCCATTTTGTGACGTCCAGCTCCTTCTTGCACGGATTTCCTGCTATTGAGGGAGTGCAGCGTAGGTTTACAAGGTTTAAGTCTCTGGCGTTGAAGACTCCTAGGAGAATAATCTTATCCTCCCTGGGGATTTTAGACAGTGTCTCATCCAAGCAGACGTAGAAGGTCTCTTTTACTTCCTCTTCAGAGTCTAAAGTAGGGGCATAAGCTCTCACAACTGTTGCCATCTGGTTGTAGGCAAGTACCAGACAGATGGTCATGAGATGCTCACTGATTCACATAGGAAGTTCAGAGAGGTGGCTGATGAGCTGGTTCCTGATGGCAAACCCAACACCATGGATCCTGGGTTCATTAGCAGCTTTTCCTTTCCAGAAGAAAGTGTAGCCACCCTTCTCCTCCTTCAGTTGTCCTTCGTCTGCCCGCCGGGTTTCAGAAAGGGAAGCTATGTCAATCCGGTTTCTTGTCAGTTCTCTTGCAATATCCTCTCCTCTCCGGTCTGTAACTGTTTTCACTATCCATCAATGTGCGCACATTTCATGGTCCAAAGTTCATTTCATATTTCTGACCATGTGTGGTGATACCACTGGACGCAGTAATCCAGTCGGTAAGTTTGAGGCAGGCTATTTTTAGGGCACCTTTTCTAGCCCTTTTCCCAAGTGGGGTGAGCAGAGTGGATCCTAAAGAGGACTGCTCAGTTGTAGGTGCAGCTGCCAAAGGGCTCTTCTGCCTTGTTCCAAAAGTCCAGAGACTGAATCTAGCACCCACCGCCTGATGTGCCAGCTCATGACTAGGGGCTTCCAGATCTCACAATCTTACCTCCGTCCCCACTTGCTGATCGCCATAGGACTTTATCCAGGGTGTTAGGGTGAATTCCCTATATGGAGGACACATGTGCATGACTTTGTTTAACGTGGGGCGACTGGTGTACAGACAGCCACGGTTCTTGACAGATCTGGGTCAGGATCCAGTGGCATGGAGTCCAAGACGACCAGAGACCCTTTTCTGCTGCAGTCTTCATCTGCTTTCTCAGCCGTTGTGACGCTCCTCTGAAGTGTGCCATCACCCTCCACCTGTTTCGCCATTGAGGTCTTGGTTGGATTGCTCTTTGTCAAAGACCTCCCCCTTGACCTTACCGCCATGGGTGACCCAACAGGAGCATAGCTCCAGACGGCATCGCTCTCAGGACCACACAAGCTTTTCCACCACGACATGGTGACATCCACGGAGACTGCTCTATTGTATGATGTACTTTGACTTGAGTAAACTTTGAGTAAAATGTACTTTGAGTAAAGTTCAATTTTAAGAACCTAGTATCTTAGTCCCATTGATAAAGTACCATTCCTTGGAAGGGTCTCGACCTGAAACGTCGCCTATTCCTTCGCTCCAGATGCTGCCTCACCCGCAGAGTTCCTCCAGTATTTTTGTCTACCTTCGATTTTTCCAGCATCTGCAGTTCTTTCTTAAACATTCCATGTAATCAAATGTTTTCTAGTACTGTACTCCCATGTGGCTGAAGCAGCTTAACATCAAATGGAGGGCAGTTTCTACAAACTGGGCTAGTTAATGCAATAACTTTGTTGTAGTCTGACCTGCTTTTGAATCAAAAAACCTTGCCATTTCCGTTCATTAAATGAAGGATACCGATGCTGAGCCAGAACTATTCTAGCTTTTTGATCATCAGAATGCGTTTCACATTGGAGTGGTTTTTAACTGAACAGCGCATAAATTACAGAGGATGTGAAAATGTTCAAAACACTCAGCAGGTCAGGCAGCATCTATGGAGAGTATTTCTCTCATCGCTGGTCAAATGCAATACAGTTTGAAATGTTGCTCTTCCAGTTTTTAGCTTGGGCAGATTTCAAGGCCACTTGACTGGGCATGGAACTGAATATCTGACTATCGTCTCGTGATTGATTGTGTTTATGGACAATGAGAGGCATCGTGTCTTAGATGTATCGCTAAGTTGCTTACCTTTGACAATTGTGTAATTTGTGGGCTTACACCGTTAAATTTAGGTGAAGGGATTCAAATTTTCAGACGACACAAAGCTGGGTGGCAGTGTGAACTGTGAGGAGGATGCTGTGAGAATGCAGGGTGACTTGGACAGGTTGGGTGAGTGGGCAGATGCATGGCAGATGCAGTTTAATGTGGACAAATGTGAGGTTATCCACTTTGGTAGCAGAAACAGGAAGGCAGATCTTTATCTAAATGGTGTCAAGTTGGGAAAAGGGGAAGTACAACGGGATCTGGGGGTCCTTGTTCATCAGTCAATGAAAGTAAGCATGCAGGTACAGCAGGCAGTAAAGAAAGCGAATGGCATGTTGGCCTTCATAACAAGAGAAGTTGAGTATAGAAACATAGAAATTAGGTGCAGGAGCAGACCATTCGGCCCTTCGAGCCTGCACCGCCATTCAATATGATCATGGCTGATCATCCAACTCAGTAAAAGGAGCAACTCAGTATAGGAGCAAAGAAGTTATTCTGCAGTTGTACAGGACCCTAGTGAGACCACACCTGGAGTATTGTGTGCAGCTTTGGTCCCCTAATTTGAGGAAGGACATTCTTGCTATTGAGGGAGCGAGCGTAGGTTTACAAGATTAATTCCCGGTATGGCGGGACTTTCATATGCTGAGAGAATAGAGCGGCTGGGCTTGTACACTCTGGAATTTAGAAGGATGAGAGGGAATCTTATTGAAACATATAAGATTAGAAAGGGTTTGGATAAGCTAGAGGCAAGAAACATGTTCCGGATGTTGGGAGAGTCCAGAACCAGAGGCCACAATTTAAGAATAAGGGGTAAGCCATTTAGAACGGAGATGGGGAAACACTCGTTCACACAGAGAGTTGTGAGTCTGTGGAATTCTCTGCGTCAGAGGGCAGTGGAGGCCGGTTCTCTGGATACTTTCAAGAGAGAGCTAGATAGGGCTCTTAAAGATAGCGGAGTAAGGGGCTATGGGGAGAAGTCAGGAAGGAGTTACTGATTGGGGATGATCAGCCATGATCACATTGAATGGTGGTGCTGGCTCGAAGGGCTGAATGGCCTTCGCCTGCACCTATTGTCTAAATTTGTACTTGGCTTGTCTAGATGAAAATAATGTAATTCCTAAGTAAAATTTTTGCATTTACACAACATTGAATGGTTAATTAAGAGTTAGAAGTTAGATGCAGAATGTTAATTATTAATAATGTTAAGTATTTTTATGTAAACGTGATTATTTTGTTCAGGAACCTGATATGCATCTGAAAGCCACAGGTAGAAAATATGTGTTTTCGCTATAGCTTAAAATTCTATTGCCAAAAGTAATTTTTCCCCTCATGCACTTTTTTCACCTCGGGTCATTAATGTGTAAATTGATACTTGAAATGCAATCCTATCTGCTGAAAAGGTTAGTTTTCATATTGACCTAAGATTGAATTTATTTTGAGATTGAACTAAGATTGACAATCTTTCTCTGCAGTGATTTTTCATTACAATGCGGTTGGTTATTCTTGACAACTATGACAAGGCCAGTGAATGGGCAGCAAGTTACATCTGCAATTCCATTGTTCAATTCAAGCCAGGGCCAGATCGATACTTTACGCTGGGTTTGCCCACAGGTATGTATTTCTTTTGCAACAACCTGAAATTATTTTATAGTTAACTGATAGTTTATGATGAAATATTAAGACCCTAGTAGTATCTGTTTCCCTTTCTACAAATGCTACCTGATGTGCTGAGTGCTTCTGGCATTTTTTTAATAATTACATTCATCTTATCTGTGTTCCTCTTCAACCATTTTGGCTCCTATCAGCTGCTGCCTCAAGATTTATCCACTGTCTCAAGACTTAATTTATCTGCATGTGCTAACTTGTAGTCACTCTTTGTTTCTCCTTTAGGTTGTTGATTAACAATGTGATGTGTATCTACTCTTGGGATTGCCTGCAAGGTCACAAATAGTCTGTTGCAGTTTCGGATAGTTATTGACAGAGGGATGTTGCCAATAGGAAGGTTTTAGTCCTCCAAGCATGGAATTTAATGGGATAAATACCAACCAGAAGGATATGATTGGAAATTGACTATGTTATGAGGACTAGGGAATTTTAATTAGGAATATTGCTTTTCTTGGAAAATGGGTGGTTGAATGGTGATTTACTAAGGTGCACAAAGGTGAGTTGATGAATATGAAAGACCTATCTGACTTAATGAAATCAAAAACCAGGGAGCACACATTTGAGCTATTTTGCAGAGGAAGTAGGATTGACAAAATAGTTACACAGGGTGTAAGAGCATTCAACTTGTAAAAATAGTACCACCACAAATTTTAATTGGGTTCAAGGTACTTGAAGTATTACAGTCTACAAAAAAGTGTTTTTCTCTTGATCATTCTTTTTGACCAGCATCGATGCATTGGGCCAAATGACTAACCCCAGTGTCATAAATTTCTGAAGTAGAATTCTATAATTTGCTAATAGTACAGAAATTAATCATGAAATCGAGCAGCGGGCAATGCTGTTCGAATTTCAAAATATGTTTGAACGTTTATCTTCACTTTGATATTACACTTTGTTTCTAAGCTACTATCTACATTTATAATTGCAAGTGGTAATTAGTTGGCAGTGACACAAATAGACAACATGAACCAAGTGTCTGATATAGAACTTGTGTTTACCATTTAAGAAGGCAACAATGTTCATAGGAATTCAGCTTTTGATTATTCTTGCACCCTCCAGATAGAGATAAAAGCCAGCTGTGCGTGTTTGCCTAGTTTTCACTCGAATCGTGAATTAAATAGTTCTTTCTCTCCTAAGTTGCACTTAGAATTGAATGCACTTGCAGTTTATGTTTGTTTAGAGGTACAGCGCGGAAACAGGCCCTTTGGCCCACCAAGTCTACACTGACCAGCAATCCCCGCACATTAACACTATCCTACATACACTAGGGACAATTTACATTTATACCAAGCCAATTAACCTACAAACCTGAACATCTTTGGCATATGGGAGGAAACCGAAGTTCTCGGAGAAAACCCACGTGGTCACGGGGAGAACGTACAAACTCCGTGCAGACAGCACCCGTAGTCGGATCAAACCCGGGTCTCTAGCACTGCAAGCGCTGTAAGGCTGCAACTCTACCGCTCGTTCGCCATGTGCTGCCTGATATTTATATTCCCTATATTCGCTAGTTAATTGTAAAGTTGCTATAATAAACCTTTTGGCTATTAGTAATGCATAACAAATGCTAACATGAAGTTTAAATGTAAATTAGACGTTTAATTATACTTCCAGGGAGCACACCTTCTGGATGTTATAGAAAGCTGATTGAATATCATAAAAAAGGCCATCTCTCGTTTAAATATGTGAAGACATTTAACATGGATGAATATGTTGGTGAGTTGCTTAGATTTAAATTCAACAATGTGAAATGAGTTTGTCAGTATTTCAGCAGAATCAAATATTGAGTTTGAAACTGATTTTGCTAAAACAAATTTAGTCTTGTACGTAACATGTACACACAATCAAACCACAATTGAAAGATTGTACAGGAAAACATTAGTCTGAAATTCAATATTCAGTAATTGTTCCAAATTTCATACTACACTGATCTTCAATGAATGCAGATGCATTATTGTCCACTCTCTCCACTATTGTCCATGGACCCAAAACGGCAAGGATTACTGGTCCTAATCGCTACAGGCCTGTCACACTGATGTCTATAGTCATGCAGACCCTTGAAAGATTTGTACTGGCCCAGTTGAAAAATACCACAAACCCCCTGCTGGACCCTCTGCAATTTGCATACCGGTCCAATAGATTGTCAACCTGGGCCTGCACTTCATCCTCGAGCACCTAGACCGCCAGGGGACCTATGCAAGGATTTTGATTGTGGATTTCAGCTCTGCATTCAACACCATTGTGCCAGAGCTACTACACTCCAAACTCTCCCAGTTGACTGTGCCTGAACCCCTCTGCAGTGAATCACCAACTTTCTGACAGACAGGAAGCAGCTTGTGAGGCTGGGAAAACACATCTTGGACCCGCAGACCCTCAGCATAGGAGCACTTCAAGGCTGCATACTCTCCCCTCTCCTTTACTCTCTCTACACCAACGACTGCACCTCCACAGACTCCTGTCAAGCTTCTCAAGTTTGCGGACGACACAACCCTGATTGGACTGATCCAGGATGGGGAGGAATCTGTCTACAGACAGGAAGTGACACAGCTGGCCTTCATAACAACTTGGAGCTCAATGCTCTTAAGACAGTGGAATTTTATAGTAGACTAGAAGAGCTCCCCCCCCCCCCCCCACTCACCATCAGTAACACCACAGTCACATCTGTGGAGTCTTAAGTTCCTTGGAACCATCATCTCCAAGGATCTTAAATGGGGGGGCTACCACCGACTCCAGCTGAGGAAACACAATCTGCCACAGGCAATGATGGTCCAATTCTATATTGCCATCGTAGAGTCTGACCTCACCTGCTCCATCATGGTCTGTTTTGGCTCAGCCACCAAGCACAACATCCGGAGGCTGCAGCATGTCGTTCGATCAGCTGAGAAGGTTGTTGGCTACAAGCTTCCCCTTCCATTGATGAACTGTACATTGCAAGGGCCAGGAAGCGAGCGGGTAAGATCATCCCTGACCCCTCTCACCCTGGCCACAAGCTCTTTGAAGCACTTCCCTCTGGATGGCGACTCCGATAGGAAAATAACTTAATATTCTGTATTTCAAATTTCCTGTATTTGGAAATACTATTTATACTGACACTTTTTGCTTCAGCATAAATTTTCAATCCTGGCATTTTTGGGTTAGTGGCTGAAGCCCTTGAACAGATAAAAGTAATATTTAATAGATGATGAAAAGCTTGAATAATGTAGCTGGCCTGGAATAAAGTGAGGATTGTTCTAGGGGTTGGGGGGAGGGAGTGGAATTGGACATGAATGTAAATAGTTACCTTTTCCTCCATTTGAAATTTGACTTTTGTCTGAAATAGTCTATAGTCTATTGATCTTTGCCTCATCTCTTCTAGTGTTTGTAATCTCTCTCCTAGCAATGTTTATTGTTGGACAATGGCTTTGGTTTGAGACACATTCCGGTTAATGCTTTTGAACTTTTCAACTGAATGGGGCCAGTATGAGATTAAAATAAGGTTCAGATTAGATTAGTTTATGTTCATATATGCAGTGTGCAATGAAGCTCCAATTAAACAGGTTACATACAACAATGATGAACAGTAGCAAATACAAAGAGCGCAAAGTATCATCATGATGCTAGATTGTAGTGTAATCTAAAGTAGTGCAAGCGAATATAAAACTACAATATATGAATAATAGGGGGTGTGAATGAGGTGGTTGATTTAGGAGTTTAATAGCAGTGGGAAAGAAGCTATTCTTCAGTCTGACATCTGGGGTTTCTCAGAAGGTAAATGAAAAAGGGAATGGCTTGGGTGGTAGCAAGCATTCACAAGGTTCTGCGTTGCGGGCTGCTCTGTAGGTTAGATCTCATGGGATCCAAAGAGAGAGCTGAATGGATAGAAAATTGGTTGCATGGAAGGAAGTAGAGGGTGATGGTGGAAGTTTATGTCTTGAACTGGAGGCCTGTAGCTCGTGGTGTGTCTCAGGGTTAGGTGCTGGACTCGTTACTGTTTGTCATCTACATCAATGATTTGAATGAGAATATATACGGCAAGGTTAGCAGTTTTGCAGATGATACCAAAGTAGGTGGTTTTGCAGAAAGCGAAGATGCTTGTGAAAAATTGCAGCAGAATCTTGATCGATTGGCCAGGTGGGCTGAGGAATGGTTGATGGAATTTAATACAGAGAAATGTGAGGTGTTGCATTTTGGGAAATCTAACATGGGCATGACCTACACAGTGAATGGTAGGGCTCTGTGGAGTGTTGTAGAGCAGAGGGATGGTTCCTTGAAGATGGAGTTGCAGGTAGACAGGATGGTCAATAAGGCGTTTGGAACATTGGCCTTCATCAGGCAGAGTATTGAGTATAGAAGTTGGGAGGATATGTTGCAGTTGGTGAGGCCGCATTTAGAGTATTGTGTTCAGTTCTGTTATAGGAAAGATGTTGTCAAGCTGGAAAGGGTACAGTGAAGATTAACAAAGATGTTGCCAGGACAAGAGTGTCTGAGCTCTCGGGAGGGGTTGATCAGGCTATGACTATTCCTTGGAGTGCAAGAGGATGAGGGGTGAGCTTATTGAGATGTATAAAGTCATGAGAGGAATAGATCGGGTATATGCACAGTCTCTTGCCCAGAGTTGGTGAATCGGGGACATAGGTTTAAGGTGAAGGGAAAAAGATTTACTGGGAATCTGGGGGGTAACTTTTTCACACAATGGGTGGTGGGTGTATGGGACAAACTGCCCAGAGGAGGTAATTGAGGTAGGGATTATCCCAACATTTAAGAAACAGTTAAGACCGGTTCATGAGTAGGACAGGTTTGGAGGGATATGGAACAAACACAGGCAGGTGGGACTAGTGTGTCTGGGACATGTTGGCCGGTTTGGGCAAGTTGGGCCAAAGTGCCTATTTCCACACTATCACTCTATGACTCTATAGCAGACATCCTCCTTGATAATGTAACCCACCATGAAGGTGGACTAGATGCAAGGAATTGATAATGGGCAGGAGTGTTCACCACTCTGCAGGCTTAGGCAGTCAGGCAGGTCAGTATCTATCTTTGGTTTCTACCCCTGGCTCGGATGTATCCTATCAAAATATTTTCTATAGTGTATCTGTAGTTGTTTGACAAAATTCTTGTGCACATGCCAAATCTTCTCAAAAGCCTGAAATGTGCTTTCTTGATCACTCCCTCAATGTGAAGGACCAGAGTTGATCGCTGTTAATAACGATGCCAAGCAACACAGCTGTTAACCATCTTTACAGCAGACACAAACCTCATCACAACTCCATTGATGAGTACAGGGCTGCGTTTACTTCCAAACTTCCTTGGGTCAACAGCTAAAGGGCCTGTCCCACTGTATGAGGTAATTCAAGAGTTCTCCCGAGTTTCCCCTGATTCGAACTTGAAGAATTACGGTAATAGCCGCTCGTAGCTACTCGGGGCTCTCGTGGACATTTTTCAACATGTTGGAAAAAACTTCACGAGCTTACTGCGTTTCCCGAGTATCTGCCGTTACCATTACGAGCCGCTAAGAGACGTCCCGAGCTCTGACATGCCCGCTAAGTATATTCTACGTACTTACCACACTTTTTTTTTTAAAGTCGTATAGTGGGACAGGCCCTTAATTCTTTTGTCTTGCCTTTGTGAAGGGCTAGGTTGTATTCTTGATACCATGACACAAGGTTCTCGATCTCTTTCCTGTACTGTTGTTGATCCAGCTTATAAGTAGTGTTATTGGTGAACTGAAAGATTGAGTAAGCTTGTACTTGGCCACACACATGGGTGTACGTTGTTGAGCATTGGGGTGAGCACACAACCCTGAGCAGTACCAGTGTTGAGGATTAGCATTGAGGAAGCTTTATTATAACTAATTCTAACCAACTGAGGTTTGCCAGTCAGGAAATCCAAAAGCCAGTTGCAGGTAAAGGCTCCAGTGTTTAAATACCTCCTGTACATTAAAGCTTTAATTCAGTTTCATCAGTTCTGTTAGTTAAGGGAAAAAGGGAAATTATTTTGGGGATCATCTGTTTGAATTTCAATTTTATAAAAATGGACCTACAAAGTAGTAGCTAGACAAAAATGCTGGAGAAACTCAGTGGGTGAGGCAGCACCTATGGAGCGAAGGAAATAGGCAACGTTTTAGGTCAAAACCTTACAAAGTAGTAGTTGGAGCATGAATTTCACTCGAACAAATACCATTGTTTCCAATATTGTCTATTTTAGCATCAGCTCTATACGGTATATTCTGAAGTGTAGGACTGATGTATAGTAACAAATGGTGCTGAAGAAAGCTTTAGTGATTGAAAGCTTCTTTGTTATTTATTTACAACAGTTTACTTGCAATCATTCAGAATTTAACATTGTGATTCTTTTTAGGTTTAAAATCTCATTTTATCTTGCTGTTTAGCACTTCCAAGAGATCATCCAGAAAGTTACCACTCGTATATGTGGAATACCTTTTTTAAACACATTGATATAGATCCAAATAATACTCATATTCTTGACGGTAATGCACCAGATCTGCAGGCAGAGTGTGATGTATTTGAACAGAAGATTGCTGATGCTGGAGGGATTCAGCTCTTTGTCGGAGGTACATTTTGTGTTTTAAAGTGTAATCATTCCATATGTATGCCACAAAATGTACAAATTGAACTAAAAGCATAATACTGAGAAATAAGGTGCCCAATGCTATTAAATTGTACTCTAAGGCAGTCGAACCTTATGGACGCAAGAATGTCGATGTTTTATTCTATAACTTAACTAGTGCAATGCAATGTCCATTTCATTGTGCTGCAACATTGTACAAATGTTGTTCCGACGCCATTATGTAAAGTTTACCATTTTTTTGGGAAATTTGCAGTTGACTAAGTTGACCCTTTCTTTGTTATTTTTACACTTGAGTAGGAATTCAAATGTACTTTACTTGGGAAATGGCTCCACGATTTAATGATTATATACAAAACACCTCCTCTTTTGTGCCTCAATTGGTAAACCTACTAATTGGAAACTTGCTGGTAGACAAAAATGCTGGAGAAACTCAGCGGGTGAGGCAGCATCTATGGAGCGAAGGAATAGGCGATGTTATAGGTTGAGACCCTTCTTCAGAATTGGAAATTTGCTGATGATTTTCAAATTATCATCCAGTAACATTTAGATATGAGAGAAAACTGGTGTTATGTTTCAAATGATCAAATTCAAATATTTTCTATGGTAATGGTGAATTAATATTTTCAGTAATTTGTAAAATTAGTCAGCCCAGATTAAACACAGTTTTCCACTTTTTAGTTGGACATTCCTTTAGTTGCATATTTATTAATTAATGCCCATTTTAATTTTAGCGTCAGTTTACACATTATTAAAGTTTCATCTTGCAGGCAGAAATGTTGTTATCTAAAGTAGTACATTTTCACCAAATATTCGTGTGCCAGAATATACAACCCAAATTGCCTCTCCACGTAGGGTATAAAGTTTAAAGGCATTTTTCCTTATATTTGTTATAGTTCTAAATGGTAATTAGCTAAAAGTCTACCTTTTGTTTAATTATTAAGAATCTTATTAATGCATGGAAGGTTTATAGCTTTAATTTTGCCAAACATTTTAAAATACATGTTTATATTGTTTTGGTATTCAGGCTGTTGTTTGTAAAATATGTTTACATTTTCTTACTAGGCATTGGTCCTGATGGACATATTGCTTTCAATGAACCAGGATCCAGCCTAGTGTCAAGAACAAGGGTGAAAACATTAGCAAAAGAGACCATTCTTGCTAATGCCCGATTTTTTGATGGCGATCTGAAAAAAGTGCCTAACATGGCATTAACTGTTGGTGTTGGAACAGTGATGGATGCTAAGGAGGTAATATTTACAAATCTGAAAACAATGCCGTTTGGAATTGCAGGACACTTGCTTCTTAATGTGTACTCATTATAGACCAAACATTTAATTGTTTAGTTTTAGTGGAGATATAATTGTTTGTCATATTCTGAGGAATAATACATGATATAAAAAGGCTAGAACATGAAATATTGTATTTAAAAAATATATATATATTTGAAGTTTGTTATTCCCAGACTATTTTGTATGCAAAATCAAGAAAATGGATGATCTGGTAAGTGTCTGAGGTACTGCAAAGTTTACACTCAACTGAGTGGTTCATTCTGTTCCTTCCTGTTCATTTCCCTGAAGGCAGTTTCCCTGAAGGAATACTTTATTGTCACACGTGACAAGGCACAGTGAAATTCTTTGCCTGCATACCCATTGTATACGAATAGCCGTTTGTATCTGTGATACGTAATGTGTTTGGAATTTACTGTGCACTAGCAATACATCAATAAGGTCTGATTCAAAAACATCTTTGAGCGGTTTAGATGTGGAGTTCCTAGAATAGGATACTGTATATTTTATAAGCCAAGGTTTTTAATGTTTTGGGGATCCGCCTGTAGTCTGCTCGATTTGGTGAAAGAATATAATGCATTGATTATATTAATACAAGCTTCTAAATGGCTATGCTTATATTTTGGGGCAGTCCAATATAGGTACGATGCAAAAGTCATGAAATAAAATGCGAATAGATTTTCTGGGATATTATCACAAATACAAATTCTGAATTCTTGAAGAGAAACGGGAGCCTTTCAATGTTTCAGACGTGATAGGGAGAAAAGAGGTAGAGGAGATGCGCTACTTATCAGGGAGACTGACACAGCGGTACTCAGAGGAAGTACTGGAGGGTTCGTCATCTGAGGCGTTATGGATAGAGCTTGAAAATAAGAAAAGTGCAAGCACTCTAATGAGATTGTACTGTAGGACCCCAATAGCAAGCACGAGTCAGAGGAACAGATATGTAGACGGATTACTGAAGATACCAGAGCAACGGAGTTGTCTTAGTGGGTGACTTTAACTTTCCAATATTGACTGGGATTTAGTTTTTAGAGATGCAGCTTGGAAACAGATTTGTGAGTTCACAATTGAAGTAGAGTTTGTACAAATGGATTGGTAAAAATAGAACTTTAAATGTGTGACAAGAAGCGTGGATGTATAATTAACAGAAATGAAGATAACATGGGCAGGATGGGCAAATTGGTCCAGTTTTTTTAGGATGCCCATTGTTTAGACCTGTTTCCTACTGAGGCTTGAACAATCTGCTGGTCAACTCAACCTAATATTTATTGGTGGGAAAAAATAGATTAAACTGGAGAATTGTTCCTAGTTAGTGCTTCTTGAAGGTCTGGATTGTGGAGGAAAGTAATGTATGGACAGATGTGATCTGCATCCTATATTTTATAGTAACTAAAAGTTCTCCTTAAGCCACACTTCGATTCGTTCAACGGTATGAATAACCAATGTGGTTTAAGATATGCATATCCAGATATTTATTTGAAAATTAGAAACTAATTTGAACTAAGTTGAAAAATTCAGTCCATGTTTATTGTTCAAATGCTATATTTTGCTGATAATACCAGTTTCTTGATAAAGATGTATAAGATTAAACTAACAGTTTTGAAACTTATTTTTATAGGTAATGATTCTCATCACAGGAGCGCACAAAGCATTTGCATTGTACAAGGCAATAGAAGAGGGAGTCAATCATATGTGGACAGTTTCTGCATTCCAGCAACATCCACGTACAACCTTTGTTTGTGATGAAGATGCTACTTTGGAGCTTAAAGTTAAAACGGTGAAATATTTCCAAGGTAGGTAAAAATGCTTAATTCGGGATAAAAAAATAACAGCTAGTTGTGATTGAGGCTGGGCCAGGGTTGCATTTTATTCTGGGCATTTTTGGTATTGAGTTTTATATATTAGTGTCTTGCGGATGAGTGCTGAAGAAGCGCATGAACTCCTTCAGGTGTGCTGTTGATTAAAAAATGAGCATAGACTTGACTGCTCAACTTATTCACTGCAATGATTATTCCAAGTAAACACAATTATTCTTTATGAAACTTGATATAAGCACCACTTTAATGTCTTTCAAATCTAGAAATATGTTGAACCTATTCATGTGACCGTTTTTTTGAACAGGGAATTCATTGTGGTGTTCCAATGAAAACTTAAATGTATCATGTTTAAAATGGCCATTTAATTAAAATTGTTTTTTCTCTGTTCTAATATAAACCAAGCCTCAACATAGAATTGTTTTGCATATTGTTTGCGTGATTTTGTTGAATCGTGTAAGTATTGATCAAAACAGCTGTCATAATTTACCCCATTATTGGAGTGATTCTTCCACAATATGATTGCATCATGCTTTCACTAACGTAAAAGGTTTATTTGGTGCTGTGCCATGCAAATTGTTTGATTTGCTTTTTTTCCTGTCAATGGTAGTACTTTGTGTTGCTAGTTATTTTTATAAGGTGACTTGTGCTTTAATAGAGGATTATGCATTTAATGTATCCTTGTGTGTTTTTAGAGTCCTGCCAACTAATGAAACATTTATTTCTTAGGTTTAATGCATGTGCACAATAAACTTGTGGAACCATTGCACAGTATGAAAAGCTACAACGACTGAAGAAACTAAAATGAGAAAACTTCCCATCATGTTCAGCTGACCAGAACTTGAAAAGGGCATTGCTAAATTGAGTTCTATGCAACTTTTTTATTGACACACTCATGTTAATTAAGCAAAATGATTCTGCTGAAGTAACTTTGAAATTCCTTTTGCATATTCAGTATTCCTTTTTCCTGACCTTTTTTTTTGTACTCTGAATCATTAACCATGAATATTTAGTTATTTATAACAAAGTCTTACAAAGAATGTAGAAGGGGAAAAATAAATGGATCACGGGAAGCATCTGCAGGCAGTCTCCAGGTTCCGCGTGTTCCATTTTGCGGAGAGTTGGCAGCCTCACCACACACTTTCATGCTAAGAATCAGCAAGAAGCTTCAATCTATTAAACCATCTGTGACACGCCACACATTTGGCATTAGGATATCTGTGCTTTGCTTCATAAAGATTTCTAGCTTTAGCTTGAATCTCCATTGGGTTAATTCTTTGCATTTCATTTCCCATCCACAAGGTAAGTTTTCTATCTCAGATGCCACCTGATTGCTGCCTTGTAATTGCAGTTGATTTTAATGGTACCAGACCTTTCACGTGTTTCTTTATACATTGTCCTTCAAATTCATATTTACAGCTGGCATGAGATTAGAGTGTGTCTTTGGCCCCCTTCAAACTTAATTATTTTCATCTTCTGCTCTGAACCACTTTCCCCGTATAAGGAGATCCAGCACTTGCTATCACTTGCTTTCCAATCGTTTTGCAATGTTTTTGAGGGTGATTATACTAAACGTGTTGATGGATCTGCCAATTACCTAGAGTATATATGGTGGATGTTGCTTCCTGGCACATGTTTTCAATTGCAATATTCATCTGCCTGCACTAGTTTGTATTTCTACAACTTTCCTATCTTGATTCTTTTAATGTTTGGGAAAATTTACGTCAGGTTTCTGTAAGTCAGGTAACCCAGGCAACCATTGTACTTGCGAAGATAATGGCCATTCCAAAACATAATTTAAATAAACATTCCAAATTGGTGGTGATCTCTCTTACCTCAGCTTGTTTTCTCACATTCAGTAACTTGGGACACATACACATTGAAAGAACATTTTGCTGAAATATTTACTGGACGTTTTGTTTATTCCAGGTTCCTTGGCATCTTTAGACATATTCAGTTACTTGCATCTACTACATGAACTTTAGAAGTGATATTATCAAATTTATAACGCGTACCAATTGTTTTGTTTCACAATCTAAGCAACCCAAGGAACAAATGCAGTTTGTTTTTTGTTACTGCCTCCTTCACCTATTACAATGTGGTACACTGTGCAATTGTTGGAGTATATTGAAATTAATAATGACATGAAAAGTTACAAATTTAAATTTAGCTAAGTGACTCAACATCTATTTTACAAGCCAGATGTAGAAACTTCGAACTGCAGATGCTGGTTTACAAAAAAAGACAGTGCAGGAGTAAATCATCGGATCAGGCAACGGCTCTGGAGAATATGGATAGGTGATGTTTTGGATCGGTTTGAAGAAGGGTCCCAACCTGAAACATCCCTATCCATGTTCTCCGGCGAATCTGCCTGACCCCTTGAGTTACTCCAGCACTTTTTTTTAATTTTACAAGCCAACTGGAAACCATATAATGGTTAATTTCTGTTATAGATTTCCTATTGCACTTTTATTGCTTTATATTATGTCACTGCTCCATTTGTCTTGACATTGTAATAACCAGTTGTTCGCTTTACTTTGTATTTGTAGTGCTAGAGTGCAATTAATGAGACCATCTTATGTTATTGTAATAATCATGGGATTTAGTGGAAGAAAATTCATAAATGTGATGCCATTGCCATTTTCTGAAATGTTTCCAGTCGATAGAAATAGAATCAGAGTTATTACTAGCTTAAATGTTTACCTGCTAAAGTATTATGTTAACATGTATGGATCATTTCAGAAAACCTAATTTAGGATATTTTCGCACACATGAGCATTAAATTGAATTTGATAGATGCTTGATTCCCTAAAGATGCATAAATTGTACAGAATACAAATGTTTGCTACACTGCTTCGTGTTATTGTGGATCTGAATGTTAAACTTTTTGTATTAGCATCTTTCCTGAATGACAAACTTGTGCATTAATATGCAGCATCTTATCTTTATGCCTTAATCTAAATTACCTTAACTGATTTATGTATAGTCTCAATAAACGCCTTTTAATAACATTTGTATTGTTATTGTACAAATTTCAATTCTTGAGAGAGAGGAAGACTTGAGAAAGTGAATGGCATGTCACGAAGACAGTCTGCATTACAGTTGAAGTGCTAGATATTCTAAAAAATATGAAGTTGGAGTAACTCAGCCGGTCTGACAGCATCTCTGGAGAAAAGGAATAGGTGACGTTTTGTGTCGAGACCCTTCTTAAATACCCTGACTAATTAAGGGAAGTGTGCCTAATGTTGCCTTTGTTGTGTACCTGTGTCAGTACTTTTAGGGAACAAGGTGCCTGTATTCATAGATCTCCGTTGTACAGCCCTCTGACTCCTACCAAGCCAATTTGTATCCAATTGGTGAGCTCATCCTGCATACCATGCAATCTAATGTTCTGGAGGGGTCTACCTTGTTAAAGGCCTTGCTGAAGGTGAGATAGATAATATCTACCACCCTGCCCCGTCCAAAAGTGCAGCTAATTAAGTGATTGATCTTATTTCTTGGTATCCTGTTAACCTGTTTATTCTATTCAGAGGTTTATGGCTATTACTGCTTTATTTGCCTGGTTCTTTTTTTTGTGTACTGTCGAAAAACATCCTTCTGACCTTTGACAGATTTTGATACTTCCTAACACTAAACAATTCATGCTTAACTGGACTGTCTGACTACGATGTACAGCAATAATAGATTTGTAATGTTAGATGTCATGTCATGTTAGATGTCATGTTTGATGTCAGTGACATTAATGTAAGGAGAAAAGACAAGATGAGAACGACTTTTTGATGTGTGTAGGAGAATAAATCTGATCAAAAAATATCTTTAGTCTAGTATGGAAGTAAATGTGGACCTGGTTCTGAGGAATAAAATAGAACAAATGGAGTGTAACAACAGAAATTGTTAGTTACAGTGACTTCAACATGATTCAGTTTGATAACGGCTGGTCTATCTATGAAAAGTAAATTGTTCCTTGCACAAGCGATGGCCTCACTAATTTGAAGGAAGGTTGGAGGGGTCCAAGATTGGTAGATTGAAAAACAAGGATGTAGGAGAATTGTATCTTTCATAACCTCAAATCATCCCATACATGGCTGGAATATATTCTAAAGTGCCATCTCTGTGGTGATATAGTAAAAGTCAAAGAGCAATGAGATGGGATTAGATCTTTAAAGTTGAGTGATTTCTGGTAGTATTTCTGGTTCTCATTCATTTAAAACATGGTCTCATTTATGTGACTAAAATATAATTTTATTTTGGAGTCACGTGAGTGACTTCATGAAGACCCCGCCAGCACGCATGCGCAACATATCGTCGCTCGCATTTGCTGTCGACAAGCTGGGGGGGGGGGGGGGGGGTGGGGGAGTGCGCTCTCTCCACAGCTCCTTCAACAAGAACGCTGAAGGTAAGTATACTAACCTTAAGCTGGTTGGAGGTAGGAGGTGTGCTTCTACCTACAGAATATGGAAGGGGAAGCTTCACAAGAGCCGCAGGACGCCAACAGGCCAGCGGCCACTTTCTCCGGAGCTGCTTGAAACACCGACAGCACCCGTACGGCCGGGAAAAGGTGCGGAAGTTGGGCGCGTCAGTGACACCAGCGTCCAACTTATCTCTGGAATGGATGTCCACACTGGAGCAGGGTATGGCAGACCCTGACTTCGTGCTCCCATCCCCCAGGAAGAGGGGGAGCAAGCAGGTACGTGGCACAGTGCCTCGCATACCGGCGGCGGCATCACCCTGTGTTTTTCAGGTCCCATGGGGGCGGAGCCGGGGAAAGACGGCGCCGCAGACGAGCCCCGCAGCCGTGGCTGGCCTCGTAAAGCAGCCGGGGATATCTGCCGTAGTACAGGCCGGCAGAGCTACTGCTGCGTCGAGCAGCCCTGCAGGATCAGGAGCTGCCGACATAACACCGGGTCAGGCTGCGGTCGTGGACGCCGGTGGCAGCCATAAACGGTCGACCAGCTTAGCATTGGCAGCTGCCGACCTTGCGCCTCCGCAGAGACAAATGGTCAGAAGTGGAGGTAAGCCTACACGGACTTCGGGGAGCCAGGTACCGGCGGCCGGCGCCAACTCATCTCCACTGCCTTCCTACCAGGCTGGGGGACCGCCACAGTCCGCTTGAAGGCCGACTAGCGGTATGCAGGAGCAGCTGTCCACGACGACCTACCACCGGACCCTAGTCTGCACTTTATGGAGGTGTGGTCCGCTGGTCGAAGCCCCAGAGGAATTGCAGAGCCTGGGGAAGTCGGCTTGTCCGCCGCGTGTAGCGGGGACGGTTGCATGGCAAGGTTGGAGCTCTTGGTGGAGCAACTAGTCCAGCGGGATCTGGTCCGGGAGGAACGGGGGTCTCGGGCATCCACAAGCCACTACAGGAGACCGCCCAGCATCTCGTCTTCTTCAGCCAGCAGTGCCAAAAGTCAGCAGGACGTTGCCTTCGATGAAGAACCAGAGATGCCGGAGGCCGCAGACCCAGAGGAAGGTGCTGACCTGCTGGACGTAGTGGGGAAATTTGCCACAGCTACCCACACAGGGGAGCCGCTGCACCCTAACCTGGCGGGAACCCATTAATTATCTGATCACACACCAGCTTCAGGGTCAGGTCATCAATGAAACCGTGAAGCTCTAAGATGCACGACGTACGCCTCCAGAGAATCCTCAAACTCCTGTCGACGGGCAATACGGCATATGCCAAGACCCTCGATGGGGGTAACGTGACCAGTGAGCAGCAGGATACCCTGGCACTTCTCTGCAATACAGTTTGAGATAAACTGTCTTCGTAAGAGCTCCATCCGGCCCACTCTCAACCCAAAATTTGCAGGGTTGTGCTGTACCTCCACCACTCCACCACCTCATCAGCTGTTCGGGGAAGATCTGCCGAAACACCATATACCAAGACCCGCTGTTGACCATGGAGGTAAGGGGGTCTGGTTAGTCTAAGAAAGTAGCAATTATAACCTCACAAGTGGGACGGTTGCGGGCATTTCGGGGTGCATGTGATGCAATCACCACAGACACGTTTATTCTACAAAGTGTTCACGGTTATGTCATAGAATGTATTAATGGGAAACATCCCCCTACACAGCATGAACCTCAGCGCACATTTGCGCTCTCTCAAAAAGAGATAAAGGGGGGACATGCAGAAATTCTACGGCTAGCAGCCAAAGGGGTGATAGGGAAAATGACACACGAACCCCTTGAGTTTGTGTCCAACGTCTTTACAAAAACCACAAAGGATGTTGGATGTCTGATTATCAGAGACCTAACCCATTTGAACACTTTTGTACAATATACCCATTTCAAAATGGAAACCTTTGAAACAGCTAAGCAGCTGCTTTACCAGGGGTACTTTATGGCTTGCATCGATTTAAAAGATGCATACTATACAGTCCCCATCATAGAAACTCACAGGAAGTTCCTAAAATTTGTCTGGAGGGGACAGTTATGGCAATACAAAGCCTTACCCAATGGTTTAACCACAACCCCAGACCTTTAAAATAGTCGAGGAAGGGCCGAGAGGGCCTGTCTCCGTGCTGTAATTGTTATATGGTTATAGTCAAACCAATATTGGCAATCCTCAGGCAACAGAATTATATCGTCATGGCATACTTGGACGATATACTTATAGTGGGACAGACCCTCCAATTGGCAAAGCTGGCAGTCACAGCGACCAAATTTTTATTCGAGACATTAGGGTTTGTAACCCATCCAGACAAATCGAAACTAACCCCATCTCAAGTGATGGACTATCTGGACTTCACCAAAACGAATGATGGTCACTATCCCGACCAACAAAGCGTCAGACATAAAAGAAGCATGCAACAGCCTTGCTTGTGCCAGGGTACTGACTATCAGACAGACGGCCAAGGTAATTGGGAAATTGGTAGCTACGTCCCCATTCAGTATTGATGTGGATAGAGAACCTGGCAAACGAGGAAGCGTAGGAGTAAACGGGTTCCCTTTTCACAATGGCAGGCAGAACTAGCGCAGGGCTCAGTGCTGGACCCAGCTTTTTTACCCATTCTCCAAGTTTGCATGACACTAAGCTTGTGACCAAGGTGACAAGGCTGGGTGACAATGTTTGTCAGATGCAGCCAAAGATATTATTTAAATGCGATCAGCAGACCTGGCACATGCAGGTGCAGCAGGCAGTGAAAAAAGCAACTGCAAAAGGATTTGAGTACAGGAGGCAGGAGGTTCTACTTCAGTTGTACAGACCGGATATTGCGTGCAGTTTTGGTCTCCAAATCTGAGGAAGACTGCCCATAGAGGGAGTGCAGAGCACCAGACTGATTCCTGTGAGGACTGGATAGAGTACTCTCTGGAATTTAGATTAAGGAATTAAGAAACTTACAAATTCTAAAGGGGGATAATGCAGGAAGATTGATGCTATCCTTTAAGACCGAGATGAGAAGTTTCTGAAACTCTCTGCCACAGAGGGTGGGTTGAGGCATTCATTGGCTATATTTAAGAGTGAGTGGATGTGGCCCTTGTTGGCTAAGGGATCAAGGGTATTAATTGTTAGATGAATGGCCATCGATGAATGGCACTCCTGCACCTAATTTGTTTCTACTATGTTTTTTCCACTGCCAATCCATTGCGCAAGAGCGGGGGGCTGTCTATTAAGGCTAAAAGCTAGCTACACCACGTTAGCAAGTCATGCTAGTGGCGCGCAGAACTGACACCACGTCCAGTTGTGGTGGCAGATGGGACCCTCACGAGTCTACCCTCCTCCAGACACAAGGGATAAACTATCTGGAGATGTTAGAGGCTTTCCATGGACTGCGGGCATACTGCACAAACTTACAGCATTTACATGTCCGCCTCCAAATAGATAACACCACGGTGGTGGCTTATATAAATCATATGGGTGGTATCAGGTCATTATCTTGTGACGAATTGGCAAACACAATCTGCACTCGTGCATTGAGAGAAATATTTGGATAACAGCGACCTATCTACCAGGGAAGCTCAACACAGTGGCGGACACCAGGGCACGAGTGTTCAATGATAACATCGAGTGGATGTTGAACCCCCAAATATTTGCTGAAATTATAGCTAACTTTGATGCACCAGATATAGACCTTTTTGCGTCCAGGTTGAACCATCAGATATCAACGTATGTGTCTTGGGAACCAGACCCTGGGGCAGTTGCTATGGATGCTTTTTTTCTCTATTGGGGGAAATGGTTTTGCTACGCTTCTCCCCCATTTTGCCTCATGAGTCGGGTATTGCAGAAAATTCAACTGGATTCTGCTACAGGCATTATGATCATACCCGACTGGCCTACACAGCCATGGTACCCGGTGGTCCTCCAAATATTGAAACGTCCGTGGGTTCAAATTGACAAAAACCCCAAATTTATTACCAACCCCATTACGGGGGAAAGTCACCCGTGCCATGGTCACTTAAACCTGTTGGCTTGCAGGTTCTCAAGAGGCCGCTTATCAAGGCCGGCATATCAGCCATGGCCATGGACCTGATCTCAGCGTCGTGCAGAGCATCAACCAGGAGGCAGTACCTCACCCAGGTCAGGAAGTGGGAGGCCTTCTGCTCCCGTACCAATACGACCTACAACTCTGCCACGATCCCCGATGTCCTGGAATTCCTAGCGGGCCTCAGCTACAGTGCCATCAACAGCGCCAGGAGTTAGCGCCTGGACATAGGGGTGTGGGCTCACACCACCTGGTGTCCAAATTCATGAGGGGAGTGTTCAACACCGACCCTCCACGACCCCGATACAACATCACATGGGACGTAGGGATAGTACTGACCCTACTGCGGAGCTGGTCCCCTATGATGGGGTTACCACTCGATAAGCTCACCCTCAAAGTGGGGATGCTGATGGCCCTGACTACAGCTCAACGAGTCCAGGCCTTACAGAAGCTGCGGCTGGGTAGAATGGTCTCCACCCCTGCTAAGGTAACTTTCTTTGTAGAGGACCTGCTGAAGCAGCACAGACCTGGGTCTTTTGGGCTGCAGTTGGAATTCCGGGCGTACCCCACTGATGCCACCCTCTGCATAGCCACACATCTCCGCTACTACATCAGAACAACACGAACCATCCGGAAGATGGAACAGGGGCTCCTCATCAGCCACAAGCAACCACATCACCGTGTGACTGTGCAGACCATCACCAGGTGGCTCAGGGCGGTGTTGGATGCAGCCGGAGTAGATACTAACATTTTAAAATCTCACTCTACCAGGGCTGCTTCCACATCAGCGGCGAGGGCCATGGAGGTGCCCATGCACCACATCCTCGCCACTGCGGGCTGGGCCAGTGCAGCAACATTCCAGCGGTTCTACAATAAGCCGGTGGTCGCCCCCGCAACATTCGCGGAAGCCGTGCTGGGAGCCGCTCCGTGAATGATTTGTCCCCGAATTAGGGGTCTTTTGCTTTGTTATTATTTGTGTTAATAAATGTGCATTATTTTTCAGACTGTTCAGTCTGGAATGCATTAACAACCTTCCTCCATCAGTATTGCGGCAGTGTGATAGCATGGACGTTGTGCAGGGCGTGAAATCACAGAGCTTTGAAATCTTCACGAAGTCACTCACATGACTCCGAAATAAAATAGTAAGATTAAACGAGAACTTACCAAGTTTGACGGTTGATCTTTATTTTATGAGGAGTTGCGGTGAGGGATTTCGTGCCCTCCGCTCCCAACCTCCGTTCCCAACCCTCTATCATAAGGTCAACTGGTATGTTCTACGTCATTAATCTTACTATCTCCAGTCATGGTGCTTTCTGTGATTCCACACCGCTGCTTTGAAGGATGTCACGCATGCGTGCTGGCGGGGTCTTCACGAAATCCCTCACCGCAACTCCTCATAAAATAAAGATCAACCTTCGAACTTGGTAAGTTCTTGTTTAATCTTACTATTTTACACTGCTCTGGCCATTATCACAAGTGTTTGAGATTTACAATGCAAATCTTATTTTCATAAATTTTAGGCGACTGATCCAGGAATATTTAAGTGGCTGGAAATAACTGAAATGTATGGTTATGATTTTTTTGTATGGAAAGTTGGAATTTGAAACATTTCCTCGCTAAAACAGGTGTTTACCATTTTTTTCACATTATATTCTTTGTGCTCTTTTATGTATGTTCCCAGGGTGGAAATGCTTTCTCTTTGCCTTTATACATCCAATTTGTATCATTCACCAACCATTCCTTGCATTTGTCATTTTTTATTGCACTTAGTGCCAAGTCCTGGTTGTAAGTTAGAGTTCATGATGTTTAATGTGGATACAAAGATTATGGATGCAAAATATAATACAAAATCCATATAGCAAAACTTAGTATTTATGACATCAAAATCAATTTGTCTGTTTTTCAAAGCGCTGTAGGTATCCCACCAAGGAGCTAATTATATCAAGTTATCTGGGAAGCTTATGATTGCAGGTAAATTTCTTCAGTTTTACTTTAATGGTTTGACATTTTTTAGCTCTTTCTGTCTTACTGTTTTGTCTCTCTTCATCCAAGCTCATAGCTGGTCCTTCCAAGCTATTTATCTTCTTGACTGGATTAGTTGCAAATGCAATTTTATTCCATTGTTTTAGCCCTGCTCCATTCCTATCTTTCTTCCTTAATTTCTCGGTCACTAACATGATCTCATCCTCACTGATTATCAACAAAAGTACACCTCAACGCTGCTGGCTTAGCCACCTGCTCTTCTCCCTTTGCTCCCAGTGTGGCTAAACACAGCACCAGTATCATCTAGAAATTCGCTAATGACACCACTGTTGTTGGCTGAATCCCGGATCGTGATGAATGAGTGTACAGGAGAAGGATAACATCTGGTTGAATGGTGCCACAATATCTCTCAACATAAACAAAACCAAGGAACTTGTGTGTGGTTTAAACTGAAGATAGGCACAAAAAGCTGGAGTAACTCAGCGGGACAGGCAGCAGCTCTAGAGAGAAGGAATGGATGATGTTTTGGGTCGAGACCTGAAATGTCACCCATTCCTTCTCTCCAGAGATGCTGCCTGTCTCGTTGAGCTACTCCAGCTTTTTGTGCCAAGGAACTAATCGTTGACTGCAGAAAGGAGAAGTCAGGAGATCACATGCCAGTTTTCGTTGGCGGTGGAGATAGCAGCATCAAAATCCGGGAGGTTAATTTCTCGGGTGACCCCCCCTGGGCACAGCACATAGACATAATCACAAGAAGGCAGGGCCGGCCTTAAGCCGATTGGACTGATTTCTCCTAATTTGGCCACACGTAGTTATTTTCCGTATTTCATACAGAAATACAAATTTGCTTTATTAAATAAAGATTTAAAAAAAAACATTTGCCATATGGATTTTTTAACAAAACGAACATGGATAACAACCGCTGCACAGCCATCAGTCACAAACGATTTGTCTACTGTAGCACTTGTTAGCAGCCAGTAGTTATACAATGTGTCATCAATGCATCGATCCACATTCCTCAGTAAATGTAATTGTGTTTTGAACAAGTATTAATGACGCTGCGTTCCTTTCAATACAATTCGCGCGGCGTCATTAATACTTGTTCAAAACACAATTACATTTACTGAGGAATGTAGATCGATGCATTGATGACACATTGAGAATTTTGTAAAACTCACTATCATGATTCAGGGCTTCTTCTTGGTGAGCTTCTTGATGTGCAGTAGGTTAGTCACTCAATTTTCCTACCGACCAACATTGTGTCTCTGTCTTTTGTTCTCTCTCTCCCTCCCTCTCGCTCTCCCACTCCCCATCTCGTCTCTCTTTAGCTCTCTCGGCATTTCCGGAATCATTGAAGTTTTGCGGTAGACAAAAATGCTGAAGAAACTCAGCGGGTGAGGCAGCATCTATGGAGCGAAGGAAATAGGCAACGTTTCGGGTCGAAACCCTTCTTCAGACCCGGCCCGAAACATTGGCTATTTCCTTCGCTCCATAGTTGCTGCCTCACCCGCTGTGTTTCTCCAGCATTTGTGTCTACCTTTGATTTTCCAGAATCTACAGTTCCTTATTAGACGTTTTGTGCTGACGGCTGCATCTGCAGTTCGTTTCAGTTATGGGGAGGGGGAGGAGTCCTGGCCTGTGGCGGCTTCTGATAAGCGATATGTTCCTCCGCGGGTGCTGCCTTGCCAGCTGAGTTCCTCCCTCTGCCTACCTTCAACTCCCTGTCTGTGGTGGCTCAGCGGGACTGGCACGGGCTCTGCGGCTGCGTTTCTGGTCGAGACCCTTCTTCAGACAATCACAAGTACTCTCACCGACGAGAGTTCAGTTCAGTCTGAAGAAGGGTCTTCTCTCCAGAGTCGCATTGCTGCCTGTCCTGCTGAGTTACTCCAGCGTTTGTCTATCCTCAATTTCAGAGTTAAATAAAATTTCTCATAGGGGGCTTATAGCATCTACCCCCCCCCCCCCCCCTTTTTCTTCCTGCCCAACCTCAGCCTCACAGAACTTAGGGTATCCCTAGTTCCTAAAACCCATTTCCATCACTGATTGCAATATATATGTAACACCACATTGCAGGTTCTAGAGATTTTGATTATATTGAGTGGATGTTTCTAGATTAAGTTATGGGAATTAAACATTAAATTTCTCCCATCTGGCATATAAATTCATGACAGGGAGATTTAAAAATCATGTTATATTGTGAATTCTTGTGTGAATGGGATTAGTTTGTTATTTGGATAGGCTATTGTTAAAAATTATTATTTTCTTAAGAAATTGAATCTACAGGACATTCTTAATGGGAAAGTAGTGGGCAGAAAGGCATGTCAAGCGTGATTTGAAGAGCAAAAACTTGTAGTTTACAATGCCATAATTGAAAAGATGAGGAAAAACAAGGTGTACAGAGTTACTTATTGGTTACAATCTGAGGAGTATGATGATGCTACTGATTATGATATGCCAATGTACCAGCGAGCAACTGATCTTCTCCATAAAGACCTGGTCTATGGCTAGAAATTGTAATTTATTTACCTATCTGTAACAGACTTACAGCATATAATACAATCATATTAAAGTTCTGATCTTGAGAATATCACATTTTTGAATTTCCAAGGCAGTCTGGGTGTTTATTACTATTTCTATCACAATGGTCAATTTTGTAATTAACTACAATGAGGTAATTAACTAATTATATGCTTTAATTTCAGGTCATCCAAGTAAGATGTTTTATATTTGTTTCAGAATGCTTCAATCTATAATAACTGAAAATGGGCTTTTGACTGTTCTCGATCACAGCTTTTGTGTTAAGTCAATGGAAAAGCAATTGGGAACAAGATGCTAATTTCCGAGTATGAAAATGGCCATAACCTTTTTAATACTGAAGATATGAAAGTGAATTGGGTGTCAAATTAAACTTCTTTTTATGCTTTATCTGATGGGATAGATTGCAGATGTGATTTTTTAAATCTCAACATTTTGTAACATTCCTAGAAAATGTACCTGCATCTTGGCGGCCGACGGCTAGGTTGTTAGCCAAGAAAGATAGTCTTCGTTATCCCTCAGCACAAAAACATCAAGAACGATGTTGCTGTACTGAGGGTTAGCCAAGTCGATCCTTCATTGCTAGCAGCTGATGGGAAGCGGCTGTAAAGTGGGAAGCGGCTGTAAAAGGACAACGCGTGTGGGGGGAAAAGAGTTCCTTTCACAGCGTGTAGGTAGTCTGTCCAGGGGTAAAATGTTGCCGGGAGGGCAGGAGCGTTGAGAAGGAGGCGGTCGGGGATCATGCCAGCATCCAGCTCAAGAGCGGGTCAGCGGGCGATGGATAACAGGACAGCGGGCGGTGGAGCTTACTCCATATCTCAGCGCGAGAAACCTCAATTGATCCCTTGTTCGCGCTGACACAGGAGTAAGCTCCACCACCCGCTGTGATGTTATCCATCACCCGCTGACCCACTCCGCTCTATGATCTTTGCTCTTGAGCTGGTCCCCTCACTGTTCAGACGGAGAGCACTGCCAGAGGTGAGCGGGCCGGCAGAAGGCGCTGAGTTGACAGTCGGTTCCGCTGTACGGCCATGGCGGCCACTCGTAGCCAGGCGAGCTACTTCCCTCACCGGCCAAAATGTGGTGGCTCCGCGCCCGGAGCGCTGCGACAGCGGTGAGTGGGTAACTGGCATGAACCCGACCTCCTCCTTCTCAACGCTCCTGTCCTCCCCGAAACTTTACCCCTGGCTAGACTCCCCACACGCTGTGAAAGGAACTCTCCCCCCAATTGGTCCCTTGAACTAGTATAGTAATTCAATAAGATGACAACTGATTCATGTTGTCCTGGTGGGCTCCCGATTTTCCCACCATCTTCCCGCCTGCCGTCACCCTCCACCCCCCACCCATTCAGTAGTTCAGAATGAAGGTTTGGAAGCCTTGGGCAAATTGAATTGTTACTTTATTTTTATTTTTACGGAGAGAACAATCTGCGCATGCGCAGTTTATAATTTTTTTAGAGCCTACTGACTGTCATATTACTCACGACACATGACTCATTTATAATTATTTATATTTCAATGAAAATTGTTCCCAATTGGGCCCCGCCCTCCTAAGGCAGGCCCTGCAAGAAGGTGCACCAGCATCTTGGAAGTTTTTAAAGAGATTCGGCATTTCACCAAGTACTCTGACAAAGTTCTACAAATATACTGTATCGTCACCGGTTGCATCATGGCCTGGAATGCAAGAGGCTGCAGAAAGTGGTGGACTCAGCCCAGGCCATCATGGGCAAAGCTCTTCCATCCATCAAAATCATCTACATGAGGGGGATGCCCCATCAAGATCCCCACCATTTGGGTTATACCTTCTTGCTACTAATGTCGAGCAATAGGTACAAAAGCCTGAAGTTCCACACCACCAGGTTCAAGAATAGTTACTTTCCTAGAACTATTAGGTTCTCAAACAGACCTGCACAGGCATAATCCTACATTGGCAATAAAACATTACAGACTGCCTCATGCATTACGGAGGACAAATTTATTGTTATTTCTGCAGATTTTTTTCTTTTGCTACAGAACTTGTGTAATTTTTGAATAATTGATGTATAATTTGTTTTGTGTGTTATCGGAGTGTATATGCCTGCGATGATGCTGCAAATAAGATTTTCATTGTATCTGTACCTCACCAATGTTGTGTGCATATAAAATAAACTTGACTAGACTTTGCTCTGCTCTTATCCTGACGTTCTTTCATTATTTCCTGTTTCTACAGGTGCAGTAGTATCGTTCTTTCAAGTGTTCCCTTTGTTCTTCCTGAAATTGTGCCATTGCATTCAGACCGCTGTAATCTCTTTCAATTCCTCGTGTTTCTTGCTTTGCACCTGAAACTTCAATGCTAGAAACCCACACCCATACGCCATTGTATTGCTCCCCTTTTAATTGATCTCATACGATTCTTTGCTGATCTAAATTGAGGAAAAAATGTCTTCCTTTTAAAGTTAAAGACCATCCACTTCTTCCTCCATTCTCACCTAAATACAAATGCTTTTTGCTGATGTGGACAAGGAATTTGCATTGCAACAATAAATATTTGCCAAATTGGATAAGATTGTCATCTTCTGTTCACCCGTTAAAGCATTGTTACAACCATCCAACCAGGATTGAATTATCATCCTAGATCCCTTGAGATAAAGGCTATCTTTACTACAGATTTAGTTTTGTGTCTTGCTTCATCCACAAAGGATACATATTTTGCCATGGGTGAGGCTAAAGCCCCTGTCCCACTTTCACGACCTAATTGGCGACATCTGCTGAGTTTACCCTTGACTCATACTGGCAGCATGGCCGCCACGAGGTCATAGGAGGTCTTCATAACTCTTCCTCATGCTTGTGAGTGGTCTCCACTCCACTCGTGGTCTCAAGTAGGTCGCGGCGTTTTTTCCAGTCTGATAAAAAAATTCCACGAGTAAAAAAAAATGTTGGCATGTAAAAAATTGATACTTTTTACTCTTAGGTAGGTCGTAGTAGGTTGTGATGGTAGTCGTAGATAGTCCTGGGTAGTTGTAGGTGGTCGTAGGTCAGTAACGGGCCCGAGAAACAAATGCAAACATGACATTTTATCATGTGATCATTTTCCACTCGTAGCTAATCGTAGTTGATCTTAGGTGTGGAGGTCGAGGGGGGGTCGTAGGAGGTCGTGGACCAATGGTCATAGGTCTGTTACTTCGGCGAGTCAACACGACCTTGACATTTTTTTCAACTCGTCTAGGGGCTTCTAAACTCCTGGATTAGATCGTCCAAGTGGGACAGGCCCTGATGGGTTCTTCTCCTTTGTTAAATCTTTCAGCTTTGGGGATATAAAGCCCTTTCTCAGGAGAGGTTGTTACATGGATGGGATTGTTGGTTTGCTTCGCAGCTTGTGATGGTTGAACCTATATTCCTGAGGTACTGTATGTTTTTAGCATGTCCTTGTGCTTACAGTGTGTCAGTGGATCCCTAATTGTGGATGAGCTGAAGATAGAAGCTCATTTGGGAAGATGAATACCTGTCATCCACACACAATACGCGGTCCATGCAATACACACAGGGCCTGGTGCATAAGAATTACTAATGTTGAAGTAGTCTTCAATCCTGTGGTTAATACTTGCTTAATGGATCACTGTGGATGTTGTTTAGAGCCACACTGACGAATTTTGTATGGATGATACCAAACAATGATGCAATGTAATGTCATTATGAAGACCTGGTAGCCTACATATACTAATGTGTTATGTGCACAAAAGTGGCAGCAACACGGATGCCCCATGTTCTTCTGTTCACTTAAAAGTGGTCCTCTGGGTAAAAACGCATCTTGTAACTATTAGGTGGCACAGTGGCGCAGCGGTAGAGTTGCTGCTGTACAGTGCCAGAGACCTGTGTTCAAACCTGATTACGGATGCTGTCTGTAGGGAGTTTGTACATTCTCCCTGTGACCATGTGGGTTTTTCCGGTTTCCTCCCACACTCCAAAGATGTACAGGTTTGTAGGATAGTCAACCTTGGTAAAAATCGTAAAATTGTTCCTAGTGTGCAGGAAAGTGTTAGTGTATGGAGTGACTACTGGTCGGCACAGATTTGGTGGGCCGAAGGTCCTGTTTCCGCGCTATTTCTCTAAAACATTACAGGCGGCAAACTGGAAAACAAGATTTAAGATCAAATTTGGTGGCTGATATTCAGTGTCATCTGCTGAATCCTAAGTATTTGCTTATATTTGTCAATGGCTCACCATTTGACAATCAATCGTTTAAAACTAACAAAAATCAATCTTTAATGTTTACCCTCATTGCATCAAAATGGAACAAATTAAGAAACTTGGGGATATATGCATATGCACACTAACAGTTTCAAATGCTTTAAGCAGATGAATGTTAACAATCCATCAATATGATCTAAAAGACTGACACGATTGTTAGAAAAAAAATCTCTAGTCATACTTTCATAAAATATTAACCAAGATATTTTTTGGCATATTTCCAAGCTGTTCTATAAAATGTCATATTGGGTTTTTAATGTACATTTCAATCAGAGTGCACCATAATAATTCAACTTCTAAAATACAAATTAGTCAATTAGAAGTCAAATCCTTAATATTAGATTTAGCATTAATGGCAATGTTTGATTTACTACTATCAGTTTATTTTTTCAATTAATTCACACAGTACATTAGTCTTTGAGGAGTTGCAGACTTTCTCTTTTCCTTTTTAAATAACAAAAAGACTAAAATATGTCGTCTATTGTGGGTACAATGGCATGCACTTTCATTAGCCCTAGGGGTTAAGATAGTTGGCTTCCATTTGAATTCTGGCAATTGAGGCCAATGTGGGAACCTTGGACCCTACCACATGGAGGTAATTGTGTAGGTAGCAGATGGGGAGCTTGCTGGTGGTGATGTGCATTAGAGGAGTGAGAAGATTGAAAAGATGATGGTGGGGGAGTGTGGATAACGCAGCCTTGCTTCACATCGGTGTGCACTGCAATTATGTATCTCATCTGTAGTTTGGATGATCTTAGCTTGTTCCCTTTAGAGAGACCCAAGGTGCCCAGTCATTCCTTCTCTCAAGAGGTGGCGGGGTAGGAACTTTAATTGGATGGCGAGCACACTACATGTTTTAAGAACAAAATAATATTTTTGGATATTTTTTCTTTACTCTTGGCAATCTGAGAATAGGGTGTTTGATGTAGGAAGGTACTGCATCTCACGCAGTTGCATGGGAAAGGGCCCTTCCGTAATATATATTCATCACCCTGGTCATATCTTGTTGCATTCAGGAACAGCTAATCATAGTCATACAGCATGGAATCAGTCACTTTGACTCAACTCATCCATGTCAGCCAAGATGCATCTCAACTAGTCCGATTAACCTGTTTTTTCACAATCATGAGTCCAGTATCTGCAGTATCTTGTGACACCTGGGGGAAAAGACTATGCAAAAAGTATGTACAAGTACAGTCTTTGAAAATCATCCTGAAACAGTCCCAGAGCCCATTGCCTTTGGGCCACTGATATGTGCTCTTCTAACCGTTTCTAAGACCTGGGATATCTGCAGCTGGCATCTCAAAGCAGTGGAGAGCTAATGCTGAGCAGTTCCTGCAAAATCCTCCAAATTTATTAGCAGACCAAATGGACCAATATTAGTACCCTCTCCCAAGCCAACAACCATAGCACTGAAGCCCTAAATCAGGGGTCGGCAACCTACCGAATGCGGCCCGTAACCCGAAATCATCCATATAACCATATAACAATTACAGCACGGAAACAGGCCCTCTCGCCCTTCCAGTCCGTGCCGACCATTTGTTTTCCCCTAGTCCCATCTACCTGCACTCAGACCATACCCCTCCATTCCCTTCACGTCCATATACCTATCCACTTTAGTCTTAAATGTTAAAATCGATCCTGCCTCCACCACTTCTGCTGGAAGCTGATTCCACGCAGCCACCACCCTCTGAGTAAAGAAGTTCCCCCTCATGTTACCCCTAAACTTCTGTCCCTTAATTCTCATGTCATGCACTCTTGTTTGAATCTTCCCTACCCTCAGTGGGAAAAACGTATCCACGTCAACTCTGTCTATCCCTTTCATCATTTTAAAGACCTCAATCAAGTCCCCCCTTAATCTTCTGTGCTCCAAAGAATAATGACCTAACTTGTTCAACCTTTCTCTGTAACATAGTTGCTGGAACCCTGGCAACATTCTAGTAAATCTCCTCTGTACTCTCTCTATTTTGTTGACATCCTTCCTATAACTAGGCGACCAAAATTGTACACCATACTCCAGAATTGGTCTTACCAATGCCTTGTACAATTTTAACATTACTTCCCCTACTCCTATATTCAATGCTCTGATTTATAAAGGCCAGCACACCAAAGGCTTTCTTTACCACCCTATCTACATGCGATTCCACCTTCAGGGAACTATGCACAGTTATTCCTAGATCCCTCTGTTCCACAGCATTCCTCAATTCCCTACCATTTACCATGTACGTCCTATTTTGATTTGTCCTGCCAAGATGTAGCACTTCACACTTAACAGCATTAAACTCCATCTGCCATCTTTCAGCCCACTTTTCCAAATGGCCCAAATCTCTCTGTAGACTTTGAAAATCTACTTCATTATCCACAACACCACCTATCTTAGTATCATCTGCATACTTACTTATCCAATTTTCCACCCCATCATCCAGATCATTGATGTACATGACAAACAACAGTGGACCCAACACAGATCCCTGAGGCACCCCACTGGCACCCATCCGGTCCGCAGGCGTTTTTTTTTTTCCCATAGTTATCTGGCCCGCAGACTTCTGTCATCTCCGGTACCTCCCGGGCCCGAGGCTGCGACGCCCAGGCGCGGTGACGCAAGGAGGCCTGCGCTGGCGGCCGCAATGTTGGAGCCGCCGAGCAGTGCCGAGCTCTGGCTGTACCGCATCCTGCGCAAAGCCGCCAGTACGGTTGCGCACCCTCTGTGTCTGGGCTTCACTGTCGGGGCTGTTAATAGGCCAGGGACGGGTGAGTGTGAGCATTTGAGCCACCGCCTTCAGGACAGAGCCAAGGCAATGGTCCGAAGGTATGCTATGTTTGCGAGCGCCCGTAACTGGGGGCCAGTGCTCCGGGTCAAAGATACTAGAGGAGCTCCTCTATAATCTTTGCCCCGGGTGACGTCATCTATGTGTACACGTGATAGGTGTGGCCCGTCATTCGCTCAGACATGCGTCCCGGCCCCTATGCAGAACAAGGTTGCCAACTCTTGCCCTATAGAAACGCAGTTCGTGATTGATCACATTAAACATGCTTGATGTTGGACCTGGCTTTCTACTTTCCTTAGACCTGTCATGACATTACCCAGATGGACAGCAAAAGGGCGGAGAGTAGACAGCGTTCCAGGAAACACAACACCTCCCCACTGACTCTTGGGAAGCCCTAGACCATGACCATTCAATGTGGAAAAAAAAATGTCAGAATGGCATTGAGAACCTCAAGTCCATGTGCTGGGAACACACATAGTCATGTCTATAGAAATAGACTACTTCCCCAATTACCCACCTGCCCACCTCACCCTGCACCTCCCCGTCCTTGTTGTAAATTATGTACCTTCCGCGTTGGCTTCATCAGCCACCTAGACCTGGAGTAGAAGTCATCCTCAGACAAAACATATATTAAAATTGCATTCAAAGGGAATTTAATTCCATTTGACAAATATATTTACAGTAAAAATAAATACCTCTGACAAAAGCAATCTTCATCACATTATTGATACAGAGAATTATGAAACAGTTTTTTCTCACGGGTCTTAATTTTGGATTTAAAATGGCAGAAATTATGCAGATTGGCTCCAACTGTTCGAAAAATTCCACACTATAATATCATTGTATTTATATACACCCATCATACCAATTCATTAAATCATATTTGGTTTGAAGTATGTTGACTGTTATGTACAATATGTATATGAAGAATCCATTCCACTCTTATGCTTGGCCATTTTATCTCCTTGCTGTATGTGCAGAAGACGAAGAATTTAACATTTGACGTAATATGAACTTAACAACGTCTGAAGAAAAGTCTTGACCCGAAACGTCAACCATTCCTTCTTTCCAGAGATCCTGCCTATCCCGCTGAGTTACTCCAGCATTTTGTATCTGTCTTCGGTTTAAACCAGCATCTGCAGTTCCTTCCTGCACATTAACTTTACTTGTCCTTTTGTCTTTTTAGTATGTTTATGAAGGCATCTTTAGGTATTTCCACATTGCCGATTTTCCTCATCCTTTTCTTCCCTTCAGCTTGTCTCTTCAGTAGCTTCATTTTTCGAGTTATGTCTCCACCGTACTGAAAACAAGAAGGATTGTGAGTACACACGCAACAAAAAAAGTGGTTGACAATAGGAGGCAAGTTTTTGGCTGCAGGATATGAATGGACTGAACAGGGGCAAATGACATTCAAACCAGAGAAACTGGAAATAATGCATTTGGGGAAGGACAACAAGAAAACAATATGAGAGAACACTGAGAAGTACAAAGGAGCAAAAGTATTTTTGAACCACGGATCCTTCAAGATGACAGGAGTAATTAATGAACTGATCCAAAGAACATGTGGGATGTTTTCATTTACTGGCTATTGGAATTTTTTGAAGATGTAACCAGGAAAATGGACAAGGGAGAGCCAGTGGATGTAGTGTACCTGGACTTTCAGAAAGCATTTGATAAGGTCCCACATAGGAGATTAGTGGGCAAAATTAGGGCACATGGTATTGGGGGTAGAGTGCTGACATGGATAGAGAAGCGGTTGGCAGGCAGGAAACAAAGAGTAGGGATTAACAGGTCCCTTTCAGAATGACAGGCAGTGACTAGTGGGGTACCGCAAGGCTCGGTGCTGGGACCGCAGTTATTTTCAATATACATCAATGATTTGGATGAAGGGATTCAAAGTAACATTAGCAAATTTACAGATGACACAAAGCTGGGTGGCAGTGTGAACTGTGAGGAGGATGCTATGAGAATGCAGGGTGACTTGGACAGGTTGGGGAAGTGGGCAGATGCATGGCAGAGGAAGTTTAATGCGGATAAATGTGAGGTTATCCACTTTGGTAGCAAAAACAGGAAGGCAGATTACTATCTAAATGGCGTCAAGTTTGGAAAAGGGGAAGTACAACGGGATCTGGGGGTCCTTGTACATCAGTCTATGAAAGTAAGCAGGCAAGTACAGCAGGCAGTGAAGAAAGCGAATGGCATGTTGGCCTTTATAACAAGAGGAATCGAATATAGGAGCAAAGAGGTCCTTCTGCAGTTGTACAGAGCCTTAGTGAGACCACATTAGGAGTATTGTGTGCAGTTTTGGTCCCCTAATTTGAGGAAGGACATTCTTGCTATTGAGGGAGTGCAGCATAGGTTTACAAGGTTAATTCCCGGGATGGCGGGACTGTCATATGCTGAGACAATGGAGCAACTGGGCTTGTACACTCTGGAGTTTAGAAGGATGAGAGGGGATCTAAGCCATTTAGAACGGAGGCGAGGATACACTATATCTCACAGAGTGGTGAGTCTGTGGAATTCTCTGCCTCAGAGGGCGGTGGAGGCAGGTTCTCTGGATGATTTCAAGAGAGAGCTAGATAGGGCCCTTGAAAATAGCGGAGTCAGAGGATATGGGGAGAAGGCAGGAACGGGGTGCTGATTGGTGATTATCAGCCATGATTACATTGAATGGCTTGAAGGGCCGAATGGCCTACTCCTGCAACTATTGTCTATTGCATCGAGTATAAGAGGTAATGCGGAAAGTGTATACAAGACTAGTTAAGCCACAGTGCGAGTACTGCACACAATTCTAGTCACCACCCCAGAACAAATATAAGACTGCAAGAGATATTACATTTTCTGGATCTGTTTCCCTTGGAATAGTTTGAGCTGAGATTTAATTTTGACAGATTAAACAATAAGGGAAATGGATAAAGTAAATAGAAAGGACGTATTTCTCTTAACAGTGGGGTGAAAAAAAGCAAATTTAAACTAATTGGTAGAATTAGCAGGGAAAGGAAGAATTTGTTCTACATCCGCAATGTAGTGGAGGCAGAAACCTGCAAGGATCCTGCAAGTTTTTTCTCCACAATAGAACTCTTTACATAATTCAGCGCGAGAGCGCACAGCCAGAAAATTGTTAGTGCAGATTGGCCAATAAATTGTAAACTTCCACAGTCCCATGAGAATGTCACAGTAACTGCAACATAGAAGGGTAAATGTTTACAGTTCCAGATGGAACGGTGTGCATAAACCAGCAATTTTGCTGAGTACTGTAAGCGTACTTATTCCCAGTGGAAGTTAGCTAATCTGAATAGAAATTATTTAAACAGCACAGGTGCCATCCTGTGGCTTTTTGAAGAACTGCAGTCATCTAAATATATATCCAGGAGTTAAACCTTTGCATAAGTGAATAAGTTTAAGTTTATTGCCCAAGTATTCACATACATTGAATTTGTCTTAGTGCTCTACCCGCAAGTGACAACATGACGTACTGTGACAGTTAGGAATAACACATAAAACATTAAACATTAATAATAAATAATAGGAGCAAAGAAGTCTTATTGCAGTTGTACAGGGCCCTAGTGAGACCACACCTGGAGTATTGTGTGCAGTTTTGGTCTCCAAACTTGAGGAAGGACATTCTTCCTGTTGATGGAGTGCAGCGTATATTCACGAGGTTAATTCCCGGGATGGCAGGGACTGTCATATGTTGATAGATTGGAGCGGCTGGGCTTGTATACTCTGGAATTTAGAAGGATGAGGATATCTTATAGAAACATATAAGATTATTAAGGGTTTGGACACGCTAGAGGCAGGAAACATGCGCCCAATGTTGGGGGAGTCCAGAACCAGGGACCATAGTTTAAGAATAAGTGGTAAGCCATTTAGAACGGAGATGAGGAAAAACTTTTTCACACAGTGAGTTGTGAGTGTGTGGAATTCTCTGCCTCAGAGGGCGGTGGAGGCTGGCTCTCTGGACACTTTCATGAGAGAGCTTGATAGGGCTCTTAAAAATAGCGGAGTCGGGATATGGGTAGAAGGCAGGAACGGGGTACTGATTGTGGATGATCAGCCATGAACACATTGAATGGCGGTGCTGGCTCGAAGGGCCGAATGGCCTACTCCTGCTCCTATTGTCTATTGTCTAATAGAGCATTATCGATCAAACGTGAATTACCTAAACTACCAGGGCAAAAGGAGACTAGAGATTTTTGGTTATGCTTTTGTGTTTGTGCAAGCATAATTGTACAATTTTATTGCTCCAATTCCTCCAGTTCAATCCTTTTTTTTAACCTTTCATTGGGGCAGTGCAGTGGTGGAGTTGCTGCCTTACAGTGCCAATTACCTGGATCCTGACTACGGGTGCTTTAGACTTAAGGTAAAGCATGGAGAGGGGCTCTTCGGCCCATCGAGTCCATGCTAACTAGCGATCACCCAGTACACTAGCACTATCCTATACACTAGGGACAATTTACAATTTTTACTGAAGCCATTTAATCTACAAACCTGTATGCCTTTGGAAGGTGGGAGGAAACCCGAATACTTGGAGAAAACCCACACGGTCGCAGGGAGAGCGTACAAATTCCATGTCGTCTGCATGGAGTTTGTTCATGCTCCTTGTGACCAGGTGGGTTTTCTCCGGGTGATCCGGTTTCCTCCAACATTCCAAAGACGTACAGGTTTATAGGTTAATTGGCTTCGGTAAATTGTCAGTAGTGTGTGGGATAGAACTACTGTACGGGTCATCGCTGGTCAATGTGGAATTGGTGGGCTGAGGGCCTGTTCCATGCTATATCTCTAAAGTCTATTTAAATTACACCAAGTTTTCAAATTCTCTTTAGTACATGAAATGTATGTGCCATATTATGGTATTATGATCAGTTATGTACTGCCAGCTGCGCTGTAGGAACTTGTTGAAACACGTATCATGCACCAAGAATGTAACTTACCTTACATCATCATCACAATGCATTGTAACACAATTCTAATATGTAAAAATTAAGAAATATTTCAGAAAAATAAGGTAGACTTGTAGAGTTCAACAGACAAGTGCTTTTATCAATATTTTCACTTATTTCTGAATAGTGTTAAATCCAAAGTGGTGTGGTCATAAGTGATAGGAGCAGAATTAGGCCATTCGGCCCATCAAGTCTGCTCCACCATTCAATCATGCTGACCTATCTCTCCATCCTAACCCTATTCTCCTGCCTTCTCCCCATAACCCCTGACACCCATACTAATCAAAAAGTTATAAAAATATCCATTGACGGCCTCCACAGCCTTCTGTGGCAAAGAATTCCACAGATTCATTACCTTCTGACTAAAGAAATTCCTCCTCATCTCCTTCCTAAAGGAACGTCTTTTAATTTTGAGGCTATGACCTCTAGTCCTAGACTCTCCCACTAGTGGAAACATCCTCTCCACATCCACTCCATCTAAGCCTTTCACTATTCGGTAAGTTTCAATGAGGTCCCCTCTAATCCTAAACTCCAGAGAGTGTGGGAAACAAAATTTACCAATTATCTAATTTTTTATGACACAGAGTGACGAATTAGGAAACAATATTTGCATTACGCAGGCCAAATTGGTTATAACATAAATTTGATTGGGAACTAGAGTACTATTTAAAAGAAATTTTGGAAAATGACAAATATAAACAAAGCTGTTTGCAATTAAAATGGTTTCCATATAACCTCCCCATAGCAATCAGACACTGCTGTCTCTAAAGAACACAAGTTACTACTTTAACCGCAGATGGCCATTAAAATTGACAAGCAATCACTTCTATTGACATTTGTGCAACAATACCCTATTAATGATACATATAGTATTTTAGTATCTTTTGCTTGCAGTAACAATTTTTTTTTGCCATTAAAAATACCTTTACTTTAAAATTTTCCGTGGGAAACAATTTGGCTGTTGCAATTTTTTAAATTTCAAGCCTCAAACCCCCATTCTTCCTCTGACATAACGCCTTCACAATATGATTTTTTATAATAAGTTTCTTAGGAACGCAATGAACGTATTATAGCAGAACAACCTGTGATATTTTGTAACAGATGTGTACTAAATTTTACTCATCACAATTTATAAAAAGATAATTTAGGAATACCAGTAATGATAATTCCATAATTACATTCTTTGAATCACTACAAATCAATTTTAAATTAACAAATACAGTTGAAGCACAATCTACAGTTTTGCAACTGACTGAACATTGAATTGGTACTTTGAAAATACATCTTAATCGAATATAGACTGTTTTTCTTCCACAGGAATAATAAAACTACTTACACATTTTGCCAATACATTTTTTCTCACAGCTTTAATACTGAAAAGGAGAAAAAAACATTCAGAATAAATCTTTGATGTAATGTAACATAAATCTTTGAAAATCTGTGTTAAATAATTCAATCTGTGACATTTTCACATAATTAATGACAGAATCCTGAAATTGGATTTAAAACTAGTTCATCCCCAGGTAGTTACTTAATCAATTAACCAATGTTTGGCAAAGTTATCCTTAATATGTTAGGAATCTGAGCCAATAATATGTCAAAAAGTATTAAGACTGATGATGAAACTTGAATCCGAGGGGTAAAACAGCACTTTATGAACAGTGTTGAACATGTTTCACGGCCTGATGGTTTATTGTCGTCAAGAATTCATGTGAAGTATTTAAAATTCTGAAATTTTGAGATTGCTTCATTAATGAAGTTTAATTATTTTGCACAAAAGCAAAAAATTGTATAAACATAGTGTACAAAAGACACATTTTCATTTTATCAATGAAATTTTAAAATAGTAAATGTAAGTGAATTTCAAAAAAAAACATTTTTAATTTAGTAAATGAAATTCAAAATTAATCAGCAGACACTGGTAATCTGAACAAAAGAGGAAAGTGCATTTTTTAAACTTCTTCCTTCTTCAATGATCAACCTGTTACTGGAGAATAATTCACTAATTCGCCTTTATTTGACAAAAAGGACAAGTGGCAGTAAATACATTTTGTACTCACGTTTCTCGTGCTATGACTTTGCTGCCTATTGCTGCCTGAATGGCGATTTCAAAAAGTTGCTGTGGTATTGTATCCTTTAAACGTTCTGCTATTGCTTTACCAGAAAAATAAGCTTTCTCCCTGAAATAGACATACAAAGAACTCATGAGACAATACAAAATTTAATAACACTGGAAATTAAAAAAATGAAAATACTGGAATTAGTAGGTCAAAAGGCTCCAAAGAGAGAGGATGGGAGATAATGTCTCAGAACTCTTTAAAGAGATGGGATTTTTTTTAAAACAACAAACAATTGTCAAGGATAGAGTAGATCTAGATCGAAAACTACCTTTCCATAATTTTACTGGTCCAATCTGCAGTTAATTTTGTTTGGTGCACAACCAGCAGTCTTGCAATTAATGTTCAAGGGACATTAAATCTGTTGCATACATAGAAACAAAGAAAAATAGGTGCGGGAGTAGGCCATTCAGCCCTTCGAGCCAGCACCAACATTCAATATGATCATGGCTGATCATCTAAAATCAGTACCCCATTCCTGCTTTTTTCCCCATATCCCTTGATTTCTTTATCCAAAATAACTAAATCTAACTCTCGAAAACATCCAGTGAATTGGCCACCACTGCCTTCTGTGGCAGAGAATTCCACAGATTCACGACTCTCTGGCTGAAAAAGTTTTTCCTCATCTTAGTCCTAAATGGCCTACCCCTTATACTTAAACTGTGACCCCTGGTTCTGAACTCCCCCAACATTGGGAAATTTTACCTACATCTAGCCTGACCAATCTATTAAGAACTGTAAATGTTTCTATAAGATAACCTCTCATCCTTCTAAATACCAGTGAATATAAGCCCAGTCGACCCATTCGTTCACCATATGTCAGTCCCGACATCCTGGTAATTACACTGCACTCTCTCAATAGCAATAATGTCCTTCCTCAAATTAGGAGACCAAAATTGCACACAATACTCCAGGTGGGGTCTTACCAGGGCCCTGTAAAACTGCAGTAGGACCTCCTTGCTCCTAAACTCCTCGAAATTCCTCTCGCAAGGAAGGCCAACATGCCATTAGCTTTCTTCATGTACTTGCATGCTTACTTTCAGTGACTGATGTACAAGCACACCCAGGTCTTGTTGCACCTCCCCTCTTTCTAATCTGACACCATTCAGATAATAATCTGCCTTCCTGTTCTTGCCACCAAAGTGGATAACCTCACATTTATATCTCCAACCTATCCAAGTCACCCTGCAGCCTCATAGCATCTGTGAGCTTTACGGGTAACACTAAGGCGAAATAGGCGAGGGTAGGTACGCTGGCCAGCTGCAACTTAAGGATATCAAAAGCTCTTTGGTGCTGTGGATACCAGGACTATGCAGCGTCTTGGTGTGTCAGTTCCTGCAGGGGGGCAGATATATCGCAGAGGTTGGGAATAAATTTCCCCAGGTAAACATAGAAACATAGAAAAATAGGTGCAGGAGTAGGCCATTTGGCCCTTCGAGCCTGCACCGCTATTCAATATGATCATGGCTGATCATCCAACTCAGTATCCTGTACCTGCCTTCTCTCCATACCCATGATCCCTTTAGCCACAAGGGCCACATCTAACTCCCTCTTAAATATAGCCAATGAATTGACCTCAACTACCTTCTGTGGCAGAGAATTCCACAGATTCACCACTCTGTGTGAAAAATTATTTTCTCATCTTGGTCCTAAAAGACTTCCCCCTTATCCTTAAACCGTGACCCCTTGTTCTGGAGTTCCCCAACATCTTCCTGCATCTAGCCTGTCCAACCCCTTAAGAAAGGTAGTTGACCATTCCAAGGAAACTTTGTAGAGTCATAACGTCAGTAGGAGCCGTCATTTCGTTGATAGCAGCAGTCTTCGATGGGTCTGGTCTGAGACCATCACTTGTGAAAACATGTCCGACGTAGGTAACTTCTGGGACCCGAAACTTGCACTTCAGGGGATTGAATTTGAGCTGAATGTCTTTGGCACAGTCCAGCACTTTCTTCAGATTAGCGTCATGCTCAGCCAAGTCGCGCCCATAGACAAGAATGTCATCAACGATAATGGCGCATGGATACCCCGCAAACAGTTGTTCCATCGTGCGCTGGAAAACCTCGCTGGCAGAGTTGATGCCAAAGGGCATTCTCAGGAATTTGTAATGGCCGAAGGGGGTGCCGAACGTAGTAAGGTTGGACGAGTCTGGATTCAGCGGAATCTACCATAATTAACTTTTGGCATCCAGAATGGAGAACACTGATTCGTATTTGAGCAGCAACTTCCTCTACCGTTTGCATAGGGTAGTGCGGGCGTTTGATAGCTGTGTTGAGATCCCTGGGGTTTATGCAGATACGGATTTTTCTTTGTTCAACCACCATGGTGGAAACCCAGTCAGATGGGTCAGTAACTTAAGCAATGACACCCAGGGAGACCATCCGCTTGTGCTTATTGTGTACCCTGTCACGCATGGCATGCAGAACAAGGTGTAATGTAATATTTAACGAATTACCATCAAGCTACATGCAACTTTAGGAAATGCAGTTATTAGTTAGAGTTATAGAACCATACTGCAAAAAGGCCCTTTGACCTAATTTGCCTGTGACGATCAAGATGCCCCTACGCTAGTCACTGCTGCCTGTGTTTGGCCCATATTCCTATAAATCTTTCCTTTCCATGTACATGTACAAATGTCTTTTTAATGATCATGAGACGAATAGATCGGGTAGATGACGCTTGCCCAGAGTTGGTGAATCGACGACCAAAGGACATAGGTTTAAGGTGTAGGGAAAAAGATTTATTAGGAATCCGAGGGGTAACTTTTCCACGTAAAGCGTGGTGGGTGTATTGAACAAGCTGCCAGAGGAGGTAGATGAGGCAGGGACTATCCCAACATTTAAGAAACAGTGTCCAGGTACATGGATAGGACAGGTTTGGAGGGATATAGACCAAACACAGGCAGGTGGTGGTAGTGTAGCTGGGGCATGTTGGCTGGTGTGGGCAAGTTGGGCCGAAGGGCCTGTTTCCACACTGTATCACTCTATGACTAAATGTTGTTCTAGTACCTGCCTCAACTAACTACTCTGGCAGCTCACTCCATATACCCACCATCCACTGTGTGAAAAAGTCACCACTCAGGTTCCTATTAAATCTTTCCCCCCGTCACCCTAAACCTATATCCTGTTTCTTGATTCCCATTCTCTGGGTAAGACAGTGCATTCACCTAACTATTCCTCTCATGATATTATACAACTCAATAAGATGCATCATCAACTTCCTGTGCTAAGGAATAAAGCCCAATCTCTCCTTATAGCTTAGGCACTCAATTCCTGACAATGTCCTCATAAATCTTATCTGCACCCTTTCCATCTTATAACATCCTACATATAGCAAGGTGGCCTTACTCCAGATGAAGCCCCCTCCCAACATCTTGTTTAACTGTAACATAACATTCCAATTAAAACGCTGACTAATGACAGCCAATGTGTTAAAACCCTTCTTGACTACCCTATGGTACCACCTTCAGGGATTAAAATTCACTAAACTGTGATTCAACAAGTGTTGGATATTTTTGTATCCCTTTGGGAGATGTTATGAAACCTAAATTGTTGTTCTGATCTGAATTGCAAAGCACACCCTATAAAATGTGATGCTTTATTAGAATTTCTACATGAATATTCCTCTTTCTTCTGTCGCCTTTCTCTCCTGATGCCTTGTAATTTAAAGACCACTTCAAAAAAAGGTTGTCCATCTTACTGCAGGTACGCCATCTAAATCAGTGAAAATCTATTCAATTTGTTTTCCATTATTCTTGATCGGTATATATTTAGATCCAGAAATCATAGTTTACAATTAAAAAAAAAACAAATGCATAATTGCATCTGTACATCTACAATACGTGACAAACCTGTGCACAACCATTGTGAGTTCCTCCACACATTTTCCATTGAGGTAAATATCCATCTTAATTAGGTCAGCTGCCTGATAACCTGCATCTTCATAGTCAAAACTACAGTATAAAACAATATTTTAAAAACTTGTTTAAATAAATATACATTAGAAAATCATTAATATTTGCAGCCGTAAACCAAACATTTTATTCACAATGTAAAACAATAATATTTTATTCATATTGTGGGAGAGCAGGGAGAACTCAGGTGTTCATGACAATGATGTTGGTTTAAAATGGTGGGTGACACAGGTAGGGTTGATAGGCAGAGTATATTCTCCATGGTAGGGATGTCTAAAACTAGAGAGCACATATTTGGTGGGCTGAAGGTCCTATTTTTATGCTGTACAACTCTGTGACTTAATAAGTGGGAAATGGATTCTTATTTCACTGGCAATTTAAAGTTGTCTATTTACTATTTGCTTTTATTTCAGATTTCTAGCAACAGCATCATTTTGCTGAAATGAAAGTAATATCAGATTTACTATAGATGCTATGCGTGTTGTATTCTTTCCATCAGTGTGATACCATGAAAGGGAGCTGTTGACTAATCAATCCTATCGACGAGCATACAACAGGCCTATACAGTATGAATAGGTAAACACCAGAGGTGAAGAACTTGGGACAAACAATGAAAATGACCTTTGTACTCCCCAGCATGTATGGTATCTCATATCACAAGTAGTTACGATTTATCTCAGGATGTTATATACCATATTTACCACAATCTAATGGGCATATATATATATGAAGAGGTTCATGGAATATTTGGATTGATTAATTAATTCTTTTTTTTTGGTTTAAATAACATTTTGAACTTTTACTATAACCCAAGGTATGATTGTTGAGCACTGCTGCAATTAATTTGATTTAGTTTAGAGATAAGAGAGTGGAAACAGGCACTTCGGCCCACCGGGTCCACGCTGACCATACACTAGTTCTATACTACACACTAGGGACAATTTGCAGAAGCGAATTAACTTACAAACCTGCATGTCCTTGTGGAATGGAGGAAACCAGAGCACCCGGAGAAAACCGATGCAGTTAAGGGGCTGTCCCACTGTGGCGACCTAATCTTTAGAAGAGTTTGCCCTCGACTCAAACTCGCAGCATGGTCGACACGAGGTCACTGGAACTCTCCATCATGCTCGAGGGAAGTTCCCGATTACTCGCGGCCTCAGCGTGGTTGCGGAAATTTTTTCCGCGAGTAAAATGTGGTCGGCATGGTTCTTTTTAACTACAAGTGCAGTGGAGTGGGGTCGCTATTTAGTTACAGGCAGTCGAGGGCAGCCAGAGTAGGCAATCTCCTTTGCTGACCGGGCATTTTGATTGGCTAATTGGAGTTTTCAGGACCCACGAAAACCAACCGGTAGGTAAAATGCTCGTTAAACTTTATTATACTTCTTAAAAGAGTCTCCACTCCTTCTCCCCCTCCGCGCTCTCTAAAGGATTTACCGTAACTGTGCAGCTGTCTTTTACCTTCCTCTTCATCGCGGGTCTAAATTTCAGACAGCGCTCCCCCGCTTTCCCTGGCCCCCGCCTTTGCGTGTGTGTGTGTGTGTGTGTGTGCGCGTGTGTGCGTGTGTGAGTAGCTCGCGGTTTGAACGATGACGGTTGATCCAGCTCGAGCTTTTCCAGGCGAGTGCCCTCGAGCTTGAAGGTTGAAGACATTCTTCTTAACTCGCGGCAGTGGGACAGCCCCTTTACAGAGAGAAAGTACAAACTCTGAGTATCAGCACCCATAGTCAGGATTGGACCTGGGTCTCTGGAGCTGTAAGTCAGCATGCCTACCACCGCATGGCCACATTGCACTCCACTTGACCGCTCTCCACTCCATTCACCCACTCCTCATCCCCACAACCTTCCCTGCATTTATTTCAATTGGCATGCACATCATTTCCTTTCCACTTAACGAATTGTTACTTCCTTGGTTTTTTTGTTTCTACTTTATACAGATAAATTAGATTTTATATATTCCTACCTGGCATATCCTGAAGAAAGAGATTTTAAACTGTCGTAAAAGTCTACCACAATTTCATTTAATGGAAATTGGTATTGCATCATAACTCTCTGTTCATCAATGTAAACCATATTCTTCTGAATTCCTCTTCGATTCTAAATCAAACCAGTAATGAAACATTTAATTCAGTTCAAACAAAGTTTACCTAAAAACATTACCATTTACTTTCACTCATTAAATAGCATGCAGAAAAGATAAAGAAATGTTACATCACAATGAAAATTTAAAAAATGTGTAAAAAGCTGATTGGTGTTACCATTGGTAATATTGCAATGTACTGGTATTTTAAAGTGCAGATGTACTAAATGAAAAGGTATCAGAGAATTCAAATTTCACTCACTGAATTCTAGGGGAACATTTCCTATGTGAGCAGTGATACTAAAACAGAAGTCCATGCATGGTGAAATACTGGGTCACCATTTATTCCTTGGAAATCACAAAATTAATTTGTATGTCTTGTCATTCAACTTCTGCCATGCAGATGTAAAATCTGAGAAATATCTAATGATTTATGGTATTATATCTGGGACACAACTGTAGAATTTAGTAACACTTTCTCATGAAAGGCAATCTCTAATTATTGATTTGTTGATAGACTGGACCTAACTTGGTTGATTTTATACAGTCTAATCTCTAGACTCCTTGCTAAAGAAGCAAGTCCAGTTGTCAATGTTGAGAGTAAATATGTATCTGGCTGAAGCACAGTTTTTCAGTTCTGCTCACCGAGCAGCACGGGCAATTCGCGGGCCATTCTGGCCACAAACTGCGTTCTTCTATACATCTCTTGGGATTCACTCACTTATTGGGTACAATGTCTCACAAGATTCCCATCCATATTATTTTTCCAATAATAAATTAACTTTTCTCTTTCCCTCATCTTTTGAATTGAATTAAAATGGAAAGATGCAACATGGAAATAAGCCCGCCGAGCCCATGCTGACCATTGATCACCTGTTCACACTAGCTCTATATTATTCCACTTTTGCATTCACTCCCTACATACCAAGGGAATTTACAGAGGCCAATCAATCTACAAACCCACATGTCTTTAGGATGTGGGGGAAATCCGGTACCTGGAGGAAGTCCAAGCAGTCACAGGAAGAACATGCAAACTCCACTGAACAGCACCCAAGGTCAGGATCGAACTAGTATCTCTGGAGCTGTGAGATAGCAGCTCCACCAGGATTCTTCTATTCTTCCCCAATCCCTCTTTCATTTATCTACACTCCAAGCTTCTTCCTCTGCCCACTGCTATTTCACCAGGTTCCTAGCAATTGCTTTTGCAATCACCTGATTGGATTTAACACTAATTTCAGCCTCTCAAATTGCTTCCTACATGTGTTTGCAGTAAATCCTGCAGACATTTTAAGACTCCGTCTAAACCAATAAACTCTTCAGGAGAACTAAAGGCACAAGTCGAAAGAGGGCCCAAGAACAGTAGACAGGGCATATGTGCAGGAGATGTGGAGAAAGATCCAGAGGATGTGACCAGTAATATGGACAATGATACTATCTTTAAATGACACCGTACCTTTAACTCTTGCTCATACTGCTATTATCAGAGTATAACAATTGCAAAAGTGGTTCCATTCGCAGGAAGCAACCTGACATTCAACTGGTCATCCCAAAATAATTAGATCTCAGAGAAAAGGACCTCACCAAAGATCAAACATTGTTATTTTAATTTTGCATTTCATCTTTACTATCTTTTGGTATTTGTTAAGGCTACTGTTTACTTCTTGGCTTTATTGTATTCTTGGTTCTATTGTGACATTTGTATGAAGAAATAAACGAAGTTGATCATTGCTTTCCAGCAGATTAATTGTACCTTACAAAGAGATATTATTTTCCCAATGTAATCATCAGGACTGAGGATAGTGCCGATGACTACTGGTTCCAGATATTCTTTAACTTGGTTCCTATCAGGAAAATGGCACGGATTTAAAATTGTAATTTCTTCTTCTCCATATTCCTAAAATAAAAATAATATATTGTATACATTTTCTAATTCTTTGAAAGTATATTATTAATAAAAGTTTAGCTAGTCAGATAATTTCTCAATGGAATCAGACTTCAATGTATTAGGTGCGAAAAGTGATTTAAGATAAAGTACCTTAATTAATTTGCTGGATAATAGAAGAACTGCCTTATATGGAACTGTTGGGGCAGTAAGAATGACTGATGCATTGTACTCTTGTTCCAATCGTTGGTTGAATACCTCCATGTGCAGAAGTCCCAAAAAACCTAACCTGGCAATCAGAATGATTAATTTATCTTCAACTATAGTGTAACATCTACAGTGCTCTCCATAATGTTTGGGACAAAGACCCACATGTTATTTAAGAGGCTTTTACATACTCAATCTCTCCTCATATGACAGCCCTGCCACCTCAGGAGTCAGTCTGGAGAATCTATGTTAACTTTCTCTGCAGCAAGTAGATGATGTTTTTGAAGGGTAAGAAGATCAAAACTGTACACAATAGCTCAAGGATATTTACAACCAACATCCTATAAAATTTCAGTATCATATCTTTACTTCTGTACTCAAACCAATTTGTAGTTAATCTACTATTCTATTTGCCTGCCGTGCTTGCCTTGTTTCCAAAATATGCACCAATCACAATTTAATCACACAAGGTCACACTAAGTTAAATTGTGACCCATGTCATCTATATCCAATGATGTTGAGTTGTTCCTCCCAGTAAAGTACAAAGATCTATAAAATATGAAAAGGGACCATGTACAAACCCAGTCTTTTACTCTTCATAAATCTTAAATACTGTTTTAAATGAATGTTCAAGAAGTATCATATCAGTGGAAGATGTAGAGGCTGATTTTTTTTAAAGTCTGAAAAACAATTAATGCCCTTGGTGCAATAACACTGTTTAATTTAAATTTATCCAAACAATTCTTCATTTCTTAATATTGGTAAGCACATTATACCGAAATAAATGCTAGAGACATCCTTTGCTGAGTCTCATAGCCCTGTCCCACGGTACAAGTTCATTCCAAGAGCTCTCAAGAATTTAAAAAAAAAATCAAACTCATGGTAAGCACGGAGAATGAATGTAGCGGACACATTGGAGCTCGGGGACGTCTCTTAGCGGCTCGTACCGCTAACGGCAGGTACTCGGGAAGACTTACTAACGGCAGGTAAGCAGGGGAAGACTCGTGAAGATTTTTCAACATGTTGAAAAATGTCCATGAGAGCCCCGAGTACCAACGAGTGGCCATTGCCGTAAATCTTCGAGTTCAAATCAGGGCAAACTCGGGAGAGCTCTTGGAATGAACTCGTACAGGAGTGTGGGACAGGGCTTTTAGTTCAATACGTACTGAGAAGAACAGTATTGAAATAAAAATGATGAAAAGCCAAAAATTAATGTAACAATCTTCCCACTTACCTCCAGCCAGCCCCCAGGGCTGGACTGCTATCTCGGTGAACTGTCACACTGGAATCATTCAGTGTCAACTTCTCCACTGCTTTCCTTAAGTTGGTATACTCAGATTGGTCAATAGGGTACATTCCTTGGAAATTAAACCATTAAAAGGATCAGAATACTAAACTCATTACTGCATTCAAATTGACGAGAATGTACAAGGTATGTTTGTGGATGGCACTAAAATAGGTGGTATCGCAGACAATGAAGATGGTTATCACGAATTACAGCTGGGCAAGTGGGCTGATGAATGGCAAACGAGGTTTATTTCAAATAAGTGTGAGGTGTGACTTTTTTGGAGCTCAAACCTGAGCAGGGCCTTAAATGTGAATGGTAGGGTTCTGGGGAATGCTGTGGGATCTAGGAGTATGTACACAGTTCCTTAAAAGTGATGTCACAAGTAGATAGTGTGGTGAAGGGGGATTTTGGCACACTGGCCTTCATCAATCAGGGAAATTAGTCAAGAAGTTTGGGGCATCATGTTCCACTCGAAATTAACGGTTGCCCGGGTGCCATTGACCACCCAAAGTGCCGCCGGGAAACCTAAACGCCGAGTCATTTTGCCCGGCTTGGCACTGCAGATACTGGTTTATACCAAAGATAGACACAAAAAACTGGAGTAACTCCGCGGGTCAGGCAGCATCTCTGGAGAAAAGGAACGTGAGGTTTTGTGTCGACGGAGGCTGTATTGCGGGGCAAAGATACTAGGTGCGTGGTGACGAAGGGACGGGGCGAATGACGCGTCCCGAACAGCGGCAGCAGCGGCTCCACCTCTCCACCTCCCACACGCCCTGATAGCGGCCGCTGCCTGCCACTCCGCCAACGGCGATTTCAAAACAAACCCTCCCGCACGCCAAGGGCAGGAGGGAGGAGGGAGGGAGGGGGAGGCCTCCTTCCGCCGTCTGAAGCAGCTGCACCAAAGATCCTATAGCTATAGGATCTTTGAGCTGCACCACTCAGCCCCGCACCTAGCCATTGGCTGATGGAGGAGGGGAGGCGGTGGCGAGGAGATCCCAACCGCCTCCCCCTTTGGTGGTGGACAGGGATGGCCAAGGCAGCGGGGCATTGTTGTCCGAAGAGCGCTGACCTTCCTTCCTCCCCACCTCCCCTCTCTCCCTCTCTCTTGTAACAGTCTGAAGAAGGGTCTCGACCAGAAACCTTGCCTATTTCCTTCGCTCCATAGATGCTGCCTCACCCGCTGAGTTTCTCCAGCATTTTTGCCTATCCCCATTCATCCTGTACTGATCCCCCCCATTCAACACCACTGACACCCCCCGTGCTCTCCCCTCACAATTTTACATACCAACACGTACTAATTCACCTGCCTCAATCCATCCATTCCGCATCGATTGCCTTCTCAACCCCCCCCCGCCATCTATGCACCCGCACAGATTCACACCCCCCCCCCCCCCCCCCTCACTCATTCTGCCCCTTCCCCAGGTACTTTCCCAAGCAACTGAAGGAGATTTTCCCGACAGCTCTCTTCTCTCACTTCCATCCATGGACCTCAGCAGCCCTTCCAGGTTTCACCTACCTCTTCAAATCATGGTTGCTAACCATTACAATTACATTACAACCTACCTCCTGGTTGCTAACCATTACAATTTTCCTTCCCATTCCCACAACGATCTTTCTGTCCAATGCCAGAGTGAAGCCACATGCAAATTAGTGGAACAGCACCTCATATTCCACTTGGATAGCTTACAACCCAACGGTACGAGCATTGAATTATCCTATTTCAAGCAATATCCTCTCTTTCCCTCACTAGCCCGCGGTGCACACACATTCCGTCCACACTGCTCCTTTCCTCTCCACTGTACGTTCAACTCCCATCCCGAAGTCTCATATTCCCCTTTTATCCTCCCTCTTTTCCCTCTCCCCTTCCACCCATATCCGCTGCCTCTGGCTTTATATGTCACTAGATTTCTCTGCCAATCACCCCCCCCCCCCCCCCCCCCGCCCAAACAAATAATTTAATGACCTACATATTTGATTATATTCTTAATAATTGATCTTTTCAAAAATGTAATCACAATAATCCTGTACTATGTTTTGAGTTTATTTTATTATTTTGATGTCTCTGTTAAATGGGGTCCATCCTAAATACCGTACAGTACAGTATTTTTGACCATCAGATATTAATGTAAAGTCCTGGGGTTAAATATACTGGGGTAGAACATCCACTGGTTTAAGATTGCTGACTAACCAACTGCTTTGCTATTTGTTTCAACATGGCTGCAGTACTTCAGAGTGGCATTCCCAGAAATGTTTGAGGTGGGTGAGGTGCTGCCCCCTGCTGAACATTCAATAACACTACAGCCCAGTTAAAAAAATGTTTGAAAATAATAATTTAACATTGAAAAATATTATCAAATACATAAATAACTATCTGTCTCTTTAAGGGGCAAGAAAAGCTACGGATTCTAATATGAAAAATATTCTAAGATAAGGGGGAAACTAACTCCCAGTCGCTTCCTGGTGGGGACGCGACTATTCTCCAAGTCGAGTCCTCGCCCCCCCACCTTGTGGCCTACCTCCTGGATTGGAGCGGCCTTTCCTGCCGGGGACCGGGAACCGGACCAGAGTTGCAACAGCAGCGGCGCAGCGCTGGAGTCCCCACGGAGCGGGCGATGCCTACCTGGATCGCCATTTGGAGCTCCGGAGCGTTGGGCCGCTGCTCCAACATCATGGAGCTCTGGTTTTAGGGAGAGCTTCCAACGCGGGCGGCGCTGAACTCCATGGAGTCCCGGGGCCCTTTGCCGAGGACCTCCAGCATTGCATCTCCACCCGGCGCGGCCTGCGGACTTTGGGAGCCACGGACTCCGGTAGGAGGGGGCCGACTCGAGGTCCAGGCCACTGAGGATGCCCCCCAGCCCCGATGTCGGACTTACAATACCCCAGCGAGCGGGCCTGAACATCGGGCCGCCCGTAGCGGCGACAGCGGAGGGCTCGGGGAGGCCCTGACCATGGGTGAACAGTGGGGAACATTGGGAAGAGACTGACTTTGGTGCCTTCCCTCACAGTGGGAAACTTTGATCCTGCTCTGAGGGGATGTTTTATGTTGAACTTCTAGCTACTCTGTGTTGTGTTCTTTATTTTTTTTCCTGTACGGCTGTATGGTGATTTCATTTCACGGTGCCAATTGGCACACGTGACAAATAAAATGTATCTGTATCTGTAGTTGATTTTTCTTAACCGAAATGCAGAAATACCACGTTCCTTACCTGCAAAGACCATTGGTTTGGCAGGTTTGAACCCAGCCAGTGGCACCACAGGTTGATTCTGTAAATAAAGGGTGTCTCCAATCTGTGCTTCCTTCACCTCCTTCATTCCAGCTATCAAGTAACCCACTTGTCCAGCACACCTTTAAGTTACAGAAAGCATGATTACATTGCTGTGGATCTGGCAACTGGGCTGTAATGTTCAGCGAGAATTACATTCCTGAACAGCTACTCAGGTGAGCCTATACTGTAGAAAGTGTAATCTTTCAGATCCGACTGCACAGGGATGATGGTCCTTCTGCTCTTTCAGGTAAATTTGATACAATGGTAGCTTTACAAAAAGAATCAAGAGAATTGACCTCTCTGTCCTGGCCAATTCTAATGCCAATGTAGACAGGTACATGGATAGGAAAAGTTTAACTGTTATCTTCACAAGAAATAATTATCTGGTAATTATTACATTAATATCTATGGTAACACTAATATTCATACATTACCACAGCAACATTATAGAAGTATTTCATTGAATATACTGTGTCTTACAACATCTCAAGGTTGTGGGAAGCACTACATAATGCAAGTCATTTTTTTAAAATTACTAACATAATATTTATGAACATGAAATTGAATTCCTTACAGCCTTTCTACTGGGTACTGATCGGGCCTTAGGATTCCGACTTCATTAACTTCATACACTTTCTTGGTGTAAGATGACATTATTTTGTCCCCCTTTTGCACCAATCCATCAAAGAGAGCAATGCTGGCTATAACTCCTCTATAATGGTCATAGGTGGAGTCGAACACCAAAGCTCTCATTGGATCTGAAATGATTGCACGAGGCCTGAAATGAGAAAGTACTTTGTAATTACTTTATTCTGACAATTTTAATTCAGATGCTAAAAAAAAGAAACAAATTTTAAACAAAAATATAACAATGACAGAGGTTAAAAACAGCTTAACAGCAGACTGAGACCAAGGTTCTCATGGTGTGGTTAAACCACACCACACATTAGATCATCTGATAAATTATGACATAGATTTTGCATTCAGCAGCAAATAAATGATTATTGCCATAAACCTGGTGTAAAGATACCCAGAAAAGAAAATTTGCAGGTTCTGGGTGCTCAGGTCATCTTCTCCAATGTCAGTTTCAGTTGAAAGCTTTTTACAAATTAACTGTGCTATCCAGCAACAGCAGACATGCTAATCAGCAAATCAAATTAAAGAATGCTCACTGTGAGACAAGCAAGGAATACAAAGATCCCAGAGCGAACAGAGAAGATTGATTTTTTAAATTAAGTCCCCCATTTTTATTTTTTGCGTGGGGTTATGAGACTCCAAGTAGTTTTTTTAGGGAGTGGTCAACAAGACAGTTCAATGATGATTATGACAATTAAAAGCTCACTTATTCCTGACTGAACTAGACCGTTTCATGCAAGGATAGTATAAAAGTAGATGAAATTCACAACACGTAATTCCATCTGCGCACATTCTGGAGCAGTAGGGTGCGACTGTCAATAGCTTTTGGATTGCTGCCTTTGTGGAAATGTGGGCTCCAAAGGCTGCTGTCAGACCTAAACAGTAATAACTACAAATTCTAATAGTTTTGCTATGATTATGACTGGAAGCTGTTACAGTCATAGTGATCAATAAGGTACATAATCTGCTGAAATATCTGCTCAAATTTACAGCGCTATCAAAATGTAGTTTCTTTTCCATTTCAAGAAAATGGCACATTTACTCAATACATTCACAATTTAATGGATGTGAATCAATGCACTTGAAATTATGTTTTGAATTAAATTCTGTACATTTGGGGTGAGACTGTAAGAGTTGCAGTTATTGCCTATCTCTGTAATCTTTCTTGAACTGAAGTTTGCAGAGTCAATCAATAACTATATAAAATGTTCTTCAAATACATGGAGTAATTAAGAACAAGAATCTACGTTGATATGGTTACTCACTGTCGTGTGTTATAGGTGTTTTATAACAAATGTTCTGCTGTATACATTAATAATACAACAGACTTCAACTCAAACAAACCAGGTTTCAGTTTATTTAGTTTACTGTAATTTGACATGAGGTTTGAGAGAGCACATGGGCACGGAACTAGAAAATGCCATTTTGATTCTAAAATATTTCTGTGCATTCATTCATCAAAAGCTGTATAATTGTAACAACACCATTTGCCATTATATTGATGTTAGAATAATTATGTTAGAATGTTATGCTTCATCTACTCAGAAAGTTTAACATTTTTATATTTCTCTTGTTCATTACGTGACAAAGAGCAAATCAATTTGTTTTCTCCATGTTCGCAAACCTCTGCTTAACATCAATATTATAAGTACTAATATGTTAGTTTTACTCCCACAGTGGTCATCCATTGCCCGACCTCTGCAAATCAATATGACGCCTCCATTCAATATTGTGTTTTCATCATCAGCCAAGAACAACAGCTCTATCACGTTTGACTGAAGGCAGATGTAAGGCATATATGCCATCACAATATATCATTGAGGTCATTCCACACATTTCTGAAACATGTTTATCAACCAACTTTGCTGATTTTTAAGAACCATGATGACATTAAAATCAACCCTCACTGACAGTCAGAGGTTATGGGGAGAAGACAGGAGAATGGGGTTAGGAGGAGAGTATAGATCAGCCATGACTGAATGGCAGAGTAGATGATGGGTCAAAAAAATGGCCTAATATTACTCCTATTCCTTATGACCTTATGATTTTTACAATCGGCATGTAGCCATTCTGGTAATTCACGTTTGATCGATAATGCTTTATTTGACAATAGACAATAGGTGCAGGAGTAGGTCATTCGGCCCTTCGAGCCAGCACCGCCATTCAATGTGATCCTGGCTGATCATCCCCAATCAGTACCCCGTTCCTGCCTTCTCCCCATATCCCCCGACTCCGCTATTTTTAAGAGCCCTATCTAGCTCTTTCTTGAAAGTATCCAGAGAACCGGCCTCCACCGCCCTCTGAGGCAGAGAATTCCACAGACTCACAACTCTCTGTGAGAAAAAGTGTTCCCTTGTCTACGTTCTAAATGGCTTACTCTTTATTCTTAAACTGTGACCCCTGGTTCTGGACTCACCCAACATCGGGAACATGTTTCCTGCCTCTAGCGTGTCCAAACCCCTAACAATCTCATATGTTTCAATGAGATACCCTCTCATCCTTCTAAACTCCAGAGTGTACAAGCCCAGCCGCTCCATTCTCTCAGCATGTGACAGTCCCGCCATCCCGGGAATCAACCTTGTAAACCTACGTTGCACTCCCTCAATAGCAAGAATGTCCTTCCTCAAATTAGGGGACCATAACTGCACACAATACTCCTAATGTGGTCTCACTAGGGCTCTGTACAACTGCAGAAGGACCTCTTTGCTCCTATATTCGACTCGTCTTATTATAAAGGCCAACATGCCATTCGCTTTCTTCACTGCCTGCTGTACCTCCATGCTTACTTTCATAGACTGATGAACAAGGACTCCCAGATCCCATTGTACCTCCCCCAACTTGACGCCATTTAGATAGTAATCTGCCTTCCTGTTTTTGATACCAAAGTGGATAACCTCACATTTATCCACATTAAACTTCATCTGCCATGCATCTGCCCACTCCCCCTACCAGTCCAAGTCACCCTGTATTCTCATAGCATCCTCCTCACAGTTCACACTGTCACCCAGCTTTGTGTCATCTGCAAATTTGCTTATGTTACTTTGAATCCCTTCAACCAAATCATTGATGTATATTGTAAATAGCTGCGGTCCCAGCACCGAGCCCTGCGGTACCCAAAGATCCTATAGCGGAGCAAGATAGGCCACTCCTGCGAAATGCAATGGGCTGACGTGTAGTACGCAACGGAGAGGAACATGGGCATTTTTTTCGTCCATTTCAGTAACTGGAACCTACCCGACCCGACCCGACTCGCAGTGTAATCATATGGTTATATGGTAATCAACGTGGCGGGGGGGACAGTTTGTGTGTGTGTGTGATATAGGGCTAGATTCATAATTCTGTTAGTTCATAATTCTGTTAATACTTGTTAAAGAATAAAATTTGACTGGTAATTTTCTTTTTTAAATCATTTCTTTTTAATGGCTCATAAGCTGTGTTTGTGTTGATTTTATAGTTACCGGAACCTACCCGACCCGACCCGACTCGCAATGTAATCAACGTTGCAGGGCAACAGTTTGTGTGTGTGTGTGATATAGGGTTAGATTCATAATTCTGTTAATTCTTGTTAAAGAATGAAATGTTTATAAATTTTGATTCTGGTAATTTTCTTTTTTAATGTTTTTCAAACCATTTCTGTTTAAATGGCTCATATGCTGTGTTTGAGTTGATTTTGTTGAGTTGACACTTGCATTCTGTAATTCATTCATCTAATCACACTGTTCACAACTGCAGTAATTGCAGGGGTTATCTAATTTAAGTATTTCACAAAATTAAATGAACTTTATTTCAGACTAAACAAGGGACAACATTAAATAAAAAAACATTGTAAACCTCCCCGCTGATCCGGGCCAGACTCCCCGCCGGGACAAAACCTCAGCACCGAGTCGGGACTCAGCCCCGCGACTGGCCGTTCCGCTGGGACTCAGACCCGCATCGGGCCACTCTGCTGGGACTGGGACTCAGACCCGTGTCGGGCCGCTCCGCTGGGACTCAGACCCGTGTCGGGCCGCTCCGCTGGGACTGGGAGGCGGAAGTAAGATAGTGGAGCAAGATGGCGGAGGCTGGTTGCTGAAATGGGTCCTGTAATTACCCACGAATCTGCCCATGACTGTACTACGTGTTTTTCGTGGGAGTAGGGCATCTTGCTCCGCTATAGGATCTTTGGCAGGCTTTGGTATCCCACTAGTCATTGCCTGCCATTCTGAAAGGGACCCGTTAATCCTGACTCTTTGTTTCTTGTCTGCCAACCAATTTCCTATCCACGTCCAGGGAGGTACCACTTGGTCGGTGGGGCCGTTTCAAGCCGGCAGCCCTGCCAGCAGCGTGTTAGTTCTTTCTACTTTTTTAGTTTTTTTAGTATGTCCTAATGTATGTTTTTAATGTTTCTTTGTGTGTCTTGTGTGGGGGGTGGTATGGGGGTTAAGGGGGAAACCGTTTTGTTCGCCTCCTCCACGGAGAGGCGACTTGTTCCATGTCGCCTCCCCCGTGGCTTAACATCGAGGATCGGTGCGGCCTTTCTCAGAGACGCACCCGGGGCTTCAGCCGCTTTCGTCGCGGAGCGAGCGAGCCCTCGCCAGGGGTCGCCGGAGGGAAGCACTCTGTTCCTTGGCCCGTGGCAGCCTGAAGCCGCGGTCTGCGGAGCTCCATCTGGCGCAGCGTCCGCAGCCTGGGATCCCTTGTTGGGGACCCGGGAGGAGAGGAGCTCCAACCACCGTCCTGCGGCCTACATCATCCAGAAGCCGCGGGCAGCGGTGCTTCCGGCTGGCGCGGCGTCCGGAGCCTGGGATCCCTCGTTGGGGATCCCGGAGAAGAGCTCCGACCGCCGGCCTGCATCCTACTTCTAACCGCGGACGCGGCGTGGACTTACCATCAGGAGTGGGGTCCCTCGCCAGGGACCCCTGGAGAGGAGCTCCGACCGCCGGCCCTGCGGTCTGTGGTGCTTCCGGCTGCGGGGACTTTAGATCTTCGACCGCCATCCTGCGGCCTACACCAACCTGAAGCCGCGGTCTATGGTAGGGAAGCACTGATTCAGGATTTACCTGGACTTTACCTTGGCTACACATCTGGACGCCCGCAGCGGCGACTGCGGAGGGTTGAGGTCCTGACTACGGGGGAAATGGAGGAGGACTGGCCAAATTTTGTGCCTTCCACCACAGTGATGAATGCTGTGGTGGATGTTTATGTTAAATTTTTATTGTGTTTTTGTATGTTCTTTTTTCATTGTACCACTGCTGGCAAATTCATTTAACTTGCACTTTATGTGCAAGTGACGAATAAAACTGATTGATTGATTGATTGATGTCAGCGCACTACCCCCAATACCATGTGCCCTAATTTTGCCCACTAATCTCCTATGTGGGACTTATCAAATGCTTTCTGAAAGTCCAGGTACACTACATCCACTGGCTCTCCCTTGTCCATTTTCCTAGTTACATCTTCAAAAAATTCCAGAAGATTAGCCAAGAATGATTTCCCCTTTGTAAATCCATGCTGACTCGGACCGATCCTCCGATTTAGAGGATAACCGAAGCATATTATTAATATCAGTAATGTGCTAATTTAAGTCATACTTACGGTGGAATCTTTTCAACAACTGCTTCCAAAACTCGATCTATATTTGTTCCTAGTTTAGCTGAAATCTGTAAGAATTAAAGTATTCAGTAAAGATACTACAAACCCCTTTCAGAATTCCTGAACTCAGCTTCACCTTGCTGTATCAAATTCCTTCGTTTTTAAATGGAGTCAACTGGAGTCTGCAGCTATTTTTGCAAGATGGATTAAGGTACACTTCATGGAGCAAAACAAATCCTGACCCCTATTTTAGCTCAGGCACTGCAATATGGGCAATGGTGTTGACTTTCAATATCAATAATTATATACTGTCACTGTTAAACTAAATTGCAGGCTTGGCAGGATAAAATGAAATCTATTTTGAAATGCCTAAGCAAAACAACATCTTATATGTGGAAATGTCTAGGTTACAAAGCATTATGACTGATACCATCTTACATTTGTTTAGATAACACTAGGAATAAATAAATGTCTGAATGTATCTGTTGTTCTATATAAAGAAACAGACTTGCTCTGTAAATAAAATGAAAACCACTGATCAATGGGATGTGTTCCACGCATTGCTGCTAAACAGCTACAATAAATGTTGAAACATTCAGGCACCTTGAGGCTAACTTTTAAATGTTTTTCACTGGGTAGGGTCATTGAACAACAAGACAAAAGAAAAAGAGCTAGATTCGTACCCTGATACATTCTTCTTTAGGAATATCAAAGACCTTTTCAATCTGTTTTTCAACCCTGTCAGGGTTTGCATGCTTGAGGTCAATCTGCAGAGATAATAATACAAATATTTGCCTTGGGTCGAGAACAAAAGCAAGTGGCTACCATTTTATTACATTTGGAAATATTAATGGAAAATATGACACCGCATTTTAAATAAAAACAAACATAAAGGGAAAAATATAAACTTTCCTTGTTTATCACTGGAATTATCATCAGCTGCGATTCAAAGGCAAGGAAGAAGTTTGCCACAGTCTGTGCTTGAATACCCTGAGGGGAAAAAATACAATTAAAATGGATCCTGAATGGGAAGACAGGGTAAATATTGACATGTTTCCAAAGGATGTTATTACTAGTTTAGCAGGTAGTTGTTTGAATCTGAGGTGCATAGGAACTTGTTTTCACCTAAGATGGCGAATCTCCTGAATTTTCTACCCAGTGTGGTCGGGGGGGGGGTTATTGAAGGTTATATCATTGGATTTATTTAAATAGATAAATTATTAAAATATCAGGGAATTAGGGACTATGGGGAACTGACAGAGATGAGGCCTGTTACATATCAGCCATTAATGGTGGGACAGACTTGAGGGGTCAAGTGACCTATTCCTGTTCTTATTTTCTTATGCCTTAAATCAATGCACTGTACAAAATAACATGTTCCAAGACAGCAGGTGGTCGAAGCAACTTTTTGTTAAAAAGTAAAGTCTCAGCAAAGTCAAATATTCTCCAAACTCATCTACCGTCTGAAGAAGAGTCGTGACCCGAAACATCACGTTCTCTAGAGATGCTGCCTGTCCAGCAGTTACTCCAGCATTTTGTGCCTTTATTAATAAACCAGCATCTGCAGTTTCTTGATTCTTCATCTACAGTAATGCTTGTTAAACAAAAATTGCAACTACGATAGTGTAGTTTAAGAAGCTTTTTGATAGGCACATGGAAGTGCAGGGAACAGAAGGATATAGATCATGAACATATGAAATTAGTTTAACTTGGCATCATGTTTTGTACAAATATTGTGAGGCGAAGGGGCCATTCCTATGGATCTTGTGTATTCCTATGTATATGTTCTATGTCTAAAATTCTCACATTGGCATATATTGATGTAAAGGACATTTTGTGCACTGTACCAATGTGAGTGTAATAAATATACAAGCTCAATCAGATCAATTTACCTCATTGGCATCTACTATCAAGAGAACACCCTGACAAGCAGACAATGATCGAGAAACTTCATAGCTGAAATCCACGTGACCCTGCAGAAAACAAATACTTTTTGAGTAAAGATACATTTTAGAATGAAAATGTATATATTTTATAATAACAAACAATTGCATAAAGCACGTATCTAAATGCAGAAAACCCAAGCCAATATAACTTTACCAATATGCCACCAGTCCTAAATACAAGAATCCACTGAAGCTCAGAGTATGCATCTCCCAACTGGAAATATGGCAAAGGATTTCAATTAATTTAAAGTAATCAGTTATCTGAAGATCCCGAGTCTACGTGGAATAATAGAGCATTGGAAATAGGGAGTGTGTGTGAATTTCTTGGCACCTGTGAACCACAGGACAGACCCAGCCACAAACGTGAACTTTGATGGACCACCTTGAGATCAAATATTTATTGTCTTTGCCTTAAGCAGAGGAGCTGATTATATCAAAGAGGGTATTTGCAAACTTACGGGTGTGTCGATCAGGTTTAGGAGGTAGGTTCTTCCTGCATGATTGTAAAAGAGAGTTGCTGTCTGTGCTTTCACTGTAATACCTCGTTCTCGTTCCACTTGCAGTTTATCTAGTACTTGTTTGTTGTGTTCAGTCTTGATAATTGCCCCTAAAAATGCATCATTTAAAATGTTAAGACATGGATTTTTGTTTCTTTCATCTTACCGTCTTCAAATGCTATACTATTGAAAAAGTAAGTTGAAATTGTTATTTACAAGTAGACACATTTCAAAGGGAAAAATAAGTCTATTATGAACAAACAGCTACACACGAGAGGCTAAAGGATCCAAACATTGCCTATCCATTCCCCCCACAGATTTGATCAATTACTGGAGCATGTTGTGTTTAAAACAGCAGCTAAAGTACATTTCTAGATGCAGTAAACCTAAGCCAATACATAATGTTAGGGTCTTGACCCGAAGGAGGCCCACAGGAGCCGTTGGAAGAGGAGGAGGGGGAGGAGCGACACCCGACCGGTAAGGTTAAAAATCAAGCGCGGGGCTTGTTTTTTCAGAGGCCCACAGGAGCCGTTGGAAGAGGAGGAGGGGGAGGAGCGACACCCGACCGATAAGGTTAAAAATCAAGCACGGGGCTTGTTTTTTCAGAGGCCCACAGGAGCCGTTGGAAGAGGAGGAGGGGGAGGAGCGACACCCGACCGGTAAGGTTAAAAATCAAGCGCGGGGCTTGTTTTTTCAGAGGCCCACAGGAGCCGTTGGAAGAGGAGGAGGGGGAGGAGCGACACCCGACCGGTAAGGTTAAAAATCAAGCGCGGGCTTGTTTTTACCTAAATCCATAACATTCCATTTGGAGAAGTGGGTTTTTTTGAGGAAGCCGCTGATTGGTGGGAAGTGGACTAGGGTAAGCAGCTGATTGGCAGTCAGATTCCAGCAGTTTGTTGTGTACTTTGTATTGTGTTGATATTGTATCCTGTGTAAGGGGGCAGTATGAAGGCAAGGGCAGTGTACTGTTCTGGATATCAGATGTGGGAGGTCAGGGAATCTGATAGCCCTCCAGACATCCACATCTGCGCCAGGTGTGTTGAGATGGGGCTCCTAAAGGACTGTGTTAGGAACCTGGAGCAGCAGCTCGATGACCCCCGTCTGGTCAGGGAGAGTGAGGAGGTAATAGAGAGGAGCTACAGGGAGGTAGTCACTCCCAGACCACAGGAGGCAGACAAGTGGGTCACAGTTAGGAAGGGCAAGGGGCAGAGGCAGGGGCTAGAGAGTACCCCTGTGACCGTACACCTGGAAAATAGGTACTCGGGTTTGAGTACGATTGGAGGGGACAGCGTAGCTGGGGGCAGCAACAGCGGCCGGGCCTCCGGCACAGAGACCGGCCCTGATGCTCAGAAGGGTAGCAAAAAGAGGGCAATTGTAATAGGGGACTCTATAGTTAGGGGGTCGGATAGGCGATTCTGTGGACGCAGTCGGGGGACCAGGATGGTAGTTTGCCTCCCTGGTGCCAGGGTCTCGCATGTGTCAGAACGTGTCCAAAAGATTCTGATAAGGGAGGGAGAGGAGCCTGATGTTGTGGTACACATAGGTACCAATGACATAGGCAGAAAAGGTGACGAGGTCCTGAAGGGAGAATTTAGGGAGTTGGGGGGAAAGTTAAGGAGAAGGACCAAAAGGGTAACGATTTCAGGATTACTGCCTGTGCCGCGTGACAGTGAGAGTAGGAATGATATGAGGTGGAGGATAAATGCGTGGCTGAGGGACTGGTGCAGTGGGCGGGGATTCAAGTTCCTTGATCACTGGGACCTCTTTTGGGGAAGGCATGATCTGTACACAAAGGACGGGTTGCACTTGAACCCGAGGGAGACCAATATCCTGGCAGGGAGATTTGCAAAGACTACTGGGGAGACTTTAAACTAGAAAGGCTGGGGGGAGGGACTCGGGTAGGGGGGGCTAGGGGTCAGGGTGTGGGGCAAGAGGCAGAGAAGGGAAGCACTCGGATCCAAAATGTAGGCGAGAAAGATGAAAAAGATAATAGACAGAGAATAAGGGACGGTGGGTTTCTAAAATGTGTATATTTTAATGCTAGGAGCATTGTAAGTAAGGTGGATGAACTTAGAGCCTCGAATGACACCTGGAAATATGATGTTGTGGCAATCAGTGAAACATGGTTGCGGGAGGGCTGTGATTGGAAACTAAATATTCCAGGATTTCGTTGCTTCAGGTGTGATAGAATTGGAAGGACCAGAGGGGGAGGTGTTGCATTGCTTGTCAGAGAAGATATTACAGCAGTGCTTTGGCAGAATAGATTAGAGAGGGCTCGTCTAGGGAGGCTATTTGGGTGGAACTGAGAAGTGGGAACGGTGTAGCAACACTTTTAGGGGTGTATTATAGACCGCCAAATGGGGAGCGAGAATTGGAAGAGCAAATATGTAAGGAGATAGCAGATATTAGTAGTAAGCACAAGGTAGTGATTGTGGGAGATTTCAATTTTCCAAAAATAGACTGGGAAACACATTCTGTAAATGGGCTGGATGGTTTGGAGTTTGTAAAATGTGTGCAGGATAGTTTTTTGCAGCAGTACATAGAGGTATCGACCAGAGAAGGGGCAGTGCTGGACCTCCTGTTAGGAATGAGGCAGGTCAGGTGACGGAGGTATGCGTTGGTGAGCACTTCGGGACCAGTGATCACAATACCATTAGTTTCAATATAATTATGGAGAGAGTCAGAACTGGACCTAGGGTGGAGATTTTTGATTGGAGAAAGGCTAACTTTGAGGGAATGCGTAAGGATTTTAAAGGAGTGAATTGGGACACTTTGTTTCATGGGAAGGATGTAGAAGAGAAATGGAGGACATTTAAAGGGGAAATTGTAAGAGTACAGAATCTTTATGTCCCTGTTAGGTTGAAAGGAAATAGTAAAAATTGGAAAGAGCCATGGTTTTCAAGGGAAATTGGACACTTGTTTCGAAAAAAGAGAGATATCTACAATAATTATAGGAGGCATGGAGTAAATGAGGTGCTAGAGGAGTATAAAGAATGTAAAAAGAATCTTAAGAAAGAAATTAGGAAGGCTAAAAGAAGATATGAGGTTGCTTTGGCAAGAAAGGTGAAAGTAACCCCAAAGGGTTTCTACAGCTATATTAATAGCAAAAGGATAACGAGGGATAAAATTGGACCATTAGAGAACCAGAATGGACAGCTATCTGCAGGGCCAAAAGAGATGGGGGAAGATATTGAACAATTTCCTTTCTTCGGTATTCACCAAGGAGAAGGATATTGAACTCTGTGAGTTAAGGGGAAAAAGTAGAGTAGCTATGGAAACTATGAGATTCAAAGAGGAGGAAGTACTGACACTTTTGAAAAATATAAAAGTGGATAAGTCTCCAGGTCCTGACAGGATATTCCCTAGGACATTGAGGGAAGTTAGTGTAGAAATAGCAGGAGCTATGACAGAAATATTTCAAATGTCATTAGAAACGGGAATAGTGCCGGAGGATTGGCGTACTGCGCATGTTGTTCCATTGTTTAAAAATGGTTCAAAGAATAAACCTAGCAATTATAGACCTATTAGTTTGACGTCAGTGGTGGGCAAATTAATGGAAAGGATACTTAGAGATAATATCTATAAGCATCTGGATAAACAGGGTCTGATCAGGAACAGTCAACATGGATTTGTGCCTGGAAGGTCATGTTTGACAAACCTTCTTGAATTTTTTGAAGCGGTAACTAGGGAAATTAATGAGGGTAAAGCAGTGGATGTTGTCTATATGGATTTCAGTAAGGCCTTTGACAAGGTTCCCCATGGAAGGTTGGTTAAGAAGGTTCAATCTTTGGGTGTTAATGGCGGAGTAGCAAGATGGATTCAACAGTGGCTGAATGGGAGATGTCAGAGAGTAATGGTGGATGGCTGTTTGTCAGGTTGGAAGCCGGTGACCAGTGGGGTGCCTCAGGGATCTGTGTTGGGTCCACTGTTGTTTGTCATGTACATCAATGATCTGGATGATGGGGTGGAAAATTAGATAAGTAAGTATGCAGATGATACTAAGATAGGTGGTGTTGTGGATAATGAAGTAGATTTTCAAAGTCTACAGAGAGATTTGGGCCATTTGGAAAAGTGGGCTGAAAGATGGCAGATGGAGTTTAATGCTGTTAAGTGTGAAGTACTACATCTTGGCATGACAAATCAAAATAGGACGTACATGGTAAATGGTAGGGAATTGAGGAATGCTGTGGAACAGAGGAATCTAGGAATAACTGTGCATAGTTCCCTGAAGGTGGAATCGCATGTAGATAGGGTGGTAAAGAAAGCCTTTGGTGTGCTGGCCTTTATAAATCAGAGCAATGAATATAGGAGTAGGGAAGTAATGTTAAAATTGTACAAGGCATTGGTAAGACCAATTCTGGAGTATGGTGTACCATTTTGGTCGCCTAATTATAGGAAGGATGTCAACAAAATAGAGAGAGTACAGAGGAGATTTACTAGAATGTTGCCAGGGTTCCAGCAACTATGTTACAGAGAGAGGTTGAACAAGTTAGGTCTTTATTCTTTGGAGCGCAGAAGGTTAAGGGGGGGACTTGATTGAGGTCTTTAAAAGGGCTCATTTCCTTGCTGTATCTCTAAAGTCTAAAGTTTAATAGGACAGAGTAGAAAGTGGTAAAGAAGGTAAAGAAGATATGTTATGTCCTCATGGGTCAGTGCATTAGGTATAAGAGTTGGGAAGTCATGCTGTATCTTTATAAGACTGTGGATAGGCTGCATTTGGAGTATAGCGTGCAGTTTACGTCAAAATATTATTGGATGGATATAGCGGCTTTGGAGAAGGTGTAGCAGAGATGTGTTTACCTGAATTAAAGTGCTATAAGGACAGTTTGAACTAAAACTTGGATTGTTTTCACTGGAATGCCAGAGGCAGATGAGAGATCTGATAGAAGTATATACAATTATGAAAGGCATAGATAGGATCAACAATTCTAATCTTTTTCCAGGGTGGAAATGTCAAAGTCTAGAGGGCATAGCTTTAAGGTGAGTGGGGCACTTTTTTATTTACACACAGAGGGTAGTGGGTGCCTGGTATGCGCAGCCTGGGTGGTGGTGGAGATACATATGACAGTGACATTTAAGAGGCTTTTAGATGGGTATATGGATGTGCAGGGAATGGAGGGGAATGGATTATGTGCAAGCAAATGAGATTAGTTTAGCTTGGCATCATGTTTGACACAGAATGTGTGGGCTGAAGGACCCTTTCCTGTGTTGTATTTTACAGTTCTATATTATTTTGATCACTTATATGGATAGTCAGCTCCTTTGCACAGCATCTCTAACAGCTTCTTTCTTTTCAGAGTATGCTTCCACCATGAAATAATTCAAAGAAGGGCGAAGGTATAATTGTAAGCTGTTTCAATACAGCAGTGAACAATTGCACCAAATAAATATAAAATTATAAAAAAGACTAGCAGTTGAAGTAATATATTACCATATCACTAAAGCATACCATGATTGCACTATCCTTTTAAAAATGTTACGAAATGGATTTGAAAATCATTCATTGCTGTAAATATTAGCCAATATAGTTGATTATTGTACAGATGAGCTTTTTTGTTGCCTGCTATCCAGTCAGCAAAATGGCTATACATGATTACAATCAAGCTATCCATCGTGTACAGATACAGGATAATAATCAAAAGACTAAGTACCTGTTATTTCCAGAAGTCTATCTGCAAGTGTACTTTTCCCATGGTCTACATGTGCAATTATGCTGAAATTTCTAATATTTTCAACTGGAAATTTAGACAGATCGTAGTTTTCCTGGAAAAGATTATGACAATTATGACCTTGCGTAGGAAAGAGAGGGGAAACAATTTTTCCATAAAGACGGAACTAGTTGGCTCCTGGTTTTCCATAACCAGCGGTACAATGATAAAGAACACACAATACACAATACAAATTTAACACAAACATCCACCACAGCATTCATCACTGTGGTGGAAGGCACAGAAATTGGCTAGTCCTCCTCCATTTTCCCCCGTGGTCGGGACCTCCACCCTTCGCAGCCATCGCTGCGGGCGTCCAGATGTGCAGACAAGGTAAAAGGTCCAGGTAAGTCCTGAATCGGTGCCTCCCCACCGGAGACCGCGGCTTCAGGCTGGTGTAGGCCGCAGGCCGGCGGTCGGAAATTTAAAGTTCGCGCCGCAGCCAGAAGCACCGCAGACTGCAGGGCCGGCGGTCTGGAGTTCCTCTCCAGGGATCCCTGGCGAGGGACCCCGCTCCTGATGGTAAGTAAGTCCCCGCCACGCCCACGGTAGAAGTTGGCCGCGGGCCGGCAGTTGGAGCTCTTCTTCCCCCGGGTCCCCACGAGGGATCCCAGGCTGCGGACGCCGCGCCGGCTGAAGCTCTGCAGACCGCAGCTTCAGGCTGCTGGCTGCCGCGGGCCAGCGAAACGGAGCGCTCCCCTCCAGCGAGCCCCAGCGAGGGCTCGCCCGCTCCCCACCGAGAGTCCACGCTGCGGCTGAAGCCCCGGGCGCGTCTCCGGGAAAGGCCTCGCTGTTAGGCCACGGGGGAGGCGACATGGAAAAAGTCGCCTCTCCGTGAAGGAGGCGACCGAAACGGTTTCCCCCTTACACTCCCACACCACCCCCCACACAAGACGCACAAAGAAATATTAAAAACATACAAAAAACCCCCAAAAAAGTAAAAAAAAACGAACACGCTGCTGACAGGGCCGCCGGATTGCAGCGCCACCACCGACACCGATTATATTGGTTAATCATTGGTTTATCGTTAATATACAATGGATGTTTAAGAAAAAACTGCAGATGCTGGAAAAATCAAAGGTAGACAAAAATGCTGGAGAAACTCAGCGGGTGAGGTAGCATCTATGGAGCGAAGGAATAGGCGTTTTGGATCGAGACTCTTCTTAACTGATGTCGGGGTGGGGGGGCGGGAGAAAGAAAGGAAGAGGCGGAGACATTGGGCTGTGGGAGAGCTGGGAAGGGCAGGGGAAGGAGGAAGAAACAAAGGACTACCTGAAATTAGAGAAATCAATGTTCATACCGCTGGGGCGTAAACTACCCAAGCAAAATATGAGGTGCTGCTCCTCCAATTTGTGGTTGGACTCACTCTGGCCATGGAGGAGGGCCAGGACAGCAAGGTCAGATTCGGAATGGGAGGGGGATTTAAGTGCTGATCCACCAGGAGATCATAGAATCATAGAAAATAGGTGCAGGAGTAGGGCATTCGAGCCTGCACCGCCATTCAATATGATCATGGCTGATCATCCAACTCAGTATCCTGTACCTGCTTTCTCTCCATACCCCCTGATCCCTTTAGCCACAAGGGCCACAACTAACTCCCTCTTAAATATAGCCAATGAACTGGCCTCAACTACCTTCTGTGGCAGAGAATTCCACAGGTTGGCACAGATCAGGTTGGTTATTGCGAACTGAGCGGAGGTGTTGGGCGAAGCGATCGCCAAGTCTGCGCTTGGTCTCACCGATGTAGAGCAGTTGACACCTGGAACAGCGGATGCAATAGATGAGGTTGAAGGAGGTGCAGGTGAACCTCTGCCTCAACTGGAAAGACTGCTTGGGTCCTTGGATGGAGTCGAGGGGGGAGGTAAAGCGACAGGGAGTTACACCATTCCCTCCGTAACTCCCTGGTCCCCTCCCCTTTCTGCTTCCGCAAAGACCGTTCCCTCCGTAACTCCCTGGTCAATTCGTCCCTTCCCACCCAAACCACCCCCTCCCCTGGTACTTTCCCTGGCAACCGCAGGACATGCTACACTTTTCGCTTTACAAGTAAGCAGAGTGAGTCCCACCACAAATTGGAGGAGCAGCACCTCATATTTTGCTCGACAGCAGTCTGAAGAAGGGTCTGAAAAGTCTCCTATTCCTTCGCACCCGCTGAGTTTCTCCAGCATTTTTGTCTAATATACAATGGATGTTCAATTAAACACAATATTTTGCACCGGATCTTAAAGCTACAGCTTTAAAATCTGTAGGGATGTTTATACAATTACTACTTGCTCACTTTCACACAATTGCTGGAATCTGCATAAAAAGCTCTTGTATAAACAGAACCATAATCTGTGCGACTCGCGGTGAGTTATCAATGCAACCTAGTACACATAACAAAATTCTAGGCCACTAGAAACAAGGAACTGCAGATGCTGGCTTACAAAAACAAAAGACATAAAGTGCTGGAGTAACTCAGCGGGTCAGCAGCATCTCTAGAAAACGTGGATTGGTGAGTTTTCATGTCAGGACCCCTTTTCAGACTGATCGGGTGGGGGTGAAAAGAACACTGGAAGAGTGGAGGGGCAGGACAATGCCTGGCTGGTGATAGGTGAAAAGACCCAAAATGCTGGAGTAACTCAGCAGGTCAGCCAGCATCCGTGGAGAACATGGACAAATGATGTTTCAGCTCGAGACTCTTCAGACTGATTTCATGAGTGGGGGAAAGAAAGATAGAAGAGTGATGCTCCAGGGTTGCTACCCGATCCACTGGGTTACTCCTGCAGTCTGTATCTTTCCTTTGTAAACCAGCATCAGTAGTTCCTTGTATCGACAACTAACAGGTGGATAGAGGCAAGGGAGGTTTTGATAAGCAGATAGTTGGACAAAGGCCAGGGATGAAAAGACAGATGGTGTGAGACTAAAGGATTGGAGAGTTTCGAATTGAGAACCTAGAGGAAGAAATGTAGGTGGAAGAAATAGATGTGAGTACAGATGGGTTCGCCTCACAACCAGTGAATTGTACGCCATAATCAAACACCACATTTATTCAGTGTGGAGGAAGCAACTGCAGATGCTGGTTTACACTGAAGTTAGATACAAACAGCGGGTCAGGCAGCATCTCTGGAGAGAAGGAATGGGTCACATTTCGGGTCGAGACTCTTCTTCTTCTTCATCATCAGCAGGTCCACTCAGTCTGAAGAAGGGCCTCGACCCGAAACGTCAACCATTCCTTGCCTCCACAGATGCTGCCTGACCAGCTGAGTTACTTCAGCACTTTATGCCAATTTCATTCAATGGGGATGAGGGGAAGCAGAGGCAACGACGCGCATGTGCGGGCGGCGGGGCGGAGCGGAGCTCGCGTCACCGACGTCACAATGCAGCGTCGCGTCACCGCCAACCGCCGCTGGCCGGGCCTAGTCTCCGCGCTGCCCCGTCCGCCCTCACCTTGTCCCGCTGCGGCTTATTCCCCTTCACGGTTTGCTCCCCGCTGTCCTGTGAGGAGACTGTCCTCAGCCCGTCCTTCCGCTGGTTCCGGCTGATGTGGAGGAGCCGGCGAGCGGCGGCGGACCCCGGCGTGTGCAACCGGGCGAAGGGACGCAGCGCCGGCAGCAGCAGTAACATGACGGCGCCGCCGAGCAGGCGGCCGTGTGCGCAGGCGCAGACCTAAACCCGGACCTCTGCTGGACCTTTAAAGAAGGAACTGCAGATGCTGGAGAATCAAGGGTACACAAAAAGCTGGAGAAACTCAGCGGGTGCAGCAGCATCTAAGGAGCGAAGGAGATAGGCCTATCTCCTTCGCTCCTTAGATGCTGCTGCACCCGCTGAGTTTCTCCAGCTTTTTGTGTACCCTCGATTCTCCAGCATCTGCAGTTCCTTCTTTAAAAGCAATTGAACCTACCTATCACTATCTGGAGAGTGGTCCTGAGTTCGCTCCTTAGATGCTGCTGCGCCCGCTGAGTTTCTCCAGCTTTTTGTGTACCCTCTGCTGGAGCTACCAGATTCTGCCCAAAGATGCTCTAGCATCTTTGATGCTGCCGCCTGCCCCGCTGAGTTACTCCAGCATTTTGTGTCGGTGTAAACCAACATCTGCATTTCCCTTCTGCAACAATCTAATCCCAATTTAAGTGTGGAGAACGTTTGAAAAGAAATGGAAGATAAATGCACCCCCCCCCCCCCCCCCCCCCCCCCCCAATACCACTTTCCAGGGGAATTATAAGATGTTGTTCCTCTAGTTTGCATTTAGCCTCACTCTGGCAATGGACGAGGTCTAGGGCAGAAAGGTCCGTGTGGGAATGGGAAGAAAAATTGTTTATTGTTTAGCAACTGGGAGATCAGGTAGGTGTTCAGCGAAACAATCGCCCAGTCTACGTTTGGTCTCGCCGATGTATAAGAGTCCACATCTTGAATACAGTAGATGAGGTTGGAGGAAGTTAAATGAACCTCTAATCTGAAAGGACTGTCGGGGTCCCTGGACAGTCGAGAGATGAGGTGTTGCATCTTCTGCGGTTGCAGGGGAAGGTATTTGGGGAGGGGGTGGTTTGGATGGGAGGGGATGAGTTAACTAGGAAGTTGCGGAGGGAACCGTCTCTGCGGAAGGCGGAAAGGGGTGGAGATGTGACTAGAGATGGGATCCCTGTGTGAGATACCCTTTATGCTCACAATAAATACTCAAAGACTAAATCCTGGAAGCAAGAGATTGCTTTATTTTACGAGTCTGCAGACCGGGTGCCTCTCCAACTCGAGACACACTGAAGCCAGGGAGATCATCCCCCTTTATACACAAAATCTTACATTCAATTTCTCCTCCGGAACTCTCTCCAATCAGGGTCGGAGGTGCACAATCTGTAGGTACAACCCACCGTTCATCCCCTCGCACCTCCCATATCATACATCGCATGTTCAAACATGTTCATGGTAATGAGCAATTTCTTGACCAGGGGTGTGTTGTAATATTCATTTTTTTCTATTAAGCATGCTCAATTGCTCATGACCTGGCCCAGTTTCGCTCACCTCCTAGTGAACCCTCTCAGTTTTCCTATATCAGCACTAAAGCTAAGCTATAGTGACAGGGGTCCCATCTATCACTCCTTTCCACTGATAGGGATCTCTCTACATCACCCCCTTCTCTAGCTATACAAAGCTATCTCTTCTTACTCAAGGCCTCAAGGATGGGTCTGGCAACTAGCAACCTTCAGACTCTGCTGTCAGAATCCTTTCTCCAGCCCCTCTCTGTTTGAATTCTCTTTAAAACCTTTCTTTAATAGGGTTTAATCACTTTATCCCTCACAATCCTCCCTTTTTCTTTTGCTACGCATACACTGATTAAACCCTCATTTTAAGTTCCTTCAATTCGAACTGACGTAACATCGTCCTAACCTTCTCCTCCTGTAAATCATAAACTTCCCCTGGCCGCATTATCATTATTTTCTGTATTTCCCCTTTCTCTCCCATAGGCGTGACTACAGCCTGCATCTGACTTATACTTCTGGTAATAAGTTCCCTAAAACAAGGGATACAACAGGGATAAAGATCAGTCCAGCCACTGCACATAGAAAACACAAGTCCCACCGTTCTCCACCATGTTCCTCCGAGGATAGAATCCCACCATTGGGTTCCCATAATCGAATTCCACTTTTGTATTGGAACATGCGCCAACTTCCGGATCCCTTCTGATATGTCCATCACTGCCTGTCCATTATCATCGATGTTCAAACAGCAATTAGAGAGGTTGAATTTCCCACATACCCCCATCCTTCTTCTGCCAGAAGGTAATCTAGGGCTAACCTGTTCTGGTATATTGCTGTTCTCATCTGCGTCTGCTGCTTTGCCAGCATCTCCAGCGCCCCCGCAGTTTGGTTGGTAATTACCTCCAGTACTGCCTGTAGCCTTATGATCCGGTTTAACATATATACTGGTGTTCGGTAGCCCCAGGATCCATCTTGTGCCCAAGTGGCTGGTCCGTAGTATGAGATGATTCTTGCTGGTGGCCACTCATCATCTTCCCATTCTCCAATGTCTATTTTCCTCTTTTTCCGATATAGGTCATCAAATACAGGTGTTCCTAACGACCGGCCTTCTTTGGGGTTTAACAGGAAGAATCCAGGTTGTACCAGTCCAATAAAACAAGTCCCACTCCAATTCATCGGTAACACCGAGTATGCCTTGTATCCGCATATCCATAACAGTCCTTCAGGGGCCGGTCCACTAGAGGCAACCTTGTTCCATATATCTCGCAATACTGGGATCCCCTGATAAGGGTTATTCCCGGTGCAGTTCCATAGTCCGGCTGATTCCACTCCATCAATCTCCATCCGGATAGCGCAGTTTTTCCCATATTTCTTAGTTAGATACCATTTAGGCTCCTCTGACCACCACCTCAGGCTGGCATGCTTACGGACGGCATCCTTTGCCCAGGGCCTAGCGATCACACAGTTGTCTTCTCGGTCTTGTCCAATTGTCAGGTTCGTCCCACAACAATGGATCCTCTCACGGCCAGCGTGAATGCGGTCCTCCGCAGTTAGTCATTCAGGGTCCCAGCTATGAGTCCACAAACAGCTTGATTTCTTCGTACAGTGTCTGGTGCAGAGGCTGATATGTGGGGGAGGGGGAGGCTTAGTGACTACTACCTTAGTAACCTCTTTTATTACTTCCTCCTTCGTCTTATCTATTGCCCCTTTTACGATCTGAGAAGGGAAAACTAACTGTACACAAACCCATCTCTCTCCCCTTGGGCAGGTAACGGCCCCAAACTTCCCTATATACCCCCTATTGCCTGCCATCAAATACTCCTTTCCCCCCTCTTTACAAATGACTCTAGTCTTTCGGTCATGGCATACTTTGTTCACATGGGAATGATAGGTAAATGATCTGGTTATTACCCCTCTGTATTGAATAGGATGATAACATTTATCACAATTATTAATACCTTTTACAACAATTACATACAAAGCAAACAATACCACAACTGCTCCTTTCATACTGTCAGTTATACATTCAATGCTTTTCTTTTTAAAATTACTGTTAGGGGTTTACTTCCCGGCTTCACCGTCCACTGTTCCTCCTCCTCAGGAACGGGTGGATCGACGGGTCCTTTAACCCGGTTCGCGTGGGTCCACCCTTTTTCTTTTATTCGTATTGCTGTCTCGGTTGTCAGTAATACTAGGTATGGCCGGTCCACCTGGGCTGGAGTTTCTCCTCCTTCCAATTTTTGACCAGTACCCAGTGGCCGGCCTTTACAGCATGTATTGGAAAGTCAAGTGGCGGGCTTTGAGCCAATAATCCTTTCGCTTTTAATTCTGTAAGGGAACGAGATACAGCCAGTAAATAGTTCCTTGAGAATACATCACTGCCCTCTATGGTGGGTATTCCTTCTATCTTTCCCAAATAAGGTAACCCAAACAACATTCCATAGGGGAACTGCTAACTTTGCATGGGGTCTCCGTTGCTTTTCTCAAAGCCTTTCTGTTTCCCTACTGCTCCAAACATATGCCAGACTCCATGTACATATGCTGCTCTTAAAGCCTTAATTTCTGCCAATTGAGCTAAGCAAGATTGCAGGCAAGCTTCCAATTTGATCCTGCGCTATAGCTTTTACTTCTTTAGATATGACTCGTCCAAAATATTCTACCTGCTGCTGACAAAACAAAAACTTCTTCCTTGATACATCATGACCTCCTGTGCCATCTTTTCCAAGATAATTACAATGTCTCTTTCTCACGTTGCTCCTCACTTGTGGAACAAACCAACAAATCATTCACATACTATATCAACACCTTCCAAATCTGCCTACAACATCTGATTAAAAACACGGCGCTAGTATTTAAAACGCTGCCGCATCCTAGCCTAGGTGTATTTAATACCTCTTCTTAATGTTCTCACCATAGCTATGTTCACCATTATCTTAATATTATTATTAAGATCATTATTATTATTATTATTATTATTATTTCCTGATTATCGTACCTGTTCACATCCCCAACACACCTTATCCATTACCTATCTCCTTACTAGCCTTGTCTGGGCTCAGATCCAGATTTATTTCACTCCCGATAGGGCATTTGAGAAAACACTCTCCCAAATACATTTATTATTGGCATGGAATCTCTGGCCCCTGTTTGGCTCTGTCATAGGACTCACTGTGTGTCGGTGCATCACTTATTCCAGACTTCAACCAGGTCTGTTGTTACTGACAACCATTGTCTTTCCTTTTTCACGCTCTTTCTTTCTAAAGCAGTCTCATCAATTCATCCCTCTGCTTTCCACTTTAATCCTTTCTGATCTGCCTTCTTTCTCATTCTAAACTCAATGTCTTACTTCTCAGATAGTTTATCCTCCTTTGCAAATTTATTCACCTTCCTTTTAAAATCTTCCACTGACTTCTCGATCCTCATATTTTACCACCACCTCTTCTACCTCGGGTAATGTCATCACTTTCCCTTCTACCCCTGAGATTCTAACCTGTTTTTTTTACCCAATCTCATTCCTTCTGGTACCTTAGTTATACTCGATCTTTCTGCTCCCAAATCTACCATAAATATCATATCCTCTCCCTGGGGTCCTAATTTCAAATTTACCAGAGGTTCCCGTGTGTATCCCATACACCCCAGGGAGCGGAACCCCTGACTCCCCTATTCTTCCTCCATGAGTGCGTACGACTGCACCTCCCGTCGTCGCTTAGGACATTCCCTCTTGAAATGACCCTCCTCTTTACAATAATAACACCAGGGTGGCCCCATGTACCACCCTCCTGATCCTTGTTCCTTGTTCTCCCGGGGACCCCAACTTCGGTCCCTCCATTCACCTCTTCCTCGTCCTCCAATACTACTTGCTGTACTGCTTGCAACATCATTTTTGCCTTTCCCTTCTGTTTCTCCTCATCCCGTCTTACATATTCCTTTTGAGCCTCTGTTAACAACTGATTCAATGGTTTTTCATTCCAATCTTCCAATTTTTCCAATTTCTTTCTAATATCTGGCCATGATTTTGTTACAAAATTAACCTTCAACAACTGCTGACCTGCAGTCTTATCAGGGTCTATCCCCGAATACTGCTGGACATTTTTCCTTAACCTTTGTAAAAACACTGTCGGAAGTTCGTCCTTGTTCTGCTGATTTTCAAAAGCCCGTTCGAAATTCTGTCCCCTGGGAACGGCTTCTCTAATTCCCTTGATTATTATCTCCCTGAGATCTCTCATACTTTTTCTTCCTTCCCGTTTAGTTATTTCAAGTCGGCGCATCAGCCTGCAACCCCTTCTCCTGCCTGTCTGACCATCTGTCTTTCTTCTGAAGTAAACAAACTTCCCCTTATTGACATCATTGTCTGCCAACTCCTTTTTGTTTTTCTGGGCCCCATTAATTTATTACCCTTCTCCAACCAGAATGTTTATCTAAACAAACCATAAAAGCTGCTTGTTGTTCAGCAATTAACTTATTTCTAATTTTGTTCAAACCATTCCCCCTACAAATACATACGACTAACAATTTTCCAAATTAACTTTACTGAAAAGAAATCTATAGAAGCCAAGCAACCTACATTTTCCAACTTCCCCTTTTTAAGTTGCGATGATTCAAAGCATTGTCCGTTACCTTACAATAACCTCCCCCATTGCTTACAATTCCTTAAAGGAACACACACACAATCCTTACAACATGTGGCCCACAGCAAACAAACCTATCACATATACAAACTTCCTCATTCATACAAAACCGGTTTTTTACACACATTACATTAGTTCCATTCTTACTTCAATGAGATTGTTTGAAACAACTCAATATTTTTCATAAAAACATTTTTGGCCCTAGGAACTGATCTATTTGTTCAGCCAGTCCCAAGGGGTCTTCCAATAAACTTTTCATCTCCTTTTTAAAGTTCCTCACCCCCATACTGGTGAGAGGCACATAGTTTCCTTACTCTTACCCCGGGTGTTCCCTTCACCCCATCCAACATTCGCCCCAATGGACTATCGGGCGGAATGTTAGGCTCCATATCAGTATGAGCCTCATCCCGGTTCCCCGGACCCTTACTCCTCCCATTCCGGTTTCCCATTACCTTGTCGGACTATTCCCGTCCGACAAACCCCGGTCGCCCAGGCAATACTTAATAGTCATTTTTCTTACCTGGGTCCTGTGCACAAGAATCACTCGACCGTCCCGTACGTATTTACCTTACACCCCCTCTTGCTTCCCGAGTCTTTTTCACCGGATATCACTCGCTCAAACTGCTGATGGCAAGCAAGGAGATCAGAGACTGCTGAAATCAGCAGGGTGCACCTTCCCCTCCTTCTTTGCCTCCACCAAGCAGCCGGAGTGGCGATCGCGGACGAGCCCCCAATTTGTGAGATACCCTTTATGCTCACAATAAATACTCAAAGACTAAATCCTGGAAGCAAGAGATTGCTTTATTTTACGAGTCTGCAGACCGGGTGCCTCTCCAACTCGAGACACACTGAAGCCAGGGAGATCATCCCCCTTTATACACAAAATCTTATATTCAATTTCTCCTCCGGACCTCTCTCCAATCAGGGTCGGAGGTGCACAATCTGTAGGTACAACCCACCGTTCATCCCCTCGCACCTCCCATATCATACATCGCATGTTCAAACATGTTCATGGTAATGAGCAATTTCTTGACCAGGGGTGTGTTGTAATATTCATTTTTTCTATTAAGCATGCTCAATTGCTCATGACCTGGCCCAGTTTCGCTCACCTCCTAGTGAACCCTCTCAGTTTTCCTATATCAGCACTAAAGCTAAGCTATAGTGACAGGGGTCCCATCTATCACTCCTTTCCACTGATAGGGATCTCTCTACATCACCCCCTTCTCTAGCTATACAAAGCTATCTCTTCTTACTCAAGGCCTCAAGGATGGGTCTGGCAACTAGCAACCTTCAGACTCTGCTGTCAGAATCCTTTCTCCAGCCCCTCTCTGTTTGAATTCTCTTTAAAACCTTTCTTTAATAGGGTTTAATCACTTTATCCCTCACACCTTTGTAGGTGGCGAAAATGTTGGAAGATTATATGTTGTATGCGACGGCCGATGGGGTGAAAAGTAAGGACTGGGGGACTCTGTTCCTGTTTCGACTAGGGCGAGGGGGGGAGCAATGGCGGAGCTGTGGGGTAGCGAGGAGACACGAGGGAGGGCCTCATCTGTGATGAAAGAGGAAAACCTCGGTTCCCTAAAGAATGAGGACATATAACCATATAACCATATAACCATATAACAATTACAGCACGGAAACAGGCCCTCTCGGCCCTTCCAGTCCGTGCCGACCATTTGTTTTCCCCTAGTCCCATCTACCTGCACTCAGACCATACCCCTCCATTCCCTTCACGTCCATATACCTATCCACTTTACTCTTAAATGTTAAAATCGATCCTGCCTCCACCACTTCTGCTGGAAGCTGATTCCACACAGCCACCACCCTCTGAGTAAAGAAGTTCCCCCTCACGTTACCCCGAAACCTCTGTCCCTTAATTCTTATGTCATGCCCTCTTGTTTGAATCTTCCCTACCCTCAATGGGAAAAAACGTATCCACGTCATCTGTCTATCCCTTTCATCATTTTAAAGACCTCAATCAAGTCCCCCCTTAACCTTCTGCGCTCCAAAGAATAAAGACCTAACTTGTTCAACCTTTCTCTGTAACATAGTTGCTGGAACCCTGGCAACATTCTAGTAAATCTCCTCTGTACTCTCTCTATTTTGTTGACATCCTTCCTATAACTAGGCGACCAAAATTGTACACCATACTCCAGAATTGGTCTTACCAATGCCTTGTACAATTTTAACATTACTTCCCTACTCCTATATTCAATGCTCTGATTTATAAAGGTCAGCACACCAAAGGCTTTCTTTACCACCCTATCTACATGCAATTCCACCTTCAGGGAACTATGCACAGTTATTCCTAGATCCCTCTGTTCCACAGCATTCCTCAATTCCCTACCATTTACCATGTACGTCCTATTTTGATTTGTCCTGCCAAGATGTAGCACTTCACACTTATCAGCATTAAACTCCATCTGCCATCTTTCAGCCCACTTTTCCAAATGGCCCAAATCTCTCTGTAGACTTTGAAAATCTACTTCATTATCCACAACACCACCTATCTTAGTATCATCTGCATACTTACTTATCCAATTTTCCACCCCATCATCCAGATCATTGATGTACATGACAAACAACAGTGTACCCAACACAGATCCCTGAGGCACCCCACTGGTCACCGGCTTCCAACCTGACAAACAGCCATCCACCATTACTCTCTGACATCTCCCATTCAGCCACTGTTGAATCCATCTTGCTACTCTGCCATTAACACCCAAAGATTGAACCTTCTTAATCAACCTTCCATGGGGAACCTTGTCAAAGGCCTTACTGAAATCCATATAGACAACATCCACTGCTTTACCCTCATCAATTTCCCTAGTTACCGCTTCAAAAAATTGGTTTATTCCACCGCTAGGTTTATTCTTTGAACCCTTTTTAAACAATGGAACAACATGCGCAGTACGCCAATCCTCCAGCACTATTCCCGTTTCTAATGACATTTGAAATATTTCTGTCATAGCTCCTGCTATTTCTACACTAACTTCCCTTAATGTCCTAGGGAATATCCTGTCAGGACCTGGAGACTTATCCACTTTTATATTTTTCAAAAGTGTCAGTACTTCCTCCTCTTTGAATCTCATAGTTTCCATAGCTACTCTACTTTTTCCCCTTAACTCACAGAGTTCAATATCCTTCTCCTTGGTGAATACCAAAGAAAAGAAATTATTCAATATCTCCCCCATCTCTTTTGGCTCTGCAGCTAGCTGTCCATTCTGGTTCTCTAATGGTCCAATTTTATCCCTCGTTATCCTTTTGCTATTAATATAGCTGTAGAAACCCTTTGGGTTTACTTTCACCTTTCTTGCCAAAGCAACCTCATATCTTCTTTTAGCCTTCCTAATTTCTTTCTTAAGATTCTTTTTACATTCTTTATACTCCTCTAGCACCTCATTTACTCCATGCCTCCTATAATTATTGTAGATATCTCTCTTTTTTCGAAACAAGTGTCCAATTTCCCTTGAAAACCATGGCTCTTTCCAATTTTTATTATTTCCTTTCAACCTAACAGGGACATAAAGATTCTGTACTCTTACAATTTCCCCTTTAAATGTCCTCCATTTCTCTTTTACATCCTTCCCATGAAACAAAGTGTCCCAATTCACTCCTTTAAAATCCTTACGCATTCCCTCAAAGTTAGCCTTTCTCCAATCAAAAATCTCCACCCTAGGTCCAGTTCTGACTCTCTCCATAATTATATTGAAACTAATGGTATTGTGATCACTGGTCCCGAAGTGCTCACCAACGCATACCTCCGTCACCTGACCTGCCTCATTTCCTAACAGGAGGTCCAGCACTGCCCTTCTCTGGTCGATACCTCTATGTACTGCTGCAAAATACTATCCTGCACACATTTTACAAACTCCAAACCATCCAGCCCATTTACAGAGTGTGTTTCCCAGTCTATTTTTGGAAAATTGAAATCTCCCACAATCACTACCTTGTGCTTACTACTAATATCTGCTATCTCCTTACATATTTGCTCTTCCAATTCACGCTCCCCATTTGGCGGTCTATAATACACCCCTAAAAGTGTTGCTACACCGTTCCCAATTCTCAGTTCCACCCAAATAGCCTCCCTAGACGAGCCCTCTAATCTATCCTGCCAAAGCACTGCTGTAATATCTTCTCTGACAAGCAATGCAACACCTCCCCCTCTGGTCCCTCCAATTCTATCACACCTGAAGCAACGAAATCCTGGAATATTTAGTTTCCAATCACAGCCCTCCTGCAACCATGTTTCACTGATTGCCACAACATCATATTTCCAGGTGTCAATCCAGGCTCTATGTTCGTCCATCTCGGATGTCCTGGTATGAAACACCTCATCTTGGGCACAAATTTGGCATAGACGGAGGAATTGGGAGTAGGGGATAGAGTCTTTGCAGGAAGCAAGGTAGGAAGAAGTGTAGTCGAGATAGGTGTGGGAGTCGGTGGGTTTGTAATAACCGTCAGTCAATGGTCTATCTCCCGTGATGGACAGATCAAGAAAGGGGAGGGAAGTGTCGGAGATGGTCCAAGTCAATTTGAGTGCAGGATGGAAATTGGTGGTGAAGTTAATGAAATCCATGAGTTCTGCATGGATGCAGGTGGTAGCACCAATTCAGTCGTCAATGTAACGGAGACAGAGTTCGGGAATACGCCTGGATCAAGAATTGTTCAACGTACCATTCAAAGAGGCAGGCATAACTGGGGCCCATGCAAGTGCCCATAGCTACGCCTTTAATTTGAAGGAAATGGAATCGAGGTTCATGGAAATCATCTCAGTAAGACAGGAGCAGACCGAAACAATGGGTATGCCAGGGCAGACAAAAATGCTGGCGAAACTCAGCGGGTGAGGCAGCATCTATGGAGTGAAGGGAATAGGCAACATTTCGGGCCAAAACCCTTCTTCAGACTGATGTGAGGGTGGGGGGGGGGGGGGGGGGGGGGGGGGGGGGGGGGGGGGCGGGAAGAAGAAAGGAAGAGGAGGAGCCAGAGGGCTAGAGGGAGAGCTGAGAAGGGGAGGAGACAGTAAGGACTACCTGAATTTAGAGAAGTCAATGTTCATACTGCATGGGGTACAAACTGCCCAAGCGAAATATGAGGTGCTGCTGCTCCAATTTCCGGTGGTCCCCACTCTGACCATGGAGGAGGCCCAGGACAGAAAGGTCGGATTCGGAATGGGAGGGGGAGTTGAAGTGCTGAGCCACCGGGAGATCAGGTTGGTTATTGGTGGAGGTGTTCGACGAAGCGATTGCCAAGCCTATGCTTGGTCTCATCGATGTAGATCAGCTGACATCTAGAGCAGCAGATGCAATAGATGAAGTTGGAGGAGGTGCAGGTGATCCTCTGTCGCACCTGGAAAGACTGCTTGGGTCATTGAATGGAGTCAAGGGGGGAGGTAAAGCGACGGGAAGATGTGGCAAGTGGTGGGGTCAAGTTGGAGATGGCAAAAATGACTGAGGATTATTTGTGGTACGTGACGGCTGGTAGGGTGGAAGGTGAGGACTAGGACTCTGCCCTTGTTACGAGTGGGGGGGATGGGGTGAGAGAGCAGTGTGACGGGATATTGAAGAGACCCTGGTGAGAGTCTCATCTATGGTAGAAGAGGGGAACCCCCGTTCCCTGAAGAATGAGGACATCTCCGATGCCCTGGTGTGGTACACCTCATCCTGGGAGCAGATGCAGTGTAGACGGAGGAATTGGTAGTATGGGATGGAGTCCTTACAGGAAGCAGGGTGGGAAGAAGTGTAGTCCAGATAGCCATGGGAGTCAGTGGGTTTATAGTGGATGTCGGTCAGAAGTCTATCTCCTCCCCTGTTTGCTTTCCGCAGAGACCGCTCCCTCAGTAACTCCCTGGTCCATTCGCCCCTTCCCACCCGAACCACCCCCTCTCCGGGCACATTCCCTTGCAACCGCAAGAAATGCTACACTTGTCGCTTTACCTCCCCCCTTGACTCCATTCAAGGAGTCTTTTCAGGTGTGACAGAGGTTCACCTGCACCTCCTCCAACTTCATCTATTGCATCCGCTCCCCTAGATGTCAGCTGATCTACATCGGTGAGACCAAGAGTAGGCTTGGCGATCGCTTCGAACACCTCCCGGTGGCTCTGCACTTCAACTCCCCCTCCTCCTATTCTCCCCGCTCCCACCCCCCTCACATCAGTCTGAAGAAAGGTTTCGACCCGAAACGTTGCCTATTTCCTTCGCTCGATAGATGCGGCCTCAGATCCTGCTGAGTTTTTCCAGCATTTTTGTCTACCTTCGATTTTCCAGCATTTGCAGTTCCTTCTTAAACTGTATGCCAGGGCAGTTTTGGGGAAAAGACCATTGATGAATTTCTTCCTTCAATCGTTCTGAAGCAATATCCTGATGTGAAATTAGTTATTCTAGAATTTTGGCTTTTTTAGTAAACTAGCAACTGCAGTTCCATGTTTCTACTCTTGCTAAATGTATTGTTGCTTGAATAACATGCTGTGAATGAAGGGTGACCAGGAGATATACAAAATGTAGATTTCCAGAACACATTTGATAAGTTGCTTGATCAAAGGTTATTGCAGATAATAAAAGATCACGGTGTAGGAGGTTTGATATCAGCCTGGATGGAACTGAAATTAGATGTAAATGGGTGGCATCCACCATCATGAGATGTTTTCAGAGGCTAGTTATGGAATGCATTAAATCCAGTCTACCCAGCGGCCTTGATCCACTGCAGTTTGCCTGCCGCCAGAACAGGTCCATGGATGATGCCATCGCCCTAGCCTTGCATTCATCCCTAGAACACCAGGAAAAGAGAGACACCTATGTCAGACTCCTATTCATAGACTACAGCTCTGCCTTTAATACTGTTATACCATCCAAACTTATCACCAAACTCGCGGGACTCGGTGTCAGCACTCATCTGCAACTGGATCCTCGACTTCCTCACCAATAGACCTCAATTAGTGAGGAGAGTGGACAAATTATCCGCTACAATAATCCTCAACATGGGGACTCTGCAAGGATGCATTCTCAGCCCCCCCTCTTTTCTCCTTATATGCCCACGACTGTAGCCATGTACAAATCTAATTACATTTTCAAATTTGTGAATGACATCACCATTGTGGGCCGGATATCAAATAATGATGAGACAGAGTATAGAAAGGAGATGGAGAACCTTGTGTCCTGGTGGTGAGACAACAACCTTTCTCAATGCCAGCAAGTCAAAGGAGATAGTGATCAACCTCAGGACACATACCCCAGTTTGCATTGCCGGTGCCGAAGTAGAGATGGTTGGAAACTTCAAATTCCTAGGAGTCAATATCACCAACAGCTTCTGGACCTTTCATATTGAAGCAACAACAAAGAAAACACACCAACACCTCTACTTCCTTAGAAGGCTTAGGATGTTTGGCATGTCCCCTACAAACTCTCACCAACTTCTACAGATGCACCATAGAAAGTACTTTATGAGGATGCATCACAGCTTGGTTTGGGAACAGCTCCATCAAAGACCGCAAGAAATTGCAATGAGTTATGGACTCAGTCCAGTTCATCACACACACCAACCTCCCTTCTATTGACTCCATTTATACCTCACGTTGCCTCGGCAAGGCCAGCGGCGTAATCAAGAATGAGTCGCACCCTGGCCACTCCCTCTTCTCCCCTCTCCCAACAGGCAAAAGGTACAGAAGTGTGAAAATGCACACCAGTTTTAGGGACAGTTTCTTACCTGCTGTTATCAGGCACTGAATCATCCTTCCACAACCAGAGAGCAGTACTGAACTTATTTCTACCTCTTTGGTGACACTCGAATGAACTATCCTTGTTCGGACTTTGCTGGCTTTACCTTTCACTAAACTATTTCCTTATCATGTATCTATACACTGTAAATTGATTGTAATCACGCATTGTCTTTCTGCTGACTGGATAACATGCAACAAAAGCTTTTCACTGTAACTCGGTAAATGTGACAACAAACTAAACTGAACTGAACTTATTCTGGTTATCATGATGTAACATTTGGTGTGCAACAGGGAATGGTGCTGGGTCATCTGTTTTTTTACAATTGTATAATGGCATTTCTTGCCCTTTCATTATTAATGGGTGAATATGTCAATACAAAACTTCATGGGTGCCATTATTGCAGTAAACTATTGTAGGAAAACGATTTGGCTGAACGTTGCACAGCATACAGAATGAAAGCAATTGCAAGAAGCTTTGTTGACTAACTTTTCAGACAGTGAACTAGAAACATTGAAAAGTAAATGCAGGATTTACCAATCTTAATTTTAGCAAAGAAAACCATTTGCAGCCTTGATCATATCCTTCTCGACATTCTTGGACACTTTATGTAGACCTGTGTGGGTGAAAACATGAATGATAATTCATTTCCGAAAATGGATTTTATGAAATAGGAAAAATTTTATCATTCCTACAATTGCAACTAAAATATAATTTGAAAAGTAATCAATATTTTAAATATCTTCAAATTCAAGATTATTTGAAAAAATATATACAAGGATATCAAACTCTAACCCCAGATTTATTAGAGGAAGGAATGAATAGAAAGGCAGAATCAAGAAATGTAATATCATATCTGTATAATAATTCTAAATATAGAAACACCAATAACAGAGGCAATTAGAAGGAACTGGGAACAAGATTTATTGATAAAAAATTCCGAACGACAGATGGGAAAAAAATCTATTATATGTACATAAATGTTCAATTAATGTAAGACAACCTAATTCAATTTAAAATTTTACATAGATTATATTACTCGAAAACTAGACTGAATAAAATATTTCTAAATGTTTCCCCCATCTGTGATAAATGTCTAACTCAAAATGCCACTATAGCACATTCCTTTGTCTCTTGTACAAAACTGCATAAATTTTGGAACAAAAGTTTTGGAACTTTTACAAAACTATTTAACACAAAATTGAACCCCAATACAGAACTGATTATCTTTGGATCAATGGAAGAGGGAAGTAAATTAACTATATTCCAAGAAGCTCTTCTTAATTACGGTTTAATAACAGCAAAAAAACATACTCAAATTCTGGAAAAACGCAACCGCGCCAATGTTCAAAATGAGGATTTCAAATATGTCGGAAACGCTACATCTTGAAGAAATGAGATTCCTCCTACTAAGCAAAGTAGACCAATTGTTAAAGACTTGGTCTCCTTTTATCAACTTTTTACAAGGATATGGTGCAACATAACACAACCTTAGAAATTAAATGGTTCAGAACCGGGTGACGGATGGGCAAAAATACAAAATAGGTATATCTCTCCTAATTTCTCTTTTCTCTACTTTCTCTTTTTCTTTCAATCTTTTTAGCTTTTCATCTCTGCTCTTTATTTATTTCGCTATCTGTTTTTACTCGCTTGTCTATCTATTTCAACAATCTTTATTTATTTTATCTGTCACTGTTCTTTTATTATTAAATTAAAAATAAGAAGTTGTACAAGAATGGTAATGTGTATGTATGTATTAGGTACTCAAGTACCACACTATTGTACTTCTAACAAAAAGAAAAAAAAAGAAAATTGCTTTTACTTCGGAGTCACATGAGTGACTACATGAAGAAGGCCGTCAGTCGTTATGCACGTCATTACGTCTGAAGCATGCGCCAATGACGGATTGGCAGGCGCGATTGCGTTTCTCCAGTGGTAAGTTTTAAAAACCGAGGTATGTGTTTTAAACTAGTAACTTACGGTCGTTGCTTGGAGGGTTTCGGTTGTTAGTTTTTTCTATCAACGGACCTACCATGTTGAAGGTGCGGAGACGGTCTGCGAAGCAGGCTACGGAAGACCGCAGTGCTGTGGGTAGCGGACGGCTGTCCGAGTCACCTTCAAGGCCGCCGGGTGTTGGAACCAGCGGTAGCAGACGAGGTGCTACAAGAGAGCACCGTGGCAGCCCCACTGGGGCGCAATGCCACATAAGTCTGCCAGACCCGTAGACTCTGATGAGTCCGGGCCGGAGCAATCACCTCCCACTATGGGAAGCGTCTGCGGATGTCTCTCCCAGATGGAGCATCTTTTGGAGAGGTGCCTCCAGACTGATCTGCTGCAGAGGAGGGAGCAGTATCACGGCGGGTCTCCACGAGAGCTTGCGTTAGCAGCACCTTGTACAGGGCTGCGAATTGTCTCCCTATCCATAGAGGGGAGTACACGGAGTCACTGACTCAGAGCAGGGAGGCACATCAGGGGAACACCCTGGGGACCTAGAGGCTACAGTGCCTTTATTGACGTCCAAGTTTGCCATACCCACCTGAACCGGAGAGGCCTTGGATGAAGAGCTGGCCACTACTTGGCCTCGCACCAGCTAAAGGACCAGGTAGTGGAGGAGACTACCGGCCACTATAGTACCCCTGTCAACTGCCTCCCTCAGTGTGCCGGCTGTTAACCATGCCATCTGGGGCCATATTGGGCCAGGGGTAAGAGCCCAAGAGGTAAAACTTCAGAAAATTCTGAAAATACTGGCCTCGGGGGTAACGGCTTTTGCCAGGTCTATTGATGGCGGGCCACTAACAGAGACACAACAGGATGCAGTGGGGCTCCTCTGCAATGCCTTGTTTGAAATAAACTGTCTGCGGAAGAGTGCCATACGACTGGCACTGAACCCGAAGTTTGCCGTGCTGTGCAAAGCCAGCAATGTACAGCCGGCAAACTATTTGTTTGGGGCAGACCTGCCGAAGCAGGTACGAGAGCTTGATGACGATGCCAAGACTCTCCGCCTCATGAGCCGAACCCCAACACCACCCAGGGGCTCATCACCACAAGGGCATCCTTATGCCACCTTCCACAACAGGCGCAGCCAGCCTAGGGGCTCATGGACAGGAGGCAGAGTCCAGCAGTCCCAGGGAGGGAGGCAGGAGGCCAGGACCACACAGGCTGTAACACCTAAGGTAGGACCTTCTAGTCCCTTGCGGGACAAATCACACACCTCTAATTTACAAGTTGGGGAAAGGCTAAAACATTTTTTGAATGAATGGATTTGGATTACAGCAGACCCGTTCATACTGCACAGTGTAGAAGGGTTTAAAATGGTGTTCCTTCTTGGCTCAGCACCACCCACTCAAAATGTACCAAACCGCACATATCTGTTCCCTCAACAGAAAAGGTTTGAAATACAGACTGAAATTCAGGCTTTAAAAGCAAAAGTGGTGATTCAGAGGTCTCGCTCAGAATCACACAAATTTGTTTCGAATATATTTCCTAAGCAAAAGAAAGATGGAGGGAGTCGTATTATCCTAGACTTGACGGAACTCAATGCCCAATGTGCAGTATAAACATTTTAAAATGGACAACTTTGGTACAGCTATTCAGCTGGTCTCCAAAGGATGTTATATGGCTTGCATTGATCTAAAAGATGCTTATTACTCCGAATCTATACACAGGGAACACAGGAGATATTTGAAATTTAACTTGATGGGGCAATTCAAGGCATTGCCGAAAGGGCTGACCGGCACCCAGGCTTTTTAACAAAATTACTAAAACTAGTTCTGGGATTGCCTACGAGCTCAGAACCACATTGTGATGGCTTATTTGGATAATATTCTAACAATTGGCAACACAAAGGAATCAGCAATAGCATCTGTTTCAGCTACCAAACATGTTTGAGAGGTTGGGATTTGTAATCCATCCAGTTAAGTCTAAATTGACTCCAATCAAGGTAATTGATTACCTAGGGTTTACAATCAACTCAAATCAAATGTCAGTGACTCTGCAAGCTGGCAAGCAATCAGACTTGAAGGAAGCCTGCAATAAGCTAATTGCTAATCAGAGGCCAACAATCAGACAAGTAGCAAGCATAATTAGCAAGCTTGTTGCAGCTTTTCCAGGTGTGCGCTATGGACCTTTGCATTACCAAAAATTACAAAGAGCAAAGGAACGAGCCCTCAAAGCTCATGCAGGCAAATTCGGGGAGCATATGCATTTACCACCAGACGCTATTGCGGAGTTACACTGGTGGGCTACCAATGTACATCACTGTTCTAAGAAAATTCAAATTAACACACCATCAGTGATAATACAAACCGATGCAAGTGGCCTGGGCTGGGGGGCAACAGACACCAGCTCCAGCTGCGGGGGCAGATGGAATGTGCAGGAGTCATTAATCCTACAACAATATGGCATTAACTACTTAGAATTGTTGGGAGCACTATGGCTTAAAGGCTGATTGCAACAATATGCATCATGTGTATGTACAGATTGACAACACCACGGCGATCACGAAATTTAAGGATAACACAGAATGAATGTTGAATCATGAAGTGTTTACTGACATTGTTGGCCGATATGGCACACCGGACATTGATTTGTTTGCCTCCAGGTTGAATCACTAGTTACCCAAATTTGTCTCATGGGAGCCCGATTGAGGGGCAGCAGCAGTGGATGCTTTTGCACTGCATTGGGGAGGAATGTTCTTGTATGTTTTCCCTCCCTTTTCCATCATCAGGTAAAATAAAGCGACAATGGGCATTTTGGTAGTGCCAGATTGGCCTACACAATCTTGGTTCCCACATGACCGAATCAATTTGTTGGTTTGCAGATTTTGAGGACACCTTTCCTGGGACTCGGACTGGCTGATCGAACGGTGGATGTTATTACAGCGGCCTGGAGGGACAGCACACAAAAGCAGTATGTCTCCCACATCAGGACATTCAACATCACATATGACACAGTGGGCATCACGGACATATTAGAATTCCTATCTACCCTATATCATGACCAGAAATTAGGCTACAGTGCCATCAACAGTGCCAGGAGTGCACTGTCCTCATATATAGTACTGGGAACAGGGGCCTTACCAATGGGGAAGCATCCTCTTATCACCAGATTCATGAAAGGCATATATAACACTGCACCCCCCAGGCCTCGATATACCAACACATGGGATGTAAGTGTGGTGCTGGCGCTACGACAGTGGGGCCCATCCACCACATTATCCTTACATAAACTCACCCTCAAGGTGGTCATGTTAATGGCGCTCCTTACGGCGCAACGAGTCCAGACCCTACAAAAACTGCGACTCGACAACATGCACAACACTGCCAACACCATAATGTTTATCGTTTATGATTTAGTAAAACAGAGCAGGGCCGGGGTGCCAGAGCCCAGGCTTGAATTCTTGGCATACCCCGAAGATCCTCGACTATGTGTGGTAGATCACTTGCACCACTATATTACAGTCACCAGCAGCCTCAGAGGCACAGAGTTAGCTGTCCTAATCAGCCACAAAATAACACACCATAGGGTGTCCACACAAACCATCTCCAGATGGCTAAAAGAGGTACTGGCACTTGAAGGAGTAGATACTGATATTTACTAATCTCATTCCACCAGGGCAGCATCAACATCGGCAGCAAGGGCTATGGATGTGCCCCTCGACAACATCCTAGCGGCCGCAGGATGGGCCAATGAGAGGATGTTCCGTTGGTTTTATAACAAACCCGTTGCCGGACCAGGGTGTTTGCACGTACCATTTTGAATTCTGTTTATAGTTTCCCCCCAGGTTGAGCGGGGTCATTATTGTTTTCGTTTTGCATTAAAGCATCAGTTTTTGTTACCTAACTATGTTATGTCTGAATGCTTTAACATTTTTTCTCACATCCATGGTCAATCCATTCAGTGTGTGACGCCTGGATTCGAACCGGCATGAAATCACAGAGCTTTGAAATCTTCATGTAGTCACTCAAGTAACTCCGAACTAATATAGTAGGATCAAACGAGAACCTACCAGTTTGAAGTTTGATCTTGATTTTATGAGGAGTTACGATGAGCGATTAAGTGCCAACCGCTCCCAACCCTCATATTATCAGGTCATCTGGTAGTTCTAGTTTCTCCAAATCTTACTATCTTTAGGTCATCTTCTTTTTATCTGTGAATCCACACTGCTGCTTTGACGATTGACGCGCATGACGACCTTCTTCACGTAATCGCTCATCGTTACTCCTCATAAAATCAAGATCAAACTTCAAACTGGTAAGTTCTCATTTAATCTTAGTATTATCACTCACATCAGACTCAAATAATGTACCTGTCCATGGATTTATCTAGCACAATTGAAGTACTAAAGATGAGCTGAGGACTATGTGATGGTTATGGGTTATCAGAGGAGCTTGTTTTTAACAATGATATTTGTATCTGTTCTTTTTTTCACACAAAGTTTATGATAAGCGGCATTCATTATTAAACATTATTAAACTTTTTGCTTTGCATTATCTGGTTTTAAGTGGAGCACCTGGGAGATCAGTGAGAGCAGTTCATGAACTTCAAAAGAATTGAGTTTTGTTGGAACATTTAAATATTTCTAGGACATTTTTTCACTATGGTGCACAACAAATCCATACATCACCACGGGTTATGCAGAAACCTTGATAAAGAGAAGATTGGGAGCTTCAGTCAATTAAATTAGGTTTCTAAAGTTTAACAGGAGCAGCTGAGCTAAAAGTGTCACTTTGACACTTGTCACATGAAAATGTTTCAGAATGATTATAATATCAAAATTAATGTAAATGTTCTTAGCCCACTTAGCAAGTTGAGCATACAAGTGGGAGGGAGAAGCCATATTACAGAATTGTAGAATCACGAAAAACCTGATGACAAAATATTCTCGTAGATCTTGAGAGAGTTGAGGCATATGGATCACATGCAGGCAGATATGATTAATATATCTTGGCATTATGTTGGGCATAGTGGGCCAAAGGGTCTGATCCTGTGCTTCACTAAGATGAGACAAATCTTGTGGAGCTACACGGTTAGAAAATTGTATCTGGGTTGCCTTTAGGAGGTGAATGAAATCCAAGCAAGTAAAACCGAGAAACGGACCCTTTGGGTCAAATTCAGAAGCAAAAGTTTCAAAGTTGAATTGACACCAAAACCTTTTTAGACATTAGTAACTCTCGAAACACCAGTTATTATACTAAATTTATAGTTATTGTTCATTAGATGCATAGAGTTAAAGTTATAGAGTGATACAGGGTGGAAACAGGCCCTTCGGCCCTACTTGCCAACACCGGCCAACATGTCCCAGCGACACCAGTCCCACCTGCCTGCGTTTGGTACATATCCCTCCAAACCTGTCCTATCCATGTATCTAACTGTTTCTTAAACGGGTTAGTCCCAGCCTCAATGACCTTTAGCAGCTTGTTTCATTACCCCTCAGATTCCTATTAAATATTTTCCCATTCACCTTAAACCTATGTCTTCTGGTCTTCGATTCAGCTATTCTGGGCAAGAGACTCTTTTATACAGTCTATAAGATCGCCCCTCACCCTCCTGCACAAGGAATAGAGTCCCAGCCTACTCGACCTCCCCCTGTAGCTTGGACTCTCTTGTCCTGGCAACATCCTCGTAAAGCTTCTCCGTACCCTTTCCAGTTTGACAACATCTTTTCTATAACATGGTGTCTAGAACTGAATACAATAATCTAAATGTGGTCTCACCAACGTCTTATCCAACTGCAAAATATAATCTCCCAACTTCTATACTTAATACTCTGACTGATGACGGCCAATGTGCCAAAAACCTTTTTGACCACCTTATCTACCTGCAACTCAACCGCAGCTCTACACACTCCCCAGAGCCCCATCATTCACTGTGTAGGTCCTGCCCATATTAGACTTCCCAAAATGCCACACCTCACATTTTTCTGTATTAAATTCCATCAACCCACCTGGCCAATCAATCAAGATCCTGCTGCAATTTTTCACAACCACCATCACTATCTGCCACCCACTTTTGTATCATCAGCAAACATTAATTTGGCCATGTACTGTATGTTCTCATTTCAAATCATTGATGTATATGACAAACAGTAGCGTGCCCAGCACCGAACCCTGAGGCACCGCACTAGTCACAGGCCTCCAGTCTGAGAAGCAACCTTCCACCATCACCCTCTGCTTCCTTCCATTAAGCCAACTTTCTATCCATTCAGCTGTCCTTGGATCCCATGCGATCTAACCTTCCAGAGCAGCCTACCATGTAGAACCTTGTTGAATGTCTTACTAAAATCCATGTATACAACATCTTCAGTTCTACCCTCATCTACCTTTTTGATTACGTCTTCAAAAAACTGCATATATTCATGTTTTTCACTGTTGCTAAACCAGAATGCATTGTACCTTTTAACTATTTTCTCAATATCTATTGTGATTAGTTTTGATAATTGATTCATATGATGTAACTTTTCCCTCATCGATTTAAGTGACTTTGGACTATTGCACAAATAGATTAAGACTCATCATGTTGATAATACATGTGCTGCTTTTAAAATAAATCTCTGCCTCTTAAATATAAATTTGCTGTGTCTTCATGTATTGTGAAGATATCACAGATCAGCCATGTGGAACTGTGAGACTTTCAAGTGCCCACAAAGATAAATCTCAGCAAATCTGAGAAGCAGGCCAATGTGTGCAAACTGTTAATGAATATTCATGGTATTCATAGCACGATTTTATTTCCAACGTGGGCCTTATAAGTACAGTATGTCAAATTGGTGACATTAACCTATCACGAAGTTCCAATTTAGGCTTCATCCACGAATATGCAGCACTGCTAAAAATAGCTCTTTCCAAATCTCCATGGCGACTGTACACAAACAAGAGAAATAAGCAAAGCAAAAATAAGAATAGACCTGAATTGCCAGGATTTTGAGGATGGATTTGGCTTGAGAAAACTTTCCTTCCTGAAGAACTTGGGGACTTAACAACAACATATGAATATGCGGGGTCAGCTTCCACATGTCACTATTTGAAGTAGCATTGCTTCACCTTTCATGCAGCAGATGATATTTGTCATCTGCATTGTGAATTTTGAGCGGCATGTTAGCACATACATCAATAAACTTTAAAATAGTCGTCAACCAAGAACTCTCAAGAAGATGGCACTGAATCAGTTTAAATTCAAGAGAAAGATTGATATAATTTTGTTTTAAGCATAGATAATGTAAGACAATGGAGAAATGGGTATATAGATGGATGAACTATAAATCAAATAGTCTCCAGAAGTCTGAAGTCCCACACCACTACGCTCAGGAACAGCCACTATTTGTGAATGATCCACGACAACATACATAGTGAAAGATTCCATAAGTAATCCAGAACATTTAAACTGACAGCCATTCATACCCAGCTCGGCATGGTAACTTGGTTGTAACTACCCCCCACCAAATGGATGTAACTTAGAGTTTGTTTTCATGACAGTTACATTGTTGTGAATTCTTTGGAAGTCCGATAAGGACAGAACGTTGCACTGTGCCCCAGTATCTATCTTTGCAGCGACTTTGGTATTGTTAATATTGAGCGTTGTCATGGGATCACTGTTTTTAGACAGTGGGTCGGGTATACAGGAATGTATGTTTTGGCTGTCTTCTTGCAGATCCTGCAGTTGTGGTTTTGCTGGAGCTGTAATTTCAGTCAGTACCTCGTGGGAAAGTGTGGGCTCGAGTGCATAGAGAGATTGTTGTGGCTGGGCCCTGTTACCACGAGCGTGGCAACACCGGATAAAGTGGGGTTTTTTACAGTGGTGGCAAATTTTGCCGTAAGCGAGGAATTGCTCATGAAATTTCGGGTGCGAGCCACCGCAATTACCACAGTTGTGGATCAGAGGGTCGGTTACCCTCCCTGGGGCTGTAGGTGATTGTCGAGGGGTTGTTAATGTTTGTCGCAGGGACCTATAGAAGGCATGGACATCGTAGGCAGAGTGGGGTCCCAATCCCAGGGATTTGGTATGGGTGTCAGTGTACTCTGCAACCTGGCAGGCACGTTCAAATTTAGCTAGTGTGTGCTCCTCATCCTGGAGTAGTTCATTTCTCACCATGTCATTTAGGATGCCATATATGAGTCTGCCGCGGAGGAGTACATCGCGGTCCTGGAAGTGGCATCTTGCAGCGATGCTCTTCAGGGCACCGATGTAGGATTCGACCGTTTTGCCCTCGTCTTGGCTACGGGAAAATAATTTGTGGTGCTCCATGATAACTTTAGTGCGAAGTTGGCACAGGTCACAGAACTTTCCGAGGAGGCAGGTGGGGTCTCTGATAGATTGCCGGGGTCACAACCTGTGTTACCGCATCGGTATGTTCTGGGGCGTAATAGAAATCCTGGCAGCATCAATGAAAATTCCGAATTCCACCTCAAAGATGAGCCAACGTTTGGCAAGTTAACTTTCAAATATCAGAGGATCTGGTTTACGAAACGATCCTGCCATGACAACAGAGTGATGGTCCGTTGTTAAAAAACTTAACTAAAATAAATTTAGGCAAAAGAGTTGGAGACGTGGCTTAAATATTCTGACATCATGTTTGTGAATGATCCACGACAACATACATAGTGAAAGATTAGTCTTTATTCCATAAGTCATCCAGAACATTTAAACTGCCAGCCATTCATACCCAGCTTGGCGTGGCTTCTGAGAGCTGGTTGACCTTGTTAGTGTAGTACCGTAATACCATGTAATGGGTGGCATGCATATATGGCGATTATATGTGGAGATTATAAGTGGCATGGATTAATAAGGGTTAATCTACAGCTACATTTCTACAATTATCAGATTTTTGAATCAATCTGTATGCCCCTAATCCTACCTCGACAACAGAACATTACAGGCCATCTCTTGTACTACCATGTAATCTGTGTTTTTTCTAACTGTGTTTTAAACTAATTTTTTCGCAGAGTCTTCTTTTAGAAATGTTACCTGTAATTTACCTATTTCTTTGTGTGTTTGTCTGAGTCTGTGGCTGTGATGCTGCTGCAAGCAAGAATTTCCAATGTACCTGTTTTCTCACTATACTTATGCATATGACAATAAACTCAACCTGACTTTGGATGTATTATTATCAGTCATAAGTGAACTAAGTTTTGGAATCATCTTGGAACATCTCTATATCACTTTGCTCCTTTTCTTTGTAAAAACAAGTCACTTTGATGAAGCAAGAAGAATTCTTCCTAAGCACAACATAATGTGGTGAAGTAATTCAGAGGTCAGGCAGCATCTGTGGAGGGAATGGATGGGTGATGTTTTGGGTCAAGACGATTCCTCAGATATTCAGAAAGTTGTAGGAAAGAAGCACTGTGTATTTTGCTCAAGATGTCAGCATCTGCATTACCTTGTGTCTCCCATATCCTTCCTCACATCTTGTATGGATTGTCTAAGGAAAATTGTGTTGGAGTTCAATCATCAGAGTTTCAGGCCATCATTCTTGAAATGATGATTGCATATGTTCAATTACAATCAAATTTCTAGATATATTCAAGCATGGGATGATAAAGAAAATTTCCACCACAAAATCTGCCATGAAATGACCATACCTGACCAAGGAGAGTCCTGAAACCTATTGGTATTGCCATCGTTGAAATTCCTCTCATCAACTTTCTGGGAATCATCATTGACTAGAAGCCCGACTGAAGCAGCCACTTAATCAATACTCTTAAGCTCTAAAATTCTGGTCTCCAACTGATTGGAAATTCCAATGTATCTCACAGCATTCCCTTGAAAAAGGCTGTACTCCTGTTTGCAGCCTATATATAATTAAAAGTCTCATCTTGACCATTTCCTGTCTGCGCTGTATATTGATTTTAGAAAAAAACGCTACCTTGTATCGCTGTGTTTTTTGGCCACCTTACAGTCCTCCTCCGCTGAGCCGCCCCGAGGATTTTTCCCATCGATGAAAAATAAAAAAGTTATGAGTGTTTAAAAAACCTTGAGATCAGCTGATTGGTCCTCTCACCTGTCAATCACCGTGATGAAGGTAACGCCTCTTCCAGTGAGTGAGTCAGTCACTCTGCAAGATCGCGAGGGAGAGGCCATGACTGTCATTCTAAGCTGTGAATCAACTGAACTGAGAGTCTGCAATGTACTTGCAATAAATTATTTGTTAACCCTTAATGACAATGCCATCAGTTGTTTGGCCTGCTGCCCTGCCTGTGCTTGAAAGTGCAATGCTTAATTGGAAATTAAATGACAATTCCATGAGTTTTGTCTGCTGCCCTGCCTGTGCTTAAAACTGCAATGCTTTATTAGATCCGACTGTGTTTGGAAGGAATAAATGCTTTATTAGGTCCGACTGTGCTTAATCCAAAAGTCCCGCTCATTTTGTGACTTCCGCTTAGTGGAGAGGTCGTGCTGATTGCGTAATTTCCAGTAAGTGCAGAGGTCACGCGGATTGCAGAAGTGCCGCTGACTGCGGAAGCCCCACAGTGGAGAGGCCGCGCTCAGCCATGTGAGTAGATTCAAGAAAGTTTACTGTCATATATATGGTGTGTGAGTGTGTATGTGTGAGTGTATGTGTGTCTGTGTGTGAGTATGTGTGTGAGTGTGCATGTGTATGTGAGTGTATGTATGTGTGTGTGTGAGTGTATGGGTGTGTATGAGTGAGTGTATGTGTGAGTGTGTGTATGTGTGTGAATGTTTGTGTGTGTGTGTGTGTGTGTGAGTATGTGTGTGTGTGTGTGTGTGAATTTATGTGTGTGAGTATATGTGTGTGAGTATGTGTGTGTGAGTGTGTGTGTGAGTGTATGTGTGTGTGAGTGAGTCTGTGTGTAAGTGTATGTGTGTGTGAGTGAGTCTGTGTAAGTGTATGTGTGTGTGAGTATATGTGTGTGTGTGGGTGTATGTGTGTGTGAGTGTGTGTGAGTATCTGAGTGTACGTGTGAATGTGTGTGTGTGTGTGCCTGTGTGACTGTATGTGTGTGTGTATGTGTGAGAGTGTGTGTATTGGAATTGGTGGAGAGGTGGAATATTGTGTGGGGGGACCAGCCCTCCCATGTGAAGCTGGGACCCAACGGATCCCACTTAGCCTAGTTCACTTTAAACTTACTGAGGCAAAATGTCCCATGCTCCCTTTAAATTCACCAGAGCTCCATTTCCTGCACTCCAAGCGTACCTGATTCCTAGTTCTCCCGATCTCTTTAAACTCTCTGGGTTCACTGGAAAATGTATTATGCTACTACATTATATTCTGATGTATATAACATCTAAAAATCCCAGTAAAAATGTGTTTGGGTATTAATAGGAGTATTCTCCTATTGTCCTGAAAATTTGCAAGTCAGGCATTACCAAGGTCCCAAGGGAGTTGGATTATCGGAACTGGATTTAATGAACTGTAGTTTCAAGAGCAGCCAGAGATAGGGTATCCTGTGACTAATAACTCACAACCTGACACCTTAAAACATTTCCCCAACTATAAGAAAAGTCAGGTGTGCAAAGAGTGAATGCATCTCCAAGAACTCTCCACAAGCTCAAAACTACCCAGGAAGAAGTGACGTACTTTATTGGTACCTCATCCACTATCATTGCACTGTGGCTGCAATGGGTGCCAGCTACAAAATGCATTACAATTATTCTCCATGATTACTGAAGTAGCATCTGACAAACCCAGTCAATTCTGCCACCAATAATAACAAAGCAGCAAGTTCATGGAAACATCAGGTTCCTTATCAAATTATACATCATCCTGACTAGACTTACTGTTGGGCAGGGAATGCTGCTGGGTAGAAAATTCCTGATTCAGACCTCACCAGAAATTCCAAAAAAGAATAAATAATCATAATTAAATTTCCACAAAATGTTTGGTGATGGAGACACAAGGAACTGGAGATGCTGGAATCTTGTGTATATCACTAAGTGCTGGAGTAACTTAAAGGGCCAGGCAGCATCGGTGAAGAACATGGATAGGCTATGTTTTGGGTTAGGGCTCTTCAAACTATTTGGTGATATTCTTTGCTAAGTCTGATGTAATTGCAAGATTTTGCTGTACCACTAGATGGGGCTGGTTCCCTTTGAAAATATATTCTCCATACGGGGGACTGGCAATGGTTAGAAACAAGTTCTATATCAACATAATACTTTTATTACTTCAGTACAATTTTAGGGAAAATTGTGAACAATAATTTAGTCAATAATAATGAAAGCATCTTGTGAATTAAAATGGGTGTCAAACCGGGCCAATATTCTGCAACCTAAGGACACTTGTCAAACATCTTAGCTGATACTAGGTCAGGTAATTCTTCAGAACAGATTAGGACAGGTACGTAAAACCTTCAACTTCTTACATACTCAAACAAGGAGTCTGTTTTAGATATTATCATGGAAATTTAGTAATCCTGAACAGTGGATGCTGCTCAAGTTACTCATGTAGATGGGGCATGTGACTAGTGTAGATGGGGCACGTTGGTCGGCATGGGCAAGTTGGACTGAAGGGCCTGTTTCCACATGTACGGCCCTATGAATCTTATGCCCCTGTCCCACTTAGGAAATCTGAACGGAAACCTCTGGAGATTTGCGCCCTACCCAAGTTTTCCGTGCGGTTCCTGGAGGTTTTTGTCAGTTTCCCTAACGGTCGTAAGTGGTTTCCGCTTCTTCTATGTTCCGCCGATTATTTAAAAAAATTCGAAACCGCTCGCGACTAAAAATAGGTTGCCGTTTTAAAAATCGGTAATTTTTTAATCAAAGCCGGTTGCAATGCTAGTTGAAGGTGGTTGCTGGAGGTTGCAGGTAGTGGAAGGTAAGACCTTTTTTTCACCAAGTTTTATTCCACCAGGGAGGTCTTACCTTCCACTACCTGCAACCTCCGGCAACCACCTTCAACTAGCATCGCAACCAGCTTCGACTAAAAAGTACCGATTTTTAAAACGGCAACCTATTTTTAGTCGCGGGCAGTTTTGAATTTTTTTTAATAATCGGTGGAACATAGAAGAAGCGGAAACCACTTTCGACCATTAGGGAGACTGACAAAAGCCTCCGGGAACCGCACGGAAACCTTGGGTGGGGCGCAAAGTCTCCAGAGGTTTCCGTTCAGGTTTCCAAAGTAGGACAGGGGGATTACTCTCATCAGCTATCATAATGACATGTTATTTTAAAATTCATCTGTAGCCAGACTACATAACTACAGAGGCCCAGGAGCGGTTGCAGTGGGAGGAGCGACGTCCAACCTGTAAGTTTAAAAACTCTATCGCGGGGCTTGTTTCCACAGAGGCCCAGGAGCGGTTGCAGTGGGAGGAGCGACGTCCAACCTGTAAGTTTAAAAACTCTATCGCGGGGCTTGTTTCCACAGAGGCCCAGGGGCGGTTGCAGTGGGAGGAGCCTAAATCCGTAACGTTCTATTTGCAGCTCGCAGTTCAAAACAAGTGGGCTTGAGGAAGCCGCTGATTGGTGGAAGACGACTCGAGGGAGCAGCTGATTGGCAGTCAGATCCTTGCTGATTTCTTTCAGCTAAAATCCATGCTTTGTATTGCATTGTATATTGTATTGTATCCAGGGTAAGGGGGAGGATGAGTGCCAGGGCAGTTTACTGTTCTGGATGTCAGATGTGGGAGGTCATGCAGTCAGATAGCTCTCCAGACGTCCACATCTGCGCCAGGTGCGTCAAGATGGCACTCCAAATGGACCGTATTCGGTACCTGGAGCAGCAGCTCGATGACCTCCGTCTGGTCAGGGAGAGTGAGGAAGCCATAGAGAGGAGCTACAGACAGGTGGTCACTCCAAAACCCCAGGAGGCAGAAAAGTGGGTCACGGTTAGGAGAGGCAAGGGGCAGAGGCAGGGACTAGAGAGTACCCCGGTGGCTGTACACCTTGGAAATAAGTACTCCTGTTTGAGTACTGTTGGGGGGCACAGCCTACCTGGGGGTAGCAACAGCGACCGGGCCTCCGGTACAAAGACCGGCCCTGTTGCTCAGAAGGGTAAGGAAAAGAAGAGGAGGGCAGCAGTAATAGGGGACTCTATAGTTAGGGGATCAGATAGGCGATTCTGTGGACGCAGTCAGGAGACCCGGATGGTAGTTTGCCTCCCTGGTGCCAGGGTCCGGGATGTGACTGAACGTGTCCAAGATATCTTGAAATGGGAGGGAGAGGAGCCAGAGGTCGTGGTACATATAGGTACCATATAGGTACATACGTAGAAAAAGAGAGGAGGTCCTGAAAGGAGAATTTAGGGAGTTAGGAAGAGTGTTAAGGAGAAGGACCGCAAAGATAACATTCTCAGGATTACTGCCTGTGCCACGCGACAGTGAGAGTAGGAATGGAGCAAGGTGGAGGATAAATGCGTGGCTAAAGGACTGGTGCAGAGCGCAGAGATTCAAGTTTCTGGATCATTGGGACCTCTTTTGGGGAAGGTGTGACCTGTACAAAACGGATGGGTTGCACTTGAACCCGAGGGGAACCAATATCCTGGCGGGGAGATTTGCAAAGGCTACTGGGGAGACTTTAAACTAGATCGGTTGGGGGGAGGGACTCAAATAGAGAAGGCAAGTAGTCCGTTTGTGAGGCAGGAGGCAGAGAAGGGAAGCAGTCAGACGTAACACGTAAGGAGGAAAGAAGAAAAAAATAACAAACGGAGAATAAGAAGTGGAGGTTTTCTTAAATGTGTGAGCAGAGAGACAGAGGGGTGTAGAATGAGGATAGGAGCGATAGGTAGCAAGGTGAAAAGTGGCAGGCAGACAAATCCAGGGCAAAAATCTAAAAGGGCCACTTTTCAACATAATTGTAAAAGGGCCAAGAGTGTTGTAAAAACAAGCCTGAAAGCTTTGTGTCTCAATGCGAGGAGCATTTGTAATAAGGTGGATGAGTTGAATGTGCAGATAGCTATTCATAATTATGATATAGTTGGGATCACGGAGACATGGTTCCAGGGTGACCAAGGCTGGGAGCTGAACATCCAGGGATATTCAATATTCAGGAGGGATAGACAGAGAGGAAAAGGAGGTGGGGTAGCATTGCTGGTTAGAGAGGAGATTAATGCAATAGAAAGGAATGACATTAGCTTAGAGGATGTGGAATCGATATGGGTGGAGCTGCGAAACACTAAGGGGCAGAAAACGCTAGTGGGTGTGGTGTACAGGCCACCTAACAGTAGTAGTGGAGTTGGGGATGGCATCAAACAGGAAATTAGAAATGCATGCAACAAAGGTGAAACCGTTATAATGGGTGACTTCAATTTACATATAGATTGGGTGAATCAAATTGGCAGGGGTGCTGAGGAAGAGGATTTCTTGGAATGTATGCGGGATAGTTTTCTAAACCAACATGTGGAGGAACCAACGAGAGAGCAGGCTATTCTAGACTGGATATTGAGTAATGAGGAAGGGTTAGTTAGTAGCCTTGTTGTACGTGGCCCCTTGGGCAAGAGTGACCATAATATGGTTGAGTTCTTCATTAGGATGGAGAGTGATATTGGTTGAATTCAGAAACACGGGTCCTGAACTTAAAGAAAGGTAAATTTGAGGGTATGAGACGTGAATTGGCCAAGATGGAATGGCCTATTGATTCTTGAAGGGTTGACGGTGGATATGCAATGGAAGGCATTTAAAGACTGCATGGATGAACTACAACAATTGTTCATCCCAGTATGGCAAAAGAATAAATCAGGGAAGGTGGCGCATCCGTGGATAACGAGGGAAATCAGGGATAGTATCAAAAAAAAAAGATGAAGCGTACAAATTAGCCAGAAAAAGCAGCCTACCGGGGAACTGGGAGAAATTCAGAGACCAACAGAGGAGGACAAAGGGCTTAATTAGGAAAGGGAAAACGGAGTATGAAAGAAAACTGGCAGGAAACATAAAAAATGACTGCAAATGTTTTTATCGATATGTGAAGCGCAAAAGATTAATTAAAACAAATGTAGGTCCCTTGCAGTCAGAAACGGGTGAATTGATCATGGGAAACAAGGACATGGCAGACCAATTGAATAACTACTTTGGTTCTATCTTCACTAAGGAAGACATAAATAATTTGCCGGAAATAGCAGGGGATCGCGGGTCAAATGAGATGGAGGAAATGAGTAAAATCCAGGTTAGCCGGAAAGTGGTGTTAGGTAAATTGAATGGATTAAAGGCCGATAAATCCCCAGGGCCAGATTGGCTGCATCCCAGGGTACTTAAGGAAGTAGCCCCAGAAATAGCAGATGCCTTAGTGATAATTTTTCAAAACTCTTTAGATTCTGGAGTAGTTCCTGAGGATTGGAGGGTAGCTAATGTAACCCCACTTTTTAAAAAGGGAGGGAGAGAGAAAACGGGGAATTACAGACCAGTTAGTCTAACATCGGTAGTGGGGACACTGCTAGAGTCAGTTATTAAAGATGGGATAGCAGTACATTTGGAAAGTGGTGAAATCATTGGACAAAGTCAGCATGGATTTACGAAGGGTAAATCATGTCTGACGAATCTAATTGAATTTTTTGAGGATGTAACTAGTAGAGTGGATAAGGGAGAAGCAGTGGATGTGTTATATCTGGACTTTCAGAAGGCTTTCAACAAGGTCCCACACAAGAGATTGGTATACAAACTTAAAGCACACGTTATTGGTGGTTCAGTATTGATGTGGATAGAGAACTGGCTGGCAGATAGGAAGCAAAGAGTAGGAGTGAACGGGTCCTTTTCAGGATGGCAGACAGTGACTAGTGGGGTGCCGCAAGGCTCAGTGCTGGGACCCCAGCTATTTACAATATACATTAATGATTTGGACGAGGGAATTAAATGCAACATCTGGGGGGCAATGTTAGCTGTGAGGAGGATGCTAGGAGGCTGCAGGATGACTTGGATAGACTGGGTGAGTGGGCAAATGCATGGCAGATGCAGTATAATGTGGATAAATGTGAGGTTATCCACTTTGGTGGCAAAAACAGGAAGGTGGACTATTATTTGAATGGTGTCCGATTAGGAAAAGGGGAGATGCAGCGGGACCTGGGTGTCATGGTACACCAGTCATTGAAAGTAGGCATGCAGGTGCAGCAGGCTGTGAAGAAAGCGAATTGTATGTTGGCATTCATAGCAATTTGAGTACAAGAGCAGGGAGGTTCTACTGCAGTTGTACAGGGTCTTGGTGAGGCCACACCTGGAGTATTGCGTACAGTTTTGGTCTCCTAATCTGAGGAAAGACATTCTTGCCATAGAGGGAGTACAGAGAAGGTTCACCAGACTGATTCCTGGGATGGCATGACTTCCATATGAAGAAAGACTGGATAGACTTGGCTTGTACTCGCTGGAATTTAGAAGATTGAGGGGTGATCTCATAGAGACTTACAAAATTCTTAAGGGGTTGGACAGGCTAGATGCAGGAAGATAGTTCCCGATGTTGGGGAAGTCCAGGACAAGGGGTCACAGTTTAAGGATAAGGGGGAAGTCTTTTAGGACCGAGAAGAGAAAATCGTTTTTCACACAGAGAGTGGTGAATCTGTGGAATTCTCTGCCACAGAAGGTAGTTGAGGCCAGTTTGTTGGCCATATTTAAGAGGGAGTTGGATGTGGCGCCTGTGGCTGAAGGGATCAGGGGGTATGGAGAGAACGCAGGTACAGGATACTGAGTTGGATGATCAGCCATGATCATATTGAATGGCGGTGCAGGCTCGAAGGGCCGAATGGCCTGCTCCTGCACCTAATTTTTATGTTTCTATGTTTCTATAAGTAAACCTCTCTATTCTCCAGTGCTCTGATTGTTCATGATAGACTACCTTCTGATCACTCCTGGTTAGGCATGTTGCCCAGAACCCACTTTTTAAAGTCAGATGAGCTGCCTGCATGGGCAGAACAAGGACCGGCACCTCAGCACCATTATTTAGAGTGCAATAAGGCCATTTGCTTGTTAACCTTAATCCATGTCTTTGGATTTGCAGATCATTTTTTATGCATGTCAAGCACTTGAAGATTAACTTAAATGTATTTCCTGGTCATGATCTTTCCTTGGATTGGAATGTACAGTATCATTACAAATGGCATTTCATGTTAAAGATATTGCCCACTTAAAATATGCACTCAAAGCATTGTGCTTTGATTGTACCTGTATAGTTTACTTAAAACATTAATCACGTTCAGTACTCAGCATGCATATTGGCAGATCTGCTTAACCAATTTCACAAATGGAGGAATTCACATTAAACTAACAATACTAATATGTAATACAACTCCTTCAAAATAATAAATAGCCAAATAGATTATATTGTACACATTTATGAGAGACAAAAGTGTACAATCAAACGAAGTGCAAAGAATTACACTTGCTTGTATGTACTATTTTCAATGATGCTTATGTCCTTTAAATCATAAGCATCATTGAAGATAGTATAAATATACATGCAAGTGAATGCATTTGCTCTTGGTGTATGTCAGGTGGAACACTGTGTTGGTTTCTATTCTTGTTTCTACCACCTTCTACCCGAATAAATCAACAATGCCAATAGGCAATACTACTCCCTCAAAATAATAAATTGCCAAATAGCTTTTTGTGCATCAGCTGGCGGCACTATTAGCAAAGACAGCATAACAGTGAAATTACCAAACAGCTTCTATTTGTGACTGGCTGACACAGTACTCCTTTTGAATTGCTGCTCTAATTTCTCTGAAATATTCTAGTAAATTATAACAATTTTCTGCATTTGACCTGTTTCGATGGTAAATGCATTTGTCTTTAAAATAGTAAGATTAAACAAGAACTTACCAGTTTGAAGTTTGATCTTTATTTTATGAGGAGTTGCGACGAGGGATTTCGTGAAGACAGGCACGCATGCGCGACATTCTTCAAAGCAGCAGTGTGTAATCACAGATAACAGCAATGACTGAAGATAGTAAGATTAAAATAGACTCGAACATACCAGTTGACCTTATGATAGAGGGTTGGGAGCGGAGGGCACAAAATCCCTCATCGCAACTCCTCATAAAATAAAGATCAAACTTCAAACTGGTAAGTTCTTGTTTAATCTTACTATTTTACTTCGGAGTCACGTGAGTGACTTCGTGAAGATTTCAAAGCTCTGTGATTACATGCCCTGGATCACGTCCATGCTCACACACTGCCGTAATACTGCTGGAGGAAGTATGTAAACGTATTTCAGACTCGAACAAGCTGAAAAATAATAACATTTGTTAATACAATAAATCCCTGAACTCTGGGACAAACGTTTAGGGAACAGCACTTAATACTGAATCCGCCAACGTTGTGGGAGCTGGCCATAGGTCTGTTATAAACCGCTGAAATGTAGTTGCACTGGCCCAGCCCGCTTTGCGAGGACATAATCCATGAACACCTCCATGGTACTCGCCGCTGATGTGGATGCAGCCCTGGTAGAATGACATTTAAAAATGGTAGTGTCTTACCTGCTGCACCGAATACCACCTTGAGCCATTTCCTGATGCCCATTTTCAGACCTGTAATCACAGGTCTGTGTAGTTTAAGTAACTCTCCTATCACGTAGTCAGTTTATTGTGGGTCGAAACCATTCTATCCAGGTAATTCCTGTGGAGTTTGGACCCATTGCGCTGTGTTCAGTGCCATTACCATCACCACTTTGAAGGTGAATAAGTCCAGTGGTAAATCCTGAGGAGGGTCAACACCACCCCTATATATATCGTGGTTGGGAAGGGATAGAACATACCCTTCAGTGTGGATACCAGCTGGTGAGATCCCACTCCAATGTTGAGATAGGATGACAGTGTACTCCTGGCACTGTAACTGAGGGACTCATCATAATGCAGGCCTGTGAGGATTCCAGCACATTGGAGATTGTAGCAGATTTGTAGGTGGGCTAGGTCCAACTATAGACAACCTCACATCCTTATGTGGGTGAGGTACTGCTTCCAAGTGGACTCTCTCTGCACACTGCTGTATGATGTCCATGGTCCTTTCTGTTGCAGAATCTGGTTGCGTTTTCTGCAACACCTGTCTGATGAAGCAGAATGGGGGATAGCATAGCAAAACCATTTCCCCCCCAATGTAGCAAACGCGTCCATCGCCACTGCCCCAGGATCTGGTTCTCAAGAGACATATGTTGGTATCCAATGGTTCAACCTGGACGCAAGGAGGTCGCTATCTGGTGTTCCATATTAGGCTATAGTTTTAGCAAATATTTGGAGGTTCAACATCCTGTGGATGTCGTTATTAAATACTTGTGACCTGGTGTCCGCCACTGTATTGAGCTTAACCGGAAGGTACGTAGCTGATATCCAAATATTTCTTTCAATCCACCAGTGCCAAATTAATTTTGCCAATTCATCACAAAATATTGACTTGATACCACCCATAAGGTTTAAATACGTCACCTCAGTGGTATTATTTAAGACGGACATGCGTATGCTGCAGATTAGTGCATTAAGCCCGTAGCCTGTGACATGCTTGCAGCATTTCGAAACAGTTTATACCTTGTGATTGAAGAAAAGTAGACTCGTGCAAATCCCATCTACCACCCCAACTGAAAATGGTGTGGGTAGTTCCCCAGCCCTTGGTGCTGGCGTTGGTTTGTAACACAACTAATGGGTTTGATGTAATGATGGGATTTAATAATCACAAACATTGCTAACCCACCATTGTAGCTCAATTTATGCCTAGATTGGTGGCTGCATAGGCCTATAAAATGTCCAGCATTCACTTTTAATGCCGAGATTTTGCTCTTTGCAAGCTTTGATAGTGTAACGGTCCAATTATGTAGCTACCAGTTTACCAATTATTTTAGCAGTAGGTCTAATAGTCGGTTTCCTTCGCAAGCAAGGCTGTTACATGCCTCTATTATGTCTCTAGCTTTGTTCCCTGGGATAGTGACAATCAGCTCCCATGCATCCCAGAATGTATATTACCCGACCTCTGGGTAGCGTCTTTTGAACGAAATTGGAAGGATAATATTGCTGATTAATAAACTTTATGGTAAAATCAAGGGGTTTCTAATTTCCTCCCCACCTATCGGAGAAACATGACAATTACACAATCAAATACCTTTATTTGCCTCTCCTTGGCTTTCGGGCAGGCAAGAGGTTGGAACAGGTGTAAAGATTCCAAAGTTCCCTTGGGCAGTTTCCAGTCAGCTGGCACACTCCCACTTCGCTCTGCCCCATTATCTGGTTAAGCAGACAGCCCGCAGCATCCCTGCAGGCTGTGGAGTAGAGACGGGCTGCTGCTCTGCTATCGCTCCCTGCCTGATACGCGTTCGGCGAGCCCGCAAGCCCCCCCCCTCTTTACACATACCGCCAGCCCGCGGCGTCCTGCGGGCTGCGGTGTAGAGTCGGGGCTGCTGCTCTGCCGTCGCTTGCTCCGTACTGCGAGCCTACAAGCCCCCCCCCTCCTGGACACATGCCGCCAGCCCGCAGTGTCCTGCGGGCTGCAGTGTAGAGTCGGGCTGCCTCTGCCGTCCTCCGCCGGCGAGTGTGTGAGCCCGGACCCTCCTGGTCAACGGGCTCTTCCCGACTCGTCTGCTGGTGCCACCGCTGACTGCCCGCGGCAGTCAGTTTCGAGGCGGCCTGGAAACCCTGAACAGAGTCACCTGGAAAGAAGAAGGACTGTAAGAAGGTTATGTTCCTTACCTGCAGGTCCCTGCAGTAGAGGAGCAACGCTCTCCCTGCCTGTTGGTCGCATGCGGTCGACGATATGTCGCGCAAGCGTGCCTGGCGGGGTCTTCACGAAGTCACTCACGTGACTCCGAAGTAAAACAGTGATTAAATTTAGCAAATTACAAAATCCTTTTAAGCTTTTATAATGCAATGTATTTGATGCACATTAAGAGTGGCAGTAGGGTCACTGAAATTGATTCTGTGCCTAAGGATTAGGTAGAGCTGAAGAATTGTATTTCCTATTTTAACATCTCCTACCATAGAATGGCCTGCTTTGGATATTAAATGAAAATGGGCCCAATGTGTGCTGACATGCATCCATCACAGAAAGAAGAAACATGCTTGCATTTACTAAACATCAGCTCATTCCCAAAGAAATGTATAATCACAGTATTTTTGTCATGCAGTATTTATTACCATGTAGCAAAGGTGGATGCCAATTTATTTTCAGCACGGATATAAAAGCAAATTGCAATGTTTGTTGAAGGTAAATAAAAAGAACAGGAGGATGGGGTGGATGTCCCTGGCCTTCTTTGAAAAGTGCTAGGAGGAAGTTATATCCAACTGAGAGGAGAGAAAACATTTCACTTTAATATATCAACAAAAAACAAGAAGAAGTCCCAAGAAAGGGACTTTACAAAGTGTGCCTGTGTGATGGATTCTTAGAACAGCTTGTATTGGAGCCTACCGGGGAGAAGGCAATCCTGGATTTAGTGTTATGTAAAGACACGGATTTGATAAAGGAACTTGAGGTTAATGAGCCATTAGGAGGCAGACCATAATATGGTCAGGTTTAATCTACAATTGGAGAGGGAGAAGGGTAGATCGGAGGTGTCAGTGTTACAGTTCAATAAAGGGGACTATGGGGCCATGAGGGAAGAGCTGGCCAAAGTTGACTGGAAAGATACCCTAGCAGGTATTTCTGGGAATAATACAGAGGTGCAGGGTCAGTTTATTCCAAAGACGAAGAATGATTCCAAGGGGAATAGGGGGCGACCGTGGCTGACAAGGGACATCAGTGACAGTATAAAAATAAAAGAGAAGTACAACGTAGCAAAGATGAGCGGGAAGCAAGAGGATTGTGTAATGATTTAAGAGCAACAGAAGATAACTAAAAAGACAACACGGGGAGAAAAGATGAGGTACGAAGGTAAGCTAGCCAAGAATATAAAGGATGATAGTAAAAGCTTCTTTAGGTAAGTGAAGCGGAAAAAATGAGTTAAGACCAAAGTTGGACCCTTGAAGACCGAAAAAGGTGAATTTATTATGGGGAACAAGGAAATGGCAGATGAGTTGAACAGGTACTTTGGATCCGTCTTCACTAAGGAGGACACAAACAATCTTCCTGATGTACTAGAGACCAGAGGATCTGGGGTGATGGAGGAACTGACGGAAATCCACATTAGGAAGGAAATGGTGTTGGGTAGAATGATGGGACTAAAGGCTGATAAATCCCCAGGGCCTGATGGTCTGCATCCCAGGGTACTTAAGGAAGTGCCTCTATAAATCGTGGATGCATTGTTGACAATTTTCCAATGTTCTATAGACTCCGGATCAGTTCCTGTGGATTGGAGGGTAGCTAATGTTATCCCACTTTTTAAGAAAGGCGGGAGAGAGAAAACAGGGAATTATAGACCATTTAGCCTGACATCGGTGTTGGGGAAGATGCTAGAGTCAATTATAAAAGATGAAATACTCGCACATTTGGATAGCAGTAACAGGATCGGTCCGAGTCAGAAAGGATTTACGAAGGTGAAATCATGCTTGACTAATCTTCTGGAATTTTTTGAGGAAGTAACTAGGAAAATGGACAAGGGGGAGTCAGTGGATGCAGTGTACCTGGACTTTCAGACAGCATTTGATAAGGTCCCACATAGGAGATTAGTGGGCAAAATTAGGGCACATGGTATTGGGGGGTAGAGTGCTGACATGGATAAAAAATTGGTTGGCAGACAGGAAACAAAAAGTAGGGATTAATGGGTCCCTTTCAGAATGGCAGGCAGTGACTAGTGGGGTACTGCAAGGCTTGGTGCTGGGACCATAGCTATTTACAATATACATCAATGATTTGGATGAAGGGATTCAGAGTAACATTAGCAAATTTGCTGATGACACAAAGCTGAGTGGCAGTGTGAACTGTGAGGGGGATGCTATGAGAATGCAGGGTGACTTGGACAGGTTGGGGGAGTGGGCAGATGCATGGCAGATTAAGTTTAATGTGGATAAATGTTAGGTTATCCACTTTGGTATAAAAAACAGGAAGGCAGATTACTATCTAAATGGCATCAAGTTGGGAAAAGGTGAAGTGCAATGGGATCTGGGAGTCCTTGTTCATCAGTCTATGAAAGTAAGCATGCAGGTACAGCAGGAATTGAAGAAAGCGAATGGCATGTTGGCCTTTATAACAAGAGGAGTTGAGTATAGGAGGAAAGAGGTCCTTCTGCAGTCGTACAGAGCCCTAATGAAACCACACCTGGAGTATTGTGTGCAATTTTGGTCCCGTAATTGGAGGAAGGGCATTCTGGCTATTGAGGGAGTGCAGTGTAGGTTTACAAGGTTCATTCCCGGGACTGTCGTATGCTGAGAGAATGGAGCGCCTGGGCTTGTACATTCTGGAATTTAGAAGGATGAGAGGGTATCTTATTGAAACATATAAGATACGCTAGAGGCAGGGTTTGGACACGCTAGAGGCAGGAAACATGTTCCCGATGTTGGGGAATCCAGAACCAGGGGCCATAGTTTAAGAATAAGGGGTAAGCCATTTAGAATGGAGACGAGGAAACACTTTTTCTCACAGAGAGTTGTGAGTCTGTGGAATTCTCTGCCTCAGAGGGTAGTGGAGGCCAGTTCTCTGGATACTTTCATGTGGGAACTAGATAGGGCTCCTAAAGATAGCGGAGTCAGGGGATATGGGGAGAAGGCAGGAAAGGGGTACTGATTGGAATGATCAGCCATGATCACATTGAATGGCGATGCTGGCTCGAAGGGTCGAATGACTTATTCCTGCACCTATTGTCTATTGTCTATGTTCAATTGAGGCAAAATTTCCCATGCTGGTCTTAGTGATGGTGTGGATATGTGGTCTGAAGCTCATCTCCAGGTCAAATTTGATACCAAGATTGTGAACAGCCTAGTCCAGTCACAAGCAGTTCCCAGGGCAGAGACCAAAGGTATAAATAGACAATTCGAACCATTCAATGTGATCATGGCTGATCATCCACAATCAGCACCCCGTTCCTGCCTTCTACCCATATCCCCTGACTCCGCTATCTTTAAGAGCCCTATCAATCTCTCTTATGAAAGTGTTAATGAAGGAACTGCAGATGCTGGAAAATCGAGGGTACACAAAAGGCTGGAGAAACTCAGCGGGTGCAGCAGCATCGAAGGAGATAGGCAATGTTTCGGGCCGAAACCCTTCTTCAGACTGATGGGAGGTGGGGGGGGGGGGGGGGAGAAGAAAGGAAAAATAATCTCTCATGAAATTATCCAGAGAACCAGCCTCCACTGCCCTCTGAGGCAGAGAATTCCACAGACTCACAACTCTCTGTGTGAAAAAGTGTTTCCTGATCTCTGCTCTAAATGCCTTACCCCTTATTCTTAAACTGTGGTCCCTGGTTCTGGACTCCCCCAACATCAGGAACATGTTTCCTGCCTCCAAACCCTCAGTAATCTTATATGTTTCAACAAGATCCCCTCTCATCCTTCTAAACTCCAGAGCATACAAGCCCAACCTCCCTATCCTCTCAGCATATGTGAAGTAGCAGCTCTACTGCCTGCACCACTCTGATAGAGGGAAGATCAATGATGAATGGTCTGATAATGATAATGACTAGTGTATTGTTCCAAGGAACTTCAGCAGTGATAGCTCCGATCCTAGCTGATTGACTTCGAATACAATCAACCATTTTCCTTTGAGCTACTTTTGAGTCGTGCCTAATTATAATTTATTTTTCCCAAATTCTAAAGGAATTCAGACTAGTGCAGCCTTAATGTTAGAGCAGTGGAGGGAACTCTGCAACAGAACTCTGAAGAAAGGTACCTAAGAAAGACATAAAAGGCTGGAGTAACTATGGGTCGGGCAGCATCTCTGGAGAACATGGATAAGCAAAGTTTCTGGTCCTCACCAAGTTTGGCACCTGTCCATTTTCCATCACTGAATCTGCCTGACTCATTGAATTCCTCCAGCAGTTTGTTCTGTGCTCAAAATTCCAGCATGTAGTCTCATGTGTCTCCTAGGGTGCAGCGTAGAAACATAGAAATTAGGTGCAGGAGCAGGCCATTCGGCCCTTCGAGCCTGCAATGCCATTCAATATGATCATGGCTGATCAACCAACTCAGTATCCTGTACCTGCGTTCTCTCCATACCCCCTGATCCCTTCAGCCACAAGGGCCACATCCAACTCCCTCTTAAATGTGGCCAACGAACTGGCCTCAACTACCTTCTGTTGTAGAGAATTCCACAGATTCACCACTCTCTGTGTGAAAAACGATTTTCTCATCTCGGTCCTAAAAGACTTCCCCCTTATCCTTAAACTGTGACCCCTTGTCCTGGACTTCCCCAACATCGGGAACTATCTTCCTGCATCTAGCCTGTCCAACCCCTTAAGAATTTTGTAAGTCTCTATGAGATCACCCCTCAATCCAGCGAGTACAAGCCGAGTCTATCCAGTCTTTCTTCATATGGAAGTCGTGCCATCCCAGGAATCAGTCTGGTCAACCTTTTCTGTACTCCCTCTATGGCAAGAATGTCTTTCCTCAGATTAGGAGACCAAAACTGTACGCAATACTCCAGGTGTGGCCTCACCAAGACCCTGTACAACTGCAGTAGAACCTCCCTGCTCTTGTACTCAAATCCTTTTGCTATGAATGCCAACATACCATTTGCTTTCTTCACAGCCTGCTGCACCTGCATGCCTACTTTCAATGACTGGTGTACCATGACACCTAGGTCTCGCTGCATCCCCCCTTTTCCTAATCGGTCACCATTCAAATAATAGTCTACCTTCCTGTTTTTGCCACCAAAGTGGATAACCTCACATTATACTGCATCTGCCATGCATTTGCCCACTCACCCAGTCTATCCAAGTCATCCTGCAGCCTCCTAGCATCCTCCTCACAGCTAACACTGCCCCCCAGCTTTGTGTCATCCGCAAACTTCGAGATGTTGCATTTAATTCCCTCGTCCAAATCATTAACGTATATTGTAAATAGCTGGGGTCCCAGCACTGAGCCTTGCGGCACCCCACTAGTCACTGTCTGCCATCCTGAAAAGGACCCGTTCACTCCTACTCTTTGCTTCCTGTCTGCCAGCCAGTTCTCTATCCACATCAATACTGAACCACCAATACCGTGTGCTTTAAGTTTGTATACCAATCTCTTGTGTGGGACCTTGTTGAAAGCCTTCTGAAAGTCCAGATATAACACATCCACTGCTTCTCCCTTATCCACTCTACTAGTTACATCCTCAAAAAATTCAATTAGATTCATCAGACATGATTTACCCTTCGTAAATCCATGCTGACTTTGTCCAATAATTTCACCACTTTCCAAATGCGCTGCTATCCCATCTTTAATAACTGACTCTAGCAGTTTCCCCACTACCGATGTTAGACTAACTGATCTGTAATTCCCCATTTTCTCTCTCCCTCCCTTTTTAAAAAGTGGGGTTACATTAGCTACCCTCCAATCCTCAGGAACTACCTCAGAATCTAAAGAGTTTTGAAAAATTATCACTAAGGCATCTGCTATTTCTGGGGCTACTTCCTTAAGTACCCTGGGATGCAGCTTATCTGGCCCTGGGGATTTATCGGCCTTTAATCCATTTAATTTACCCAACACCACTTTCCGGCTAACCTAGATTTCAGTCATTTCCTCCATCTCATTTGACCCGCGATCCCCTGCTATTTCCGGCAAATTATTTATGTCTTCCTTAGTGAAGACAGAACCAAAGTAGTTTGATTGCACAATGGTGGTGTATGCAGTTCTGGTCAATATGGAAGGATGTGTATCATTTCGAATAATTTAGTTTAGAGATACAGTGAGGAAACAGGTCCTTCGGCCCATGCCGACGAACTCATCTGTTCACACTAGTTCATATTTTATCCTACATACTAGGGACAATTTACAGAAGCCAACCGACCTGCACACCCACACCTCTTTGGAAATTGGAGGAAACTGGAGCAGCTGGAGGAAACCCACATGGTCAGAGATAGAATGTGCAAACTCCACACAGACAGCACCTGAGGTCAGGATTGAACCCAGGACCCCAGCTCTGTAACGCAGGTAGTTGCACTGGAGAGAGTGCAGGAGGAGATTCAGGAGGATCGTGCTTGGATTGGAGGGACCGATTGGATTGTTGAGCTTGTTTTCCCTAGAGTCATGAAAGGTGAAGGTAACCTCTCAGATGTAATTACAATTATAGAAGACTTAGATATAGATAAACAGAATTATTTCCCCATAGTAGTGTATCAAAAACATGAGGGGGTAGGGTTAAGGTGGAAGGGAGTTTTAAAGGGGATTTGAGGAATGCTTTTTACATGGAGAGTGGTTGATTATCTGGAACATGCTACCAGAGGAAATGGTAAGTAAATAATTATTTTTTATTTATATAGCACTTTTAAATCAAATCACGTTGAAGGCAAAGTGCTTTACAGAGAAGAAATCAGATTACCATACATCCATATAAAATAAAATAAAATAAAAAATACACAACACACTATAGAATTTAACATGAACGTCCCATTACAGCAGAATCAACACATTCCACTGTGAGGGAAGGCACTAAAAAGTCCAGTCCTCCTCCTCTTAGTTCACCCGAGGACGGGGCCTATTTGAGGCCTCCGCAGTCGCCGCAACGTCGGCCCGATGTTATAGGCCCTCTCGCCGGATGATGGAGTTCCGGTGTTGGGAGAACACTCTTCAGCGGCATTGGAGTATCTGGAACGGCCGCTTCCTCCACGGAAACCGCGGCTCCCAAAGTCCATGGGCAGCGCTGGTCGCAGCTCCGACACTGGCGATCTCGGCGAGAGATGCCAGGCCCCGCGGTGTTTGAAATCAGCGCCACCCGCGGCTGGATGCCCGCAGCCGCAGCTCCGCGATGTTCCCGTTGGCGGTCTTCAGCCCTCCGGAGCTTACCACACGGCGACGCGGGCAAGGCATTGCCCTTAATAATAATAATGGTAGAATCATTACAATCACAATATCCAAGAAACCTTTGGACAGACACTTGAATAGACAAGATATAGAAATAGATGGTCCCCACTGCAGGCATTTGAGATGCCTAGGTTAGTATATAAACATTTAACATATTAGCATGAATATAATTTGTTTGCATTATTTTAAAGCAGTATGAATCAATGATTTAAAGATCCTGACAGGCCAGGATAATCGAATGATTTAAGCATTCAATAGGCCTATTTAAGGATATGAGACTCAAGAAGAATAGAAAGATTAAACGAAAACTTACCGTTTGAAGTTTGATCTTTATTTTATGAGAAGTTGAAGTGAGGGATTACGTGAAGTGACCGCCAGCCCACATGCGCGTCAATCTTCAGAGCAACTGTATGAAGCCACAGACCAGTTGTACGATTTAAACTATAGAAAGATTAACGACCCTAGACTTACCGGATGATCTTTATGAGAATCAGGGTTGGGAGTGGAGGGCACGTAATCCTTCACTTCAACTTCTCATAAAATAAAGATCAAACTTCAAACGGTATTTTTGTTTAATCTTTCTATTTTATATCGGTCAAGTGAGTGACTATGTGAAGCCTTCAAAGCTCTGTGGTTTCATGCAGTAACCCAATCTGTGTGTGAAACCACTTAAACAGATAAACCATAAATGGCAGAAAACATGGGTTATTAATATCATGATGCTAACTTGCATACATGGCGATTGCTCTTAATCGGACCACTGTCCCAATTGGCTTTTAGCTAGACAATAACTCATGCAACACTGTTCAGAATTCTATCTGCAACCATCCAGGCATTTTCTACCAAATTTTATAACTTCTGAAAGTGCACTATGTAAGCCTTCTGCTGTATGATCAAAAGGAAATATCCATTCTATTGGCTGCTAGTGAGCCATCAGCAATCTCTTGAGAGACTATTAAATAACAATGAAGAATCTATCCTTCATCTCATAGGTACTAGCAAGCTCAGTGTACCTGTATACATAATAACACCCCCGATCTCCGATCTGGTGGGTATGCTGTCAACTCCAAATATACGCAACCGTGCCCGTTTTGCTTATGAGATAATTCCCATAAGCTTCCCTCATGTCAGTTATGACTCAGAGACCGAGCCAGAGATTGAGTAAAGGCTGTGTTCCTTGTGCTGAAATCAGTTGCTAAAAGCATAATCAACTTAAAAGATACAGCTCCCATTAGGAATACCATAGATGAATATCTGCATAATAATTTACTGATATACATTGCACACTACTTTGAGTGTAGGCTTATAAAGCTACATATAAAAGACACCTTGCATAACGTTAGTGAACAGCGGGTGAACAACCAATCATTTATTGTCCCACTTATGGGACTATAGAGAATGACAAAGCAGCACAAGCAGTGTCAATTGTGCTATCACATAATCGCTTCTCTAAGGCCAAACTGAAAGCAACACAAACCTCTGTTACTTCCATTTAAAATAACTCACATGTCTTGTTCACAAACTTCCCCATACATTTGTGCAGCACTAGGCTACCCAAGGCTATCCCAACTGATGAAATTGACATATGGACACATCCAAAAGTCTGGCAGTTATCTGGACTGGCATATTTCCTGGATACTTTTATCCAAATCTCCTATCCCCCAAAGATGGCAAATATGAGCCTGTAGCTTCTTCTTATGATTAAAAGTGAAGCATATCTCCCATTAGTTCAGGGATTTGATTTTTCTATCGATATCCACATAGTTGGAGTCACCTCTGTAATCTCTGATACTCCCGTCATCAGAGTGGGAAGAATACTGCAACCCTGACCAGGTGTTGCCACAGGCATTTGGCTGGAGCCGCCTGTTAATGCCTCCAGTGCATGGAGCATTTTAAACGCCAGCTCCCACGGAGCCTCCATAGCGTTCAGCTATCCCGGCCGCACCGACCGTTGCTATTTTTAAATCCGCCTCCAAGTCGGCAGCTTCTCCGGGCCCGCTGCCCCTGTTTTCCGAGCAGCGGACCACCCTGAAAAAATTCTTTTTCTTACCTGTCGGAGCAGTTTTGAACTGCTCCTATTTACGCGCATGCGGGCTGGCGGGCTCTTTACGTAGTCACTCACGTGACTTCAATATAAAATTATTCATTTCAGTTGCTCAATGTTTTGAAAATGTGAGTTTAGTTTCAAAGCAAACAAAGTAGAGAATAGTGTCAAGTGTCAGGAAGGAAACATTGATCTTGGAACTCCAGTTCAAGTAGAGCTCATTTTGATGGACAAAGGTCTGCTCTCTCTGACAGTTACAAAATCCTACATTGTAATTGTGAGTACATCAAAATCATTTGGGATGCCCCGAGGATGTGAAAAGTTCTGTTTAAAATGCTAGCGCTTTTCTTTCTCTCCATGAGCTTTAATCACAATCTAGCTAAGCCATACATAACTCATCTTAAATATATTTGGCTTTTATTTGGTATGGCACCACACTTGTCAGCAAGATCATATGTTCTTGTGTGACAACTTGCTGGAAATGTGAGCTGATAATGGTACGTTAAGAAAAACTGGGCAAATTACCATGTGAAATCAAATCAAATAAAGAAAAAGAAAATTAGCAGCACAAGGACTGAGGAGAAAATTAGAGAAAGCGAATTCAATATCAAGAGAATCAAGATTGTTTAATTATCATATGCACTGGGATTGGAAGAGCAACATTTTTACTTGCTACAGCTTTACAGACACATTAATGCAATGGTGCAACAAAACATATGTCATAAATAATAATGCAATAAATTACCAGTTATATTTCTGGTAGACAAAAATGCTGGAGAAACTCAGTGGGTGAGGCAGCATCTATGGAGCGAAGGAAATAGGCAACGTTTCGGGTCGAGACCCTTCTTCAGACTGATGTGAAAATGGGGGAGGGAAGAAGAAAGGAGGAGGTGGAGACAGTGGGCTGAGGGAGAGCTGAGAAGGGGAGGAGAAAGTAGGGGCTACCTGAAATTAGAGGTCAATGTTCATACTGCTGGGGTGCAAACTGCCCATGCGAAATATGAGGTGCTGCTCCTCCAATTTCCGATGGTCCTCTTTCTGGCCATGGAGGAGGCCCAGGTCAGAAAGGTCGGATTCGGAATGGGAGGGGGAGTAGAAGTGCTGAGCCACCAGGAGATCAGGTTGGTTATTGCGAACCGAGCGGAGGTGTTGGGCGAAGCGATCGCCAAGCCTACGCTTGGTCTCACCGATGTAGAGCAGCTGACATCTAGAGCAGCGGATGCAATAGATGAGGTTGGAGGAGGTGCAGGTGAACCTCTGCCGCACCTGGAAGGACTGCTTGGGTCCTTGAATGGAGTCAAGGGGGGAGGTAAAACGACAAGTGTAGCATTTCCTGCAGTTGCAAGGGAAAGTGCCCGGAGAGGGGGTGGTTCGGGTGGGAAGTTGATGAATTGACCAGAGAATTACTGAGGGAGCGGTCTTTGCAGAAAGCAGACAGGTGAGGAGATGGGAAGATGTGGCAAGTGGTGGGATCACGTTGGAGGTGGCGAAAATGTCTGAGGATTATTTGTTGTATGTGACGGCTGGTAGGGTGGAAGGTGAGGACAAGGGGATCTGGTATATTTCTGGTATTAGTATGGTTTATTGTTGGTATTTGCACTGAGATGCAGTGAAAAACTAGTTTGTATACTATCCAGTCAAATCATACTACACATGAGTATAATCGAAGCATAAATGTACCACAAGGTACAATAACTCAAAGACAAAAATACCAGAGTGCAGAATATAGTGTTAAAGCATTACAGTTACAGAGAAAGTGCAGATCTGCAAAAGTGAGAATGAGGTAGTTTGGAAGATTGGGACTCTACCCTTAGCTTATGAGAGCACCATTCAGTGGTTTGATAACAGCAGGAAAGAATCTCTTCCTGAATCTGGTGGTACATGTTTTTGTATTGTCTTCCCAAAGGAGAGGGGAAAATATGGAATGACCAGCATATTAATGGTCCTAGATAACCAAACCATTACATTGCATGTTGATGTACATAGTGCAGCCAATACAAATCTCTTAGTAGTTTGGTGCTGAGATAAAATCGTGGTTAGGGATGTGCATTGTGGTTCAAGAGCTGGTTGTTTGATGGAGAGAAGCTAATCTTGAATCTGGAGGTAATGGTTCTCAGGATCCTGTATTTGTTTTCTAATGGTATGGATTTAGAATGCGGCCAAAGCATTGTGGGTCTTTAATGATATTCACTGCCTTCTTGAGGTAGTGTTTACTATAGATCTCTTCAATGGCAAGAAGGTCAATACCCGTGTTGGACCAGGCAGTGTCCAACAATTTCTGCAGCTTCTTTCGTTCTTGAGAGTTTGTTACCAAACTAGGCTGTGATGCTTGGACCCTCAATTTTCTGTTGGGGAAGGCAGCAATCAGCTCCTTGGTCTTGCTAACATTGTTCCGGCATCCTTTAACCAGATTATCAATCTCCCTCCTGTATTCTGGCTCAGCATCACCCGCTATTCTTCCAACAATGGCGATATGCATAATCGAGAGGAACATAAGATTTCATTATGAGAGAGTAAAAAGCAGAAAGGGAAAGCAAACAGTAGTTATAAAGTATAAATTGATTAGATATTGTGATCTCTCAAAACAATTAATGTTTGGAGGGATGAGTCTCCATACTTAATATATAATCCTCAGTACCAGATAGGTGACTGGCAGTAATTATGATATATCTTTTACGCATTAGACTGAAATAAATAAAACATGATTTACTTTGTGAGTTTGGTTTATATCTTGTGTGCAAATCAATTTCATGGCATACATTGCTTTGCAACAGTAAGAAAGACAGTTAAATTGTAATTATTCCGAGGTAATGGCGGACTGGTGGACTGGTGGATCCCAGATGTCAGTGTTTAGATATTTGACTTTAAGTGTGCATTTGTTCATTACCAAAACTAACTGTAACCGCTTGCACATAACTAATGGTTAATGGCATCTGCTTCCCCATTATTTTGACTGTTAATTATGATTCATTAATTTGTATTTCTCAACTCAAGTCAGGGGATATGGGGGGAAGGCAAGACCGGGGTACTGATTGGGGATGATCAGCCATGATCACATTGAATGGTGGTGCTGGCTCGAAGGTCCGAATGGCCTACTCCTGCACCTGTTGTCTATTGTCTATTCTCTATTGAACCTGGACGTTACAGTTTTCAGGCTTCTGTACCTTCTTCTCGATGGCAGGGGTGAAATGAAATGAGTGTGTGGCCAGGATGGTGTGGGTCTCTGATGATGCTAGCTGCCTTTTTGAGACAGCGACTCAGATAAATCCTTTCAATGGTGGGGAAGTCAGAGCCGATGATGGACTGGGCAGTGTTCACAACTTTTTGCAGTCTTTTTCACTCCTGGGCGTTCAAATTGCCGAACCAGACCATGATGCAACCAGTCAATATGCTCTCTACTGTACACCTCTAGAAGTTCAAGAGAATCATCTCTGACATAGCAAATTTCCATAATCTTCTCAGGAAGCAGAGGCATTGATGTGCTTTATTTATGGGTCCAGGAAAGATCTTCGGAAATATGCACGCCCAGGAATTTGAAGTTATTGACTCTCCACCAACAGGATTGTGGGTCCTCATCTTTCCTCTTCCAAAGTCTACAATCAGTTCATTGGTTTTACTGATATTGAGAGCCAGGATGTTGCGCTGGCACCATTTGGTCAATCGATCAATCTCACTTCTATACTCTGACTCATCACCATCTGTAATTCGTCCAACAACGGTGGTGTCGTCGGCAAACTTGAAGATGGCGTTCGCACTATGCCCGGCTACATAGTCATGAGTATAGAGTGAGCAGAGCAGAGGGATGAGCAATAGTAAACTGGGGGAATGGGGGAAAGTGTCAACTATGTCCACATGAATAAAGTGTTATTCTTCTGTAGAAATAAAGTTGGATAAGTATTAAAATGGCACCTCTTTATCTACCAAGATCAATGAATCATACTCAGGGTCTTTGAGCTCAACGGCACTTACGAAGCCTGTATCATAACTTGCCACATGCCCTGATGGACTTTTAGGAGATCTTGCAGTAAGCAAATTGTCAAACTCGCAACAGGGTTAGATTAGCAAAATACCAGTGAGTTCTAGCAGTGGGAAATAAAAACAAAAATGGTGCAAATATCCAATTGTGTAGTGGGGAGAAAGAGACAGAATTAACCTTTCAAGTCAATAACCTGTGATTAGATGAACTATTTCTCTCAGTGCAGTTCCCGTTTGACTGAATTGACTATTCCAAGCATTTTCTGTATTTACAATAACAGTGAGCACACATAAAGATGCTTCATTAGTTACAACACATTTTAACACCCAAAGTTGTTATTGCCTGAAAAGTCATCCATGACTGATTTCACCAAATTATCCATATTTTTATGGAAGAATATTTTATTCACTAACTTAGTTCTATCAACTTCAATGGGATGAACTTCAATGGGATCACTTCTACAGTTCTTCTTTAGTGACGGTAATATTTCCAAAGACACTATGCTACTGGCAAGACCATTTGTTGATGTCCTATCCATGATACCTGAAGGGCCGAATGGCCTACTCCTGCACTTATTGTCTATTGTCTATAACAACATTCCATGATAGTATGACAACTGTTTTGTGGTATTTTAACAATATTTTTGGTACTCTAATACATTTAAAAGACATTTGGACAGGTACATGGATTGGAAAGGTTTAGAGAAACATGAGCCAAATGCAGGCAAATGGGACCAGTCCAGATGGGGCATCTTGGTTGCTACGGGCAAATTGGGCTGAAGGGCCTGTTTCTGTGCTATATGAACCTATAAATACAAACAAGTTCAAATATCCATTTCCTATGGAAAACCAATTCTCACCTTCCTTCAATCCGATTATCTATCTTTAGCCCTGTTGCAGGTATGATTATTACTTACGTCCTAAGCTTTGGGTTTGTCCAATGTTAAGGTCTTAGAGAACTGGCAATGGCTCAAAATATCTGGAGGTAAAAAAAAAGTCAAAGTCAAAGTCAAAGTATCCTTTATTGTCATAAAAGAGAGTGATTATAAATTTGACCATCACCAGTAATCTGTAGCTTTCAGATTCACTGGGCACCAGGGTTTCTAGTGGACTGAAAATGTTTGTGTACAACTTGACCAGAATAGTCTTTGCTGTGCAAGGTTATGAGCTGCTGTTATTGATCAACCTGGTCTAAATCTCTTGCCTGCATCCAAATTAAGGCAACACAAGTAACTATCCTGATAGAGCAAACTTATACTGCGGAATGTCATCCCTAAATTGGGCACAGTAACCTTCCTACAAAAGTATGTTGCATAAATTATTTATTGCTAGCGGCTGAGGAAGCAACCGTGTGCACCCGATAATCATTGGCACATCTGTCTAAGATTGCTTCGCTCCTTGAATAACCACCACATACTTGTCTTAGTTTCAATGGTGATTTTCAGGAAGCCCAAGGAACCTGTAATCTTGATATTAAAATGAACCAGGGTGTTGAAATCCACCTAATTGAGCAATTAGCTAATCCAAATTAACAGATGCTTCTCCCCGAGGTACTGCGCTCCTGCAGTCTGACAAACTGAAGTTAAGAAGTCAGTTCCTGACAGTGGCTTTCTAACTTGCTGCTAATATCTTCCCTTTTAGTCTCCTCACCCACTCACAATCACAGTTGCATATTAAAATTCAGTCCGAGGTCTCAGTGCAATATCAGTAATTGCTGGTTTTGCAGCAACATGCACATCACATAGATCAGAGAATATAATTTTCTCTACCAATCAAGGTACTTTGTGTATTTCTATCCCTTTGCCTGCAGTTAAATCCACTGCAACTTCCTGAAATATATTTTTTTATTATCTGAATTTGATTTCCTGTTAGGAATATACCACGACATGGGGGAATGCAGTTCAGCCTGTGATGAAACAGTCACAGCAGGTACAGGTTAGCAGGCAAGATATTTTTTACTAGTTTTTAATTTGCGTGGATAATTGGAATCAGGCTTCGTCAGGTGTGTTATGCAGATCTATCTAGCAGAATCGAGTATAGTAACAATTCGGGCTGATTCCACAGGCAATGCTTCACAAATTACCTTCACTGCGGGTTTTATTTTAGGGTCTCAGTTTCCCAAGAACAGTTGACAATGATTCCTGCCCTTTGCTGACACGAGAGCTGGAATGAATTCTGCTCTGTCTGTTGGATTGGATGATGTAACTGCTGGTGTTCAGTCCTCAGCTCATGAGGAATTTATGTACATTCAGGAAACAATCCAGCAATGTTTCATCCACTGAGGTGACCACCTATTATGGACCATTAAAATCTTGAACAGTTTGAATTGTCATTTGCAGACTGAATGAGAAAAAGGATTAAATGCTGCGCAAGTGAGATGAATGGGATCTGTGCTGCAATTCTAAGCCACACTGAGCTACAGTAACTGCAAGAATCATTCTGCCCTCCGCTGTTATATGATAATTGTTTAAACCTGAACCAGGCTTGTCTAAATGGCATTTTCACACAGTAAATTCTGGTCAGTAAGTGGATCGAGATGTTTAGTTTAATTTAGTTCAGAGATACAGTGCGGAAACAGGCCCATCAGCCCACCTAGTCTGTGCCGACTAGCGATTCCCGCATACTAGCACTATCCTACACACACTAGGGAGAATTTACAATTTTACCAAGCTAATTAGCCTATAAACCAATATGTCTTTGGTGTGTGGGGTGGGAAGAAACCGGAGGACCCGGAGAAAACCCACACAGGTCACGGGGAGGTTCCTTCCTTTGCTCTCTTTCTAACAATGCCTCTTTTGTATCAATGAGCTAAGATTACACCCTGTTCCCCCTTCACGTTCCAACTGCTGAGCAACAGGGTGGCGAAGAGATAAAGAGCCCCTTCCATTGGCAGCTGTGGCCGCTGACAAAGATATTCACATTTTATGTATGGTAGAGAGTGATGGAGGCGTGCATACTGAGTCACAACCAGCACCAGGGCAAGACCTGGCCACTCTCTCTTCTCCCCTTTCCTATCTGGTAAAAGTTATAGAAGTGTGCAAATGTACACCTCCCGATTCAGGAACAGTGTCTTCCCAGCCGGTATCAGACAGCTGAATCATCCTACCTCAACCTGAGAGCAGTCCTGAACTACCATCTGGCTCATTGGTGACCCTCAGACTATCTTTGATCAGACTTTACTGCCTTCACCTCGCACTAAACGTTATTCCATTATCATGTATCTATACACTGCAAATGCCTCGATTGTAATCATGTATTGCCTTTCCGTGGCTGGTTAGCACGCATCAAAAGCTTTTCACTGTGCCTGCATTGTCCATGTACACGTGACAAAACTGAACTGAACTGAGGAAAGAGTGGCCCATGTACTCGCTCCATGTTGGGTGAAGTCACTCCAGAAAATTTAGTTTTGTCAGAACCCATAAACACAGATCGTTGGGCAGAACCATGATTTGATTTGTGCATTTGGCATGTCCGTCTGAAACATTGTGTGAAATGCAAACGGAGCATGCAAAGGTATAGATCTCCTTCTGTACAGGTCTTTCTGCAGAGCTGGGAGCTCACAATCTCTCGAGTTGTGGATACTTGTGGATCCCAATCATCATCCAGTGTCTGATAGCCAAGGTCTCATCTGATATTACAATGAGTGTTGAAATCCACCTAATTGAACAAATAGCTAATATAAATTAAGAAACGCTTCTCCCAGAGGTACTGCACACATGCAGTCTGTCAAGGGAGCACAGGAAGAAGCCATCAACGTTAGAGTGCCAAAGTGGAATCTGTGATTTCTGGCAGACAGTCTACCATGGATCTGGATCCCAGATCTTAGAGAGGTCTGAAGATGTGACTGCCTTTCACCAATCCGTCCGTCAAGGAAGATATAGAACTGCAGAGGAATCACCTTGGGGCCAGGTAGTGGCTGCATGGAACATTAATCAGCTGTCTTCTTTCAGTAAGAAATCATTCACATCTACAACAGCCACTTCACCAGTGCCCTTGCGGTTGGTTTTTAATCAGTCAAACCATGCAGTCATCAGTTGTGTTTGGAACAGCAAAGTTCAGTTCAGTTATCCAGCCTCAGGAGGGCTCATGATCACCTGTAATATCCTCCATTTCATACCAACAGACCCCCATTATCATGACTGCAGCTGAGAAATATTGCACACAAGCAATTGGACAGGCATGTTGAATGTAGGCACCATTTGCGTGTGCATGGCTGATTACATAATGTCTCTACATATGTTTTGTCTTCATTGAATGCAGTATAAATAACAAATCTTCAGAAAACATTACGCACAAAATTCCAGCCAAGTTGGCATGCATGGTAGAAAAATAGTAAGTTTAGGTTTAGGTTTATTGTTGTTACGTCTACCGAGGTGCAGTGAAAGGCTTTGTTTAGCATGCTATCTAATCAAATCAGGGAATACTATTAGTATTACAGTAAATGGAACAGAAACCGATGTTACAGTTATTAAGGCACTCTTCGTTCTTAACGATATTTTTATCCACACGCATTACTGCAATTCATTGATTTAAATCAAAATGTGTGCGGGAGTCTAACATCTAAAAATTAGCAACGAAGAAGTTGAATTTATGCTCAACAAGGTTCTGAAGCTTAATGTCTTGCTTTGTTGTTTTTGTTATTGAACAGCACAGAAACAGCCGCAGTACAAGTTTCTGCCAGTAATTTATGGATAATCTGAAAAAAACCCACAATTCTTCTTGTCATTCAGTGGAGAAAAAATAGGGCTGTAGGCCTTGGGGCTTTGGTGCAAGTATGACAAACACTGAAAGCAAAGATAAGGCAAACTCCTGAAAAGTCATTTTCTTTGCTGGCTCCAAGGGAAAAAGTTGCATCTTATTCAGGGATTTTGAATTGAAGTTACGAAATCTCCTTTTCAAAGCTTTTCTTTGTAAAGATCTTCAGCCTGCAGCAATACCTACAGTAGCTGATTCACATCAGCAGAACAAATAGAGTGTACCAATAATTATTCCCAGTGGCGACAAGTCCAATGTGCCTTATTCTAGAGCTCACTATTGCCACTAAGGTTGATGGATTTGTAAATTGAAAAGAATAATGTGGCTCTGGTTTAGTTTGTCTTTGGAGGTTTATTTGTCCCACAGCAATATGTTTTGAGTTTAAGTAGACCACAGACTAGTTAAATGTGAATGAACATTTTATCTTAAATAAAAATAATTGTCCTTCAGCAGCAAATGAACTGGAATCAATAAAAGAAGGATGTCTCTGGGCTATGTATTTGGTAAAACATAAAAGCATATTTCAACTATGCTTTTAATTTTTCTAATTCCATCTAAGTTGGTAGAACTAGTGGAGAACGGAAACACATAAACCTGGGATGAGGGGGCAAGGTTGAACTAAAATCTGAGCGCTGGACAAATTCAGTGGCTCAAACAGCATCTGCGGAGGCAAAAGATTTAAATCAACATTTCAGGTCGAGACCTTGCATCAGGACTCTGTGGGTAGAGGAAAAATTCCCAGTATATAACAATATGTAAGAAGCGGGATCGAGGATGGTAGGTGATAATTGTAGGAGGGAATCAGGTAGAACCACATTGGGGAGGAGGATAGGAGAAGTGAACAAACATAGTTTAGAGATACAGCGTGGAAACAGGCCCTTCGGCCCACCGAGTCTGCACCAACCAGTGATCACCCTGTACACTAGCATTGTCCCACACACTAGGGATAATTTATCATTTATACCAAAGTCAAATTAACCTACAAACCTGTACGGCTTTGGAGTGTGGGAGGAAACCGGATCACCGGGAGAAAACCCGGAGGTCACAAAGAGAACATACAAAGTCCATAAAGGCAGTAGCTGTAGTCAGGATCGAACACAGGCCTCTAACGTTCTAAGGCAGCAGCTCTACAGCTCTGCTACAGTGCCATAAAGTCAACAAAAGCCAAAAAATGAGCTGGTGGATCAGACAGCATTTGTGGAGGGAAATGTACAGGCGACATTTCAGGTTGGGAATAAAATTACCTAAAATAGCAGACACTGCAAGCTTCAGATGGCCATTGCACACGGAGTGCAGACGCTCCACAAAATGGTCACCTGGGCTGTGTTTGGTTTCAGCAATGGAGAGGAGGCCACATTGTGAGCACAGAATGCACTAGTCCAGGTTGGAATGAAGGAGGTGAAACTTGACTCATTTGGAAGGGCTTTTGAGATCTCTGGATGGTGGTGGTCGTGGCGTGGAGGGGTGGGGATGGAACCCGCAGTGAGGATTGAACCCGGGTCTCTGGCTATAAGGCAGTAACTCTACTGCTGCACCACTGTGCTGCCCCATGTTAGAGCTGCATGGAGGCATAGCAGTAGAGGTACTGCCTTACAGCACCAGAGACCCAAATTAGTTCCAGACTATGGGTACTTGTCTGTATGGAATTTGTACGTTCTCCCCATGACCTACGAGGGTATTCTCAGAGAACTTCAGTTTCCTCCAACACTCCGAAAACATATAGGTTCGTAGGTTAATTGGCTTAGTATAAATGTAAAATTGTCCCTCTTGTGTGTAGGATAGTGTTAATGTGCGGTGATCGCTGGTCAGAGCGGACTTGGTGGGCCAAAGAGCCTGTTTCTGCGCTGTATCTCTAAACTAAACTAAAAAACTGGTGCAGAATGATGTGTTGGGTGCAAAGCCTGTGGGGTAAAAACTGAGGACCAAGGGAACTCTATTGCTGTTCTGTCTGGGGAGAGGTTGGTGAGAGTGGAAATGTGGGAAATAGGGAAATGCATTGTGAAGACTCCATCAACAAAGGGAGAGGGGAAGCCAGGCCACACATTGAAGGAGGACATTTTGAGAAGACATGTGAGGGAGATTGAGAAATTGAGAAAAGTGATGGCGGCTGTGGGAGAAGGTATGGTTGAGGCAGGTGTAGGAGTCGTTAGGTTTATAGGACAGTCACTGCTCTGTAATCACAGTGGCACAGACAACACAGCGCGCTGCGGTAGAGTTTCAGCGGTAGAACAAGGTTCGATCCTGACTACAGGCACGGTCAGTTAGAGAAGGAATAAAATATTATTATTTCAACATCATTGATAAAAATTTTATTAACCCTTCACTTTTTTTGGAATATTTTCAAATTTGTTTCCAACCAAAGTTTAATCTAATTAATTGAAGAGATGTGAGCTGGATGCCCGTTTTACATATAACATATAACATATAACAATTACAGCATGGAAACAGGCCCTCTCGGCCCTTCCAGTCCGTGCCGACCATTTGTTTTCCCCTAGTCGCATCTACCTGCACTCAGACCATACCCACATCCCAATTGTTCATAAGCTAAACAGATCGTAAAATTGGGCAAAGTGCAAACCAGTGTCTGATTTGAACATGACCCTTGCCTGGTGAATATGTTAAGTTTGCATCCAACAGGAAAATCTTTCTCTGACAAGAGCAATATTTAATGTAAATATTGTAATGTTTTAGTTTCGACGTACAATGTGGAAACAGGCTCTTCAGCCCACCGACCACATCGATCAACAATCACCCATACACACTGGTTCTATCCGACACACGAGGGATCATTTACAGAAGCCAATTAACTTGCAAACTTGCATGTCTTAGGAAATTGTGTGGAACCCGGAACACCCGGAGAAAACCCATGCAATCACAGGGAGAACGTACAAACACTGTAAAGTCAGCACCTGTGGTGTGGATCCAACCCAGGTCTCTGGTGCTGTAAGGCAGCAACTCTACAGCTGCACTTTCTAGTGATCGGTTACCCGTGACCTTATTATAACATTCTTGCTACATTAATAGGCAAGGCATATGTAAGGGATGGAGGGATATGGATCACGGCTGGCAATGGAGATTGATTTTTGGCATCATGGACTTTGTGGGCTGAAGGGCCTGTTGCTGTGCTGTACTGTTTTATGTTCTCAGTGATAGGCTCCATGCTGAGTTAGAGTCACACACTAATTAAAAACTCATGCCCAATATACTACCTGTTGATTAAGCCTGATTTGTGCAGCATGAAGTTGGCATCAAAGCAACACATAACAAGGGTTTGGCATCAAATTACTGGAGACACATGATGCAAATCCCCTGCAGTCTGAAATTTTCAATCAAAAATCAGTGCCTATTTGAAGAAGATGAGATAATACCTCCTGCGGCATGAACTGATGCAGGACAAATCTCACAAATAAACTCTCGGGGATTGTGCTCAGTCTGGCCATCTGGACCAATATTGAATTTTTATTTCAACATCGCCATAAATGAGGCATCGGTAAAAAAATAAAATTCCTTATTCCAATAGCCATTTCTTCTCCCTGAATTTTAAATGGAAGGACAGATGGAAAGACAGGCTGTGAAAAGTTACCACATTGCTGTTAGTTGTACTCCAGTATAAGAAAGGTGAGAAATTGAAATTACAGCTAAAAAATAAATCTTGTGAGGTTGCTTTTAATTATACTAACACTCAAGATTACATTTTAAACTACTGCTCAGGGAATTTCACCAGCTGAGTACTAACGATGAGGGGCAGGGGCAGGACCTGGATCTTAGACCCTATTGCCACAAAATTGGTGCTGGGTTACTAATCCGTACACGTTGACGTCCCAGTGCCCAGATGATGTAGTTTAGTTTCTAGTGTAGCTTACTTTAGAGATACATCGTGGAAACAGGCCCTTCAGTCCACCGAGTCCTTACCGACCAGCGATCCCCCATACACTAATTCTGTTCTACACACAAGGGACAATTTACCGGAGCCAATTAACCTACAAACCTGCACGTCTTTGGAATGTGGGAGGAACCCGGGGCATCTGGAGAAAACCCACGCGGTCACAGGGAGAACTCCGGATAGACAGTGCCCGCAGGCAGGATTGAAGCTGTGTCTCTGGCAATGTAAGGCAGCAACTTTTCCACAGCGCCACTGCATCACCCTTGGACAATGGGAGTCTGGATGATGAGTAGATGCACTGAACATACAGGATCTGTATCTGTGGGGGTACAGGGAAGGGGGATTATGCTCTTTGCACATATTAGCAGCACAAAGATATACATCACTAGAACAGGTCCTTCAGCTCAACCTAGCCATGTTATGCAATGTGACCTTATTTCTGAGCCTGCATTTGGGCCATATCCCTCTGAATATCCATTGGCCATATCCATGAACCAGTCCAGATGTCTTTCAACAGTTACACACCCACCTCTACGACCTTGTCTGGCAGGTCATTCCATGTATCCACCACTTTCTCTGCCTCTCAGATCCCCTTCATATCTTTTCAACTTCACTTAAACCTATGCCCCCCGTGTTTAACACTCCCCTGTCCTTGGAAAAAGACTGTGACCATCCACCTTATCCACACAAGCAGTGTGTTTCAGGTCCCTACCCTTCTGTGCATAAAAAGCTTGCCCCATATATTTCCTTTAAACGTTGCACCTCTCATCTTAAAGCTATGCCCTTGTCAAATGTCCTTGATATTTCCACTCTGGTGAAAATGTTCTGATGATCTACCCAAACTTCCCCTCATAATTGCATTTACTTCTATCATGCCTCCCCTTCACTCCCAAAGTTCCACAGAAACAATCTATGTTTGACTAACTGCCCTTTATAGCTAATATCGTCCAATCAAGGCAGCCTTCTAGTAAACCTCCTCTGCACTCAATCCAACGCTCCCACATCCTTCCTGTAATGGGGTGACCAGAAATGCACACAATACTCCAAATGCAGCCTAACTAAAGTCCTTAAGGCTGCAACATGACTTCCTGACTCTTATAATCAATGCCCTGTCTGATGCAGACAAGCATACCATACACCTTCTTTACAATTCCCTCAGTTTGATTCAGACGTCAATGTTCCCAACTGACAATGTGCTTGGCCATTGAAGGTAATTAGGTCTGGAGATGGCAGGCCTGCGTGTGGTGTTAGGAAGTGGAATCGAAAGCCTGCATTAAATGCAGTCCTGGAACCGAGGTGATGATTATGTTCAGTACTTTTATCTACATTACTCGCAGCACTCGGTACCCACATTTACTTAACATGCAGAATGTTTGGGGTTGGTTTTCCCAAGGATAACTAATACTGCTAATGTCAATAGACAATAGGTGCAGGAGTAGGCCATTTGGCCCTTCGAGCCAGGACTGCCATTCAATGTGATCATGGCTGATCATCCCCAATCTGTAACCCGTTCCTGCCTTCTCCCCATATCCCCTGACTCTGCTATATTTTAGCCCTATCTAGCTCTCTCTTGAAAGTATCCAGAGAACCGGCTTCCACCGCCCTCTGAGGCAGGGAATTCCACAGACTCACAACTCTCTGTGAGAAAAAGTGTTTCCTCGTCTCCGTTCTAAATGGCTTACCCCTTATTCTTAAACTGTGGCCCCTGGTTCTGGACTCCCCCAACATCGGGAACATGTTTCCTGCCTCTAGCATGTCCAAACCGTTAACAATCTTAGATGTTTCAATAATATCCGCTCTCATCCTTCTAAACTCCAGAGTGTACAAGCCCAGCCGCTCCATTCTCTCAGCATATGACAATCCCGCCATCCCGAGAATTAACCTTGTAAACCTATGCTGCACTCCTTCAATACCAAGAATGTCCTTCCTCAAATTAGGGGACCAAAACTGCACACAATACTCCAGGTGTGGGCTCACTAGGGCCCTGTACAATTGCAGAAGGACCTCTTTGCTCCTATAGTCGACTCCTCTTGTTATAAAGGCCAACATGCCATTCGCTTTCTTCACTGCCTGCATGTTTACTTTCATAGACTGATGAACAAGGACCCCCAGATCCCGTTGTACTTCCCCTTTTCCCAACTTGATGCTATTTAGATAGTAATCTGCCTTCCTGTTTTTGATACCAAAGTGGATAACCTCACATTTATCCACATTAAACTTCATCTGCCATGCATCTGCCCACTCCCCCAAGCTGTCCAAGTCACCGTGCATTCTCATAGCATCCTCCTCACAGTTCACACTGCCACCCAGCTTTGTGTCATCTGCAAATTTGCTAATGTTACTTTGAATCCATTCATCCAAATCATTGATGTATATTGTAAATAGCTGCGGTCCCAGCACCGAGCCTTGCGGTACCCCATTATTCACTGCCTGCCATTCTGAAAGGGACCCGTTAATCCCTACTCTTTGTTTCCTGTCTGCCAACCAATTTTCTATCCCTGTCAGCACTCTACCCCCAATACCATGTGCCCTAATTTTGCCCACTAATCTCCTATGTGGGACCTTATCAAATGCTTTCTGAAAGTCCAGGTACACTACATCCACTGGCTCTCCCTTGTCCATTTTCCTAGTTACATTCTTAAAAAATTACAGAAGATTAGTCAAGCATGATTTCCCCTTCGTAAATCCATGCTGACTCGGACTGATCCTGTTGCTGCTATCCAAACGTGCGGCTATCTCATCTTTTATAATTGACTCCAGCATCTTCCCCACCACCGATGTCAGGCTAACTGGTCTATAATTCCCTGTTTTCTCTCTCCCGCCTTTCTTAAAAAGTGGGATAACATTAGCTACCCTCCAATCCACAGGAACTGATCCTGAGTATAGAACATTGGAAAATAATCACCAATGCATCCACAATTTCTAGAGCCACTTCCTTAAGTAAGTAAGTAAGTAAGTTTATTGGCCAAGTATTCACATACAAGGAATTTGCCTTGGTGCTCCCTGGGATGCAGACCATCAGGCCCTGGGGATTTATCAGCCTTCAGTCCCATCAGTCTACCCAACACCATTTCCTGCCTAATATGGATTTCATTCAGTTCCTTCGTCACCCCAGATTCTCTGGCCACTAATATATCAGGAAGATTGTTTGTGCCCTCCTCAGTGAAGACGGACTCAAAGTACCTGTTCAACTCATTTCCTTCCCCATAATAAATTCATCTTTTTCGGTCTTCAAGGTCCAACTTTGGTTTTAACTAAATTTTTCCTCCACATACCTAAAGAAGCATTTTACTGTCCTCCTTTATATACTTGGCTAGCTTACCTTCATACCTCATCTTGTCTCCCTGTATTGTTTTTTTAGTTATCTTCTGTGCTCTTTAAACATTACCCAATCCTCTTGCTTCCCGCTCATCTTTGTTACGTTGTACTTCTTCTCTTTTATTTTTATACTGTCCCTGGCATCTCTTTTCAGCCATGGACGCCCCTTACTCCCTTTGGAATCTTTCCTCCTCCTAGGAATGATCTGATCCTGCACCTTCTGTATTATTCCTAGAAATACCTGCCATTGTTGTCCCACTGTCATCCCTGCAAGTGTATCTTTCCAGTCAACTTTGGCCAGCTCTTCCCTCATGGCCCCATAGTCCCCTTTATTCAACTGTAACACAGACACCTCCGATCTACCCTTCTTCCTCGCCAATTGTAGATTAAACCTGACCGTATTATGGTCACTACCTCATAATGGCTCATTAACCTCAAGTTCCTTTATCAAATCCGGTTCATTACATAACACTAAATGCAGAATTGCCTTCTCCTTGGTAAGCTCCAATACAAGCTGCTCTAGAATCCATCACAAAGGCACTCTACAAAGTCCCTTTATTGGGATCCAGTACCAACCCAATTTTCCCAGTCTACCTGCATGTTGAAATCTCCCATAACAACTACAGCATTACCTATGCTACATGCCAATTTAAACTCCTGATTCAACTTGCACCCTATGTCCAGGCTACTGTTTGGGGGCCTGTAGATTAGTCCCATTAGGGTCTTTTTATCCTTACAATTCCTTAGTTCTATCCGTACTGACTCCACATCTCCTGTTTCAATGTCACCCCTTGCAAGGGACTGAATTTCATTCCTCACCAACAGAGCTACCCCACCCCCTCTGCCCACCTTTCTGTCTTTTCGATAGGAGGTATACCCTTCGATATTCAGTTCCTAGCCCTGGCCCTCTTGCAGCCATGTCTCTGTAATTCCCACAACATCATTCATACTTGCCAATTTCTAACTGAGCCTCAAGCTTGTCCACTTTATTCCTTATACTTTGCGCATTCATATACACCACTTTGACCTCCGTATTCACGTTCCCCCCATGTCTGCTTCACATGAGAACAAAGGACGATAGTGGCCTGTCCAATACCATGGGACATCCTGTGCACCGAGCATGAATATCTCAAACATCATTTCTGATCCTTCACATGAGCACCTGGAAAATTCAATGTTCAAATAACACTTCAAATTTTCCCTCCCGGAAAAATGTTGTGTTAATTTCTAGTGAATTACTGATAATGGAACATGAATATGGACCCCGCTATTGTATGATAAACATAAAAACAAAGGTTTACAGTATGATATGAAAACAAATCACTTAATATCCTTGAATTATTTAATCAATCGATAAATACATGAACTGATGTTGGCCCTGAAATATGTTTATCATCATATTATGCACTGCCTTTGTTAATCTCAAGACAACAGTACAGTGATTTTTAGCTTTTAAAGATTGCTTTTAAAGATAGCATTGATGGATTGAAAGATACAACATGGAAACGAGCCCTTTGGCCCAGTGAGTCCACGAGGGATGACAGTGGAGAGCAATGGCAGGAATTTCTGGGAATAATCCAGAAGATGCAGGATCATTTCATTCCAATGTGGAAGAAAGATTCTAAGGGGAGTAAGAGGTGGCTGTGGCTGACAAGGGAAATTAAGGACAGTGTAAAACTAAAAGAGAAGACGTATAACATAGCAAGGATGAGCTGGAAGCCAGAGGATTGGAAACTTTTAAAGAACAACAGAAGGTAACTAAAAAGGCAAAAGAGGAGAAAAGATGAAGGTAAGCTAGCCAAGAATATAAAGGAGGATAGTAAAAGCTTTTTTAGATATGTGGAGAGGAAAAGATTTGTTAAGACAAATGTGGGTCCCTTGAAGACAGAAACAGGTGAATTTATTATGGGGAACAAGGAAATGGCAGACGAGTTGAACAGCTACTTTGGTTCTGTCTTCATTAAGGAAGACAAACAATCTTCCTGAACTACTGGGGACTGAGGACCTAGGGTGATAGAGGAACTGAAGGAAATTCACGTATGTCAGGAAATGGTGTTGGGTAGACTGATGGGACTGAAGGCTAATAAATCCCCAGGGCCTGATGGTCTGCATCCCAGGGTACTCAAGGAGGTGGCTCTAGAAATCGTGGATGCATTGGTGATCATTTTCCAATGTTCTCTAGATTCTGGATCAGTTCCTGTGGATTGGAGGATAGCTAATGTTATCCATTTTTTTAAGAAAGGAGGGAGAGAGAATTATAAGTTTAATTAAAAACTGCAGATGGTGGAAAATTCAAAGGTAGACAAAAATGCTGGAGAAACTCACCCGCTGAGTGAGGTTTTGTCTACCTTCGAGTGAGAATTATCGACCAGTTAGCCTGACATCAGTGGTGGAGAAGATGCTGAAGTCAATTATTAAAGATGCATTTGGATAGCAGTAACAGGATCGGTCCAAGTCAGCATGGATTTATGAAGGGGAAATCGTGCTAGACTAATCTTCTGGAATTTTTTAAGGATGTTACAATTAAAATGGATAAGGGAGAGCCAGTGGATGTAGTGTATCTGGACTTTCAAAACCATTTGATAAGGTCCCACACAGGAGAATAATGGGCAAAATTAGAGCACATGGTATTGGGCGCAGGGTATTGACCTGGATCGAAAATTGGTTGGCGGACAGGAGTAGGAATTAACAGGTCCCTTTCAGAATGGTAGGCAGTGACTAGTGGGGTGCCGCATGGCTTGTGCTGGGACCGCAGCTATTTACAAAATATATTAATTTAGATAGATAGATAGATAGATAGATAGATAAATACTTTATTAATCCCCTTTTCAGGGGAAATTCAGATGTCTTTGCAGCACACTAATAAAGATACAACATAGCATTAAAGAAGAAGTTAAACATAAATAAAACATCCCCCCACAATGGTTCCCACTGTGGGGGAAGGAACAAAGTCCAGTCCCCATCCCGATGTCCACCCATAGTCGGGCCTAATGAGGCCTCCGCCGTCGCCGTCGCCTTCACGGAGGCCCGATGTTTCAGGCCCTCTCGCCAGGTGATGGTGCTCCGGCATCGGGAGAACCCTCTCAGCGGCATGGGATGCCTGGAACAGCCGCTTCCTTACCGGAGACCGCGGTTTCCAAAGCCAACAAGGCCGCGCTGGATGGAGCTCCACCATTGGCGATCTCTGCGAGAGATCCCAGGCTCCTGATGTAAAAGTTCAGCGCCGCCGCCCGCAGCTGGCTGCTCCACAGTCTCGAGCTCCGCGATGTTCAATCGGCGGACTCAGCATTCCGGAGCTCCAGCGCAGCGACCCAGGCAAGGCATCGCCCGCTCGGCTCCGCGAAAGCTCCAGCGCTGTGCTGCCACCAAAGCCGAAGTTCTGGCCAGGTCCCCTCTGGAAACGCCGCTCCAGGCCCTGCTGGTAGGCCGCGAGGACGGGTCGAAGCTGCTGCTTGGAGAAAGGCAGCCTCTCCGACCAGGTAGGGACTTGAAAAAGCGGTTTCCCCCCCTTCCCCCCCCCCCCCCCCCCACACATAAGAAGGTAAGACCCCCAACTCCACACTTTTTAACGTACTAAAAGGAATTAAAAGTAACAGTAGCAAATTTGCAGATGACACAAAGCTGGGTGGCAGTGTGAACTGTGAAGAGGATGCTATGCGAATGCAGGGTGACTTGGATAGGTTGGGTGAGTGGGCAGATGCATGGCAGATGCAGTAGAATGTGGATAAATGTGAGTTTATCCACTTTGTTGGCAAGAACAAGAAGGCAGATTATTATCTGAATGGTATCAGATTCGGGGAATCGGAAGTGCAACGAGACCTAGTTGTCCTTGTACATCAGTCACTTAAAGTTAGCATGCATGTACAGCAGGTAGCGAAGAAAGCTAATGGCATGAGGATTTGAGTATAGGAGCCAAGAGGTCCTTCGGCAGTTAAACAGGACCCTGGTGAGACCACACATGGAGTATTGTGTGCAGTTTTGGTCTCCCAATTTGAGGAAGGACATTCTTGCTCTTGAGGGAGTGCAGCGTAGATTCACTAGTGTAATTCCCAGATGGCAGGACTGTCATATGATGAAAGAATGGAACGACTGGGCTTGTATTCACTGGAATTTAGAAGGATGAGAGGGGATCTTGTAAAAACATATAAGACTATTAAGGGATTGAACAAGCTAGATGCAGGAAACATGTTCCCGATTTTGGAGGAGTCCAGAACCAAGGACCACAGTTTAAGAATAAGGGGTAGGTTATTTAGAACTGAGATGAGGAAAAACGTTTTCACCCAGAGAGTTGTGAATTTGTGGAATTCTCGGCCTCAGAAAGCACTGGAGGCCGATTCACTGGATGCATTCAAAAGAGAGTTAGATAGAGCTCTTAGGGCTAGCGGAATCAAGGGATATTGGGAGAAAGCAAGAATGAGGTACTAATTGTGGATGATCAACCACGATCACATTGAATGAATTCTCCAGAATGACCCATACTCCTGCACCTATTTTCTATGTTTCTATGTTTCCACACCGACCATCGATCACCCATTCATAATAGTCCATGCTATCTCACTTTTGCAACCATTCCCTACACACTCGGGGCAATTTATGGAGGCCAATTAGCCTACAAACCTGCACGTCTTTGGGATGTGGAATAAAACCAGAACACCAGGAGGAAAACCATGCGGTCATAGGGAGAATGTACAAACTCCATACAGACAGCACCCGAGATTAGGAATGCTCTCCGGCACTGTGAGGCAGCAGCCCCACCAGCCACACCACTGTGCCACTTGCTTTGTTTTCTCTAGCTAGAGTAGAGAGAGAAATTAAGGCTATCATTTTGACTAGTAATGCTGTCAGGGGTTATGGGGCAAAGGCAGGTGAATGGGGTTAGGAGGGAAAGGTAGATTAGCTATGATTGAATGGCAGAGCAGACTTGACGAATGGCTTAATTCTGCTCCTAGAACTTATGAACTATGTCTAATGCATGTTGGAAAGTGTGAAACTGAATAAGGACGAACTTTTAAGCCCACATGCCAACTTGCTGCTTAGTCTTAATCCTAGAGATCAACCTTTCAAAAGATTTATCTCGACGGGTTGGAGTGTTTCCCTATCACTACCCTCTCCAGGAAAGCAGAATGGCTGTAAGAGCTATCAGCTCTTGCTTCTGAGTAAGTTTCTGCACTGCTGTGGGCCAGCAGCAGCAGCAATGTTTCATTCAACATCTCAAGTATAATTACTGGATAATTACTTTTTTTCCCCATGATCTCATCCTGTCTCATGATCTCTCATCCCCATGAACTTTCAAGCCTGCAATCTCGATTTTGAAGCAATCGCTCTACCAGTACTTAATATACACGGTCCGTATTTTGAACATGTGTTCACGTACACATTAATATTCCCCTGGCATTGTCATCTGAATATCTTGGCTCATGAATTATTTTTATGAGCTGAATCATTATAATAAGCAATTATTTGTAAATGTTAATGGATGAACCAAAACACCCCAATTATTAAAACCATTTCAACTGTTGACATGGTGGCTGCAAGAGAAAATTGAATTACCTGATCATCTAACCTTCTTCGGACAATGGGATGAGCCCTGGTCTGATGTTAATTGCAAGCACTCATGGATTAAGTGCATGCTTGACTGATCGGGGGAAGAAACTGCATTGCGTGCTGCAACATTAAAGTACATTTCCTGTCTCCACCTTCCCTCTCGTAAACTATTAAAGGCATTTATTATTCACTGAATATTTTAATAACAAAATTAAATCAATAAGCTACAATTTTAAAATATCAAATGAATATAAATACTCCCATCAGTTATTGTACAAAACGACGCGCTGTGCTGTATCGATACAAGCTTATTTGTCGATTTCTCACAATTATTTTTGAACTAGTGTTACTGCCAGTGATACATTCACCATCTTCCCAGAAAAGTAATCAATTTCTCATTTCATTGTGTCAGAAGATATACTTACAGTCAGAAAAAGTTGGCACAGTTTTGAGAAGCATGCCAAATGCTCTGCAGTATTTGATAGCCCCCCTGTCACATTTGATTGTAATGAAATTGCTTATTCTATTCAAGGCACATAAACTGCTGGGAAGACGATGCAGTCTTCCACCCGGCAGTCAACCAATCTGTCAATATTCACAGCTGCGGGGCGGGTACCAAAATAAAAGAGATATTCTAATAAGGTTCTATTGTGAAGTTTGGCAGGATCCTATTTATTGGCGTTTCCAAATTTTTTGGATTCTGATACCTCTCCCTCCCTGTAAATAATGGTCCCACAGTAAGGTATGTCAACATCAATTCAAATGGAAATGTCTGGCAATGGCTCCTTCTGCAGACATAATGAAGGAGGCTGGTACCGGTGCAATTGTACACAAGTGTAAGTTAATATCTTCAGATGGTGAGGGAAAGGATTTACAAGAAACTTCATAACAAGCACTAAGAGTAATTTAGGGATCTGATGTTGCTGCAGCCCTAAGGACCGTATAATGGGTAATGTGCAGACACAAATAGGTGGGCTTTCTTCTCTTGCTTTGTGTTGCCCACCATGAATACGGAAAAGGAGAAAACTGGACAAACTATCATTGACTTAGATTGTACACGATAAAATCACTCTCAGTCCAATCAACCTCCTCACAAACACCTCAGCATTGGTCCACATCCTGAAACTCTACCCACCAACACTGTATGAGTACTTTCACTGGACCAACTGCAGCGGTACCAGAAGGTGGCTCACCACTACCATCTCATGGGCAATTAGGTATGAACAGCGATTGCTCATCTCAGCAGCAATGCCCAGATTAAAAATAAAGAACAAAATAAAAATCCTTCTTTTCCCAGCATTAATCTTCTTTTCGCAATTCTTGGGAATGAAGACGATTTGCTTCTGTGAGTTCTGAGATGTCTGTTTTGCACTGCGCTCCTGATGCATGGATTAGTTGCAATTCCCAGTGTCAACCCAAATGCTCTTTCTCCACTTATAGCAGTGGGCCAGGGATTCCCATGAGTCAGAAGGAAAATTGAATATCTTCAAGTGGCTTTTGAGCACATCTTTTGCATAAATATTCCTTTGTTATCTTGCCAAAATAATTCACTACCAAATAATTTGACGTCATCAACTAATTTGAATCACCAAATAATATAACCAAATAATTTGAATATGACTCCATGGAAGTCTTCTTCTTCTTGCGTATGGCATGCACAGCCTAACAAAACACTACATCTATTTGTTTGTGCACGTTGGGTTGATTGCATTAGTCGAAATAGGGTGGACCACGTGAAGGTTGCAATCTCCCATATTCCATGAGGCTGACCAAAATAAGATTGGCACACTTTGTCTTCCTGACCATATCTCTCCAATGTCAATACCCGGAGTGAGATGCAGGCATAGTCAAGGTTCAAGATTCAAGGTTTCAAGGTCAGTTTATTGTCACATGAACCAATGAAGGTACAGTGAAATTTGAGTTACCATACAGCCATACTAAGTGAAAAGCAACAAGACACACAATCACATTAAAGTTAACATAAACAGCTACCACAGCAGATTCCACATTCCTCACTGTGATGGAAGGCAATAAAGTTCAATTTTCTTCCTCTTTGTTCTCCCGCGATTGGGGCAGTCAAACCATCCGCAATCGGGGCGATAAAAGTCCCCACAGCCGACAAACCCTCGGGTCGGGGCGGTTGAAACTTTCTCCGTGGCACGGAGCTCTCGAGTCAGCCTCTTCTTACCAGAGACCTCGGGCTTCACGATGTCAAAATCCACAGGCCCCGCGGTTGGAGCTTGGATCCCCGGCAAAGTGATCATAATGTTAAAGTCCCGCAGGCTCCCGCGGCTTGGAATACCCATCGGTCTCCAGGAAAGGCCCCCAACTCCACGATGGGCCGCAGTGTGGACGGAGATACGATATGAAAAAAAATTGCATCTCCATCAAGGTAAGAGATTTGAAAGACGGTTTCCCCCAACCCCCCCACCCACCTTCCACCCTCCACATAAAATAAACCAAGAACACTAAAGCATACTTTTTAGCACATACTAACGACTGTTGGCGAGGCAATTTTCTAAGATTCCCTTTCTATGGAAATCTAAATTGAGATTTGTAACCAAATGCAAATAGGATTTTAAATATGTTTGCTTGTAAGGTGCTTGGTTTTTGCATGGAGGTGTATTTCTGCTGGGAAATTATGTTCACTTTTTGCATATACAGAATCAATAGCAAGACAAAAACAAGACAAGTTAAGTTACATGGGTTCCAACCAAACTCCAGCGTGAAGCTCTGCCTAACTGGGTAGAAAGAATATGGAACAGTACAGCACAGGAACAGGTCCTTCATCTCACAATGTCTGTATTGAAATTAAATTAATTTATTCTACCTGTGCATGAGCCATATCTCTTCATACCCTGCATATCCATGTGCCTATCTTAAACCTCCTTAAATGCTCCTATCTTATCTGCTTCTGGCAGCGAGTTCCAGGCACAGACCATGTGTAAACAATTTGCCCCGCACACCATCTTTAATCTTGGCCCCTCTTACCTTAAAGCTATGCCATCTAGTCTTTGATATTTCCACCCTAGGAAAAAAATGTTTTGACTCTCCTCTCTATTATTCCCCACATACGTCTATCACATCTCCCCTCGACATTCCTGAGAAAATAATCCTAGTGCTTCCAACTTCCGAATATGGCCAAACCATTGTCCTAAAGTACAAAAATATCTGTCAGGTAATTAATTGTGAATTTAATTATTGTTGCCCTCACTGCTTCATGCAATATTGCACTATTCAATGAAAATGAATAGAAAAAAAAGCATACTGAATATCTCCCAACAACAGGAAAACAAACTATTTTTCCACTTTTTGGGGGTTTTTTTGTGTCCAAATGTTTGTTTTAGTGTCTCACGGTGTGTCTTGTGTGGGGGATAAGGGGGCAACCGCCTCCTCCACGGAGAGGCGACTTTTTCCATGTCGCCTCCCTCGCGGCCTATCACCTTGGATTGGAGCAGCCTTTCCTGGAGTCAGGTCCGGATTTTCAGCAGCGGGCACAACGTGGACTTTTCATCGCGGAGGGGGCCGGGGGTCACCAGAAGGGAGTGCTCCGATCGCTGGCCCGCGGACTGTTACGCACTGAAGCCGCGGTCTGCGGAGCTTCTAGCCGCAGGCGCGGCGTCTGCAGCCTGGGATCCCTCGTCGGGGATACCCGGAGAAGAGCTCCGACCGAAGAGCCTCCGGCCTACAACATCCTGAAGCCGTGGTCTCCGATAAGAAACGCCGATTCGGGACCTCCAAGCAGCGGAATATGTTCGACCGTCCCGTCGAGATGGCCTGTACAACTGACCATCCGTAGCGGCGACTGCGGAGGTTTATGTCCCCAACCACGGGTGAACAAGGAGGAGAACTGACTGAACTTTGTGCCTTCCACCACAGTGAAGAATGCTGTGGTGGATGTTTGTGTTAAATTCTATTGTGTATTGTGTGTTCTTTTTTAATTGTACCGCTGCTGGCAAATTCTTTTCACTGCACTTATATCAAGTCAAGTCAAGTCAAGTCAAGAGAGTTTATTGTCATGTATCCTAGATAGGACAATGACATTCTTGCTTGCTGCACCACAACAGAGTATTGTAAGCATAAATACAGAACAGTTCAGTATGTCGAAATAGTATAGACCATATATATACACATAAGTAAACAGATAAAGTGCAATAGGCTGTTATAGTTCAGAGTTTGTTTGATGGCGAGTTTAATAGCCTGATGCCTGTGGGGGAGAACCTGTTCCTGAACCTGGATGTTGCAGATTCCAGGCTCCTCTACCTTCTACCTGATGGCAGAGAAGAGATGAGTGTGTGGCCAGGATGGTGTGGGTCCTTGATGATGTTGGCAGTCTTTTTGAGGCAGCGACTGCGATAGATCCCTTCGATGGTGGGGAGGTCAGAGCCGATGATAGACTGGGCAGTGGTCAGAACTTTCTGCATTATTTTCCGCTCCTGGCCGCGCAAGTTGCCGAACCAAGCCACAATGCCTGAGTATGGGTGGACATGGGATGGGGGGTGGACACGGGATGGGGACTGGACATTGTGCCTTCCCTCAAAATGGGAACCATTGTGGGGGGATGTTTTTTATGTTTAAAATCTCTTTATTATTGTTATGTCTGTATTCTGTTTTTATGTGCTGCATTGGCAAGAAACATTTCACTACACCAATTGGTGTATGTGACCAATAAAATAACCTTTGAACCTTTGAATGGCGTGCTGGCTCGAAGGGCCGAATTGGCCTACTCCTTCATCTATCTATTGCCTATTGCCTATAAAACCTCCATCAACATGTCCTTATTGTTGGTCTACATTGATATCTGACATTTACTGAAGCTAGTGACTCATACATGTGTTACGTCATATTTATAATTATTATTTCCTACTGTTCATTCCTTATGCATAACCATGGGGTTTGATTTTAATTGAGGGCTATGTTTGGGTTGGTAAATATTGGCATCAGAGAGAATCCTGGGTTATCTTAGTTCCAAGCACCTTTTAATTGTGGAAAACTCCTCATGGAGTATGTCCTGTGATAAGAGAAATAAGCATAGGAACCAACACTCCCTCTTTGAGAAATGGATCCCTTGAGAAATATATGTAAGCCTAGATAGATTGGATGTGGAGAGGATGTTTCTAGGAGTGGAAGAGTAGGACCAGAGGGCACAACCTCAGAATAAAAGGACGTACCTTTAAAATGGAGATGAGGAGGAATTTATTTTGCTAGAGGGTGGTGAATCTGCAGAATTCCTAGCCACAAATAGCAGATAGCACAAATGCCCAAGTTATTGGATATTTCTAAAGTGGAGATTGATAGGTTCTTGATTACTCAGGGCATGAAAGGCTGTGGGGTAGTCAGGAGAATGGGATTGAGAGAGAAAAATAGATCAGCCATGATTAAATGACAGAGCAGGCTAGATGGGCCATAAGGCCTAATTTCTTATCATCTTTGAACTTCCTTTACAGAAATCAAAATTGCACACACTTTCCAGGTGTGTCCTCATCACAGCCATCTGGATTTGTTATAGGATATTCTAGTTCCTTACTCAAACCTCTCGCATTGAAGGCCAAAATACTATTGGCTCCCTAAATGCTTACCTCACCTGCATGTGGAATTCTCTGCCACAGAAGGCAATGGAGGCCAATTCACTGGATGTATTCAAGAGAGAGTTAGATATAACTCTTAGGACTAACGGAATCAAGGGAAATGGGGAGAAAGCAGGAATGGGGGACTGATTTTTGGTGATCAGCCATGATCATTTGGCTCGAAGAACCGGATGGCATACTCCTGCACCTATTTTCCTTTCAGTAACTGATAGAGAAGAACACCCAGATCCCATTGTATATCAATATGTTCCATGATCTCTTGACATTTAAATAATAATCTGCCAAAATGTATTGTTTCAGATTTATCCACCTTCAGCTGCATCTGATGTGTTTGTCCACTCGCTTAATCAGCTTAAAGCCATTTTACATCCTCCTCACAGCCCTGCCTAGTTTTACATTGTCAGCAAACTTGGCCATTTTATAACTGGGCTCTCATCCATATCATTGATGTATTATTGCAAATAATACATCTGCCAACCGAAAGGAAGCCATTTATTATTTCTCTCTGTTTCTTGCCTGTCGGCCAATTTACAATACATATCAAAATGTCACCTCCAATCATACATGCTTCAATCTTGCGCACAGTAGTGCAGCGATAGAGTTGGTGCCTCATAGTGCCAGAGACCCGGGTTCGATCCTGACTATGGGTGGTGTCTGTCTGGAATTTGTGCGTTCTCCCTGTTACCTCGTGTGTTTTCACCGGGTGCTCCGGTTTCCTCCCACATTCCAAAGATGTGCAGGTTTATAGATTTTCACCACCTTCAATGAGATCTATTGGCCACATCTTCCCATCTCCAACCCTTTCTGCTTTCTGCAGAGACCGTTCCCTCCGCAACTCCCTGGTCAACTCGTCCCTTCCCACTCAAACCATTCACTCCCCAGGTACTTTCCATTGCAACCGCAGGAGATGCAACACCTGACCCATTACCTCCCCGCTTGACTCCATCCAAAGACCCCAACAGTCTTTACAGGTGAGGCAGAGGTTCACTTGCACCTCCTCCAACCTTATCTACTGTATCCTCTGTTCCAGATGCCAACTCCTGCACATCAGTGAGAGCAAACACAGGCTCGGCGATCGTTTTGCTTAACACTTCCGCTCAGTCCACCTTAACTTATCTGATCTCCCGATTGCTCAGCACTTTAACTCCCCCACCCATTCCCAATCTGACCTTTCTGTCCTGGGCCTCCTCCATCGTCAGAGTGCGGCCCAGCGCAAATTGGAGGAACAGCACCTCATATTTTGCTTGGGTAGCTTACACCCCGACGGTATGAACATTGACTTCTCTAACTTCAAATAGCCCTTGCCTTCCCTCACTCTCCATTCCCTCCCCTTCCCAGTTCTCCCAACAGTCTTACTGTCTCCGACTACATTCTATCTCTGTCCTGCCCACTCCCCTGACATCAGTCTTCAGAAGGGTCTGGACCCGAAACATCACCCATTACTTCTCTCCAGAGATGCTGCCTATCATGCTGAGTTATTCCAGCATTTTGAGTCCACCTTCGATTTAAACCAGCATCTGCAGTTCTTTCCTATAATTTTATGTTAATTGGCTTCTGTAAATTGTTCCTAGTGTGTAGGATAGAACTGGTGTACGGGCTGGTGCAGACTCAGTGGGCCGAAGTGTCAGTTTCCACACTTTATCTCTAAGGCATTCTGAAAATCCAAGTATATGGGTGACCATTCCGTGTAACTTCAGTGAATTGGCCGTTCATAGTCATAGAATCTTGCAGCATGAAAACAGGCCCAACATGCCAACTTGCCTAACATGTCCCATCTACACTAGTCGCACCTGCCTGTGTCTCGCCCATATCCCCCTAATCCTGTCCTATCCATGTACCTGTCTAAATGTGCATCTGGCTCTTATCTGCTTTGCTGCACTTACTCACTTGCTTTCATGACAGATCCACCCTGGCGTGAGCTGGCATCCATTGCTGACAAATATAAACGAGATCCAGCAATTAAAATGCCACAAGCAAACTCAGGAAATCCACTGGGCACTCCGTCTACCCAGCCACCATCTGTCTAAAACATGCCCTGATTTAAAATTGCATCTAAATTCGCTGAAGTTTATAAATGAGCACTTTGCATAGTTAGCAACAGAGCAACCCTGACCAGAAGTGGAACAAATGTTGTTTGCAAGAAAAATTATGAAGAAAAATGCAAGTTCATGAAACAAAAGAGAAGCCAACACGGGTCTGAGCCCTCGTTGGGCGGAGCCCACGGCCGGTGGAGTCGGCAGAGGCCGAGGTCGGAGCCCACGGCTGACGGAGCACGTGGCTGACGGTGCCTGGGTCGGTACGACGAAGACAAATGGACCCAGCAACGATAGTGGGGAGGTCAGTGCGGCGGCCGACGGAAGAGGATGAACCAGGTGGAAGTGAGGAGGCCGTTGCCGAGGGAAGGAATGAAGGAGGACCCAACGTGGGGGAGAGGGGAGGTGGAGAGGCGGTTGACGGGGAGAACAAAGGGGGACCTGGCCCGGAGACTGTGTGTACTTTGTAACCTGAATGAAAGGAAATGAATGGATTCTGTAAATGATCTGCTAAGTTATTGGACGGGTTCTAAAAACAAAAGCCTTCATTTTTCAGTCTGAAGAATGGTCTCGACTCGAAATGTCACCCCATTCCTTCCCTCCAGAGATACTGCCTGTCCTGCTGAGTTACTCTTGTTGTGTTGTCACCAAACAACTAACATTCTGAGAAGCTCTTCTTATCTCTCAGTGTAACATTGGCCTTCAATGCTGCCAAGGCTTCCAAGGCTTTCTTAAGTTTCTCCAATGACCTCTGCCACCTATGTTGTATAATAATTACAGGTCCAATCAAGTCGAGTGATAACTACTGGTTCTAGAGAACCATTACACATTGTTTGTCCATGACTCAGCTTGTCTTGGATCGATTCATCCGACCTCCTGGTCTGCAGCTGGATTCCAGGACACTGCTGTGCTGGAGAGGAGCTTGATGCACACTGCATTTAAGAGGCTTTTAGATAGGCACATGTATATGCAAGGAATGGAGAGGTATGGATCACATGCAGATTGACTCAAAATGCTGGAGTAACTCAGAGGGTCAGGCAGCGTCTCTGGAGAAAAGGAAGAGGTGATGTTTCGGGTCGGGACCCTGTTTCAGACTCACGTGCAGGCAGAGGAGAATAGTTAACTTCACATCATGTCGAAACACACATTGTGAGCCAAAGGACCTGTTCCTCTGCTGTGCTGTTCTATGTTCTTTGCATCTGGTTCCTTAGGTCTTGCAACCGCATTAATTAGTGTAGAGTGACTGATCCTCTGGAAAGGGAAAAGTTAAGGGAAGTGCTTGAGTTATTTTAGTCTATTTAATAGTTTTAATTATTTGTCAGTATTTTAGGGTATTTTAATTAATTTTGCTTTTCATAGTCATTCTATTCTATTCAAATCATTAAAAAAAATTATCCTACTTTGTTTAGTTTAGTTTAGTTTAGTTTATTGGCACAAGTACCAAGGTACAGTGAAAAGCTTTTTATTGCGAGCTATCCATTCAGTTGAAAGACTCTACAAGATTGCAATCGAGCCGTCCACAATGTACAGATAGAGGATAAAGGGGATAACGTATAGTGCAAGATATAATCCAGTAAAGTCTGATTAAGGATAGGCCAAGAGTCTCCGATGAGGTAGATGGTTGCTCAGGTCCACATGCTAGGTGTTAATAGGATGGTTCAGTTGCCTAATGACAGCTGATAAGAAACTGTCCCAGAATCTGGAGGTGTGCGCTTTCCCACCTTTGTAGCACTTGGCTGATGGGAGAGGGGAGAAGGTGGAGTGACCGAGGTGAGACTATGGATGCAAAAGATCGAGGTGAGTCTCTGGATGCTGAAGTCTGTGGAATTCTCAGCTGTAGAAGACGGTGGAGGCCAGTTCTAGAACCAGGGGCCACAGTCTTAGAATAAAGGGGAGGCCATTTAGGACTGAGGTGAGAATAAACTTCTTCACCCAGAGAGTTGTGAATTTGTGGAGTTCCCTGCCACAGAGGGCAGTGGAGGCCAAATCACTGGATGGATTTAAGAGAGAGTTAGATAGAGCTCTAGGGACTGGTGGAATCACGGGATATGGGGAGAAGGCAGGCACGAGTTATTGATTGGGGACGATCAGCCATGATCACAATGAATGGCAGTGCTGGCTCGAAGGGCCGAATGGCCTCCTCCTGCACCTATTGTCTATATTTCTATTTTCTATGTTTCTCTGGATACATTCAAGAGAGAGCTAGATAGGGCTCTTAATGATAGCGGAGTCAGGGGATATGGGGAGAAGGCAGGAACAGGGTACTGATTGTGGATGATCAGCCATGATCATATTGAATGGCGATGCTGGCTCGAGGGGCCGAATGGCCTACTCCTGCACCTATTGTCTATTGTTTATCATCTTATTTGGCCCTTTGTTACCAGAAGGGACAAGTCTTGGAGAGTCCTCAGTGGGCAATGGGCCAAGTCCAGCTCAACCTGGCCCATACCCAAATGTGCACCGTCTGGTTGTCCTTATGTCTATACCGACCATGGGACCTCTTCCATGCCCTGAAGTGATGTTCTGGCAGTGGGGGTAGAGCCAAATTCCAGACTATAAATTCACAGTCGTGAGAGAAAATGACAACAGAAAATATATATTGCAAATAATTCCTCGTCTATTTTCTAAAAGTAAAATAATTCTGATACCCACATGGCTAAGATTGAGTCATGGCTAAGATCCCCTATATTTTCCTGGCTTAAATTTTCACCTGAGATTTGATGGATTGGGTTTTTTTCTTGTTGGAGTACTCATTTTACTTCATGCAATGCATCCATGTATAATAGTAAGATTAAACGAGAACTTACCAAGTTTGAAGGTTGATCTGTATTTTACAAGGAGTCGCGGTGAGGGATTTTGTGAAGACCCCGCCAGCACGCATGCGCGGCATCCTTCAAAGCAGCGGTGTGGAATCACAGAAACAAATCATGACTAAAAATAGTAAGATGAAAACCGTAGAACTTCCTAGTTGACCTTATGATAGAAGGTGGGAGCGGTGGGCACGAAATCCCTCACCGCGTCTCCTCGTAAAATACAGATCATAGGTTAAACATATTTTACTTCGAAAGTGACATTTCAGAAATTAGGTGCAGGAGTGGGCCATTAGAAACATAGCAGGAGTAGGCCTTCGAGCCTGCACCGCCATTCAATATAATCATGGCTGATCATCCAACTCAGTATCCCGTACCTGCCTTCTCTCCATACCCTCTGATCCCCTTAGCCACAAGGGCCACATCCAACTCACTCTTAAATATAGCCAATGAACTGGCCTCAACTACCCTCTGTGGCAGAGAGTTCCAGAGACTCACCACTCTCTGTGTGAAAAAAGTCTTTCTCATCTCGGTCTTAAAGGATTTCCCCCTTATCCTTAAGCTGTGACCCCTTGTCCTGGACTTCCCCAACATCGGGAAAAATCTTCCTGCATCTAGCCTGTCCAACCCCTTAAGAATTTTGTAAGTTTCTATAAGATCCCCTCTCAATCTCCTAAATTCCAGAGAGTATAAACCGAGTCTATCCAGTCTTTCTTCATAAGGCAGTCCTGACATCCCAGGAATCAGTCTGGTGAACCTTCTCTGCACTCCCTCTATGGCAATAATGTCCTTCCTCAGATTTGGAGACCAAAACTGTACGCAATACTCCAGGTGTGGTCTCACCAAGACCCTGTACAACTGAAGTAGAACCTCCCTGCTCCTGTACTCAAATCCTTTTGCTATGAAAGCTAACATACCATTCGCTTTTTTCACTGCCTGCTGCACCTGCATGCCTACTTTCAATGACTGGTGTACCATGACACCCAGGTCTCGCTGCATCTCCCCTTTTCCTAATCGGCCACCATTTAAATAATAGTCTGCTTTCCTGTTTTTACCACCAAAGTGGATAACCTCACATTTATCCACATTATACTGCATCTGCCAAACATTTGCCCACTCACCCAGCCTATCCAAGTCACCTTGCAGTCCCCTAGCATCCTCCTCACAGCTAACACTGCCCCCCAGCTTAGTGTCATCCGCAAACTTGGAGATAATTGCCTTCAATTCCCTCATCCAGATCATTAATATATATTGTAAACAGCTGGGGTCCCAGCACTGAGCCCTGCGGTACCCCACTAGTCACTGCCTGCCATTGTGAAAAGGACCCGTTTACTCCTACTCTTTGCTTCCTGTTTGCCAGCCAGTTCTCTATCCACATCAATACTGAACCCCTAATACCGTATGCTTTAAGTTTGTATACTAATCTCTTATGTGGGACCTTGTCGAAAGCCTTCTGGAAGTCCAGATATACCACATCCACTGGTTCTCCCTTATCCACGCTACTAGTTACATCCTCGAAAAATTCCACAAGATTTGTCAGACATGATTTACCTTTCGTAAATCCATGCTGACTTTGTCCAATGATTTCACCACTTTCCAAATGTGCTGCTATTCCCATCTTTAATAACTGACTAGCAGTTTCCCCACTACCGATGTTAGACTAACTGGTCTGTAATTCCCCGTTTTCTCTCTCCCTCCCTTCTTAAAAAGAGGGGTTACATTTGCTACCCGCCAATCCTCAGGAACTACTCCAGAATCTAAAGAGTTTTGAAAGATTATCACTAATGCATCCACTATTTCCTGAGCTACTTCCTTAAGTACTCTGGGATGCAGCCTATCTGGCCCTGGGGATTTATCGGCCTTTAATCTATTCAATTTACCCAACACCACTTCCCGACTGACCTGGATTTCACTCAATTCCTCCTTTGACCCACAGTCCCCTGCTATTTCCGGCAGATTATTTATGTCTTCCTTAGTGAAGACGGAACCAAAGTAGTTATTCAATTGGTCCGCCATATCCTTGTTCCCCATGATCAACTCACCTGTTTCTGACTGCAAGGGACCTACATTTGTTTTTAACCTCTATAAAAAACTTTTGCAGTCAGTTTTTATGTTCCCTGCCAGTTTTCTTTCATAATCTATTTTTCCTTCCTAATTAAGCCCTTTGTCGCTGGTCTCTGAATGTCTCCCAGTCTCTGGCGCTTGGCTTTTGTTCATCCTTTGTTTGAGAACCGTTGAAAGGTTTTCTTCACTGGCCCAGCCAGTCGCGGTGGTGAGGATGTCACGGTCCATGGGCACCTCCATGTCCCCCAATCGCCCCACTGATGTGGATGCAGCCCTGGTGGAGTGAGACTTAAAAATGTTAGTAGCAACTCCTGCTGCATCCAGCACCACCCCCTGAGCCACCTGGCGATAGTCTGTACAGTCACCCGATGATGCGGAGGTTTGTGGCTGATGAGGAGCCCCCCTGTTCCCTTTCATTTGCCTGATAACTCCTGTAACTTGGACCTGTTCCAGTGGTGGATGGGTGGACTATGCAGAGAGTGGCATCTACACACGCCCCGAAATTCCAACTGCAGCCCATGCGCCCCTGGCCTGTGCTGCTTCAATAATTCTTCGACAAAGAAATTTATTTGACCAGGGGTGGAATCCACCCCATGAATCCTGTCCCGAATCCCAGCAGTTTTTGTAACGTCTGGACCCTCGTTGGGCTGTAGTCAGTGCCATCAGCATCACCACCTTGAGGGTGAGCTGTTTCAGTGGTAGGGCTCATTCATTGGAGACCCAGCTTCCTCAGTAGGGTGGCAGCACGATCCCCACATCCCACGTTACTGTATATCTGGTCGCGGAGGGTTGGTGTTGAACACTCCCCTCATTAGTTTAGACACCAGGTGGTTGGAGCTGATACCTATATCCAAGTATGAGGACAGCGCACTCCTGGTGCTGTTGATGGCACTGTAGCTGAGGCCAGCATCGAAATGGAGGCCAGCTAGAAACTCCAGGACATCAGGTATCGTTGCCGAGTTGGAAGACTTGTTGGTCCGGGCACAGAATGCCTCCCACTTCCTGATTTGGGTGAGGTGCTGTTTCCGAGTTGATTCTCGGCATGATGCGGCGATAAGTTCTATGGCTTGTGATGAGATGCCCGCTCGGATGAGTGGTCTTTTCAGAACCTGCAGGCCAACAAGTTTAAATGACCATGGCAAGGATGACTAACCCCCGTAATGTGGTGAGTAATCAATTTGGGATGTTTCCCAATCGCCATCCATGGTTGTTTTAAAATTTTAACGACCATCGGGTACCATGGTTGTGTAGGCCAGTCGGGAAAGATCAATATGCCAGTTGCAGTCTAGTTTAATTTTCTGCAATACCCGACTGATGAGGCAGAATGGGGGAAAAGCGTAGCAAAACCATTTCCCCCAATGGATAGAAAACGCATCCATTGCTATTGCCCCAGGGTCTGGTTCCCACGACACATACGTTGGTATCTGATGGTTCAGCCTGGACGCAAATAGGTCAATATCTGGTGTCCCAATGTGAGCTATAATATCTCCAAAAATTTGGGGGTTCAACATCCACTCGATGTTGTCATTGAAGACTCGTGACCTGGTGTCCGCCACTGTATTAAGCTTCCCAGGCAAATAGGTCGCAGTAATCCAAATATGTCTTTCAATGCACCAGTGCCAAATTGTATTAGTCAATTCATCACAAGATAGCGACCTGCTACCACCCATATGATTGATGTAAGCCACCACTGTAGTATTATCTATTTGAAGGCGGACATGTAAATCCCGTGAATTAGTAAAGTAAGCCCGCAGTCCATGAAATGCCCCCAGCATTTTTATATAGTTTATCCTGTGTGACTCCAGGAATGTAGACTCATGAGAGTTCCATCTGCCACCACAACTGGACATCGTATCAATTGCTCCCCAGCCTTGTGCACTTGCGTCAGTTTGTAGCACAACGTCAGGGTTGCTCACTATGATGGGTCTATGACACTCTCTAATATTGTCAACCCACCATTGTAGCTCGTTTCCAGCTTCCGGTGGTAACCGAATTGGCCGATCAAAGTGCCCAGCATTTGTTTTTAATGCTGTGATCTTTATTCTTTGTAAATTTCGGTAGTGTAGTGGTCCGAATCGTGCAGCTGGGAATGTAGCTACCAATTTCCCTATAACTTTTGCTGTTTGCCGAATGGTCGGTACCCTGGCGCAAGCAAGATTGTGGCACTCTTCTATTATAGTAGTAGCTTTATAGGTTGGGATGGTAATCTTCATTAAATTGGTGTCTAGGGTGAACCCCAAATAATCCATAACCCGTACCGGGTGCAGTTTTGATTTGTCTGGATGGATTACAAACCCCAGCTTCTCGAACAGAGCCTTAGTTGCAGCCACTCCTTGAATTGCCAATTGGAGGGTCTGACCCACTATAAGAATATCATCCAAATATATTATATGATTTTGTTGTCGGAGAAGAGCCAATATAGGTTTAACCAATTTGGTAAACAGCCTAGGGGCTGTGGTGATTCCATTGGGCAATGCCTTGTATTCCCATAATTGACCCTTCCAGACGAACTTCAGGAATTTCCTGTGAGCCTCAGTGATGGGCACCGTATAGTATGCATCTTTCAAATTGATGCATGCCATAAAGTACCCTGGGTAAAGCATCTGCTTAGCTGTTTCAAAAGTATCCATTTTGAAATGGGTATATTGTACAAAAGTGTTCAGCTCAGTTAAGTCTATTATAATCCGACATCCCCCATCTTTTTTAATTCTGGTGAAGATGTTGGACACAAACTCAATAGGTTCATGATTGGTTTGGCCAATTACCCCTTTTGCTGCTAGCCGTATAATTTCAGCATGTCCTGCCTCCACCTCTTTTTGGGATAGAGTAAAATTCCTATGAGGCGAATGCTGGGTAGGGGGATTTATACCTCCAATAAATTCTATAACATACCCTTGAACACTTTGTAAAATAAACTCATCTATGGTGACAGTTTTCCATATGTCCAAGAAAGCCCGCAATCGCCCACCTATTCGTGCAGGAGGGGATGCTACGGCGTGAGAGGAACCAGACCCTCTTACCTCCATGGTTAACGGCGGTTCCATACGTACGGTGTTTTGGGTGGACGTTGTGGAGGTTGACGGGGCGGCGGCCGCATCTTCCATGCAGGCCGCTGTTGGCCTTGCCCTAAAAAAGGTCGTTGTGTTTGTTGAAGTGGAGGTAGGTAGGACCTTTGTGTCGATGGTCGGCACAACCCCGCGAATTTGGGGTTGAGTGTGGGCTTTATGGAGCTCTTACGCAGGCAGTTTATCTCATACTGGGCGTTGCATAGGAGTGCCAGTGCATCTTGCTGTTCACTGGACACATTATCCCCGTCCAGGGTCCTAGCAAATGCCGTTATGCCCGTGGAGAGAATCTTTAAGATACGCTGGAGGCGGACATCCTGCATCCTGGTGGCCGTACTCAAGTGTCCCCAGATCTGGGCATTAACCAAGGGCACACTGAGGTTGATGCAGTTCTCGGGCGGTTTTATTTTCTCCAAGGTATTATTGAGAACCTGACTCTGAAGTTGGTGCGTAGTCAGGTAATCAATGGTGCCCGCCAATTTGTGGTGCAGAGGTTCACCTGTCTGGGTGGTAGCGGCAAACTTACCCACCACATCCAGCATATCCTCCTCATGCTCTGGCTCAGCGGTCACTGGCTGTCCCGGGTCGTCTTCAAACACAGCAGCTGGGCAATCGCTGACGCTTCTGGCTGGAGACGATGAGATGCTGAATGGGGTCCTCGCACGGCTAGTGGATGCCCGCGAGTCCCGCTCTTCTCGTTCCCGGTCCCGCTGGAGGAGTTGCTCCACTAAGAGCTCCAACCACTCTATGCGACCGTCCCTGCTATGTGCAGCGGACAAGCCGACTTCCCAGGCCCTGCGAACTCACTGGGGCTTCCACCATCGGACCACACCTCCGTAAGGTGCTGTCTAGGGTCCAATGGCAGGCTGTCGTGACCTACAGCCCAAGTAGGATCATACGACTCCCGCACGGACTCTCCGCTAGTCTGTCTTCTCCCAGACTGTGGCGGCCCACCTGTCTGATATGAAGGCAGGTGAGTTGAATCGGCGCCGGCCCCCGGAACCTGGCTCCCCGGAGTCCGTGCAGGCTTACCTCCACACTTGCCCATCTTTTGGCGTGGAGGCGCATGGTCGGCCGCTCCCAGAGCTGAGCTGACCGACCGCCTACTGCTGCCACCTCTGCCCTTGACCGCAGCCTGACGGGGTGTTTTGTCAGCGGTATCTGCTCCAGCAGGCCTACTCGACGCAGCAGTGGAGCTGCCAGACTGCACTACGGCAGATCTCCCTGGCAGTGGTACATATTGCACTTTTGCAGGGCTCCCCTGTCGTGCAGCTGTCCCCCGGCCCAGCCCCTTCGGGTCTTCTGGAACTCGGGGATAGGTTGCTTGTGAAAAGCGAGGCCACTTGCCACGTACCTGTTTCCCCCCTCTTTACTTGGGGGAAGGGGGCTCAAAGTCTGGATCCGTTGCATCCAGCTCCGGGACCACTCGGGTGAGTCGGCCCCTAAAGTAGCGGGAGCGCCCGACTTCCGCATTCCTGCCCCCACATGCCTCGAAGCTGCCGGTGGTGCTTGCAGCTCCGGGGACAAGGGCCATTGGCTGGTCGATGCAGCTCGGCTCCTCGACAGCGTCGCCTGCCTCTTGCCCTTGTCAATCCTGTGGAGTAAAGGTAAGTACTTACCTGCCGGTCTTTATGAAGGAGCCCGAGGAGAGAGCGCACCCCCCCCCAGCCTGCCGATGCAAATGCGCGCGACGATATGCCGCGCATGCGTGCTGGCGGGGTCTTCACGAAGTCACTCACGTGACTCTGAAGTAAAATTGTTAATACTGGCCAAATTAAAGACACCATAAAATGGAGGATCCCTGCACTTGTCAGAATTGCTTAACCCTTGTCAGCTGAATTTTACAGGCTTTGAATGGCGCCGGCCAGTCTAAACTCAGACTGGTATGCAGGATGGTGAGGGGTCCAGTTGCTCTGCTTGTTTCTCCTAAATTGATAAAAATGTATAACAGTTTTGCAAACAAACCATAAATGCATCATTTCGATTGGATCGCTGCAAAAGCATTGTAAATAGTATAAATAATGTTGCGAGACGATCATACTGTAAATCAATGATTGGTCGAACTGTTGAGCCTTGGAGAAATGGTTTTAATCTCAGGGCACATGTTTCAATGTTTATTCTTGTTTGCTTCCTTCCAGAACTTTCTTTAGAATACAATGTATTGTTTACTGTATTATTGGGTTATGGAAATGTCTATCATATACTGTGTTCATTGATATCTGTTATTGGATTGTAAAGAGACCACCCCCATGTGGTTCGGCCTCTCAAGGATCGGGGACTTATCCCATGATGTGCAGTGTCAATCTTCTGGGAGAATGCTTGGGACTGTGTGTCCTTCTGGAGTGTCTCTGCATGAGCCAGGCTGAAGAGGGCTTGGCCAGGCAAATACGAGGATCAAACCCACAGTGGTTAGGTATAGTAGTGGGAACTGTAATTATGTTTTGTCAAAATAAAGATTAGTTACGCAAGTGCTTGACTCAGTGATTTTTTACTGAAACTAGACTGAGGGGAAGCTTAGAACGAGTTATTTACATAATTAGAGCACAGAACCTCACAAAAATGTTTGTACGAATCTCAGAATTTACAAACAATTCAGCGGCTACAAAATGAATTATATGAAATATGCAAAGTGATTGGAATGAACATTAAAATGAAACATGAACAAATGTGAAATTCTGGTCATGAATTAAAAATAAAATGGATAACAAATACACCACGAGTGATGTTGAAGAAATTAAAAATTAAATTAAAAAATCTGGAAATTTTGGTCAGATATCTGTGGTGAATTTGTGGAATTCTTTGTCACAGAAGACTGTGGAGGCCAAGTCAATAGATATATTTTAAGGCAGTGATAGATAGATGCTTGATTAGTACGGGTGTCAAGGGTTATGGGGAGAATGCGGGAGAATGGGGTTAGGAGGGAGAGATAGCCATAATTGAATGGTGGAGTGGATGTCATGGGCCAAATGGCCTAATTCTGCTCCTATCACTTATGACCTTATGATATTTGACTGACATATCCAAGCACCGCAAAGCAAAATCACCAGAATATCAAGGGACGATAATTTAATCTGTGTGGTGCACTGATTACAAGACATAACGAGACATATTCAAGAACCGGGAGAAGTTCTGTAAAGAGTCATGAGCGTTCTTAAGATCATGTAACTAACTGATAAGAATAAGTGTTAAAGAAGGAACTGCAGATGCTGGAAAGTCGAGGGTACACAAAATGCTGGAGAAACTCAGCGGGTGCAGCAGCATCTATGGAGCGACGGAGATAGGTAACGTTTCGGACCGAAACCCTTCTTCGGTCTGAAGAAGGGTTTTGGCCCGAAACATTACCTATCTCCTTCGCTCCATAGATGCTGCTGCACCCGCTGAGTTTCTCCAGCAACTGATAAGAATAGTTGTCCTTTTCAGTTGTGAAAAGGTGTAACAATATAAAACAGTTAAATAATTAGAGAGAATAAATCCAGAGCATAAACTAATTATAGTAGGGAACTCGGCTTTGACAGGCCAGTTGAACAAGGATATAAATTCACAAATGATAGGAGTAAGAGGCCGTTTGGACCATCGAGTCTACTCCGCCATTCAATCATGGCTGATCTCTGCCTCCTAATACCTTTTCCTGCCTTCTCCCCATAACCCTTTAGACCCATTGTAATAAAGAATGTGTCTATCTCTGCCTCACAAATATCTGCTGACTTGGCCTCCACAGCCCTCTATGGCAATGAGTTCCACAGATTATTACCCTATGACTAAAGTAGTTCCTCCTCACCTTCTTTCTTAAAGAACACCCTTTAATTCTGAGGCTAACAAGTTATATAGACATTCACGTAGAAATGAGTTGCAGTTAGTAGAAGGGAAGCAGGACAATTAGATGCTGTGATTTAACGTGCTGGAGAGATGACTGAGAATCCTCCTGGATAGTCGAATGGGATGAACCACACAGTATTCCTATCTTGTAATCTTGTGCTGCTGTATAGTCAGAAGTAAACTTGTCTAACAAGTTACTCTCCTGGACAAAGCACAAGTAATTAGATTTTTTTTTGTGGCGCTAGACTACTCAGCCTGGATTCTGTGGAATTGAAGTGAACAGGTGCCACCAGAGAATGACAAAGCAAGTATCTTTTAAAACCTCACTGATGGCCTTGAGGCATTTAATTGTTGAATTGAAACGCCTAAAAAAAAACCTCATGTCAATGTAGTTTACAATGTCAAGGCGATTTACGAAAGAATTGAGGATGACTGTCATTCTCCATTTTAGCTGTACCAGGGCCATATACTGCTGGAATCTAAAGTATAATAGCAACTGCTATTAGCAATAGAATTCCAATTCAAGCAATATCACACATAAATATGTATACAAGTATGCACAAATATCGGTCCATAGCTTAACTGTAGAACATCACACACACACATTTACAAAGTAACAACACTTCAAAATTATGAGGGGTACAGATAGGGTAGAGATTCAGAACACTTATTCCCAAGGGTGGAAAGTTAAAGACTAGAGGGCATAGCTATAAAGCGAGAGGGGGAAAGTTTAATGGAGATGTGCGGGCCAAGTTTTTTTTACACAAAGAGTAGCGGGGGCCTGGAACACATTGCCATATCCGTGGTGGAGGCAGATATGATAATGGTGTTTAAGAGGCTTTTGGATAGGCACATGGAAATGCAGGGAATAGAGGGATATTGATTATATGCACACAGATAAGATCAGCTCAACCAGGCATCATGTTCAGGACAAACATTACTGGCTAATGGGCACATAGTTCTTCTATGGATAGACACAAATGCTGGAGTGACTTAGCTGGACTTACTCCAGCATTTAGTGTTTATCTTCGCAATAAACCAGCATCTTCAGTTCCTTCCTACATACTGTACTGTTCTATGTTCTAAGTTGATGGTATCTGTCTGGAATTTTGAATGACATGATGGTGTGGATTTTAATTCCCATAGAATGGATGCGTGGTGTTGACCAAGTCATATCAATTATAAAAATCTAAATTCTGGCCTGAAGCCACCAGCAAGCTATCAACATGTGGAAAAAAATAGAGACAGATCAGGGGTCAGAGATAACTTCCTAATTGCCTGCTTTCCTATTGCTTCCAAGTGCTGGATACAGTCTGGCCTTAAATGCTTCCCGTCTAACTGGAATCTACATCTTCCTTGAGCATCATCCCCTTTCTTGTCTAGTTTTCACACCTTACACTTCCTTATCTCTGTGTCTCCCTCTCCCCTGACTCTCTGTCTGATGAAGGGTCTCGACCCGAAATGTCACCCATTCCTTCTATCCAAAGATGCTTCCTGTCTTGCTGAGTTACTCCAGCAGTTTGTGTCTATCTTCGGTGTAAACTAGCATCTGCAGTTCCTTCCCACACACGGAAGTCAATCAGGCTATCTCTAATAAGGGGACCCTTCTCAAATATCAACATGACATGAATTGAAATACATGGGAAAACTTCTAAAACAGCATTATCCTTGCTTCAGCTTAGAAAACTAAATCAAAAGTAGACACAAAATACTGGAGTAACTCAGCGGGACAGGCAGCATCTCTGGAGAGAAGGAATGGGTGACGTTTCGGGTCGAGACTCTTCTTCAGACTGATGTCAGGGGAGTGGACGGGACAGAGATAGAATGTAGTTGGCGACAGTAAGACTGGTGGGAGAACTGGGAAGGGGGAAGAGATGGAGAGAGAGGGAAAGCAAGGGCTGTTTGGAGAAGTAAATGTTCATACCGCTGTGGTGTAAGCTACCCAAGTGATATATGAGGTGCTGTTCCTCCAATTTGTGGCGGGCCTCACTCTGACGATGGAGGAGGCCCAGGACAGAGAGGTCAGATTGGGAATGGGAGGGGAGATAAAGTGCTGAGCAACCAGGAGATAAGGTAGGTTAAGGCGGCCTGAGCGGTGGTGTTCAATGAAACGATCGCCGAGCCTGCGCTTGGTCTTGCCGATATACAGGAGTTGACACCTGTAACAGTGGATACAATGGATGAGGTTGAGGAGGTGCAAGTGAACCTCTGCCTCACCTGAAAACATTGTCGGTATCCTTGGATGGAGTCAAGGGGGGAGGTAAAGAGACAGATATTGCATCTCATGTGGTTACAGAATATTGATGTCTCTCAGTTCAAATAGCCCTTGCTTTCCCTCTCTCTCCATCCCCTCCCCCTTCCCAGTTCTCCCACCAGTCTTACTGTCCCTGACTACATTCTTTGCCCCGCCCACTCCCCTGACATCAATGTGAAGAAGGGTCTCGACCAGAAACACCACCCATTCCTTCTCTCCAGAGTTGCCTGTCCCGCTGAGTTACTCCAGCATTTTGTGTCTATCTTCGTTTGCCTCAGATTTCCAGCTTTTTCATCTTATAATAATACTTATGTACATTCTATGCTTGAAAACAAACAATAATATTGGTATTGGTTTATTAATGTCACATACCAAGGTGCAGTGAAAATCGTGTTTTACAAACTATCTGGGCAAAATATTCCATACATCATGAGTACATCAGATTTGCAAAAGAGAAAAAAGCAGAGAGTGCACAATATAATGTTTCAGCTAAAGAGAAAATGCAGTTAAAAAAGTGCAAGGGCTGCAACAAGGAAGATTGGGAAATTAATAATACATCCGTAGCATATAAGAGGTCTGTCAAGAGACTGATAACAGCAGGGAGGAACGTTCTTGAGCCTGGTGGTGAGTGCTTTCAAGCATTTATATCTCCTGCCTAACGAGAGAGGGGAGAAGGGAGAATGACGAGGAGCAGAATGGTCCTTGATTATGCTTTCCCAAGGCAGTGTGAAATGAGTTGATGGTGAGGGAGGGGACTGGGGTGTCTGTATGATGCACCGGGCTGCCTTCACGCCTCTGCAATTTCTGGTGATCTTGGACAGAGCAGTTCCATACCAAGATATGATGCATCTGCATAGGGGAAACATTGGGAGAGTTGCACAATAGGACATTGATATAATGATAACACATATTTTACATTATAATCCTTGGTCAAGTTGCCCTCTCATCAATTTTCAATAGATTGTGAACTTCATGCTGATTTTGAAACTTTTGATTCCCATGAAATACGTGATCTCTCTTATGTTTCTAATTGTGAGAGAGTCGAATTTATGTTAAGAATGCTTGCACCAGAGCTTCTTTAATGGATTTCCTTAGCATCTTGTTCAGATATCTTTCAATTTGAACATTTATCGTTAGCTTAAAAATACCATTCGTACCATGAGTCATATAGTTGGTGCTGCATGCTGATATCAGCTGTAAAGGATACAGAGGATGGTATACTTTTGTTGCCATGGTGACAGTAAGCAGGAAACAATACAGTTGTGTTATTTATTTTGGACTGAGCCTGCAGCCTTTGAAAAGCTGATGCTAGGATCCATATTGTTAATGGTAACATCTCTATATTTGGTATAACAAGCTCTCTTCTCTCCTTTCCTTGCTATAATCTTTGCAAATGCCTTTAAAGCAAAGTGATGGATCGTCCCCAGGGACATGGGAGTGTCAACTGTTCCTTCTCTCTCAGTAATGGGATTCAAAATTGGTGCTTGTGCGAAAGGTGAAAGCAATTAAGCAGTGTGCATTGAAACCACATTCCTTCCCTTACTAGTCCTTTGTGTTCGAACTGTAATGGAACTAAGTCATTCCTTTTGGGAGCATTCCACTGCTATTCAAAAACTTTATATCATGTTAACACCAGCAGGTATTAGAATTTCATTTCAATTCTTGTAGATGAAAAATGTTTTTAGTTTAGTTTAGAGATACAGCGCGAAACAGGCCCTTCATCCTCTGAGTCTGTACCAACCAGCGATCCCCACACACTAAAACTATCCTACACTAGGGACACTTTACAAATCTTACCAAAGCCAATTAACTTATAAACCTGCATGTCTTTGGAATGTGGGAGGAAACTGGAGTTCCTGGTGAAAACCCACGGGGAGAACGTACAAACTTCAAACAGACAGCACCTGTAGTTAGGATTGAACCCGGGTCTCTATCGCTATAAGGTAGCAACTCCACCGCTGCACCACCGTGCTGACCTAATGATGCCAAAAAAAATGTTCTAGTCTAATTTTGCCTTCAAGGCAAGGCAAATCATTTCCATCCGATCACTTCCACATTTATGGTAGACTTGATAGATACCTCTGCATATTGAATCTAACTATGCATTGTGATAATGTGGTGTAAGAGACAGTTGCTTCCAGTATCAATGCAAAGGGAATATTGGATGCATTTGGGAAAGTTGAAAGCCTTTTAAATCCCTGAACCTGAATACTCACTTACTTGCCAACTCTGGTGCATGCTTTAAACCCTTGGCCTACAGGGATTGAGCTGGAATAACAGGAGAAACTGCGCTGGTCTTGCTCATTTTTCCAATAACCTACTCCTTATGATAGTGATTAAGGTAAGTTTATCCAAACTAATTGAAACTAGCCCATCAGATATTTTAAGGAGTATTTCCAATATCCTCCACCATGTTAGATACAAGGAGAGGACCAAACTTGGATTGTTTTCACTGGAAAGCCGAAGGTTGATGGGAGATATGATAACAATTCTGAGAGGCATAGATAGGGCAGACAATCAGAACCTTTTCCCCCATGCCAAGGACTTGGATGCATAGCTTTATGATGAGAGGGGCAAAGTTTTGGGGTAATGTGCGGAACAGCTATTTTACGCAGAGGGTGATGGGTGCCCTGAACTCGCTGCCAAAGGTCGTGGTGGTGGAGGCAGATACAATAGTGGCGTTTAAGAGGCTTTTGGATTGCCACAGGCAATAGAGGGAAATGGATCAACTGCAGGCATATGAGATTTGTAGCCTTGCCACCATATTCGGCACAGACATTATGGGATGAAGGGCCTGTTTGTATACTTTTCGATGTTCTATGAAGACTGATGCAAAGTATTTACTTAATTTATCTGCCATTTGCTTGTTTCCTGTCATTAATTACCCAGATTTCCTCTCTAGGAATACCCCATGGCCCCTGCCGTTCGCTTGCCTTTTCCTCTATCTATAGAGGCCCTTCCTGTTGTTTTGATATTGACCATGTCTTCCCCTCCACTGTGCTTGCTGGGGCTGTCATCTGAATTTTTCCCATTCTTCCTTTCCCATCCGGAACCACGACAGGATTCCTATTGTCCTCACTTTCCACACAAACATCCTTTACAAATAAGGGTTATCCACCATCTCCACTATGATGCTACCATCAATTTCATTCCCTTCTCTTCCTTTCTCAGCATTCTAACGGGACCTTCCTCTCCAATAAGACTCTGATCTATTTATTAGTCCCAAGACCCTCCCTCTCATATACATCTTACCCCAGCATCTTTCTGTGCAAGTCAATGAGATGAAACATCAGCACTTTTATAGACGCCACATATACAAGCGTTTGAATTATCTACAATACTGAACTAAGTGGCTCCTCAAAACTGCTCTATGGTTGATCTGATTGCTATTGAGGGAGTGCAGCGTAGGTTCACAAGGTTAATTCCCGGGATGGCGGAACTGTAATATGCTGAGAGAATGGGCTTGTATACTTTGGAATTTAGAAGGATGAGAGGGGGATCTTATTGAAACATTTAAGATTATTAAGGGTTTTGATACTAGCGTGGCAGGAAACATGTTCCCGATGTTGGGTGAGTGCAGAACCAGGGGCCACAGTTTAAGAATAAGGGGTAAGGCATTTAGAATGGGGATGAGGAAACCCTTTTTCACACAGAGGGTTGTGAGTCAGTAGAATTCTCTGCCTCAGTGGGTGGTGAAGGCCGGTTCTCTGGATACTTTCAAGAGAAAGCTAGTTAGGGCTCTTAAAGATAGCGGAGTCAGGGGATATGGGGAGATGGCAGGAATGGGGTACTGATTGTGGATGATCAGCCATGATCGCATTGAATGATGGTGCTGGCTTGAAGGGCCAAATGGACCTATTGTCTATTGTCTACTCCTGCACCTATTGCCTATTGTCTAACCTCAGCAGCTCCACACTTCCACAATTATCTGGTAACCTTTCACCGCTTGCCTATCACTGTGTAGGATCTCAGCTAGAAATAATGATCTATTTTCCGTGCAATGCTTTTTGTTGCCCTTGTTAACATCCAGTCACTGGAGAACGAGTTGCATGACCTCAGGGCGAGGATTAGATCCCAGCGGGACACAAGAGATTGCAACATCTTCTGTCTGACTGAGACATGGCTGACCCCGCTGGTGCGGGATCAGGTAATCTGCCCAACCGAGTCCTTCTGTTTTTCGTGCGGACCGAACGGAAAAATATGGGAACTCAAAGTGTGGAGGAGTTTGCTTCGTGACTAACAATAACTGGTGCAACCCTAAGAATATTAAGACGCTTTCTCGCACCTGCTAGACAGAGCTGGAGCATCTGACATTCTCATGCCGTCCATTCTACCTTCCCCAGAGTTCAGCTCAGTGATCATTTCAGGCATCTACATAACCACCGCATGCGGACAATGACGTGGCACTATCGGTCCTACACAATGTGTTATGTCGGCATCTGAACAAGAATCCTGATGCGGCTATGGTGGTGGCTGGAGATGTTAATAAGGCAAATCTCAAAAAGGTTATAGAAACATAGAAATTAGGTGCAGGAGCAGGCCATTCGGCCCTTCGAGCCTGCACCGCCATTCAATATGATCATGGCTGATCATCCAAGTTATGCCTAACTTCTGCCAACACATCACGTGTGTCACCAGGGGGAAAATAAATTTGGACCAATGCTACACGCCGTTCAGGAAAGGATACAAAATCTGACGACGCTGCCATTTTTCTGCTGCTGTAGTATAAACAACGGATAGTACGGGAAGCGGCAGTGACGAGGGACGTAAAGCGGTGGTCTGACCATTCGGAGACAGTGCTACAGGATGTACTGAGTGATATCGACTGGAATTTGTTCCAATCAAGTTCCAGAGATGTCAGTGAGTTTGCGGAAGCTGTCACGGACTTCATTGCAACAATATCCGATAACATCGTCCCCATGGTAAGGGTAAGCACCTTTCCTAACTAAAAACCCTGGGTGGAAAGGTCCATTCGCATTGCTTTGAATGCTCGCACCGCTGCTTACAACTCCAGCCTGGCATATGGCAATGTGGATAGACAATGGACAATAGGTGCAGAAGTAAGCCATTCGGCCCTTCGAGCCAGCACCGCCATTCAATATGATCATGGCTGATTTGGATGACTACAAGGCCCCTGAACACCTTTAAAAATAAAGAAAATTTGGCTGGGAAGTTTCGGATGGGATGAAAGCAGAATTTAAAGTGGAAGGTGCAAAATTAATGAGTATTTAAAATGAGACAAAATAAAAGTTGAACAAAAACAATAGTTAAACTCTTCTCAATTCAACAATATAGTATATGGCCGGTAAATTATATTACAGCTATTACAGAACAGGGTTTAAAGAAAGGCAGTAATGAAAGCATTATGTTTCGTGGATTTTAGTTTATTGTCACGTGTACCGAGGTATAGTGAAAATCTTTTTTTCTATGCTAACCAGTCAGCGGAAAGACAATACATGATTACAATCGAGCCATCCATATTGTACAGATACATGATAAAGAGAATAACTTGAATAAAGTTTAGTGCAATATAAAGTCCAGTAAAGTCTAATTAAAGATAATCCAAGCGTCTTCAATGAGGTAGTAGCCAGAACTGCTCTTTAGTTGTTGGTAGGGTGGTTCAGATGCCTGATATCAGGCAACAGTTCCTGGTGACAGAGTTTTCAGATGGGATTGAACGAGGATAAAATGAGAAGGGTGGGTGAAAACATTGATTAACAAGATAATTAGTGTAGAGAAGAAACGTGCGAAGGATAATCAATGACACAATAAAGGCTTAAATAACAAACAAAAAAGGGACGACCACATACAGCAGTTGGGCATGAGTTAGTGGTTTTGCAGATAGTGAAGATGGTTGTGAAAGATTGCAGCAGGATCTGGACCAACTGGACAGGTGGGTTGAGGAATGCTTGACGGAATTTAATCCAGAGAAGTGTGAAGTGTTGCATTTTGGGTCATCTAACAAGGGCAGGACCTGCACAGTGAATGGTAGGCCTCTGGGTAGTGTTGTAGAACAGAGGATCTAGGAGTACAGGTTCATAGTTCCTTGAAGGTCGAGTCGCAAGTAGATAAGGTGGTCAAAAAGGCTTTTGGTACTTTGGCCTTCATCAGTCAGAGTATTGAGTATAGAAGTTGGGAGGTCATGTTGCAGTTGTATAAGACGTTGATGAGACCACATTTAGAATATTGTGTTCAGTTCTGGGCATCATGTTATAGGAAAGATATTGTCAAGCTTGAAAGGGTTCAGAAAAGATTTATGAGGATGTTGCCATGACTAGAGGTGTGAGCTCTAGGGAGAGGTTGAGTAGGCTGGGTCTTTATTCCATGGAGCACAGGAGGATAAGGGGTGATCTTATAGAGGTGTATAAGATCATGAGAGGACTAGATTGGGTAGATGCACAGAGTCTTTTGCCCAGAATAGGGGAATCGAGGACCAGAGGACATAAGTTCAAGGTGAAGGAGAAAAGATCCAAGGTGAAGGGGAATCCAAGGGGTAATTTTTCACACAAAGGCTGGATGGAGGGTGTATGTAACACGCTGCCAGAAGAGGTAGTTGAGGTTGGGACTATCCCATCATTTAAGAAACAGTTAGACAGGTACAAGGATGAGACAGGTTTGGAGGGATTTGGACCAAGGGCAGGCAAGTGGGACTAGTATAGCTGGGACATTGTTGGCCGGTGTGGGTGAGTTGGGCCGAAGGGCCTGTTTCCACACTGTATCACTCTATGACTCTATGACTCTATAATCAGGACACTAAATTTGCCAGCACATTTCAGGACAGTGCTAAAACAATGTTAGCAATAGTGGTAATTTTCAATTACCCTCATTTAACTTGAATGAAAAATCAATGTAAAAGATATATAGAGCACAGAATTCCTAAACTGTGTTTAAGAATATTTTTATTTTAATCTGAAAGAAGCAAGCTCAGCAACAAGGGGGAATAATTGCGGACTATTAGTGAATGAAGCTGGACAAAGGGGAGAAGTTTCAGGGTGATAGATTTTTTGTTTCATAAATTAATGTAGAATTAACATATCAAAGAAAGGAGAAAAGACAAAATTGAAGTATCAATTCTAAACCGGGATAAGACAAAATGTATTAAAAGTGGACCAGAAATAATTACATGAAGGTAAATTGGTTTTGGTGCATTAGGAGGCATCTAGGAAGGAGATTTGTGGCACGGGGAAAACTTATTCCACAACCAATGGATCAGCGCAGGGTTCTGAGGCCCCTGCCACATCCAATACGGATAGTTTTGATCTGTGATTGGGAAGAGTAGGCAAGTTCAAGATTTCCATCTACAGTGATGACAGAGCCCAGTGGCAATGTTCAACCAGAAGTGAGTGAGATATCTCAGCCTCCTGAGGTCCTCTCCACCACATAAGCTAACCATAGGTCTTCACTACTTTAGCTAACCAGCTATAGTAGTGATGACCCATGTTCCAGAATTAGCTGTGCCTCTACCAAGTCATTCTAGTCCTGTAAGAACACTGGTATGGATAATGTGGGAAATTACTCAGCTACATTCTATTTGCAAAAGGCAGGACAAATCCAATCTGGATTATTAGCGATCTTTAGCACTCAATCATCAACATAGTGACAATAACACTGTCGTTCTCACTAACAACTGACTCTTTGATCGCTACTTTGGGTTTGGCAAGGACATCAACAGAGCCTTGGTCCGAGCATGGATTGAAGTGATAAACTCTGGAGATGAGGTGGAAGTGATTGCCCTTGACATCTTTTTCACTGCATTGACATCAAAGAGTTCTAGTAAAACAGGTTGTGGATGTTAAGATTAAAATGATTGGTCAGATTTTTCACAAAGGAAGATAGTTATATTTAGTGAAAACAGTCAGGGCCAGTACGGTGGCACAGCAATAGAGTAGCTGCTTCATGGTGCGAGAGACCTGGGTTCAATCCTGACTACCAGTGCTATCTGTACAGAGATTTGTATATTCTCCCTCTGGTTTTTCTCCGGGTGCTCTGGTTTCATCCGACATTCCGAAGACGTGCGGGTTTGTAGGTTAATTGGCTTCTGTAAATTGTCCCTAGAGTGTAGGATAGAACTTGTGTATAGAAACATAGAAACATAGAAAATAGGTGCAGGAGTAGGCCATTCGGTCCTTCGAGCCTGCACCGCCATTCAATATGATCATGGCTGATCATCTAATTCAGTATCCCTTACCTGCCTTCTCTCCATACCCCATGATCCCTTTAGCCACAAGGGCCGCCTCTTAAATATAGGCAATGAACTGGCCTCAACTACCTTCTGTGGCAGAGAATTCCAGAGATTCACCACTCTCTGTGTGAAAAATGATTTTCTCCTCTCGGTCCTAAAAGATTTCCCCCTTATCCTTAAATTGGACCCCTTGTCCTGGACTTCCCCAACATCGGGAACAATCTTCCTGCATCTAGCCTGTCCAACCCCTTAAGAATTTTGTAAGTTTCTATAAGCTCCCCCCTAAATTCTAGCGAGTACAAGCCGAGTCTATCCAGTCTTTCTTCATATGAAAGTCCTGACATCCCAGGAATCAGTCTGGTGAACCTTCTCTGTACTCCCTCTATGGGAAGAATGTCTTTCCTCAGATTTGGAGACCAAAACTGTACGCAATACTCCAGGTGTGGTCTCACCAAGACCCTGTACAACTGCAGTAGACCTCCCTGCTCCTATACTCAAATCCTTTTGCTATGAATACTAACATACCATTCGTATGGGATGATTGTTGGTCGGCGTGGTCTTGGTGGACCGAAGGGCCTGTTTCCACGCTGTATCTCTAAACTAAACTAAGACAGTCCTTGTGTCATTGTGTTACTCTGTTGCAACGTGACAGTTAGTAATTATGTACTGCTGAATGCCCACACAAAATTGCAGCCCTTCCATCCATTCTTGTTCTTGTTAGAGCACATACATTGTTCTAGGCCTAACAAAAATATTTGAAACAACACAATTGTATAATCAGGTGACATTGGCTTAGTGTGTGCACATTATGTGGAACAGCACTGGCAAGAATAATCAAGGGTATACATTGAAAGGTAGGTTAAAAGAACATTCAAAGGAGATGTCAACCAAAAGCATTGTACTTATGTTTAGTGGGATAAATTATCAAAAACTCAGGCAAATGGTATTAAATGTGCAAAAATAAATTGTCAGAATGTTCACTGGATTCAGAACCATGCATTAACATGTGCAAATGAGGGTTATTTAGTACATTCAAAATCTTTTGTAAAACAGACAATATTAAAAGCATGGATGCTTGGAAAACAGCTTTAGTCAGTCCTTTTGTGAGCATTTAGAAAGGATATTCTGGTGACATTTATTGTTATACCAAACAATGAATAATTCTCTGGAAACCAGTTAGATTCCTTCAAAGGGTTTATTGATTGCAAAATTGTAATGAAAGAAATACAGTTAGTGCACTGATGAAATATGTGAATCTTCACAATATAAAACACATTGAGTTGCACGGTTATTATTTAGTTATTGAGATTTCAGCCCGTGGAAAAAATTCAAGAAGTATAATAGTACGGTTTGAAGTTTAAAAGCATTAAAGTTACTCTATTTCATTTGTGGCAGCAGCAATTTAGTTCAACAAACTCTAGAGAGAATTTCAAATGAGAAGAATATTTGACAGAATAGGATAATGGACTTCCAATTCACCATGGTCTATTCTATATTACCATTTCAAATTACTGACAAGTTTCACCACCTCTGTGTTATTCTACGAACTTACATGCCAGACGGGTATCAGATGTCAACAAGGTAGTGAAATCCATCATTAAGGATTTGTTGTTAAGGTGCACAAAAAGTCATTTGATTAGACTGGATCAACATGAGTTAATGAATGGAAAACAATTAGTTTGTCAAATCCAGGATGATCTTTTGTAGGAATATGAAGTAGAGAAGGATGAACCAGTAGTAGTAAATATCAGATTTTAAAAAGGCTTGAAAGAAGGTTTTGTATAAAATGTGTTACCTAAAATAAGTTCCACTGGGTTTGAAGAGATAACATATCAGTATGGTTAAAAGACAGGTAGGGATTCAGATGTCTTTACTAGTGCGGTATCACAATGACAGATAGAGAGGGTAAATGTAATTTATCTAACATTGCTAATGATGCAACATTAGGAACAAAGGACAACCGGGAAAGAACTGACTTCCATAACTGATCTACTCCACTGCTAGGGTGGTGAATCTGTTGAATTCATTGCCACAGATGGCCGTGGAGGCATAGACAGATTCTTGATTAGTAAAGGTGGCAGCGGTTATGAAGTGAAGGCAGAAGAATGGGGTTGAGCGTGAAAGATAGTTCAGCCATGATTGAATGGCAGAGTAGACTTGATGGGCCGAATGTGAACTCTTCAAGTGATACCTGACTGAATGTAAATTAAAGTCCTGAATTGGGACAAGGCAAATTTTGAAGGTATTGGACAGAAACCTGCACCCACTGATTGTGAGGGGCTATTTGCAGGTAAAGCGATGTCTGGCAAGTGGCAGCTTTCAGAAGTGAGATAGGGATAGTTCAAGAACAGCATGTTCCTGTTAGAGTGCCCTTCCAGATAGAATGAAGGGAAAATCTTAAGATATATTAGAGTGAATAAATCCACAGGCCTGATCTAGTGTCTCCGAGGATATTATGGAAAGCTGAGGAAATAATTGCAGGGTCCCTGGTCGAGGTAAGCTAGCTAATCCAAATACTATTAAAAGTCTAGTCTTGTTTCTATCTATATGTGTCTGTGTGTATATGAATAAGATTGTATCTATGCCAAAACGGTAGAAGGTAGCGCTAAAGATTTTGCAGAACCTCACTCAGCTTTTGCCCGTCATTGATTTTGTCAAGTTTCCTTCAGATTTGATATTATATTTCACAAGTTATTGATATTTAAAGATTTTAAAAGAAACAACTTTGAGAAGAATAACTGTGACTCTGCTTTAAGATTTTTCTGGCAGCTTCCAGTGATGACGTCACAATGGCATCTCACTGTCACAATCCACAGTCCAATCACAATGGGATCTCATTTACATATGCTGCCAATGAAGTCACAATGGGATTGTAGCCCTGCTTGCAACATTGTTGCCATCCAAGTACACTTAGTTCTGCTAGCTCTAGCAGGTGCAGATGTATTTTTCTTAGCGACATTACACTGAATTTTTTTTAAAGCTTAAAATGAGGGAGTGAGAGTAAGGCGAAAAGAGCAGCCTCTGCCAGTTGGGGGCTATTGGTGAGTGGTGCGATATTGCGTTGGGGGAACGGGTTACGTTGGGGCAATGGGTGAGTGGTGGAACTGGGTTGTGTTGGGGGATCGGGTGAGTGGTGGATTATTGCGTTGTGGATGGGGCCCAATGGGTTCCATTGGTCTAGTTAGTTATGAAATTGGCTTGGAAGAAGGAATCAGAGGGTGATAGTGGAGTGTTTTTATTCAGTTGGGTCCATTGGAGTTCATCACCTATATTTACAATATTGATGACAATGTTGTTAACATGGTTAGTAAGTTTGTGGATGACACCTAAATTAGTCTGAAGAAGGGTTTCGACCCGAAATGTTGCCTATTTCCTTCGCTCCAGTGATGATGCCTCACCCGCTGAGTTTCTCCAGCATTTTTGTCTACCCTAAATTGGCAGTGTGGTGGACAGTGAGGAAGGTTATCTAAGACTAAAGTTTGATCTAGATGAAATGGGGAAGTAGGGCAAGGAATAGCAGATGGAATTTAACTTGGCCAAGTGTGAAGTGTTGCCTTTTGAAATGTTAAATCAGGGCACGACTTACACAGTAAATAGAGACACGCTGGAGAGTTCTGTAGAACTAGGGATACAGCTATATAGTTCCCTGATAATGGTGACACAGGGAGACATGGTGGTGGAGAGAATATTTGGCATGCTTGAGTACAGGTGTTGGGACATAATATTGCATCTGTACAAGATGATGGTGAGACCACAATTGGAGTATTGTGTACAGTTCCAGTAACCAGCTATAGGCAGGCACGGAACTCGCTATCAAAACATGGAAGGGACCGGGGGACAGGGGGGGCCACAATTTTTTGGCGGCCGCGCGCGCATGTGCACGCTCACGCACACATGTGCAAGGCTTCGGAAGCTCAATCTAGCGCTAAATGCAGCTCAACTCTGCCTGTCTCGCCAGGTTAACCTGCAAGCCATGACTGGACTGACGGGACACTAGTGCTGCTTCTCCACACTGGCCATATTTCCCGCAAGCCCAGGCAGGTTAACCTGGAGGGACAGGCAGAGTTGAGCTGGGTTTAGCGCTGCTTCTCTACTCTGGCTATGGGCCTAGGGGTACAGCTTGCATCTGACTCCCGACCTCTCTGGCCACCCATGGGGTGGGGGCACTCGGGTGATGATGGAACAGCGCCGGAGACCCGGCCGGGATCAATTCTGGCTGCGGATGAGGCGCAAGTCTGTGCTACGTCTCCCTCCTCCAATCACCGGACTCTATCCTCAGTCCCACCCCCACCCCCACTCCTCCCTCCTCAAATCATCACGCTGAATCATCATGTCCCACCCCCATTGCCTGCTGACCGACGTCTCTCTCGTCCCATCGGCGCCCTCAATCAGCAGTCCGACCTCCACTGTCTCGCGGAAAGCGGAGATTTTAAAATCCGGATGATAAAATCTTGGGGGGGGATGTCCCCCACCTCTCAAAACATGTGGGAGGCCTGTCCCCTCTGCCCCCCTCCCCCCCCCCAGGGTTTTCTGCCCCTGGCTATAGGAAATATGTCATTAAGCTGGAGATGATGCAGAAAAAATAATGAGCATGTTATTAGGACTGGAGGGCTTGAGTTTAAAGGCTGAAAAGACTGATTTTTTTCCTTCAAGCATAGGAGGCTGAGGAGTGACATTATAGAGGTATATCAAATCATGAGGGGAAGATAAGGTAGATGGTCACTGTCTTTTACACAGGGTAGCACAATCTAAAACTGGAGGACAAGATTTAAGATGAAAGGGGAAAGATTGATAAGGGTCCTGAAGGGCAACCTTTTCAACAGAGGGTGGTGTGTGTTTGGTACAAGGTGCTAATGAAAGCTGAGGAGACTTGAAAAGAGATTTGGTCAGGTACATGTATTAAAATTGTTTAGAGGGAAATGGTCCAAACACAGGAAAATGGGACTAATTCAGATAGACATCTCGGCCAGGGCAGAGGAGTTGGGTTGATGGGCTTGTTTCCATGCTGTATAGCTCTATGAGTAGCTGACTCTTAACTGCCCTCAGAAATTGCCTGGTTGGCTAAATTCATACTCATCGAACATGCCAATGCATTTCCCAGCCCAGCTGACCTTTCATAGACAGACAGGCTGGAGTCTGCGTTAGGGGAGCTGTTGTGAGTTGCATTATGCAGAAGATGCCCACATTTGCAACGGATGCCTTTTGTTTCTCAGCAATCACTTGCAAGCTGGGAAATTACCCACCAGTATTTAACTGAATCCTGGGAGTTATAGCAGAATGTACCTGATTTATAACATTTCCAACATGGCTCCGTTCCTGACCTACAAAGGAATTAAAATTATAGCCTTCTGTCTAGTTAACAATGCACAATGTTCATAATAAACCTGTATAGATAATGATATAGAGCACTCCAAGCATCCTTGATCCTGAAATTTAGCAATCCTTTTCAATGCTATAACTTCCTAAGAGCAATAAACTAACAAACTCATAATTCATGGGAACATCAAAGTGATTAGTTTTTTTTTTTCAGAAGCTGAGTTCAGCATTTTCCCCCATATCTATGAGCTACTTAATCATCTTGAGAAGTACTATTGTAGACGTACGTTGAGCAAAATGTTTAGGGTTGAGGATATTTTATCTTTAATTGATGAGTATCAATAGAGAACTAATGGTCCATATCAATTACTTTGTTTTATTTCCCATTCTTTACTTTGTTACTGACTTTAATCAACAGCACTTCATGAAATAAATTAACATGCAAGAATACTGTCAAAGCACACTTTGGTTTTGTACCTACAGTTCTTTATATGACAAGTCCACAATGACAACCATAGCTTCAAAAGATTCTAAACAAACATACAGAGCTTCTATATGATGAGTGAGATACAATCATACATTCACAGAATGGTTACATCACAGAAGGGGCCATTCAGTGACTGACTCGTTCATGCATTCATGTGAGAGAAAGCTGGCTAGTCTCACTCATCCCTCCCCATAGGTCATTAAATGATCTATTGTTGAGAGATTTTAGTTAAGTGGGTGGAATGGAGTTCCAAACACTGGAGCTTAGAAGAATAAGGGGGGACATTGAAACATACAGAATAGTGAAAGGCTTAGATAGAGTGGATGTGGAGAGGATGTTTCCACTAGTGTGAGAGTCTAGAACTTGAAGTCATAGCCTCAGAATTAAAGGATGTTCTTTTAGGAAGGAGATAAGGAGAAATGTATAAGTGGTGAATCTGTGGAATTATTTGCCACAAAAGGCTACAGAGGCCAAGTCAGTGAATATTGTTTAGGCAGAAATAGACAGATTCTTGATTAGTACAGGTGCCAGAGGTTATGGGGAAAAGGCAGGATAATGGGGTTAGGAGGGAAAGATAAATCCGCCATGATTGAATGGCGGAGTAGACTCGATGGGCCCAATGGCCTAATTCTACTATTCCTTTATGACATGACCTTATGACTTATCCAGCTGCTAATCTACCCCAACTATCCCTAAAATTCAATATGAAAAACTCAGATTCAGATTCAGATTCAGATTCCTTTATTGTCATTCAGACCTTTCGGTCTGAACGAAATTTGTTACCTTGCAGTCATAACATGTAATAAATTAAAACAAAACACACAATAAACACATAATTTAACATCCACCACAGTGAGTTCACCAAGCACCTCCTCACTGTGGTGGAAGGCAAAAGTCTTAAAGTCTCTGTCATTTTCCCCTACTTGTTCCCCCTCTGTACTGAGGCAATCCAGGCCTTCGATGTCATCGTCCACTAGGCCCGCGGCCGAGCCTCCGAAGCCAGGCCGTCACCGCCGCCGTTGCCGGAATGCCGGAACACCACCACAGCTCCCAGTCAGGATCGACCACGGGAACGCTGGAGCCGCCGGAGCTCTGAAGCCGGGCCGCCGCTGGAGCACCGCTGGAGAGCCGCTGGAGCGCCGCAGCCGGGCCGCTGCTGGAGCACCGCTGGAGAGCCGCTGGAGCGCCGAAGCCCCGAAGCCGGGCCGCTGCTGGAGCACCGCTGGAGCAACTGCTGGAGCCGCCGGAGCTCCGAAGCCGGGCCGCTGCTGGAGCACCTGCTGGAGAGCCGCTGGAGCGCCGAAGCCGGGCCGCTGCTGGAGCACCTGCTGGAGAGCCGCTGGAGCCCCGCTGGAGAGCCGCCGGAGCCGCCGGAGCGCCGAAGCCGGGCCGCTGCTGGAGCACCGCTGGAGAGCCGCCGGAGCGCCAATGCCGGGCCGCTGCTGGAGCACCGCTGGAGCAACTGCTGGAGCGCCGAAGCCCCGAAGCCCCGAAGCCCCGAAGCCGGGCCGCCGCCGCCGCTGGAACACTGGAGCTCTGAACGCTCGCCACAGCTCCGAGGCCACCAGCTCCGCCATTAGACCTCAGCACAGACGGAGACGGTGACGGGGGACACGACAAGAAAAGGTCGCATCCCCCCGAAGGGAGAGACTAAAACCTTGTTTCTCCCACCCTCCCCCCCCCCCCCCCCCCCACACAAACACAGCCTAATAAACCAAAATTCTAATTAAAAACAGACACAAAAGGACGAAAAAAACAAAAAAAACAGACGGACTGCAGGTGAGCCGCAGCTGCCACGCAGCGCCGCCACTTCCGGATGAAAAACTTAAACTCATTTGAAGCTTTCAATGTAACGAAAACCGTGAAAGCCATAAATTCCTAATGCTTTGCTTTATGATTTTCATTGTCCATTCAGTATTCTCATCAAATATATTACCTGCCTATTAAAGGAAAACGTTGTCAGGTAATCTACACTTAACTTTTCTAGATTTCCATTTAAAAATGTTCTTCTTGCTTTTGTTTCTCTTTGTGCCATGTGGCAAACCACAATTAAGAACGACATGCCTTCTACCAGATTCTCTTCTGGATCTTAGTCCCCCAATTTCACTATTCTTCCTAAAAGAGTGGTAGTGAGTGTTTCTTGGACTGGAGAGAAAAATAAATAGGAATGGATAACAATGCAATATCTATGTAATTAAAAGTCTCATCTTGACCACTTCCTGTCTGCGCTGTATATTGATATTAGAATAAATGCTACCAAATATCGCTATGATTTTTGGCCATCTTACTCACAGTCCTCCACTGGTGAGGCAGCCCCGAGAATTTTTCCGATCGATGAAAAATAAAGTTATGAGTGTTTAAAAAATCTTGAGATCAGCTGATTGGTCCACTCGCCTGTCAATCACCACGATGAAGGTAAAGCTGCTTCCGGGAGTGGGGGGGGGGGGGGGGGGGGGGGGGGGGCAGGACTATAAAACCCCTGATGCCTGGACGTGAGTCAGTCACTGTGGAAGATCGCGAGGGAGTCCACAAATATGATTCTAAGCTATGAATCAATTTAACTGTGAGTCTACAATGTACTTGCAATAAATGATTTGTTAGCCCTTTATGACAATGCCATGATTTAACCATATAAACATATAACCATATAACAATTACAGCATGGAAACAGGCCCTCTCGGCCCTTCCAGTCCGTGCCGACCATTTGTTTTCCCCTAGTCCCATCTACCTGCACTCAGACCATACCCCTCCATTCCCTTCCCGTCCATATACCTATCCACTTTATTTTTAAATGTTAAAATCGATCCTGCCTCCACCACTTCTGCTGGAAGCTCATTCCACACAGCCATCTGAGTAAAGAAGTTCCCCCTCACGTTACCCCTAAACTTCTGTCCCTTAATTCTCATGTCATGCCCTCTTGTTTGAATCTTCCCTACCCTCAATGAGAAAAGCTTATCCACGTCAACTCTGTCTATCCCTTTCATCATTTTAAAGACCTCAATCAAGTCCCCCCTTAACCTTCTGCGCTCCAAAGAATAAAGACCTAACTTGTTCAACCTTTGTCTGTAACATAGTTGCTGGAACCCAGGCAACATTCTAGTAAATCTCCTCTGTACTCTCTCTATTTTGTTGACATCCTTCCTATAATTAGGCGACCAAAATTGTACACCATACTCCAGAATTGGTCTTACCAATGCCTTGTACTAGTTTTAACATTACTTCCCTACTCCTATATTCAATGCTCTGATTTATAAAGGCCAGCACACCAAAGGCTTTCTTTACCACCCTATCTACATGCGATTCCACCTTCAGGGAACTATGCACAGTTATTCCTAGATCTCTCTGTTCCACAGCATTCCTCAATTCCCTACCATTTACCATGTACGTCCTATTATGATTTGTCCTGCCAAGATGTAGCACTTCACACTTATCAGCATTAAACTCCATCTGCCATCTTTCAGCCCACTTTTCCAAATGGCCCAAATCTCAATGTAGACTGAAAATCTACTTCATTATCCACAACACCATCTATCTTAGTATCATCTGCATACTTACTTATCCAATTTTCCAACCCATCATCCAGATCATTGATGTACATGACAAACAACAGTGGACCCAACACAGATCCCTGAGGTCACCGGCTTCCAACCTGACAAACAGCCATCCACCATTACTCTCTGACATCTCCCATTCAGCCACTGTTGAATCCATCTTGCAACTCCGCCATTAACACCCAAAGATTGAACCTTCTTAACCAGCCTTCCATGGGGAACCTTGTCAAAGGCCTTACTGAAATCCATATAGACAACATCCACTGCTTTACCCTCATCAATTTCCCTAGTAACCGCTTCAAAAAATTCAAGAAGGTTTGTCAAACATGACCTTCCAGGCACAAATCCATGTTGACTGTTCCTGATCAGACCCAGTTTATCCAGATGCTTATATATATTATCTCAAAGTATACTTTCCATTAATTTGCCCACCACTGACGTCAAACTAACAGGTCTATAATTGCTAGGTTTATTCTTTGAACCCTTTTTAAACAATGGAACAACATGTGCAGTACACCAATCCTCCAGCACTATTCCCATTTCTAATGACATTTGAAATATTTCTGTCATAGCTCCTGCTATTTCTACACTAACTTCCCTCAATGTCCTAGGGAATATCCTGTCAGGACCTGGAGACTTATCCACTTTTATATTTTTCAAAAGTGTCAGTACTTCCTCCTCCTTGAATTTCATAGTTTCCATAGCTATACTTTTTTCCCTTACCTCGCAGAGTTCAATATCCTTCTCCTTGGTGAATACCGAAGAAAAGAAATTGTTCAATATCTCCCCCATCTCTTTTGGCTCTGCAGATAGCTGTCCATTCTGGTTCTCTAATGGTCCAATTTTATCCCTCTTAATCCTTTTGCTATAAATATAGCTGTAGAAACCCTTTGGATTTACTTTCACCTTTCTTGCCAAAGCAACCTCATATCTTCTTTTAGCCTTCCTAATTTCTTTCTTAAGATTCTTTTTACATTCTTTATACTCCTCTAGCACCTCATTTACTCCATGCCTCATATAATTATCGTAGATATCTCTCTTTTTTCGAAACAAGTTTCAAACAACATTTGTTTGGCAATTTGGTGGCCTGCACTCTGCTTGAAATGCATTGAAATTGCATTTGGGGGCCTGCACTCTGCTTGAAATGCTATAAAATTGAATTTGGTGGACTGCGCTCTGCTTGAAATGCTATGAAATTGAATTTGGTGGCCTGCACTCTGCTTGAAATGCTATGAAATTGAATTTAGTGGCCTGCACTCTGCTTGAAATTGAATTTGGTGGCCTGCACTCTGCTTGAAATGGAATTTCAGGAAGAGCCGTGAGTGAACTGCCAGCCCACCAGCCCTCAGTGACTGACCTGCCAGCCCACCAGCCCTGAGTGACTGAGCTGCCAGCCCACCAGCCCTGAGTGACTGAGCTTCCAGCCCACCAGGCCTGAATGACTGTGCTGCCAGCGTACCAGGCCTGAGTAAATGAGCTGCTAGCCCATCAGGACTGAGTTGCCAGCCCAAGAATCCATTCAGCCTGCAGGGTCCATACTAGCCCTCTGGAAACCAGTCCCTTAGGCCTACAATACCCATACTAGCACTCCAGAAAGCCCCCACCCCCCTCCCCCCCCACCCACTGGTGGAGAGATGGAATATTGCATTGGGGGAACCATCCCTCCCAAGTAAACATGGGACCCAACGGGTCCCACTTAGTCTAGTGTAGGATTAAATGGGTACTTGATGATCAGCGCAGATTCAATTGGCCAAAGATCCTTTCTCTGCGCCGTATGTCTCCATCACTCTCTGACTCTGTGATTAGGTGAGAGAGTGTTATAATTGCTTGTGTAAACAGAATAATCCCACGTTGATTACACGCAATAGTCAACTGATTGTGATGAGGATCTTCTACTAATCAGTGTGATCCTTCCAATGGTTAGTTGGTGCAATATCTTAAAAGTAATTCATTTGGCATTTCACAAGAGATTTTTCGCTGATGAATGGCTGTGTGTTGGCTTGAAATTGTAACCCCATATGCTTTTTATCTGGCTACCCTTTCTGTAGATGGTCTATATGCAACCAATAATATAGTTACCTCACTCCCATTAACCCCGCCCAGTTAACATCAATCATAACGCCTTCCCCTCAGTAGAAAAATGTAGCCGGTGCTTGAAGGTGTATGTAACACCCAGTGCTATCATTAAAATATGTTGTACACTTAAGAGCTTGTAAAGTTTTCATTTACATGGTGTCGAAGCTGGAAGATACTTGCGTCTCCTGTTTATCGGTTTTTATTTCTTTTTTTTGATTTGTGTTTTTTGTGCTTTGATCTCTTTGGCCATGGCGTCCTCTTGCAGAAAGCCCGAGCAGCTTGTCTTTGATGCTGACATCTCTGAGCGCTGGGCCACGTTTGAATTTGATTTCACACACTTTGTCAACGTCGCACACCGCGCTGATCCTGACTCCCTTAAAGCTTCCCTCCTCCTCAACCTTGTCGGACCTGATGCCATGAAGAGAGCCAGAACTTTCACCTACGCTCCAGCGGTCCTGGGCGTCGATGGTGCGGTGATTACTCCTGCAGAGTCTGCTGACGACCCCGCTTGCCTGCTACGTAAGTTCAGGGAGATTTGTGACCTGCCCTCGAACCGCATTCTAGAGAGGGCACGGTTCTTTACGAGGAGACAGTTGCCTGATGAACCTGTTGAATGTTTTATTGCTGATTTGCGTCATCTCGCCCAGCGGTGCCGTTTTGGCGACATGACAGACCAGCTCACTAGAGACATTTTAGTAACTGGCATGCGTGACCAGAAGCTGCGATGTGAGCTTTTGAGGGATCCGGATCTAACGTTGGACAAGGCTATGCATGCCTGCAGATTGTCTGAGGTCGTTGTTTTGCAAGAGGAACCACCGGGATTTGGGCAATAAATCTGTCAACCTGGCTGGGTTTAGGAGCCCACAGCCTCGGGTGGGAAACAATGTTTTTCTGCCGCGTGCCCGCCCTGGACCTGGCGATGTGCCCCGAAAAAGATGCCCGAACTGTAACTACATGCACCATAGACTGTCGACGTATCCCGCCTCTGGTAAAACCTGTAACTTTTGTAAAAAGCTGAACCATTTCTCAGCCTCCTGTCGCTTACTCCGTTCCCGTGGGAGCCAGGCACAAGCTTCCAGTCCCAGTCTAAACATGCTGGCCCAATCTGATCTCTGTTTCGACTCACAGCCCAATTTAGTTGAGTGCAATGGTGCGGAGCCAATTAATTCTGCCGAGGACTCTCATGTGTTTTACCCTCCTACAGACACCCGCCCACCGCAATGATCCCTCCGTACCTGTGACTGTCAATGGCGTAACCTTCTCTGCCAAATTAGATACTGGCGCGAGAGTCAATGTTTTGTCCATGAATCTTTTCAACAAGATAAGGAGTAATGAGCCTCTGGTTGTTGACGATGCTACCCTGCACGCCTATGGTGGAGAGATTCTAAGGCCTGCGGGGAGGGCCACTTTAACTTGCGTGCTGCAAAAGGCCACAAGAAACCTGGTTTTCTATGTTTTGAACTCTGACTGTGTAACCCTGTTGGGCAACCGTGCGTGCCAGGATCTTGGCCTGGTCTCCTTTGACCGCACGGTCCACAAAGTGCAACTTTCGTTTGACCCGGTTGCTGAATACCAGGACCTGTTTCGACGATGACCTGGGGAAGTTACCAGTGTCATACCATATTTCCATTGACCCAAATATACAACCCGTGGTCCGCGCACCTCACAGGGTGTCTCACGCCATGAAGGACAAGGTCGAGGCGATGCTCAACCAGATGGTCGAAAAGGGGGTGCTAGTAGCAGTTAGCGAGCCCACCGATTGGGTCTCCACCATGGTTGCCACGATTAAGAAAGACAAGAACGAGATACGCGTGTGTATCAACCCGAAGGACTTAAACCTTGCCATCAGGCGACCACATTACCCATGCGGTCTGTTGAGGATGTGGCGGCAAAGGTCGGGCAAGCCACCATCTTTTCGGTCCTAGACGCTAAGAACTCGTTTTGGCAGGTCCCGTTGGACAAAGCGTCTTCTGACCTGACGACCTTCGCCACACCGTTCGGCAGATTCAAGTTCCTGCGAATGCCATTCGCATCAATTCTGCTAGCGAGGTGTTCCAGCAGACGATGGAGCAATTATTCGCGCACCTGCCATGTGCCATCATCGTGGATGATATCCTGGTTTACGGGAAGGACCTTGCCGAGCACGACCTGAACCTCCGCCGCGTCCTGGATCGCGCGCGACAGGCGAACCTGAAGCTGAATCCCAAGAAGTGCCGGTTTCGTGTCTCAGAGGTCACGTATGTTGGACATGTTTTCACCTCTAACGGACTAAAACCCGACCCCTTGAAGGCCGCTGCCATCTCCGAAATGGCAGCCCCCACCGACGTGCCAGGTCTGCAACGATTCTTGGGCATGGTGAACTACCTTGGAAAGTTTGTACCAAACCTCAGTGAGCTGAGTGCTCCCCTGCGGCAGCTGACAAAAAAGGATATCGCCTGGGCCTGGCTCCCATAATCACCAGCAGGCTTTTGACCGCCTCAAGTCGAAACTGATTAGCACTCCGACGTTGCGGTTCTTCGACGTGGGTCGCCCCATCACCGTCACCTGTGACGCTTCCAAGTTCGGTCTGGGTGCGGCCTGCCTTCAGTCTGTCGATGGATCGCTGCATCCCGTCTCCTATGCCTCCCGCACCATGACGGACACCGAGCAGCGGTACGCTCAGATCGAGAAAGAGCTGCTCGCGGTGGTGTTCGCCTGCTCCAAGTTCAGAGACTTCCTGTTCGGCAGCAGATTTACGGTCGAAACCGACCACCAGCCACTGGTGACAATCCTGAACAAGCCGATTCACGCTGCCCCTGCCAGGCTGCAGCGTATGATGCTGCAGCTCCAGCGCTTCGACTTTGACATAATCTACAAGAAGGGCACCGAGATGCACATTGCGGACACCCTGTCGCGAGCCCCGCGTACCTCCTGCGCTCGCCACCCCTACGAAACAGAGGACTTGCTCGTACTGGGCGTTAACTTTATTCCCACCAAGCAGCTACAGGTTTTGGCCGAGCACACCGCTGCCGATCCGGCTTTGCAGCAGCTTGCATCGGTGATTAAAGCAGGGTGGCCAACAAAGCGCTCCGCCGCGCCATCTGAAACTCAGCCTTTCTTCCTGGTCCGCGACGAACTGGTGCTCCAGGATGGCGTTATCGTCAAGGGACATAAAGTTGTGGTCCCGTCCTCCCTGTTTGACTTTTACTTTTGTGCAGCCCACAGCGGACACCCTGGGGTCGATGCAACGCTTGCCCACGCTCAGTGCCAATTCTATTGGCCTGGAATGGCCAAATATATCCGAGACAGAGTTTCTGCCTGCTCCACGTGCAACAGTCTTGCTCCACACCAGCAGCGACAGCCCCTGCTGCAACAGCCCGCCCCTGCTTTGGCCTGGTCCTCGCTGGCTGCCGACATATTCGAGTGGCGTGGTAACCACTACCTTGTCCTGGTCGACTCGTACTCCAACTGGTTCGAAGTGGATTTGCTGACATCCCTCACGTCGGAGATGGTGATCCGCAAGCTGCGGAAACACTTCTCCACTTTTGGGACCCCGGTCAGGCTGCAGACTGACAACGGCAGGCAGTTTACAAGCCGAGAATTCAAAAGCTTTGCCGACAAGTGGAACTTCGTGCATTTCACCAGCAGCCCAGAGTACCCACAGAGCAACGGCCTAGCAGAACGGGCCGTCCGCAGCGCCAAGCTTCTGATGGAACAGGCGCGACTATCCAATTCTGATTTGTATTTGGATCTCCTGAACCTCAGGAATGTTTCCAGGGATCCGGCCATGGGGTCCCCTGCTCAGCGTCTGATGTCCAGAACTACCAGATCCACCGTCCCGATTGCCCAGCGCCAGCTGAAACCTCGGGTGCTGGAGCCCGCCTCCGTGCAGAGGCGAATTCAAGAGAAACATGACAGCCAGCGGCGTTCCCACGATCGGTCGTGCAGACCACTCGATCCTCTGTTGCCCGGACAGGTTGTTCGTTTGCAGACCGCCAGTGGGCACTACCGTCTGGCCACCGTGGTTGGGGTGGCCGACTCACCTCGTTCGTATCTGGTCGACTGTGAGGGTTCCATCTACCGAAGAAGCCGACAACACCTGCTTGCGGTTAATGAGCCACAGCCGCAGCCCCCTGGGCCCTATGCCCCTCCACTCTCCTATCAGCAGCCGGCTGCCGCCCCGGCTAGTGTTCCCTGCATGCCTCGGTCCCCGTCGCGGGCGCCTGGTTCCCCTCTGCGCGGGTCCCCTGTTGCCGATCGCGGTTCTCCCTCTCCTGTTTCTCCCACCCCAATGCCCTTCCCTGGTTCCCCGGCTGCCTTGCGTCCTCCTGCTTCTTCTGCTCTTTCGGGGGGAGGGGGAGACATCCGTACGCGCTCGGGCAGGATCAGTAAGCCGCCTGTTCGCTACGGCGATTTCGTTTAATTCTGCTGTTTAATTCGGTTGTCGTGACAACAATCTGTTTTTTTTTGATTTCTAAGGGGAAGGATGTAGATGGTCTATATGCAACCAATAATATAGTTACCTCACTCCCATTAACCCCGCCCCAGTTAACATCAATCATAACGCCTTCCCCTCAGTAGAAAAATGTAGCCGGTGCTTGAAGGTGTATGTAACACCCAGTGCTATCATTAAAATATGTTGTACACTTAAGAGCTTGTAAAGTTTTCATCTGGCTACCCTTTCAATAGCGATTTGATCAATATATTTTCTTGTGCATTACTCTCAGCTGCTGTAGTACAATGCTGACTCACCATCATTGATGTTGCGCAGCGTTCTTCATGGTTCAAGACTCAGCATTGTTTAGTGCTGAGCTGGGCAAAGTATATTTTTGGGAGAACTCATTGTTGTTCTCATCAGAAAATATAAGGTTTATGTAGTGAGACATTTCCCTTATAAGGGTCAGGGAATCACTTGAGGATGTGTTAAATCCAGAACACGTTGCCCAGCACAGCAGGATGTAAAATGAGTTTTGTAATCGTCTGGGTCCTTGCATTGATTATTAATGCATTTTGCAATAGCTAAGGGCGATTGGATGGAAAGGGTAATTTAGATTGCATTAAGGACGATGATTTGTTTGCAGATTCGATATGAGAACTGTTTCTCTTTTATGGAAGATAGACACAAAAAGCTGGAGTAACTCAGCGGGTCAGACAGCATCTCTGGAGAAAAGGAATAGGTGATGTTTCGAGTCGAGACTCTTTTATGGAGTTCCTTATATAATGTACCATTAATGCCTGCCCCCTCCAGCATGGAGATGGGGCTGAGCACATCGTCTCTTTGACAGCTTTTTTTCTGAGAATCATAGATTCAAGATTCAAGATTCAAGAGAGTTTATTGTCATGTGTCCCAGATAGGATAATGAAATTCTTGCTTTGCTTCAACACTACAGAATATAGTAGGTATAAATAAATACAGAACAGAACAGATCAGTGTGACCATATACCAATGAATATATATATATAGACACATAAATAAACAGATGAAGTGCAATGGGCAATTAATGATCAGTTTTGTTTGAGTTGAGTTTAATAGCCTGATGGCTGTGGGGAAGTAACTATTCCTGAACCTGGATGTTGCAGACTTCAGGCTCCTGTACCTTCTACCTGAAGGCAGCAGGAAGATGAGTCAGTGGCCAGGATGGTGTGGATCCTTGATGATGCTGGCAGTCAAACTGCATAGAAACAGGTCTTTTGACCCAACCCGTCCATGTTAACCAAGATACCCCTAAGGTAGTCCTATTTGCCCACCTTTCGTTCATATTCCTCTGACCCTTTCCCATCCATGCATATGTCCATGTCTTTTAAATGTCGTTATTGTATCTGCCTCAACTACTTCTTCTGGAAATTCATTCCATATAACCACCACACTATGTGTGCAAAAGTTATCCCTCAGGTTCGTGCTAAATCTTTCCCTTCTCACCTTCAACCTACGCCCTCTAGTTCTTGTTTCCTCTGCCCTCGGAAAAAGGTCTCAACCCGACACTTCACCTACCACCTACTCATCTTAGATCTAGCATATGAAGGATTGATAAAGGTGTTTCTCAGTTATAAGAAAATGCTTTCTCTTGTCTTCCCTCATCTCAACGATGACATGGACTTGTGAAATCAATGTGCACCAGTGAGGATTAAATGGGATGTGGTGTTTCTGAAGCTCCACAGGAGCTTCAACTTATGATAGCCAGTGGTCCTCGATTCATTCCACTTGGTCATTGACATACAAATGCTCACCGAAGAGAGCCATCTGGGTGATTATCTCAAAGATAGACACAAAATGCTGGAGTAACTCAGCACGCCAGGCAACATCTCTGGATAGAAGGAATGGGTGAGGTTTTGGGTCGAGACTTCTTCAGATTTCAGCTCATTGCTGCAAGAATCACTCACAGTTTGACCACACTTTGTGTAAGATGGAAGAGCAACCTAAATCTGACTTTTCAGGTCACCCAGTGTCAGCACATTGTGCCTTTAAAAAGTTGAAAATGCAACAAACCGGCATGAAGTGCTCTGACTTCAAACAAGACAACTCTCGGGCTGTGATGTCGACTATTGAGCCATGGTGTATGACAGTGTGAGTTGTGCATTATTAGCTGCATGTCCAATGTCAGAAAATAACAGAAGCCCAAATGTCAACTGCAACTGTAAGTTGCAACTTCAATTTCATGATTTCACCTGGAAAATACTTATAGGTCAAACTACACAGAGTAGGACAGATTTCTGATTGCATAGTTCTGAGAAAAAACGCTTCAATCTGTTTTCTAGGCTGTGGAATTATATTACAGCACAAAACAAGCAATTTCATCCAAACAGTGTTTTCCTTCCACTTTTGTTCCAGATGAATCTCCTGCCTTCCTATTTCAAATTTAAAGCATGAAGGAAATTCAGATGGGATCATGCAATTATTCAGCAATTAATATTCTGTTTGGTTTTCCAAGCTTCAAAATGGAAAAACAAATCATCCATCACAATGCCTTCCTCAGTAGCTGTTTAGCATACCAATAATGTCACTCTTCTCTCATCTTAGGTCTAACATATGAAGGAATGAAAGAAGCTGTTTCTCATTCATAAGAAGATGCTTTCACCAATTATCTGGGCTTTGAAGGAGACAGAGACTATTGCTGGTAAAACCACGAACGGGTCGGAGTAGGCGATAGTGACACAGCTGGTAGAGCTGCCCCCTCACAGTGCCAGAGACCCGGGTTTGATCCTGACCTCAAGTGCTACCTATGTGGAGTTTGCACACTCTCCCTGTGACCGCATGGGTTTCCTCCGGGTGCTCTGGTTTCTTCCCACATCCCAAAGATGTGCGGATTTGTAGGTCAATTGGCCCTCTGTATATTGTCCCTGGTGTGTGGGGAATGGATGAGAAAGTGGGATAACATAGAACTAGTGTGAGTGGGTGATTGATGGTCAACGTGGACTTGGTGGGCTGAACGGCCCGTTTTTATGATGTATCTTTTAATCAATCAGTTAGTCAATATAAGAAATGACTCCTGGTTCTCTCCTGCTCTGAGGGCATTACTTTGCAGAAATCTTGATAGCATGCATGATAAAGTACCAGCATCAATGGAACAGCTCAAAGAAATTTCCTGCCCATTGTGACTACTCCACACCTGTCGAGCCTTAAGAAAAGAATGCCTTTATCTTCAACAATTAAATCAACTTTCCCCACTGTCACTGTAATTTTGTTCTGCTTGAATGCCGCTTTTGGATATTATCATATTTCTTTCCGAACATGATTTACATATCACTGAATCTGAAGCCTTATTTTGCGGAGCTTTTTATTGCAATTTCAGAGTACATCAAATATGCCAAACAAACAGCTGCATAAATTAGTGCTGAAGAGCACTAAATATGGTTAAGCTGGGATCAATTTTTTCTTGGCTAATAAAAATAGAAATGCCATAAGTGCACTTGATGTATTGTGCAAAGCAATCTGCTGCCTAATCAGCCATTCCGGAGCTTGATGCATGGAGACCACTAATAAACTGTCATATTGCACCCAAAATCAAAAATGTGCACAGCTAGGCATCACTGTATCACTTGCTATTTCACCCTGCTTCAGTGTAGACTTCAAGCGAATCAGAATCATGTAGTACAGAGCATAGAACATTATAGCGCATGAACAGTTCCTTCGGTCCACAATGTCTATGTTGAGCATGATGCCAAGTTAAACTAATCTCCTCTATCTGCATGTGAACCACATCCCCCCATTCTCTTCCTATTCAAAAGCCTCAAATGCCATTATCATATCTCCTGGGGTGGAAGATTGCAACCTTCATGTGGTCCGCCCTGTTTAGACAAATGCAATCAACCCGGCGTGCACAATCAAATAAGATCAAATAGAACAAGTTGTCCTTCAACTGTAGGCATTACACGCCATATATGAGAAGAAGGTCATATCTCCTTCCACCACCACCCATGTCATGATTAATCTAGGCATCCAGAGAGGCATTTCTGTGTAAAATTTTTTCCTTTAATCTTTGCCCCCACCCCTCTTCTCACCTTAATCTATAGCCTCTCGACTTTGACATTTCAACCCTGGGGAAAACGTCATGACCTCCTAGCCAATCTATGTCTCTCAAAGCTTATATACGTATCCGATTTCCCCAAAGCCTCCAACACAAGGGGGGGGGGGGGGGGGGCGTTCAACCTATGACTTTTGAACAAAGACAATTGGTTATAGAATCATAAAGCATGAACAGGGCTTTTAGCAAGATAATGTTGTCCCTCAAGCACCCATTTAGACTATTCCTACACTATTCCCATTTTATGCTCCCTACATTCTGGCCAACTAAACTCTGATTCTACCAGTTACTTACTAAACAGGGCAAATTAACAGTTTGCATAGGCTAACCTGGAATTAACCTATCAACCGGATTAATTAACCTACCTGCATGCCTTTGGGATGTGAGAGGGCATTGGAGAATCCAAAGGAAACCCACGTGGTCACAGGGTAAGCTCACACAGACAGCACCAGAGGTCAGAATTGGACCCCAGAACTACGGCAGCAGTTCTACTAGATGTATTACTGTACTATCCAATTAATTCTGTTTCTCGGGTCGTTCATTGTATCTCTGCAAATATCGCAACTTCAAGTGTCTGTACATATCATTTTGAAAGCCATTTGCTGTATGAACCGGCACCTTTAACCATTTCCTGCAGGACATTTCTGAACATACAATTTGCTGCGTAAATGTCCAGACACACTGGGTTTTGCTGCATAGAAGCCCAGGAACATCCAAGCTGCCAGTCATTACTTATGCTGAGAATAAATTCATGGTTTCAACGTTTCAAGTTAAGTTTATTGTCACATGTACCAATTAAGGTGCAGTGAAATTCAGATTACCATACAGCCATACTAAAAAAAAGCAACAATTACATAAAAGTTAACATAAACGTCCACCACAGAGGATGCCACACGTTCTTCAACATGATGGAAGGCAATAAAGTCCAATCTCCTTCCGCTTTATTGACACCAAACTCTGGTTATAGATTAGGCTCCACCAAAGAGCCTGAGGTTTGTTGCACTGGCTGCCTTTGGAGGGGAGCACCGCTTAAAACACTTAAGTAGTTGGGTGACACTATGGTCAATGTATTTTAGTGAGGCAAGTAAGAGTTTCTCAACTTTGTATCTTAAATGGAAATAATGCTTCCTAAAACATTTGGAACAATAGAGATTCAGGATTCAAAGGTTAATTGTGTAAGAAGGAACTGCACATAACCCGAAGATAGACCCAAAAAGCTGGAGTAACTCAGCGGGACAGGCAGCATCTCAGGAGAGAAGGAATGGGTAACATTTCGGGTTGATACCAGGGCCGGATTTACCTATAAGCTTCATAAGCTTAAGCTTAGGGCCTCGAGATCTAGGGGGGCCTCGGCAGGGATGGATTTAACTGTAGGCATCATAGGCTGAAACCTAGGGCGTCAAAATCTAGGGGGCCTCTGGCCAAGGTGTTTTTTTCCCAGAGTAAAAAAAATCCAGAGAAAAAAGAAAATTTGAGTGCTATCAGCGTTTCCACTATGACGGAAATTACCCGAAATTCTGGTTCTGGCTGCTGGTTGCGGTGTCTGAGTTGGAGCCGCGCTGCATGGGGGGGAGAGAGAGGGGGAGGGAGGGAGAGGGGGGGATATGAGGGGGGAAAAAGGGGGGTTGATAGAGGGAGGAGAGAGGGAGGGGAAGAGGAGAGAGAGAGGGGAAGGGGGATTATCTTTAGTGAGATTGTATACAACAATGACCCCAATCATCCCATTCCAACAACTCATTAATCTTGACTCAACCTAAATTATTTCTGAAATAATGGTCATAAATATGGTGCAAAGATGCTCCAAATTAAGGCTTAGTATGCACCAGAGAGCATCTAAAACCCCAGCCGCAACGGTCTTTGAGCTTCGCGCTTGTGATATGCGCTGCGTGCACTTATTTCACTTAACATTTTTGTAATCCTGCCATGCCACCACCCTTTTTGAAAAGCTTCATACGGGCCTGGTGTATAATATTTTTGACTGTCATAGGCCTTTCCTACATATGCTGTCACAATGCACCGTAGTCTCTAAACAACACTTCAGTAATTTTCCTTGCCCTCCATTTCAGAATAATAGAGTTTTAAGCCGATAACGCGACACTAGCACTGGCAATAAATAAAAAGTGCAGCTTTCCAGCCCTTATCTCATCGGCCACGATCGGCTGCACATCGGTGTCAATCTGGTGGACTCTTCCATCTTCCTCTCGTCGTGGGGGTGGGGGATTGGGAGGGGCCTCACAAGTGGAATAGCCTCTCTTCTAAATCCGCCCCTGGTCGAGACCCTTCTTCAGACTGGTTAGGGATAAGGAAAGTGAGAGATATAGATGGTGATGTGGAGAGTTAAGAACAATGAATTAAACATATGCAAAAAAGTAATGATGGTAATGGAAACAGGCCATTGTAAGCTGTTTGTTGGGTGAAAATGGGAAGCTAGAGCAACTTGGGTGTGGGAGGGATGGAGAGGGAGGAAATGCCAGGGCTACCTGACGTGAGAAAAATCAATATTCATACCACTGGTCCCAACAGAGACAAGAGTCGCCCTAGTCCTTAACTTCCACCCCATCAGCCATCACATACAACATAATCCTCCGCAAATTCCAATGGGATCCCAATGATAATATCCTAGTTAATAATGAAATATTTTATAATTAGAATGGATTAAGTAAAAGATCAGCTTGAGTATAGCCTGAGTATAATCCAACTTTTTCTGGGTGCTGAAATAAGCTGATGTTTGCAGAAATGTGGGAATCAGAAATTTGGAGGCCAGCTTTCAAACTGCCATTCAAGCTGGAATCTGTTATGTGCCAAGTAGAATACCATTCAAAATGGTGAGAGGTACTTCCTCAGAAGGTTCAGGCTTCTGTAAACAGAAGCCTTGGGAGAGGATGAGCTTCCTGAGAACTTGGTATTCTCTGCAAACAGGAACTTCTGTGGGTAGCTGACAATCAAAGATTATATTGTTAAGACGGAATTGTAAAGGTTGTGTTTCTTGACTAAGTTCCTGCTTTCAAATGTTTGTGATCAACAGTTTTTTGATTGATAGAAGCACTGGATGGCAAGACTATTGTATCAGTAACAAGAATACTTTGAATGGGTAGAGCTGTGATTGATTTGTATTAAACATCATTGCTGCCATTCTGTATAAACATGTGACTACGTTTCCAAAACACTAAAAGAAGCTGTATGTCTTCATTCATTAGAGTGTTAGCCCAGGGAGAGTCAAGTATCTGCTGTATATTTGACTTTGTATCCCCTAGCACTCTCGCTGGCTCAGTGATCAGTAAAGCTTGTTTTGGTTTTTACCTAATTTATTGTGAGTTGTCTGTTTTAAGAAATGAACATTAACACCAACACGAGCCGCATCTTCCCATCTCCACCCCTTTCCGCCTTCCGCAGATACCATTCCCTCCGCAACTCCCTGGTTAACTCATACCTTCCCACCCAAACCACCCCATCCCCAGGTATGTTCCCCTGCAACCGCAGAAGATGCAACACCTGTTGCTATACCTCCCTCGACTCTCTCCAGGGACCCCGACAGTCCTTTCAGGTTAGGCAGACGTTCACTTGCACCTCCTCCAACCTCATCTACTATATCCGTTGTTCAAGATATGGACTCTTTTATATTGGGGAGACCAAACGCAGAATGGGCGATCGTTTCGCGGAACATCCTCGCTCAGCCCGAGTGAACCAAACTGATTTCCCGGTTGCTGGACACTTTAATTCTGCTTCCCATTCCTACACAGACCTTTCTGTCCTCGGTCACCTCCATTGTCAGAGTAAGGCTAAACGCAAATTGGAGGAACAACATCTCATACATTATTTCGCTTGGGCAGCTTACAGCCCTCTGGTATGAATATTGATTTATCTCACTTCAGGTAGCCCCGGCATTCCCTCTCTCTCTATCCCTCCCCCACGCAAGTCGCACTAGCTCCTCATTTTCACCCTACAAACAGATGTTTCCTTTATCATTGTAACTTTTATGCATATCTTTCATTGATTGTTATTTTTTATCTCTTCACATCACCGTTTATATCTCTCGTTTCCCTGATCCCTAACCAGTCTGAAGAAGGGTCTCGACCCGAAATGCTACCCATTCTTTCAAAGGTTAATTTGCAGGTTGAGTCAATTGTAGGGAAGGCAAATGCAATGTTAACATTCATTTCAAGAGGACTAGCATATAAAAGCAAGGTAGTAATGCTATGGCTTAATAAGGCACTGGTCAGGCCACATTTGGAATATTGTGAGCAGATTTGCAACTCATATCTGAAGAAGAATATTCTGGTGTTGCAAAGGGTCCAGAGGAAGTTTACGAGAATGATCCCAGGGATGATTAGGTTAACATATGAGCAGCAGTTGATGGCTCTGGGCCTGTACTCAGAAGGATGAGGGAGATCTAATTGAAACCTACCGAATAACAAAAGGCCTACATAGGTGAATGTTGAGAGTCTATTTCCAGTAGTGGGAGAGTCTAGGACCAGAGGGCACGGTTTTGGAATAAAAGTACGTTATTTAAGAATGGAGATGGGAAAGAATGTCTTTAGCCATAGGGTGGTGAATCTGTGCAATTCATTATGGCGGTGGAGACCAAGTCATTGGGTATTTTTGAAGCAGAGATTGATAGATTCTTGATTAGTAAGAGCGTCAAAGGTTATGGGGAGAAGGTACGAGAATGCGGTTGAGAGAAATAGATCAGCCATGATTTCATGGCGTTTTGAGACTCAACTGGAAACGTCACCTGTCCATGTTCTCCAGGGCATGCTGCCTGACCCGCTCAGTTACTCCAGCACTTTGTGTCCTTTTGTCTAAATTAAAACAGATTGACAAAAGGTCATTATGCTGAAACATTGATTAATTTTCTCTCTCCATGGTTGCTGCCTGACCTGTTGATTATTATTTTTTTTAATTCTGTTTTATTTCATGAGTATTTGGAATCAAAACAATTGATCATCCAAAAAGCCATAAGAAAACCAACAAATAAAAGTGAATATAGAGAGTATGCATTAACTTCCTGGGTCCATCTAATGAATTGCCAAACTATAGGAGTAAAAGATTCTCCTTGTGACCCACACGGTCACAAGGAGAATCTGCAAACTCCATACAAACAGCACTCCACATCAGGATCAAACCTGGTCTCTGGCATTGTGAGGAAGCAGGTCTACCAGCTGTGCCACCCTTAACATTTGGATATGGAATCACTGTGTCAATTTGGGGGCAGTCACAGCTTCTTAAAAGCAAGGTTTTCTCATCTGTTCAGTTTATTTTTGGTTGGTAATGTTCATGTGTGATGTCTTATGCTGCTTTAGCATGTTAAAGATGTAATCATTGCAACTTGTTGTATTAAATTATGTTTGACTTTAAGGAATTATGAGTGGCCTTGTACTTTGCATTCTGCATTTCTAATATGGTAAAATTATGAGGGCCGAAAACATGCATGACATATTTTATTAATGGATATATAATATTAGTGGACAGATGTAATAATATGAGGGAATATATTTTTGGAAGAAAAGCCATTGAAAATATGTAGGTAACATGGATATTAAGGCACAACGATGAATCGGGAATTAGAGGTTCAAATACATAATTCCTTGAACTGCCCTGAAGTTTAAAAAAAATCTACTTTAGCAAAAGAATGGGTATTTGATCACAACTGTGTGATGGTGGTCATAGACCTTCAAAAATGATAATTGAATACCAAAGATAAACAAACATAAAAATGCAGTCATTGCACCATAAGTTGGAATGTACCATTATGGAAGGCAATTTAAATGTATAGATGTGAAAACATCTAGGACAATTAAGTTCAATGGTACCAAATTACAACAGGAATAGAATATCCAGCCACAACTATATAGTGTAGCTGGCACTTTAAACTGGAGATTAATTTCTATATTAGGGACTGTACCTCATCAGCTTAATTTCCTTGCTGAAAAATTGGTTATGAAGACCTGATGGAGGAGAAAAGGCTAATAATAGTATTCATTAGTTTTTGATGAAATTATGAACTGCTTTGATTGAGCACTACTGAAAAGAATATTTCCCCGATGAGTATTGAGGGAATTGTAATGTTAAAATAAACATTGGGGGTGGAGGCTTATTTGAGAGAAACATCTTAACCCAATCAGTGTTATCATGAGAGACTCGGTACCACATAAAGTAATTTTGGTGATTGTCATTGGTGAATTGAGGTAGAAGCTGGGAAAAATACTGATGTACAGAAGATCTCTCCTGGTCCCAGAACACTGATGCAATTATAAAGAAAGCACATCAGCGCCTCCACTTCCTGAGAAGATTACAGAGAGTCGGTATGTCAAGGAGGACTCTCTCGAATTTCTGCAGATGCACAGTAGAGAGCATGCTGACCGGTTGCATCGTGGCTTGGTTCGGCAACTTGAGTGTCCAGGTGCGGAAAAGGCTGCAAAAAGTTGTAAACACTGCCCAGTCCATCATCGGCTCTGACCTCCCTACCATCGAGGGGATCTATCGCAGTTGCTGCCTCAAAAAGGTTGCCAACATCATCAAGGACCCACACCATCCTCGCCACACACTCATCTATCCGCTGCCTTCAGGTAGAAGGTACAGGAAGCTGAAATCTGCAACATCCAGGTTCAGGAACAGCTTCTTCCCCACAGACTATTAAACACAACTTCAAACAAACTCTGAACTATAACAGTCTATTGAACTTTATCTGTTTATTTATGTATGTATACATATATTCTATGGTATATGGACACACTGATCTGTTCTGTATTTATGCCTACAATATTCTGTTGTGCTGCAGCAAACAATAATTTCATTGTCCTATCTGGGACACTTGACAATAAACTCTCTTGACTTGAAAATAAAGAAATGGGAGAGTTTAAACTAATAGAGTTGACAGAAGAAGGTCATGCACAAAATAAACACCTGTTTAAGTCAGACACACCAAACAACATCTTTAGGTGCTGTAAATTCTGCCTAATTCTATATGTTCACATTCTCCAATGAAGGATGAACTAAGTTAATAGCATTCATGGAATTAGTCACAGTGTAACTAATATAATTGCTGTACCTGACACACTTTGGGCGATATTTATCGGTGATAAAAATAGGCATACTCCTTATTACAACTCCCTTCAATAAAATCAGACAGCTCTGTCTAATCCCCTAGTTGAACATCAATGCATGTTTAATTAAAAAAAGTTTCAACATGGTGGGAGCTTATTAAGAACTTGTATTGGATGCAGGTAAATTATTGAAATTGGCAAACCTATGCAGGTAAATTATTGAAATTATGTCAGTTAGTCAAAGCACATGGAGCCACTGAACTAATATAAGGTAGACACAAAATGCTGGAGTAACTCAGTGGGTCAGGCAGCATCTCTGGAGAGAAGGAATGGGTGACGTTTCGGGTCAAGACCCTTCTTCAGACTGAACTAATAGAGATGCACATATTCATGATGGAAGGGATAAGGGATATTGAGCATAGTGGAAGAATTTGCCAAATTATGTCCATTCTTGGGACACTATAGTTATGGAAGGGTAGCCTCAAAGTTCCAGGGATTCTGATGTGCTGGCTGGTACATATATTGGTCACCGTTAATTGGCCCTGGTGTAGGTGGGTGATGGGTGAATTGGTGGAGGTGACGGGACTGTGAGAGAGAACAGATTCCAGAGATATGTGGGGGAATGGAATTTATGAGATTTTTCCACATAGCTACCCAGTATTCTCTGCTCTGGAGAGTTTCCCAATACTTTGTCAGAAGCTGGAGTTGTCACCTGCTGATGTGATGGTCATCCAGCTGGCCCAGTGGTGGATCTTTGTGGCGCTATTGTGATCTCTCAATGTAATCAGAGTGGAATCCCAACATTTTATTGCCAAACAAGGTTCTCTGCTGAAATTAGAGTGGGAGATGAAAATCTCTTGAGCCATCGTAGTGTGATTATGAAGACTATGGAGTTCTGGATTTTTTAATGTTTTAGTTTAGTTTAGATATACAGCGCAGAAAAAGGCCCTTTTTACACACCGACCAGTGATCCCCTCACACTAACACTATCCTGCACACAGTAAGGCCAATTTACATTTATACCAAGCCAATTAACCTACAATCCTGTACGTCTTTGGATTTTTCTCATAAAAAGCCTAGAGTTGAAATATACTCCTTTAACATTCCTTCAGACATCTTTTACTGAGGTATAATACAGCATGTTGTGAAAGCAATTTGAAGATCTAACTGTGATTTGAAGAAAATTATCTACCATAAGTTCTATCCTTTGTCAGTGTCGTGATGTATATTAAATTCCACACAATCCTCTGGCAGCATATAATGCTTTTGTGACCTTTTTGATGAATGATTTCAATTCATTTTCAGATCACTTGTGTCCTTGGAATCAATTATGTTTTTGGAAGGAGCGTTAAAAATGTCAAGCATGAATTTTATCCAGATGTAAAATAACTTTATATGCAAAGTACAGCGAGGTACTCGACCTTTGGTTAAAATGTTCTTTTTTATATAAGAACATAAGAAACTGTTAGGTAAGAGCATAAAATTAGAAGTGAGTAAAGAATGGTGAAATATCCCAACAAAATCATCTGTAATTTGTTCCACTCTAACTAATGCTAACTTATGAAGGATTCTCTAATTACATGTTTTCAACTGCTGCGCACCCATCACACATTAGCTATAGGCAACGTCTAAAATTTGAAACTCACCATGTTATCGAAAAGGTAAAAAGTAACGATGGCCTAAAATACCACACTGATAAAAATAAAGGACAAATCGCAAAAAAAATTGTTAATTCTATGACTTCAACCGGCTCAGGTATTATTTGCTTTTGTTTAACAAGAAGGAAAAATCCAGGAGCCCAGTGCAACAACAAACATCCATGTGGCCCATGGATCATATTATCATTGGAATCATCTTGGTCGTAACATCACTTACTTTGCAACAGAAAATTCCAATGTGCACCAGCAGGGTCTCTGCTGCACCCAAATTTCCAGCAGTAACTACAAATAACTGCTGAAGAAAATCCAACACAATAGTGAGGAATGGTCCACCATTCTGGGCAAAGTGGATAAAACTTTCTACAAAGTTTAAGCTTTGAAGGCAAGTCATGTGAAATGCAGATGATCAATGGGAAACTGCGATATCTCCCACTGAAATCCCAACTGCATGGTAATGGGATCCTTATGGTGTTGGAAGTTTTGTGTCAACCTGTGCCAGAGAACAATGAACCTGGTGGGTCTTCGAAACTGAGGGTCATTTGCATGCTGGCTAGAGAACCATTTGTTGTGTTCATTGGCAGAGGGAAAATTGCACAGGAAGATTAATGTCATCAGCCTGGCCAACTAGCATATTTGATATTAGTGATCTATTAAAACAGAAAGAGCCTCTACTTCATCAGTGTTAAACTGATCCGTGGCCAATGACACAATATCATGTAAGTCAAAGAGGCCAGCCAAGGTTTGAAATCTAATTATCCATTTCTTTATTTCGCCATTGGAAAATTACCTTGAAATATTGCACATCAATGATAACGGAAAAATTGATAGCAAGAAGTTAGATTGTACATTTCTCCAAACTCTCATCCTAAGTTTAGAATGACAGCTAATTCAACAGCAACATCCTGCATTTCTATAGCAATTTTGAGACAATAAAGCAACCCAGAGGCCTGCTGCTTTATCTATATTTTCTTTACAGTTCTCTGTGTAGATACTACTGCAGTTTCATTCTCATTGTAGTCCTTCCCACTGATACCAAGTTGCAATTGTGACCCCTGTGAAGAGTAGAGCACTATTCACTCTGCAATGAAACAATGGATCTTCTGACACAAATTCCAGTAGGGACAGGGATCTCCCATCTACTGCCCCAGGCTCAGAATTGTAGGGGCTTTGCTGTCTCCATGAGCCTTGTTGAAGTTGTACTGAGGGGTTCCGGCAGGAAATATTACACCACAAAGGTAGATGATCCCCCAAAGGAAGACAATTTGTGGAGAGTGCTTGAGGCATCTATTGTAGAAACAAAATATTCTACAAAACAAAACAAAAGATTACGGGCAGCAAGGTGACACAGCCTAACAAGGCCAGAGACCCGGGTTCGATCCTGACTACGGATGCTGTTTGCACAGAGTTTATATGTTCTCCTCATGACCGCATGGATTTCAATCCTGACTACGGATGTTGAATGGAGTTTATGTATTCTCCCCGTGACCGCATGGGTTTACTCCGGGTGCTCCAGTTTCCTCCCATATTCCACAAACGTACAGGTTTATAGGTTAATTGGCTTTGGTAAATTGTCCCAAGTGTATAGGATAGTGCTAATGTATGGGAATAGCTGGTCTGTGCGGACTCGTTGGGCCGAAGGGCCTGTTTCCGCACTGTATCTCTAAACTAAAACGGAACTAAAGGAGGTAGGGGTCCTTGCAACTGGTGAAAGAGCTCAGAAGGAGCTTTGAGCCTGCTGCACAGGTTTGAACAAGTCATTGAGTAAGGGAGGTTTCACCAGGGAGGTACTTGGTCTATGTAAGCAGGGCCTAAACAGCAGCTGAAGGTACTTTCCCCCAGCTAACACAGTTAGTTCCAGCTGCCTGTCAGGTGATCTAACTAAACTGTACTTTGCTGCCTAAAGCATTTTTGTTTATCTTAAGTTGATTAATTGTAACTGTAATTGTAATTAATTTTTTAGCCAAGTATGTAAAAACATACAAGGAATTTGATTTGCCATACAGTCATACCAAAAAAGGAACAAGACACACAACTACATAAAAATTATCATCTACATCCACCACAGGGCACTGTGATGGAAGGCAATAATGTATTATCTTCTTCCCTCCTATCATCCTGCGGTCGGGGCAGTCAAACCATCCGCAGTTGGGGTGATCGAAACTCCCACAGCCGGTGATTGAAGCTCCCACGTCAGGGCGAATGAAGCTCCCGTGATTAGGGCGGTCGAAGCTCCTATGGTTTGGAGCTCCTGAAGACGGTCCCTAAGCCAAGGGACCATGAGCTCCATGATGTTAAGTCCACAGGCTCCCATGGTTGGAGCTCCCGAAGTCGATCCCCAGCAAAGGGACTGCCAGCTCCATGATAATAATAATAATAATAATATCTTTTATTGTCATTACACATAAGTGCAACGAGATTTAGTTTGCAACTTCCATCTGATGTCGTAACTTAATCGACAAATAAAATTTAGGTTTAAATACCCTGAGAACAACGTTTGTAAAAACGAACATTAGACCAGTAAAATCAACACAGACTAAAGTGCGAGGCCGGGGGAGACAGTCCATGGGGGGTGGGGGGGGGGGGGGGGGGGGGGGGGGTACTACAGCAGGGCCGGTTCAGAGCCGCTATAGCTCTGGGAATGAAGCTGTTCCTGAGTCTCGTGGTGCGGGCGTAGAAGGCCTTGTCACGTCTGCCGGAAGGGAGTAGTTCGAACAGTCCATTACAAGGGTGAGAGGAGTCTTTATGTATGCTGACGGCCTTCCTGAGGCACAATGTGTGGTAGATGCCCTCCAAGGCTGGTAGCGGTGTCCCAATAATCTGTTGCGCTCTGTGGACAACGCGCTGAAGAGCTCTCCTCTCCGCCTCCATGCAGCTGAGATACCACACAGAGATGCCATACGTTAGTTTGCTCTCTGTGGTGCAGTGGTAGAAGGTCGTCAGCAGCTGTTGGGGCAGACCAGTCCGTTTCAATGTTCTTAGGAAGAACAGTCGTTGCTGTGCCTTTTTGACCAGCGCAGCGGTGTTGGTGGACCATGTGAGGTCCTTTGAGATGTGAGTGCCCAGAAACTTGAAGCTGGACACTCTCTCCACTCTGTCTCTGTAGATGGAGATTGGGGCGTATTCCCCATTCTGTGACCTCCTGAAGTCGATAATCGGCTCCTTGGTCTTGGAGGTGTTTAGCGACAAGTTGTTCCGTGAGCACTAGCCCGCCAGGTTCTGCATCTCCGCTCTATAGTTTGTTGCATCACCGTTGGTGATCAGCCCGATCACCGTTGTGTCGTCTGCAAATTTGACAATGGTGTTGTTGTCAAATGCAGGGACACAGTCGTGTGTGAAGAGGGAGTAGAGCATGGGGCTCAGTACACAGCCATGTGGTGTGCCGGTGCTCAGGGTGATAGTGGAGGACAGGTGCGGCCCCAGTGTCACTGCCTGTGGTCGCACCGTCAGAAAGTTCAGGATCCAATCGTATATCAGTGAGCTGAGGCCTAGCTGGTGGAGTTTGGTGGTGAGCTTGGTGGGGATGACCGTATTGAAGGCAGAGCTATAGTCAATGAAGAGCATCCTCACGTAGGTGCCCTGTCTTTCCAGGTGGGTCAGGACAGTGTGAAGAGCCACAGAGATGGCATCCTCTGTGGATCTATTTGCCCTGTATGCAAATTGATGAGAGTCCAATGATGCAGGGATGCTGGATTTGATGTGGGACAGGACCAGCCTTTCAAAGCACTTCATTGGTATTGGAGTTAGGGCAACGGGGCAGTAGTCATTCAGGTTGGTGACTTTAGACTTTTTCGGCACCGGCATTATGGTAGCTGTCTTCAGGCACTTGGGGACCGTTGCCAGAGATAGAGACAGGTTGAAGATCGTCGTAAATACCTTCGCCAGCTGTACAGCACAGTCCTTGGAGTCCAGTACCCTACCCTGGACTCCATCCGGGCCTGCAGCCTTGCGTGGATTGATCCTACGCAGAGCGCACTGTACCTCCTGGGTGCTCATGATGTTAGGCCGCAGTGCGGACAGAGGTACAATGCAGAAAAGTCGTATCTCCGTCGAGGAAAGAGATTTTTAAAAATTCCCATGGGTTTGAACAAGTCAAATTGTGGTTGAAGTGTGTACCATATACAAAATGCATTCCAATAACTTGTATGCAAAATCATGAAAGGAATTGATCAGGTAGATACACAATGTGTCTTGCTCAGAGTAGGGGAATCGAGGACCAGAGGACATAGGTTCAAGGTGAGGGGTAATTTTTTCACACAAAGGGTGGTGGGTGGATGGAACAAGTTGCCGGAGGAGGTAGTTGAGGCAGGGAACATCCCAACATTTAAGAAACATATAGACAGGTACGGGGATAGGACAGGTTTAGAGGTATATGGAGCAAGCGCAGGCAGGTGACACTAGCGTAGATGGGACATGTTGGTCGGTGTGGGCAAGTTAGGCCGAAGGGCTGTTTCCACACCATATGACTATGACTATATGACTCTCACTCATCTAAATTATAACAATGTTTTCCAATCACATAACCTTTACCAATAAAAAAGAGACACAGGACCACCATTCCTTCTCCGCCCACATTCTCACTTGGATTTACATCAGTATTCCTAATCCTAGAATTTCCTAATCTAATTGTGCCATTGGTGTATACTTCCCCAGAAATGAGGAAGGCAGCAATTAGAGGTGAAGAATAAACTATGACCCTGCATGAAATGGTTACATGCCAAAAAAATATTATTTTTAAAGAAAATTACACCTCCAACTCTGAGACCACAAAAAAATAATTAAACGCCTACACTAGTTGCTTCAATGAACCTTGGTACTGCAGAATCCCACTAGTTGCAAGCTAAAATTGCAATGATGTTTGTTTATGCTCCATTTGTCATATTGATTAGCAAGGGTGTCAGAGGTTACAGGGAGAAGGCAGGGGAACGCGAAGAACAGATAGATCAGCTTTGATTGAGTTGCAGAGTAGACCTGATGAGCCGAATGGCCTAATTCTGCTGCTAGAACTTAAATGAGCCCATCACCTGGAAAAGGTGGATGCCTTCAAAACATGGTCATGGGGCCTCAATATAAAGATGCCATCGCACAGTAATTGTGTGAAAGCGATGGTAAGGCTCCAAACTCCTAATTGCTATTCTTTGATGCCTGATGAATCAAGAACTCTCATGGCCCATGACAATTACATTAAACTACACTTTATTTTTCTGATGACTTCCAACAGTGCAAAATTTATAGATATCAGGTTGATTTGTGGGATGGATTCATGATATGAATTTTATTATACAATTCCATCTGTTTTAAATTGAGTCATAAGAAAATCTGTGATGTTTAGATGTTGAGTTAAATGAGAATTTATAGGTGCAGCTTCGTAAACTTTATTAGATGCATATTGCTGAATTAAGTGATTAAAATAAACTGTGCAGGATATTCTTGGGGAAACATTATAATTTAAATCATTGTAGATTTTATGACAAAGGTGAAATGACTTGAGCCTTTGGACTTTACTTAGTGCATACTTTCCTCATTGATTATTGTAGTTAAGCAAGAAAGATGAGCTGTCAGAATTAATCATTTCCAAACACCAGAGCAAGTCAAAGTGCCTCATTTGTCTGTCATATGTTTCCTCTGACAGTTTTCTCTTTCCATCCAAATTTCTCTGTGAGAGATTCTTCAGGCATAATCCATTTCTATTACAAATACGTGGTGATCTTTACTACCTCGAAACTACACACGCGAGTTAATCTTAGAGTCATCCAACATTGTTGAATATGGAAATCAACCACTAAAATGGAATATAGTCAAAAGGAATTGACATGTTCAAACGGAGCATAAAGGTCTCTGTGACTTCCATTGTATTATTCTACCTTTCTCAAAAGAAAATCTGTTCTTTTACAACAGCTTCATATTTCCAGATTTTCTTTAACTTCAAAATTACAAATTGCAATGATGGAAATTGAAGTCACATTCTCCTGGTTATTAAATTAAGCTTCTGAAATAACTGGCTGGTAATATAATCACTGCATTACTGCACATCCTGTCTTCATAATCTGATACTCAGCATTATCTTTCTGTATTGATTCCATTTATCTGTTCTATGGCCAGGCTGGATTGGGATGATCCGTCAACTTGTTAAACTAATTTTGCTTGTTTTCTCTGGGCAATAGGAGAATGAGTGGAGACCTGATAGAAGTATAGGAGATTAGTTTAACTTGGCATCATGTGCGACATGGACATTGTGGGCTGATGCACTCACTCCTGCGCTGAACATATGCTCTATGTTCAACAATCATATGTTTGTTAGAGCGGGACTGTCATATGAGGAAAAATTGGAAAGGCTAAGCTTGTATTTACTGGATTTAGAAGGATGAGAGGGGATTATGGGAACATATCAAATTATAAATGGAATGGACAAGCTAGATGCAGGAAAAATGTACCCAATTTTGCATGGAGTCCAGAACCAGGGGCCACAGTCTAAGAATAAAGGGGAGGCCATTTAAAACTTTTTCACCCAGAGAGTTGTGAATTTGTGGAATGCTCTGCCACAGAAGGTCATAAAGGCCAATTCACTGGATTCATTTAAAAGAGAGTTAGATAGAGCTCTAGGGGCTAGTGGAATCAAGGGATATGGGGAGAAGGCAGGCATGGGTTACTGATTGTGGATGATCAGCCATGATCACAATGAATTAGGTATGTTACAAAACTTACCTTCAGTGGCACTGTATTTTTGTCACTGGCCTTGTGCGCAACTTTGGCGCCTTTGAGGGAGGGGGGGGGGGGCGTTTTAAAATGCGGTTTTTAATGCCGTGAACACCGACAACGGGGACGGATTTTACGTAGGGGACAGGTAAAGGAAAGCTGCTTATTTTTTCATATAAACTTGCTTGTTTAGATTACCTTAATCAACATTTCATATTGCGAAACGGTGATTTATTCCCCATACAATCCGGCAGTATTTTTCATGCCGATATGGGGTTTAAATTCACCGCAACTGCCACGTTCCAATCCATCGCGTTCCATAAAATCCCACTCGCAAGCTGATTTAAACACTAAATTCCTTCAATTTGGCCTGTCAATTCATAACATTGAGATTAAAAAATCATGTTATATTGTGAATTCTTGTGTGAATGTTATTTGGACACTTAGGCTTTTTAAAAAATATTAATATTTTCTTAAGAAATGGATAGATGTTTAGATCTAGTAATTGTATTTTGTAATTAGCTACAATTGGGTAACTAACTAATTATATGCTTTAATTTCAGGTCATCCATGTAAGATTGTTTCATATTTGTTTCAGAATGCTTTAATCTATAATAACTGAAAATTTATTTCAGTTCTCTTAATTTATAAGAAAGTTATGGGCTTTTGACTGTCCTCGATCACAACTTTTGTGTTAAGTCAATGGAAAAGCAATAGGGAACAAGATGCTAATTTCCGAGTATGAAAATTGCCATAACTTTTTTAATACTGAAGATATGAAAGTGAATTAGATGTCAAATTAAACTTCTTTTTATGCTTTATCTGATGGGATAAATTGCAGACTTGAGTTTTAAAATCTCAAAATATTGTAACGTTGCTAAATGAATGGTGGTGCAGGCTCAAATGGCCAAATGATCTCCTCCTGCACCTGTTTTCCATGTTTTCTGTGAATGCCTCCTCTGTTTCTCATCATCCCTCATTGATGATCATTGGAAGTGCATTTTATTCCACAACTTGTGAGTGAATAAACCTTCCTGAATATGACCCCAGGCTCAGACCCCACAAGTTTTCAATCAAGTGGGCTGCTGTTATGTTTGTTGTAATGCCTGCATCTCAGATTATTTACTGCTGTAAATCATATTCCCACCTACAGTATATTGCGTCTGTATCCAACAATCCCAATAACCTAGAGAGAAGGAATGGGTGACGTTTCGGGTCGAGACCCTTCTTCAGACTCGACCCGAAGCATCACCCATTCCTTCTCTCCAGAGATGCTGCTTGTCCTGCTGAGTTACTACAGCATTTTGTGCCTATCTTCGGAATACCAGCATCTGCAAGTCTTTTTATACAATCCCAGTAACTTGGATTGGCCCCACAGCTGCCATCCACTACACAATGGAACTCTTCCAAAACTTTGCTCACCAGATCCTAACTCATAAAAGTTCTCTTCACTTATTTTTTCTGTGCTTATTAGCATTCACAGCTCCCAATTTGACAGAGGTGCACTTAAAAAGCCCCACATAAAGCAATCTGAAGGAGGGTCCCTACTCGAAACATCACCTATTTTCTCCAGAGATGCTGAGGTACTCCAGTATTTTGTGTCTATCTTTAAAAGTTCCATCTTAGTTTACAAGAACCTCCATGGCCTTGCATTCCCTATCTCTGCAATCTCCACCCCATCATCTGCAAGATCTATTTTCTCCAATTCATGCCTCTTGTACATGCCTAGATTTATCCATCATTATGCCGGTTAACAGTTATGCCTCTATCTCCCTATACTTATTATCTAAAGCATATTTCCTAAATCTCCTTACCTAACACCCATTTTATATCAAAGTCACGTGAGTGACCACGTGAAAAGCCCACCAGCCCGCATGCGTGTCAATACGTCGACGCAAGGCGCGAGAATCGGAGCAGTTTGAAACTGCTCTGGCAGGTAAGGGGGACAGCGACTGCAGTGGAGGCTCTGTAAAGGAGCTGGCGGCTAAAATTAGCGGCTGACAGCTCGGCTGATGCAGCGTCCACCGTGGAGGCTCCTTAAGGAGCTGGCGGTTTGAAAATTTTCAGCTGACGGCTCGGCTGGTGCAGCGACCGCCGTGGAGGCTCCGTAAAGGAGCTCGCGGTTGGAATGTAATCGTTGACGGCTCGGATGGAACAACCACCGTGGAGACTCTTAAATAAATAAATAAATAAATTTTAAAGGGAAGCAGGCTGCTTCATTCATTAGGCTGACGGCTCGGCTGGTGCAGCTATCACCATTAAGGCTCCAAGAGGGAGCAGGCGGCGGGATTCAATAGGCTGATGGCATGGCCGGTGGTTCCGCCATTGAGGCTCCGGGAGGAAGCAGGTTTTGGGGCTCCAAGGGAGCAGGCGACTGGCTGAGGCTCAAAGGCTCAAAGGGAGCCAGCCAGATGCCTGAAGGAAGCAACACCTGGCTCAGGGTTGAGTTATATATCTCCCGCTCAGAAGAGGGGAAGCAACACCTGGTTCAGGTTTGTGTTATTTTATCTCCCGCTCAGTAGAGGGGAGTACTGGAGATTACTGCATAAGTAACTCCGACTACGGGAATGTCATAAAATAATTTGAATCCCCTGAACCTATGGGCGATCTGCTGCAGTTAACCATATGAAAGAGTTCCGGCTCTTGTCATAATTTGCCATCCCTTCGGGGTTAGGAGATCCACTGGAGTAGATCTGGCTAAGAGCATCAATGATTTAACTCCTCATCAGCTAAGGAGGTATGTGTTGGATACGGCTAGGAACTATACCAGTCCAAATGAACTGCCAGACTTTGGATATTCCAAAAGTCAATCTCACCATTTGGGATATCTCAGTGCTGATACGTGGGCAAGAATTAAATTTTAGCGTATTCAAAGACTATTAACTGACGTCATTTCAGCCTTTGCAAGGGCAGTAGATGGGTTCAGCGTTCAATAGTGCAGAAGATGCTTTAGCACTTCTATGTAATACACAGTTGGAGCTAAATTGCCTTCACAAAATGCTACAAGGCTTGACGTAATTCCCCAAAAAGTTGCTCGTTTATGCAGGGCCAGTAACATGCAGCCTGCAATGTATCTCTTTGGAGAGGAGAGATGTTAGCAATGTTATGACTTGCAGGGAGAATTTTAGGCGGCTGCAGGGGTGGTAGAACCATCCTATGTGGGTAGGACTCCAGTATCTGGATGAAACACCAGGCCTACTCAATTCAGACCTAGCCAGAGGCCTTTGTTAGGCCCAGGGCCATCGCACTCACCTTGGTGAAGAGAATGTATTGTGCTCTCTGGCGACTGAGATAGGTCGTTCCAGGCAGAGGACTACGGCAGCAATTCCTGGTTCAGGGTTGCATTATGATATTTCCACTCTGAGGGCAACTGACTGTGACGTGTTGACAGGGAACTCGTATTCCCACCCCAAGCAGATGCTACGCTTCAATTCTAGTCGCATAAGGATCTGATGTATGTTCTGATTCAGTCAGACACTGGAGGTTGTAGGTTAATGCCATCAGTTAAGGCAAAATCTAAGTCGAAAGGCTTTAACCAGAAGAAACATAGAAACATAGAAACATAGAAATTAGGTGCAGGAGTAGGCCATTCAGCCCTTCGAGCCTGCACCGCCATTCAATATGATCATGGCTGATCATCCAACTCAGTATCCCGTACCTGCCTTCTCTCCATACCCTCTGATCCCCTTAGCCACAAGGGCCACGTCCAACTCACTCTTAAATATAGCCAATGAACTGGCCTCAACTACCCTCTGTGGCAGAGAGTTCCAGAGACTCACCACTCTCTTATAACTTCTCAGGGAAGGATTCACCTTGTACAGGGTCAGTAGAGGGGTCTTCTGTGTTATATGCAGTCTAAACATAATTCGACTAGGATGGTGCAGGCCTGAGGCCTATCCAATTTATGCTAAAATTTCTCAAGTGTAAGAGGATACCGCTCCACGGAGGCTGGTTGGAACACCTGGCCTACTCTATCAAAGCCAGAGGGCTTTTATCCACTGGTTCAGTGCTCACCATGGTTGCTGTGCTTTCTTCATACTCAGTACTGTCCCCAGCGGGTCATGATGTATGTGCAAAGGGACAGAGCAAGTCTAGGATCGGCTTAGTCTTCTGTCTGAGGTCAAGAATCTTTTTGGTGGATGTTACAGCAAGTGCTTTCTCAGAAACTGCCTCAATCTCATCTTCAGTCATCATCTGTCTTCTCAAGGGCAGCAAAGCAACATTGAGCTGGAGGTGGTTTGAGTATGTGAATGTTATTAAATTAGTCACATGAGAGCTGCTGTCGATAATTAAGCCAGGGTTCGACAAACAGGTGGGGACAGATAACCTCTGGAATTTTTCCAGTTTACAAATCACACCAAATTATAAGATTCATTTTCTGGTCGATTATTCCTCTACGGCAAGAGAAGCCAAAAAAAAATACCGTCCTTATGGTCAATAATGGAAACTATGGTTATCCAAGTGGAAACAGAGACATCTCACAAAGGATTGAGTAGGCTGCCCAAGAACAAGAGGGGCATAGTTCTAATATTTATCTCAAGGTTGAAGAAAAGTGGAGCATACCAAATCAGGTTAAGATTTGGCTAGTCTGATCATGTGTTTGGTTAACTAGTTTAAGATGGATAATTGTCTTTCAGCAATTTAGCTGATTTAGGACCTTAATTGATCTTGAAGATGCATACTTTTCCATATCTACATACGAGAGGCACAGTACTAGAAGTGGGACAATAAAGATTGGTTATTCACCCACTGTTGACTAACGTTATGCAAGATATATTTTATATGAACATGCTAAAGCCTAGACTCATAGTAGTGTGGAATGTGTATCATTAAAAATTATTAGGCAGATATTCATCTACTGTATTCGTAATGGGAGTAGTATATTTTAAGTTAATTATGCTTTTAGCAACTGATTTCAGCACAAAGATCACAGTATTTACTCAATCTCCAGCTCGGTCTCTGGGTCATAACTGACATGAGGGTAGCTTGTTATGGGAATGATTTCATCAAGCAAACCAGGCACAGTTGGGTACAATTTCGAGTTGACAGCATACCCACCAGATCGGAGATTGGGGGTGTTATTATGTATACAGGTACAATGAGCTTACAATGAGCTTCATATGAGATGAAGGATAGTTTCTTCATTGTTATTTAATAGTTTTCTCAAGAGATTGCTGGTACAGACTATCTCAACATGAATAGAGGGTAAGCAGCTAATAGCGGGGGTGAATTCAAATAATTTCAAGCCTCACCCTTCCAACGGGGCTGGCTCATTAGCAGCCAATAGAATGGATATTCCAATTTGATCATCTTGCAACAGCAGGAGCCTTATATAGTGCACTTTCAGAAGTTATAACATTTGGTTGACTATGTCTGGATGATTGCAGACAGAATTCTGAACAGTGTTGTATGAGTTATTGTCTAACTCAAAGCCAATTGGGACAGTGGTCCGATTAAGGGCAAGGGACATGTATGTCAGTTAGCATCATGTTGTTAATAACCAATGCCTTTTCTACCATTTATGGTTCATCTGTTTAAGTGTTTCACACATAGATTGGTTTACTGCATGAAATCACAGAGCTTCGAAGGCTTCACATAGTCACTCACGTGTCTTTAATATAAAATAGAAAGATTAAATGAGAACTTACTGTTTGAAGTTTGATCTTTATTTTATGAGAAGTTGAAATGAGGGACTACGTGCCCTCAATTCCCAACCCTGAATCTCATAAAGATAATTCGGTAAGCTCTCAAGGGTTATTAATCTTTCTACAGTAGTTTAAGTTCGTGCAAGTGGTCTGTGGTTTCATACAGTTGCTCTGAAGATTGACGCGCATGCAGGCTGGTGGGCTCTTCACGTAGTCCCTCACTTCAACTTCTCATAAAATAAAGATCAAACTTCAAACAGTAAGTTCTCGTTTAATCTTTATATTTTAGATGCTTCTTGAGTCTGCTTCTTTGATTTAACTCCATCTTAATACATCCTCTTGGAGCCTGGTTTTATATTTTGCCAATTTATGCTTTTGGGAAGAACCCTGAAACATTTTAATATGTTAAAGGCACCTTAAACATTGTTGCAATTACAATTACAGGATTGGGTCTTCATGGATCTTCTGCTTGTCTATTTAAATTTGTTGGTAGAATTGGGAGACAATGGATAAATAACCACAAATATGAGTCCCAATATGAATCAAGCTGAGTCCTAATATTAGGGGTGATAAGTAGGAAAACACTTGGGTAACCATTAAATTCTAGCAAATGCTTTAGGTTAATAATTCAAAAATAGAGTATAAAAAAACAACAATTTTTGAGGGAAACCGACCTACAGTAAATGCATAATTCTGTAAGGCTATTGGCAAATTCAGGTTACTATGGTTATTGATGTTGTATTAATCTTACTAAAGTTCTCCCATCTATACTTTTGCTCCATGTTTTTTTTGAAGGGGCTATCCAGTTTCTTCTTGAAAACTTCTTCATTTTCCCAAGTAGGGGAGTTTCAATAGTTACTTTATTATCACATGAACCTAGATAGAGTCAAATGCTTTGTTTTTCATACGATCTAGTAAAATCGTACTATACATAAACAGATACATAAGTAAAAAATGTGCAATGATTGTAGTGTAAAAAAAGTAGATTTCCTCTGTGATACCACAAAGATTCACTACGTTTCTGGTGTATCTTGTTTCTTTTGAGTATCAAGTTCTTAAATGTATCTTCTTATGTTGTTCTGAATGACCCATTGTCTTGGTGGTGGCACTGGGTCAGTAATGTCAGGATCAGCTTAGCCTGGTGATACTGTCAGTGCTTTCCACCACCATTCCATGTTGTTCGAGGCTGTGCCTGATCTGCACAGTTGTCGGACTTCTATGGGCCTCCAGCAGCGTTTGATCCACGCTGTCCCCTCCCCCTGCCAACCCTGCTGCTGTAGAGCCTCCAGTAACCTGCTTCACACCTGCCACCACTGCAAACGTGCCTTCTCCTTGCCTCTGGTGTCCACCGCTCCACTTCTGTGTGCTAACTTGATTACCATATCTAACGTCAAACCTTTTGCGCGCTTCCAAGGGTGCAGGAGGCGAACTCACAGCCCGTCACAGGCACCAATCTTCATCTCATAACTGCTCGGCACAAAAAGGTTTTATTACATCCTGCCCTTGTATCTTGTGCTCTCTAATCCTTGAACCATTTTGCCAATTGGGTCAGCTTCACCCAACCTGTTCTACCAAATCCAATCATGATCTTGTGCACCTATGTTAAATCGCATCCAAAATGTCTTTGCTGCATGGGGAACAATCCCAGCTCCCACTATTGCTAATCCCAGCTCCCGCTATTGCTAATCCCAGCTCCTGCAAAGGAGCTGGACTACATGGGAATGCAACGTTCAAAAAAACAAAATAAAATACTTGTGCAAAACAGTCATCCTTAAACTGATTTTCCCATTTGCTACAGAATTTTGCATTTCCTGTATTATTTTTACCTGACTGTCAATGTGGACAACCATTTTTTATTACTTGAGATTGAAGTTTGAGTATTGAGCATTGCTGAAATATTTAAAAATAGAAGTATATTCCAATCATATCTTTGCTTTCATTTACATTGCATCCATACGTGATAAGAATAAAATCACATTCGGTCTCATACTTAAAAGCATCAATCTTGATGCATTCTATGAAATTGTTCAGTTCTTCTCCACACCGTATTCTTACTTTTATGTTGCTAGCCTTTTATCCCTTTTCGTGAGTATTAATTAGTATTTTCACACTATTCACCTTGTAAAGAACTTCAAAGCTTTCAATATTTCCCTCATTAGATTCACAAAATGTTGTGCCTCGACATGTATACCTGACAGCTGCAGATAAAAGTTAAGTCTGAGCTGAACCAATTGAGCCACAAATAGTTCTCTAAATTCTTTCAGCTGCCTCAAGGAGTCAGCCTAGTTAACAGAAATGACACAGCAATATTCATGAGAGAAAGCAGTCATGTTAGCTCAGTATTTTTGCAATTTCTGAAAATAGGTCCTCAGCTTAATTAATTTTGTGATAACATTGTCAATGATTGCTGAACATGTAAAAGCTATATATATATATATATATATACACTACAATTATATTAAGCTGTTCATAATTAGCAATTGTTATTGTCCAAAGGATTTTCACGGAGATGGACGGATTACATTTCTTTTATTAACAGATCTTTCATCTTATTCATTTTGCCCACAAATCTGCAGGCAATTCAAAAGAGCCTTGAGGCAGCTCCTTGGGGTCTGTGCTGTGATGAAAGACTGAGGCTTTTGGCTTGGCAGTCTTGTAAAAGGCAAGGGCAGCAAGCACAATATTGCCGATTATGTAAACAAAGAAAATAAATCTGGAGCAAAGGTACACCAGAACAGTGGGGTAAAAAAGCCTCAGGTTTAAATGAATAAAATAAAAACGTTTTAGTGCTCATGTCAGCAAGTTACTTACATGCAAGAGGAAACTAACCCATAGAATTGCTCTCAGTTCATGAGGGAAAGGTATCCCAGACATCAGGCTTAATCTTGTCACTGTGATGGAGCATGTGACTGAGCAATAGTGAGCCTCGGAGTACACAATGTTGCAATCTGCAGATTTGCACTCCTCAGTGAAACAAGACTCAACTTGCAGAAAACACAGACCATAAAAGCACACTATAATTTACTTGGTGAGGTATTTTAATGCTCCCTCTGTGAGGTATCAGTTCTTCAGGGTCCCTGGTGTCAGGCAACTACAATGTTGTCTAAGATAGACACAAATGCTGGAGTAAGCAGCATCTCTGGAGAAAAAGGATGGTTGACGTTTCGGGTCAGGACCCTTCAGACTGATATTGTCAAGTTGGCAGAACAGTCAATCGTCTTAAATAATTTTGAGAGTCATCAAATTCAAGAATAGTATTTAAAACATCCTACAAAATGTTAAATAAATTTGGAAAATACATGTTTGATTTAAGTTGAAACCGAAATATTAATAAATACTTCAAAGTATAAAGAACAAAGGAAAAGAAATAGGACAATTTCTTTTCTTTTGCTCTTTATACTTTGAAGTGTTTATGTGTGGAAATTATAATTTATCTTCATAAAATTTATGAATAGAAAGGGACTGCAGATGCTGGTTTATACTAAAGATAGACACAAAATGCTGGGTCAGGCAGCAGGAAAAAAGGAATAGGTGACATTTCGGGTCAGATCCCTTCTTCAGCTTGAAAGATAGACAAGGCCAGAACAAAACAGGGCCGGTAACAGATAACCGGTTTTAATTCATAGAATTAATTATTCTTCAGCTAGATAATTGGAACGCCATTGATCTCATGCAACTAAAGCCCCTGTCCCACTTACATGTCCTTGGCCTCGTGGTCGCGTTGAGGCGCGACGGTCTTGCGAAGGTCACGCGCGACTTCATGCGTCCGCATAGCCATCTGACGTCATTTGAAGATGGACAAAAAATGCAGGAGTAACTCAGCGGGACCGGCAGCATCTCTGGAGAGAAGGAATGGGTGATGTTTCGATCGAGACGTTTCTTCAGTCTGAAAGAAGGGTCTTGACCCGAAACGTCACCCATTCCTTCTCTCCAGAGATGCTGCCGGTCCCGCTGAGTTACTCCTGCATTTTGTGTCTATCTTCAATTTTCTTGGCCTCGCTCGGGGAGTAGAAGTGGGGGCGGATCTGGACCGCAATGGTCTGAGTCCCAGGCCGAGCTCGACGATCGTTTGCCTGCATCTGCTGCTGTTGGTTGTGAGACATTGCATCGCGCCAAGGTCTTGGGCCTGTCCCACTTTGGCCATCAGTTACGCGACAGGCCGGTGGAGCGCGAAGATTTTGTTCACTGCAAAATTTCGGAGCACCGCGCAATATCACGCACAACTCCATACCCCTCCACGCTTCACAGTGGGACCGACCCCGCGCGGTCACATGATGCCCGTGCACCTATACGCGACGACGCGGTCGCATAATTTGCATGCCAAGGACACGTAAGTGGGACAGGGCCTTAACTTTCAACACACACAAAAAATCACATCAGTTCAAACAACTTCAGTTTTAATGCCCTGAAGAAGGATGCAGAGCAGTGCAATTTGTGAAGGCCCATTGTGTCACTGACAGGAGCTTCATGATTTCTGGCATTAGACTAGCCATGGTTCAAAAAAGTTGCCATTAGTTCCACAAAGTAAAGATGTCAGGCAAAATTAGTTTTGTCATCATTACTGTTGCAAAGCTAATGGGATAGGTGGAGAGTTGTGGACATTGAGGAGGAAGTTGGCCTTTGCTAGCCATTAATTGATGGTTTTTTTCTAACAGCCCAATACTCCGAAAGCATAATATAATACTCCGAAAGCCCCATCTCAAGCATGATGAATTGACTCCAAAGCTACAAGCCATTGTAAATTAGTTAGTCATTTAAGAATGCTTTATAGATCCATAAATAAACACTTTAAATTGATATTTGGATTGGTTTATTATTGTCATGTATACTAAGATGCAGTGAAAAACATTGTTCTGTGTGCTTTCCAGGTAAATCAATGTGAGTGCCAAAGATAGACACAAAATGCTGGAGAGGCAGCATCTCTGGAGAGAAGTATGGGGTGACGTTGCGGGTCGAGATCCTTCTTCAATGTTTCCACAGGTGTGTCTGAAGAAGGGTCTCAACCCAAAATGTCACCCATTCCTTCTACCTGTTCTGCTGAGTTACTCCAGCATTTTGTGTCCAACTTCGGTGTAAACCAGCATCTGCAGTTCCTTCCTACACATATGTGAGTACAACAGGTTGAGCAAAAAACAAAAAAGGAAATAAAGTGCAGAATGTAAAATTCCACACCGAAACTGATGATCTGTGTTGAACACATAAAAAACACCATGTGGTGGAATCTTGAGTAAAACACAAAGTGCTGGAGTAACTCAACAGGTCAGGCAGCATCCAGGGAGAATGAATAGGCATCATTTTGGGTCAGGACCCTTCTTCAGACTGATTGCAGTATAGGGGAGAAAGCTGGGAAAGAGGTCGGGGTAGGCTAAAGCCTGGCAAGTATTAAGTGGCTGCAAATGAGAGGTAAAGATTTCCAGGTCCGTGATTAAAGGCTAGTGTTAAAAAAGAGATAAACGGCTCGGATAAAGAGAAAAGAGGAGTGAAAATTTGAAGCCAGAGGGAGAAAGGTGGAATGATGGGATGGTGGGGGGTGGTGGAGGAAAAGGCTGAGCTAGTGGGAGAGATGGGTGTGCCCTGGGTGGAGGGCTACAGAAAGACAAGGAAGGAAGGAAGAGTATGTTACTTAAAATTGGAAAATTCAGTGTTCATGCTGTTGAGTTGTAAGCTACCCAAGCTAAAGCAGGCAGTGAAGAAAGTGAATGTTGGCCTTTATAACAAGAGGAATCGAATATAGGAGCAAAGAGGTCCTTCTGCAGTTGTACAGAGCCCTAGTGAGACCACACCTGGAGTATTGTGTACAGTTTTGGTCCCCTAATTTGAGGAAGGACATTCTTGCTATTGAGGGAGTGCAGCGTAGGTTTACAAGGTTACTTCCCGGGTTGGCGGGACTGTCATATGCTGAGAGAATGGAGCAGCTGGGCATGTACACTCTGGAGTTTAGAAGGATGAGAGGATATCTCATTGAAATATATAAGATTGTTAAGGGTTTGAGCACACTAGAGGCAGGAAACATGTTCTTGATGTTGGGGGAGATCAGAATCAGGGGCCACAGTTTAAGAATAAAGGGCCTGTCCTACCAGCATCCGACTCCATGTGGTGAGCGCGATCAAACCGGCAGTGGGGGCTGCGCGGAGGTCGGGTGATCCCTGCACAGGGCCGTTCCCAACAGCATGCGCCTGCATGCGAAGAGCGCGACCAAACCGGCAGCGGGGGCCGCGCGGAGGTGGGGTGAGTAGCGCAACGCGGCGCAAAGTGAGGCGAACTTGGAGCGAAGTCTTAAAGGTAAGTTCGCCAGGACAGAGAGGGACACACAGAGAGGGGCACAGAGGCACCTACAGAGAGGGTCACGGGGGCACGACGTCGAGGCGGTGTGTAATGTGTCGAGGCGACTGCGAGCCGACAAGCCGTTGCCGCGCGGAATTTTTGAACATGGTCAGTTTTTCGGAGCCCCGCGCGATGTCGGGACGAACTCCGCACAATTCCGCATGGCTCCGGCGATCGAAGTAGGACCGGCCCCGCGACGCCGGATGGCTCAAGCGACCACGTTAGGTCGCGCTCATCGCATGGAGTTGCATGCTGCTGGGACAGGCCCTTAAGGAGTAAGCCATTTAGAGCGGAGATGAGGAAACACTTTTTCTCACAGAGAGTGGTGAGTCTGTGGAATTCTCTGCCTCAGATGGCGGTGGAGGCGGGTGCTCTGGATGCTTTCAAGAGAGAGCTAGATAGGGCTCTTAAAAATAGTGGAGTCAGGGGATATGGAGAGAAGGCAGGAACGGGGTAATGATTGGGGATGATCAGCCATGATCACATTGAATGGCGGTGCTGACTCGGAGGGCCGAATGGTCTACTCCTGCACCTATTGTCTGTTGTCTATTGTCTATTGAGTCACAGCTCCTTCAGTTTACTTGTAGTCCCACTCTAGCAATGCAGGAGGCCCAAGACAGAAAGGTTAGTATTGGAATGGGAATGAGAGTTAAAATGGTTAGCAACCGGGAGGTCCAGCAGGTTATTGGACACATTGGTATGTGCTTCACAATGTTTTTCATGTGTGCTGGTATGCTCTGTGGAAACCCCAAGTGTTGCGGTCCCATGCTCTCTGAGAGAAGGGAGAACTGAAGGCTTTTGTTCACTGATTTTAGTTGAATTACTGGAAGAGAAGTTTTGCTGTGAACATTTTATGCATAGGGACGTCGATGGAAGGAATTGCAAAGAGAACATAAAATAAAATTATTATTCTTTCACATTTAATGAGCAAGAAATTATTCTGCTAGTTCCATAATTAATCCAACTGTAGAATTGCATAAAGTCTTATGAGCGGCTCAGCAGGAAATTTGTTAATTGACTGGGCACAGGATTTCTATGATGCTCCAACAGCTACAATTCTTAACACCAAGATTTTATTTCTCGATATTTCTTTGGTTAAATGGATTCAAATTGTTGAATTTGAACTCTGATTCTCTGGATAATTAATTCAGGCCTCGTTATTTCAAACACATAACCACAGCACGGCCATATCTATGATGTAATATAGAGAAAGGAAATTAATTCAAGGTCAATAGATATCTTCAAGCAAAGTTGGACTCTTGCCAAGTAATTAATTCCCATGGGGTTGATTTATCTTATGCTTGAAGCCAATAGCCACGTGAGTGGCTTTACAGCCAAGTATTTTCAAAAAAAGTCAGTAGCTCTATATGAACATATAATTCTGGAAATGAGAAATATTCTTGATGGCACAGGGAGCAATAAATTTGGACAAATTCCCAAGTTAATGATAATATTTATATTGATAAAGCAGGTTGTGAACTATTTCAAGTAATGAATGCAGTTGCTACTACGCATGTCAGTACAGAGTTATTCTATTCCTACATGGCTTGAGTCATGGTAGAATGATATCAGAATTAAAATTTTACCCTGGCCACCATTGACTGAAGGAACAAGATTGGCTTGGGCACAAAGCAGACAACTTGTCATTTTATTTACAGGAGCAACATCCTCAGAATGCTGAATCAGCACAGTCATGGGCCTGTCCCATTTAGGCGACTGCAGGAGACTATGCAGTCGCCACATGTTCGCGGGTAGTTGCCGGGGAATCGCCTTCATGGTCGCGAGGATTCCCGCATTCTGGGAACTGGTCACGGCCTCATTATCCCTCATGTTGAAAAATTAGCGGCAACTAGAATGAATCCGCCATGGAGAGTAGCGAGAATTCTCGTGCCGTAGGTGGGTTGCCTGGTGGTCAAAGGTTCTCGGAGGTTCTCGTCGGTTGTAGCCGGTGAATTTCATTGGCTCATTGGGAAAAAAAAGGTAAGCAGTAGTTTTCAGAACCAAGGATAACCGACCGGTAATGTTAAATGTCCGCCGAGCTTCACAGCCGTGTTATTAAAGGTTGTCCCCACTCCTTCTCCCCCCCTCTCCCCCCTCTTTCAAAGGACTTACTGTACACTGTGCTAGCCATATTAATTACAGTGCCAACGTTCCTGTTCATCGCGGTGTGTGTCTGTATCACCTTGGCTTTGCACTGTGTGAATTTTTTAGGCAGCCCTCCCCCCACTTGCCCTGTCCCCTGCCTGCATAATGGGCTGGTGAAGGAAGCGGTGTGTGTGTGTGTGTTCCACTCTAACAGTCGCCGTTCCCGTTGCCAGTTTTTCTGGCGACTGCCAGCAACTTGACAGTGGCCGGCAGTCCGCTGAAAAATCGCCTAAGTGGGACAGGCCCACCAGGCAGCACAGTGGCGCAGTGGTAGAGTTGCAGCCTTACAGCACCAGAGATCCGACCACGGGTGCTGTCTGATTGGAGTTTGTACATTTTCCCTGTGACTGCCTAGATTTTCTCAGAGCGCACAGATTTCCTTCCACATTCCAAAGACGTGCAGGTTTGTAGGTTAATTGCTTCTGTAAGTTGCCCCTAGTGTGTAGGATAGAACTAGTGTCCAGGTGATTGCTGGCCGGCGCAGACTCAATAGGCCGATGGACCGAAGGGCCTGTTTCCAAACCGTAATTCTAAAACTAAAACTAAAATGAAAGTCCTAATCCAATAATAATCTGATCCAGAGTCGAGAGCGCTATTTTTAAGCCAAGCATATGTTAATTTGAATGTTTGTTACATCCATAGAGTCACATGTCGACACATTGGAGATGATGCATGCATTGTGCTAAACCATGTGGTTGCGATTTATTTCACTGCTAACCCTTTTCTCCAGCAATGAGCCAATAATTTTAGCCTTTCCACATCAGTGTATTTAACAAAACATGGAAGAAAACCTCACCTATGCCTATACTAAATTACACACCTGAAATAAGACTTGGTTTTATCTCAAAAATATCTGAAGATAGTTTAATTTCTGGACTACACAAAAAGCTGGAGAAACTCAGCGGGTGCAGCAGCATCTAAGGAGCGAAGGAGATAGGCGACGTTTCAGGTCGAGACCCTTCTTCAGACTGGTCAGGGATCAGGGAAACGAGAGATATAGACGGTGATGTGGAGAGATAAAGAACAATGAATGAAAGATATGCAAAAAAGTATCGATGATAAAGGGAACAAGCCATTGTAAGCTGTTTGTGGTGTGAAAATGAGAAGCTAGTGCGACTAGGGTGGGGGAGGGAGATAGAGATAGAGGGAATGCCAGGGCCCGAGGGCTGAGGGAGAGGTGGGAGGGGGAGGAGTCAGCAGGGGTTAACAGAATTGAGAAAATTCAATGTTTAAGCCCAAAGGATGCAGACTCCCCAAGCGGAATACGAGGTGCTGTTCATCCAACTTGCGGTGTTGCTCACTCTGGCCATGGAGGAGGCCCAGGACCGAGAGGTCGGATACGGAATGGGAGGGGGAGTTGAAGTGCTGAGCGATCGGGTTGGTTTTTGCGGACCGAGCGGAGGTGTTCGGCGAAACGATCGCCAAGCCTCCGCTTGGTCTCACCGATATAGATCATCTGGCATCTGGAGCAGCGGTTGCAGTAGATGAGGTTGGAGGAGGTGCAGGTGAACCTCTGTCGGACCTGGAAGGTCTGCTTGGGTCCCTGAAAGGAGTGGAGGGGGGAGGTGAAGGGACAAGTGTTGCATTTCTTGCGGTTGCAAGGGAAAGTGCCTGGGGAAGGAGTGGAGCGGGAGGGGAGGGAAGAATTGACAAGGGAGTCGCGGAGGGAGCGGTCTTTGCGGAAGGCAGACAGGGGGGGAGATGGGAAGATGTGGCGGGTGGAGGGGTCACATTGGAGGTGGCGAAACTGGCGGAGGACTATCTGTTGTATTTGCCGGCTGGTGGGGTGAAAGGTGAGGACCAGGGGACTCTGCCCTGTTTGCGAGTGGGGAATGGGGAGAGAGGGCAGTGTTGCGGGGTATGGAGGAGACCCTGGTGCGAGCCTCATCAATAGTGGGGGGAGGGGAATCCCCGTTCTCTGAAGAATGAGGCCATTTGTGATGACCTGGTGTGAAACACCTCATCCTGGGAGCAGATGCGGCGTAGACGAAGGAATTGGGAATAGGGGATGGATTCCTTACAGGAAGCAGGGTGGGAGGAAGAGTAGTCCAGGTAGCTGTGGGAGTCAGTGGGTTTGTAGTGGATGTCGGTCAGGAGTGTATCACCTGCAATAGAGATGGTGAGGTCAAGGAATGGTAGGGAAATGTCGGAAATGGTCCAAGTGTATTTGAGTGCCGGATTTCTGGACTGCTCTGATGCTCTGTGTTATCACAGGGATTTAATAAGTAAGTATGTTTTCTTTAGTTTAGTTGAGTTTACAGGTACAACATAGAAACAGGTCCTTTGGCCCACTGAGTCCACGCTGATTCACACATTCACACGTGTGCTTATGTTATGCCACTGTCTCATCCATTGCCTACACATTAGGGGTATTTTTTACAGAGGTCAATTAAGCTACAAATCCCCATATCTTTGGGATGTTTAGTTCAGCTTAGTTTAATTTATTATCACATGCACTGAGGTAGAGTGAACACATTTTTGTCGTATGCTTTCCAGTCAGCGGAAAAACTATATATGATTACAATCGAGCCGTCCACTGTGTACAGTCACGGAGCTAAAGGGAATAAAGGGATGTACCTGGACAGAACCCACGCGGTCGCAGGGAGAGTGTGCAAACTCCACATAGACGGCATCGAAGTCAGGAGTGAACGCTGGTCTCTGGTGCTGTACCAGCTGCGCCACTGTGTTGCCCTATGCTGCTACAATGTCGTGCAGTGTAAGAGACCCCACAAAAGGAGCTCCATCACCGAAACAATCCTGAGCCATTACCAGCGAATATGAGAACATAGCACTAAAACTTTCAGAGACAACAAAGAAAAAACAAATCTGCCTCAAACAATTAAGCTTCAGCATTTAATTGCCAAATGACAATCAAGAATTATGATTTTTCCAGCAATTCCAGAAACAGTAACCACATCTGCTCAGTAACAGTTCAATGTATGAGAGATGTCACATTGAATAATTTAAAAAGTCACAACAAATATTGAGAATATCAATAGGTCTTTTAATTGTGCTTTGAATGAACTTTGATTCAATTACCATCTGCATTTACATAAGGTCACCATCTAAGCAAATGAATCAGACAGACTTTTCTGTAGAACAGATGAGAGAAAAAACTGTTAAAGGGCTTAATATGTGTGAAATCAACCCCTGCCGACAATAGAATGCAGCACAATTTACCAACATTGTAAAATGGCATACACTCTCCCCCAGCCAATGGGACAAATGCACTTTCTCTTTGCACTGAGCAGTATTCAGTGCCTGGACACAAAGCAAAGGAAAGAGGTAGTTATCTGCTGCAGATAGACAAATTCAGCTGGAGAGGAAGCATCACTGGAGAGAAGGAATGGGTTACTTTTCAGGTCAAGACCCTTCTTCAGACTGAGAGTCAGGGTAGAGGGAGACTAGTGATATGGAAGGGTAAGGTATGGAAACGACAGATCAAAGCAGATGATTATCAAGGAAATGTAGAATAGTTCATTGTTAGCTGAGGAGAAGGTGACAAGGAATACATTCAGTAAAATTAATCAGGAGGATAGTGAAACTCGTCAGAGAACCAGAGTGGGGAGGGATGGAAGAAGGGGGAAAACAAGGTTTATTTGAAGTCAGAGAAATCAATATTCATCCCGCTGGGTCGTAAGCTGCCCAAATAATGTGCTGTGTTGGGTCTTTACTCCCATTCTGTTGTCCCAGGATATACTCAGACACAATCTAAAATGGGAGAAGCTGTTAAGCTTGAAGAAAAGGCAGCATGAAGCTGATAGCATGCATGAGAATCCCATCCAACCCTCAGTCATTTTGTTGCAATGGTTATTGATTTCCCAACCATTCAATGCCCTCTTAATCTTTACTATTTGTTTTATTACATTCCCATCACCCCCACACAGGCTCTACTGGTAGTTTTATTAATTTAATTTACCCCGCAGAAGCAGATTTGTCTTTAGCCCCCTAACAAAATACATAATTTACAACCATATACAACCACAGTTACAATCACTTGAAAGCTGCGGTGGGAGATTGCAACCTTCACGTGGTCCACCCTGTTTCGACTAATGCAATCAACCTGACATGCACAGACAAATAGATGAAATAGAACAAGTTGACCTACAACTTTAGGCTGTGCACGCCATACGCAAGAAGAAGAAGACTTGAAAGCTCTTTCAATTCATAATACTTTGATTCTAGTCAATGTGGACATTGAGAGCCCTGCGCAGATTTTCTTGTGATTTTCAAAGAATTTGCAAGATCTTTCAGGTTTTTATTGATTTTATCATTACAATTTGCACCCTAGAGATATCCACAGATTCTATTCACCACGTTTAAAAATTACTTGGACTATGGGTTAGAAAGCCTCATATCCAATTTTGCAGATGACCTAAAAAAGTAGCATTCTAACCAATGTAGATGAAAATATTAAATTACTGAATTGTTTTAATAGATGAATCACTTTGGCAAAAATATTACAAATGGATTGCATGGGATCCAAGGGGAGATAGCTGAATGGATAGCAAATTGGCTCCATGGAAGGAAGCAGATGGTGATGGTGGATGATTGCTTCTTGGACTGGAGGCCTATGACCAGTAATGTGCCTCAGGATTTGGTGCTGGGCCCGTTACTGTTTGTCATCTACATCAATGATTTGGATGAGAACATAAAGGGCAAGAATAGCAAGTTTGCTGATGATACAAAAGTGAGTGGTTTTGCAGATAGTGAAGATGGTTGTGAAAGATTGCAGTACAATCTGGGTCATTTGGCCAGGTGGGTTGAGGAATGCTTGATGGAATTTATTCCAGAGAAGTTGTGAGGTGTTGCATTTTGGAACGTCTAACAAGGGTAAGACCTACATGGTAAATGGTAGGCCTCTGGGTTCTTGTAGAGCAGATGGATCTAGGAGTACAAGTGCACGGTTCCTTGAAGGTCAAGTCGCAGGTGGTCTAAAAGGCTTTTGGCACATTGGCCTTCATCAGTCAGAGTATTGAGTATAGAAGTTGGGAGGTCATGTTACAGTTGTATAAGACGTTGGTGAGACCGCATTTAGAATATTGTGTTCAGTTCTGGGCATCATGTTATGGGAAAGATATTGTCAAGCTTGAAAGGGTTCAGAATAGATTTACAAGGATGTTGCCAGGGCTAGAGGGTTTGAGCTATAAGGAAAGGTTGAGTAGGCTGGGTCTCTATTCTTTGGAGCGCAGGAGGATGAGGGGTGATCTTATAGAAGTGTATAAAATCATGAGTGGTAGATGCACAGGATCTCTTGCCTAAAGTCGGGGAATCGGTTCAAGGTGAAGGGAAAAGATTGAATAGGAATCTGAGGGGTAACTTTTTTACACAAAGGGCGGGTGGGTGTATGAAACAAGCTGCCAGAGGAGGTAGTTGCCGCTGGGATTATCCCAATGTTTAAGAAACAGTTCGACAGGTACATGGATAGGACAGGTTTGGAGGGATATGGATCAAGCAAAGCAGGTGGGACGAGTGTAGCTGGGACACGTTGGCTGGTGTGGGCATTGGGCTGAAGGCCTTGTTTCCACACTGTATCACTCCACGACTCTATGACTATCAATGGATTTCATTGTAGGTAAGTTTAAGTTAATTCACTGCGGGTTAATTAATGATTAAACTTATTACTTTCTAAATGGTGAGAAACTAAAGATACAGGTCCAAAGCACGGGAGATTCATGTATACAGAGCATAAAATAATCAAAGAAAGGTAGAGAAAGATAAAATTTACTCATGGAGGAGGGCGCTGTGAATCCATGGGCAGACTAATGGCATTGCTGTAGAGCTGTTGCCTCACAGTGCCAGAGACCCGGGTTCAATCCTGATCTGGGGCCCTGCCTGTGTGGAGTTTTGCATGTTCCTTTCCTGTTGAGACCACGTGGGATTTCTCCGGGTGCCTCGGTTTCCCCCACATCCCAAAGATGTGTGGGTCTGTAGGTTAATTGTCCCTCGTGTGTAAAGAGTGGATGTGCTTGTGGGATAACATGAACCTAGTGTGAACGGCTGATCAATAGTAGGAGTGGACTCAGTGGGCTGAAGGGCCCCTTTCCATGCTCTATGCCTAAACCAAACTAAACAAAACATGTGGAATGCCACACCTTTCAGTAATGAAGTGACAGAACATTTCTACATGGCAAGGGCAGTGGAAACTTTTAATTCTTGATATATCAAAATGTATCAAACAATTGGGCAGCACAGTGGCACAGCGGTGGAGTTGCTGTCTTACAGCGCTAGACACCTGGGTTCGGCCCAGACTACGGGGGCCGTCTATACTGAGTTTGTACGTTTTTGCTGTGACCACGTGGGTTTTCTCTGGGTGCTCCCGTTTCCTCCCGCATTCCAAAGATGCGCACGTTTGAGGGTTAATTTGCCTCTGTAAATTGCTCCCAGTGTGTAGGGTAGTGCTAGTGTGCAAGGTGATCGCTGGTCGGTGTGGAGTTGGTAGGCCAAAGGGCCTGTTTCCATGGTGCCACCAGCACCACAAGTGGCGCCACCAGCAGTGGCTGCCTCGCCAACAGATTGTCTGTCCTTTCTTCTTTCTGTTATTTTTAGTATATGTTAAAAGTATGTTTTTGTGTTCCTTGGATTGTTTTATGTGGGGGGGTGGGGGGGGGGGGGGGGGGTTGGGGGAAACTTTTGTTCAATCACTTACCTCGACAGAGATGCAATTTTTTTCCGTATCGTATCACCGTCCGCACTGCGGCCTAACATCTGTAGTTGACGGTCTTTCCTGGAGACCGACGGGTGCTCCAAGGTGCAGGAGTCTGCGGGACTTTAACATCGCGGAGCTTACGATTCCTTTGCTGGGGATCGAAGCTCCAACTGCGGGGCCTGTGGACTTTAACATCGTGAAGCCGGAGGTCTCTCGTAAGAGGAGGCCGACTCGGGAGCTCCATGCCACGGAGAGAGTTTCAACGCAAGAGTTTCGATTATCCCAATGGGGGCTTCGACAGCCGGCAGCGGGGGCTTTGATTGCCCCGACTGCAGATGGTTTGACTGCCCTGACCGCGGGAGAACAAGAGGAAGAAGAATTTAACTTTATTACCTTCCATCACAGTGAGGAATGTGGAATCCACTGCTGTGGATGTTCATGTTAACTTTGATGTGATTGTGTGTCTTGTTGCTTTTCACTTAGTATGGCTGTATGGTAACTCAAATTTCACTGTACCTTAATTGGTTCATGTGACAATAAACTGACCTTGAAACCTTGAAAGTTTAAATATGAGGGTAAAATGTATATAGATTTTGGTCAAATCGCAGCCAGTGTTTTACACTGAATGACAGTTCAGGCAGTACCATTCTCAGTTATTCTGATCCTAGGAGCAGCTAACATTAGAATCATGCAATAGAGAACTTGGAGTTATTGAATAAAAAGAGAACATGTTCAATTGTAAAGCAGTTTTGTAAAGAAGATATGAGATAATTGTGTGAGCTGTTGACACCACACTGATATAAACATTACATACTGACTGTCACACAGAACATCTGGAAGACTAATATCATTCATTACTCTGGAGATGTTGTCCCAGAATGCAGAGTGTACTCTTTTTTAAAATTTTACGTGCTAGGTAATTGAGTTGAAGTGTAACAATAATCACGGTTTAAATCAAACCTTCTCAGATCACCCTGCACATTACAGGACTTTAAATACTGTGCACATGTGTCCGCACACGGTGGATGCTGAGCAAGCTGCTGCAATGTCTTATGATGCAGGTTTGATGTTGCTGCTGCAGCAGAACAGCATGGATTTGTGACAACAAAACAGCGAAAGCTTCGACCACCGAAAAGTAGGCCGCCATCGCAGTCTTTAAATGGATGGTGCTACTTGCTTATGATTTTTTTCCCCAATGAGCCAATGAAAATGACCGGACAGCAAAGGCGATTAACTAAAACTACCTACGACTAGCTTGACTACCCATAACTACATGGCGACCCCACTACGACGACAGGATTAGCAATTTTCTCCATGGCAGCCAATTTTTGGTCTCAGAAAACGTTTCAACATGTTGAAAATTTTGCGCCGACCATACTGAGGCCGCGACTAGTTCCCAGAATGCGTTAACTCCTTGCAACCATGAAAGAGACTCACCAGAGACCATCAGCGACCATGTGGCAAGCGCAAAGTCTCCTGCACTCGCCTAAGTGGGACAGGCCCATTAAGGTTTCAAGCTGAAGGCTCATATTCCGAATTGGGAAAGAGAGAACTTACAGTGTGAGCACAAAATTCCAATATTGGATACACTGATGGATAATCTGAAATTGTAATTATCCTTTTGGTCTTACCATAATGCAAAAATAAATAATGCTATCAGTTGACACCCCCAGCTGTAACCTCAGCATCATTTGGATATGTTTAAAATATCGATTTAGTTTCAAGGTGTGGGCATCACGAACAAGCCCAGCATTTGTTGCTTGCTTCTGCACAGTTGGCCTCAAAATAGAAACATGGAATCATAGAAAATAGGTGCAGGAGTAGGCCATCCGGCCCTTCGAGCCAGCACCGACATTCAATAAGATCATGGCTGATCATCCAAAATCAATCCCCTGTTCTGGCTTTTTCCCCCATATCCATTGATTCCCTAAGCACTGAGCTAAATCTAACTATGTCTTGAAAACATACACTCAATTAGCATCCACTGCCTTCAGTGGCAGAGAATTCCACAGATTCACAACTCTCTGGGTTAAATTGTTTTTCCTTATTTCAGTCCTAAATGGCCTACCGTTTATTCTTAAACTATGACCCCTGGTTCTGGACTCCCAGAACATCGGGAACACTTTTCCTGCATCTAGCCTGTCCAATCCTCTAAGAATTTTATATAAAATGAAGTCCAGATCCCGGGCATTCAGGTCTGGAGATACAGAGGTCTACAAGAAGTGCAGATACGACTTTGGTAAGGCCATCAAAAAAGCCAAAAGGGACTTCTGCTCCAAGCTGGAGGATGAGACGGATGTTCGGCAACTGTGGCAGGTCTTGAATGCCATCACCTCCTAAAAGGCAAAATCAAGAGGCAGCTCAATTGTCAGAGAAGCATCACTCCCTGGCGAGCTCAATGCGTTTTACACACGCTTTGATGGGGAGAACACTGATGTGCCTTCCTGAGTCCCCATTCACCGTGATGGTATTTCAGTCACAGTCACAGAGGCCGACGTCAGAAGATCCTTCAGGGGGGTGAACCCTCGGAAAGCTGCTGGACCTGATGGCATACCCGGCCGTGTTCTAAAAACCTGTGAGGACCAACTGGCTAGAGTTTTTAACGGACATTTTCAATCTCTCACTTCTGAGGTCTGAGGATCCCACCTGCTTTAAAAGGGCATCAATAATACCGGTGCCCAAGAAGAGCAAGGTGACGTGCCTCAATGACTATCGACCTGTGGCACTAACGCCTGTGGTGATGAAGTGCTTTGAGAGGTTGATTATGGCGCATATCAACTCCTATCTAGACAAGAACCTCGACCCACTGCAGTTCGCTTACTGCCATAACAGATCAATGGTGGATGCGATCTCACTGGTTTCCGCTCTGGACCACTTGGACAACAGAAACTCATATGTCAGGCTGTTATTCATTGACTACAGCTCGGCATTTAATACAATCATCCCCTCCAAGTTGGTTATCAAGCTCTCAGATCTGGGTCTCTGCGCATCCGTCTGGAATTGGATCCTCGACTTCCTCATCCACAGACCACAGTCTGTCCATATTGGTGGAAATGTGTCATCCTCGATAACAATCAGCATGGGATTCACGTGCTCAGCCCTCTTCTTTACTCATTCTATTCACGATTCACTGATAGGGACGGGTCAGAGTGTAGAAGTGAGACCGACCGTTTGACCAAATGGTGCTAACACAATAACCTGGCCCTCAACACCAGAAAATCCAAGGAACTGATTGTGGACTTTGGAAGGGGTCGGATAGGGACCCACAATCCAGTTTACATCATGAAAAGTGTCAAGAACTTCAAATTCCTGGGCGTGAACATTTACGAAGATCTTTCCTGGTCCCAGCACACTGATGCAATCATAAAGAAAGCACAGCAGCGTCTCTACTTCCTGAGAAGACTACGGCGAGTCGGCATGTCAAAGAGGACTCTCTCGAACTTCTACAGGTGCACAGTAGAGAGCATGCTGACTGGTTGCAACGTGGCTTGGTTCGGCAAACTGAGCGTCCAGGAGTGGAAAAGGATTCAGAAAGTTGTAACCACTGCCCAGTCCATCATCAGCTCTGACCACCCCACCATCGAAGGGATCTATCGCAGTCGCTGCCTCAAAAAGGCAGCCAACATCATCGAGGACCCACACCATCCTGGCCACGCACTCATCTCTCCGCTACCATCGGGCATAGAAACATAGAAACATAGAAAATAGGTGCAGGAGTAGGCCATTCGGTCCTTCGAGCCTGCACCACCATTCAATATGATCATGGTTCATCATTCAACTCAGTATCCTGTACCTGCCTTCTCTCCATAGCCCCTGATCCCTTTAGCCACAAGGGCCACATCTAACTCCCTCTTAAATATAGCCAATGAACTGGCCTCAACTACCTTCTGTGGCAGAGAATTCCAGAGACTCACCACTCTGTGTGAAAAAAGTTTTCCTCATCTTGGTCCTAAATGAATTCCCCCTTATCCTTAGACTGTGACCCCTTGTTCTGGACCTCCCCAACATCGGGAACAATCTTCCTGCATCTAGCCTATCCAACCCCTTAAGAATTGTGTAAGTTTCTATAAGATCCCCCCTCAGTCTTCTAAATTCTAGCGAGTACAAGCCAGGTCTATCCAGTCTTTCCTCATATGAAAGTCCTGACATCCCAGGAATCAGTCTGGTGAACCTTCTCTGTACCCCCTCTATGGCAAGAATGTATTTTCTCAGATTTGGAGACCAAACTGTATGCAATACTCCAGGTGTGGTCTCACCAAAACCCTGTACAACTGCAGTAGAACCTCCCTGCTCCTATACTCAAATCCATTTGCTATGAATGCTAACATACAATTTGCTTTCTTCACTGCCTGCTGCACCTGCATGCCTACTTTCAATGATTGGTGTACCATGACATCCAGTTCTCGTTGCATCTCCCCTTTTCCTAATTTGCCACCATTAAGATAATAGTCTATCCTCCTGTTTTTGCCACCAAAGTGGATAACCTCACATTTATCCACATTATACTGCATCTGCCATGCATTTGCCCACTCACCCAGCCTATCCCACCTTGCAGCCTCCTAGCATCCTCGTCACACCTAACACTACCCCCCAGCTTAGTGTCATCCACAAACGTGGAGATGTTGCATTCAATTCCCTCGTCCAAATCATTAATATATATTGTAAATAGCTGGGGTCCCAGCACTGAGCCTTGCGGTACACCACTAGTCACTGCCTGCCATTCTGAAAAGGACCCGTTTACTCCTACCCTTTGCTTCCTGTCTGCCAGCCAGTTCTCTATCCACATCAATACTGAACCCCCAATACCATGTGCTTTAGGTTTGTATACTAATCTCTTAAGTGGGACCTTGTCAAAAGCCTTCTGAAAGTCTAGATATAACACATCCACTGGTTCTCCCTTATCCACTCTGCTAGTTACATCCTCGAAAAATTCTATAACATTCGTCAGACATGATTTACCTTTCGTAAATCCATGCTGACTTTGTCTAATGATTTCACCACTTTCCAAATGTACTGCTATCCCATCTTTAATAACTGACTCTAGCAGTTTCCCCACTACCGATGTTAGACTAACTGGTCTGTAATTCCCCGTTTTCTCTCTCCCTCCTTTTTTAAAAAGTGGGGTTTACATTAGCTACCCTCCAATCCTCAGGAACTACTCCAGAATCTAAGGAGTTTTGAAAAATTATCACTAATGCATCCACTATTTCTGTGGCTACTTCCTTGAGTACTCTGCGATGCAGACTATCTGACCCTGGGGATTTATCGGCCTTTAATCCATTCAATTTACCCAACACCACTTCTCGGCTAACCTGGATTTCACTCAGTTCCTCCACCTTATTTGACCCCCGGTCCCCTGCTATTTCTGGCAGATTATTTATGTCTTCCTTAGTGAAGACAGAACCAAAGTAGTTATTCAATTGGTCTGCCATGTCCTTGTTCCCCATGATCAATTCACCTGTTTCTGACTGCAAGGGACCTACATTTGTTTTTAAAAATCTCTTTCTCTTCACATATCTATAAAAGCTTTTGCAGTCAGTTTTTATGTTCCCTGCCAGTTTTCTTTCATAATCTATTTTCCCTTTCCTAATTAAGCCCTCTGTATTCCTATGCATTACTCCAAAGTTAAATTAAATAGAATCTTTCCACAGATATCCTCTACCTGCGATAAATGTCAACATCCAGAGGCTAATTTAACACATACTTTTGCAAATTATATAAAAATTAAGAATTTCTGGATTGAGATTTTTAGAATAACTTTGAAGTTATTAATAATAAACTGAATCCGGACCCAAAATTAATAATACTTGTAACATCAGAACAAAGTTTAATTCTTACAACAAGTCAAAGAAATTTCCTAGATTACAGTATAATAATTGGGAAGAAATTAATATTAAAATTTTGGAAAGGCCCTTTATCCCCCACAACTAAAATGTGGATTACGGAAATGTCGGAGACCCTACACCTGGAAAGAATCAGATTTGCCCTAATGGACAAACAAGAAGTTTTCGTTAGAATATGGTCTTCTTTCATTGATTACTTAAAAGGGTAGACTGGTTCGGCAGGGAACCCTAACTGAAACTTGGACTCAGGATTAGATGAAAAGTTATATTTTATATTCCTTGATCTTATCTCCTATGATGTATTAATAGTAAATTATTTCATTCTTTATGATTTTCTTTTTTGATGTTGATTTTTATTTTATTTTTATTTCTGTTTTCCTTTCATTAAAACAAAAATTATTAGAGTCAAAATGATTAACTTGACAATATTAATAATGTATGAACGTTGTACATGAAATATTGATATCATAACATATGTTTGCTAAATCACTGTCTACATACTCTAATAAAAATATATATTTTAAAAAAATTCACCTGTTTCTGACTGCAAGGGACCTACATTTGTTTTAACTAATCTCTTTCTCTTCACATATCTATAAAAACATTTGCAATCAGTTTTTATGTTCCCTGCCAGTTTTCTTTCATAATCTATTTTCTTTTTCCTAATTAAGCCCTTTGTCCTCCTCTGCTGAACTCTGAATTTCTCCCAGTCCTCTGGTAGGATGCTTTTTTCTGGCTAATTTGTATGCAGAAGGCACAGGTGCCTGAAATTTGTTACATCCAGGTTCAGGAACAGCTTCTTCCCCACAGCCATCAGGCTATTAAACTCACCAACAAACTCTGAACTGTAACAGCCTATTGCAATTTATCTGCTTATTTTTGTGTATATTGAACTGATCTGTTCTGTATTTCTGTTTACAATATTCTATTTTGCTGCAGCAAGCAAGAAATTCATTGTCCTATCTGGGACACATGACAATAAACTCTCTTGACTTGACGAGATATCCTCTCATCCTTCTAAATTCCAGCGAATACAAGCCCAGTCGACCCATTCTTTCATCATACGTCAGTCCCGCCATCCCAGGAATTAACCTGGTGATCATATGCTGCACTCCCTCAATAGCAATAATGTCCTTCCTCAAATAAGGAGACCAAAATTGCACAGATACACGAGGTGTGGTCACATCAGGGCTCTGTACAACTGCAGTAGGACCTCCTTGCTACTAAACTCAAATTCTCTCGCAATGAAGGCCAAAATGCCATTGGCTTTCTTCACTGCCTGCTATACCTGCATGCTTACTTTCAGTGACTGATGCACAAGCACACCCAGGTCTAATTGCACCTCCCCTTTTCCTAATCTGACACCATTCAGATAATAATCTGTCTTCCTGTTCTTGCCACCATAGTGGATAACCACACATTTATCCACATTATACTGCGCCTGCCATGCATCTGCCCACTCGCCCAACCTATCCAAGTCACCCTGCAGCCTCATAGCATCCTCCGTGCAGCTCACACTGCCACCCAGCTTTGTGTCATCTGCAAACTTAGAGGTGTTACATTTAATTCCTTCGTCTAAATCGTTATTATATTGTAAACGACTGGGGTCCTAATACCGAGCCTTGCGGCACCCCACTAGTCACTGCCTGTCATTCTGAAAAGGATCCGTTAATTCCTTCTCTTTGCTTCCTGTCTGCCAACCAGTTCTTTATCCGTCAATAACCTAACCCCAATACCATGCGCTCTAATTTTGCACACTAATCTCTTGAGCGGGACCTTGAAAGTTTTTGAAAGTCCAGATACACCACATCCACTGGTTTTCCCTTATCCATTCTAATTGTTACATCCTCAAAAAATTCTAAAAGATTAGTCAAGCATGATTTCCCCTTCATAAATCCATGCTGACTTTGACCGATCCAATCACTGCTTTCCAAATGTTCTGCTATAACATCTTTAATAATCGACTCCAGCTTCTTTCTCACTACCGATGTAAGGCTAACTGGTCTATAATTCCCTGTTTTCATTCTCCCTCCTTTCTTAAAACGTGGAGTTACATTGGATCAGTTCCTGTGGACTGGAGGGTAGCCAGACTCGAGATATCATTGAAAAATAGCAATGCATCCACGATTTCTAGCGCCATCTCCTTGAGTACTCTGGGATGTAGACCATCAGGCCCTGGGGATTTATCTGCCTTCAGTCCTAATAGTTTACCTAACTCCATTTTCCTCCCTTCCACTAGATCCTCAGGTCCCTAGTATTTCTGGGAGATTGATTGTGCCTTCCTTAGTGAAGCCAGAATAAAAGTACACATTCAACTGTTCTGCCATTTCCTTGTTTCCCAATATAAATTCACCTGTCTCTGACCGTAAGGGACCTACATTTGTCTTCACTAATCCTTTACTTTTTACATACGTAAAGACACTTTTACAGTTAGTTTTTATATTTCCCGCAAGCTTTCTTTCATGCTCTTTTTCCCCCTCTTAATTAACCCCTTTGTCCTCCTCTGTTGAGTTCTACAGTTCTCCCAATGCTCTGGTTTGCTGCTTCTTCTGGCCAATTTATATGCCCCTTCCTTGGATTTAACACTATCCTTGACTCCCCTCGCTACGGGTTAAGCCGCCTTCCCAGTTTTATTTTTTTCCCAGACAGGGATGAACAATATCTGGAGTTCATCCATACGGTCTTTAAATCATCGTCATTGCATCTCCACCATCAACCCTTTAAGTATAATTTGCCAGTCTATCCTAGCCAATTCCCATCTCATACCTTCAAAGCCTCCTTTATTCAAGTTCAGGACCATAGTCTCCGAATTAACCATGTCACTTTCCAACCTAATGCAGAATTCCACCTTATTATAGTCACTGTTGCCCAATGGGCTTTGCACAACAAGATCGCTAACTAACCCTTCCTCATTACACAATACCCAGTCTAGGATGGCCTGCCCTCTAGTCGGTACCTCTACATATTGGTATAAAAACCCATCTCGTATACATTCCAGGAAATCCTCCTCCTCAGCACTGTTACCAATTTGGTTGGCCCAATCTATATGTAGATTAAAGTAACCCATAATAACTGCCATGCCTTTGCTACACACATCCCTAATTCACTGCTTGATGCTATCCCCAACCTCCCTGCTGTTTGGTGGTCTGTATACAACTCCAAAAAGCGTTTTCTGCCCTTGGCTATTTCGCAGTTCTACCCATACCGATTCTACAGCATCCAAGCTAATGTCTCTCCTTGCTATTGCATTAATCTCCTCTTTAACCAGTAGTGCCACCCCACCTCCTCTTCCTTTCTGTCTATCCTTCATGAATATTGCATACCCCTGCATGTTTAGCTCCCAGCCATGGTCACCCTGGATCCTTGTTTCCGTAATTCCAACTATATCATATCCCTTAACTACTAACTGCACATTCAATTCATTCACCTTCTTACGAATGGTCCTCTCATTAAGGCACACAGCTTTTAGGTTAGTTTCTCTTATCTCCCTTCTACCTTTTGCTTCTGTCCTCCTTTTATGTCCCTCTGTCTCCTTGCATTGGTTCCCATCCCCCTGCCCTGTTAGTTTAAACGTGACCTTTCCTACACTCTCTTTCCTGTTAGCTGCACGGATAAGCATCCACGTTGTTTACTCCACCCCTTCCACTGTTTAGTTTAAACCCACCCGTGTAACAGCAGCAAACCTGTCAGCCAGAATGTCAGTCCCCCTCCAATTAAGGTGCAACCCATCCCTTTTGTATAGGTCACTCCTGCCCTAGAAGAGATTCCAGTGATCTAAAAATCTAAATCCCTACCCCCTGCACCAATTTCTCAGTCACACATTCAGATCCACCATCTCCCTGTTCCTACCCTCATGAGCATGAGGTACTGGAAGCAACACAGAGATAACCACGCTAGAAGTCCTACTTTTCAGCCTCCTACCTAGTTCTCTATACTCACGTTGCAGAACTTCCTTCCTCTTCTTACTCACGTCATTTGTTCCTACATGCACAACTACTTCCGGCTGTTTGCCTTCCCTCACAAGGATGTTCTTAAGTCGGTCTGAGACGTCGTGGACCCTGGCATCAGGGAGGTAACACATCATCCTCGAGTCTCGCCTGTCGCCACAGAATTTCCTGTTGCCACAGAATCTCCTGTCCGCACCTCGGACATTGGAGTCACCCACCACTATGGCTCTGCCTGAAGTCGGTCTCACCGGTCGAGTTTCAGCGCTAGGATTCGAGTCACAGACCTTTCGCCGCTTGGACTGGAAGCATTTTCTACCCTGACAGCTCCCAAGAGGGCATACCTGTTTTCCAGAGGTACTTCCACTGAGGTCTCCTGCACTTGCTTCATCCCCTTTCTCTCCTTCTCTACCCGTCACATCTCCTGCATTCTTGGAGTGACGAACTGTCCTGTCGAGGAAGCTTTCGTCATCCCGGATGAACCGCAGGTCATCCAGCTGCAACTCCAGTTCCCTAACTCTGTCCTTGAGGAGCTGCATCTGGACTTAGTTCCCACAGGTGTAGTGGTCAGAGACTCCAGCAGTGCCCCTGATTTCCCACATCCTCCAACAAATGCACTGCAATAACATTCTTGCCACCACAAGTGTAAATGTTTAAATTAAATTAAACACACAACCGTTTCAAGTGTAGTCTCCTAGCCGAAGACTCTTGAGCCAAAGACTCGCACTTTACTTCACCAAGGCCGCTCCCCTAGACCTGAACTTAATTTTATCTAATCAAGTCAACCATCCACACAACTAGTTAGGATGTCTCAGCCAATCCCCTCACTCGCTGGTCTGGCAGCTGCTGCTCTGCGATCTTCCAAGTAATTGCCTGTTTATTTACTATGGTATTGTTACAGTGGAGATACTTTATGATACAATAGCAACTAATAAAAGGACAAAATGATGTACAACCAGTTATATAATTGTACGTCAAAAAATGCAGCTTCCACAATCTCCTTATCTCCTAACACTATCTGTGAATTGATTTTCATTACCTGCTGAAGTTAAATAGAGTCATAAAGAGCTACAGCTTGGGAACAGGCCCATTGGTCCACAGGGTCCCCCACTATCAAGCACTGAGTTTAAATATTTTGCACCAAAATGTTTGATTCAGATAAGTAGGGGTGAAAATTTCTATTTACACTTGCAGAGTCAATTTAAATACCACATTGCAGCAATCTACATAATCTATTTTAAACATTTCTCCTTTTAACGACTGCAAATAGAACTCAGAACCAAAAGCATTACTCTCGTAAAAGGGTAATTTCTCCAGCAAGATGTACTGAGTGATTAATATTGTACCAATAATCACTCTTGGTCACCTACAGGAACACCTACGTTGGTGAAGCCGTATTTAGTGTATTGTGTTTAGTTTTGGAAACCATGTTATTGGAAAAATGTTGTCAAGCTGGAAAGGGTGCAGAGATTTATGAGGATATTGCCAGTGGGCCTGAGCTAAAGGGAGAGGTTGAACAGACTAGGACTCTCTATTCCTTGAAGCACAGGAGGATGAAGAGTGATCTTGGAGAGGTGTAAAAAATCATGAGAGAAATAGATCGGGTAGACATACAGATTCTCATGCCAAGATTAGGGGAATCGAGAGCCAGAGGACATAGGTTTACGGTGAAGGGGGAAAGATTTAATAGGAATCTGAGGGGTAACTTTTTCACAGAGGATGATGGGTGTATGGAATGCGTTGTCAGAGGAGGTAGTTGAGGCAGGTACAATCACAATGTTTAAAAACATTTAGACAGGTACATGGATAGAACATGTTTAGTGGGATATGGACCAAATGCAGACAGGAGGGACTAGTTTAGAGGGACATGTTGGCCGGGGTGGGTATGTTTGTCCAACGGGGATGTTTCCACGCTGAATGACTCTATAACTCTATTACACTGTCTCTAGGCGTGATTGAGAAGAACATTCCAGATTTAAAGGATGTTCCTTAAGGAAGGAGATGAGGAAGAATTTGAGGGTGGTGAATCTGTGGATTTCATTGCCACGGAAGGCTGTGGAGACCTAGTCAATGGATATTTTGAAGGCAGAGATAGATAGATTCTTGATTAATATGGGTGTCAGAGGTTATAAGGAGAAGGAAGGAGAATGGAATTAGGAAGGAGAGATAGATCAGCCATGATTGAATGGCGGAGTAAACTCGATGGGCCAAATGTAGAATACATCATTGGAGTAAATGATTGAATAACGTAGTAGACTCAGTGGGGAAAATGTAGAATAGATCATTGTTAGCTGGGTGAAAAGCAAAACCAAACCAAAAGCAAACAGAGATAAAATGTTGTTGGGGATGGTAAGACTGGTCGGAGAACTGGGAAGGGGGAGGGATGGAGAGAGAGGGAAAACAAGGGTTACTTGAAGGTAGAGAAGTCAATGTTCATACCGCTGGGGTGTAAGCTACCCAAGCAAAATATGACGTGCTGTTCCTCCAATTTGCGTGGGCCTCACTCTGACAATGGAGGAGGCCCAGGACAGAAATTTCAGATTGGAAATGGGAGGGGAGTTAAAATGTTTAACAACCAGGAGATCAGGTTGGTTTAGGCAGACTGAGCGGAGGTGTTCAGCAAAATGATCGCCGAGCCTGCACCAGACTCAGGAACAACTTCATCGCCTCTGATATTAGGCTTCTGAATGGTCCTTCAACGTAGTAGGGTACTACCCAAATCACCTCTTCCCCATTGTGGACGTTATACTTTGCAAATGGAAATGATGTGCTACAATGTTGAGAACTATATTCTGCACTCTTTTGTTTCACCCTTGTTCTATCGAAGTACTTGAGTTTGACCTGATTGTATTTATGTGTAGTATAAATGATCTGTTTGGATAGCATGCAAAACAAACCTTTTCACTGTACCTCATTACACCTAAACCTAAGAAACATAGAATGGAATGATGTCAAAAAGTACAAAGTAAAATTTTAAAATAACCTAATTGAAATTATATTATCTCTGGAAAGTAAGATCATTAGCTTCAGTTGTTAGCATATAAGGTTACATGATATTGGTTGAAATAATCATCTCTGAAGTGTCAAATTAGTGGCCATGTTCATGTGGTACTAAGCCAACTGGATAGTCTCTTCAGTGATCTATTTCTGGCAACAGTGTATTTAAATTAAAATATTATGTTTATTTTGGGCTGGTTTGTCATTGTTAAAATAAGTCAAATATCATTTGGAGTTTACATTAAATGTTAATAAAACTCTGCCAAACATTGTTTTGCTTTTTTCCCATTACAAAAAAGCTGAATTGAACAGGTTTAAATCAAAAGTAATTGATCCTCTACAGACTTATTCAAGCTTGAACAAGACAAATATCTTGTTAAGAACAGGATTGAATGGCTAGGTGTAGAGTGTGAAAATTAAATACTTCACAACACAATTTTTCTGTGAAGAATGACAGACTCTAAGTAGAGATAAGGAGATTTCTCCAAAGCTATAATCAATGAGATTAAATAGGTAATATATTGGATTGGGCGCTGTTCCAAGATGCTGAACATGTGGACTGGACGGAGCCTGCAGCAGCACGGAGCGGCAGAGCAGCGGTGTAGGACAGCGACAATATGTGGTGCTGGCTTGAAGGGCCGAATGGCCTACTCCTGCACTTATTTTCTATGTGTCGCCAGACGAAACAGACTCCTGCAAATCCAACCAAGTGCTGACACCAGGACAACGGGCCTTTAAGGCCAAGTCAGGGTGCCAGAGTTCAGGATGTCACGAGCCGAATTCTGAACATCCTCGAGAGAAAAGGTGACAGCCGGCAGTATTTGTGCACGTAGGCACAAACGACACCGGGAAGAAGAGGAAGGAGGTTCTCCAACATGACTTCAGAGAGTTGGGAAGAAGACTGAAATGCCGGACTTCTAGGGTGGTTATCTCTGGATTGCTTCCAGTATCACGTGCTAGTGAGGACAGGAACAGGGAGATAGGGGATCTGAATGTGTGGCTGGGGCTGGTGCAGGGAGCAATGATTTAGATTTATAGACCACTGGGATCTCTTCTGGGGTAGGGGTGACCTGTACAAAAGGGACGGGTTACAGCTTAACTGGATCGGGACCGACATTCTGGCAGGCAGGTTTGCGAGGGCTACACATGTGGGTTTAAAATAAATAGTGGGGGGGATTGACAAATTGGGAGTATAAAGATGGAGTTGAAGGGGAAGTGGCTACAGGAAAAATTACAAAAGATTCTCGAATTAATGGGAAGGAAAGCTTGAGAATGGACAACAGAGTAAGGTCAGGGCCAATTGCGAGGGGGGAAGTGAATACGGAGGTCAAAGTACTGAATATGAATGCACGAAGTATAAGGAATAAAGTGGACGAGCTTGAGGCTCAGTTAGAAACTGGCAAGTATGATGTTGTGGGAATTACTGAGACATGGCTGCAAGAGGGCCAGTGCTGGGAACTGAATATTCAAGGGTGTACCTCCCATTGAAAAGACAGACAGGTGGGCAGAGGGGGTAGGTTGCCCTGTTGGTGAGGAATGAAATTCAGTCTCTTGCAAGGGGTGACATTGAAACAGGAGATGTGGAGTCAGTATGGATAGAACTAAGGAATTGTAAGGGTAAAAAGACCCGAATGGGACTAATCTATAGGCCCCCAAACAGTAGCCTGGACATAAGGTGCAAGTTGAATCAGGAGTTAAAATTGCCATGTAGTAATGCTGTGGTTGTTATGGGAGATTTCAACATGCAGGTAGACTGAGAAAATCAGGTTGGTACTGGACCCCAAGAAAGGGACTTTGTAGAGTGCCTTCGTGATCGATTCTTTAAACAGCTTCTATTGGAGCCTACCGGGGAGAAGGCAATTCTGGATTTAGTGTTATGTAATGAACCAGATTTGATAAAGGACCTCGAGGTTAATGAGCCATTAGGAGGCAGTGACCATAACATGGTCAGGTTTAATCTACAATTGGAGAGGGAGAAGAGTAGATCGGAGGTGCCATTGTTGCAGTTGAATAAAGGGGACTATGGGGCCATGAGGGAGGAACTGGCCAAAGTTGACTGGAAATGTACACTAGCAGGGATGACAGTGGATCAAAAATTGCAGGTGTTTCTAGGAATAATACAGAAGGTACAGGATCAGTTCATTCCTAGGAGGAAGAAAGATTCCAAGGGGAGAAAGGGATGACCATGGCTGACAAGGGACGTCAGGGACAGTATAAAATTAAAGCGAAGAAGTACAACATAGCAAAGATGAGCGGGAAGCAAGAAGATTGGGTAATGTTTAAAAAAAAAGAAGATAACCAAAAAGACAATACGGAGAGAAAAGATGAGGTACGAAGGTAAGCTAGCAAGAATATAAAGCAGGATAGTAAAAGCTTCTTTAGCTATGTGAAGAAGAAGAAAATTAGTTATGACCAAAGTTGGACCATTGAAGATCGAAAAAGGTGAATTTATTATGGGGAACAAGGAAATGGCAGATGCGTTGAACAGATACTTTGGATCTGTCTTCACTAAGGAGGACACAGACAATCTTCCTGATATAGAAGTGGCCAGAAGATCTGGGGTGACGGTGGAACTGAAGGAAATCCATATTAGGCAGGAAATGATGTTGGATAGACTGATAGGACTGAAGGCAGATAAATCCCCAGGGCCTGATGGTCTGCATCCCAGGGTACTTAAGTAAGTGACACTAGAAATCGTGGATGTTTCATGAGGCGCAACTTCCATCATTGTTCAGCTTCTGTCAATGTGAAGCTGTATTTCACCCTCGTTAGACCTCATCTGGGGTGGAACCTTCTCCAAGACAGACGTGAAGCTCACCGTTTGACCTGTTTTTACAAAATGTTAAATGGTCAGCTAGACATAGATCACAAGACCAACACCAACCCCAAACCAATTAGTAGACGAGGGCATTCGATCCAATTTGTGGTCCCAGCAACAAAGACAGATGTGTACAGCAATTCGTTCTTCCCACACACTATTAAAGCATGGAATAATCTCCACCAAACCACGGTTGCCCAGCCAGATGCAACTAAATTTAAAGTGGCACTTTCTTCCCAATAACCTTCTCTGGCTAAACCCCTCCCTTCACCACCTCCAGTTTAAATTCCAGTTGGAATATATTGGAGGACCAAGTAACCAAGAACCCAAGATGCATTGGTGATAATTTTCCAATGTTCTATAGACTCAGGATCATTTTCTGTGGATTGGAGGGTAGCTAATGTTATCCCACGTTTTAGGAAAGGCGGGAGAGAGAAAACAGGGAATTATAGACCAGTTAGCCTGACATTGGTGGTGGGGAAGATGCTGGAGTAAATTATAAAAGATGAGATAGCCGCACATTTGGATAGCAGTAACAGGATCGGTCCGAGTCAGCATGGATTTACGAAGGGGAAATCATGCTTGACTAATCTTCTGGAATTTTTTGAAGATGTAGCTAGGAAAATGGACAAAGAAGAGCCAGTGGATGTAGTGTACCTGGACTTTCAGAAAGTATTTGATAGGGTCCTACATAGAAGATTAGGGGGCAAAATTAGGGTACTTGGTATTGGAGGTAGAGTGCTGACATGGATTGAAAATTGGTTGGCAAACAAAGAGTAGGGATTAATGGGTCCCTTTCAGAATGGCAGGCAGAGGGTTACCGCAAGGCTGGGTGCTGGGACCGCAGCTATTTACAATATACATCAAAGATTTGGATGAAGGGATTCAAAGTAACATTAGCAAACTTGATGACACAAAACTGGGTGGCAGTGTGAACTGTGAGGATGATGCTATGAGAATGCAGGGTGACTTGGACAGGTTGGGGGAGTGGGCAGATGCATGGCAGATGAAGTTCAATGCAAATAAATGTGAGGTTATCCACCTTGGTAGCAAAAACAGGAAGGCAGATTACTATCTAAATGGCGTCAAGTTGGGAAAACGGGAAGTACAACGGGATCTGGAAGTCCTTGTACATCAGTCTATGAAAGAAAGCATGCATGTACAGCAGGCAGTGAAGTAAGCGAATGGCATGTTGGCCTTTATAACAAGAGGAATCGAATATAGGAGCAAAGAGGTCCTTCTGCAGTTGTACAGAGCCCGAGTGAGACCACACCTGGAGTATTGTGTGCAGTTTTGGTCCACTAATTTGAGGAAGGACATTCTTGCTATTGAGGGAGTGCAGCATAGGTTTACAAGGTTAATTCCCGGGATGGCGGGGCTGTCATATGCTGAGAGAATGGAGCAGCTGGGCTTGTACACTCTGGAGTTTAGGAGGATGTTAAGGGCTTGGACACACTAGATGCAGGAAACATGTTCCCGATGTTGGGCCACAGTATATGAACAAGTAGTAAGCAATTTAGAACAGAGATGTGGAAACACTTTTTCTCACAGAGAGTGGTGAGTCTGTGGAATTCTCTGCCTCAGAGGGCGGTGGAGGCAGGTTCTCTGGATGCTTTCAAGAGAGAGCTAGATAGGGTTCTTAAAAATAGCGGATTCAGGGGACATGGGGTGAAGGCAGGAACGGGGTACTGATTGGGGATAATCAGCCATGATCACATTGAATGGCCGTGCTGGCTCGACGGGCCAATGCCCTACTCCTGCACCTGTTGTCTATTGTCTATTGTCTATTGTCTATTGTCAAGACTCTATACTTTAAGATCTTTGAATGTTGAAGGATGTAAGATGGCATTGGAAACGCGGCAACTCTTGTTTACTGCCTCAGTGTAATCTACAACTCTAAGGCTCTTGTGCTTAATTATGATTGTGCAGTATGTCCAGTAAGATCTTTAATGAATTGTATGCGAAAAATAAATTTCACTGTATTTAGGTACGTGACAATAAAATACCAATGGGCTATTGGACTCCAATTAGGTGGAGTTGGATCTTTGATTAAGTCCATATACACAAAATCTATGCCCTTTCCCACATCAATCTTTTTAGTTACTTAAAAAAAATCAATCAAATTCTTAAGACTTGATCTCCCAGGTACATAACCATGCTGATTATACCTAATCAGCTGCTGTCTATCCAAATGCAAAGATATGTCATCACTCAGAATCACTCAACGTTCATCCGTCTTTACATGTCAGGCCTCCCGCATTAAAATAAACACAATTCAATCCAACAGTCTTTCTTCGCTCTCTGCCACGCTCCTGCCTATCTGTCCTCTGAACTTCCTTCCATCACCTTCCCTACGAATTTCCAGCCTCTCACCAGTCTCAGTCCTGCATTGGGTTTCTCCACTCTGTCCATCTAGTTAAAACCCCCTAGCACTAGAGACAACCTGCTGGAAGAGATCCCCATGGTCCAAAAATCTGAATCCCTGACCCCTGCATCAACGACTCAGCCACGCATTCCTCTGAACTATCTTCCTGTTCCTACCTTCACTAGCACGTGGCACAGGGAGTAATCTGGAGATCACTACCCTGGAGGTCCTGCTTCTTAAGCTTTTTCCTAACTTCCTATATTCATCTTCATCCCTTTGCCAACTTACTTCATTTGTACCAACTTACGAAACATCTTCTGGTTGTTCACCCTCCCTCTTGAGAATGTCAAGATGTCACCGAGATATCCTGGACCCTGGCACCAATGAGGCAACACACCATCCTTGAGTCCTGATTACTACCACAGAATTCCTTGTGTGCCCTCCTATCGCAAGCCTGGCTCACAGGCAGGCCTGGCTCACCCTGCCATGGTACCGGGAAACCCATCTGAGGTGGGAAGCTTGAAGTGGGAAGCTGACGAGACCAGGCCCTGGTTGACCGGAGGACTGGAGAAATGGAGAGGAGGGTGGATGGAGGCGTCAATGACAGATGCAAGTACATAGGGCAGGAAAGCGGAACTGGCGTCATGCCTTCAAGGTTGGCTGCGGGAGGCACTTCCAGGGCACAACAGCTGAATGTTGCTCGGTGGAAGAGAGAGATCATGATTCGCTGGATAATCCAGATGGAGGTGACAGATGCAATGAGCCTTTATGGGCAGCTGCAGCTGGGACTTTGAAAATGTCACTAAAACCTGGCCACTCTTGCATATGGTCCCAGTAGACTTAATACTTAGAAACATAGAAACATAGAAATTAGGTGCAGGAGTAGGCCATTCAGCCCTTCGAGCCTGCACCGCCATTCAATATGATCATGGCTGATCATCCAACTCAGTATCCCGTACCTGCCTTCTCTCCATACCCTCTGATCCCCTTAGCCACAAGGGCCACATCTAACTCCCTCTTAAATATAGCTAATGAACTGGCCTCAACTACCCTCTGTGGCAGAGAGTTCCAGAGACTCACCACTCTCTGTGTGAAAAAAGTCTTTCTCATCTCGGTCTTAAAGGATTTCCCCCTTATCCTTAAGCTGTGACCCTTAATCTTGGATTGTGTTTATATACTGTGATAATTTACTGAACTGTATGCAAAAAAGAATCTCACTGTACCTCGGTACATGTGATAATAAAGGACAATTGAACTATTAGAAGAATAACTGCAGGGGACCTTGGTAAGTTTTAGTAAGTTTGACTACGGCTGCTGTCTGTACGGAGTTTGTACTTTCTTCCCGTCACCTTCATGGGTCTGCCCCGGGAACTCTGGTTTCTTTCCCCACTACAAAGACATACAGGTTTGTAGGTTTATTGGCTTGGTTAAATTGCGAATTGGCCCCAGTGTATAAGATAGTATTAATGTGCGGGAATCGCACTGGGTGCGGACCCAGTGGGCCGAAGGGCATGTTTCCGCGCTGTGTCTCTAAACTGAACGAAACTGACTGTTTTTAAGTGTTTTGATCTTTTAATTATATTTACATTTTTAGTTTTCTTTTTAATAACTGATTCAATTTTTAATTGTGGTGGATTGCTTCTGAATGTTAGAAACTTAGAACTTTTGATAACTTTGATAGTCAGTTAAAGAAAAGGAGTGGATTAGCTGGCTGTCGAAGGTTTCACCAGCAGCCTTGTACACAACTATTGTCCAACCCGCCAACATCCCACTCTGCCTAAGTGAACAGAGGTGACCAAATGACAATGCAGTGGGTTCTGGGATGTCTCAGAGCCCTTGGAAGACCAATTAGGTGAACAGCTCAGGGTTTTGTTAGGCAGTGTATTGGGCAGATTTGGTAAGTCAGCAAACACTCTTTTGAACTTCTCCAGGTGTGCAGTAGCAAGCGAATTGACTGGTTCCATCACGGCCTGGTTCGACAACTTGAATGCCCGGGAATGAAGAAGATTGTAAAAAGTGGTGAACACTGCCCGGTCCATCACGGGTACTGACCTCCCCACAATCGAAGAAATCTGCAGCAGATTTTCAAAAGGCAGCCAGCATCTTCAGAGACCCACACTACCCTTTCATTTCACTTCTGCCATCGGGAAGCAGGTATAGGAGCCTGAAAACTGTAATGTCCAAGTTCTGGAGCAGCTTCTTCTAAACAACCATCAGGCTATTAAACAGTACAACCTCCTAATATGCTCCGGACCACATAGACTTTGGGGGATTATTTTTGCCTTTGCTCTATTATTGTTTGTTTTTTTAATATATACTGAACTTTTTTTGGTTGTTTATTTTGGTGTTTGCAGAATACTATGTTTACATAACCTTTGTACTGCTGGATTTCATTGTTCCATTTTGGGTCATCGGAAGAGAGAGTCATGGTGAGTCATACGGCGTGGAAACAGACCATTCGTCTAACTTGCCCACACCGTATAACATGTCCCATCTACACTAATCGCACCTACCTACATTTGGCCAATATTCCATTAAAGTTATCCTAAACATGTCCCTGTCTAATGATAATAACATATAATGACAATAAAACTCTCTTGACAATCTCAAAGAGATCTGGAGATATTTATCAATTGATTTAATTTATGACCAAATGGTGAGGACAACTTTTTAGCTTGACAGTCCATTTTATACCTTTTGAGTTTATGAACAATTCTGTAATTCTCTGCAACCAGTGGAGAAGATGTACTGCCGAGGAAAGGCAGCCAGAAAGGTACAACAGCACTGTAGTCCTCATTTTCCAATCTGTCTGCTGACAGCTCCCTGCTGAGTGTACAGAATTGCCTCTTATGTTTCTACCACATAAGAAACATTATTATAATTAGAACAAAACTGTGACATGCTGGTGTACACTGAAGGTTCTGTAATTTGCTCTATAATCACTTCTGTGATTGTAATATTTCGAAGAGAGGACATAAAATTTTGGAGTTATTAAAACCTATTACCTTAACATGAATTGTGGAATTAGCAAGCTCAATTGTGTTTGTTTTTAGAAATTAAAAATTCTGTAACTAATGGATGGAAAATTACAAGCTGGTGTGCGACAGATTGATGATGTGCATTGAAAGCATAGACCAGGATTGCAGGCAGATCATTGCCACCAGCGTGGTCGTTCCTTCGCGTACACAACCAATGGAGTACTCCCAGCACCTTTTGCAGGGTTTATTCATCAATTAAAAAAAAAAATGCCTTTTCCAGACAATCGTACATAATCAGAGATATGTTCAGGTCAATCTTGATTTGGTGCAAACTAAAAGATATGCAATAACATATTAGCAGCCTAACTTATAGCACTGTCTGTCCTGCTGACTTACTCCAGAGTTTTGAGCCTTTGTTTTGTAAACCAGCATCTGCAGTTCCTTGTATCCATAACTTGCATCCCTGCCTTTCATACTTTGATAAAGATGGTGGAATTAAAAGTTTAATATCAAAACATCATACAATACCCTGGAAGATGTGGCTCATCAGCCTGGGAAGGCAGTCCATTTAGGAGAGGGAAATCTCCACTGCCTTGTGGCCATATCCAGTCATGGAAATGGCTCCAGGAGTAAACCTCAAGAAAATCCGGAGTCAGAGCCCCTAAGGCAGTTTGCAGTTTGACCAAAAAACCCCTTTGTTCAAAGAAGTAGAGAAAGGGGATTAAGATATAGACCCTACAACCTCACTCTGGCAGCTCCTGTGATGGCGCTGGTGCCAAACTGAAACGGCCTTGTTGTTCCTTTGGATCGATCAGCGACGTGGAGAGGGGGGACACGCTGCATGGGCAACAGCCTGTCCTCCATATGACATCGCCCAAGCTTGCATCCAACCAGGATGCATCGCCCATGGTCAATCGTGACCGAGAGGGGCCTACTACTACCAATCAAAACGTAACAAATGTCAACACACTATTGTATACCTCTCTCCATAATATTGTTATCCAGTTTCATCAGTCCCTTGTGGTGTCTGGTTCTGCATTCTCATCACTTCTGAATAAGGAAGTTTCTCGAGAAGAAAGCTTTTCACATGACAGTAATAAACCAATTATACCAATATCCACATACCTGTCCAAATGACCTTTAAATGGTGTTATTGTACCTATTTCTTCTGGCACCTCATTCCATATACCCACCATCCTCTGTGTGAAAAAGTTGCCCCAATCTCACTCTACCAGGGCTGCAACAACATCTGCAGTGAGGGTTTTGGATTTCTGTTGGACCACATCCTAGCTACTGCAGGATGGTCTAACAAGCAAACTTCCAAATGTTTTATAACAAACCCATTGCCAGACCAGGGGTATTTGCCAACTCTATTTTAAGTTCTGTTTATAGTTTCTTCCTGGGGAGAGGCGCCACCATTATTTTTCTTATGCTCATTAAAGCATCAGCATGTTTAAATCTATGTCCTGTCTGAATGCATTATTGTTTTTCACTCATCCTTGGTCAATTGATGCAGTGTGTGACGCATGGACTCGTTTCCACGGCATGAAATCACAGAACTTTGAAATCTTCATGGAATCACACACGTGACTCCGAAGTAAAATAGTAAGATTATTATTATTATTTTTTTGAATAGAAACAAAGAGAGTAAAGTAGGTGAAAAGAGTTGTGAAAGTGAAAGAGCGTGCCAAAGGGGAGAAAAAAAAAACCCCTTTGGTCAAAGAATTAGAGAAAGGGGATTAAGATATAGACCCTAGAAACAAAAAAGGAAAAAGAGAGAAAGAAAAAGAAAAAAAAGCAGTTACTATATTATATATATCGCACAAAAGGAATCTACCAACTCGATAGTTTTTCATCCCCCCCTACCAAGACCCGAGGTATTCTTGCACCCTACGTTTGTAGAAATTCTATAAATGCAGACCACGTCTGATAGAAACGATCTGATTTTCCTGCCAGGCAGAGTCTCATATCTTCCAGATGTAGTGTTGCAGACATAGTTGAAATCCACATATGGGTAAAAATCATATACTCGAATCCAACTCCAAGAATATTAACAAATCAAATGCTATCAGCAAAATTTAAACTCTTTAGGGGTTGTAGACAAGGATGCCCGTTATCACCATTACTATTTGCTCTGGTAATAGAACCATTAGCCGAAATGATTAGATCAGAACCAGAAATATATAGATATAATACCAAAACTACAACAAATAAAATATCTCTATACGCAGATGACATCTTAATTTATATTACAAAACTGGAGATTAGTATTCCCAATCTATTTAATGTTATAACTAAGTTTAATACATTTTCTGGGTATAGAATTAATTGGAATAAAAGTGAAATTATACCTATAACTGGAATAAAATTAAATATATTAGAACAATTCCCACTTAAAATAGTCACGGACAAACTCAAATATCTAGGAATTAATGTATCTAAATCGTATAACTGTCTATTTAAATATAATTACCTTCAATTATTAAATAAACTAAAAAATATATATTTTATATTGGAAAACACTACCTATATCAATGATCGGTAGAATAAATGCTATAAAAATGATTTTTTTACCACAATTGTTATATTTATTTCAAGCAATCCCTTTATATCTCCCTAAAATGTTTTTTTCAGAATATAGATACTTTGGTTAATAGTTTTATTTGGGACTATAAAAACCATTGAATAAGTAAAAAACATCTATATAAATCTAAAATAAATGGTGGACTAGCACTACCAAATTTCCTATATACTTTCTGGGCAGTTCAGATTAAGAATATGAATTTTTGGTTGGTAAATTTAGATCATGAACCAAGCTGGCTAAAGATGGAAAAGGTAGACTGTTTGCCTTTTGATGTATGTTCGATTCTTTTTGCACCAAGGGAAGTAAGGTAATAACCCTATAATTCATAGCAATAGACGTATTTGGAAACAAATAGTTAAGACTCTACATATGGATAATTTGTCACTTTGTTTGCCAATTATGAATAATCCTTTGTTTAAGCCCTCTGTATTGGACAAGGGGTTTAAACACTGGAAGATTTAGGAATTACAAGGATAGAACACCTTTACAAGGAAGGAAAATTTCTTTCATTTCAAGAGTTACAGGATATCTATGGATTGCAGTCAAATAACATATTTAGGTATTTACAAATTAGAAATTATATTAAGTCAAATACGCAAGACTATAAAAATAGAAAACCAGGATTATTAGATGAATTGTTTAATAAACACCCAAATACAGAAAAAATTAATAGCGTATATATAATACTATTTTGGATAAGGAAATCCCAACTTCGGAAATATAGCGACAAACATGGGAAAATTAAATGGGTTTATCTATAACGAAGGAAACTTGGGAAGAAAGCCTACAATGTATACATCGTTGCTCATTAAATGCTAGACATATATTGATACAATTTAAGGTATTACACAGATTACATTATTAAAAAATTAAATTAAATTAAATAGAATTTATTCTAACATTTCTCCTATTTGTGATAAATGTCAGAACTTGGAAGCTAATTTAACGCATAGTTTTGTAACATGTATAAAACTTAATTATTATTGGACAGAAATCTTTAGAGTTATCTCTGAAGTTCTTAAAATTAAACTAGACCCAGATCCAAAATTAATAATATTAGGAGTTCCGGATTCAAATCTAATATTAACAGTAAACCAAAGAAATTTCTTGGATTACTGTTTGATAATAGGGAAAAAAATAATATTGAAATTTTGGAAGGGAACATTATCCCCCACAATTAAAATGTGGACAGTGGAAATGTTGGAGATGTTACATTTGAAAATAATCAGATTTGTCCTAATGGACAAATACGAACTCTTTGAACAGATATGGTCTCCATATACAGAATATTTGAAGGGGTAGCTGTTCTTGGCATAACAACTCAATGGGTACCCGGCAGGATTAGATGAAAATAACTCTCTGTTTTTCTTTTTGATTTGTATACATGTCTCCATTGATATCGCTATTTGAAATTGTGTTATTCACTATTAAGATGTATACTATAATCTCTCTTTTTTTTCTATATAATACTTTATTTTAATTAAATACATATAACAAGAATATATACATATATATATATATTTTTTTCTCTCTTTTCTCTTTCTCTTTCTTTATAATCAAAATTATTATTTAACCACCATTCTTATTGATTAAAATCTATTCTTTTCTTTTTCTACTTTAAAAAAAAATAGAAGTTTATAAGAACTATTCGTAACATTCGTATACTTATTCGGATGTGGTATATCTGGACTTCCAGAAGGCTGCATGTGGTATATCTGGACTTCCAGAAGGCTTTCGACAAGGTCCCACATAAGAGATTAGTATACAAACTTAAAGCATACGGTATTAGGGGTTCAGTATTGATGTGGATAGAGAACTGGCTGGCAAACAGGAAGCAAAGAGTAGGAGTAAACGGGTCCTTTTCACAATGGCAGGCAGTAACTAGTGGGGTACCGCAGGGCTCAGTGCTGGGACCCCAGCTATTTACAATATATATTAATGATCTGGATGAGGGAATTGAAGGCAATATCTCCAAGTTTGCGGATGACACTAAGCTGGGGGGCAGTGTTCGCTGTGAGGAGGATGCTAGGAGACTGCAAGGTGACTTGGATAGGCTGGGTGAGTGGGCAAATGTTTGGCAGATGCAGTATAATGTGGATAAATGTGAGGTTATCCACTTTGGTGGCAAAAACAGGAAAGCAGACTATTATTTAAATGGTGGCCGATTAGGAAAGGGGAGATGCAGCGAGACCTGGGTGTCATGGTACACTAGTCATTGAAAGTAGGCATGCAGGTGCAGCAGGCAGTGAAAAAAGCGAATGGTATGTTAGCTTTCATAGCAAAAGGATTTGAGTACAGGATCAGGGAGGTTCTACTTCAGTTGTACAGGGTCTTGGTGAGACCACACCTGGAGTATTGCGTGCAGTTTTGGTCTCCAAATCTGAGGAAGGACATTATTGCCATAGAGGGAGTGCAGAGAAGTTCACCAGACTGATTCCTGGGATGTCAGGACTGTCTTATGAAGAAAGACTGGATAGACTCGGTTTATACTCTCTGGAATTTAGGAGATTAAGAGGGGATTTTATAGAAACTTACAAAATTCTTAAGGGGTTGGACAGGCTAGATGCAGGAAGATTGTTCCCGATGTTGGGGAAGTCCAGGACAAGGGTCACAGCTTAAGGATAAGGGGGAAATCCTTTAAGACCGAGATGAGAAAGACTTTCTTCACACAGAGAGTGGTGAGTCTCTGGAACTCTCTGCCACAGAGGGTAGTTGAGGCCAGTTCATTGGCTATATTTAAGAGTGAGTTGGATGTGGCCCTTGTGGCTAAGGGGATCAGAGGGTATGGAGAGAAGGCAGGTACGGGATACTGAGTTGGATGATCAGCCATGATCATATTGAATGGCGGTGCAGGCTCGAAGGGCTGAATGGCCTACTCCTGCACCTAATTTCTATGTTTCTATGTTTCTATGTTTATTGAAATAAGTTGGTTGTGTATTTGAAAAGTTGTTATACCGTTGTTATGATGGATTCCTTTTAATAAAAATATTATTACACAGAAATCCACATATTTAATGTTGGTATAGGAGCAATTTTTCCAGAATTTTAAGATTAGCTTTTTTCCTATTATTAATCATATAACCATATAACCATATAACAATTACAGCACGGAAACAGGCCCTCTCGGCCCTTCCAGTCCGTGCCGACCATTTGTTTTCCCCTAGTCCCATCTACCTGCACTCAGACCATACCCCTCCATTCCCTTCACGTCCATATACCTATCCACTTTACTCTTAAATGTTAAAATCGATCCTGCCTCCACCACTTCTGCTGGAAGCTGATTCCACACAGCCACCACCCTCTGAGTAAAGAAGGTCCCCCTCACGTTACCCCGAAACCTCTGTCCCTTAATTCTCATGTCATGCCCTCTTGTTTGAATCTTCCCTACCCTCAATGGGGAAAAACGTATCCACGTCAACTCTGTCTATCCCTTTCATCATTTTAAAGACCTCAATCAAGTCCCCCCTTAACCTTCTGCGCTCCAAAGAATAAAGACCTAACTTGTTCAACCTTTCTCTGTAACATAGTTGCTGGAACCCTGGCAACATTCTAGTAAATCTCCTCTGTACTCTCTCTATTTTGTTGACATCCTTCCTATAACTAGGCGACCAAAATTGTACACCATACTCCAGAATTGGTCTTACCAATGCCTTGTACAATTTTAACATTACTTCCCTACTCCTATATTCAATGCTCTGATTTATAAAGGCCAGCACACCAAAGGCTTTCTTTACCACCCTATCTACATGCGATTCCACCTTCAGGGAACTATGCACAGTTATTCCTAGATCCCTCTGTTCCACAGCATTCCTCAATTCCCCACCATTTACCATGTAGAATCAAATTGATTCTTTTGATACACATTTAATTCCGAACTACCTTATGTCATTCCAAAAATAATCCATTCTGACTTTGGTGTCATTTTTATTTTAAACAATTTTGTGAAGATTTCAAAGATTTCAATCCAAAACCTTTGAATTTTTGTACAAAAGATGAATGAGTACACTATAGTGGCTTCTTGAAACTGGCATTTATCACAAATTGGGGAAGAATTTATTTAATTTAGTTTTTGAGTAGTATAATCTGTGTAAAATTTTAAATTGTATTAAAGTGTGTCTTATGTTAATTGAGTATTTATGCACATTTAATAAGTACTCTTTCCACCTTTTATTGGAAATGTTTATGCTTAATTTGTTTTCCCACTCACCTCTGATACCTTCAGTTGTTGGTATTACTGCATTTAGTATAATATTATATATATATGAAATTAAATTTGCTGATTCCGCCTTTGTATGCATTGCTTCATCTAGTAAGTCTGATGGCATTTTGTAAAATTCTTGTGCGTTCTTTCAGATAATCACATATTTTGAAATATTTAAAATACTGATTGTTACCCAGATTGTATTTTAGTTGTAATTGTTTAAATGATAGTTGTTTTCCCGTTTCATACAAATATCCCAAAGTTTTAATTCCTGCTCTTTCCCATTGTATAAATGCTTTATCTATAATTGAGGGTTTAAACAGAGCGTTTTTAGCAATAGGAGATAGGAGAGATAAGTTTCTTAATTTTAAGCTGTATTTTATTTTTTTCCAAATTCTGATTGTACTATGTATAATTGGATTTTTGTTGTAGTTTGTATTATTCACCGTCATTGGTGAGAGAAGGATCACACCAATATTAAAAGGGGAGCAATCCACTTTCTCCATAAGGATCCACTCCTGTTGTTGAGTAGAGTTATCCAACAATTGAATCATATTTCTAATATTTACCGACCAATAATAATACATGAAATTAGGGAGTGCTAATCCCCCTACTACTTTGGGTTTATTCAGGTGTGGTCTTTGTATTCTATGGGACTTATAATCCCAAATAAAATTTGTAATATCTGAGTCCAATTTGTTTTTAAACTTATTGGAACAGGTATAGAATTTGTGGTTAAAAAAAATCATTTTAAAGGCATTTAATCTACCTATTAAGGACATCGGAAGCGGTTTCCAGTATTTAATTAAATTATGTAGTTTCTTAAGTACAGGGTTATAGTTTGCATTAAGCATGTCTTGATATCTTCTAGTGATTTCAATACCCAAGTATTTAAAATTTTCCACAGCTATTTTAAAAGGAAATTGTATGAGATGTGTAGAATCTTTCGGTTTTATTGACATGATTTCACTTTTATTCCAGTTTATTCTATAACCTGAAAATGAACCAAAATCCTCGATTAAATTTAGAATATTGGGTATAGTGATATGAGGCTTTGTGATGTACAAACGTACATCATCAGCGTACAATGATATTTTATTGTTTGAATATTTTGTATTATATCCGTGGATATTCGGAAGAGTTCTAATTCTTACCACTAGTGGTTCAATTATGAGGGCAAATAACAATGGTGATAATGAACAGCCTTGTCTATTACCCCTTGACAATTGAAATTTCGTGGATAAGATATTATTAGTTAATATTAGTAAAATAGTAAGATTAAATGAGAACTTACCAGTTTGAAGTTTGATCTTTATTTTATGAGGAGTTACGATGAGCGATTACGTGCCCTCCTCTCCCAACCCTCTTATCATAAAGATCAGCTGGTAGTTTTAGTTCTCTCCAATCTTACTATGTTCAGGTCAACTACTGTTATCTGTGATTTCACACCGCTGCTTTGAAGATTGACGCGCATGCGGGCTGGCGGTCCTCTTCACGTAATCGCTCATCGTAACACCTCATAAAATAAACATCAAACTTCAAATTGGTAAGCTCATTTAATCTTACTATTTTCACTTAAGGGAAGGAGAAGGACAAGGAAGACATTGACTTCAATGTGGAAAGTACTAATATTCATGGGCAAGTTGAGATTAAGAAGGAAGAGTTGTTGGGGATCTTGAAGAGCATTGAGGTGGATAAATCACCAGGAATTGATGACTCCAGGTAATTGAGAGAGGCATGAGTTGAGATTGAAGGGACTTCAACAAGGACCGATGTATGTTTTCCAGCCACAGCCAAGGTCCTTGGACTTGAAGAGTAGCTAATGTTGTTCTTATATTTACTTTTAGAGATCAGCATGGAAACAGGCACTTTGGCCCACTGACACCTCGCCAACCAGCTATCACCCTATACTCTAGCACTATCAAGAGGGGGCTCTGAGGGAGCGCCGTCGAGTATGGCTGCCCAGCCTGCAGCTGTTCGTCTTTTCATCCTTTTTTTATTTTTTAAGTGTGTCGACAGGTTTTCTTTTTGGAGATCTAGTCTTTTGATGTGGGGGGTGGGGGAGGGAGGGGGAAACTGTATTTCTCGGTTCCTATGAGCCTTCCTCCAAGTCGCATCTTCGCCCCTTCCTCGCGGCCTACCAGCGGAACTGGAGCAGCGTTTCCTGCCGGGACCGGCCAGAACCTCAGCTTTGGTGGCAGCGCAGCGCTGAAGCACCATATCGGAGTGGGCGATGCCTCACCCGGGTCGCCGCGTGGTAAGCTCCAGAGTGCTGAGACTGCCAACTCCACCATCACAGAGCTGTTGTTGCAGACCTTCCAGCTGTGGGTGACACTAGGTTTAAAAACAGCGGAGCCTGGGATCTTTTGCCGAGATCGCCAGTGTTCGAGTTCCGACCAGCGCGGTCTGTGGACCTCAGGAGCTGCAGTCTCTGGCAGCAAGCGGCCATTCCAGACACTCCAAGCCGCTGAAGAGTGTTTCTCTGATGCCAGAGCTCCATCATCACCCTCTCGCCGGGATGATGGAACTCCAGCGTTGGAACAGAAGAACTCTCTCAGCAGCTTAGAGTTCCGAAACAGCCGCTTCCTCCTGGATACCGCGGCTCCCGAAGTCCACAGGCAGCGCTGGGCAGAGCTCAACACTGGCGACATCGGCGAGAGATCCCAGGCTCCGTGGTGTTCAAAGCCAGTGCCAGCGCAGCTGGAAGCTCCACAGACCACAGCACCACGATGTTGGAGTCTGTAGGGTTGTGACCCGGGTAGGGCATCACCTGACTCCGCGATGGTACCTCAGTGTTGAAGCTCGAAGCTCTGGCCGGTCTCCGACAGGAAAGACCGCGCGTGATCCAAATGGTAGGCCGCGAGGATGGGGCAAAGATGCGGCTCGGCAGAAGGACGCATCCTCGTCCAAGTAGGGACTGGAAAAAACAGTTCAAGGTAGGGACAATCTACAAATTTACTGAAGCCAATTAACCTACAAACCTGTACGTCTTTGGAGTGTGGGAAGAAACCAGAGCGCCCGGGGAAAACCCACACGGTCACGGGGAGAACAGACAAACTCCGTACAGATAGCACCCGTAGTCAGGATCGAACCCGGGTCACTGGCGCTTTAAAGCAGCAGCTCTACAACTGCGCCACCATGCTATGCCTTTAAGAAGGGAAGTAGAGAAAATCCAGGGAATTATAGGTCGGCGCACTACACGTCAGTGGCAAGGAATCTATTGGAGAGGATTCTTCATGAAAGAATTTAACGCCAAATTCCGGTGGCGCTATGGAGGACTAGAAGGCATCGCCAGCCACCTCCGTGAAAAAACGAGGAAAAACCGGGGAGAAAACGGGGAGAAAACCTACCTGCTGCTGCTGCTGTTTCTGCATCTGCTGTTTCTGCCCCGGCTGCCGTGAGTGATGTTATCAGGCGCGCGACTCGTTATGTCAACACAGCGCAGCCCACCCGTGGATTAATCCAAATCCCGGTATACAAGGAAAATGGCTGAACAAGAACAAGGCCCGACTGGAGCCTCGGCCTCAGGTAGGACATTGTCCCTAGAAGATGTGTCAAAAAAATCGAAGAAAAAATCGGAAATGGAAGAACTCAACATTTTTTTTGTACAAGAAATGGCAGAATTTTACATCGGAGTCACGTGAGTGACTACGTGAATAGAAGCCCGTACAGCCGTTGGTGCGTCATGACGTCAGACGCTGGTGCAGTCGCGGTTGGAGCAGCAGCGTTCCTCCGAGCGGTAAGTTTAAAAAACGGAGGTAAGATTGTTGAAGTTTTTTACCTTAGGTCATTTCTGCGACGGTTTGAAGGAGATATGTTGCAGAAAGTAAAGAAGGTGTCGGCGAGGCGCTCCGCAGCTAGAAAGGAGAATGACCAGGAGAGTGTTGGGGAAGGAGGCCCGTCTGGTACACCTGGTCCGGTGCTGGCTACACAGCCAGTGGTTGCGGACCCACTGCCGGGGGCCAGTGCAGGGCAGGTTGCCAGTAGGGCGGAAGGCCACTAGCAAGTCTGTGAGGCCCGTAGATGAGTCGGGCCAGGAGGTTATAAAACCCTCCATTGGAGAGTCCGTTTTTGCTCACACGGCACTCCCAAGTCGAGATTTTATTACAGAGAATGCTCGACAGGGACCAGCTCCGTGAGGAGGAGTGGTTGCCCAAGCCAGGCTGATGGAGAGCTTGTGCTAGCAGCGCCTGTTTCAGGTGTGGCAGAACTATCCTGCCTGTGAGGAGGATGTTTCATCAGTTGTCAGTTTTGATGACACTGAGTCTATGCTGGGGAGAGCAATAAAGAAGTTCGGGTGGAGGTAATCCCGAATATTGCTGGGAAGTTTGCTCAGCCGCCAAGAGAGGCAGGAGAGGCGATTGATGGGGAATTGGCTGAAGCCCATTCAAGTATAAGCTCTCCACACCAGTTACAGGACTAGCTCTGGAATGAAGCAGCAAAAAATTATAAGGCTCCGATAATTAATTGTGATCTCCCGAAGGTACCGGTGGTTAATCACCAAATTTGGTCACAGATGGGCATGCCTGCTAGGCCCAGGAGATGAAAAAGTTCCAAAAAGTGCTGAAAATGTTGGCAGCAGGTATTACAGCTGTGGTGAAAGTGATTGTACCCAAGCAATGTGGTTGACGCACACCAGGATGGACTGGGATTCTTTGCTGTGCGTTTTTTGAAATCAACAACTCATCAGGAGGGCTGCTATTAGGCCAGTGCTTAATCCAAGTTTGGCAAGTTTGTGCAAACCACCCAGTGTACCTCCACACAAATTTGTTGTTTGGTGAGCGGTAACCTATGCGAAAAGTCAAAGATTGTCATGAATGATGTTACAACTATGGCCCTCATTAAGAGCCGGCTTTGGGGGGTAAGCAGGGCAAAAGGTTTTCTCCATATTGGAAAGGAACTAATGTGGAAGCTGAGGAGAAGGAACAAGCCGTTCAGGTTTCCAATTTCGGAACTGGCAGGCTGCCATCATGAAGGGGAAGGTGCCTTACTCCACAACAGAGGTCGAGGACAACGAGGTCCGCAGGAAAGAAGCAGGCAAGAAAAACATCAAAACAGACGATAAATTAATTGATGTTCCTGTTCAAAAGTGGGGGAAGGTTAAAATTGTTTCTCAAACAATGGCAGGAAGTTGACATTGATTTGTTCATACTTAGTAGTATTGAAGGGGTGAAAATTGAATTTTACTTTAAGGACAGTCTACCTAATCAACATTTTCCTAGTCGTAAACTTGTTTTTCCAGATGAAGAAAAAGTGCTTTATTCAAGCAGAGATTCAGTCGTTGCAATAAGAAAGGGGTAATTGAGCCTTCTGTCTATCAAAGTCGACAATTTTGTGTCAAATATATTTCCCAGATCTAAAAAAGACTGGGGGGTGTAGAATTTTTTGGATTTATCAAGTTTGAACAAGTTTGTTTGTTATAGGCATTTCAAATGGAAACCTTTATCACGGCCAAACATCTAGTGTCCAAAGGGTGTTATATGGCAACTATTGATTTTGAAGGATGCGTATTACTCAGTGTCTATTCATGAGGATGATAGAAGGTATTTGAAATTAATTGGATGACGCAGCTGTGGCAATTCAGGGCATTGCCGAATGGACTAACTTCAGCTCCTAGGTTTATTTACTAAATTGGTAAAACCTGTGTTAGCGTTACTTAGAGCTAAGGGGCATGTGGTAATGGCCTTACTTGGATGATATTCTGATTGTTGGAAAGACTCATGCTGAAAACTCAATTCATCAGTTTCAGTTGTTTAAAATCACTTTTGAGCAATTGGGATTTGTGATTCATCCAGATAAATCTAAATTATCACCAGTCCAAATTATTGATTATCTGGGATTTACCATTTAATTCAAATCACATGTTGGTGACTTTGCCCAGGGATAAATTGAATCAGTTAATTGAGGACTGTGTTAATCTCATTAGAGAACAAAGGCCTTCAATTAGACAAGTAGCCAGGTCTTAATTGGGAAGTTGGTGGCAGCATTTCCAGCTGTGCATGTATGGTCCTCTGCATCATCAACAATTACAACGATCAAAGGAACAGGCCACTGAGAATACAAAGGGGCCATTTTGATAGGCCTATGCAGTTGTCAGCTGGGGCGATTGCTGACATACAATGGTGGATAGCAAATGTTTCAACAAGTTTTAGGTGAAGGTTTTGGTGGAAACCACCGTCATTTATATTTACAGACTGATGTAAGTGCACTGGGTTGGGGTGCAACAGGACATGTCTTCTAGTTGTGGAGGCAGATGGAAATGTGGATGAGACATCGCTTCTTCAACTAAGAGGGGATTCATTATTTAGAGTTGTTGGGCAACCTGGTATGGGCTCAAAGCTTATTGTTCTACAAGGAGGGATCTGCATGTGCAGGTTCAGATTGACAACACCACAGCAGTGGCATATGTAAACCACATGGGTGGAGTTAAGTCACAGTCTTGTAATAGACTGGCTAACCAGATTTGGAGCTGGTGTATTGACCAAAATATCTGGCTTTCAGCACTTTATTTGCCAGGAAGGTTCAACACGGTAGCTGACACTAGATCACGTCAGTTTAATGACAACATTGAATGGATGTTAAATCAGGATGTATTTAACCAAATGATTGTTCGGTATGGATTTGCCAGATATTGGGGACTTGTTTTGCATCTCGATTAAATCATCAGTTACCTCAATATGTTTCATGGGAACCAGATCTGGGGCAGTAGCAGTGGATGCGTTTTCACTGCATTGGGGAGGAATGTTTGTGTATGTATTTCCTCCATTCTGTCTCATCAGCAGATGTTTGCAAAAGATCAAGGAAGACTCCGCTTCAGGGGTATTGGTAGTACCAGATTGGCCTACACAAGCATGGTTTCCTGTTGTATTACAAATGGCTAAGGAACCTTACATGCTTATTCCCAAGAATAAAAATCTACTGGTAAATCCAGTCACTGGGGATCAACATCCTTTACATGATCGTATTGATCTGTTAATTTGCAGATTTTAAGGAGGCCATACCTGGGGAGAGGACTGTCTCATCGGACTGTGGATTAAGTTATAGTGCGATCAATTCAGCCAGAAGTGCTCTGTCTTCTTATTTACCTATGAATGCAGAATTACATACAGTAGGGACACATCCGTTAGTTTCACGATTCATGAAGGGAGTTTTCAATTCTAATCCTCCTAAACCCAGGTATGCCGGGATTTGGAATGTGAGTGAGGTTCTTATGGTTCTTCGCCAGTGGGCTCCGGTTACAAGCCTATCTATAGCCAAATTAACTATTAAGGTGGTCATGCTTATGGCCTTGGTTTCAGCTCAACGTGCACAAACGTTGCAAAAGCTACGGCTGGATAGAATGGCATGTGTCGGCAGATACCATTATATTCTATGTCTATGATTTGCTTAAACATAATAGAAGAGGAAAGACAGGATGTAAGATTGTGTTTTCAGCATACCCACAGATGATCGCTTGTGTGTAGTCTCACATTTATCTGTTACATTGAGATTACTCAACCTCTGAGAGGAACAGAGTCTGCTTTTGTTATTAGTCACAAAAAACCACACAGTAAGGTGTCGGTGCAAACAATTTCAAGGTGGCTAAAGCAGGTCCCTGGCAAGTGCTGGAATTGATACTGATAAATTCAAATCTTATTCCACCAGGGCGGGCATCAACTTCCCCGGCAAAGGGCGATGGACGTGCCAATAGACCATATCCTCGCGGCCACAGGATGGTCCAGTGAGCTAACTTTTCAGAGGTTTTATCACAAGCCGATTTCAAGGCTCGGGATGTTTTTCTGATTCTGTTTTTTGAGTTACTGTTACACTTTCCCCTGAGTTAGAGGGGTTTGTTATGATTTGTTTGTAAATAAACTGTTATTCATTTAACAAATGTGCTAATGATGCATGATTGATTGTTAACGACTTTTGAGAGTCAATCCAGGCAGTGGTGAACGGCGGATTTCAATCTGCGGCGTGAATTCACAGTGCTTTGAAATGTTCACGTAGTCACTCACGTGACTCCGAAGTAAAATAGTAAGATTAAACGAGAACTTACCAGTTTGAAGTTTGATCTTTATTTTATGAGGAGTCGAGTTTGAGGGACTACGTGCCCTCTGCTCCCACCCTCATAGATCTCATCTGGTAGTTCTAGTTTATTATCTTACCATTGTACTTCAGTCATTGTTAGCTGTGAATTCATTCCACTGCTTTGAAGATTGACGCACCAACGGCTGTACGGGCTTCTATTCACGTAGTCCCTCAACTCGACTCCTCAAAAAATAAAGATCAAACTTCAAACTGGTAAGTTATCGTTTAATCTTACTATTAAAGAAAGAAATTAAGTTGGAATTAAAGATTGAACTGGAAAAAATGAATTTTAGGGAAGAAATGGAAAAAATCAAGATGGAGATGAAGGAGTTAAAGTCTGAAATCAATCTTTCGACAACGGAATTATCAGACAAGCTGCGAAAGGAAATTGCCGAAATAGTGATGGATCAATTTGTAAGTATAATGGAAGAGTTGAAATGAAAAAATTGAAAAATAAGGTGGAAATGGAAATGGAAACCTGTGTGGAAGAAATTAAGGAATAATCAACATCCATAAAAAACCTTGAAGAACTAGTCGAAATAAGTTCTCAGACTACGAAAACACTTGTCAAAGAAAATCAACGATTATCTGACTTACTGGGCAAAATCCATGATTAAGTGTACTGAGTTGGAAGGACGCCAGAGAAGGCAGAACCTACGGATCGTGGGTATTCGAGAAGGGAGAGAAAAGAATCACGATACCCGAGAGTTTACTGCAAACATATTACAAAAGGTTTTATCTCTGGAACAAAGCCTTTGCTAGCCCGAGCACACAGAGTAATGAGACGTTACACAAAGCAAGATGCTCCTCTAAGACAAATGATAGTAAAAGTCCAGTATGATCACGTTTTGGAGGAAATGATGAATAAAACTGTAAAAAGTAGAAATCTTACATATGAAGAAGATTCGATCAGCATTTACCGAGACTATCCAGCAGAGGTGGTCTCCAAGAAAACGAAAATGCGTTCAAAGAGACCAAAAGAATTTTGAGGGAAGTGAAGAATCTGAAGTACAGTCTGAGATACCCAGCCACACTGAGAGTCACCTACAACCAGGAAGAACATTATTTTAAAAATCCAAAGGACGCATTGAACTTTGCCCAAGGGATTAAGGAGCGAGAAGTAGACTGAATGTAATCTTCAAAGATGAACTAAACGAACAATTAAACCGTACTTTCAAGATTGGTTGAAGTTTGGAATAGAGTATGGACTTGTTTCATCTAAAGAAGATGGAGAAGGATGCGGATGGGAGACTCGAGGAGATACGGATCGAAGACTATTCCATGGATACTAATAATTAGAATACTAACAATACTAATATTAATAATTAACATATACTAACATATACAAACATATACAAACATATACAAAAATTAATACACTGGTATCATTATTAATTAAAGCTAATAATTACCAATTATTGATTAATAATTAATTATAGCTGATTAACCTAGAATTAAGTAAATAGTAAATATAAATACACAAAATATAAACTTTGACTTTATTTATCCCCCCTGGTACTTTTTATTTCTTTTTTATTTTTTTATTTTTTCTATATTTTTTTAATATATTCTTCTAATAAGCTTCTAATATAGCTTCTAATAAGTATTAAGTATATATATTAATACTCCCGGTTTAAATATTTTTTATGGAATAATAATCTTGGTGAATCATGGAGATGGATAAGTATGTAACATTGACTACGGAAGTCTTTAGATTGCTAGCCATGGTAGTATGGCTAACACTAACCACACCAATATTAGATGTAGTTTTTTCTTTCTTTGTGCACCTTACTAATCTCTTAATCTATCCCTTTTTTAATATTATTTCTTCTTATTATTATTTTACGTTTGAGTGGAATTTTAAATTAATGCAAAGGAGATATATATGTGAGAGATACTCAAGGGTCGTGAAATTCATCTATTCGAAGTTCAGGTGTAAAGTCAGGTATGTCGAAACTGAACCAGCCCCCTTCGCTCTATATACATCGCTTTAGATAAAAGATGGCAAGACTTACATACGAATATGGGGAATGGAGAGGAATGACGTTTTGTAGTTGAATGTTAAAGGTATTAACGAACCAATTAAGAGAGGCAAAGATTAGCACCAATTTAAGAGCACTTAAAAGTAGATGTGGCATTCATCCAAGAGACACATTTAAAAAAAGAGGCAGAAGCATCGATTAAAGGCTAAATGGATTGACAAAGTCTATCATTCTTCTTTCACACACAAATCTAGAGGTGTAGCAATATTAATTCGTAAACTGCATTTAAACATACTTCAACAATAACTGATAGTGACGGTAGATATATTATTATAATAGAATTATATACACAAAAAATAATTTTTGTCAATGTATATGGCCCAAATTTTGATAGCCCACTGTTTTTTAAAAACATATTTGATACCATCCCGGAATTATCACAACACAATCTAATAATTGGAGGAGATTTAAATTGTACGCTAGATCCTTATTTGGACAGATCATCAAAACAACGGAAACTTAAATCGCATTCAGTGGAGGTGACGTTAATAAATGCATATATAGATACTAGTAATATTAAAGATGTTTGGAGAATGCAAAACCCAACAGGACGAGAATACTCATTTTACTCACCTGTGCATAAAACTTATTCAAGAATAGATTATTTTTTGGTAGATTTACTTACGTATAATTCAATATATCACAATATTATAATTTCAGATCATGCATCTTTAACTTTTATGATGAAAATAACTGGTAAAACGGAAAAACAAGGACAATGGAGATTTAACCCACAAATTTTAAAAGACAAAATAACTCAAGAATACATCACAAAACAGATTAAGATTTTCTTTGAAATAAATGATAAGCCAGAAATACCTTTGTCCCTATTATGGAAAACTTTTAAAGCGTATGTTCGGGGATCCCGCTATATCTTCCTAAATTTTTTTTAAGAAAGTGGACTCTATAGTTACTAATTTTATTTGGGATTATAAGAACCATAGAATAATTAAAAAACATCTATGTAAATCAAAAATGAATGGAGGTTTTGCATTGCCTAATTTTATGTTTTATTACTGGGCAGTTAATATAAAAAATATGAATTTCTGGTTGGGAGAAGTAGATAAACAACCAAACTGGTTAAAAATGGAAAAGGAAGACTGTTCACCTTTTGAAATTAGTTCGATTTTATTTGGTAACACTAAAATACATAAGAAATTTATAGAGGAAACCCAATAACAGAAAGTGGTATACGTATTTGGAAACAATAAAAAAAAAAAACATTAAAATTACAGAGTATACCACTGGCTCTTCCAATTGTAAACAACATTACTTTTAAAGATGGATAAAGTTTTTTTTAAATGGAAGAACTATGGAATAAATAAGATGGGTGATCTCTACAGGGAAAGTTTATTTCTTTCATTTCAGGAATTACAACAACATTATGGATTACACTCAAAAGAATATTTTAGATATCTACAAATTAGAGAATATGTTAAATCAAATACACCAGATTTTAGGAATCGAAAGACAGAAATTTTAGATGAATGTCTAAATAAATATCTGAATACAGAAAAATTAATAGCATATATTTATAATATCTTACTGGAAAATGATTTTACCAAATACAGAAAAAATATAGACAAGCATGGGAAAACGAATTAGGTCAAACAATAGTATAGAAGTATGGAATGAAAGTTTACAACATATACACCATTTCTCATTAAATGCCAGACACCTCCTTGATACAATTTATAGTTTTACATAGATTAACACTTCTCAAAATCCAAATTAAACAGAATTTTCTCAAATGTTGAATCTGCTATATGTGATAAATGTCAGGGGGGGGGGGGGGGGGGGGGGGGGGGCAGTTAGAAGCTAATCTAACGCATTCATTCACAAAATGTACAAAAATGACTAATTTCTGGACAGAAATGTTTAAGATAATCTCAAATGTAATTAATGCAAATTTAATTCCAGACTCAAAATTAATTATATTAGGAATATTAGAAACAGATCAGCTACTAACAACACAACAAATAATTTTTATTGGTTATAGTTTAATAATTGGTAAAAAATTAATACTAAGATTTTGGAAAGGTCCCATATCCTCCACAATCAAAATGTGGATTACAGAAATGTCGGAGACACTTCACCTGGAAAGATTAGGACTTGTCCTAATGGACAGGTTAGATCAATTCAGAGGAATATGGTTTCCATTTATTGAATACTTAAAGGGTTAAGGTTCGAGGCCCTGACTGAAGCCTGAATGAAGGAATAGATGAAGAATTATATACAATAGACCACAAATATATCTCCAATGAAGAATATCCTGCTTAATACTCCACTCATTTTATTGATTTTTTTCTTTCTTTCTTATTTCTTTTTCTTTTTATTATTTCTCTTTACTTCCTACTGTTATAAAATAATAAAAAATATAGAAATAAGAATGACCATAAATTTTAAAAATATTAAGAATGCATGTCACGAATAATATGTTTCCTTTTTTTTCGATTTTATATTATTTCTTTTTAATATGTATTTACTTCTAATAAAAATATTTTACAATAATTTACTCCCATTTGGAAGAGAATGGGTTAACTAAGGAAAGTCGGCTTGGCTTTGTACAGGACAGAACTCAAAAAGTTAAATCAAGTTAGTTTTACTAATTTGATTGAGTATTTTGATGAGGTGACAAAGGTGATCGATGAGGGTAGGGATTTTAGGAAGGCATTTGATAAAGTTCCCCGTGATAAACTGATCCAGAAGATTAAGATGTATGGGATTAACAGTGATTTGGTCGTATGAATTCAGAATTTGTCTTCTGATAGAAGAGTTGTGGTGGAAGGACAATATTCAGGCTGGAGGTCTGTGACTACTGGATTGCCGCAGGGATCTGTGCTGGGCCTCTTGCTGTATGTAATATATATGAATTAATTGGACATAAGCTTAGATGAATTGGTTATTTTATTTAGAATTCACGTGAGTAACTACGTGAAGAGCCCGCCAGCCCGCATGCGCATCCATACATCGACACATGATGCGAGAATCAGAGTTCGAAACTGCTCTGACAGGTAGGAGAAAAATTTATTTCAGGAACGGCCGCTGCTCCAAAAATAGGGGCAGCGGGCCCGGAGAATCTGGCACAGCTTATGCAGCTGCTGCCGTGCAGGCTCCGTAAGGAGCTGGCGGAATAAAGGCCAGGTCAGTGACCACAGCGGAGGCGTTGTAAGGAGCTGACGGCTATAAATAGCGGCTGCCGTGAAGGCTCAGTAAGAGCTGGCTGTTTGATAATACCAGCTGCCGGCCAGGCCAGGACAGCGGCTGCCGTGGCAGAACGGGGCTCCACTAGAGCAGGCGGCTGTTCGGAGCATCTGATGGGCATTGCCTGTACAGATTGGAGCTCCGAAAGAGAGTCAGCCAGAGGCCTGAAGCAACACCTCATTCAGGGTTGCGTTCTATTTCCTCCCCTATGAAACTCCGTTAAGGCTCCAGAAGGGAGCAAGGACTCGGAGTCACTAGCAGTAGCTGGTCTAGTGAGTAAAATAATAAACAAACAAATTAATAAATAAAAATAAATGGATGAATAAATAAATAAAATGGAAAAAAGGAATGTGCTCCTAGCTCAGGAGATATTTACAGGCTGTGTCAGTCAGATGAATGTGGGAGCAACACCTGGTTCAGGGTTGCTTTATAATATATCTCGCTCAGAAGAAGGGAAGCAATACCTGGCTCAGGGTTGCATTATACTATTTCATAGAAACATAGAAAACATAGAAAATAGGTGCAGGAGTAGGCCATTCGGCCCTTCGAGCCTGCACTGCCATTCAATATGATCATGGCTGATCATCCAACTCAGTATCCTGTACCTGCCTTCTCTCCATACCCCCTGATCCCTTTAGCCACAAGGGCCGCATCTGGAGGGCACGTAATCACCAACGTAACTCCTCATAAAATAAAGATCAAACTTCAAAGTGGTAAGTCCTCCTTTAATCTTACTATTTTACTTCGGAGTCACGTGAGTGATTCCATGAAAAGTTCAAAGCTCTGTGACTCAAATTCAAATCCCGGCGTCTCACTGCATCGATTGACTCAGGATGAGTGAATAATCAACAATGTATTAACCAGGACATTGATTCAAATGTATTAATGGCTTACGTTAATGAAGAAAATTAATAGTAACCCCTCTATCTCAGGGGCGGCTAAAGTGGGTGCAAAACAGAATGGGCAAATAACCCGGGTCAGCAATCGGTAAAACATTTTTGAAAATCAATTCAGTTGACCATCCTGCGGTCACGAAGATATGGTCAAGGGGAACGTCGATTGCCCTAGCCGCTGACGTTGATGCCGCCCTGGTGGAATGAGATCTAAAATAGTCAGTGTTAATACCTGCATAAACCAGAACCTGCTTCAGCCACCTTGAAAGATTCACAACTGACCTTTTCTTGTGTGGCTGTTTGTCGTTAATAAACAATGCTGATTCCACAACTCTTAGGATTCTGGTGGCCTTGATATAATATCACAAGCCTGCCTCACACATAGATGTGAATCCGTGGGGTATGCCGAAATATGATCTTGAATCCTGCCACCCCAGGTCTGCTCTGCTTGTGTAGATCAGAAATTAAAAGGTAATGGCATCTGCAGTCATTTCCATCCTATCTAGCCGCAGCTTTTGCAATGTCTGCCCTCGTTGTGCTGATACTAGTGTCATGACTAAGGATGTAGCTGGAGCCCCCTGGTAAAGTACTGTTAACATATTGTCAATATCCAATACTGCATATACTTGTAGTGGGAGAACTTGTTTTAAAGATATCTTTTACAAATTCGATATCCGGGGTTGAAACCCGACAGAGTGGGTCCCGTTTGCTGCAGCTAATATGATGGGAAGGCACGTTGGGCACAGTTATTGGCCCTATAACTGAATTATTGTCAAAGACCATTTAAGAATGAACTGGAAGACGTCAGTAATCTGTACTGTATTAAATGTAACATTAACATTAAACAAACTGCTTCCGATCTCCTCAATAGGAAATGTACTGCTTTTTAGGTGCTTTCCCTGCACTCTGCAGTGAGCACATCCATGGATTGATGTGACAACCTGAGCCGTAAGGCAGTCCATTCAGAATGCGTTAGTCAATAATTGTTTTATTATGCAGAGGCTGGTTTCCTGAACCACAGTGTAAACCAGCAAACTTTTTGTTTTTTAGAATAACCATGTACGGTTGCATTATTATGCCTGACGGAAGCAGGAAGCATGGCTGCATAGCCAGTCAGACAGTACAAAAACTAAAGCAAGATCTTGCTGACTTTATTTCAAGACCTGACTGATGAGGCAAAATGGAGGAAGACTTAAAAGAACATTCCTCCTTCTGTAGCGAGAATGTATCTTTCCCCACTGTTATGCCACATATTTTTGCAATCAGTGAAAAAGCATGAAACCAACATGTCGATATTCGGTGTTGCATTGAACCATACTTTCATAATACTTTGTGATCTACAATAATATTCTGTGTTGTCATCAATCTGAACTTGATGATACTCACAGTGGCACAGGGAGATTAGGTTAAATTATTACAGGATACTTTTATTTGATTGCCATGTGACTAACATATGCCACCACCGTAGTGTATCAACTTGAAGTTAAGCATGTAGATTATGTAATTCGCTTAATAGCCCTTTACCCATGGGGTGCATTTAGTGTGTATATAGTTAGTTGATACCAACAACTGAAGAATTGGCAACTCATGCAAATCTACTCCATCTTCAAACTAGAGATGATATTCGCAATTTCCCACCTTAGAGCACTTAGCATCAGTTTGCAAATAACTGAAATTCGACTGACCATACTGGAGCAATGACGAATACTGTTTGTTCATCATTGTGACTTAGGTAACTTCAGCTGTCAATAGCATAAGCTTGTTAACAATGATCTACATGTCATTTGAGAGGTTGCTACTTTGCACGATGTCAGTTCCCCGACTTGCACAGCTGAAAAACAGCTAATATATTGCCAATTACTCTTGATGAATAGAAGTCAGCTTTGTAACATGTTTCTATTAACTCCAATCTCTTGCCACAGGTCGGGAGTCATAGGCTAATTAATAGTTAAAGGTTAATCCCATATGACCAAACATGTCTATTTGGTAATACAACTTAAAGTTACTGGATGGGATGAGTCCTCAATTTCTCAAATATAGTTTGAGGCTGTGAATGAAACAGATGATTTTAACATACAACAGCATTAGTAATATCATCCAGACAAGACATAACAAGTGTTTTTGAATTCTTTAGAGTCCAAACAACGATTTTATTAATTAAATTAAATACTGTGTTTTTTTAAATAGTTTATCCCATTTAGCGCAATGTTTTACTGTTTATTATGTTGATTAATTTGCTAATAATCTCTGTAATGGGAACTGCATAGAGAGATGGATCTTTGAGACCTTATTGAATCTATTGTTAGTCAGTAAAGAAGTTTCCTATTTGGAAAGTTCATATGCGAGTTAACCGACATTCTCCATTTTTCATAATGAACAGGCCACCTGCCATCATTCAATGGGTGCTTCGCACGAGAACACTGACTCGATTTCCGAGCCTGTCTTAAAAGACAATCCTGGCCATAGTCCCAAACTTGCTTGGAATGCTAGTATTGTGCATTTTTACATGGTTAAATGCCTCTAAGCATATGCTTTTATCATTTGTGTTGTAGAAACAAATGTAAATATTACCAACTAGTGAGTGGTCCACTTACCCATTTCAGAAGTGCCAGACTCACCTTGTTGAGTAGGATTGTTGGGTAGGGGTGCCGTGGAATGTCTGCCCAGCTGTCAAGTGCTTTCCACCAGCTTCAGTGAACCGCTTACTGCCGATGAGCGCCTGGGGTGCATTCTGAAACAATGAACCTTTGCCCGCCATTGGCCTTGATTGATTGATCCGTCAGCCAGGTTTTTCCTGTTCAATAGGCCTTACCTGAATAGAAGATTCGGTGGGTGGCTTCATATCCCCCATGTTAGCGCTGTTCACACGCCCGCAGACGCATGTGCTCCAGTATGTTCCACTACATCTTTAGAATCTAGAGTCGTTACATCTGACCTTTCGCACTCCCCTCCTCAGAGAGGCGATTATAGGCAGCCCTAAACAGGTGCTGCCGCAGGTCCCTGAGGATACTGCGCCGATACGGCCCCCAATGGACCTATACCAGGATGGAACATTGTGTTGGGATGCCAACTCTGTTGTCAGGAATGGTACCTCTGGACACATGCCCTTCTTCCCTTGGGGTATGCTCCACAGCTAACACCCTCAGCCTCGGTTTGTCAGAATGACACTGACTGCCTTGCTCTCCTCCTCTCCAACAGGGAGACATTAAGCAACCCTGTCCCAGGCGCTGCAGGTGCAGGCTCTCCTAAAGCGGCGCTGTCACACTTAAGCAGCCCTGTCAACAGGTGCTGTCTGATGCGCTGGCTCTTTACCGTAGGCCGGCGCACTGTGACAGATTCGGTACCCGCAGTACACACTGACCGTCATGGTCTCCTCCTCCAACAGTTGGAGGACTTAAGCAGCCCTGTCCCAGGTGCTGCTGGCACGTGCCTTTTCCTACAGGCGTCGCTGTCACACCTCATTAAGCAGCCCCCATGTCAACAGGTGCTGCTGGCGCGGACTCTCCCCGTAGGCGGCGCGTTTTGTGACAGATTCGGTATCATCTTGTTCTCCTTGTAATTCTCCAATCCTGCGAATATCATTTGCCCAAAATTATGTACTTCCGCATCACACACGTAGAGTCCCACTGCGTACAAACATCTGTGGCAAATTCTTTCAGTTTATATCCTACCATTTAACCCGTAATTTGGCATCAGGTTTGGCACACGCATTCTGGGCTTAAAGGCGGGTTTCTGTGCTGAGTTCAAGACATTAATTTTGGAGTGTGGAGCTTCGCCTGTGAAGGGTTAAAATTATAACAGCATCCCTGCAAATACACAGTTATTACCAGAGGGGAACCCTTGCAGCCTGAGTCCAATAAGGCAGATCGATTTATTGGTCATTTCAACCCATGCCTGGGGACCACCATGTCTGTGAGCCGCTGACCGCACTATCAGCGACTCTGGCGGTGATACCGCGTTCCTGCTTGATTTGCCCCTCCACGGGCATCACAGCCGGCTGGAAGCCACTGACTGCCTTGTCAGTGGCTGGATTCACGATCCCGACATCTACCGACTATCCGCTTCCGCAGTCGGAACCGGGGTCTCCCCACAGCCCATAGCCGGTTCACTCACCGGCCTTCACCATAAATCTAGCAGGAAAACCTCTGTGAAGAACAGGTCCTTGCTCGAAAACGCAAAACCGTGGGTAAGTAATACAAAACACTTACCTTCAGGGTTTAAACTTACCGCCGGCAGGAGTGATGCCCTGCCAGTCCGTTGCTTTGCCATACGAACGACGATATGACGCACATGCGGACTGGCGGGGCTTCTTTACGGAATCACTCACGTGACTCCGAAGTAAAAGAAGGAATTATAGACCAGTTAGCCTGACATCAGTGGTGGGGAAGATGCTGGAGTCAATCATAAAATATGAAATAGCGGCACATTTGGATAGCAGCAACAGAGTCGGTCCGTCAGCATGGAATTATGAAGGGGAAATCATGCTTGACTAATCTTCTGGAATTTTTTGGGGATGTAACTAGGAACATGGACAAGGGAAATCCAGTGGATGTAGTGTACCTGGACTTTCATAAGATCCCAGGTAGCAGATTAGTGGGCACAAAAGGGCACATGGTTATTAGGGGGGTTTAGGAGTGCTGACATTGAAGAAAATTGGTTGGGTAGACAGGAAACAACGGGAGCAGGGATTAACAGGTCCCTTTCAGAATGGCAGGCAGTGACTAGTGGGGTATCGCAAGGCTCAGTGCTGGAACCACAGCTATTTGCAATATACACAATGATATTAGATGAAAGGATTCAATGAGTAACATTTAGCAACTTTGCAGATGACGACAAAGCTGGGTGGCAGTGAGGACTGTGAGGGGGATGCTATATTAGAATGCAGGGTGGGGTGACTGTGGACAGATTGGGTGAGTGGGCAGATGCATGGCAGATTAAGTTTAATGTGGATAAATGTGAGGTTATCCACTTTGGTAGCAAAAACAGGAAGGCAGATTATTATCTAAATGATATCAAGTTGGGAAAAAGGGAAGTACAACGGGATCTGGGGGTCCTTGTTCATCAGTCAATGGAAGTAAGCATGTAGGTATAGCAGGCAGTAAAGAAAGCGAATGGCATGTTGTCCTTCATAACAAGATCGTTCAGTATAGGAGCAATGAGGTCCTTCTGCAGTTGTACAGGGCCCTAGTGAGACCACAGCTGGAGTATTGTGTGAAGTCTGGTCCCTAATTTGAGGAGAAGGACTTTCTTGCTATTGAGGGAGTGCAACGTAAGTTTACAAGGTTAATTCCTGGGATGGCGGGACTGTCATATGCTGAGAGAATTAAGCGGCTGGGCTTGTATACTAGAATTTAGAATGATGAGAGGCCTCTGAGCCAGCATCTTATTGAAACATATAAGATTATAAAGGGTTTGGACCCGCTAGAGGCAGGAAACTTGTTCCCGATGTTGGGGGAGTCCAGAACCAGGGGCCACAGTTTAAGAAGAAGGGGTAAGCCATTTAGAACAGAGATGAGGAAACACTTTTTCACACAAACAGTTGTGAGTCTGTGGAATTCTCTGCCTAAGAGGGCGGTGGAGGCCGGTATACTGGATACTTTCAAGAGAGAGCTAGATAGTGCTCTTAAAGATAGCGGAGTCAGGGGATATGGGGAGAAGGCAGGAACGGGGTACTGATTTGGGATGATCAGCCATGATCACATTGAATGGCAGTGCTGGCTCGAAGGGCCAAATGGCCTACTCCTGCACCTATTGTCTATTGTCTATTGTCTAATGCAGACAGTCAGAATCTTTTCCCAGGATGGAATAACCAAGTATGAGAGAACAGAGCTTTAAGGTGAGTGCGGCAAAGTTTAAAGGAGACTAGACCAAATGCAGACCCGTTGCGTCTGTTCCCCCAACGTGTGGTTGGGGGGGGGGGGGGGGGGGGGAGGGTGGCATGCAGCATCACACACATTAACCGCCCCCACAACACTAAAACTACCCCTTGCCACAAGCGAACTGCCCCCTTGTTAATATATTAATATAATTAATTTGCTCCTTTTACCCCATAATCGGCCTATCTACTGACCCATAGCCCCCAACTCGCAGGCGCGTCTAGAGAGGGAGGGGGGGGGGGTGGAGAGTGAGGGCAGAAGGAGAAGGGGAGGGGGGTGAGAGGGAGGGAGGGGGAGAGGGAGGGGGAGGGTGGCAGAGAGAGGGGGGAACCCATGGAGGGGAGGAAAGGGGGGGAACAGGGGAGGGGGGGGAAACTGGGCGGGGGGGACAGGGAAGGGGGACAGGAAGGGGGGCATGTGTGAGGGGGGAGGGGAGGGGGAGAGGGGAGGAGAAGGGGAGGGGTGTGGGGGGTGGGAGGGGGGGAAGGGGGGAGGAGGGGAAGAGGAGCGAGGGGAGGAAGAGGGGGATAGAGAGAGGGGGGGAGAGAGGGGGGTGAGAGGGGGTGGAATAGGGGGGGCAGGGGGGGCCGGGGGGGCAGGGAGGAGGAGAACAGGGGGGCTGGGTGGTGGGGGACAGGAAGGGGCATTGTTGATGGGGAGGGAATGGGGAGTGGGATGGGGAGGGGGGGGGGAGGAGAGGGGGAGAGGGGTGAGGGGGTGAGGGGGGGAGGGAGGGGGGGAGGGGGGGAGTGAGGGTAGAGGAGGGAGGGGGGCAGGAGGGTCAGGGAGGAGGGAGGGGGCGGAGGGGGAGGGGGGGTGGTTCTTGGGTTTTGTTGCGACTGAACTCACTGTGGAATTAATCCTTAACACTGAGCAACTGCTGGTGGATTGGAAGTTGTCACCTGCCTTCCCTCTGGCTCAAGACAAAGATCATTGGTCCCGAAGGTGCTTCAGACCCCGAAGTACGGGGGAAGGGAGGGGGAGAGGGGGGGGCAGGGGGAAGGGGGGAGGGGAGTGGGGGGGGGAGGGCAGGGGGGGGGGGGGGGAGGGGGGAGGGGGTATGGATATGGATAGGCATATGGATATGCAGGTAATGGAGAGATATGGATTATATGGATACAGATAGGAATTTGGTCTTAACATCATGTTCAGCCCAGACTTCATAGGCCTAAGGGACTGTTCACAGTAAATCAAGAAAAAATACTTTGCTGATTAAAAAATTGTGCAATCTTAGGGGAGAAATCTTGCTGCAGCTGAATTTGACAGTTGTAATATTACTAAACCCATTTACTCAGAACTGACATTTATCTGTTGTCATAATGTATTGCACTCATTACAGACTATGTATTAATTGCATTAAGACTTTCACATTTCTTGGCTCATTAAGAATATTCAATCAAATTCAACGCAGTTATCCTATCCATATTTGAAATGTTTTCCAAGTAATGTTGTGATAGTATGTGAGTTTATATATTTCTCAGGGTTATTTGCACTTGGTTCTCTTGAATTTGTTATGCTCCTATTTGTATATTAAAATGTCATATAGTTGGATTTATAATATAACATAAAGTATATCAATGTCAACGAGACAGGATCTGAAACACCAACCGTCCCTTTGCCTCCACAGATGCTGCTTGACATGTTTGAGTTTCTCCAGTAGTTTGTTTTTTGGTTCAGATTCCAGCATCTTCCATTTCTTGACTCCCTATGTTGTTGGGAATTTGGAAATTATAAGTAGGTTATAGTCTATTTCACCCTGGAGCTCACATACTGGGATGGGAAAATTCGCCAACATAGGATGTTAGGAAGGTAATAAATAGATGTGTTTACTTTTCACAACACAACTTTATTAAAATAGCTAAAACTAATACACTCTGCTAAAAAGTATGTTTTCTTATCTATTGAGGGGGGATAGATGTTCGCAGTTCTGTCTAGGTGCTTATCTGTTGCAACCTGGAGATTACAGCTGCTCTTTGTAACTGTTCCAGTCTTCCAGTTAACGAATGGGCTTTTTTAAAATAATTAGACCCCATCAATTCTCCCTACTCAGATATTGACATCTATGGTATCTATTTGTTAGATATATGGGAGAGAAATGTTCAAAATAACGTAAGATTAAATGAGAACTTACCAGTTTGAAGTTTGATCTTTATTTTATGAGGAGTAACGATGAGGGATTACGTGAAGAACCCCGCCCCCCCCGGGCCCCCCCCCTTTGGCGCTGGAAACGGCAACCCATACTTCAAAGCAGCGGCATGAAAAACACAGAACATAATAGCCGGAGTAAGATAGTAAGGCTTCTATAGATTTAGAACTACCAGATGATCATTTTTTTATGAGGGTGGGGAGTGGAGGCACGTAATCCCTCATCGTTACTCCTCATAAAATAAAGATCAAACTTCAAACTGGTAAAGTTTCTCGTTTAATCTTACTATTTTACTTCGGAGTCACGTGAGTGACTACGTGAAGATTTTGAAGCTTTCTGTGTTTTTCATGTCGTAGAATTTATTCCATACGACAGTCCGGCTCATTCAACACAGTGACGAGCGAATAACACATTTTTTTCCCCAAAACATTGCCTCAAGTTATGTGATAAATTATTTCACATTATAAAGAATAAAAGTAATGCCCTTTCCATTGAAAGGCAAGTTTATCACAAAATATCAATTGATATATATATTTTGATGGCTATGACAAAAGCAAAATTATAGAGAACCCAACACTCCGTGTCCAAACCTGACACCATTGACTGGTTCCTTTTTACTTTAACATTAATTTACACCCTCGACTGCGGCCTTGCATCTTTGCTCGAGCGGCTCATCCCGTGCCATTCCTGTGAATGTATCTATCTCATTAACAGACTGATTTTCCACCTTTCAGTGTCTAGTTCCACTGAGTGTATCCAATTTCTAACCCATCTAGCAATAATTCCTCTAGAACCATCAGTTTTTACTGAACCTAATGTGGTTTTTGTGTGTAATAAGTAAGTGCTGTCTCATTACCACAGAGACCTCTTACCTACTTCAACATATTTCCATCAATGTTCACACACACACACACAGCACACACACACACACACACACACACAATTAAGGCCGACAGGATATGCTTATAGGTTTACCTTGGTTTCAGCTCCTCTTGGTGTGCTTTGTTTAGTAAATTCATAAACATATATGATAATGCAATCTGTATCCACATGCAATTATAACGTAACATTTGCATGTTTGCACCCTTATATTGATACTAAAGTCATTAGCATTATTATTTTCAATGTTAAATACTCTTTTTTTTTTTTTTTAAATTTTAAATCATTGATAGAGTTAGAGTCCATTGCCTAAGGCAATTCAGGATTATTTATCTCCGATTTATAAATTACAATTTTGGACAGATTATATATATAAAAAATATATATATATATAATATATATATATAGTTTTTATATATATATATATTATATATATATATATATATATATGTATATATATATATATATATTTATATTAATATCACATATTTTCTTGGTTAGTATATTGTCCGTTAATAGGACGGTAACACTCTGAGCCTATTATTGGTTCTATCAATTAGATACTCAGAAAAAGTGCAATCACAAGGACTCACATATATCTAATATGATAAAATACTTTACTGTATTCACAGACTTCCAATTTCTGATAATCAAAATATTGTTTTTTAGACATTTCTGCAAATTGCAGGTATAACACTTCTTTTATACATAATTTTTTTATTGTTATGTTGTTATATTAGTTAAACATTCATAGACTTCTTTGACCATCAGCTGTTGTAATGGTCTGGTCAACCTGCAGATAGTCAAATTCATATTTTCATGTCATGGATGCCTTTGTACAACAATAAATTACTGCAGGGTTACACAAAAACTGGAGACCCAGCGGGTGCAGCAGCATCCAAAGATGTGAAAGGAGACAGGCAAAAAACGCCTCGGGTCGGACCCTTCCTTAGACTTCAATAAATCACTGCAACTATGAATCATCACAAGTGGTTCAACATCACTCAATATTTATGAAACCATGAAGGATCCGTATTATCGGCCACCAAAATGCCTCTGGCAGTGTCCTGCAGCATTTTCATCAGAACACTGCCCTATCAAACAAAATGAGGAACACAAAAAGAACATCTTTTCTCATGTAATTGAGAGAAAAGCATCCACCTTTCCTTTTCTTGGTTGTACCCACAAGAAACATTCGAAAGATCGGTGATTTAATCTTGTATGCAACCAGATTAATCGTAAGTAATCCATATTAATGACAATATGTTTTCCTCCCAAATTTGTTGTCTCCGATACCATTGTCTCTTCCTTAGAGATAAACAGCTGGACTAAACTTTTAGAATATGCCTCACATCTGTTTACTCAGATAATCCCATGATTGTTATTTGACTTATCTTGTGTGTTTTAACATATGCCACAGCGTGGTATTGTTCACTTTGATACGACATGGACACTTCCATAATAAAACAATCGATATTTAATCATAACTCCTTATACTTCAATAATTAATACAAATGTTTGGAACATTTCTTAGGACAATCCCATTAATGCTCACCTGTATTATTGTCCGCAGTCCAACAAGATTAATTATCAACGTATCAATTATTCTTATAAGAATAGATAATATTCTTATCTTTACCCAAACATTCACAGAAGCTGTACATCATCTGTAACACTTGCTTCAGTTTGCAACAGCTGTTAATCTTATAGTTGAAGCAGCTTGTGAACCTTTTTTTACATTTACTTTAATAATGATAACGTATCATTTGATATTTGCATAAGTCTCTCACAAAGGCATACATATTCTTATAAGCTTCTGTATTCCTTCTTTTGGAACTTTTTTACTCTTTACCTACCATAAATGGAGGGACAAAGTATGTCAACAACAATGAGACATATTTGTATCATGGAACAATTTTATTCCCCTCTTATGGTGCTGAATTACTTCTAACTTCAGAATAAGTAATTTATGAATATTTTATTATGCCTAAAGGCATACGCTTTATGTAATGGGTCAGGTCCTTGCCTGCCAACCAGGTTTGTAATTGCAGCATAATTTGCATCCGGTCCCGACTCTTATAACCTTCCAATTTAAATGTAATCAAGATAACCCATGAGCATGACCTCATTAGTGCAAGTGCTGATCTTTTATCAGCATAATTGTTCCTCCAGTATTCTGTTTAACAGCCTTGAACTGGTTTAATCCTTTAGACAATGTTTTAAACTTGCACAGCTTGACCCATTTTAATTAATTTCAAGCAACCTGTAACATTGGATTACCAATTTGTTAATAGCAACTGTATTTCCCATGTTCTAGATGTTTCCCCATTTTAATAAATGTTTTACACTGTGAAAGTGTATATAAAATGATGTTTTGTATGGTTTATACCATCAAATCTTTATACTGAGGTAATTTAAATAATATATATGTACGTACCCTTCTTTATTGGAGTTACTTTTGAGTGCAAACCTAAAATCAATTTTTAAGGTTTTCTTATACAGGGAACCAATCCTTCCTTAGTTATATTAAATTAATGATCATAATACACCTGTAATCCCCACAATTGGAGATTTCATGAACTTATTTTGTAACAAGATGTTTGCACCTCTTCAAACGTACTTCAAGCCTTCTTTTCCCAATTATATGGGTTTGGATAAAGGCTATGTTGGATTATACCACTTCTGCCTTTGTTTTGATCCATTATCAAATCTTTCATTGGAATCATAGTTTCCCCCCCCCAAGTTTAAAGATCTTTGCCTTTGTTTTGATCCATTATCAAATCTTTCATTGGATCATAGTTTTTCCCCCAAAGTTTAAAGATCAGTAGTTGTCTGTTCTTTTGTAATCAATATCTTTGATTTATCATAAGGCAGGTTTATTCCATAATAATCAGGAGTTTAACATAACCTGATTTTGTATTGATCTAGAATCTAGAGTGCAGATTTGGTAAATTTATATATATTTCTTCCCATTGAGCTCCACAAACTGATGGCAAATTTATTTTATTTTAAAAGTATTAGTTATTTGCACAACGTTTTATTTTATTTTATTTTTCTTTTTGAATAGTAATGCCATGCAACAGTTTGAAATACTTTGAAATTGTATTTCTTTATATCTCATATAATTTGAGACATGGATATCATAAACGGGATTCACCGTTGATATCTTTATAAAACATAAAAAGTTTTATCATATTCTGCTGTTACAATCATTACAGCTTTGGTGAGGTTTTAGTTTCCATGTTTACTTTTCATGGCCTCACTCATCATTAGTTCTGCTGTTTTACCATAACAGCTTTTAGTGAGAGACCAACTAATTTTGGTTTCCATGGTAATTTTCCATGGGTTCATACTTCTTATTCAGGTGTTGTGCATACACCTGTGTAGTGCATATATATATATATATGTATATATTTTTTTGGTGCTGTGGTGGGTACTTCATGACCAGCCACCACTATCAGTGCATTTTTAGGGTCAGTTTTTCTCATTTTATTTTTCACTGCCCTTGTTTCGCATGAGATTTTTCCCTCAAGGAGACTACCTTCAGAAATATCTGAGGTAGATATTCCCACCATATTTCATCATATTTTTTCCTTTTTATATGTGTGAAAAACCCCTTGGGTAGGTTTAGGGAATATTTCCATTATTTTCAGTCTGAAGGCCTTTATTAACTTTTTAAAATTATGGCCTTTCTGACTTATTTAAATTTACCCCCCCTGCCAAAAGTTTGTGGAGCATCTTAAAACTCCCCTAACGTATTTTTAACGGTCACCAGTATCGGAACCGGCTCCGTAATTAATCTCCCGTCCCCGATCGCTGGGTATTCCCCCGGGACGTTCTTTTTTAAAACTCTGTTGTATATATACAGAGTATTTTTGTTCTATTTTACTCTTTTATGTTTATTTTTTGTTTTTAAATTTGTTTCAAATCCCTGGTTCAATACACCAGACCCTAAAGTTTTTTTTTTCAACTGCACTTGCCTGCCGGTTCCCGTACCTACGCTGTCGACGAGCTAGCCTCTGCAGCTCTTCCTTCTGCCGTCAGCGTCGACATAATGCCGTTCCAGCGCCAGGCGGGGTTCTTCACGTAGTCACTCACGTTCGACTCCGAAGTTCAAAATAACGTAAGGTTAAGGTTAAAGATATCCTTGGGGAAAGACCAGGATGAAAGGTTACAATGAAATGAGACATTGATCAATGATGCTTTATTTCAAATTCATAAGTAACCATTGTATCATGTGAATATAAAAATGCTGTAGGAACTGTGAAACTTGAAAACACTTTGGGTTAAGGCCTTCAATAAACCGACTTGTTCGATATACTCACCACTAATTTACGAGCTGATTTATTCTGTGTTTTACTTCGGAGTCACGTGAGTGATTTCGTGAAGAAGGCCTGCCAGTGCGCATGCGCGTCATTTACGTCAGATGCATGGCGCAGCGACAGGCTGGAGAGCGCAGCTCCACCAGCGGTAAGTTAAAAACTCGCAGGTAAGTTTTTAAAACTATGCTGTGAATGTCCCTAAGTTCCATAAGACTGGTTTCAGGAGCCAGCAGGAACATGGAGGCAAATCAATGAAAGGTAGGGCGGTAGGTGTGCGCCGACAAAGTCAGAGAAGCTGATCGCCGGTTTTCCAGAACTGCAGGAACTGTACAGACAAGCAGCGCAGCGAACCCGGTGCCTCAGAGTACCATTCGCCATTCCAGTCGGGAGGAAGGCCAAAAGAAAGTCAGTAAGGCCTGTCGACTCTGATGAGTCAGGCCAAGAGGACTCCCCTCCCACCAGCAAAAAAGTTTGGGGATGTCTAATAAAATGGAGCACCTCTTAGAACGAATACTCCATCATGAGGTGTTCCAACCAGGGTTCTATACCCCCGGGTTTCCCCAGCAGCCCTCAGCAGCAACGTCCAGTAGGGATCCATATATGGAAGACCTGTACCATCAGGAGGAACCATATGTCCACGGGTCTGCATGGGAGCCCATACCGAGCAGCACCAGGTCAGGGGCTGCCTGATACCTCCCTTATGCATGAGCAGGGAGAGCCAGGGCAGTATGACATTGACCCTGAAGTTGGTGGTATAACAGAGGAGCATACCCCAAAGCACACGAGCTTAGCTCCAGGTGTGCCGAATGTGGCATGTAAATTCGCCATACCGGCAGGAACTGGTGAGGAAATGGAGGAAAATCTGGCCAGGAACATCAATTATATGGCTTCTCACCAAGTCAATTATGGATGAAACATCTAAGAGGTACGAAACGCCTGTAAATTGTGCATTGTTCAGAGTGCCCACAGTGAACTAGGCCATCTGGGAGCAAATGGGCGCAACCATGCGATCACATGAGTTAAAGCTGCAAAAAGTCTTAAAATTAATCGGAGCAGGAATAACGGCATTTGGGTGGACAGTCGAAGGGACACCACTATCGGACAAACAGCTGGATATGTTCGCCCTGCCGTGTAATGCCCACTTTGAAATTAACTGCCTAAGAAAAACCGCCATCAAGCCGATGCTCGATCCAAAATTCGCATCCTTATGCAGATCCTCCAACATTCAGCCACCAAACCTGTTGTTTGGTGAAGATCTAACAAAACAAGTCAAGGACTTGGATGACGAGGCAAAGACGATCGGCCTCATTAAAACACATTCCTCAGGCAGGATGCCGCCTCGTCGACCATACCCCTTCAGACGGGTCACAAACGCTGGTGCAGGGCAAGGACCAAGCCAGGCTCTTCCATCTCTATGCCATTGGCATGCACTAGTGCACACCCCCAACAGAACTAGGAAACAAAGGAATCCAGCAACCAAGGAGGTACGAGCAACTGGTCTTGTCCAGGACATACCCTCTTAGAGACCAGGAACCAGTAGGGGGTAGATTGCAATTGTTCTACGATGAATGGTGCTGCTGCAGAAACATCAGATTCATTTATACTGGACAGTATCCGGGGGTCTCGAATTGAGTTTATTTCTGAATTACATCCACCCATACAACATGCACCAAGTCGGGTATTGGTGTTTTCAAAACCAGAAACTCTACAGGTAAATGATGAAATTGAAACATTATTCAAAAACGGGGCAATTGAAAGGACGGCTCATCAGCCTCAGCAATTTGTTTCTAATATATTCCCCAGGCAAAAGAAGGATGGTGGGTGTTGAGTCATTAGAACCTACCTGACTGAACTCCTAATGTCTGTATAAACATTTTAAAATGGAAAACTTTCAGTACTGCTTAAGCAACTGGTTTCCAAAGGATGTTATATGGCAAGTATAGATCTGAAAGATGCATATTATTCAGTACCAATTCATTACAAATACTGTTAGATACTTGGTAAATTTAGGTTGGATGAGACAGCTGTGGCAATATAAAACTTTGCCCAATGTGTTAACCTCAGCCCCTAGGTTATTTACAAAATTGTTGAAACCAGTATTAGGACTACTCCGGGCTCAGAATCACATTGTGATGGCATACTTGGATGATGTTCTGATCATAGGCAACACTCAGGAGGCAGCTGAATTTTCGGTTTCAGTTACCAAACATATGTTTGAGAGGTTAGGTCCCCTCATCCATCCAACTAAATCCAAATTGATGCCATCTAGAATCATTGACTATTTGGGGTTCACCATTGATTCAACTAACATGTCAGTGACTCTGCCTACAGCCAAAACTTTAGAAAATTTGGAGGCCTGCAGCAATCTGGTAGATGAACAGCAACCCTCCATCCGACGAGTGGCCAGTGTTATTGGCAAATTAGTGGTGGCTTTCCCTGGAGTGCAATTTGGGCTACACTATCAGAATGTGCAACGAGCTAAGTAACAGGCACTCAAAAACATGCAGGTCATTTCGATAGACCAATGCAGTTGCCAGTCGAAGCTATCACCGAGTTACAATGGTGGATAACTAATGTCTCACGTTGTAATAGTAACATTCTGAGTAAACAACCTTCAGTTGTTTTACGAACTGATGTGAGTTCTTCGGGAGCCACTGATACCAATTCTAGCTGTGGCGGCAGATGGAGTATGCAAGAGGCATTGATCCTGCGGATGCATGGGATAAACTATTTAGAATTGTTGGGGGCATTCTATACTCTAAAAGCGTACTGTTCAACAATGCATGATTTACATGTTCAGCGCCAGATTGACAATACTACAGCTGTTGCATATATCAATCAGATGGGTGGAATTCAGTCATTATCATGTGATAATCTGGCTAACCTCATCTGGCACTGGTGAATTACTTGAAACATCTGGGTCTCAGCAATCTACCTACCAGGTAGAGATAACGTGATGGCAGACACCAGGTCACATAAGTTTAATGACAACACAGAATGGATGCTGAATCCAAAAGTTTTTAAAAAGATTGTCACCCAGTATAGATTGCCAGACATAGATCTGTTTGCATCCAGGCTGAATCATCAGTTACCTAAATACGTCTCATGGGAACCAGATCCAGGGGCAGTAGCGATGGATGCATTGTCGCTACATTGGGGAGGTATGTTCTTTTACACTTTTCCCCCATTCTGCCTCATCAGTCAATATCTCACCAACATTGAACAGGTCTCCGCTTCAGGCGTTTTGGTAGTTCCTGACTGGCCCACACAGCCATGGTTCCCATTGGATCTGAGACTGATGACACAGCCATTCATGGTTATTCCCAAATGCAGCAACTTGTTGGATCACGCTGTTACAGGAGAGAGTCACCCTTTACTTGATCGTATTAATCTGTTGATTTGCAGATTCTGACCAGACTGTTCCAGGGGCTCGGACTATCGAATCGGACCGTGGATGTGATTATTGCGGCCTGGAGGGATAGTACTAAAAAACAATACGTACCTCATATTAAGAAATGGGAGATGTTTTTTTACAGTCAAATATATTTTATCACACTGCAGGCATACCTGATGTATTGGAGTTCCTTGCTACATTGCATTTTGATGAGCAATTGAGTTATAGTGCTATTAATAGTGCTCGGAGTGCATTGTCCTCCTATTTATGGCAGGGGTCAGGACAACACTCTGTCGGATTTTATCCATTGGTGTCCCGATTCAAGAAAGTTATTTTTAACAAGAACCCTCCCAGACCTAGATATACGGAAATTTGGGATGTGAGCATAGTTCTCACACTGCTTCAGCAATGGGCTCCAATTACATCTCTGTCTTTCCAAAAACTAACGCTCAAAGTGGTCATGCTCATGGCGATCGTTTCAGCACAACGGGTCCAGACATTGCCAAAGCTACAACTGGACAGCATGCATTCTTCTGTAGATAATATTACGTGTTATGTATATGATCTAATCAAAGCAGGCCAGGGACGTCTGGAACCAAAATAAGCTTTGGGGCATACCCCATTGACCTGAGACTATGTGTAGTTACGCACCTGCGTCAATATATTGAGATCACCAAGAGTCTCAGAGGCCCCGAAACAACGATGCTCATCAGTCACAAAAAGCCTTATAGAAAGGTGTCAGTACAGACCATTTCTAGATGGCTGAAACAAGTTTTGGATTGTGCTGGAGTAGACACTGATGTGTTTAAATCTCATTCCACCAGGGCAGCATCAACATCCGCAGCGAGGGCACTGGACGTCCCTTTAGACAAAATCCTCGGGGCCGCAGGATGGTCCAGTAAAGGGACTTTTCAACGGTTCTATGACAAACCTGTCCTCACGACGGAAGGATTTGTGCATGCTATTTTGGGTTCTGTTTTGTAATTTCCCCCTGGGAGAGAGGGGTTATTATTGTTCCTTTTTTGTTATTAAAACATTAATTTGTATAATTCAAACAATGTTCAACACATTATGTGTTTATCCTGTGTCAACCGAAGCAGTGAGTCTTATGGAACTGGATCTACGGCATGAAATCACAGAGCTTTGAAATCTTCACAGAATCACTCACGTGACTCCGAAGTAAAATAGTAAGATTAAGCGAGAACTTACCAGTTTGAAGTGTGATCTTTATTTTATGAGGATTTACGGTGAGCGATTATGTGCCCTCCGCTCACGACCCTCATAATCGCAAATATCATCTGGTGGTTCGAGTCTTCTGAGTTTTACTATATTACTTCGACTATGGTTACTGTGATTTCATTCCGCTGCTTTGAAGATTGACGCGCATGCGCACTGGCAGGGCTTCTTCACGTAATCGCTCACCGTAACTTCTCATAAACTAAAGATCAAACTTCAAACTGGTAAGTTCTCAATTAATCTTACTATTTGTGCCTATTTGAGTAGAGGGAGGACACATTTGCGGGTCAATGTCCTCACATCGAGGTGTTGGTTGAGTGGTCACTGGAGGCTCTGCAGCAACCTGGCGCTTGGTTAGATTGGACAGCGCTCCCTATTGCCAAGTGTGCAGATCGGACGTGGCCTGCAAACGCACGGTGGATGCCATCAACAACATTGCAAAGCCAGGCCGTCCCCTTGAACTCCAACCCAATGCCGCCACCAGAACAAAGAGATTTTCTGGCTTAGTTGAGACTCAGGAGTCTTGACAACTTTGAACTTGAAGAGTACAAGATGGCACCAGAAATGTTTTAACTCTTATGTACTGCCTCAGTGTAAGCTGCTATTCTTACGCTATTTCACTTGAGTTTGATTGTACTATAAAATATAGTAAGATTTTTACTGAGCTGTATGAAAAAAAGAATTTCACTCTACAGGTGACAATAATGTACATTAAGGACATGTTTTTGTATTTTTCTGAATATTTCACAAGCAGTCTGACATTTTAGAAGCAGCCGAGATGGAGATGGCAATGAGATGGAGCTGCTGTTCCACCTCTGTGGAAATTTATACTGATGTTTAGGACAGTGTCGCCCAGAGAATATAGAAGGGAAATAATGTAGAAGGGCCTTGGTGAATATATGAGGCAACAGTGAACAGTCAAGAAGAACAATCCAAGAAATTACCCAGTATTCTCATTGCATGTTGGCACTGCCAGCAAGATTTATCCATCCCATTTCTTCCCTGGACCAATAATCTACAGCCTTACTGACAGCCCGATGATCTGAGTTTAAATCCCACCATGGCAGCTGTGGAATTTATAATCAGTAAATAATCCAAAAATTAAACAAAAATTGTCATTTGTTATGATAATCACAAAATTACCAGATTACTATAACAAAAAAAAAATCTGAGTCATTAATATAATTTCAGATGGAAATGTACCATCCTTACCTAGATTTGTCTAATTTGCAACTTCAGCCCACTATTGTGGTTGACTCTTACTTGCCTTCTGTAATGGACCAGCGAGCGAATCAAGTTCAAGTGCAATCACAAAAAGGCAATATGTTCTAGTTTTGCCATCCCTGTCCAGATCCTGAAAAATAAATGAATAAATCAGTAAAAAATCTCACGCTGTGTGAAAAAAAAAATTAGGGAATTTTGTTCCCACCATCTGGATAACTGTGCAAACTCCTTGGAGGAGATTGGCGTAGTCTTTTACATCAAAGGCTACAGACAGACAAAAGGCTGCAAGGATTTGATTTTGAAGTGGGTGGTAGAGGGATAGATTAAAATTGATCACAGACCCTGAGTATGTACAGTATGTGACCTTGGTAAAAGGTCACAAAAGGTTATGTAGACTCAATAGAAGAAGAAGCAGAATCCAATTGGAAAGACTGAATTAAAAACATTGGAAAATGGACAGAAATGTGGCTTGAGTGAATTTCATTTTGGGTGACGTTTGGGTCGAGACCATTCTTCTGCATCCCAGAGTACTCAAGGAGGTGGTCCTAGAAATCGTGGATGCATTGGTGATCATTTTCCAATGTTCTCTCAACTCTGGATAAGTTCCTGTGAACTGGAGAGAAGTCAATGTAACTCCACTTTTTAAGAAAGGAGGGGGAGAGAAAACAGGGAATTATAGACCAGTTAGCCTTACATCGGTAGTGGGGAAGATGCTTGAGTCGATTGTTAAAAATGTTATAGCAGCGCGTTAGGAAAACAGTGACAGGATCAGTCAAAGTCAGCATGGATTTATGAAGGGGAAATCATGCTTGACCAATCATCTGGAATTTTTTGAGGATATAACAAGTAGAATGGATAAGGGAGAGCCAGTGGATGTGGTATATCTGGACTTTCAAAAAGCCTTTGACAAGGTCCCACACGAGAGATTAGAATGCAAAATTAGAGCACATGGTATTGGGGGTAGGGTATTGACATGGATAGAGAACTGGTTGGCAGGCAGGAAGCAAACAATAAAGATTTAGACAAGGGAATTAAATGTGACATCTCCAAGTTTGCAGATGACACAAAGCTGGGCGGCAGTGTGAGCTGCGATGAGGATGCTATGAGGCCGCAGGGTGACTTGGATAGGTTGGGTAAGTGGGCAGATGCATAGCATTTGCAGTATAATGTGGATAAATATGAGGTTATCCACTTTGGTGACAAAAAAACAGGAAGGCAGATTATTATCTGAATGGTCAGATTAGGAAAAGGGGAGGTGCAATGAGACCTGGGTGTGCTTGCACATCAGTCACTGAGCATGCAGGTTTGGCAGGCAGTGAAGAAAGCTAATGGCATGTTGGCCTTCATTGTGATAGGATTTGAGTTTAGGAGCAAGGAGGTTCTACTGCAGTTGTACAGGGCCCCGGTGAGACCACACCTTGAGTATTCTGTGCAATTTTAGTCTCCTAATTTGAGGAAGGACATTATTGCGATTGAGGGAGTGCAGGGTAGTTCACCAGTTTAATTCCCGGGATAGCGGGACTGACATATGACTGATGAAAGAATGGGTCGGCTGGGCTTGTATATACTGGAGCTTTCTTAATCTGTCATCACTGCAGATCCTATCTTATAGGATCTATAGAAACATATAACATTCTTAAAGTATTAGACAGGCAAGATGCAGGAAAAATGTTCCTGATATTGGGGGAGTGCAGATCCAGAGGTCACAGTTTAAGAATAAGGAGTAGGCCATTTAGGACTGAGATGAGGAAAAAAAAATATCTCAGAGATTTGTGAATCTGTGGAATTCTCTGCCAGAGGACAGTGGAGGCCAATTCACTGGATGTTTTCAAGAGAGAATTAGATTTAGCTCTTAGGGCTAAAGGAATCAAGGGATATGGGCAAAAAGCAAGAACGTTACTGATTTTAGATGATCAGCCATGATCATATTGAATGGCAGTGCTGCTTCGAAGGGCCGAATGACCTACTCCTGTACATATTTTTCTATGTTTCTATGTTTCTATATAAAAAATTAATAGTGATATATGTTTACTTAGAAAGTAAAAAAAGTTGAGTTTAGTTAATTGTCAAATATTCTGTGGTACAGTGAAAAGCTTTTGTTACTCATACATTATATTTATGATAATGCTAACATTATGTGGAGAGGAAATATTCCTCTGGTCTGGTTACATTTCCTTAAATATACTGAATAAACTGCATATATGGAAAGTACAAGAATTCATTAAGGTAAATGAACCACACCATTCAAAAATGATTCTTTAGGATAATGGATTTCACACATATAAATCTTTTTAGTGAAATAAATCTGCAGTGACGACAGATTAAGAAAGCTCCAGTATATCATTCAAGTTCTTTTTTTGTTTGATGGAAATAGGTTTTATGAAAATATTAAAAGAAATACTGTTACTATTTCTTTTCAAAGCAATTTTCATTTTGAAGATGACTTGTCAACAATTATTTTTTTGTTTTTACATTTCGGAAGGGTCTGAATAGTTTCATACATTCCACATTACATTATCACATCTGTCTGAGTTCTAAAAATATGAGCATGTCAATACCATACTATTTTAACAGGTTTTCTACTGCATAATTTTAAGTGTTAATTTATTCCCAAGGGGCCCAATTGGCCCACAAATTGCAAAATGACGTGTTATCATTGGCTGATAAATAGTATAAAAATTCCACAATCCGTAAGGAACATGCCCTAATTTTAAAATTCAGACGAACAGCAGAATAATTGGATATAAATAGAATTTGATCTGATTTACTGCGCAATGTTTGCAAGTTGTATGTGAAGTGTGACTATATGCGTTTTAACTCTTACTATGTCATATACAATATTTCTATGATTAATTGGATAATTAACAAAATCATCCTGAATAAAGGTTGCTTTAATTAACTTGACAACTATAATTATTGTACAGTTATTTAGCTATGAGTGCGTGGTTATGAGGCAATTTCCATTTCCGAGTGATCTAGTAGTGATGGAACGATTTCCAAGTTATAGTGTAATCAGGGGACATGGTCCTGTGTTACTCAGCTCATGATTTCATTTCAGATCAAACTAAACATGCATAGGAAGGAACTACAGATGTTGGTTTATACCAAAAGTAGACACAAAAATGTGGAGTAAATCAGCGGGTCAGGCAGCATCTCTGGAGAAAATGAATAGGTGATGTTTTGGGTTGGAACCCTTCAAAATGCAACCAACATGGTAGTTTTTGGGCTTCCATGAAGAAATTAAAAACTCAAAATGGAAATCAGGATGTCTACTCGCATTTCTTGCTGAAATATGTTAAATTAATGCTGTGCTGGGTGAAGACAAGCAAGAAGTGTCTTCAACTCCATCTGAATAAAATGTGTTTTATTTTTGCAAAATTGGGAATGAGGATGGATTCAGGGTTGGAGGGGTAAGGTTAGGATTAGTGGGGAGGTTACAGCCTGCTTGAAGTACTCAATAAGACTTGTCTGCCTTATGGTCATCAAAGCCATAAGTGAAAGTTGAAAGAAAATGTGCTCGGCCCATTTTTTTACAGAAGTGGTGGGTGTGCCTGGAACCTGCTGCCAGGGGTGGTGGTGGAGGCAGATACAATAGTGGCATGTCAGGGGCTTTTAGATAGGCACATGATGATAAAAGGAATAGAGGGGTATGAATCATGTGCAGGCAGATGAGATTATTTTATTAGTTTATTTCGGCATCATTTTCGGCACAGACATCATGGGTCGAAAGGGGCCGTTCCTGTTTGGTATTGATCTATGTTCTATGTTCTTCTATTTACTTCAGAGTCACCTGAGTGATTCCGTCAAGAAGGCCCGCCAGGCCGCATGCGCAGCATTACGTCAGCCGCATTGGCGCAAGCACCAGTCTGGCAGGACAGAGCTCCTGCCGGTGGTAAGTTAAACTTAAAGGTAAGTTTGGTTTTTTACTTACCAGGGGTTTTTAGGCAGGAGCCTCTTTTTACAGAGGTTTTTCCTGCCAGTTTCGCAGCCCGACAAGTTGCCGGTTATGGACTGTGGGGAAATTTCAGTCCGACCGCAAATGCGGATAAACCGGCAAAATTGATCGGGTTGCGAGATAAGGAGCCACTAACAGTGCAGTCAGTGGCTCGCAGCCTGCAGAGATGCCGTAAAAACGGCAAGAATTCAAGCAGAGTCGCTGACGGGGGTCAGCGGCTCCCCAGCCTGCAGGGATGCCGTAGAAACGGCAAGAAATTTAAGCAGAATCGCTGGAAGAGGGGTCAGCGGCCCCGCAGCCTGCGGGGATGCTGTGGGAACGGCAAGAAATTTAAACAGAGTTGCTGACAGGGGGGTCAGCTGCTCCCAGCCTGTGGGATGCCGTTGGAACGGCAAGGAAGCAACACTGGAGCCACTGACAATGGGGTCAGTGGCTCACAGACGTTGGTCCCCAGTCAAAAAATTACTGGGACTCATTCAGCCCTATTTGGACTCAGGTGAGTTGGGCTATAAAGGGTTTCTCCTTATAATAAAAAGTATGTATTTTATAGTGTTTTTTCTTTAAGTAAAAGCTAAAGGCAAAGTAAAAAAATATTGTTATATGTTCTGACAATGTTATAATTGTTTCAGCACTGGTTGCTATGATTTATTTTTACCCTTCACAGGTAAAGCTGTACACTAAATGTTGATTTAGTGAGCTTACACAGCAATAGCGTGGGCCTATGGGAAAGGCCACGCCAGCAGCGCCTGTCAGGGCTGCTTCATGTGTAAAATGTACGGGCCTATGGGACAGGCCACGCCAGCAGCGCCTGACAGGGCTGCTTCATATATGAAAGTGCTGGTCTACGGGAGAGCCGTGCCAGCAGCGCCTGACAGGGCTGCTTCATGTGTGAAGTGCCGGCCTACGGGAGAGCCGTGCCAACAGCGCCTGATGCAGGGCTGTTCATGTCAAAAAGCGCCGGCCTTTATGAAAGGCGGTGCCAGCAACGCCTGGGAGAGGGTTGCTCAAATTCACACATATCTGCTCACCCACGGAGTCGGGAGATGATTCTCCACCGGGGTTAGAGAGCAAGGCCCACAGAGTCGGGGGATGAATTCCTCACTGGGGCTGGATAGTGCATTGAAATAACTATCCTTAATACAGCAACTGTTGTATACAGTGCTGCAAAGGTCTCCCTGTTGGAGGCAGAGACCAAGATGGGTCAGTATCCTGCTGACACTAAGTCTCAGGGTTTGGCCGTGGGGCATACCCAAAGGGATGAAGGGCACGTGTCAGAGGTACCTTTCCTGACAATAAAGTTGCTATCCCAGTAAAATATTCTATTGGGATATGTTAGGTACTTCCCCCCCCTCTGGTGAATGCTCTTTTGTTTCTCTCCTGAGTGCAGGCCCCATGGCTGGGAGTCAGGAATCAAGGGGTTAAGGGCTCCTGTACCCGATTGGCCAAGCTGCGTCAGGTGACGGGTGACTCATCAATAGCTTAAATACCAGGAGTCTCCCGGATCTCTCTCTCTCTTCGTCGACCCTGACTCGTGAGCAGATTGCTGGTGTGAGCTGCAGGAGGCCTGGCCACATGGCATAGAACTTTGTGTATTATTACCTACATTTGTCAATTAATATTGAATTGGGACGGATAAGGGCTGACCTGAGGGTTTTCGTGTATTTTGTTTAAGGGTTAATTCCATTTAGGCAGGTTAGAGACTCTAGTTTGACGGTCCATAGCGAGGCTGGCTGGAGCACTGTTATCTTTGTTTATTAGTTTATTCTTGTCCTTGACTGGGTAGTTTGAATCAGGTTTGGGTTTTAACTAAATAAAATACTATTTTCTTGAACTTGAGCCTGGTTTTTGACTATGTTACGTGGCTCTGAATTACCTGCATTCGGGAATCGTAACAGGGTAAGGCCAATGGGTTCATATCAGTATTTGTATCCTACGGCCTGCGGCAGCGCCTGTTAGAGTTGCCTATGAATCACCCTTCTGAGAAGGGAAGAGCAAAAGGTCAAGATGACTCCGGGCTCTAAAGATGTCAATAGAACAGACTCAAGCACATATGTGCTGGCAGTGAACAACGCCAACGCTGATGTGAGAGCCAGCCGCTTAATCGGTTATTCAGGTAGGTCTATTCTACAGGGGAAGAAGCCTGGCAGATGAATTAATTCGGCCATCGATGGGCAAAAGTCATCGTTCAGAACGCACCCCAGGTGCTCATCGGCAGTAGTGGTTCACTGGAGCTGGGGGCAGCATAATAGGTCAGAAATTGCATGCACCTTCCAATCATGCTCAACTAAATGGGTCTAGCACTTCCAAAATTTGGGTAGTGCACCGTTCACAAGTTGTAATATTTACATTTGTTTGTACAACACATAAAGGGTATAAATATTTGGTTGAGGCACAGCCAGAGCATTCCAAGTAAGTTGGATATGGCCAGGGTTTGGAAATTGGGCAGAAGTTCTCATGCAAACCACCCATGCAATAAGGCAGGATTGGCACGTTATTATGAAGAATGGAGAGTATTGGGCATATGAACTTCCAAATGTAAAACTTATTCCTGACTTCAACAGATTCATAAGGTAAGAGATACATGTTATACAAATCCCATTACAAAGGTTATCAAAGACAATATAACTGTACTATAACAGTAAAGCTTTGCAGTGTGGGATAAACTGTTTGTTGGTCATTGGGATTTACCTTTAATTATTATTAGCCTTGTCTCTGCCTTGTGGCAAGAGACTGGGGTTATAGCAATCTGTTACAAAACTGAGTAAGAGTAATTGGCAATATGGCAGCTGAGCAAATCAAGGAACTGATATTGTGTAACTAGCAATTAGATCATTGCTAACAACCTTGTGCTATTGTCAGCTGAGGCTACTTCAGCCACAATGATGAAGTAACAGTATTCAGCATTGCTGAACATGACAATAACTCATTGAACTTGAACTTGAAACTCGCTACAGTAGTGTGGTCGGTTGAATTCAGTTATTATGAACTGATGTTTAGAACTCTAAGATGAGAAGTTCCAAATACCATCACCTACTCAAAGTTAGTGGAGATTGCATGAGTTATCAATTCTTCAGTTGTTGGTATCAACTAATATATACATTAAATGCACCGTTGAGTAAGGTTTTGAGTGAATATATATATTCTTCATGCACAAATTTAAGTTGTGACTCTACAATGGTGGCATATGTTAGTCTCATGGTAATTAGGAAGAATATCCTGTAATTAATCTCCTTTCCACTGGTGTATCATCCAGTTTAGATTGATGATAACACAGAATAAGTGTTGGATCTCAAAGTATGATGAAAGCATGATTCAATACTTCATCAAATGTTCGTCATGTTTAAGCATGTTTCACTGTTTGCAAAAATATATGACACAACAGTGTGGAGAAATACATTCTCGCTTCAATAGGAGGAATGGACTTTATGTTTTCCTCATTAGCTGGGTCTTAAAACAGTCAGCAAGACCTCGTTTGGATTCGTACTATCGGACTGGCCAAGCGTCCATGTTGCCTGCTTCATCAGGCATTATGGCACAACAGTATTCAGTTATGCCAAAAAGCAAGAACTTGCTGTTTTAAACTGTGGTTCAGGAGACTGGTCTTTGCACAGTAAACGATTATTGGCTTACACATTTTCAATGGATTAACTTATGCCTCAGGTTGTCACCTTTAGCCAAGCGTTCACTGCAGTATGCATGGATAGCATCCAAAAAAAGAAAAAAAACAGTACATCTCTATTGAGGGGATCAGAAATGTTTGTTAAATATTAATGATACATTTGATACGATACAAATTACTGACATTTCCAGTTCATTTTAAGTGATATTGACAATAGTTCAGTTATAGAGAAATTACAGCTGTAACATAAGGGAACTACATTGTCTGGTCCAACCCGGATATCAAGTTGTTAAAAAGATCTTGATACAAGTACTCACATCACAAGATTATGCAGTTGGTTATTATAAATGTGTAAACATTACTTCACCAAGGGGTTCCAGCTACATCCTTAGTCATGACTCTAATATAAGCACAACGACCGCAAAACATTGCAAACGCCGTGGCTGGACAGGATGGAATTGGCTGTTCATGCCATCACATTTTACATTCTGGTCTACACTAGCAGAGCATGATTTTTAAGATCATTTTGAATACCCCACGCTCTCATTTTTATGTTATCAAGGCCACCAGAATCCTTAGAAGTATGGATTCAGTACTGTGTATTAGTTAATAAACAATTACTCAAGAGAAGGTCGGCTCAGACTATTTCAAGGTGGCTGCAACAGGTATTAACATTGACGATTGTATGTCTCATTCCCCAGATCAGCATCAACGTCAGTATATCATTTAGATAGTGTTTACATCTCATTATACTAGGGCAGCAGCTATGTTGGCGGCCAAATGGAGGGATGTGTCCTTCGACCAAATTTTAGTGGCCGTCGGATGGGCAAATGAGCTGATGTTTCATAATTTTATCATCGGCCAATTGTCAATCCAGGGCTGTAGACAGAGGCCCAGGAGCGGTTGCAGTGGGAGGAGTGACGTCTGACCTGTATGTTTAAAAACTCGTTCGCGGGGCTTGTTTTCACAGAGGCCCAGGAGCGGTTGCAGTGGGAGGAGCGACGTCCGACCTGTAAGTTTAAAAACTCGTTCGCGGGGCTTGTTTTCATAGAGGCCCAGGAGCGGTTGCAGTGGGAGGAACCTAAATCCGTAACGTTCCATTCGCAGCTCGCAGTTCAAAACAAGTGGGCTTGAGTAAGCCGCTGATTGGTGGAAGAGGACTCGAGGGAGCAGCTGATTGGCAGTCAGATCCCTGCTGATTTCTTTCAGCTAAAATCCTTGCTTTGTATTGTATCCAGGGTAAGGGGGAGGATGAGTGACAGGGCAGTTTACTGTTCTGGATGTCAGATGTGGGAGGTCATGCAGTCTGATAGCTCTCCAGACGTCCACATCTGCGCCAGGTGTGTCAAGATGGTGCTCCAAATGGACCGTATTCAGTACCTGGAGCAGCAGCTCGATGACCTCCGTCTGGTCAGGGAGAGTGAGGAAGCCATAGAGAGGAGTTACAGACAGGTGGTCACTCCAAAACCACAGGAGGCAGAAAAGTGGGTCACGGTTAGGAGAGGCAAGGGGCAGAGGCAAGGACAAGAGAGTACCCCGGTGGCTGAACACCTTGGCAATAAGTACTCCTGTTTGAGTACTGTTGGGGGACACAGCCTACCTGACCGGGCAACGGCGACCGGGCCTGTTGCTCAGAAGGGTAAGGAAAAGAAGAGGAGGGCAGCAGTAACAGGGGACTCTATGTATGCGGGATAGTTTTCTAAACCAACATGTAGAGGAACCAATGAGAGAGCAGGCTATTCCAGACTGGGTATTGAGTAATGAGGACGGGTTAGTTAGCAGCCTTGTTGTACGTGGCCCCTTGGGCAAGAGTGACCATAATATGGTTGAGTTCTTCATTAGGATGGAGAGTAACATTGTTAATTCAGAAACACGGGTCCTGAACTTAAAGAAAGATAACTTTGAGGGTATGAGATGTGAATTGGCCAAGATGGACTGGCAATTGATTCTTGAAGGGTTGACGGTGGATATGCAATGGAAGGCATTTAAAGACTGCATGGATGAACTACAAAAATTGTTCATCCCAGAATGGCAAAAGAATAAATCAGGGAAGGTAGCGCATCCGTGGATAACAAGGGAAATCAGGGATAGTATCAAAGCAAAAGATGAAGCGTACAAATTAGCCAGAAAAAGCAGCCTACCAGGGGACTGGGAGAAATTCAGAGACCAACAGAGGAGGACAAAGAGCTTAATTAGGAAAGGGAAAATGGATTATGAAAGAAAACTGGCAGGAAACATAAAAACTGACTGCAAAAGTTTTTATCGATATGTGAAGCGAAAAAGATTGGTTAAAACAAATGTAAGTCCCTTGCAGTCAGAAACGGGTGAATTGATAATGGGGAACAAGGACATGGCAGACCAATTGAATAACTACTTTGGTTATGTCTTCACTAAGGAAGACATAAATAATTTGCCGGAAATAGCAGGGGATCGCGGGTCAAATGAGATGGAGGAACTGAGTGAAATCCAGGTTAGCCGGAAAGTGGTGTTAGGTAAATTGAATGGATTAAAGGGCGATAAATCCCGAGGGCCAGATAGGCTGCATCCCAGGGTACTTAAGGAAGTAACCCCTGAAATAGCGGATGCCTTAGTGATAATTTTTCAAAACTCTTTAGATTCTGGAGTAGTTCCTGAGGATTGGAGGGTAGCTAATGTAACCCCACTTTTTAAAAAGGGAAGGAGAGAGAAAACGGGGAATTACAGACCAGTTAGTCCAACATAGGTAGTGGGGAAACTGCTAGAGTCAGTTATAAAAGATGGGATAGCAGCGCATTTGTAAAGTGGTGAAATCATTGGACAAAGTCAGCATGGATTTACGAAGGGTAAATTATGTCTGTTGAATCTTATTGAATTTTTCGAGGATGTAACTAGTAGAGTGGATAAGGGAGAAGCAGTGGATGTGTTATATCTGGACTTTCAAAAGGCTTTCGACAAAGTCCCACACAAGAGATTAGTACACAAACTTAAAGCACACGGTATTGGGGGTTCAGTATTGATGTGGATAGAGAATTGGCTGGCAGACAGGAAGCAAAGAGTAGGAGTGAACGGGTCCTTTTCAGGATGGCAGGCAGTGACTAGTGGGGTATCGCAAGGCTCAGTGCTGGGACCCCAGCTATTTACAATATATATTAATGATCTGGACGAGGGAATTAAATGCAACATCTCAAAGTTGTTAGCTGTGAGGAGGATACTAGGAGTCTTCAAGATGACTTGGATAGACTGGATGAGTGGGCAAATGCATGGCAGATGCAGTATAATGTGGATAAATGTGAGGTTATCCACTTTGGTGGCAAAAACAGGAAAGTAGACTATTATTTGAATGGTGACCGATTAGGAAAAGGAGAGATGCAACGAGACCTGGGTGTCATGGTACACCAGTCATTGAAAGTAGGCATGCAGGTGCAGCAGGCTGTGAAGAAAGCGAATGGTATATTGGCATTCATAGCAAAAGGATTTGAGTACAAGAGCAGGGAAGTTCTACTACAGTTGTACAGGGTCTTGGTGAGGCCACACCTGGAGTATTGCGTACAGTTTTGGTCTCCTAATCTGAGGAAAGACATTCTTGCCATAGAGGGAGTACAGAGAAGGTTCACCAGACTGATTCCTGGGATGGCAGGACTTCCATATGAAGAAAGACTGGATAGACTCGGCTTGTACTCGCTGGAATTTAGAAGATTGAGGGGGGATCTCATAGAGACTTACAAAATTCTTAAGGGGTTGGACAGGCTAGATGCAGGAAGATTGTTCCCGATGTTGGGGAAGTCCAGGACAAGGGGTCACAGTTTAAGGATAAGGGGGAAGCCTTTTAGGACCGAGATGAGAAAATCGTTTTTCACTCAGAGAGTGGTGAATCTGTGTAGTTCTCTGCCACAGAAGGTAGTTGAGGCCAGTTCGTTGGCCATATTTAAGAGGGAGTTGGATTTGGCCCTTGTGGCTGAAGGGATCGGGGGTATGGAGAGAAGGCAGGTACAGGATACTGAGTTGGATGATCAGCCATGATCATATTGAATGGCAGTGCAGGCTCGAATGGCCAAAGGGCCTGCTCCTGCACCTAATTTCTATGTTTCTATGACATTTAAGTACCTAATTTTAGTACTGTTGTTTGTTTGCATTGTTAAATAAACCCTATCATTACATTGAATACAATGCTATTACTAATGCATTTATTTCTCTTTCGAGTCAATCAAATGCAGTGGGATGCCGAGATTGTAATCTGCTGCATGAAATCGCAAAGCTTTGAACTCTTCACGGAATCACTCGGGTGACTCTGAAGTAAAATAGTAAGATTAAATGAGAACTTACCAGTTTGAAGTTTGATGAGGAGTTATGTTGGTGATTACGTGCCCACCACACCCAACCCTCTCTCATAAAAGATCATCTGGTAGTTCGTGAGTCACTGATCTTACTGTTTACTTCGGTGTTGTTTATTTGTGATTTCATACCACTGCTTTGAAGTTTGCTGTGCATGCGGCCTGGCGGGCCTTCTTCACGTAGTCACCAACGTAACTCCTCATAAAATCAAGATCAAACTTCAAACTGGTAAGTTATCATTTAATCTTACTATTAATTTACTTTAGTTTAGTTCAGAGATACAGTACGGAAACAAGCCCTTCGGCCCACCGGGTCCGCGCCGACCAGCGATCCTTGCACATTAACATTATCTTACGTCCACTAGGGACAAATTTTACATATACCAAACCAATTAATCTACAAAACTGTACGTCTTTGGAATTTTGGAGGAAACCGAAGATCACGGAGAAAATCCACGCAGGTCACGGGGAGAACGTACAAACTCCATGCAGACAGTAATCGTGATCGGGATCGAATCCGGGTCTCCAGCGCTGCACTCACTGTAAGGCAGCAACTCCACTGCTGTGCCACAGTCCTCAGCCTGCCACTTATTCTGAGGCTTCTGTCCGATGGAGTGTCTTCCTTATATCCAGCATGCTAAGCCCAATAAGAATTTTGTAACTGGAATTTGAGATTGTTTAGTTCTCTTCCCAGATATATTTTTTTCAATTTAAACACTAATTATATACCCGACCTACTAACTTTGTGAGTTTCAGTACATAGTTGAAGAAAATACTTAAAAGGAAAGAAATGAGCGAACCAGTGGTGCAGCGGTTGAGTTACTGCCTTACAGCGCCAGAGAACCAGATTCGATCTTGACTACAGGTGCTGTCCATACAGGGTTTGGGTGTCCTTCCTGTGACCATGTGGGTCTTCTCTGGGTGCTCTGGTTTCCTCCCACATTTCAAAGACGTATAAGTTTGTAGGTTAATTGGCTTTGGTAAAATTGTAGATTCTCCCTAGTGTGTAGGATAATGCCAGTGCACAGACTCAGTGGGCCAATAAGGTCTGTTTCCATGCTGTATCACTGGTCTAAACTAAAAATATATTTTGTAATTATTTATTCTGAATGCTGCACACATGCTGTGAAAGTCTTTTTAACACCCTTGTTACATCCAGATTACTATCCTAATTCTCTCCATTTGCACCCTTTAAATAGATGCGCTCTTCATGCGAAAAGATATCAGCATCTGTCTCAACTTGCACCATGTTCCAGTCATGCATCAGCTAACAATGAGATTCACAAAGTACTGGAGTAACTCAGCAAGTCAGGCAGTATCTCTGGAGAAATAAAGATAGGTAACATTTCGGGCCAGGGCCCTTCTTCAGACTGAAAGTAGGGGGTGGGGGTGAGGGCAGTGAAAAGATAGAGGTGAGAAAAGACCAGGACCAACCAGGGGACTGTAAATGGAGGGTGGGAAAGCTTTGTTTTGCAATTTTCCATTTATTTTCACATACATTTCTTGGCTTCAACCTTCTCTGAACTCTAAATCCTCTTCAATATTTAAAACCCTCCAAGATCCCTCATTGTCAGCTCTGATCACTCCTGATTTTGTATCTTTGACGTCTTGCCCTAAGGCGCCAATGTCCTCAGCTCTGCAATCCCTGACCTCAACCTCTCTTCACTTCTTTAAAACGCTCATAAAAATGAATCAAGTTGACTAAGCTTTTGTACACCTGTCCTAATAGCACTTTGTTCTTAACGGTGTAATATTTTGTTTGATAATGATGTTGGCAACTGCCCTGGGATATTTTGCAAAATTAAAATTGCTGCATAATTGTATTTGCTGTTGTTGTTGACCTTTCTATGAAATGGGTCCTTCACAAGTCCCAAACAGCAAAAACATTAGTATGAAATTGAAATGCAATCAGAGGGCAGCTATATTGGAGCGCAATTGGTCTCTATTATTACAAAATATGTTTACATTCATCTACATTAACTTCATTCTGTCATCTCTCCCTGAACAAAGACTAAAGAAAATGTGCACTGGATATCTGATCGAATGTCACATCATTGGGGAATGGACAGGGCGGTACTGGAAAATGAGTACTGGAATCATGGTGCCTGGTTAAAGTTCATAAGTTATAAGTTCATAACTTATAAGAGCAGAATAAGGCCATTTGTCCCATCAAGTCTACTCCGTCATTCAATCATGGATGATCTATCTTTCTCTCTCAACCATATTATCCTGCTTTCTCACTATATCCCCTGACATCCCCAGAGGTGCAAAGTAAAGAAGGCAAACACAATGCTAGGATTTATTTCAAGAGGGCTAGAAAACAAAAAGAGGGATGTAATGCTGAGGCTCTATAAGGCCCTGGTCAGGTTGCATTTAGAGTACTGTGAGCAATTTTGGGCACCGTATCTGAGGAAGGATGTGCTGGCCCTGGAGAGACCCCAGAGGAGGTTTAGAAAAATGATCCCAGGAATGAGTGGGTTACCATATGATGAGCATTTGATGGCAACTGGGCCTATACTCGCTGGAGTTTAGAAGAATGAGGGGGGGACCACATTGAAACATACTGAATCGTGAAAGGCTTGGATAGAGTGGGTGGTGAGGATATTTCCACCAGTGGGAGAATCTAGGACTAGAGGTCATAGCCTCAGAATTCCTTTAGGAAGGAGATGAGGAGGGATTTATTTAGGCAGATGGTGGTGAATCTGTGGAATTCTTTGCCACAGAAGGCTGTGGAGGCCAAGTCAGTGGATATTTTTAAGGCAGAGATAGAAAGATTCTTGATTAGCACGGATGTCAGGGGTTATGGGGAGAAGGTAGGAGAATGGGGTTAGGAGGGAGAGATAGTTCAGCCATGATTGAATGGCGTAGTAGACTTGATGGGCCGAATGGCCTAATTCTACCATCACATGACCTTATGACATCCTTACTAATAAAGAATCTGTCAATCTCGCCGCAAAAATGTCCTTTGACGACCTCCACAGCCGTCTGGAGCAATGAATTCCACAGATTTACCACCCTCTGACTAAAGTAATTCCTTCTCATCTCCTTCCTAAAGGTACATGGCCGATTCGGAAGTCCAAGCTGCTGAGAATGTTCTTTCGTTCTGACGTTGGAGTTCCATCTTCCCGGCGAGAGGGCCTAAACATTGGGCCGCCCACAGCGGCGACTGCGGGGGGCTCGGGTGGCCCCGACCACGGGTGAACAACAAAGAGGAGGATGGCTGAACTTTGGTGCCTTCCCTCACAGTGGGAAACTTTGATTCTGCGGTGGGGGGATGTTTATGTTAAAGTCTATCGTGTGCTGTGTTCATTTTTATTCATATGGCTGTATGGTGACCAAAAATTTCACTGTACCAATTGGAGCATTTGACAATAAATGTCTCTTGAATCGCTTGAATTTTGAATCTTGTTCTTTTATCCTGAGCCTATGGCCTCTGGTCCTAGACTCTCCCACTGGTGGAAACGCCCTCTCCACATCCATTTTACCCAGGCCTTTCACGATTCGGTAAATGCTCCCAACTCTGATCCGGACATCTGCAACCAATTGCTTATTGGCTTAGGACCTTGGCCTTGCTTCCTGAACCATCAGCCCTAGATAAATTAAGTTGGCACCAACTGATGCCTAGACCTCACTAAAGGAGCCATTTCCAGTGTTTCTTAAAGTTAGTGGAATTTTCATAGTATTTCATTAACAACACAATAAATTCTGCATTTGCAGGCCTGCCTGAATGTCCGGGTGTGTGATATCAACGATATGGTATTGTGTGGAATTGACAGCCTCTTTACCTGGCATGGGGACAGAGAGCAACCTCATTCTAACCATGTAAACCCAGCCATCACAAAGTATTTGATGGCTAACATGCCCACTTCCTTTGCAGCATATGATACCACTCAGCATAGAGTGACATTGTAAATGCTTTGACGGATGCTGCCACGGCTCAGGGTACAAAGATTGAAAGACCACATCCTCTAGCTTATGAGAGGATTGTTCAATAGTCTAATAACTGCAGTAGTCTTCGTAAGTGCTTTCAGGATTTTGTGTTTTCAGCCCGACAGAAAAGCGAGAAGAGAGAATGACATGAGTGTAAATAGTCTATGATTATGTTGGCCGAGTTCCCAAGGCAGCGTGAAATATAAATAGAATCGATGGGGAAGGGTGGTGGGAAGTCTTGATTGTGTAATGGTCTTCCAATGTCCCCAATGTTACTTCCATAACTTTCTGTAATTTCTTTTTTGTAAAATATTTTTATTAGAAGTAAATACATATTAAGAAGGAATAACATAAAATAAAAAGAAAGTCTTATTATTCGTCGCATACATTCTTAATATTTTTAAAGTTTACAATCATTCTTATTTATACTTCTATACGTTTTATTATTTTATAACAGGAAGATAGTAAAGAGAAATAATAAAGAGAAATAAAATAAAAGTAGAAAATCAATAATATGAGTGGAGTATTAAGCAGGCTTTACTTCATTGGAGATATATCAGTGGTCTATTATATTTAGTTCTTCATCTATTCCTTCATTCAGGTTTCAGTCAGGCCCTCGAACCGGACCACCTTGACCCTTTAAATGGAGACCATATTCCTCTGAACTGATCTAGCTTGTCCAAAAGGACAAGTCTTAATCTTTCCAGATGAAATGTCTCCGACATTTCTGTAATTCACATTTTGATTGTGGGGGATGTAGGACCTTTCCAAAATATTAATATTAATTTTTTACCAATTATTAAACTATAATCGATAAAAATTATTTGCTGTGTTAGTAGTTGATCCGTTTCTAATATTCCTAATATGATTAATTTTGAATCTGGTGTCAGATTTGCATTAACTACATTCGAGATTATCTTAAAATTTTCTGTCCAAAAGTTAGTAATTTTTATACATTTTGTGAATGAGTGCGTTAGATTAGCTTCTAAATGCTGACATTTATCACTTATATTTGAAAAAAACTGTTTAATTTGGATTTTGAAAAGTGTAATCTATGTAAAACTTTAAATTGTATCAAAGAGTGTCTGGCATTTAATGAGCAGTGGTGTATATGTTGTAAAGTTTCATTCCATACTTCTAGACTAATTGTTTGACCTAATTCGTTTTCCCATACTTGCCTATATATTTCCGACATTGGTACATAATTTTCCAATAAAATATTATAAATATGATATTCTTTTTTCTGTGTTCGGATATTTATTTAGACATTCATCTAAAATTTCTGTCATTCTATTTCTAAAATCCTGTGTGTTTTATTTAACATAGTCTCTAATTTGTAAAGATCTAAAGTACTCTTTTGAGTGTAATCCGTAATTTTGTTGTAATTCATGAAATGAAAGAAAGAAACTTTCCCTGTAGAGATCACCCAACTTATTAATTCCATAGTTCTTCCACTGTAAAAAACCTTTATCCATCATTGAGGGTTTAAAAGTAATGTTGTTTACAATGGGAAGAGCCACTGGTATACTTTCCAATTTTAATGTTTTCTTTAATTGTTTCCAGATACATATCCCACTTTCTATTATTGGATTTCCTCTATAAATTTTCTTACATATTTTAGTATTGGCAAATAAAATCGAGCTAATTTCGAAAGGTGAACAATTTTCCTTTTCAATTTTTAACCAGTTTGGCTGTTTATCTAATTCTTCCAACCAAAAATTCATATTATTAATATCAACTGTCCAGCAGTAAAACATAAAATTAGGCAGTGCAAAACCTCCATTTATTTTTGATTTACATAGATGTGTTTTATTTATTCTATGGCTCTTATAATCCCAAATAAAATTGGTAACTATAGAGTCCACTTTCTTGAAAAAAAATTTAGGAAGATATATCGGGATCGGTTGAAACGGGTATAATAATTGCGGAAGAAAAATAATTTTTATCGCATTAATTCTACCTAGCATTGAAATGGGTAATGTTTTCCAATATAGGATATTCTTAAGTAGTTTATTCAGTAGGGATGGGAACTTAGATTTAAATAAAGAATCATATCTTTTTGTTACATAAATTCCAAGATATTTGATTTTTTCATTTGCTATCTTAAAAGGAAATTGTTGTAGTATATGTGGGTTATTTCCCATTATTGGCATAAGTTCACTTTTATTCCAATTAATTCTATATCCTGAAAACGAGCCAAATTGAGTTATTAAGTCTAATAAGTTAGGGATAACCATATAACCATATAACCATATAACAATTACAGCACGGAGACAGGCCCTCTCGGCCCTTCCAGTCCATGCCGACCATTTGTTTTCCCCTAGTCCCATCTACCTGCACTCAGACCATACCCCTCCATTCCCTTCACGTCCATATACCTATCCACTTTACTTTTAAATGTTAAAATCAATCCTGCCTCCACCACCTCTGCTGGAAGCTCATTCCACACAGCCACCACCCTCTGAGTAAAGAAGTTCCCCCTCACGTTACCCTAAACTTCTGTCCCTTAATTCTCATGTCATGCCCTCTTGTTTGAATCTTCCTTACCCTCAATGGGAAAAGCTTATCCACGTCAACTCTGTCTATCCCTTTCATCATTTTAAAGACCTCAATCAAGTCCCCCCTTAACCTTCTGCGCTCCAAAGAATAAAGACCTAACTTGTTCAACCTTTCTCTGTAACATAGTTGCTGGAACCCTGGCAACATTCTAGTAAATCTCCTCTGTACTCTCTCTATTTTGTTGACATCCTTCCTGAAACTAGGCGACCAAAATTGTACACCATACTCCAGAATTGGTCTTACCAATGCCTTGTACAATTTTAACATTACTTCCCTACTCCTATATTCAATGCTCTGATTTATAAAGGCCAGCACACCAAAGGCTTTCTTTACCACCCTATCTACATGCGATTCCACCTTCAGGGAACTATGCACAGTTATTCCTAGATCCCTCTGTTCCACAGCATTCCTCAATTCCCTACCATTTACCATGTACGTCCTATTTTGATTTGTCCTGCCAAGATGTAGCACTTCACACTTATCAGCATTAAACTCCATCTGCCATCTTTCAGCCCACTTTTCCAAATGGCCCAAATCTCTCTGTAGACTTTGAGAATCTACTTCATTATCCACAATACCACCTATCTTAGTATCATCTGCATACTTACTAATCCAATTTTCCACCCCATCATCCAGATCATTGATGTACATGACAAACAACAGTGGACCCAACACAGATCCCTGAGGCACCTCACTGTTTCAGGCTTGTAATCAGGGACAATGTTTCATTGTCTGAAACAAGATACTTGTTTCAGGCTTTGTAATATAAAGTAATACATCATCTGCGTATAAAGAGATTTTATTTTCAGTTTCTTTGGTTTCATACCCGTATATTTCAGGATGTAATCTCATGGATTGTGCTAATGGTTCAATTGCCAGTGCGAACAGTAGTGAGAATAGAGGACAACCTTGTCTACAGCCTCTGGATAAATTAAATTTAGTTGATAACATTTGATTTGTTAATATTCTAGCTGTTGGATTGGTAAATAGTAGTTTAACCCATGTTATAAACTTCTCTCCCAACTGAAAAGTTTCCATAACCGAAAATAACTAAGACCATTCAACCTGACCAAAAGCTTTCTCTGCGTCCAATGAAATAATTGCTAGATCTTTATTAATATTTCTTTTCGAGTATATAATATTGAATAATCGTCTCAGGTTATATGAGTAGTATCGTTTTGGTATAAATCCTGTTTGATCTGAATGAATTACTTTATTAATCACTATTTAGTCTTTGTGCTAGTATTTTGGTTAATATTTTTTGATCAGTAATTAAAAGAGCTATGGCTCTATACGACCCTAGATCATCCAGATCTTTATCTAATTTAGGTATAAGCATGATAATAGATTCATTTAATGTTTCTGGTAATTTCTGTCGTGCATAAATATATTCATAAAGTGTCTTCAAACGTGGTGCTATCAGATCATAGAATGTTTTATAAAATTCCGAACCAATACCATCCGGTCCTCGAGTTTTACTATTTTTTAATGACCGAATAGATTCTTAGATTTCTTTAGTAGTTATTTCAGCATTTAGTGATTCTCTATTTTCTATATCCAGTCCTTTTAGATTACAATTTTTTTTTAAATGTTTCTATTCCTGTCTGATTTTCTGTCGTTTTGGCTGAATATAAATTTTTATATTATTGCAAAAATCTCTCATTTATATCTTTAGTTTGTACTAGTAATTCACCTTTGTCTGATTTAATCCTATGGATTATTTTTTCTCCCTCCAATTTTCGTAATTGACGTGCAATTAAATTTTGTGGTTTATCTCCGAATTCAAATTGTATTTGTTTAGTATATTGGTAGAGTTTTACAACTTGGTCTGACTGTATTTCATTTAATTTATATTTCAATGCAGAGATTTTATTATGTTTTATCATGGTTGGGTTAGCAGTGTTTTCTGTGTCTAATTGTTTGATCTCCTTTTCCAATGGCTGTTGTTCCCTCCGATTCTCTTTATTATAAAATGCTTGAGAGGATATCATAATTCCCCGAACATACGCTTTAAAAGTTTCCCATAATAGGGAGGAAGGTATTTCTGGCTTATTTATTTCAAAGAAAATCTTAATCTGTTTTGTGATGTATTCTTGAGTTATTTTGTCTTTTAAAATGTATGGGTTAAATCTCCATTGTCCCTGTTTTTCCGTTTTACCAGTTATTTTAATCATAAAAGTTAAAGGTCCGTGATCTGAGATTATAATATTATTATATTTTGAATTATAAGTGAATAGGATAAGTTTTAAATCTACCAAAAAATAATCTATTCTTGAATAAGTTTCATGCGCAGGTGAGTAAAATGAATATTCTCATCCAGCTGGGTTTTGCATTCTCCAAACATCTTTAATATTACTGGTATCTGTATATGCATTTATTAGATCACTGGAATGCGATTTAATTTACCCTTGTCTTGATGATCTGTCTAAATAAGGATCTAGTGTACAATTTAAATTTCCTCCAATTATTAGGTTGTGTTGTGGTAAATCTGGGATAGTATTAAATATTTTCTTAAAAAACAGTGGGCTGTCAAAATTTGGGCCATATACATTGACAAAAATCATTTTTTGTGTGTATAATTCTCCTATTACAATAATATCTACCATCACTATCAGTTATAGTTGAAGTGTGTTTAAGTGAAATGCCTTTACGAATTAATATCGCTACACCTATAGATTTGTGTGTAAAAGAAGAATGATATGCTTTGTCAATCCATTTAGTCTTTAATCTATGCTCTGCATCTTTTTTTAGATGTGTCTCTTGGATAAATGCCACGTCTACTTTAAGTGCTTTTAAATGTGCTAATACTTTACCTCTCTTAATTCCTTTAACATTCCAGCTACAAAACGTTATTCCTCCATTCCCCGTATTCGTTTTTAAATCTTGCATCTTTTATCTAAGGAGGTATGTAATAGAGCAAATGGTTCAGCTCGACATACCCAACTTTACACCCAAACTCCGAATAGATGAATTTCAAGACCCTTGGGTATCTCTCACGTATATATCTCCTTTGTAATAATTTATAACTCCATTCAAATATAAAATAATAATAACAAAGAATTATATAAAAAAAGAATAGATTAAGAGATTAATAGGGTGCACAAAGAGAGAAAAAATTACATCTAATATTAGTGTAGTTAGTGCCTTACGTAGTAGATGTTACAAACTTATCCATCTCCATGGTTCCTTAAAATTGTTATTCCATAAAAATATTTAACCGGGAATATTAAACTCTGATGTGTACAGGATCCATCGGTCAAGTATATGATAATATCTATACTTAATACATATTAAAAGATATAATTTTAAAAAAAAATTAAAAAAGGGAGGAAAATAAAAAATAAAAATTAAAATGGAAAAGTGCCAGGGGTCAACAATGAAGTCAAACTTTATATTATGTGTGATTATATTTACTGTTTACCTAATTCTAGGTAAATCAGCTTTAATTAGTTGTTAATCATTAACTGGTAGTTATCAGCTTTAATTAATAATAATACCGCTGTATAAATTTTAGTAGTTGTTAGTTATTAATATTAGTAGTGTTATTATTCTAGTTAATAGTATCCATAGGAGAGTCTCCAATCCGTATCTCCAATCCGAGTCTCCAATCCGCATCCTTCTCCATCTTCTTTAGGTGCAACAAGTCCATAGTCCACTCCAATCCTGAAAATACAATTTATTTGTTGGTATAGTTCATCTTTGAAGATTTCATTCAGTCTTCCTCTCGTTCCTTAATCCCCTGGGCAAAGTTCATTGCATCCGCTAGATTTTTGAAATAGTGTTCTTCCTGGTTGTAGGTGACTCTCAGGGTGGCTGGGTACCTCAGACTGTACTTCAAATTCTTCACTTCCTTCAAAATTCTTTTGGTCTCATTGAACGCATTTCGTTTCTTGGAGACCTCTGCTGGGCAGTCTCGATAAATGCTGATCGAATCTTCTTCGTATGTATGATTTCTACTTTTTACAATTTTGTCATCATCTCCTCCAGGACATGATCATTCTGGACTTTTACTATCATTTGTCTTGGAGGGGCGTCTTGCTTTGTATAACGTCTCATTAGTCTGTGTGCTCGGGCTAGTAAAGGCTTTTGTTCCAGAGATAAAACCTTTTGCAATAAGTTTGCAGTAAACTCTCGGGTATCTTGATTCTTTTCTCTCCCTTCTCGAATACCCACGATCCTTAGGTTCTGTCTTCTCTGGCGTCCTTCCAACTCGGTACATTTATCAGTTATTTTGTTAAATCAGATAGACGTTGATTTTCTTTGAGGAGTGTTTTCATAGTCTGAGCACTTGTTTCGGCTAAATCTTCAAGGTTCTTTATGGCTGTCGACTGCTCCTTGAGTTCTTCCTCCACAGATTCCAGCTCTGTTTTCATCTTATTTTGGATTTTATCATTCATCTGTACTACTATATTTGCAGCTTGATCCATTAATATTTCTGCAATTTCCTTTTGCAATGTGTCAGATAATTCTGTGGCCGAGATATTGATTTCAGACTTTAACTCTTTCATCTCCTCCTTGATTTTTTCTATTTCTTCCTTAAAATTCATTTTTGCCAGTTCAGTCTTTAATTCCAACTTTATTTCTTTCTTTAACTCTGCCATTTCTTGTACAAAAAAAACTTTAAGTTCTTCAATTTCCGATTTTTTCTTCTATTTTTTCGACACATCTTCTTGGGATAGTGGGTTACACAAAAGGCTGGAGAAACTCAGCGGGTGCAGCAGCATCTACGGAGCGAAGGAGATAGGTGACATTTTGGGTCGAGACCCTTCTTCTTTCCTTCGCTCCTTAGGTGCTGCTGCACCCGCTGTGTTTCTCCAGCCTTTTGTGTAACCCTCGATTCTCCAGCATCTGCAGTTCCTTCATTAACACTTCTTGGGATAGTGTCCTACCCGAGCCCGAGGCTTCAGTCGGGCCTTGTTCTTGTTCTGCCGTTTTTTGTCTTGTATATCGAAGTTTTGATTTATCCACGGGTAGGCTGCGCTGAGTTGCCATTACAAGTGCACGCCTGATGACGTCACTCACGGCAGCCGGTGCAGAAACAGCAGGCTGCAGGTAGGTCATTTCTCCCCGGTTATTTCCTCGTTTTTTTCACGGAGCTGGCTGGCGTTACTCTCTAGCCCTCCATGGCGCCACCGGAAGTCCTACTTTCTGTAATTTCTTACAGTCTTTGGCAGAACTGTTGCTAACCCAGCTGTGATACATCCCGATAGGATGCCTTCCATGGTGCTTCTGTAAAAGTTGGTAAGAGTTGTTGGAGACATGCCTTTGTCTTCTGAGGAAGTAAAGGCATTGGTGAGCTTTCATGGCCGTAGCTTCAATGTGGCTCATGCAGGACAAATTGTTGGAGATATTTATGCTAAGGAATGTGAAGTTCTCAACCTGCTAAGGCAGGTACAGGATACTGAGTTGGATGATCAGCCATGATCATATTGAATGGCGGTGCAGGCTCAAAGGGCCGAATGGCCTACTCCTGCACCTATTTTCTATGTTTCTATCTCCATTTTGGCACATTTGAAGCTAACTGGGATGTGTAGATTAAAGATTATGGGGAGAAGGAAGGAGAATGGGGTGGAGAGGGAAAGGTAGATCAGCCATGTTGAATTGTGGAGTAGACTAAGTTTAATGACCTAATCCTACTCCTATGATTTATGAACTTATGGACCATCCTCATTTCAAGACAATAATTATCTCCTTCATCTTGCTGACATTGAGGGACACCATGTTAATATGCCCTATATCTCCTTCCTGTACTTTGCCTCGTCATTGTTCGAGATTCAGCCCACCACTGTGGTGCCACCTGCAAATGTACAAATGGTGTTAAAGAAGAATTTGGCTGCACAATCATGAATATGATAGGGTGTATAGTAAGAAGCTGGAAATTAATCCTTATGGGGCACCAGTATTTAAACTATCCGGGAGGAAGTTGAGGATCCAGTTGCAGTGGGGTATCATGTAGTCTATCCTATGTATCCCCGGTCAAGCGGTTTGGAGACGAGTTTGATTGGGATTATAGTGTTGACGGCAGAGCTATTGTCAATAAATAGGAGTCTGACGTTAGTGTTCTTGTTATTCAGATGTTCCATGGATGGGTGTAGTACTAGGGAGATGTCATCTGCCGTAGATCTTTTGTTGTGGTGGAGGAACTGCAGTGGATGAAGGCTGTGTGGGAGGATGGAGTTAATGTGCTCCATGTCCAGCCTCTCATAAGCAGTGCACGATAGTGGATGTCAAAGGTCACTAGACAGTAATCATTAAGGCACGCAACCTTACTTTTCTTTGTCACTGTGGAGCTGGTAAAATAGATGGGGAGCTAAGAATGGAATAGGAAGAGATTAAAGATGTCGGTGAATGCTACTGCCACCTGGTTCACCTAGATCCTGAGAAAGTGGCCACAGACTCCATCCGCGGCAATTTCGTCTCAGAAAGGCCTCTCTCGGGGAGGGGTAGGATTGGAATGACTGATTGCTCAATTGCAGAGGTCCAATTTGCAGAACTGGAGCCAAATCTATGTTGTGCAGGTGTTTATATCATTGGCTGCCAGCTCTGCATGCACTATGACAAATGTGCTGGTCAGGCACCACGTGTGGTGCTAACAATGCGGTGCAATACCATTGAGCAAAGGAAACAAAACTGGTGCTTGTATCTGAGATAAACACACTATCGTGAAGCCCACTTTTGCATCTCAAGAAAGGTAACAATATCATATCATCAGATACAAATTAAGATTTGTATGATAGAATTATAGATTTGAAAGAATGATATTTCAACTATATCTATTTTTGCTGTTATGCTTCCGTATATTAATGTTTTTGACCTTGTTGGAAACTTATCCTAATCTCACCGAGATTTTGCCAATACATTACAGTTCAATTTTTGTTGTTCGTCTTTGTTATAGCTGATGGCATTTTCAGACAAGTCTTCTACTTAGCAGTGGAGCAACTCACAATGTTGATCTTTACAAGAGATGAGACAGTTTCATTTATCATCATGTAAACTCAATCATGGTGATATATGTGCTGAGGTATCCCTGCAACTCGAAACCATCCTTAGTATGCCTTGGATTTTCTATTATAATTAGTTGAGACAGAAACATCTTTTGTAGATTTTCTGTTGGGACAGCTCTAATGACTATAAATACACTGATGCCAAGCAGCATCTAATCCGAATTGTCTGATTATGATGAATGCCATGCTCAGAGCCCAGCGTGAAAAATTCTGAGAGTAAAGCCCAATAAAGTTAACATATGCGAGAGCACGTGCAGTTATTTTTGTAAATGTACACAGAAGGTACTTTAGATGCTCAGCAGGTAAGTCTTTAACCCAAAGGTTGATAAACTTTTGTTTTGATCCTTATCTTGTCAGAAGTAGCTGGTTTGGAAATTTAACCCTTTTCTAGTTTTTAGAGGCTGGTTTATCTGAAGGGATCGAGTTGGCTTGCCTTGGCTTTAAATGTCAGTTCTGTTCCATTTGGATTTAAAAAAAGGTTTTTATAGGTACAGCGCGGAAAAAGGCACTTAGGCCCACTGAGTCCATGTTGACCAGCGATCCCTACACATTAACACTATCCTACACACACTCGCGACAATTTATAATTTTATATCAAAGTCACCGTGAGTAACTATGTGAAGAGCAGGCCAGCCCGCATGTGTGTCAATATGTCGATGCATGGCTTGAGAAGCGGAGCAGTTTGAAACTGCTCCGGCAGGTAAGGGGAATTTCTTGTTTCAAGAACGGGCTGCTGTGCCGAAAATAGGGGCAGCGGGTCAGGAGAAGCTGGCACATCTTGTGGAGGCTCCGTTCGGAGCTGGCGGTTTACATTTTTCATCTGACGGCGTGGCCGGGACAGCGACCACTGTGGAGGCTCCATAAGGGAGCTGGCGGGTTAAAAGTCGCGGCTGCCGGCACGTCCGGGACAGCGACCGCCATGGAAGAATGGGGCTCCACTGGAGCAGGCGGCTGTTTGGCGAAATGGGAGCCAGCCAGAGCCCTGAGGAATCAATACCTGGTTCAGGGTTGTGTTATGATCCTCCCCTAAGGAATGCTTTGTTGACACATGCTAGTAGAGTTGCCAGTTCATTAGAAACATCATTGCCATCCTCTCTGGGATAGGTAGCTACCAGCAGAAAGCTGGTCTGGCATGTAGCATTTTTTATCTGACCTGCAGGTTAATGTTGTGAATAGAGAATATATATATAATAATCTGTAGGCTCGCAACACCAGAATTCCTGATTGAGTGGCTGGTCGAAGAGAGTGTGTTGTGCACACTGGCGACTGAGACAGGTGGTCAGTCAGAGGACTGCAGAGCAATTCCTGCTTCAGGGTTGCATTATGCTAATTTGCACTCTGAGGAAGAAGGCTGAGGATTTGTGGTGACTCTGACGGTGCAGGGTTGACAGGGAACTCGTATTCCCACATCAAGTGGATGTTGTGCTTCAGCTCTAGTCATAAGGATCTGATTATATGTTATGAGCGGAAAAAATAAATACATAAATAAATAAATAAATGCATCTTCCATGGCAAGAGAAGCCAAAATTTCTGTCCGTATGGTCAATAGAGGAAACAATGGTTATCCAAGTGGAAACAGAGACATCTCACAAAGGCTGAGTAGTCTGCTCAAGAACAAGAGGGGTATATTTCTTATATTTTCTCAAGGTTGCAGAAAAGTGCAGCATGCCAAATCAGGTTAGGAGACACGCGAGCTACTTTTAATGCTGCCCTACACAGATCAAAAGGGCATTGTGTCATGGAGTTTATAGACGGCATGCTTTTATAGCTGATAAGACTCAGGGATTTTATTAGTAGATGTCCCTTACGATATTAAGGATGAGGCGACATGAATGTTAATAGTGCCAATTTAGCCTACTCATTCAGGGTTTCCATTGTAAAAGGCAGCTGAAAGAAGTTTCTACTTACTCGAAGTCACTAGAGATGGCTAATTCAGCCTATTTCTCGTGCAGCCAGCTCTGCACGGTTGTATGGGAAGTTTGTGAAGAAGACACGCAAGCTACTTTTATACAGAATTAGCAGAGGTTTGTGTTTCTTTCAGGGCTTAGAGAAGTGATTATGTTATAGCACAATTGACACTGCTTGTGCTGCTTTGTCATTCTCTCAGGTACCATAGATGGGATAATAAATGATTGGTTATTCACCCACAGTTGACTAATGTTATGCAAGGTGTCTTTTATATGAACGCTCTAAAACTTAGACTCACAGTAGTGTGGAATGTGTATCAGTAAATTATTATGCATATATTCATCTACTGTATTCCTATAGGGAGTAGTATCTTTTAAGTTGATTATGCTTTTAGCAACTGATTTCAGCACAAGGAACACAGTCTTTATTCAATCTCTGGCTCGGTCTCTGGGTCATAACTGACATGAGGGTAGCTTGTTATGGGAATGATCTCATAAAGCAAAACTGGAATGGTTGGGTACAATTTGGAGTTGACAGCATACCCACCAGATCGGAGATTGGTGGTTTTATTATGTATACAGGTACACTGAGCTTGCTAGTACCTATGAGATGAAGGATAATTTCTTCATTGTTATTTAATAGTTTTCACAAGAGATTACTGGTGCAGACCATCGAAACATGAATAGAGTGTAAGCAGCTAATAGTGGGTGTGGATTCAAATAATTTCAAGTCTCACTCTTCCAAGGGGGCTGGCTGATTAGCAGCCAATAGAATGGATATTCCCATTTGATCATCTTGCAACAGCAGGAGGCTCACATAGTGCACTTTCAGAAGTTATAACATTTGGTAAAATATGCCTGGATGATTGCTGATAGAATTCTGAACTGTGTTCTAAGAGTTATTGTCTAACTCAAAGTCAATTGGGACTATGGTCCAATTAAGGACAATGGACATGTATGCAAGTTAGCATCATGTTGTTAATAACCTATGTCTTTTCTACCATTTATGGTTTATCTGTTTAAGTGTTTCACACACAGATTGGGTTACTGCATGAAACCACAGAGCTTTGAAGGCTTCATGTAGTCACTCACGTGACTTTGATATAAAATAGAAAGATTAAACGAGAACTTCCCATTTGAAGTTTCCTCTTTATTTTATGAGAAGTTGAAGTGAGGCACTACGTGCCCTCCACTTCCAACCCCGAATCTCATAAATATCATTCGTAAGTCAACGGTCATTAATCTTTCTATAGCTTAAGTTCGTGCAAGTGGTCTGTGGTTTCATACAGTTGCTCTGAAGATTGACGCTCATGCGGGCTGGTGGGCTCTTCACGTAGTCCCTCAGTTCAACTTCTCATAAAATAAAGATAAAACTTCAAATGGTAAGTTCTCGTTTAATCTTTCTATTTTACCAAATCAAACCTGTACGTCTCTGGAGAGTGGGAGGAAACCGGAGCTCCCGGAGAAAACCCACGCAGGTCATGGAGAGAACGTACAAACTCCGTACAGACAAGCACCCATAGTCTTGATCGAACCCGGGTCTCCTGTGCATTAAGGCAGCAACACTACTGATAGGCCACATGCCGCCCTGGAGCACGCCCTTACAGTACAACTCACAGTGCTTCACCAGCTGGTCAGCAGAGCAGTGCAATTATTAGACCTTAACCTTAGTTTAGTTTAGTTTATTATTATCATGTGTACCACGGCACAGTGAAAAGCTTTTTTGTTGCTTGTTATCTAGTCAGTGAAAAGACTATACATGATTACAATAATGCTATCCACAGTTTCCAGAAACAGGATAGAGGGAATACGTTTAGTGCAAGATAAAGTCCAGTAAAGTCAGATTAAAAATATTCCGCATGTCTTCAATGAGGTACATGGTAGGTTTGGACCGCTCTCTAGTTTATGATAGGATTGTTCAGTTGCCTGATAACCGCTGGGAGGAAACTGTCCCTGGATGTTGACTTCTGGGTTGTGAAATAAGGAAAATAGGTCCTGCCTGTCGTGGTGATACTTATAATTTTGGATATATTTCCTTTGGTCTCCAAAGAAAACAAAGTCAGCCTCAACAATCATAAATAATGTTAACCAGACCGATAAGCACACCGAAGTTACACAAATGCCATTGTGATAGTGATCAGATCAATATGCTTGTAGTGATATAGTTGAGGAATTTATATTAGCTAGGACACTGGAGACCTCCAATATTCTTTGAAATATTTTTAAACCTTGAAGATTTTCTGACGTATCAGATTTGCTGATAAAGGTTAATTGAAAGGTAGTACTACAATCAAAACTTATTTTCTAGTTTTATTTTTTTATACAAACACTGAAATTAGTACAAACATTTGACCATTTAAATTAGGAACAGGGTCAAGCCACTAGATCCATCTAAATTAATTCTTAATTTGCCTCAATGCCTTAAAACTATTCAACCAGCATTTTTGGAAGAATTCCAAAGACTTGAACCAGTGAGAGAGAAAAGAAAATCACCTCATCTCTTTTTAAATGGTGACCCCCTAGTTCTGGAAATAAACATTTTCCCTGTACCCATTCCATCAAGGGTCCTCAAAATCTTACACTTTTCAATCATAACGTCCTACTTTTCTAAATCCCAGCAGATAAAAAGCCCAGCCTATCCAATCCTTCTTCATAAGACAATTCACCCATTCTACATTACACCAGTGTATCTTTTCCACATTGACATCTCCTCCTTAAATAAGAGGACCAGTAATGACCACAGTACTCTGGACCTGCTCTTGCCAATGCCTTATCTAAGTAAAGCTAGCCTCTCTACTTTTATATTAAACAATTTTGGGTGTGTTACCTTGTAGAAACAAAAATAGCCGATGCTGGTTTATAAATAAAGACACAGAGTGGAGTAACTCAGCAGGTCAGGAAGCATCTCTGGAGAACATGGATAAGTGATGTTTTGGGTCGGGACCCTTCCCAAATCCTGAAGGGTTTCGACCGGAAGCATCTCCAGAGATGCTGCCCGGCCTGCTGAGTTTCTCCAGCACTTTGTGTCTAGTTCTGTTACCTTTCCTGATTACTTGATGTACTTTTGTTAATCATGCGCCAATGCGGGCAGACAATCTCAACAATCTTGCACCATTTATATAATATGCATCTTTGTAATTATTGGTGCCACCTAATACTTCATCAATCAGATCTTTGCCCACTTGTAGCCTCCTCACAATTATTGGCCCACTTGCCTTGTGCTCGGAAACGTTTGCTGAAATCACGCTGTGCCATTTACCTATTGACTCTATGAGACTAGAGATACAGCGCGGAAACAGGCCCTTTAGCCCACCAAGTACGTTCCAACCAACGAACACACACCTCCATATATTTACACATGTCCAAGACACAAGAGGCAATTTACAATCATACCGATGCCAATTAACCTCCAAACCTGTCGGTGTTTGGAGTTGAGAGGAAACCGGATCATAGAAACATAGAAAATAGGTGCAGGAGTAGACCATTTGGCCCTTCAAGCCAGCACCGCCATTCAATATGATCATGGCTGATCATCTATAATCAGTACCCTGTTCCTACTTTTTCCCCATATCCCTAGATTCCTTTAGCCCTAAGAGCCAAATCTCTCTCTTGAAAACATCCTGTAAATTGGCCTCCACTGCCTTCTGTGGCAGAAAATTCCACAGATTCACAACTCTCTGGGGAATTCTTTTTCTCTTCATCTCAGTCCTAAATGACTGACTCTTTATTCTTAAACTGTGACGCCTGGTTCTGGACTCCCGCAATATCGAGAACATTTTCCTGCATCTAGCCTGTCCAATCCCTTAATCTATATTACTAAAAGTAAGATCTTGACCACTTTCTGTTTTTCGGTTTCATGATTTTTGAAAAAATGCTGCCACTTATGGCTGTGATTTTTGGCTACCTTACTCAGAGTCCCCCTCCACTGCGCAGGACAAGAGTATTTTTCCCATCAATGAAAAATAAAAGAGTTATTAATGTTTGAGAAATGTTGACATTCTCTTTGCTGCCCCTGCTGGTGGGAGGGGGGACTATAAAACCCAGAAATAATGTGCCTCATTCAGTTTCTGCATGATGGAGAAAGTGAGAGGGTCATGTCACTCTGAGCTCTGAATAACACTGAACACATGTCTACTCAACAGTGAGTGCGCTTAATGTGGTTTGAAAACAAAAATGTGGTTGCTTTGAAATGCTGCACTGCAAATGGTTGTTGTTGGTGGTAACTGCTTTGAAATTCTGCACTTGCAAATGGTTGTTGGTGGTGGTAATTTCTTTGAAATGCTGCACTGCAAATGGTTGTTTTGTGGTGGTAACTGCTTTGAAATGCTGCACTCGCAAATGGTTGTTGGTGGTGGTAATTGCTTTGAAATGCTGCACTTGCAAATGGTAGTTGGTGGTGGTAACTGCTTTGAAATGCTGCACTTGCAAATGGTTGTTGGTGGTGGTAACTGCTTTGAAATGCTGCTCTTGCAAATGGTTGTTGGTGGTGGTAACTGCTTTAAAATGCTGCACTTGCAAATGGTTGTTGGTGGTGGTAACTGGACAACTTCCTGCTTGCACTGTATATTGATTTTAGATAAAACACTACCACTTACAGCTGTGATTTTTGGCCATCTTACTCAGTCCCCCTCCGCTCATCAGGTGCAGAGGATTATTCGCATCAATGAAAAATAAAAGTGTTATTAGTGTTTAAAAAAATGTTGAGAATGTCTCTCCTGTCAATCAAGCCATGAAGGTGATCCCTCGTCCTCCGGTGGGAGGAGGAGGAATAATAAAACCGGAAGTGTTGGTGTGGCTCAGTCTCTGCAAGATGGGGGAGGGAGAGTTCACGACTCTGAGCTGTGAATCAACTGAACGCACTGAATGTCTACTGAACAGTGAGTGTGGCGTTTATGTGGTGTTTTGTGTGGTTTTATGGTGGTTTCACCCAGCTTGAAATGGTATGAAACTGCATTTAAATGTGGTGGCCTTGCACCCTGCATGAAATGGTATGAAACTGCATTTGAATTTGGTGGCCTTGCACCCTGCTTGAAATGGCATGAAACAGCACTTGAATTTGGTGGCCTTGCACCCTGCTTGAAATGGTAGAAAAATGCATTTGAATTTGGTGGCCTTGCACCCTGGTTTGAATGGAATTTCAAGGAATAGCCGCGAGTCAACTGCTCGCCCACCAGCCGTGAGTGAGCTGCCAGGAGCGGCCAGCACATCAGGCTTGAGTGACTGAGCTGCCACCCAAAGAATCCATTTGGCCCAGAATTTCCATACTAGCTCTCTGTAAACCAGTCCCTTCAGCCCACAATACCCATACGAGTGCTCCAGAAATCCCACTGGCCACCAATATTGGAATTGGTGGAGAGGTGGAATATTGCGTTGGGTGACCAGCCCTCCCATGTGAACATGGGACCCAACGGGTCCCACTTTGTCCAGTAATTATATATGTTTCTTTAAGATTCCCTCTCATCCTTCTAAATTCCAGTGAATACAAGCCCAGTCGACCCATATGTCAGTCCCGCCATCTCGGGCATTAACCTGGTGAACCTACGCGGAACTCCCTCAAATTAGTAGACCACAATTTCACACAATACTCCAGGTGCGGTCTCACCAGGGCCCTGTACAACTGCATAGGACCTCTTTGCTCCTAAACTCAAATCCTCTCACAATGAAGGCCAACATGCCATTAGCTTTCATGTACCTGCAGGATTTACCTGCATCCAGAGAAAACCCACAATGTCACAGGGAGAACATACAAAAACATCGTACAGACAGCACCCATAGTCAGTATCGAAGCCGAGTCTCTGGCATTGTAAGGCTGCAGCTCTACCACTACGCCACTGTCACTGTCAGTCTGACATGGTTTTGCATAGTGGGTGCTGCTGTATTATCTTTATGTAATGAGACCATTAATCCAAGGTCCTTGAGTAATGATCTGGAGAATTAAGTTCAAATCCTGATATCTAGTAGCTGGATAATTTAAATACAGCTAATGAAATGTGTTTTAAATTAAAGAAAGTTGTCAACAGTAATGATGACAATAAAGCTGTTTCTTGTTAAACATCTATCTGGTTTGCCAATGTCCTATGGTGCTGGATCTCTTGCACTACATGAAGTTAGAGGCCACTTGTTACGAATTATAAGCAGGAAGAGATTGCTAACAAGGTCACTGGCAGGAGTGAAATTTAATGAACCATCCCTTGTAAAAGCATGAACAAATCCCAGCAATTAGTTTTGTGTGCTGTTTTATCCTCACTGAGCAATAATCTCTGTCAATCACATCTAAGCTATGTCCCAAATACTTCCCAGACATTCAACTAATGAAAAAAGCCCTGACTTGCTCAATAGCACACTCTACTCTCTCTTGCAGAAGAACATTTCACACCGTCAGAAGCAGCTGATACAAATTCCAATGACTCAGTCACCTAGCAGAACATTGGGCGACATGGTGGCGCAGAGGTAGAGTTGCTGCCTTACATTGCTTACAGCGCCAGAGATCCAGGATCGATCCCAGCTATGTGTGCTTGTCTATACAGAGTTTGTACGTTCTCCCCATGAGCTGTGTATGTTTTCTCTGAGAACTTTAGTTTCCTCCCACACTCCAAAGACGTACAGGTTTGTAGGTTAATTGGGCTGGTTTAAATGTAGGAATTGTCCTGAGTGTAGGGTGGTGTTAATATGTGGGGATCTCTGGTTGGTGCAGACTCGGTGGGCCGAAGGGCCTGTTTTAGAGCTATATCTCTAAACTAAGCTAAACTATACTAAACTAAACTAAACCATGAGGAGAAAACTTTTATAAGTCCTGGAACAGCAAGCCTGACCTTGAGAGTTGATGTAGTGGTAACTGAGAAAATGAGAGAAATCGGTGGTTGCCTTTCAAGAGACAGGATGGGAACAGTGCAGTCAAGGTAGCTGTGGGAGTCTGGCTGTTCATAGTAAATGCCAACAGACAGTTTGCCTCCTGAGATGGACTAGAAAAGGGAGAGAAGTGTCGGAAATGGTCTAAGTGGCCAAAATACTCACATCAACACCTCTTCTTCTTCAGGAGAATAAGTAAGTTTGGCTTGTCTACAATTATTCCTATCAACATCTGTAGATGCACCGTGGAAAGCATCATATCGGGATGCATCATAGTTCAGTTTGGCAACAGCTCTGCCCAAGACTGCAAACAATTGCAGAGAGTTGCGGATGTAGCCCCGTCCATCATGCAGACCTGACTCCCCACTATCAATACAATCTATGCTTCACAGCACTTCAGGAAAGCAGCCAATATAACTATTTCTCCGGTCCTATTTGTTGTGGATAGACTCAAAAATCTGGAGTAACTCAGCGAGACAGGTAAGCATCTATGGAGAGAAGGAATTGGAGACCTTTCGGGTCGAGACCCTTCAGACTGGTTAGGGATAAGGGAAACTAGAGATATAAACGGTGATGTGGAGAAATAAAGAACAATGATTGAATAATTTGTTGTGGATACTGGTTCTCTTAAAATAATGCTTCTTTCTGAGGTGAACTTTAGACTTTAGAGAGAAAGGCCCTTCGGCCCACCATGACCGTACTGACCAGCAATCACACCATATGTTAACACTATCCTTTACTCTCGGGACAATTTACAAATTTTTACTGAAGCCAATTAACCTACAAACCTATTCGTCTTTGGAGTGTGGGAGGAATGTGGAGTCCCCGGAGAAAACCCATGTGGTCACAGGTAGAATATACAAACTCCATACTGGCATCACACATAGTCAGGATCGAAGCTGGGTCTCAGGCACGGTGATGCAGCAACTCTACCACTGCAACATCTTGCCACCCTCAAATAAATCTGTACTGATGTGCATTGTGCACATCAGAGACATTGTTTCTGAATATCCTGGTTAATGTGGTTTCCTGTGAACGATCCTTCTCCCCCTGCTCCTCCATTTTGGAGCACATTGCAGTTCTCTACTTGTCCTCTGGCCATCTTTCCTCTTTTGTACCCCTAGTGAAGGGTGTTACCACTGCATCCATGACTTGGAGTATTTGAGCTCTGTTCAAGATGATCATCAAATGTTATCCTCTGTTATACCAGTTAATGCAGACTGATATCATCCTGATATCATCTTAATATCACCCAAATGTCCTAATATCGTTTGAGGCCTTAAAAAAGATCAACCTGTAACTCACGCTACATAGCGCTTTGTAAATCAATTTACTCCTGACCTTAATGATCCTGACCTGTCCTGCTGCCCAACACTGAATGCCGATTGAGATCACAGTTCCTCCAATCCACACAGGCTTATTCTCACAACGTGCAAGTTCACTGCAGGAGCCCCTGTCCCTCCCCATTTGGTTGATGCCATGAGGCAAGCTAAAACCATGGCTCACACAGACATTTGGATAAAATACAACAATGCCCATTATACCAGGGTCTATGGAGTTTAATTTCAAACTCAGCCAACCATATTTGGCCGATGCTTAAGGTTTGCTCAGTGGTGAACCTATTCCAAGAGCAGTCATTTTGCAGGAATCGGACAAAGCTCAAAACTAATCAGTATCTCAGCAGATGATGGCCAGGAATGCAGCCAGGCAGGTTAAATGTATTAACCATAATGACAAATGAATAATGTTCCTTTTCTGTGCACCACAATGGCTTCCAGCCTGCCGAACCTTTATTAATTTATACAAAATGTGTGCCTGTCCCACAGATTGTAGGTGTCTTGAGATGGCAGATACACGGTGGCCTCAGTGTAAACCCTTCCATCCACCATGGAGCTCAGACAATTCTGAATCCGTTTCACAAAAACAATGCTACAGATGGTTACTTTGTGACATGCAAGCCCCAATTTATAATTTACACCCGTGTGAAAGAAAGCATTCACGCGTCGGTACACAAGGAAGTTGATTAGCTGTTTATCAATTTAGCAATTAATTTCCACCAATTAATTAACGCAGAGGCCCGTGAAGATGGATAAGAGCTTCACTAACCCTACTGAGGACACTCAGGATTGATATTCTCATAAAGGGCATTAAATCTGATCTGCTAAATTAATGGCTGTTTTTAATTGAACTGTTCCAAAATTGCTAACACTTATGCAGGGAAATTTCCATGCAAGACCCAAGGCACTGCATCTCCCCATCTGATGACATTGGGCATGATTTTGATAAGGTTTGTCTATCCTTCTTTGTCCTCTATCTGTCTGCAACCCTTTATGCACTTGTAAACACCACCCTTCTCCAATTCTCTTCACTGCTACCCAACTGAACGACATTACATTTGACCAGTTCCATTCTACCATTCCAGTCACAGAGAAGAATGAGCAATTGCTCCTGTTGCTGCAACCGCATTTCTTCTTAACCATATAACCATATAACCATATAACAATTACAGCACGGAAACAGGCCCTCTCGGCCCTTCCAGTCTGTGCCGACCATTTGTTTTCCCCTAGTCCCATCTACCTGCACTCAGACCATACCCCTCCATTCCCTTCACGTCCATATACCTATCCACTTTACTCTTAAATGTTAAAATCGATCCTGCCTCCACCACTTCTGCTGGAAGCTCATTCCACACAGCCACCACCCTCTGAGTAAAGAAGTTCCCCCTCACATTACCCCGAAACCTCGGTCCCTTAATTCTCATGTCATGCCCTCTTGTTTGAATCTTCCCTACCCTCAATGGGAAAAACGTATCCACGTCAACTCTGTCTATCCCTTTCATCATTTTAAAGACCTCAATCAAGTCCCCCCTTAACCTTCTGCGCTCCAAAGAATAAAGACCTAACTTGTTCAACCTTTCTCTGTAACATAGTTGCTGGAACCCTGGCAACATTCTAGTAAATCTCCTCTGTACTCTCTCTATTTTGTTGACATCCTTCCTATAACTAGGCGACCAAAATTGTTCACCATACTCCAGAATTGGTCTTACCAATGCCTTGTACAATTTTAACATTACTTCCCTACTCCTATATTCAATGCTCTGATTTATAAAGGCCAGCACACCAAAGGCTTTCTTTACCACCCTATCTACATGCGATTCCACCTTCAGGGAACTATGCACAGTTATTCCTAGATCCCTCTGTTCCACAGCATTCCTCAATTCCCTACCATTTACCATGTACGTCCTATTTTGATTTGTCCTGCCAAGATGTAGCACTTCACACTTATCAGCATTAAACTCCATCTGCCATCTTTCAGCCCACTTTTCCAAATGGCCCAAATCTCTCTGTAGACTTTGAAAATCTACTTCATTATCCACAACACCACCTATCTTAGTATCATCTGCATACTTACTCATCCAATTTTCCACCCCATCATCCAGATCATTGATGTACATGACAAACAACAGTGGACCCAACACAGATCCCTGAGGCACCCCACTGGTCACCGGCTTCCAACCTGACAAACAGCCATCCACCATTACTCTCTGACATCTCCCATTCGGCCACTGTTGAATCGATCTTGCTACTCCGCCATTAACACCCAAAGATTGAACCTTCTTAACCAACCTTCCATGGGGAACCTTGTCAAAGGCCTTACTGAAATCCATATAGACAACATCCACTGCTTTACCCTCATCAATTTCCCTAGTTACCGCTTCAAAAAATTCAAGAAGGTTTGTCAAACATGACCTTCCAGGCACAAATCCATGTTGACTGTTCCTGATCAGACCCTGTTTATCGAGATGCTTATATATATATTATCTCTAAGTATCCTTTCCATTAATTTGCCCACCACTGACGTCAAACTAATAGGTCTATAATTGCTAGGTTTATTCTTTGAACCCTTTTTAAACAATGGAACAACATGCGCAGTACGCCAATCCTCCGGCACTATTCCCGTTTCTAATGACATTTGAAATATTTCTGTCATAGCTCCTGCTATTTCTACACTAACTTCCCTCAATGTCCTAGGGAATATCCTGTCAGGACCTGGAGACTTCTTCTCAAGGAACTATCCTGTGCCTTTCCAATTGTCATCGACAAGTGGCTCTCTGGCAACCTCATCCAAAAAACTGTGCATCATTTTTTGCATGGACACAAGGAACTGCAGATAGTGGAATCTTGAATGAAACACAAAGTGCTGGAGTAACTCACTGGCTCAGGCAGCATCCCTGGAGAACACCGATAGGCAATGTTTTGGATTGGGACCCTGCTTCAAACTGGTCCCGAAATTTCCCACATTTACTTTGACCCCAGCTTTACCTTACCTACACCTCTCTGACACTACTACAGTTGGTAAATCCTCTGACTGCTTGTGGTAAATGTGTGGAAATTTCTTCCTTGGCCTTCATAACGAGACGATTTGAGTATTGGAGCAAAGAGGTCCTTCTGCTCTTTGTACAGGGCCCTGGTGAGACCACACCTGGAGTATCGTGTGCAGTTTTGGTCTCCTAATTTGAGGCAGGACATTCTTGCTATTGAGGAAGGGCAGCGTAGTTTCTCAAGGTTAATTCCTGGGATGGCGGGACTGTCATATGATGAAAGAATGGAACGACTGGGTTGTATTCACTTAAATTTAGAAGGATGAGATGGGATCTTATAGAAACATGTAAAATTATTAAGGGATTGGACACGCTAGGTACAGGAAACATGTTTCCGATGTTGGGGGTGTCCATAACCAGGGGCAACATTTTAAAAATAAGGGGTAGGCCATTTAGAACTGAGATGAGGAACACATATTTCACCTAGAAAGTTGTGAATTTGTGAAATTCTGTGCCTCAATAGACAATAGGTGCAGGAGTAGACCATTCGGCTCTTCGAGCCAGCACCGCCATTCAATGTGATCATGGCTGATCATCCCCACTCAGTACCCGGTTCCTGCCTTCTCCCCATATCCCATGACTCTGCTATTTTTAAGAGCCCTATCTAGCTCTCTCTTGAAAGCATCCAGAGAACCTGCCTCCACCGCCCTCTGAGGCAAAGAATTCCACAGGCTCACCGCTCTCTGTGAGTAAAAGTGTTTCCTCATCTCCGTTCTAAATGGCTTACTCCTTGTACTTAAACTGTGGCCCCTGGTTCTGGACTCCCCCAACATCGGGAACATCCTCAGAAGGCAGCGGAGGCTGATTCACTGGATGCATTCAAAAGAGAGTTAGATAGAGCTCTGAGGGCTAGTGGAATCAAAGGGTATGGGGAGAAGGCAGGAACGAGGTACTGATTGTGGATGACCAACTATGATCACATTGAATGGCTCGAAGGGCCGAATGGCCTACACCTGCACCTATTTTCTATGCATCTATGTAACTAAATAATGTGGAGATAAGTCTTTATCCAGTTTAACCCCCGTGCACCAGTCTCTGACTGCCTGGGAGCACTGAAAGACCAAACCTTTAATGTCTTGTGATAAGATTTGACTCCCAGTTGAGTTTGAACCTTATATAGCACCTTAACAAGAAGGAATGCTTCCACTTTTGTAGCACCACATGACTCTTTCTAAATCTGACGCTGAAACCGTGCTGCTTTTGCATTTGTTGCATCAGATTAGACTGTTCCAATTCACTGTTGCCCATCTTCACTTGTTCCACTAGCCATAAAATGGAGGGGCTCCAAAATACTTGCTCATTTCCCCCTTTAAAAAAGGAACAGATCATTCCATTTTTTTCTGGCCCACACTTCCATTCCCCCCACTACCCCACCCACCGAGTTAAACAAAGTTTTTATAGTCCTCAACTTTATTTTCAGATCTCTTTTCAGTCTCATTCCCTTTCATTCTCTGTTAGCTTCACCAGTCCAATCGCCCATGAGGATATCTGTAATCATATAACCATATAACCATATAACAATTACAGCACGGAAACAGGCCCTCTCGGCCCTTCCAGTCCGTGCCGACCATTTGTTTTCCCCTAGTCCCATCTACCTGCACTCAGACCATCCCTTCACGTCCATATACCTATCCACTTTACTCTTAAATGTTAAAATCGATCCTGCCTCCACCACTTCTGCTGGAAGCTCATTCCACTCAGCCACCACCCTCTGAGTAAAGAAGTTCCCCCTCACGTTACCCCGAAACTTCTGTCCCTTAATTCTCATGTCATGCCCTCTTGTTTGAATCTTCCCTACCCTCAATGGGAAAAACGTATCCACGTTAACTCTGTCTATCCCTTTCATCATTTTAAAGACCTCAATCAAGTCCCCCTTAACCTTCTGCGCTCCAAAGAATAAAGACCTAACTTGTTAAACCTTTCACTGTAACATAGTTGCTGGAACCCTGGCAACATTCTAGTAAATCTCCTCTGTACTCTCTCTATTTTGTTGACATCCTTCCTATAACTAGGCGACCAAAATTGTACACCATACTCCAGAATTGGTCTTACCAATGCCTTGTACAATTTTAACATTACTTCCCTACTCCTATATTCAATGCTCTGATTTATAAAGGCCAGCACACCAAAGGCTTTCTTTACCACCCTATCTACATGCGATTCCACCTTCAGGGAACTATGCACAGTTATTCCTAGATCCCTCTGTTCCACAGCATTCCTCAATTCCCTACCATTTACCATGTACGTCCTATTTTGATTTGTCCTGCCAAGATGTAGCAATCCTCCAATTCTGGTCCTGAACACCTCTGAATCATGTCACAATGTGTCCAATCCACATTCTTCCAGTATACAGGAGTCATATGTGCCCATCTTTGGTGAAAACCAGTATCGGCAGTTCTTTGTTTCCACATTTTTGCTTACTCCACTGCAAAATCTTCTCAAGGTATGCCTATTTTGAAGCGGTTGAAGGGTGGCACGAGGGTTCAGCGGCAGAGTTGCTGCCTTATAGCGCTTACAGCACCGGAGACCCGAGTTCGATCCTGACGACGGTTGCTGTCTGTACGGAGTTTGTACGTTCTTCCCGTGACCTACGTGGATTTTTTCTGAGATCTTCGGTTTCCCCCCCACACGTTAAAGACACACAGATTTGCAGTTTAATTGGCCTGGGTTTGTTTACTTGGTATAGGTGTAAATTGTCCCTAGTGTGTGTAGGCTTGCGTTAATGTGTGGGGATCGCTGTTCGGTGCAGATGCAGTGGGCAGAAGGGCCTGTTTCCACTCTGTATCTCTAAACGAAACTAAACCAAGTTTTCTTCCTCACTCCGACCGGAGTTCTACAGGACTCTCTCTCACTGCTCTTCAGCCCTCATCCCCTTCCGCTCCATTCTTTCAGGTAGGAGAAAGGGTCCCGCCCCGAATTATCACCTGTCCTTTTTCTCCAGAGACGTTGCCCGACCTACTGAGTTACTCCAACACTGCTTCTATCTTTTGTATAAACCAGCATCTGCAGTTCTTTGTGTCTACATTCTGCTCAATAAGATGGTTGGCATGAAGTAAGCATAAATCTGTGTATGCACATCATGCAGACGATTGGGTAATGTGCCTTCACTGCCAAGGCTCCCTCTTTTGGAATTCTCTGCCTCAGCCAAGCCTACTTCCTATCCTCCTTTAAAAACTCCCACTTTGATCAAGCTTTTAGTTCTTTGCCCTTTATATCACTTTATCTGCCTCAATATCGTTTATATATTGTTAATGCTCCTGTAAAACAATTAGGACACTTGCACTATACTAAAGATGCCTATTACTGGAATGGTCATTCCTTCAAGCTTGTACTTAATTTACATTGGAAAAATAATTCAATTACTGTTAATACACTATGACCTAGTACATTAATATAATAATCAATAGTTATACCTAAAAAGCATATTTATTGCTAATATCAAAGGTCTCAAAATGAAAAATTACCTTAAAATAGTTAAAAAGTCATAGTCATTGACTAGCAGTGGCTACCTTATGTGGGGGGGGCGGGGGGGGGGGGGGGGGGGGGGGGGGGGGGGGGGGGGGGGGGGGGGGGGGGGGGGGGGGGGGGGGGGAAAATTCTTTTCAATCTCTTACCCTGATGAAGATGCGATTTTGTATCGTATCTCCGTCCACACTGCAGCCTAACATCGTGGAGTTGGCGGCCTTTCCTGGAGACCGACCCGGCGCTCCAAGCCGCAGGAGTCTGCGGGACTTAAACATCGCGGAGCTTCCGATCCCTTTGCCGGGGATCCAAGCTCCAACCGCGGGGCCTGTGGAATTTAAAATTGTGAATCCCACATCTCTGTTAAGAAGAGGCCGACTCGGGAGCTCCATGCCACCGAGAGAGTTTCAACTGCTCCAACATGGGAGTTTCGATCACCCCGACGGGGGCTTCGACTGTCAGCTGCGGGGGCTTTGATCGCCCCCCCCCCCCCGGATGGTTTGACTGTCCCGACGGTGGGAGAACAAGAGGAAGAAGATTGAACTTTATTGCCTTCCATCACAGTGAGGAACGTTGAATCCACTGCGATGGATGTTAACTTTTATACGGTTGTGTGTCTTGTTGCTTTTCACTTAGTATGGCTGTATGGTAACTTAAATTTCACTGTACCTTAATTGGCATATCTGACAATAAACTGACCTTGAAAACCTTAAACCTTGAGTATGAATCACAGAGTTGTACGGTACAGAAACAGGCCCTTCAGGTCACCACATCCATATTGACCTTCCTGCCACTTGCCCTCATTAAGTCTGCATGGAGGGAAATGGATCATTTGCAGGCAGATCAAAGTTGGTGCAGGAAGGAACTGCAGATGCTGCTTGACACCAAAGATAGACACAAAAAGCTGGGGTAGCGGATCAGACAGCAATTCTGGAGAAAAGGAATAGGTGATGTCTCGGGTCGAGACCCTTCAGCAGACTGAGTCAGGGAGGGGGAAACTAGAAGTATTGGGAGGTACAAAACAAACAGAGCCTGTATCAATGACTCAGGAAATGTGGAGCCCACAATGTTCCATTTTTTTGGCTGGGGAGAGGTGGTAACGAAGGGATACAAACAGTTAAATTAGCATGAGAACTGGGGGGGGGGGGGGGGGGGGGGGGAGAGAGATGGGGAGAGAGGAAATGCAAGGGTTATTTGAAGTTAGATAAATCAATGTACCTGCCTCTGGGTTGTAAGCTGCCCAAGTGAAATAGGGTTTGGAAATAGGAAAGGTTGGTCTAGGCATCATGTTTGCCACAGACATTGTGGGCCAAAGGGCCTGTTCCTGTGCTCTACTGCTCTATGATTACGACTGTTCACACACAAGTGGAGCTGAACCAGTGTGTGGTAAAGTTTCAATATATTGTCCCAACTTCTATGCCATGCCTGGAAAACAAATTAAAGCAGAAAAACAATGTCAACATATTTGACAACAGTTTTTGTTGTTGCGATAGGCCTTAGGGATCATCTAAAACGGCAAGATTATAAGATATAGAAGGAGAATCAGGCAATTCAGCCCATTGAGTCTACTTCACCATTTGATTGTGGCTGATCTATTTTTCTCTCTCAACCCCATTCTCCTGCCTTCTCCCCATAATCTTTGGGGCCCTTACTAATCATCTAGGCTCAGTAGATTGGGTGGGATTATATATTTGCATCTATTTAATGAACCAAAAGGTTAAGGAAAGATGTTGTCAAGCTGGAAAGGGTACAGAGAAGATTTACAAGGATGTTGCAGGGCGAGAGGCTTTGAGATATAGGAGAGGTTGAGTAGGCGAGGACTATTCCTTGGAGCACAGGTGGATGAGGCGTGATCTTATTGAGGTGTATAAAATCATGAAAGGAATGGATTGGGTAGATGTACAGATTCTCTTGCCCATAGGTGAATCGAGGACCAGAGGACATTGGTTTAAGATGGAGGGGAAAAGATTTAATAGGAATCTGAGGGGTAACCTTTTCACACAAAGGGTGATGAGTGTATGGAACAAGCTGCCAGAAGTTGTAGTTGAGGATGTGACTATCCCAACGTTTAAGAAACATGTACATGTACATGTAAGGTATATATATAGGACAGGTACATGTATAGGACAGGTACATGGATAGGACAGGTACATGGACAGGACAGGTTTGGAGGGATATGGACCAAACACAGTCAGGTGGGACTAGTGCAGCTGGAACATTGTTGGCTGGTGTTGGCAGGTTGGGCCAAAGTGCCTGTTTCCACACTGTATCACTCTATGACTCTATGACTATGATGCCCATGGATGAATTGCAGTTCAGCCCACATGAAGTTTCACTTGATGCGTTAGATCGTTGTACGATGAGTGAAAGATCTGACCCGTTATGTCTGTGTTGCACCACTGTAATGCGTTCTGTGATCACTCCCCAGTGCTTATAGCTGCAGGGGGGAAAAAATGCTAGAAATATCACAGGAGATATTAAAACATGAATAAAATTGTGATTTTATTTTTGTTTATTTCACATACATTATCCAGAATGTACTCCAGAGGTTTTCTGCAGTCTGCCTCAATCCATCAACCTTAGTGAGGCGGTACAATGATTTTCAGGATTTGTCCCAAACTACTGTCTATTAACCAGCTGTCTTAGAGCTAATTGGCATATACAGGGAAATAATTTCCAGTTGCAGCCAGAGCATCTCTCAGATTGCCAGTGCAAGTTTCTACTTTGCACTTTTCCCATAAAATAGTAAGATTAAACGAGCTTACCAGTTTGAAATTTGATCTTTATTTTATGAGGAGTTACAATGAGCGATTACGTGAAGAAGAACCCCGCCAGTCGGCATGCGCGTCAATTCTTCAAAGCAGCAATGTGAAATCACAGAAGAACAATTGAAGTATTATAGTAGGATTATAAACCTAGAACTACCAGTTGAGCTTCGTGATATGAGGGTTGGGAGCGGTGGGCACGTAATCGCTCATCGTAATAAAGATCAAACTTCAAACTGGTCATTCTCGTTTAATCTTACTATTCTACTTCGGAGTCACGTGAGTGATTCCGTGAAGATTTCAAAGCTCTGTGATTTCACGCCGATTCAAATCCAGGCGTCTCACACTGCAATCAGTTGACTCAGGAGGAGTGAATATAGCAGAACATCGAAACATGATACTGATTAACATGTTAAAGCTTTAATTCACAAATATACAATAGCGACTCCTCTCTCCCAGGGAGAAGCTATGAAACAGAACTTAAAACCTAAAACAGAATGGGTGAACACCCCGGTTTCAACAAGCGGCTTATTATAAAACTTGAAAAGTCAATTTATTTGACCATCCTGCGGCCGTGAGGATATGGTCTAGAGGGACGTCCATTGCCCTCGCCACTGACGTTGATGCGGCCCTGGTGGAGTGAGATTTAAAATTGTCAGTATTAACTCCTGCACACCCCAACACTTGCTTCAGCCATCGTGAAATGGTCTGAGCTGACACTTTCATATGCGGCTTTTTGTGGCTAATAAACAATGCTTGCTCAGAGCCTCCAAGGGTCTTCGTGACTTCAATGTAACGCCGCAAGTGCGCCACCACACACAGCCATAAATCCGTGGGATAAGCTGACAGTACAAGCTTGAACCCGGACACCCCTGGTCTGCTTTGTTTAATTAGGTCATAGATGTAAAATTTAACATCATTGTGTGAGGACACCACCTTGTCCAGGCGCAGTTTATACAAGGTCTGAACCCTTTGCGCTGATACAAGCGCCATGAGCATAACCAACATTAAGGGTAATCTTTGTTAATGGCAAAGATGTGGCTGTACCACATTGACGAAGCAGTGTCAGTACCATGCTTACATCCCAGATTTCAGAATACCTAGGCCTGGGAGGATTAGAATTAAAAACACCCTTCATAAATCTGTAAATTAACGGATGAGATCCTATAGACGGAAGGACTGACCCCCAGCATAGGTACGAGTTCAAAGCACTCCTGGCACTGTTGATGGCACTATAGCTCAACCCTTCATCGAAATGTAAGTTGGACAGAAATTCAAGCACATCTGGAATGGAGGCTGTGTGGTATGTAATGTTCCCCTGTAAACAAAATTCCTCCCATTTCCTGACATGAGAGATGTACTGCCTTTTTGTACTATCCCTCCAGGATGCTGTGATGACATCCAAGGTCCGATTGGATAGTCCAAGACCCAGATATGGCCTTCTTAAAATCTGCAAATCAACAAATTTAGACGATCATACAACGGGTAGTCACAGGGTGCACTAACAGATTATGACATTTTGGAACCACCATAATAGGCTGTGTACTAATACCCGGAATCAGAGAGAACCATGGCTGTGTAGGCCAGTCGGGTACCACCAAAACCCCTGAAGAGGAGTCCTGTTTGATCTTAGTCAAGCACCGACTGATGAGACAGAAGGGGGGAAATGCATATTAAACATTCCGCCCAGTGCAGGGAGAATGCATTCACTGCAACTGCCCCTGGGTCTGGTCCCCATGAAACATATTTCGGTACCTGGTGATTAAGTCTGGATGCAAACAAATCGATATCTGGTACCCCATACCAGAGAACAATTTCCTTAAATACAACATGATTCAACATCCACTCATTGTCGTCGTTGAATTTGCGTGACCTGGTGTCTGCCACCATATTGAATCTGCCTGGCAAGCAGACAGCTGAAATCCAAATATTCTTTTTAATGCACCAGTGCCAAATAAGGTTAGCCAAGCCATCACAAGATTTCGATTCAATTCCACCCATGTGATTAACATACGCCACTGCCGTGGTGTTGTCAATCTGAAGCTGAACATGCAAGTGATGCTTAGTGGTACAGTAAGCTTTGAGCCTATAAAATGCTCCTAAAAGCTCTAAATAATTAATACCATGTGATTGGAGAAAAAACGCCTCATGCATATTCCATCTGCCTCCACAGCTAGACCTGGTGTCAGTAGCACCCCAACCTAGGGCACTAACATCAGTCTGCAGAACAACTGAAGGTGTTTCGATCAAAATTTCCCTAGAACAATTTGAAATGTTTCTAATCCACCACTGTACTTCAGTAATGGCTGCAGATGGCAAGTGCATGGGCCGATTGAAATGACCTGCATGTATTCTCAGTGCCTGTACCTTTGCCCTCTGTAAATGTTGGTAATGCAAAGGTCCATATTGCACAGCAGGAAAGGCAGCTACCAATTTACCAATTAAGCTAGTGACCTGTTTAATTGAAGGTGATTGCTCCCCCAAGAGCTTGATACAGCCTTCAATTAAATCTAATCTCTTGCCTTTGGGCAGAGTTACACACATGTTAATTGAATCTATTGTGAATCCCAAATAGTCAATTGTGTTGACTGGCACCAATTTGGATTTAGCTGGGTGAATAATGAACCCCAACCTCTCAACCATGAGTTTAACAGCTGAAACTGATAATTCAGCTGCCACAAAGGTGTTTCCAATTATTACAATGTCATCCAAATAGGCCATTACAATATGGCCCTGTGACCATAATATCCCTAATACTGGTTTTAGCAATTTAGTAAATAAGCGAGGGGCTGAGGTTAATCCATTAGGCAGTGCTCTAAACTGCCATAATTGCCCCATCCAGCTAAATTTCAAATATCGCCGATACTCTTTATGAACAGGCACTAAATAATATGCATCTTGAAGATCTATACATGCTATATAACACCCTCAGGAAAACAATTGCTCGGCAGTAGCAAACGTTTCCATCTTAAAATGATTATACTGCACAAATGGATTAAGTCCTGTCAGGTCCAAAATAATCCAACACCCACCATCTTTCTTTGGTCTAGGAAACACATTAGACATAAATTGATTGGTTTGATAAACTGTTTTCTCAATTACACCTTTAAAAACATAATTTTGCTATTTCAGCTTAAATCTCCAAATTCTCCCGTTGTGAGAAAATGAATGCCTGCTCTGGCTTATGCTGGGTGGATGGACATAGGTTGGGAATAAATTCAATTTGAAACCCTTGTGTACTCTGCAGTATAAACATGTTTGATGTTATTTTACACCATTCTTTGAGAAACCTGTGTAATCTCCCTCCAACTGGTAGGTAATTCTCACTCAATATGTTTTGACCAGAATCAGACCCACCTACCTCCATGGTTACCAGTGGAGTTCTGTGTCCCCTGGCTCTGGATGTAAAAGGCATGTTTGGCCGTACTCCTGCTGGAGTGCGCCAGCTGCGCACATTGAATGGCCGGCTTGGTCCTTGTCCGGACCCGGTTTCAGCAATGTCACTGAATGGTTCTGCTGGTCACTGGCGCCTTGATAAGCCCGACGGTTTTTGCCTCTTCGTCTAGCTCCTTTACCCTCTTTGCAACGTCTTCCCTGAACAATAAGTTCGGGCCCTGGATATTGCTAGGCTTGCACAGGGCAGCGAACCTTGGGATAATGGTAGTGCGGATGGCGCTCTTTCTAAGACAGTTAATGTCACATTGCACATGAAAGCCAGGCATCTTGCTGAACTTCAGTCAGGAGCCCACCATCCACTGACCTACCAAAAGCCGTAATGCCGGCTGCGAGCAGTTTCAGCACCAGTTGCAGTTTCAACTCCTGCGCTCGGATGCCTAGTCCCATATGGCCCCATATGTCATGGTTGACGGCCGGCACTTTGAGCAGAAACAATTTTCTGGGGGCTCATATTTTTTGGCCGTTGTGTCCATGGCCAGTTCCTGAAGCTGGTGCGAAGCCAAGTAATTTATACTGGCAGCCAGCTCTTCCCCCAGTGGCTCTCCCGAGTCTATTGGGACAGCAAACCTGGCCACCAGGAATGGGACCTCTGGCTGGTGCACTGCATCCCGTGGGGCAGCCTCCAATGCTAAGCCCTCAGGGTCAGCGTCAGAATCATACTGACCCGGTATACTCTCCTCCTCCAAGAGGGAGATACTAGGCAGCCCAGTAGGTGCTGCTGGTGTGGGCTCTTGGAGAGGCCGGCGCTCTTGATGGAGCATCCTCTCCAATAGGAGCTCCATCCTGGATACCCTTTCTACGGTATCCATTCGTGAGGGAGAACCCTCCCGACCGGACTCGTCTGAGTCTAACGGCCAGACAGACGTTCGAGTGGCCTTACGCCCCTCCAGGCGTAGCCATGGTGCTCACGGACACCAAGTCTGTAGTCGCTGGTCTCACCAGCAGCGACTCCGTAGATGAGCTAGGCGGCCGCCCGCTACCTGCACTCACGCGGGCATTAGACACTTTTGCTACGGCTCACCTTGCTGCTAACGACGACTTCATGCTTGAACTTGCCCTCCTGTAACAAGAATTAACAAGCGCAGAATATCCAACAAGTTTGACACTTACCTGAGGCTTTTTAAACTTACCGCTGGGGGAGCGCTGCTGCTCCCAGCCGGTCGCTACACCATGCGTCAAACGTAATGACGCGCATGCAGACTGGCGGGGTTCTTCTTCACGGAATCACTCACGTGACTCTGAAGTAAAATTGTTATGATCTATTGTATAATTGAAAATGTGCATCCTTCATAGGTGCACTCTAGCTGGAGTTCATTAACCTTTGGTGTGGTACTCTGGTATTGTCATTGCAGTGAGGGCAGCCCCAGGCTGGGGCAGCATGTTTGAATTACATACATATTATACTTGGTAAAATTAAAAAAATCAGTTTATTATATCATTCATAAAATTCATAACAAACACAAAAGAGTGTACTGAGATTTCAGAATTAATTTTCTAAAGTTACTAATAAGCCTAGTAATGAATATAAACAATATTGCAAGTATTGGGTTCAGAACTCTCTTGAGTAACTTCAATTTGCCATAGTAACTTAAACTGAAGCATGGCAGAAACATACATGAAGGGAATAGATATGATAAATACACAGCGTCTTTTACCCAGATTTAGGAAATCAAGAACCAGACGACTTAGGTATAAGGTGAGTGGAGAAAGATTTAATAGGAAGCTGGGCAATGTATTCACGCAAAAAGGTGGTGGGCATATGAAATGTGCTGCTAGTAGCAGGTAGGTACTATCAAAACATTTAAAAGATATTTGGACTGGTACATGGATAGAAAAGGCTTAGAAGAAACACAGGTGGGTGGATCTAGTGGAGACAGACATCTTGGTCGGCGTGGGCAAGTTGAGCCAATGTGCTTGTTTCCATGCTGTATGACTCGATGACTCTATAATTGGAAAGCCTATTGCACATCTGGTGAAATCACAGTGGTTAAATAAGAGGAGCTCCGACAGAAGTCGGAGATGTAATGGCCTGGAAAGGTCTACCAATCCACTTTCCTCAAACCTGATGTCAATACAATGGATCCCTGATATGGAGCCACAATTATGTCATCAAACTGACTAAGCAACCAAAGGCATTACCACACTATCATAAACTCCCTTAAAGCTATAGGCCACACAATATACAGCAACAAATACATATTTGAAGGTGAGATTAATGTAGCTTACATGTAAATATGAAAAGTATATGTGTATATATATATATATATATATTTCATATTTACATATACACAATGTATATAATATATACAGTATATACATATTTATATATATAAACCTTAAAAATGTTTTAATCTATTGAGATTCTCTTTTTAAATATCTATTTGAGGAAATGATAAGCTACACACATGACATTAGTTTATTAGAACCACTATATGCTAACAATTAATTATAGATTAAAATGCCTTTAAAATCTCACTATACCATGCCACCAGGCATTACGTTTTGAGGGTGTCTTACATTGAAAATGGTTTGTGATGACAATATATCTTCAAGTATCCATCCTCAAGTGTCCACCTTATCCATTATCCATCTGAGGATAAGGGGGAATTCCTTTAGGACCGAGATGAGGAAAACATTTTTCACACAGAGAGTGGTGAGTCTCTGGAATTCTCTGCCACAGAAGGTAGTTGAGGCCAGTTCATTGGCTATATTTAAGAGGGAGTTAGATGTGGCCCTTGTGGCTAAAGGGATCAGGGGGTATGGAGAGAAGGCAGGTACAGGATACCGAGTTGGATGATCAGCCATGATCATATTGAATGGCGGTGCAGGCTCGAAGGGCCGAATGGCCTACTCCTCCACCTATTTTCTATGTTTATATGATTACGTTGGAGATAGTTGAAAAGCACCTTGGCCTCCAGGGCAACATAACAGAAGCACTCATAGTAGCCTCTGCAATTTTGTCATTAAACATGTGCTTCGAAATTCTGATTGTTAATCTCCTGCCATTGAGTCTGTGTTCTGGGTGTCACATTACTAATATTAATGTAGGTACTGCACTTGGAAAGCAAACAAAATATTAATGTGTTAACATGCGTAACTTGTTGCAATGACTTTTAAATTATTTACTGTTCCTGGATTTTTATACAGCATGTTCTTTTCAGAAAAATATTCATTGGGTAATTGTATAGGCCATAATGGATTTTTTATATGGCAGAGAAGACAAGAACTCAGTGATTACAGGCATTAGCAACTAAAGACTACTCAGCTACTGACCTTCAAAAGCACATTACATAAAAACAATTAGCGCCTCTTCTAAAGAAGGTGAACTTCAAATTTTCAGAATAAAATTTAAATAAAAGTTAAAGAGGTTATTTGTTGTGTACACAAAAGGCTGGAGAAACTCAGCAGGTGCAACAGCATCTAAGGAGCGAAAGAGATAGGCGACGTTTCGGGTCGAGACCCTTCTTCAGACTGTATTTGTTGTGTATATGTCAATGTCAAGTTATCATCATCACTGACATATAATTTCTGACAAATTTACATAAATAGCTTCACATTATAATATTGTGAAGTATCAACCCTATAAGGCTGGGAAATATTTACTTTAAGAATGTGGGATATAGAAGTATGAAGAGACACTCAGCTTGATTCACCATGTAATAAGATATCAGCTGCTCTTTCACTCCGGTACTGTTTTCCTACATTATCCATGTTCCCTTGTTCAGTAAATATCCACGTCAGTTGACCTTTATCTTGAAGACACTCTACTACTCTCTGGCATAATTTAATTTGTCAGTAGCCTCTGAGAGGAACCAAGACGTGTTTGGTTATCCTGTCTTTGTTGCAGAATGCTAGCTTGATACAGAAGATCCCTGAGGAATGGACTGGTGATTCGTGTTCAACTAAGTTTTTAGTTTTAGAGATACAGTGCGGAAACAGGCCCTTCGGGCAACCAAGTCTGCGGCAACCAGTGATCCTTCACTATCCTTCAACCACTCGGGCCAATTTACCTTTTACCAAGCCAATTAACCTATAAACCTGTACGTCTTTGAAGTGTGGGAGGAAACTGAAGATCTCAGAGAAAACCCATGCAGGTCATGGGGAGAACTTCCAAACTTCGTACAGAGAAGCACCAGTAGTCAGGATTTAACCCGGGCCTCTGGCACTGTCAGTAGCAACTCTACCGCTGCGTCACCGTGCTGCCCTAATGTGTGTAAAGCTACACAGTACTTTTGTCGGCACTCCTTGGCTTAACATTTTCTCTTGTCAATTCCAAATAATTGGAAGTAGACAGAGAGAAGTTACAGTGCGACTTAATGTCATATTGACATTTGCAGTTCATCTGCTGTTCCAGGATATTAAATATATTTGGAGAAATTTCAAGATACATTGTCAAATATTCACTAACCTTTATTCTGGAGATTCCCTGAGGACTACATCTGTGTCACTGGGACCTTTGCAACATTAGTTCTGAACGATAATCGTGACTTTAAGACAATCAACACTTTAAGGATTACGTCATGTGACCTATTGCTCAATGGCTTACAGAAAATCCCTAAGATATTCTGTGAAGTACCGTTGAATTTGAGTTTGGGATCCTCATGTCTTACATACAGCAATCTGTGAATTCTTCAATGAATTTAGGGGCATTAGAGTCATACAGCATGGAAACAGGCCCTTCGGCCCAACTTGGCCATGCTGACCAAAGTGCCCCATCTACACTAGTCCCACCTGCCTGCATAGTTATCACCGATCTCCACGTGTTGGATTTCATTCTGACCTCAGCCTGTCTGCTGTTAGACACTCATCCATGCCTTACCGGTACCGGTAGTTCTAAAGCTCCCCTTCATTGCCTTCCTCCTCTAACACTCTGCAAACATGAGTTCATCCAAAACTCTGCTGCCTATGTCTTCCCTCACAACACATCTCATCCACATATCATCCTATTGCTTGTTGACTTACTTAAGCTTCCAGTTCAGAAAATACTCCAGCAATAGACACAAAATGCTGGAGTAACTGAATGGGGTCAGGCTGCATCTCTGGAGAAAATGGATAGGTGATGTCTTAGGTCAGGACCCTTCTCCAGACTGAAGAATGGTCTTCTCAAGAAGAGTCCCGACCCAAATCATCACATATCCATTTTCTCTAGAGATCAGTTCAGTTTAGTTTATAGTCACGTGTACTGAGGTACAGTGCTGCCTGACCCGCAGAGTTACTTCAGCATTTTGTGCCTAACTTTGCCATTGACCAGCATCTGCAGTTCCTTTATATTACAAACAAATGCTCCAGTTTAATATAATAGTAAGATTAAATGAGAACTTACCAGTTTGAAATTTGATCTTTATTTTATGAGGCGTTACGATGAGGGATTATGTGAAGAACCCCGTCCAGCCGCATGCGCATCAATCTTCAAAGCAGTGGTGTGAAATCACAGGTAATAGTAACTGAAGTATAATAGTAAGATAACAGAAGAATAGAACTACCAGATGACATTTATGAGGGTTGGGAGCGGAGGGCACGTAATTCCTCATCGTAACTCCTCATAAAATAAAGATCAAACTTCAAACTGGTAAGTTTTAGTTTAATCTTACTATTTTACTTCGGAGTCACGTGAGTGACTACGTGAAGACTTCAAAGCTCTGTGATTTCATGCCGTGAGAAACAAATCTACACAACCACAACTGCTTCATTGACAAATGAAGGAAAACATTCGTCATGACATAGATTTAAAATATGCTGATGCTGTTTAAATGAAATAATAATAGTCACATCTCTCACCCAGATGGAAAGTATAACTGGAACATAAAATAGAGTTGACAAATACCCTTGACCTAGCAATAGGTTCTCATAAATGTTTGGAGATTCGTTCGTTGGACCATGCTGCAGCCGCAAGGATGTGGTCTAGTGGAACGTAAATACCCTTGCTACAGATGTTGTAGCAGCCCTGGTGGAATGAGATCTGGAATCATAATCCATTCCTACATAACGCAAACTCAGTTTTATCATCTGGAGTGGCCTGAACATACGTTCTTCTAAGTTTTTTGTGACTAACAGCATTGCTAGTTCAGAACCTCGAAGGCTCTTGGTGACCTTGATGTATTGTTGTGTATATGTGTGCTAACGTTACCAAGGTCCCCTGGCGTGCCTGTAACTATTTTGAGACCTGACACCCCTTCTGCTCTGCTCAAGTATTTATAAACATAAAATATTATATATTATTACTTACAGATGTAATCATCCTGTACCGTCGCAATTATGTAGTGACTGAACCTGCTGCGCTAACCAGCGCCAGAAGGATAACTACCTAATGAGCTCCGGTCAAAGTCAAGCATGTAGCTGGAGCCCCCTGGTGAAATAGTTTTCACAAATATCAACATCCCATATGGCATTGTACTGGTCCTGGAAGACCTTATGTTAAGATATCCTTATAACTTGATATCCGGGGTTAACCCGACAGAGCGGGTCTTATTTGCTACAGCCAATTCAATGAGAAGGCACGATGGCACAGTTAATGGCCGTACAACTTAATTATTGACAAAAGATCATTTAACATGCATTCCAAACGTCTGTAATCTATACCGTTTTCAATGTAACGAGCATTAAACAAACTCTTTTCATCTCCTGGAAATGAAAAAACCTTCTTTTTGGTGCTATTCCAGCACTCTGAACACATAGAAGGATAGATGTAACAACCCAAGCCTTAGGGAAGTTTATGGAATCTGCAGAACATAATTTGATTTATCATGCAACGGCTGATTTCCCAAGCCTCAGGCTGAACCAGCAAAGTTACATTTAAAATAACCATATAAGGTTGTATTATTATTCCTGACAAATCGGGAATCAACGTTGCATAAACCAATCACACAATAGGACCTAAAACGGGCTCTTAATGACTTTATTTGAAGCCCCGATTGATGAAGCAAATGGAGGAAGACATAAAAGACCTTCCTTCTCCTTGTAGCGGGAATGTATGTCTCTCCACTGTTATGCCACATATTTGGTAACCTGTGAATAAGCATAAAAAACAAACATATCTAACTTTGGTGTTCCATGGAACCAGAGTTTCATAATACGCTGTGATTCAACACCAATTCTGTGTTGCCATTGACCTATACTTGATGATTCTCCTGTGGCAAATGAGATTATGTAACCATTACAGGAGTCTTTAATTGATTGCACCCATGTGACTAACATATGACACCATCATAATGTATCAACATGAAGTTGAGCATGCAGATATTTGCTCAATCACTCTTTAACCCATATAATGCCCATAGGGTCTATAGATAGTCGATACCAATAAGTGAAGAATTGGTATGTCATGCAAATATGCTACACCTCCAAACTCGAGATGATATTCACAATTTAGTGTCTGCCGTGAACGGCAACTGTGGCCCGATTTCCGAGCCAGTCTTGCAAGACAATCCTGGCCCTTATACTGAGCCTGCCCAATTATAACCTGCTTGGAATGCTAGTATTATCCAGTTTTACATGGTTAGACCCCTCACGTAAATAATAATGTCTCAATCATTTGTATTATCTAAACCAAGTGTACATCTTACCAAATTGTAAGTGGTCCCTTAGTTAGAGAGTAACACAGGTAATATACGTGGAACCTCTGGCCAACTTCCATGCTGCCACCAGCTTCAGTGAACCGCTACTGCCGATCTATGAAGCCTTACTCGTTCAATAGCTTGTGCTTCGTCCTCCAGGTATTGCCTATGAAACAGGTCTTACCTGAATAGAAGATTTGGCAGCCGGCTCTATTGTTCCCCTGATAGCGGTGTTCACTGCATATGTTTGAATGGCAACCTTGCCACCAAGCATGGTATGTCTGGCATGTGCCCTTCATCCCTTGGGCATGCTCCACGGCTATACCCGCAGACTCGGCGTTAGATTATACTGACCCGGCATGCTCCCATCTTACATGAGGGAGCCATTAAGCAGCCCTGCTATAAAGCGCTGCTGGCGTGGCTTCAGTAATACGCTGACTTTGCCATGGACCCGGCGTCAGACAAATACTGACGCCGCATGCTCTCCTCCTACATGAGGGAGACATTAAGCAGGCCTGCTACAAGGCGCAGCTGGCGCAATTTCCCATTTAGGGCCATTTGCACCATTTTGCAATATAATGAAATATTTACCTAACAGTTACTGGAGCAGTAATGAATACTATTTGTTCATCATTATGACTTTAGTAACTTCAGCTGGTAATAACAAGTTGTGTTAACAATGACCTACATGGCACTTTATAGTTTACCATTTAACAGGATGACAGTTCTCCTACTTGCACAGCTGAATCCTTTCTATACTATTGCCAATTAGTTTAATGAATGGAAGGCCGCTTTATAACAACAAGGCTGTTACAGGAGTCTATTGACTGCAATCTGTTGCCCAGGCCGGCGTCAACGGCCAATTGAATAGCTAAAGGTAAATCCCAATGTCCTACAAGTCTATTTGATAGCAACTTAATCTTAACTGGATAGAGGAGCCCAATTTCTCAAATATAGTTTGAGACTTAAACAGTGGATTTTAGCACATACATAACCAGTGTTTTTGAACTCTGAGTAGTCCTCTTTGAATGCTTTTCTGTCATCATTCTGTTATATTGCCTTATCCTAGCAATGCCTCCTCATCCCCCATGATCACTGTAAATGGGAATACCCTACTAAGCAGCCTGTTCCCATGAAGCAGCCCTGAACAAGGTATTGCTGGCACCCATGAAGCAGCCCTGAGCAAAGGTGCTGCTGGCACAGCCTCTCCAATAGGCTGACACTGTCATAAACTTTACTGCTGGCATGGGCTCTCACATTGACCCGCGCTGGCCCAACTCCTGCTGTAGGAGTGTCTTTAGATTAGCATTCCCAGAGGGGAACCCTCCCAACATCCGGGCTGACAACTTTTGTCAATTGTCCCCATATCCTGGGGATGACCGCGGTTTGGGAACCGCATACTGGATTTCCCCTCCCTAGGAATCCATATATATATACCCGCGGTAATCCTCCAGGCACCCGGGCTGACCGTTCAGGTCAGTTTAACCCCATGTCCTGGGGACTACTGCAGTCTGGGAACCGCATATTATTGGATTTCCCCTCCCCGGGAACCCAGCCTAACTGTTTAGGTCAGTTTTAACCCCATCTCCTGGGGCCTACTGTGGTCTGGAAACCGCATATTCTTGGATTTCCCCTCCCCGGGAACCCAGGCTGACCGTTCAGTTCAGTTTAATGCCATCTCCTGGAGACTACTGCGGTCCGAGAACCGCATATTAATGGGTTTCCCCTCCCCGGGACCCAACGTGTAGAGTCACTGACCGTCTTATCAGTGACTCCGATCACGAAACCCGACATTCGCCAGCTCCCCGCTTCTGCGGTCGGACCAGGGTTTCCCCACAGCCCTTAGCTGGTTCCTTCATCGGCTGTCGCAAAACATCCGACAAAAACCTCTGAAAACCGAGGTACCTGCAGGAGACCTAAAACAGGTAAGAAATATCACTTACCTGAAGTTTAAACTTACTGCTGGAGAAGCTGCGTCTGACGTAATGACGCATGTGCGGCTGGACGGGGTTCTTCACGTAGTCACTCACGTGACTCTGAAGTAAAATCCTAGTTTGCAATTATCTCTATCTTCTAAACAAACTAAACTAACCAGTAACCTGTCAAGAGTTTTGATCCTCTAATTCTGGCTTTATGATAATGCCTGGCATCAAGACCATTAACTCTGGAATTGCCTTCTGAAACAACAGTCAACCTCAATTTCCTTTGTTAAAATGTCCCTTCAAATTCATCCTTTTCACGGAGATCTGGATTAATTAAACCGCATATTGTTTTGTTAAATATGTCTCATATGTGTTTTGTTGCCTATGTCTCATCTTTCTCTGGGTCATCCCTTGGTCTTAACAATCTCTCTTCTGAAGCTGACCAAATCAACCCAAAGCCTATCTTCTGATCTGCTGAGGTAACAGAGGCATCAGCAGGAGCCTGCAGATTGCCAGCCTGCAGTATATCATTCCCCACATTCTGTCAGCCAATTTCCAGGCAGTTCTCTCCCTGCTGATAGATTCCTGTAACATCCTCAACCAGTGTTTCTCTCACAGCTCTGGGATAAGTGCCGTCTTACCCAGGTAGCTTATCTATTCATTCTGATCTATTTTTTCCTCACTTTTTGTTTATACTTACTCAGGTTTAGTCACTCATCCCCGCCAAAACCCCTCAGTTACAGAGCGGTGGAAGGATTTAAAGATGTTTTGCCATTAAACTTGTACTGAACACAGAAGTGTTGAGAATTATAATGTGGCAGCTGAAAAGGAAGTTGTGCTGTATGAGCCAACAGACAGGAGAGCTGTCTTCTGATTGAATATTACATCCACACTGTGAGCAGAATCAAGTGAGAATTTTGCTTTGTATTGCATCCTGGTTATCTGATCAAATACAAAAGCTTGCTTTAAATGTGCCAAATGGGCAAGGGATAATCCAGGTAGCACAGATACATTGAATTCATTTGAAAGGGAAAATATATACAGACCTTGACCCATTTATTTATGATTACTGAGGAAAGGATTTTGTAGAAGGCTTATTCCTACTATCAGCAATGGCAGAATACGTTTGGGTGCATTTCAACAAAATCTAATTCAATCAGTTAATAAGAGAGCAGCAAAAGCAAGCCTCCAATGTGATTTAATGCTTTACAAAATCTTATCTGTTCAAATGGAGCTTTTTGGAAATAAGTTTATATTTTGGATTAAACTATTATTGAGAAAAGTAACTTTGCATGACACAGATACCAATGATTAATTAATATATCAAGTCATATGTGAGGGGAGCCAACATTATGGGCTATCATTATCGATCCTTCTGACATGCCCAGGTTTAATGGTGGGAAAAACCATTGTTAGCTGTTTGCTGCTTTGCATTAATGATATGCAGTGGGAAAAATTAAATATGATATCCATGAACATAAAATGCTGAAAACGTATTGACCCCTAGAGCACCATGTTTTCACTGTTTTGTTTTGCAAAGTAGTGTTCAGTACATTATAACAGTACTCAACAGATTATTTAACTAGGGTTACACAAAATGCTGGAGAAACTCAGCGGGTGCAGCAGCATCTAAGGAGCGAAGGAGATAGGCGACGTTCCGGGTCGAGACCCTTTTTCAGACTGGTCAGGGATCAGGGAAACGAGAGATCTCCTTAGATGCTGCTGCACCCGCTGAGTTTCTCCAGCTTTTTGTGTAACCCTCGATTCTCCAGCATCTGCAGTTCCTTCTTTAACAGATTATTTAACTATTTGACCAAGATATTCAACTGCTAACCCAGAGCATTCAGTCTAGTATCTAAAAGTAAGTTGATCACTTACACTCAATCAAATTAATGTATTACATGTAAGTTATGAAAGGAACCATATCTTTGATCCAATTATGAAAGGAACCATATCTTGGATCCAATTTGACCATTAAAGTAAACCCTCGTATTAATGGACCTCTTCATAACAGATTTTGGTTATAGCAGACTGACCTACCAACAACTGCCTGTGCCACCCCTGGCTTGTGTCACCTCCCCTGCAACTTAGAGAACCAACTGACCATGCCACCCCAGGCACATGCCACTTCCAGGCAGGACATTCTGCTGCCAACGCTTGCCAACAGCTTTCTCAGCCGCTTCCAGGCCCCGTCTGCCGCCACCACCACTGACCTTCAACTGCACTCCAGCCACCCGTTGGCCATGACCATTGACTCAGCTGATTCCCACAGCTGCCATCATGCTGAGGCCATCAATTCACCTGGATTCCAGGCCCAGTTCAGGATTGAGTCTAAAGAAGTGTCTTGACCTGAAACGGCACCTATCCATGTTCTCCAGAGATGCTGCCTGACCTGCTGAGTTACTTCAGATCTCTGTGTCCTTCTGTGTATTAATTAGCATCTGCAGTGTTTGTTTCTGCTACATACAATTATAATACTTTACTTGGTTAAGCATTGGACAATCAGTAATAACGTACAGTATTCCCCCCCCGCCCCATGGTCGGCTATAATGAGGGTTTACTGTATTTGAATATTTTGTCTATTTACTGAATATATGTTGTAATTGGAATTTTTCTGTAAGCATTTCACAGATGTATTCAACAGTCAGTTTGACAGTGCAATATTATGATGGTGCACCGAAGAATAGCCTCTATCCTATCTTTATTAGTAGAGGTACTTTATTCCCTTTCTTTACTTTCTGTCTGATAATCAATTTTCAAATCATGTCCATATCACCAGATGTATTTCCGCACTGCATTGGAATCCATTTTATCTCCCTGAGAGAAAACACAGGACACTGATTTAGTGTCTTATGTGAAAATCCACACTTCCAGCAGTAAAACAGCTCTTCACTACTACAAGACATAGGAATAGAATAGAATAATGTTTATAGTCATTTGAACCATAGTTCAAACGAAATTACATTTCTGCAGTCATACAAACAAGAAAAAAACAACAACACACAATTAACACAATTTGCATAAACATCCATCACAGTGAATCTCCAAACACCTCCAAACTGTGATGGAAGGCAAAGTCTTGTCTCTCCCCTGTTCTTTATTCTTTTCCTGATGTTAAAGACCCCGGTGGGCGATGGTAAGTCCCGTGGCTGTTAAGTCCGCGCAGGGCGATGTAAGGCCCTGCTCTGGGTCGTTTTCAACCCCGCAATTCGGGCGGGAGAAGTTGCCGTTGCGGGAGCTCCGAAAAGCGGTCTCCCATCAGGGACCTGCGAGCTCACGATGTTACTGTCCACCGGGCCTGCGGCTGGAGCCTCCGAAGCTCCGAAGTCGGGTCGTAGCCGCACGCCACCTCAGCTCTTCACGCTTTGAAGCCAGCCAGCTCCACGATGGTGAGTCTGCAAGCTCCGTGACTGGAGCCCCCAGGTCGTTCCGGTTGGAGGCCGCTCCACGGTGCTAGGCCCCAATGACAACGGAGACCCGACAGGGAAGAGGTCGGGTCCCCCGTACAGGGAAGAGATTTAAAAGTCCCCCCGCCCCACCACCCACATATACACAGCTAAAAATAATATATAAGCAACAACTAAAACATACACTTAACAGTACAAAAAGAATTTAAAAAGACAGACGGACTGCAGAGGCCGTTGCCACGAGGCAGGAGCAGAAATCGGCCATTTTGACCATCACGTCTACTCCGCCATTCAAGAGTGGCTGTTCTAATTTTCCCTCAGCCCCCTGCTCCTGACCTTTCCCCATGATCTTTGACGTCCTTCCTAATCAGGAGCCTAGCATTCTCCTTTTTAAAAATATCCAATTGATTAGCCTCCACTGCCACCCGTAGCAATGAATTCCACAGATTCACCACCCTCTGCTAATGGCCCTCTGTAATGCTGCAGCAGCCTACACTTTCATGCTTGCTGTGGACTTGTTATTCAGCACATTACGGGTTTTGGATAATGCTAACTGAGCTACAGCTGATTGCGGTGTTCTCCTGAAACTCTCTCACTAAAGTCCTGAAACGTACAATGGATCATTGCGATAATTCACTATTCTCCCTATTTTCCCCATCCTTTCAGTGTGACTGCATCACCCCCACCCCACACCGTCTTCATTGTCCACCATCATCCTGTTCAAACTTACTCCTTTGCCGACCAGGATGAATTTATCCAACTGAGATTGAATAATGCTAAAAACTGATGTGTACACAGTAAACATTACTGAATCTACGCATCCATTTGGACAGATTATGATTCAACCACGGTTAATGTATAGGTTGAAGGAAGAGAAGGATAAATAATGATTGGGCTACTTCCTGAGGGAGGGTTGAGGTCACATGGCAAATGAGCAGGTTAATTACCGCGTTACCCTAGTAAATATGGCTTCAACAGGAGAAAGCATGGATCTCAAGATAGTAATATAAGTTACTTCACTAATTTAGGAACCAAAAACTGAAAAAAATTGAAAACCCAGTTGTGTGGTGAAACATGCTGCTTTGTTATTTTTTATTCCAATAAGGCTTAAATTTAGTCCCAGATAAGCCTGCAGAAATCTGCATTTAATGTGTTCTAGTATGTATTATTATCATTATGCTTATTTTTCTACCTAAAAATAGCTCCTCTGTGGGATTGTTTGAAGCTGAATCACTTACTTATTATGCATTCCCTATTGTTGCTCTGACTCCCTTCACAGAATCTGGCTGATAAGTAATGAGCAGTGATTCACCCAGGGAGGAATATAACTTTGAAAAAATAGCTGTGAAGTGCTGATTTATAGGGTGCCATGGGGGAGAGATTGGATCATGCTGGAGGACGTGACAGTAAAGGAAAAGTGATTTTTGTCTATGTCAGGCTTGGAAGGAACACATGTATGGCGAGGTTCCTATGATTTCCCTTATATTTCCAGGTCCAGAAGGTTGCAGGTGTGGGAGGGTTTTTGTAGTTAAAAGTCTTAGTGAGTTCCAGCAGTGCATTTCCTAGAAAGCGTCACCATGGCCATGGTCTGGCAGTCACTGAGATGGTGGCTGAGTCAGGTCACGCTGGCTTGAGCTAAACTGGGTATTGGGGCACTTGTTGTCAAATGTGGAAGCCCGGTATTTACTGACTAATCCGGTCAGCTGGCTAAATGCCTCACTGATCCTATTGCATCCCTTTTCTCCAGTGATGCTGTCTGACCCGCTGAGTTACCACAGTTTTTTGTGTCTATCTTCGGTTTAAACATGCATCTGCAGTTCCTTCCTACACGATTGCATACCAATCTTGGTGCAGAATTCTCCATCTTTATACTTCAATGGGGATTGTTGAGCTCTGGATTACAAGTAAACAAGGAGGTGAGGAACATTAAAAAAAAATAGTGTAGGAAGGAACTGCAGATCCTGGTTTACAACGATTCAAAGAGAGACATAAAATACTGATCAGGAAACATCTCTGGAGAAAAGGAATAGGTGCGCTTTAGGGTCGGAACCCTTCTTCCAAATATACCTAGCTTTAATTTAATGTTTTGAATATTACAATAGATACAATAGTCAATAGGTGCAGGAGTAGGCCATTCGGCCCTTCGAGCACCGCCATTCAATGTGATCACGGCTGATCATCCCCAATCAGTACCCCGTTCTTGCCTTCTCACCATAACCCTTGACTCGCTATTTTTAAGAGTCCCATCTAGCTCTCTCTTGAAAGCATCTAGAGAACCCACCTCCACCACCCTCTGAGGCAGAGAATTTCACAGACTCACCACTCTCTGTAAGAAAAAATGTTTCCTCGTCTCCGTTCTAAATGGCTTACTCCTTAGAGTAAGGAGTAAACTACGGCCCCCAGTTTCTGGACTCACCCAACATCGGGAACATGTTTCCTGCCTCAAGTGTGTCCAAAGCCTTAACAATCTTATATGTTTCAATGAGATCCCCTCTCATCTTTCTAAACTCCAGAGTGTACAAGCCCAGCTGCTCCATTCTCTCAGCAAATGACAGCCCTGCCATCCTGAGAATTAACCTTGGAAACCTACGCTGCACTCCCTCAATAGCAAGAATGTCCTTCCTCAAATTAGGTGACCAAAACTGCACACAATACTCCAGGTGTGGTCTCACTAGGGCTCTGTACAACTGCAGAAGGACCTCTTTGCTCCTATGTTCGATTCCTCTTGTTATAAAGGCCAACATGCTATTTGCTTTCTTCACTGCCTGCTGTACATGCATGCTTACTTTCATAGACTGATGTACAAGGACCCCAGCTCCTGTTGTACTTCCCCTTTTCCCAACATGACGCCATTTAGATAGTAATCTGCCTTCCTATTTTTGCTAGCAAATTGGATAACCTCACATTTATCCGCATTAAACTTCATCTGCCATGCATCTGCCCACTCCCCCAACCTGTCCAAGTCACCCTGCATTCTCATAGCATCCTCCTCAAAGTTCACAGTGCCACCCAGCTTTATGTCATCTGCAAATTTGGTAATGTTACTTTGAATCCCTTCATCCAAATAATTGATGTAAATTGTAAATAGCTGCGGTCCCTGCATTGAGCCTTGCGGTACCCCACTAGTCACTGCCTGCCATTCTGAAAGGGACCCGTTAATCCCTACTCTTTGTTTCTTGTCTGCCAACCACTTCTCTATCCTATCAGCACTCAACCCCCAATACCATGTGCCCTAATTTTGCCTACTAATCTCCTATGTGGGACCTTATCAAATGCTTTCTGAAAGTCCAGGTACACTACATCCACTGGCTCTCCCTTGTCCATTTTCCTAGTTGCATCCTCAAAAAACTCCAGAAGATTAGTCAAGCATGATTTCCCTTCGTAAATCCATGCTGACTCGGACTGATCCTGTTAGTGCTATCCAAATGTTCGGCTATCTCATCTTTTATAATTGTCTCCAGCATCTTCCCCACCACCGATGTCAGGCTAACTGGTCTATAATTCCCTGTTTTCTCTCTCCCGCCTTTCTTAAAAAGTGGGATAACATTAGCTACCCTGGGGGAGAGGGGGGGGGGAGAGAGAGAGAGAGGGGGGAGGGGGGGGGGGGGGGGAGAGGGAGAGGGAGAATGAGAGGGAGAGGGAGAGGGAGAGGGAGGGAGAGGGATGGAGAGAGAGAGAGAGAGAGAGATGACCTGGCAGGCTGGGGGGCTGTGCCAGTCCGGGCCAGGAAGCAGGTGGGAGGGCAGGGTCAGGTGGGGCCAGGAGGCAGTTGGGCCAGGTGCAAAGGCATTGTGAGGTCAGCAGCTGGGCACACACACTAACCCCCACCGCCCCCCCACCCCCCCCACACACACACACACATAGCGAGTCCGATCTAAGCTGTTAATGAAGACAGCACATTTATTTTTTAAATATGTCTTTGAAATTAAAATTTAATGTCAAGAATTAGTGATGTTAAGTGAGAAATAATTCAATTCAATTCAATGAAAAACAATGGAATGAACAACCTGGCAGGCTGGGGGGGCAGGGCCAGGAGGCAGGTGGGGGGGGGGGCGGGACCAAGAGGTAGTTGGGCCAGGTGCAAAGACATTGTGAGGTCAGCAGCTGCGCAACCTTAATATTTAAAATAAATGTCAGTTTGGTTATAAATTTTAGTAAATATCTCGGGAAATAATTGACAAAATCTATTTTTGAAATCATATGGAAATTTTCTACCAGAAGATGTAAACATTTCACCGTTGTTGTAACATCAGTAGCTGGGCAGCGGTCAGATTTAAAAAAAGGACAGATTGGTCAACAATTTTAATTAAAAAGTCAGGAAAATAATGTACCAAAGGTACAGAGGAGTGGATTTCTAAACTCGCAAGGAAAATCTCTACTGAAATATGTAAAAGTTTTCTCACACACACACACACACACACACACACACACACACACACACACACACACACACACACACACACACACACACACACTAGATATATAACTTTTAATGTGATTTTTAAATTTATTGTAATAACTTTTTGAAAGTTACAACGATAAAGGTATTAAAATCTATTAATTATTACACTTAACTTTCACAGCTAGCAGAGTTGAGAGTTGCTGCCTCCACAGAATACTATCGGAGATGATTGTGCCTGCTCAGTCAGACACATGTTCAGGATAGTGAAAGTGGACCTCCACACCATGCCTGACAAGGCAGCCTTTTGACTTTAGACTTTAGAGATACAGTGTGGAAACAGCCCACCAAGTCCACGCCGACCGACAATCACCCTGTACACTAGCACTATCCCTCACACTAGGGACAATTTACAATTTGCAGACGCCAATTAATCTACAAACTTGAACATCTTTAGAATGTGGGAGGAAACCAGAGCACCCAGCGAAAACCCACGCATTCACAGGGAGAACGTTCAAGCTCTATAGAGACGGAGCATGAAGTCAGGATCAAACCTGTGTTTCTGGCATTGTTATGCAGTAAATCTACAGCTGCGCCACTGTGCAGTCTGAGGCAGCAATTCTACGGTTGGGGCATTTTGTCATCATCCTTGTTTCCCTCTGATCTTGTTATTACATCCATGGTCAAAGGGAATCAAGGAAAATGACAAAATGCCCCCTTGCTAGGAATCAATCTTGAGTCTTGCCGGGCTATAGAGGATTGAACATGCCAGAATATTTTGCAGGATTGGCCATCCTGGCCCAAGAACTCCTCATCCCACACTCTCCAGCTGCCTTCTCTGGTTGAGATATCTTTGCCTATGGTTCTTCCAAACCACCTCGCTGCCGTGGGATTTCAATAACAGGAGATCCCTTATGTTACAGCATTAAAAAAAGATTTCCATGTAATAATCATTCAGCTTAGCTCTATTGATTCTGCGGACCATACAATGACTTTCAAAGAAACCTGTAAATAATTAAGGTTTCCCATACAATGCTTTGTCAGTGCTTATCTGGATGTATTTTAGCTGCTGACACCAGGTACCTCATGTATTATCGCAGATCACTAGATTGACAATGTTGACGGAGTCCAACCAGCATTAAATGGGAAGTGACTTCAACGGCTGCTTTCTCTGCTTTGGTGACCCGATACCATCACCACATTCATTTACCATAAACAGTCCAGTTCATACTGTTCAAGGTGAATGAATGGGGTGTTGAGTCATCTTGTTGAACTGGTGGCACGGTATGGTGATCAGTCTGAAGAAGGATCTCGACCCAAAACGTCACCTATTCCTTCTCTCCAGAGTTGCTGCCTGTCCCGCTGAGTTACTCCCGCATTTTGTGTCTTTCTTCGGCACTGTACAAAACTGGCGCCATGATGAAGTAGCGGTAGAGCTGTTGTGTTACAGCGCCAGAGACCCGGGCTTCATCCTGACTATGGGCGCCCCATACAGAGTTTGTATGATCTCCATGTGACTTGCGTGGGTATTCTCTGAGATCTTCGGTTTTCTCCCATACTCCAAAGACGTACAGGTTTTTTAGGTTAATTGGCTTGGTATAAATGTAAAATGTGTGTAGGATAGTGTTAATGTGCGGCAATCACTGGCCAGGGCAGACTCAGTGGACCAAAGGGCCTGTTTCCATGCTGTATCTCTAAACTAAACTAAACTGCTGCAGTCATTGTGATTAAGACATGGTTTTGGGCAGTGATTTCAATAAATCAGGCAAATCGAAAGAGAATGAACATTGGCATATTTCCAAGTCAGGATAGCGTGTATTTAAAAGTGTCATGCAGATTGCTGTTGCATCACATGTGCCTGTTATGAAGCTCCCTCTACACGGTACGTCACAAAACATGTACTTAATTCTAAAGTCTATTTTAAGATGATGAGAATGGAAGAAAAATCACCTTGTAGTCAGCACGATCCCCTCTCTTTCCTGTCCAATCTGATGACAATTATCATCCTGGTGGTAATGAGAAGCTGGTACAAAAGTAACATTTATTTTGTACATACAAGAAACATTATGCTCCTAAACACAAATCCTTTCAGGTCTGCAATAGTAATGAATATCATAGTTGAACCTGAAGATCTGTGATTTTTCATCTGCCGATCATGAGTGAACAGACTGAAATGGGGAAAAATGCTTTAGTGATCTGATCCTTTTCCAAGTTAACACCCACACATGTTGTAGAGTTTTGTTCTTTACTTACACTCTGCTCCTCAGTAATGGAAGTCTGGGTAACAGTACTCTGTCTGCATACCTGTGCTGAGAGAGCTGAAAAAAGAAGCATGAATATTTTAACACAGCAACATTTTTGAAAGCTTTCCCCTTAATTTTGTTTTAGCTTAGTTTAGTTCAGAGATACAGCACGGACACAGGCCCTTCGGCCCACCGGGTACGCGCCGACCAGTGATCCCCCGCATATTAACACTATCCTACACACTCTAGGGACAATTTTTACATTTACCAAGCCAATTAACCTCTTAATGTGTGCATTATTTTAGGAAATCTCCCAAGTGGTTTCAAAGCAAAGGCAACTATTGTGATGTGTTTGTCTTAATATTTTTTTGGTCATTTCTATCTTTTTTATATATTTGTTTTTCATCAGTGAATTCTCAGAAGAGAATAACTTTGGTGAATCACTCAGTTTATTTATTTGATGGGCTGGCAAATATAATCAATAGCTGGGGTGCTTCATTGAATTTAGTCTTTTTACAGCGTGTGCACTAATCCAATTTCGATTCTCTGCTTGGTTCAGTGACTCTTTCATAATACTTTCCGCAATGAGGTCATCAGCAAAGCAGAACAAAAAAAGTGTTATAAATCATCAACAATTTTTCAGCATCTTGATTACTTCCAAAGCTTGTCAGTGCAAGAGTCCATCTTTGATAATTGCATTTGCTGGAGAAAAATATAATAGTTAAAAGTAGCAATTCATGTCCTCTTAACAAATCAATGTAACCTTGAGAGTCAGGTCACTCACTAAGATTAAACCAGTTTGATGGCGACTTCAATACTTTGGCAAACACAGGCTGGGTTTTGAACTTCTATCATCTTCATTGCTCAGAACACCTTCAGTTTATCCAGAGAACTGTCCAGTTTCATCTCTACCCTGCTCGCTCAAAATGTTTCCGGATTTTTGGAGATGCCATAATATAGCCCGGAATACTGTAATCGTTCATGGGCATTTGAGAAAAATGCTGGATTCCCATTTGATTAAGTCCTCCCAACTCCTGTAGTGAACATTATTACCAGTAGTTACTTGACATGTTTGTAATTCACAGCATAGATCCAACCCCAAAACATGTACATACATGCTTGAGCATATGCATAAACTTACATGTGCACACACACATGGATAAACACACTTGCACAAACAACACACATATTTGTGCACACACACATGTACACACACACAACATGATGGGAAGAGGAATAGACTTCACTTCCTTAAGCCTGTTCTACAATTTCAATAGCAGGTGGGTGATCAGTCCTTAATGTCTTTGCTCCACATACCTTGATACTTTATCTGACTGAAGTCTGTCAATTTACTGTTGAGAATTTGCTATGATTCACCATCGCAGTCCTTTGAGTGAGAATTTTTTCTGATTTAATTATTCACTGGCCTTGGTCTAATTTTGCTCAGATATTGGCCACACATCCCACATAACTAGGTCAGGCGCCAGCGACTGGACACCTCCTCATACCCATGTATTAACCATCACCCCATGGACGAACAACAGGCAATCATCTCCCACACTGTTGCTGATCTTATCATTTCTGGCAATCCCCAGTCAACAGCCCTGCACTGCCCACTTCTATCTCCTCCCAAAGTCCACAAGCATAACTGTCCTGGCAGACGGATTGTTTCTGCCTCCTCCTGTTCGAGAACTCATCTCCAAATAGGTTGATTTCATCCTATCACACTTGTCCAGTCCCTTCCGACACCTCTCACACCCATCAACTCTTCAAAAACTTACACTTTCTAGGCCACCATTGCCTCATCTTTACCATGGGTGTTCTGTCCCTTTTCATCTCTTTCCCAAGCCAGGGGAAAGTCTCCAGGCCCTCTCGTTCTTCCTTCAACAGAGACCCAATCAATTTCCCTCCACTAACAATCTCCTCCGCCTGGCGGAACTTGTGCTCATCCTCAGCAACCTCTCTTTTGACTCCTCTCACTTTCTTCAAGTTAAAGGCTTTTGTTGGATACATCGAACAGTCCGTGTTTCAAATATAGACTGGCACCGTCACCCAACTCCTTCTCTGCTACATTGATGACTGCATCGGGGCTGCTTCCTGCACCAGTGCAGAACTTGTTGATTTCATTCAATTTACCACTGACTTCCACCCTGCCCTCAAGTTCAATTTGACCATCTGTAACACGTCTCTCCCAATAGACAATAGACAATAGGTGCAGGAGTAGGCCATTCGGCCCTTCGAGCCTGCACAGCCATTCAATGTGATCATGGCTGATCATCCCCAATCAGTACCCCGTTCCTGCCTTCTCCCCATATCCCCTGACTCTGCTATCTTTAAGAGCCCTATCTAGCTCTTAGGGCAGTGGGCTGTTGCTATAGACCTGCACGGGAAGGTAGACGCTCCCGCCCTCATGAGTCTCGGGCAGATGGGGCTCGTCAGCCTGGGAAAGCAGTCCATCTAGGAGAGGAAAAAGTCTGATTTTAAATCTCCACTGCCTTGTGGCCATATCCAGTCATGGAAAAGGCTCCAGGAGTAAACCTCAAGAAAATCCGGAGTCGGAGCCCCAAGGCAGTTCATCGTTGTCTACAACCTCGCTCTGGCAGCTCCTGCGATGGCGCTGGTGCCAATTGTAACGGCCCTGCCGTTCCTTTGGATCGATCAGCGATGTGGAGAGGGGGGACGTGCTGCATGGGCAACAGTCTGTCCTCCATAGGACATCACCCAGGCTTGCATTCGTCCAGGATGCATCACCCATGGTCAGTCATGACCAAGAGGAGCCTACTACTACTAGCTCTCTCTTGAAAGTATCCAGAGAACTGGCCTCCACCGTCCTCTGAGGCAGAGAATTCCACAGACTCACAACCCTCTGTGTGAAAAAGTGTTTCCTCATCTCCGTTCTAAATGGCTTATGGGCCCGTCCCACTTAGGAGATTTTTCAGTGGACTGCCAGCGACTGTGAAGTTGCTGACAGTCGCCTGAAAAACTGGCAACTGTAACGGCGACTGTCAGAGTGGAACACGCACACAAACACATCGCTTCCTTCACCAGCCTGTTATTCAGGCGGGGCAAGCGGGGGGAGCGCTGTCTAAAGAATTCACACAGTGCAAAGCCAAGGTGAAACAGACACACACAGTGATGAACAGGAAGGTTCGCGCTGTAAAAAGACGGCTAAAGCACAGTGTACGATAAGTCCTTTAAAGGGGGGGGGTGGGGGGGGGGGGGGGGGGGGGGGGTGAAGGAGTGGAGACAACTTTTAAGAAGCCAGAGATACACGGCTGTGAAACTCGGCGGACGTTTAACATTACTGGTCGGTTATCCGTGGTTCTGAAAACTACTACTTACCTTTTTTTTCCCCATGAGTCAATGAAATTCACTGGTCAGCACCGGCTGCAACCTACGAGAACCTCCGAGAACCTTCGACCTCCTGGCAACCCTATTAGGACCTTTCGACGACCTAACTATGGCACGAGAATTCTCGCTACTCTCCATGGCGACTCCCCGGCAACCACCCGCGAACATGTGGTGACTGCATAGTCTCCTGCAGTTGCCTAAAAAGTTGCCTAAGTGGGACAGGCCCATTAGAACGGAGATGAGGAAACACTTTCTTGATTTCTCTTTCCCCGTTCAGTAGACAGACTATCGTCTGTCATCTACTATAGAGCCACTGGCTCCCACAATGATCTGGACTACACCTCCTCCTTGACTCACTGAGATACTCCAGCACTTTGTGTCTTTTTTTGTAAACTAGCATCTGCACTTCCTTGTTTCTACACACGACTAATTCTATGCTTCTCACCATCCATGAAAAAAATCACAAAAACACACCTTGTCAACATGAGCTTTCAAAGGAGTGAGCAAATTTCACATTGGATTCTACTATTAACCAAGTCTTCAAGTTGAATATCTAATTTACTATAACTACAACTGTTTTTATGAAAACCTGCAATATGGTGAGAACAAAGAGATGCCTTTCTTTAACCTAATAAAACTCTTTTCCACGGATTGGCTGAAATTTAATTAGCTTTTATCATCTCTTGTAATAAATTGTGATTAAACCAAGAACCATACCAGCTTTTATTAGTAAAGAAACAATTAGCATTTAATCTGGAAAATAACGCTTGAAAGGGAGCAGTCAGCAAAAATATATGATTAAACCTGTCAAGTGAAAATATGTTGACTGTAATTTTTTATTTGTTTCTTCAATTTACCTTTGCTTATGACAGCACAATGGTGTGATAGGGGTGAACAAGGCATTGCACTCTTATGAGATTATTATAGCACATTGCATTCGTGAAGAAAATTAAAAACTTTTGTTCCTGCAGTAAAGTTTGCATAACCCAGTGATGCTCAGATTAATTTATTTTAATGTTTTAAAGGAGCTCTCAATGGTTGAATTTGTTTGTGCACTATGTACTTCTTGACTCAAAAGGTAAAATCAAGTGCTGACATTTTACTGGTAATCCTTCTGTTCTTCTTTGAATATGCATACAGCCATCACAAAGGCGGCTGTATGGTTCAGGACCATGTCCACAGCCTCCTGTCAAGCTAAGTAAGCACTGCAAAAAAATTTGCTAAGCTTTACTGATTTATCGGGTGGGAGATTGCAACCTTCACATGGTCCACCTGTTTCGACTAATGCAATCAACCCGACATGCACAAACAAAAGATCAAATAGAATAAGTTGACCTACAAATTTAGGCTGAGCACGCCATATGCAAGAAGAAGAAGTAGACTGATTTACCTCCTGAGCAATAGTTGAACATCAAAGGCAACCTTTTCAAATGATGGATGTTTGATTAATGGCTAATTTGTGCCATGTTTATCATAATCATCTCATAATCATGGCATACATAAAGGACAAAGATGGCCTAACTTTAGTTTAGTCTTTTAGTTTAGAGAAACAGCATGGAAACAGGCCCTTCGGCCCACCGGGTCCACGCCAACCAGCGATCCCCATACACTTGCACTATCCTACACAATAGGGAGAATTTACAATTTACAAAAGCCAATTAACCTACAAACCTATACTTCTTTGGAATGTGGGAGGAAACCGGAGCACCCAGGGAAAATACGATCATGGGGAGAACTAAAAACTCTGCACAGACAGCACCCATAGTCAGGATCATAGGTGCAGGAGTAGGCCATTTAGCCCTTCAAGCCAGCACCGCCATTCAATATGATCATGGCTGATCATCCAAAATCAGTACCCCATTCCTGCTTTTTCACCATATCCCTTGATTCGGTTAGCCCTAAAAGCTAACTCTCTTGAAAATATCCACTGAATTGGCCTCCACTGCCTTCTGTGGCAGAGAATTCAACAGATTTACAACTCTCTGGGTGAAAACATTTTTCCTTACCTCAGTCCTAAATGATCTACTCTTTATTCTTAAACTGTGACCCCTAGTTCTGGACTCACCCAACATGGGGAAAAAAATTATTGAATCTAGCCTGTCCAATCCCTTACGAATTCTAAATGTTTCTATACGAATCCCCTCTCTTCCTTCTAAATTCCAGTGAATACAAGCCCAGTCGACACTTTATTTCATATATCAGTCCTGCCATTCCGGGAACTAACCTAAGCTGCACTCCCTCAACAGCAAGATCAAACTTCTGTCTCTGGTGCTGTAAGGTAGCGACTCAACCTCTGCACCACTGAGCCGCAGTATGTAGTTCAGATACAGCACTATAATATTGATGAGATGGTCTAGTTAAGTTTAGAGGTGCAGCATGGAAACAGGCCCTTTGGCCTACAACGTCTGCACCAACCAGCGATCACCTGTATTCAAATGATATCCTCCACACTGGTGACAATTTATAAAAGTAATTTAATTGACAAACCTGCACATCTTTGGAATGTGGGAAGAGACTTGAGAATCCTAAGAAAACCAAATGTGGTCACAGGGAGAATGTACAAACTCCATAGAGTCAGCACCCATAGTCAGGATGGAACCCGGGTCTCTGGCGTCGTAAGGCAGCAACTCTACCGCTGCACCTCTCTGCCACCCCTGTTGTTATAACAGGATTGCTGTACTCTGTTGTTAATAAAGTTGATTAAGACATACATATTGTCCAGGACACAGGGGAGAAGGTCCCTGTTGATCTAAGAAAGTTTTCTAAAGCATGCAGTGAAATACCACACTGAAAATATGTCATTGTTCTTCTTCTTCTTTCGTGTGGCGTGCACAGCCTAATGTTGTAGGAGAACTTGTTCTATTTGATCTTCCGTTTGTGCACGTCGAGTTGATTGCATTAGTCGACACAGGGCGGACCACGTGAAGGTTGCAATCTTCCACCCCGTCATTGCTTCTGACTCAGTGGCATGTACACTATAAATATTAATTAAACAAAAGATTAAAATTAGATGGGTTAGGAGTGCACAAATCCTAACCATACGTGCAGTAGGGCATTGATGATGGAAAGTTTCAACCTATATAAGGAAGATTAATAGTTTGTAATGTGTTTAACACTAGAGATTGCATACTGAGGAAACACGGTAGGAAAATGGCCAACGTAGGGAACTTAAGGATGGTAGTGAGGCAATTAATACATTTCTCATGCTGATTAGGTTGCATGGCACAGCTAGTTTAGTTAAAATAAATATTGGGGGTTGTAAACAACTGGGGTAGTAAAACTAATAAGGGAGTACTGACATGTATGGTATCTATTTGTTATATAAATGGGAAGGGAAATACACAAATACTAAATAACAAGGATCATAATGTTAATAGCTCCGGGGAAAGACAAAGATGAAAGGTCACAGAGACATTGATCAATGACGACATTTCAAAAATGTAGAATCCACAAGAAACATTTGTGTGGCGAGAATATAAAAATGCTGTAGGTACCACGAATCTTTGAGACAGTTTGTGTTCCCTATTTCACAGTGCGCACCGTTAAAGGGCTTGTCCCACTTAAATTGATTTGCAGGCACCCGTCGCCGAAAATGTTGAAAATCCAGCGGCAACCAGAAAAAGAACTCTTTGGGTGACTACTCACGACCAGATAGGCATCACCCCACGACATGTGTCATAATTTTCAGGGAAATTATGTACTTGACTAATCGGTCCCTCTGTTCCACAACACGCTCTCGGGAGTATTTTTCCAAATTAACATCAATGTCCAACACAACATGCAATTTCATCCTTGGTTCTGTTGTAATTATTGAAAACATTCTGGTGACAAATTCCAAGGGTTTCTAGTGATTTTCTTAAGAATCAACTGATTTTTTGAACCATTAAAATAAAATAGAAGGAGCATTTTGCGAATGTTGGAAATCTTCCATGCTGGGATCATAAAGGTAAAACATTAAATCCATGTTAAATGATTTCATTACAATCTATATAGAATGACAGCTTTTGCTGCATACTTACTGAAGATGAAAGCAATTTCTGCAGCATGACAAGAAATGTTAATTTGAGATGAACATCTCCTCACTGCATGTTGGTGAGGTTTGTTCAGATGGTTCATTTTCCATGGTTCTAATGGATTCATTTTTAATGGATATTATTACTAAGTTGTCAACAATTATACCAGTATAACTTGTCAAATGACTTTTGGCTTGCAACCGAGAGCTATAAAGAGCTCGAGATACCCTTGACATTATTAACCTCAAGCAATGGGCCATGAATGTTGAATAGATCGTTATCTGCTTTAAAAAAAAACCCTCATTTGTATCCGCCTTTCATAGAGTCATACAGCATGAAAAAGGCCCTTCGACCCAACTTGCCCACCCTATCATTTGCCATCCCTGTCCCCGACCTCTACCTCCGTTACATCGACGACTACTTTGGTGTCACCTCCTGCACCCACACACAACTGACTGACTTCATTCATTTCACCACCAACTTCCATCCGGCACTCAAATACACTTGGACCATTTCTGACATTTCCCTACGATTCCTTGACCTCACCATCTCTATTGCAGGTGATACACTCCTGACCGACATCCACTACAAACCAACTGACTCCCACAGCTACCTGGAGTACTCTTCCTCCCACCCTGCTTCCTGTAAGGACTCCATCCCCTATTCCCAATTCCTCCGTCTACGCTGCATCTGCTCCCAGGATGAGGTGTTCCACACCAGGTCATCACAAATGGCCTCATTCTTCAGAGAACGGGGATTCCCCTCCCCCACTATTGATGAGGCTTGCACCAGGGTCTCCTCCATACCCCGCAACACTGCCCTCTCTCCCCATTCCCCCACTCGCAAACAGGGCAGTCCCCCTGGTCCTCACATTTCACCCCACCAGCCGGCAAATACAACACATAGTCCTCCGCCAGTTTCGCCACCTCCAACGTGACCCCTCCACCCGCCACATCTTCCCATCTCCCCCCTTGTCTGCCTTCCACAAAGACCGCTCCCTCCGCAACTCCCTTGTCAATTCTTCCCTCCCCTCCCGCTCTACCCCTTCCCCGGGCACTTTCCCTTGCAACCGCAAGAAATGCAACACTTGTCCCTTCACCTCCCCCCTCCACTCCTTTCAGGGATCCAAGCAGTCCTTCCAGGTCTGACAGAGGTTCACCTGCACCTCCTCCAACCTCATCTACTGCATCCGCTGCTCCAGATGCCAGATGATCTATATCGGTGAGACCAAGTGGAGGCCGATTGTTTCGCCGAACACCTCCGCTCGGTCCGCAAAAACCAACCCGACCTCCCGGTGGCTCAGCACTTCAACTCCCCCTTCCATTCCATATCCGACCTCTCGGTCCTGGGCCTCCTCCACCGCCAGAGTGAGCAACACCGCAAGTTGGAAGAACAGCACCTCATATTCCGCTTGGGGAGTCTGCATCCTTTGGGCTTGAACATTGAATTTTCTCAATTTTGTTAACCCTTGCTGTCTCCTCCCCTTCCCACCTCTCCCTCAGCCCTCGGGCCCTGGCATTCCCTCTATCTCTATCTCCCTCCCCCACCCTAGTCGCACTAGCTTCTCATTTTCACACCACAAACAGCTTACAATGGCTTGTTCCCTTTATCATCGATACTTTTTTGCATATCTTTCATTCATTGTTCTTTATCTCTCCACATCACCGTCTATATCTCTCGTTTCCCTGATCCCTGACCAGTCTGAAGAAGGGTCTCGACCCGAAACGTCGCCTATCTCCTTCGCTCCTTAGATGCTGCTGCACCCGCTGAGTTTCTCCAGCTTTTTGTGTAACCCTATTATTTGCCATGCTCTATCTGGCCACCATTTCTCTTTTTCTGCTTTCTTCCCCACTACTCCATCAGTCTGAAGAATGGTTGTGACCCAACATGTCACTTGTTCATTCCCTCCACAGTTGCTGCCTGACCCCTTGCGTTCTTCCAGCACATTGTGTTTTGCTAATTAAAAACTTACCTGCTATCAAAACATGCATACATGTGGCAGGTTTAACCCAGGAGTTTTGTTTTTAATTTTAAGAAATTCTATGCAGTTCTTACAGGATAAGAGTGGTTACATTCCTGGGATTTATTTATTTTAATCACTTGTCAGGCGTGTGTTGCTGACATGGCCAGCGTTTAATGACCACCCTTCATTATCTTTAATTGACTATGGTGAACTGCTTTATAATGCTGCAGCTCTTGTGTTTCAACTGTTCTGTTGGTTTGTTTTTTGATTGAAGCTTACACCTTGGAAACAGTCCCTTTAGCCAACTGAGTCCATACCAACCATTGACCACTCATTCACACTGGTTCTACGTTATCCCACTTTCACTCCCATTCCCCACACACTAGAGGCAATTTACAGAGGCCAATAAACCTCCAAAGCTGCACGTCTTTCCCATGTGGGAGGAAACCAGGGCACTTGGGTGAAACACATTTTGTCAAAGGGAGAACATGCAAACTCCACACAGACAGACAGACATTGAATCAGGGTCTCTGGTGCTGTGAGGCAGCAGCTCAACCATTTGCGCAACTGTGGATTAAGCACTTTGTCATAGAATCATAAAGCCATAAAGAATGGGAACAGGCCTTTTGGCCCAACTTGCCCACGCTGACCAAGATACCTTCTTCTTCTTCTTTCATGTGGCGTGCTCAGCCTAAAGTTGTAGGACAACTTATTCTATTTGATTTTCTGTTTGTGCACGTCAAGTTGATTGCATTAGTCGAAACAGGGTGGACCACGTGAAGGTTGCAATCTTCCACCCCACCAAGATACCCCATCTACACTTGCATGCATTTGGCCAATATCCTTCTCAAACTTTCAGGATTTTGACCCAGCAATGAAGGAATAGTGACATATTTCCAACTGTGAATGCTGTGTGGTGCAGGAAAAGTGCACATTTCTTCAGTTTTGCTCATTATGTCAATTGATCAGAAGACCAAATATGCATTGTTATACCGCAGCAGATAGGGCCAGAGTGCTCATCAGCTTCAAGCATTTGAGACGAGCTGCAATACACAGTGATTCAATTATATTTTATTGTCACAGGTACCTAGGTACAATAAAATGCTTTCGTTTGCATACAACCTGGTAAAATCATACAGCAAAGCTCACCTAGGCAATACACAAGTGTTGCCATGATTCTGGCACCGACAGTTACAAAGGTTCCTTGAACATCGCAGCGGTGAACCAGGCCTGCCCGCCGCATGTGGCAGGTGGCAGCCCCCCACCGAGTGCCCTCATCATTCTCAGTGTCCCTGGAGTTCTGCAGCTTCTTCCTCCAGCAAATGCCACACTGCCCTTGTTACATCGATGTACAGGGGAGGTCATGTGTCAGGCCCTTCACACATGACCTCCCCTGTAGGGGGGAGGCATTTCCTCCAAAAGTAAACTTTTTAAACCGACCCTGCCCTAACCATATTGGATCAGTTGGGTGGATGCTATTGATGGATTGAGTTGTGGGTTGTTCCTCCCTTCTTATTTATGCCCATGGAGGTCATCATTCTCCCACTGAAAAGCAGAAGGCTTCCAGGTTACACTGGGAACTTCATAAACATGGGCTGAGTGCTATAAATCTCTCAGTCTGCCTCTGCACATGCTGGAGGCAGGAACTGGGCTTGCTATCATTTATTACTGAAGTGAATGTTTTGAACATGGAGTGAAAGGTGTCACAAATCCCACGTATCACCAGAACAAAAGAGCAACAACTGTGAAAGGCTGCAGGCAAGAGAAAGAACATTTCAAAGTCAGAATACATTTTGCGAGCAAGTAAAAAGGAAGGTAATCACTTTCAGACATTACATTTTATACATATGTCATTGTGACAGTGCCTCCTCCTTTGAATGCCACTCTTGTTGCCTCCTTGCTACCTCTGCTGCAGGTTTGAGGAAGACTGAGCTGCTGGGAAAAACCCAAGACCACTAGTACCACTGTGTGGTCGAGAATTGGCTGCTGGGAAGAAGATTTAGACAGCCAGTGTCTCTACTGGGGCTAAACTGAATGTCTGGGGGCAAACCTGGGATGCAAGTGTCTCTTCTTGCCCATGGGCAATGAGGGACTGTGCCCACACATGGAGACAAAGGCTGAACTGCCAGAATAACCCACAGACTGCCAGCAGTGCCTCCTCAAGCCCAAAGCTGAGCCACCAGGATAAACCTGAGACTGCCAGCGCCTCCTCTTGAGGCAAGGGTGAAGTGCATGGAGACGTCTGAAATTGTCATGCCTTATCCTTTTTTAGTTACCACTGAAAGTGATGTTTGATAGCAGTTGGAAACATTGTGTAGCTTTAAGCACAATTATGGAAAGGGAATGGCAAAGATACAACCTAACCAGAAAAATAAGTATTACAAATATAAGTGATGTCCTGTAAAGTTTGGGCTCTTTGGGGCTGAGAGGTTAGTGTTTAGCTGGGAGGGTTTCAGGCTCATGAAGAATTGCGTGAGGGTAAATTTTCAAAAAAATGTGTTCAAATTCAACACATTATTAATGTGAATATGTAGGTATGAGAAGAAATCAAATGGGCATTTTTAACAATATCTCTTTCTTAAGATAAAGCATGATTTAAATTTGGAAATCATGACATTTGACTGCTAATATGAAGCAATTCAACGGGTTTAGAGGGTACTAAAGACAAACTAATACTGAAACATTCTATGTTAATCTGATGGAGTTGTTGCATACTCAGGTAGATACATTTTGCTGTATCATTTATACTTGCAACATACAATCAGACACTCAATTCCTAATACCTGCAACACCACCATTGAAATGTGTTACTGGACAAACTGAGGTCACAAATAGATGCAAATAAATGAGTGTGTTTATGAGCTTTTACAGCCTGACTACAAAATTAAGAGAATTTGGGCACCATATCTGAGGATGGATGTGCTGGCTCTAGAGAGGGTCCAGAGGAGGTTTACAAGAATGATCCCAGAAATGAGTAGGCTAACCTATGATGAGTGTTTGTCGGCACTGGGCCAGTACTCGCTGGAGTTTAGAAGAATGAGGGGGAACCTCATTGAAGCATACAGAATAGTGAAAGGCTTGGATAGAGTGGATGTGGAGAGGATGTTTCCATTGTTGGGAGAGTCTAGAACTAGAGGGTATAGCCTCAGAATTAAAGGACGTTCTTTTAGGAAGGAGATGATGAGAAATTTCTTTAGTCAGAGTGTGGTGAATCTGTGGAAATCTTTGCCACGGAAGGCTGTAGAGGCCAAGTCAGTGGATATTTGGTAAGGCAGAGATAGATAGATTCTTGATTAGTATAGATCTCAGAGGTTATGGGGAGAAGGCAGGATATAGGGTTAGGAGGAAGAGATAGATCAGGCATGATTAAATGGCGGAGTAGACAATAGACCGAATGGCCTAATTCTACTCCTATAAGTTTTTATTGATAAGTGACGAGAAAAAGGTTAGTTAAAACAAATGTAGGTCCCTTGCAGTCAGAAACGGGTGAATTGATCATGGGGAACAAGGACATGGCAGACCAATTGAATAACTACTTTGGTTCTGTCCTCACTAAGGAAGACATAAATAATCTGCCGGAAATAGCAGGGGACCAGGGGTCAAATGAGATAGAGGAACTGAGTGAAATCCAGGTTAGCCAGGAAGTGGTGTTAGGTGGATTCAAGGCCGATAAATCCCCAGGGCCAGATAGGCTGCATCCCAGAGTACTTGAGGAAGTAGCCCCAGAAATAGTGGATGCATTAGTGATCATTTTTTAAAACTCTTTAGATTCTGGAGTAGTTTCTGAGGATTGGAGGGTAGCTAATGTAACCCCACTTTTTAAAATGGGAGGGAGAGAGAAAACGGGGAATTACAGACCAGTTAGTCTAACATCGGCAGTGGGGAAACTGCTAGAGTCAGTTATTAAAGATGGGATAGCAGCACATTTGGAAAGTGGTGAAATCATTGGACAAAGTCAGCATGGATTTACGAAAGATAAATCATGTCTGATGAATCTTATAGAATTTTTTGAGGATGTAACTAGTATAGTGGATAAGGGAGAACCTTATGTGTTATATCTGGACTTTCAGAAGGCTTTCAACAGGGTCCCACAAAAGAGATCAGTATACAAACTTAAAGCACACGGTTTTGCGGGTTCAGCATTGATGTGGATAGAGAACTGACTGGCAGACAGGAAGCAAAGGGTAGGAGTAAACGGGTCCTTTTCAGAATGGCAGGCAGTGACTAGTGGGGTACCGCAAGGCTCAGTGCTGGGACCCCAGCTATTTACAATATATATTAATGATTTGGATGAGGGAATTGAATGCAACATCTCCGAGTTTGCGGATGACACGAAGCTGGGGGGCAGTGTTAGGTGTGAGGAGGATGCTAGGAGGCTGCAAGGTGACTTGGATAGGCTGGGTGAGTGGGCAAATGCATGGCATATGCAGTATAATGTGGATAAATGTTTGCTGGCAAAAACAGGAAAGTATTATCTGAAAGGTGGCCAATTAGGAAAAGGGGAGATGCAACGAGACCTGGGTGTCATGGTACACCAGTCATTGAAAGTAGGCAAGCAGGTGCAGCAGGCAGTGAAGAAAGCGAATGGTATGTTAGCATTCATAGCAAAAGGATTTAAGTATAGGAGCCGGGAGGTTCTACTGCAGTTGTACAGGGTTTTGGTGAGACCACACCTGGAGTATTGCGTACAGTTTCGGTCTCCAAATCTGAGGAAAGACATTCTTGCCATGGAGGGAGTTCAGAGAAGTCAAGAGTTCAGAGAAGTCAGACTGATTCCTGGGATGTCAGGACTTTCATATGAAGAAAGACTGGATAGTCTCAGCTTATACTCGCTAGAATTTAGAAGATTGAGGGGGGATCTTATAGAAACTTACAGAATTCTTAAGGGGTTGGACAGGCTAGATGCAGGAAGATTGTTTCCGATGTTGGGGAAGTCCAGAACAAGGGGTCATAGTTTAAGGATAAGGGGGAAATCTTTTAGTACGGAGATGAGAAAAACATTTTTCACACAGAGAGTGGTGAGTCTCTGGAATTCTCTGCCACAGAAGGTAGTTGAGGCCAGTTCATTGGCCATATTTAAGAGGGAGTTAGATGTGGCCCTTGTGTTTAGAGGGAATCAGGGGTATGGAGAGAACGCAGGTACGGGATACTAAGTTAGATGATCAGCCATGATCATGTTGAATGGCGGTGCAGGCTCGAAGGACCGAATGGCCTACTTCCTGCACCTATTTTCTATGTTTCTATGTTTCTATTCCTTACAACCTATGGCATTATTCATCACCTCCGTCCCATCGTCAATCCCAGGCTAGGGCAGAGGTCCTGTTACTTCATAGGATGTCACTCAGTCTGAGATGAGTGGTCAAAAGCTGTACAGATGCGCTGAACACGTTTGGTGGAGTCTTTATCACTATTATCTTGGTTCCTTGGGGATGCAAAGGCTGGAAGTTTCCTTGCTCTTAGTGGCTGCCTTTTATTTTATCATTGTATAAATAATGGCCTGTTCCTGTGCTGTAGTGTTCAATGTATTAAGATGTTAGGCGTCAGACAGCTACAGTACGTCATTTCCTTGAAACTTGCAAATCTGTACTAGTTCTTTTTCATTATGCCTGTTATTTTTTTTGTTTTCTATTTTTCCTTGAGTCTCGGTGAATATTATGCCTTCATGCGTTTTAGGCCCTGTCCCACTTTGCCGAGTTACTCATGAACTCTCCCGAGTTTTCCCCGTGATTCGAACTCGGGGAATATCGGGGAATGTCCGTAGCGAGTCCGTAGGAGGCCCCCCGAGTCCGTAGATGCTTCGTAGTGGCTCGTAATGCCAGCCGTAGGAACTCGGGGCATCAGGTAAGTCGGGACGATTTTTCAGCATGTTGAAAAATGTTCAATAGTAAACAAAATAGCCCCGAGTACCTACGAATGGCTATTACTGTAATTATCCATGTTCGAATCAAGGGGAAAACTCGGGAGAGTTTGTGAGTAATTCGGGAAAGTGGAACAGGGCCTTTACAGTGCCAAAGACCCAAGTTCGATCCTAACTATGGGTGTTCAAAGTTTACATGTTCTCCCTGTGACAGTGTGGGTTTTATCTGGGTGCTTCAGTTTCCTCCCATACTCCAATGATGTATAGGCATTGGTAAAATTATTCCCTAGTATATAGGACAATGTTAGTGTACGGGTGATCGCTAGTCGGTGCGGACTCGATGGCCCAAAGGGCCTGTTTACATGCTGCATCTCTAAAGTCTAAAAGTTATCAATGATTTCCATTGTTTTTTTTAATCCTTATTGAAAGCTTTTTGATGCATTCCTTTGTAGAGCTGTGACCAATTAATCAGAGGAGGCCCATGGGACAACTTCAATCAATATCGCCTGGCTTGTTTCTTGAGATGTGTGCTTTTTTCATCTAGATTAATTTCCAGCTACAATTGCTCATCTTTCAAAGTAAAATTATGATGCAATAAGGAGTAAAATCTTACTTTAAAAGGTGCTTGGTTAAATATTTTTCTGTTGCCTAAAATAACTCCCATGCCGATCATGTGAAAGAAATGACATTTAATGTCTAGGAAAAGTAGGTGTGATTGGAATCAAAAATCCAAATTTATTGAGTCATTGAATTAAATTTCAGATATTTCTCAGACCTCTACACAGACCAAATACCAAATATCAGGAACTTATATTAATGACAGGTTTAAACATTTGTGATAAATATTTAAATAATACTAATCAAAAATAAAAGTTGTGTTTCAAATCTTCATTTGCATAAAAACATAATAAACTCTGTGGAGTTTATTAGATTATTACCGTTTCTAACTGTCTACATGATACTTAGCTCAGCATTGTAATCTCAGAGGTACACATTTAATGTGTGAATGGAGCTTGCTGATTGAAGTGAAATCTAGTTTAATTATTCTGTAACAATGTGAGGCAGAGATAAGATAACTTGTTTTCTTTCAGTGAATTGACACAAAAGAACTCACCTAGTTGCAGTCCAATAAAGAAGCATTGTGTCCCATGCAAATAGTGCTAAATTCTGCCAAAATAAAACATGATATGGTGAAAAAGCTACGAAATAAGATCGAGGTGGGTGACACTCAGAAAAGTGAGACGGGCTCGGTTTCCAAAATGATTAGATCTAATAGCACACAGCTGCTGAAGCTACTGTGCAGGTTTCAACCTGAGAAGGCAAGAGAGAGCTGCAGAGTTCATGATGGGAACTGTTAGACAAACTGGGGTTGTTCTCTTTGGAATTGCAGAGGTTGAGGGGAAACCAGAAAAACATTTATAAATCCACGAGAAGCATAGATAGGATAGACAGTCAGAACTTATTTCTCAGGGTGAAAATGCCAAGGACTTGAGGGCATAGCTTTAAGGTGAGAGGGGCAAAGTTTAAAAGAGATGTGCGGGCATTTATTTGACACAATGGGTGCTAGGTGCCTGCTAGTGTTTAAGAGATACAGTACGGAAGAAGCAGACCCTTCGGTTCACTGAGTCAGCGCCAACCAGAGACCTCTGTACACTAGCACGATCCTACATACTAGCGACAATTTACAATTTGCAGAAGTCAATTAACTTACCTGTATGTCTTTGGAGTGTGAGAAGAAACTGGAGAACCCAGGGAAAACCCAGGCAGTCAATAGCAGAACATATACAATCCGTGCCGACAGCACCCATAGTCAGGATCGAACCCAGGTCTCTGGGGCTGTAAGGTAGCAACTCAATTGCTGCGCTGCCATGCAGTCCAAGTGGAGGCATTTTTGCTGGCGACAGTGGTGTTTGAGGATTTTAGTTAGGCACAAGGATATGGTGGGAATGGAGAGATATGGATCACACACAGGTGGAGGAGATTGGTTTATTTGACACTGTGGGCCTGTTCCTGTGCTGTACTGTTCTATGTTCTATGCTCCTAGTTGATTATGTCAACTAGGAGCATAGAACATGACTGCATCCCTAAGTCCCATGACTGCATCCCTAAGTTTAGCTCCAACGCCATCATAAAATTTGCCGACGGCACCACGGTGGTAAGACTGATCAGCGATAACGACGAGTCAGCCTACAGGGAGGAGGTCCAGCACCTGACAACCTGGTGTGCCAATAACAACCTCGTCCTCAACTCCCAGAAGACGAAGGAGATCATTGTCGACTTCAGGAAGAACAGAGGGGGCAGACACACCCCCATCCATATAAACGGGACTGAGGTGGAGCGGGTCTCCAACTACAAATTCCTCGGGGTACACATCTCGGAGGATCTGTCCTGGTCCCTCAACACCTCCAAGCTGATCAAAAAGGCGCAGCAGCGCCTTTACTTCCTGAGGAGGCTCAAAAAAGCCCACCTGTCCCCCCTGATCCTGACCAACTTCTACCGCTGTACCATCGAAAGCATCCTAACCACCTGCTTTACGGTATGGTACAGCAGTTGCACCGTAGCAGACAGGAAGGCACTACAACGGGTGGTGAAAACCGCCCAGTACATCATCGGTGCCCCGCTCCCCTGCCTTGGATGCCCTCCACCGAAAACGGTGCTGAGACGGGCTGGGAAGATCATCAAGGACCCCTCCCACCCTAACCATGGACTGTTTGCCCTCCTACCATCGGGGAGGCGGTACAGGAGCCTCAGGTCCCGCACCAGCAGGATGAGGAGTAGCTTCTACAATAACACCATCGCACTGCTGAACTCGGAGTCCCGCCGATAGATTCCCACATCTGTATTTATTTATCTGTATTTATCTAAACATTGCTATCACTACGTACTGACACTAAACTGCATTTCGTTGTACCCATACTTGTATCTGTGCAATGACATTAAATTTGAATTGAATTGAATTGAATTGAATTGAAGTCTGTTCATGAGGGAGATCCTTTCTGCCCAAGGACCCTGATGATTCATGAGGGGTCTTGTAGCACTTGCTTGGTAGGAAATGGCAGCCATGATCTGCTCCAGGAGTGAGAAAACCAATGCAGTGGAAAAATCAGAAGTAAATCTCAAGATCACTAGTTGGCAGAGGAAGTTACTGAGGAACAGCTTCTTCCCCACTGTCATCAGACTATTGAACAGTCCTCTCATAAACTAAAGCTATAGTCCCGATCTCCCAACCTACCCCCTTGCAGCCCTTGCATTTTTTTAAAATTTATCTGCACTTTTTCAGTAGCTGTCATGCTATATTCTGCACTCATGCCTTTTCTCTTTGCACCACCTGCTGTGCTTGTGTATGGTTTGATTGTACTCGTGTATAATACGACTTGACTGGATAGCATGTAAACTATTTTTTTCATTGTGTTTCAGTATAGCTGAAAATAATAAACCAATATCACAGCACTGAAAAGACCACACACACACACACACGCACACACACACACACACACACACACACACACGCACACGCACGCACACACACGCACACGCACACGCACACACACACATACGCACACACGCACACCATGCACGCACACGCACACATGCACACACACATACCATACGCGCACACACACACATATATACACACACATGAGCGCACACACCCACACCCACACACACACATGCACATACACACACACAAACGTGCACAAACGCGCACACATATACACACACACACACCCACACCCCACACACACACACACACACACACCCACACACACACACACCCACACCACACCCACACACACACACACACACACACACACACACACACACACACACACACACACACACACACACACGTGTGTGACCAGTGGTGTTCCGCTGTGACCTGTGATACAACCTTTTGTTCTTTTTGATATTTATAAATGACTTGGACAAAGGTTTGACGGGCTGGTTAGTAAGTTTGCTGATAACGCAACAATTTGTGGAGTTGTGGGCTGTCAAAGGATAGAACAGGATATATATCAGTTACAGATATGGGCTAAGAGATGGCAGAGGGAGTTTAATCCAGGCAAGTGTGAGATGTTACACTTGGGAACTCAAAGGTAAGGGGAAAATATACAATTAATGGTAGGTCCTTTAACAGCATTGATGTACAGAGTGATCGTGGGGTCCAAGTCATTGATCTCTGAAAGTAGTAACACAACCAGATAGAGTGATAAGGGAAGCATTTGGTATGCTTACCTTTCATTGACCAGGCATTGAGTATAAGAGTCAGGAAGTCATGTTGAAATGTTATAAAACTTTGGTTAGCCCACATTTGGAATATTGTGTGCAGTACCGGTGACCCCATTACAGGAAGGATGTGAAAGCTTTGGAGAGGGTGCAGAAGAGGTTTGTCATAATGCTGCCTGGTTTAGAGGATATCACGCATAAGGTAAGGTTGGACAGGCTTGGATTGTTTTCTCTGGAGTGAGAGATGGTTAAGGGAAAATCTGTTGGTTTATAAGATCATGAGAAGCACAGATAGGATAGGCAGTCCTAACTTTTTCCCCAGGCTGTAAATTGCAAATACAAATGGGTATAGATTTACGGTGAGTGAGGGAAAGTTAAAATGAGATGTGCAGGGTGACTGGAATGTGCTGCCAGGGATGGTGGTGGAAGTAGTTATGATAGTGGGTTTTAAATAAACATAGATATGCAGGATGGAGGGATATGGAGTACATTAGGGGGGCACATTGCGCAGTGGTAGAGTTGCTGCCTTACAGCACCAGAGACCCAGGTTCAATTCCTAACTACCGGTGCTGTCTATACGGAGTTTGTACGTTCTCCCCGTGACATGAGTAGGTTATCTCCGGGGGTTCCGGTTTCCTCCCATACTCCAAAGACGTATAGGTTTGTAGCTTAATTGACATTGACAAAATGGTAAATTGTCCCTTGTGTGTAGAATAGTACAAGTGTAAGGGGTGCTCACTGGTGGGCGCAGACTCGTTGGTCCGAATGCATGTTTCCCCGCTGTACCTCTAACTTAAAGTAAACATGCGGGTAGAAGGAATTTGTTTAATTTGTCATCATATTTGGCACATCATGGGTTGTAGATGTTGTATGCACTGGCTGTTCTATGCACTTTTCTATGTTTTGAGTTGTGAGTTCCTCCAGTCTGTAGAGACTCAGAATATTAGACTGTTCCAATTTTCAGTATCTCTGTGGTCTGCCGTCTATTGGTATTGCGGGCGTTCTCTGCGATATCTCATGTAGAAAGGCTGCTGATACCATGCAGTTCCTGTCAACTGGCTTGAGGTCAGCCTTGATTATCATTAGATGGTGATTAATGTTTTTTCAAATAAAATGGTTCACTTCACGGCAGTGGAGCACATGATTGTGGATTAATGTGAGGCAGGGTGCAGCTGTCATGTAATCCAGGCAAAGAATGAGAATGACCTTCAACATGACATTGATTCCCATCCAGGGAGTTGTCTTCTTGCCAGGTCTGCTCCTACAATATTTATCACGACAATCTCCGGGGTAGAATTCCCACAGAGGACTGGGGAAAGCGAGCGTTCACCATGATGAGATGAAACATGTTCTCTCTTACCTGTTCTCCAGCAGCTCTCCTTTGAGCACAGGGTTGAATCTGACAGAAACAGGTGAAAGTGAGCATAAAAGAAAAATGATTTCTGGAGCTGAAAGCAGTGCACCACATTGATCACATCCGATTGTTGCGCTTCTACCGCTGACATTTAATCAGTTTTGTTTTGCCATTCCGTGCCTTGAAATGGTCTTTTATACAATTTGCATTTGGAGATCTGCAAAAGTTTTTTTTTAGTAGCAGTCCGTGGACCTAGATACAATGAAATGTGATAGGGTCATAGAGTCATACAGTGTGAGAGCAGGCTCTTCGGCCCAACTTACCCACACCGAGCAACATGCCCCATCCGCACTAGTCCCACCAGCTGCACTAGTCCCATCTGCACTAGTCCCATCAGCCTGCATTTGGCCCATATCCCTCTAAACCTATCTCATCCACGCACCTGTCTAAATGTGTATTCAGTGTTGTAATAGTACCTGCCTCAACTACCACCTCTGGCAACCACCGCCATCCTTTGTGTACAAATGAATGAATCTGAACTTAATTTGCTTAAAATGTTCGCCACTCAGTGCATCTCCCTATCCAACATGTAGCAGTCTTCCCAATCTATTACACTCTGTGAGATTGACTCTAATGATGGGTGGCCAGATCCCTCAATGTTAGATGCTGGCAGAAGATGTCAAGCTTTTGACCATTGCTACCACCTGCGGAGTGAAGATGCGCCAAGGAAAGTGTATTTTGCACAAATTTCAAAATTTCTTCATCAAAGTGCTACTCATTCGGAAAACCGATAAGATCGAAGCAAACCATTTCAATAATTGGATCGGGGATTCATTCATTTGTGTGCTCTAATCAATGTTTGTAAATTGGCAAAACAATACATGAGGGAATACTGTGTGCCTGATTATTGGTGGAATGAGCTTGTGTTAATTATCAGTGTGTGGAAAGGTTTGTGCATTTCGATTTATATTTTTGTAGGCTCCTTTAATAAAGTGTCTATCACATAATCCCTTGAGGCCAGTGCCTGCCTTCCATGCTGGTAACAAGGCTGCAGATGCTGAATTGAATCTTCCCGATGGTACCCTTTGCCCTCTTTTCACCTTCTGTCTCTTTTAAATATACATCCTGTTTTTCTATTTTAAAGGCACGACATGCTAATATTGGAAGTGAAAACTCTTTCAGTACTGAGTATGTATAGATACAGTTTGTTTCATAGGTGTGAACTACTTGTCTCTTTCAATGCAGTAAATGAGAACGTACTTAAGGAAAAGAAGATAAATAAAATAATGTATGTGTACATGCAATTAGAGATTCTTGATGAGACTCTATCTGAATTCGAGAGTGATCTGAAACCAGAGCATGGATGGCACAGCTGGTAGTGTCGCTGCCTCACAGCACCCAGAGGCTCGGGTTCGATCTTGACCTTGGGGTGCTGTCAGTGTGGAGTATGCACATTCTTCCTGTGATAACGTGGGTTTCCTCCCACATCCCAAAGACACGTGTGTTAGTAGGTTAATTGGCCTCTGTAAAATTGCTCATAATATGTAGGGAGTGGATGAGGAAAGTGGGAATAACATAGAGCCAATGTGAATGGGTAATCGATGAACGGTGATGACTCAGAAGTGCCTGTTTCCACGTTGTGTATCTAAACATAAACATACAGCTAAAAGACTCATGACTGGACAATGGGACAACAGCTCTCTGACCTCACTTGTACATGGCCAGCAGGCTGCAGCTGAAAATCAGAGATTTGCGCAGGGAGTCCTTGGACAAAGTACCGATGTTGGCGAGGGTGGGTTTGGGGTGGGGGAGGGGGGTACTCTTTTTTGCATATTTTTCATTCATTCATTTTATATCTCTCTACATCACCATCAATAACTCTCATTTCCATTTCCTCTGACTGTCTGAAGAAGGGTCTTGACCCAAAATGTCACCTATTCCTTTTCTCCAGAGATGCTGCTCGACCCGCTGAATTACTCCAGCGTTTTGTGTCTATCTTCGGTTTAAATCAGCATCTGCAGTTCCTTCCTGCACAATTCTCTGTGTTACAAGTGAATCATATAAATATATTTTTTTAATCTAGGGGCTTAAAATTAATCTAATATGCAGATTATTCAGAGTTTAGAAAATAGAGATGGCATCCATTCCATCAGGAGAATGTGATAAATGTTTTCCTGCAAAAGTCTGTGAAATGAACTAATCCACTAAGAACTCTCTAAAAATGGCATGATATTTATAAAAATGACGAATTCAGTGAGTTCAAGTAAGATGGTCAAGATCCCATGTGATGTCTAGCAATGATGATCAGCCATAAACACATTGAATGGTGGTGCTGGCTCAAAGGGCCAAATGGCCTACTCCTGCACCTATTGTCTATTGTCTATAATGAAGAAAAATGGAATTGGAAGAGATTGTTTACAAATATAAAATGTCAAACAAATTTAACATCAACAACCTCCACATTGGTAGAAGGTATAGGATATACATTTCTTGAGTACTGGTGCAAAATAGATATTAATGATCTGGCAGTCTTTCCAATCTTAATTTCATATAAATCACAGCCAGTTCAAAGTTGGCTATTTTGTGTTACTGTTCAGATGCATGTATACCTCAGTAAATCAAATATGTCAGTTTTGAAACATCGTAATGATGAAGTTGAAAGAAACCTTTAAGACTTAGAAAACACATTGATCAAGCAGCACACATGATCAATCAGTAAAGTGAATAGAAAATTGATTTATTTGGGTAAAACAGTAGAACGCTGATAAAATAGTGATCAAATTACACAGTGCTCTAGTTAGACCTCACCTGCACAGTGTGATGTTTTGGTCCTTTAGCGACAAGTCATATACACAAGGTTTGAAGGCATTGAAGCAAATAGCCAAAAGATTGATCCCCAGTCAACAAATTATGGGTGTAAGCTAGAGAAACACAGCATAGTAAAATAATTCTGCCCACACTTTTAAGATTATTGACCCATTTGGTTGCAATGTGTATGTTCATGGCATAAGTTAATCATAATTATAGTTGTTCCTTTTAAAGAACAGGTCATGCACCTTAAAAGACAGCTACGCACCATTCCTAACAAAAGTAAATGAATGAATGAATGAATAAGTTTATTGGCCAAGTATTCAGATACAAGAAATTTCCTTTGGGGCTCCGCCCGCAAGTGACGACGACATACAGTGACAGTTAGGAATGACACATAAAACATTAAACATTAATAATAAAACATTATTGATTTTTAAAGGATCTGAATCAATGCCCTGTACAATTATTCACAACTTTCACGTCAAACTCATCCACCATGCTGAAATTATCATGAAATTAAACTTGGCGTGGATCCTTGTGATGCCACCACTAATTGCTTCAAGGCAGACAATGTATGCTCCAGAAATGTTTACTGAAATAATTCGTGGACCTAATGGGAAGTATTTCATGCTCAAGTCTGGATAAATAAAGAAGGGAAGAATGGCATCTGAACAGAGTACAAATAGAATATTTAGGTGAAATGGCACCTCAATTTATATTTTAATTTCCCTGCAAGCCTATGGGTAAATTGATCCATCTGCAAAGATCATATTGAATGGCGGTGCTAGTTTGAAGGGCTGAATGGCCTACTCCTGCATCTATTTTACTATTTTCTATGTTTCTATTAGGGAGAAACTTTTGTTATGGTTATTAGTACTGGAAGCACACAATACTATTAGGTATTGTTTGGACTCAAATCCTGACACTTAGATATTTTAAAATTGTTTATAGAAAACAATGTTTTTACTTAGTTGACAAATGCACTTTTCCCCCTTTTAAGTGTTATTTTGGCTCGGGTTTAGTATCATGAAACGCATACACTCATATTTTAGTGTGACATAGATGTCTTCTGCCCATCCAGTGTACACCTACTCTATTGGTTCCTTCCACCCATTTATTTTCCTTCAATCTATTTTCTCTCACATATCCATTGATTTACCATTCTTCTTAAACATACCTAAAGTAGAGATCATTTGCAATAGCCATTCAACCAAAGAGCGGGTCAGGAAAGCAGAACACACGGAGGAAGCCCACACAGTCACAGGCATAGCACACTGCAAAAAAAAGCTTTTCACTGTTCACATGACAATAAACTAAACTAACTAACTAAATGTGAACAGTACCCATTGTCAGGATCAAACCTAGGTTGGTGTAGTTGTGAGACAATCATTGTGCTGTCCCTTCAAAGAATTGTTGTTCTCCTGTGCTGTAGTCATTTTGTCTAATTAAAACTGAAAAGTGAAAATAATTTTCCTAGTCTTCCCTTTATGTTTGACAGTTTATCCCTGAGATGTGTCAACCCAACACCTATATCATGTTATGGCCTTATAGGTTGCACGCTGATCACATTGGGGTAATCAGTATTTTAGAAGGAAGAGAGGAGATCTTATAGAAACATATAACAATATAAAAGGACTGGACAAGCTAGATGCAGGAAAAATCTTCCCAATGATGGGGGAGTCCAGAACCAGGGGCCACAGTCTATGAATAAAGGGGAGGCATTTAAAACTGAGATGAGATAAAACTTTTTCACCCAGAGAGTTGTGAATTTGTGGAATTCTCTGCCACAGAAGGCAGTGGAGGCTGATTCACTGGATGAATTTAAAAGGGAGTTAGATAGAGCTCTAGGGTCTAACGGAATCAAAGAATATGAGGAGAAGGCAGGCACGAGTTACCGATTGTGGATGATCAGCCAAGATCACAATGAATGGTGGTGCAAGCTCGAAAGGCCAAATGACCTCCTCCTGCACATATTTTCTATGTTTCTATGGATTTAAATACTGTCCACATAATGTTTTAAATGATTATGCAGCAATGCTGTGAATTCAGTCCCACTAATTGTTAATAATTCAACAGTAATACCTAGTTTCAGAATGAACTCCGATAATCTTTATCTTACATGCTAAAAAAGGACGTATTTTATCATGGAAGCATATTATATGTTCAAATAGTATAAAAAGGCTTTGGATTTTTATAGTAATTTTTATATCTATCTCTGGATGTTTTTTATAGGCAACAACTCTTTATAGAGATAATTCTTTATAGACAGTGAAGCATTTTTGGAGCACAGTCATTAAGTTAGGAAAGCAGTTGCATATCATATGTCCTTTGTGTGTGAGAAATCAGGGGTGTAGGGGATAGCATGTCTCACAAATGTGACAGGATCTTTTGAAGAAACCACCAAGAGTATTGGCAAGGGATGGCACTGGGCACATTGCCTGTATGAACTTTAGCAAGGCCTTTGACAGGGCAATGCATGGCAGGTTAGTCTGATGGGTTGGACCACATGTAATCTAGGGTGATCTTGCCAACTGGATTCAATATTGGCTTTTGAAGCAAAGTTTATAAGAGACGTGCAGGGCGTCCTTTTTACATAGAGAATGTGGAAGCAGACGCTATAGTTGTGCTTCATGCATTTTAGATTTAGTATTTTGTTCAGCATGGACATTAGCATCATGTTCAACATGGATATTGGGGATAGTTGGGCCTGTTCTTGTGCTCTACACTTCATTGTTCTATGTACGCATTGTCTTTTGTAAAGGACATTGCCCCTCAGATATCTTTTAAATCTTTCCCCTCTGACCAGAAACATATACCCTCCAGTTCTGACTCTCCTATCCTGGGGAATAAAGGCTGACTATTTCCCGATAGGTGGAAGGAGAAGGAGAAATGGAGAAATTAGTACATTTTTGCCTGCATTTGGTCCATATCAGTATGGGGAGTGAGATCAGAACTAAGGGGGGCAGAGGAAACGTGGGTGAGGGATCCATCTTTGACTACAGAGGGGAAATCTCATTAAATAAAGAAAGAGAACACCCCGAATGTCCTAGAATGGAAAGCCTCAACTTGGAGCAGATACGGTGGAGGTGGAAAGTAGAGGATAGGATAGTTGCAAGAAATAGGATGGAAGGAGGTGTAGTCCTCGTAACTAGGAGTCGGTGGGTTTGTAGTAGACGTTAGTCGATAGTCTCTCCCCTATGATGGAGATAGATAGATTGAGAATGGAGTGAAAGGTGTCAGAGATGGTCAAAGTCCCCCCTCCCCCCAGATGGAACAAGCATAGATTTCCCCTGGTCCTCACTTTTCACCCGATCAGCCTTTGCATGCAACACATCATTCTCTAACATTTTTGTCACCTCTAATGTAATCCCACCACCAGTAACATCTTCCCATCCCCACCCGTTTTCGCATTCCATAGAGACCGTTCCCTCTGCGGCTTCTTGCTTCACATCCCAGGTACTTTCCCCTGCAACTCCAGAAGATATATACACCTGTCTCTATACCTCCTCCCTCACCTCCATCCAGGGACCCGAGCAGTCCTTCCAGGTGAGACAGAGGTTCATGTGCACCTTCTCTAGCCTCATCTGCTGCATTTGGTGTTCCTCATGTGGCCTCTTATATATCAATGAGACCAAGCGTAGAATTGGCGACCATTTTGCCGAACACTTGTGTTGGTTTCGCCTAAGCTTACTGGATCTTGCGGTGGCTAATCATTTTAACTCCTCTTCCTATTCCCATACTGACCTTTCTGTCCACATGCAAACTGGAGGAACAGCACCACATATTGCACTTGGGTGTCTAATGTCCCAATGGTATGAACATTGACTTCTCCAATTTCAGATAACTACCAACTCCCCACCCTTTTTTCCTCCACCTCCTCTTTTTCCCCCCTTTGCACCCCTTTGCCCCATCTTTTTCTCCCCTCCCCTTATCCTTCCACCTATTTCTTTCATCTAGCGTCACAATTTGCAACTCTTCAATTATTTTGTCTCGCACCTTCTTACTTTTATCTCTGGCTTTTGACCAACCATCTGCGTATCAAAACAAAACCTTCACTTGCATCCACCTATTAACTATCAGGTTTTGTCCTACCCCTCCTCTCTTCCAGCTTCTCACTAGCTCTCCACTCTGCACTGGACCACTTGGACAATAAAAAACACATAGATTACAGCTCGTCATTCAACACAATCATGCCCTCCAAACTGGCTACCAAACACATGGAAGTGGGTCACTGTGCATCCCTCAGCAATTGGATACCCAATTTCCTCAACAAAAGTCCACAATCTGTGCAAATTGACAGCAACACTTCCTCCTCGATAACCATCAGCACAGGAGCACCTCAAGGCTGTGTGCTCAGCCCCTTGCTCCATTCACTCCATATCCATGATTGTGTAACTGGACATAGTTCCAACTCCATCGTCAAATTCATCGACCACACCAACGTTGTTGGATGAATTACGCATGACGATGAGTCAGAGTATAAGAAGGAGAACCATAGAAACTGAATAGAAACATAGAAATTAGGTGCAGGAGTAGGCCATTCAGCCCTTCGAGCCTGCACCGCCATTCAATATGATCATGGCTGATCATCCAACTCAGTATCCCGTACCTGCCTTCTCTCCATACCCTCTGATCCCCTTAGCCACAAGGGCCACATCCAACTCACTCTTAAATATAGCCAATGAACTGGCCTCAACTACCCTCTGTGGCAGAGAGTTCCAGAGACTCACCACTCTCTGTGAAAAAAGTCTTTCTCATCTCGGTCTTAAAGGATTTCCCCCTTATCCTTAAGCTGTGACCCTTGTCCTGGACTTCCCCAACATCGGGAACAATCTTCCTGCATCTAGCCTGTCCAACCCCTTAAGAAACTTTGTAAGTTTCTATAAGATCCCCTCTCAATCTCCTAAATTCCAGAGAGTATAAACCGAGTCTATCCAGTCTTTCTTCATAAGACAGTCCTGACATCCCAGGAATCAGTCTGGTGAACCTTCTCTGCACTCCCTCTATGGCAATAATGTCCTTCCTCAGATTTGAAGACCAAAACTGTACGCAATACTCCAGGTGTGGTCTCACCAAGACCCTGTACAACAGAAGTAGAACCTCCCTGCTCCTGTACTCAAATCCTTTTGCTATGAAAGCTAACATACCATTCGCTTTTTTCACTGCCTGCTGCACCTGCATGCCTACTTTTCAATGACTGGTGTACCATGACACCCAGGTCTCGCTGCATCTCCCCTTTTCCTAATCGGCCACCATTTAAATAATAGTCTGCTTTCCTGTTTTTGCCACCAAAGTGGATAACCTCACATTTATCCACATTATACTGCATCTGCCAAACATTTGCCCACTCACCCAGCCTATCCAAGTCACCTTGCAGTCTCCTAGCATCCTCCTCACAGCTAACACTGCCCCCCAGCTTAGTGTCATCCGCAAACTTGGAGATATTGCCTTCAATTCCCTCATCCAGATCATTAATAATATTTGTAAATAGCTGGGGTCCCAGCACTGAGCCCTGCGGTACCCCACTAGTTACTGCCTGCCATTGTGAAAAGGACCCGTTTACTCCTACTCTTTGCTTCCTGTAAGAGGAGATCGATCGACTGACTGAATAGTGCCAGAAAAACAACCTTGCTCTCAATGTCAGTAAATCCAAGGATTTGATTGTTGACTGTGGAAGAGGAAAGTTGAGGATCCACAAACCTGTCTTTATCGGTGGAGAGAGTCAAAAACATCAAATTCCCAAGCATGCATATTTCTGAAAATATGTCCTGGGCCCAGCATATTGATGCAATCATAAAGAAAGCCTATGGACCCCTCTACTTCCAGAGAAGATTGAGGAGATTCAGTATGTCAACAAATACTCTCTTGCAATTCAACAGCTGTACAGTAGAGAACATATTGACTAGTTGCACCATGGTCTGGTTTGGCAAATTGAATGCACAGGAATGAAGAAGATTGCAAAATGTGGTGAACATTGCCCAGTTCATCATGGTTACTGACCTCCCCACCATCAAAGGGTTCTACAGGTGTCACTGCCACAAAAACTCAACCAGCATCATCAGTGACCCACTCCACCCTGGCCACCCTCCAGTTCACTCCTGTCATTGGGAAAATTTACAGAAGAATGTCTGAAAACCGTAATGTCCAGGTTCAGGAGCAGCTTTTTCCTTACAACCATCAAGCTATTGCAGGCTAAAACCTCAAAATAAGCTCCAAACTACACAGTTGGGGGCATGTTTTTGTTTTGCAGTATAATAATTATTATTTTTTGAATATACATGTACTGAACTCTTTTTTGTTATTAAGTTTTTTTACAGAATACTATGTTTATATGTATGTTCTACTGCTGCAAGTAAGAATTTCATTGTTCCATTTTGGATAATATGACAATTAAACACTCTTGACTCTTGACCATCAGTCTGATGAAGTGTCCCGACCCAAAATGCCACCTACCTATGTTTTCCCGAGGTGCTGCCTGACCCGATGAGTTACCCCAGCAACTTCTTAAGCTGAAGTAAGTGCTTTGTTGTCATTTTGGATCTGCAGTTCCTTGTTTCTAATAAATGTTATAATCTGACGCTCTTAAAGTGAGCAGGAAACAACGTACTGGGAAGTCAGACAAATGTCAGACAAATGTCAGACATTATCCGCATTGAGGCGATACTAGCATGAGAATCTCTGACTGGCAGTGAGTATCAGGGTTCAGTTAGCAGGACCTGTAATTTCCCTGTGGAGGTTAGATTAAAGGTCACGGGTGATTTACTAAGTCACATTCTTAAGGAGTGAAATAATCATGGCTAGTTTATGATTGCCTGCACATATTCACAATCTCTTGTTTGGCTTCTGTGAGACAGGCCAAAGCTATTGAAATCTCACTGGAATATAATTCCTTCACCACGTAAGATGTTATTGACTGTCTTGTGCAGGACTGTCATTACTGTAGAAACGATAAGTTTGCACTTCAAAATCCATTGCCAATATCACCACAGAAACCTTTTATTTTTTCTGTTCTTAAATGCCATGACAGTAATTTTAATAGTTCACGTTGACTGGCATGGACTTCCTTTGTACTTGATAGAATATTTAGGATGCACCCACAAACATTGTAAATAGCGTGGATGTATCTGTAAAAATGAACCACAAGTGGCATCTCAAAGATGATTGTATCTAATTCCTGTTATAATAATATACAACCACAAAAAAACCTGAATGATTTGTGGATTCTCCACTTAATCTGAAAATGCACTATAGAATTTCTGTAATGAAGTTGAATATTACATTTTGACATATTGTATAAAACTTTCTATATGTGCTTAAGCATGGGTTAGAATGATCTTTTTTTTGCATCTGAAGAAAGGTAATGGGACTGCATTAAAATGTATCCAGTTTATTTGCACTGAAAATAACGTTTTGTGCCTTCTGTACCAAAGCTGCATAAAATAATTTGATTCATCGGGAGCTCAATCAACTTGATCTATGCCACTGCACAGGTTGTTAATGATCTGTTGACTTGGGGGTGTGAAGTAAACACTATATTTTATGGGAAAACCAATTATTGCATTGCACACAGACATTAGTTTCTATCACCTCCAGCAAATGGAAATACTTATTTTATTTCATATGGCTTAATAGCAATTTAGCCAAATGTTTTCCTTAGCTGCATTAATACAAATATCACATTCCATCTGACTGCTCCAAGCATCAAATTGCTATATCCTTCTGCTTGGCCTTATCCTCACAGGTCAGGGTATTGACAGGGATAGAATATTGGTTAGCAGACAGGAAACAAAGAGTAGGAATAAACCAGTCCCTGTCATAATGGCAGCCAGTGACGAGTGGAGTGCCGCAAGGCTCGGTGTTGGGGCCGCAACTATTTACAATATATATTAATGATTTAGAAGAAGGAATTAAAAGTAACACTAGCAAATTTGCTGATGACACAAAGCTGGGTGCCAGTGTGAACTGCGAAGAGGGTGCTAGGAGGTTGCAGGGTGACAGACAGGTTGAATGAGTGGGCAGATGCGTGGCAGATGCAGTATAATGTAGATAAATGTGAGGTTATCTACTTTGGTGGCAAGAACATGGAGGCAGATTGTTATCTCAATGGTGACAGATTAGGAAAAGGGAAGTGCAACGAGACCTGGGTATCTTTGTACACCAATCACTGAAAATAAACATGCAGGTACAGCAGGCAGTGAAGAAAGCTTATGGCATGTTGGCCTTCATAACGAGAGGATTTGAGTATTGGAGTAAAGAGGTCCTTCTGCAGATGTACAGGGCACTGGTGAGACCACATCTGGAGTATTGTGTGCAGTTTTAGTCTCCTAACTAGACTAAGTCAGACCAGTTGCGTCCCATGTTCACACGGGAGGGCTCGTCCCCCGACACAATATTTGACCTCTCCATCAATTCCAATATTGGTGGCCAGCGGGGGGGGGGGGGGGGGGGGGGGGGGGGGGGGGGGGGGGGGGGGGGGGGGGGGGGGGGGGGGGGGGTGCTTTCTGGAGCGCAGGTATGGGTTCCTGGGGTGGCAGCTCAGTCCCTCAAGCCCGATGTGCTGGCAGCTCATTCACGGCTGGTGAGCTGGTAGTTGACTCATGGCTATTCCTTGAAATTCCATTTCAAGCAGGGTGCAAGGCCACCAAAATAGTAAGATTAAACGAGAACTTACCAAGTTTGAAGGTTGATCTGTATTTTACGAGGAGTCGCGGTGAGGGATTTCGTGAAGATCCTGCCAGCACACATGCGCGGCATCCTTCAAAGCAGCGGTGTGGAATCACAGAAAACAAATCATGACTAAAAATAGTAAGATGAAAATTTAGAACTTCCTGGTTGACCTTATGATAGAGGGTGGGAGCGGTGGGCACGAAATCCCTCACCGCGACTCCTCGTAAAATACAGATCAACCTTCAAACTTGGTAAGTTCTCGTTTAATCTTACTATTTTACTTCGGAGTCACGTGAGTGACTTCGTGAAGATTTCAAAGCTCTGTGATTTCACACCCTGGACAACGTCCATGCTTATCACACTGCCGCCATACTGATGGAGGAAGGCTGTTAATGCAGTTCAGTCGAAACTGGCTGAAAAATCAACACAATTTATTAATCAAAATAAACAAACAAAATAACCCCTAATTCGGGGACAGACATTCACTGAGCAGTTCCCAGGATAGCTTCTGCGAATGTCGCAGGGGCGACCAGTGGCTTGTTATAGAACCGTTGAAAGGTTTCTTCACTGGCCCAGCCCACTGTGGCAAGAATATGGTCCATGGGCACCTCCATGGCCCTCTCCGCTGATGTGGATGCAGCCCTGGTGGAATGAGACTTAAAGATGTCAGTAGCAACTCCTGCTGCATCCAACACCACCCTGAGCCACCTGGCGATAGTCTGTGTAGTCACCCGATGATGTGGAGGTTTATGACTGATGAGGAGCCCCTGTTCCTTCATCCTGATAACTCCAGTAACTCAGATGTAGTGGTGGAGATGGGTGACTATGCAGAGAGTGGCATCTGCAGGGTACGCCCGAAATTCCAACTGCAGCCCATGCGCCCTGGCCTGTGCTGTGTTTCAATAATTCTTTGACAAAGAAATTTATTTGACCAGGAGTGGCCACCATGCTGTCAGTCGCAGTTTTTGTAACGTCTGGACTCGTTGGGCTGTAGTCAGTGCCATCAGCATCACCACTTTGAGGGTGAGCTGTTTCAGTGGTAGCTCATCCATTGGAGCCCAGCTCCTAAGTAGGGTCAGCACGATCCCCACATCCCACGTTACTGTATATCTGGGTCGCGGAGGGTTGGTGTTGAACACTCCCCTCATTAGTTTAGACACCAGGTGGTTGGAGCTGATATCTATATCCAGGTATGAGGACAGCACACTCCTGGCGCTGTTAATGGCACTGTATAGCTGAGGCCAGCATCGAAATGGAGGCCCGCTAGAAAGAAACTCGAGGACATCAGGTATTGTTGCCGAGTTGAAGGACTTGTTGGTCCGGGCACAGAATGCCTCCCATTTTCTGATCTGGGTGAGGATTCGGTACTGTTTCCGAGTTGACTCTCGGCATGATGCGGCGATAAGGTCTATGGCTCATGAAGAGATGCCTGCCGGATGAGTGGGTCTTTTCAAAACCTGCAGGCCAACAAGTTTAAATGGACCATGGCAAGGATGACTAACCCCCGTAATGGGGTGAGTAATCAATTTGGGGTGTTTCCCAATCATTGGTTGTTTTAAATTTTTAATGACCATCGGGTACCATGGTTGTGTAGGCCAGTCGGGAATGATCAATATGCCAGTTGCAGAGTCTAGTTTAATTTTCTGCAATACCCGACTGATGAGGCAAACATGGGGGAAAAGCGTAGCAAAACCATTTCCCCCAATGGATTTAGAAACGCATCCATTTTGCTTTTGCCCCCAGGGTCTGGTTCCCATGACACATACGTTGGTATCTGATGGTTCAGCCTGGACGCAAAATTTAGGTCAATATCTGGTGTCCCAAAAATGAGCTATAATATCTCCAAAAATTTGGGGGGTTCAACATCCACTCGATATTGTCATTGAAACAACTCGTGACCTGGTGCCCGCCACTGTATTAAGCTTCCCCACGCAAATATGGTCGCAGTAATCCAAATATTTCTTTCAATGCACCAGTGCCAAATTGTATTAGCCAATTCATCACAAGATAGCGACCTGATACCACCATATGATTATGTAGCCACCACTGTGTAGTATTATCTATTTTGAAGGCGGACATGTAAATCCCGTGAATTAGTACAGTAAGCCCGCAATCCATGAAATGCCCCAGCATTTCATATATAGTTTATCCCATGTAACTCCAGGAAGGTAGACTCATGAGAGTTCCATCTGCCACACAAACTGGACATCATATCAGCTGCTCCCCAGCCTTGTGCTACTTGCGTCAGTTTTTTTTTTTGTAGCACAACATCTAGGTTGCTCACTATGATGGGTCTATGACACTCTCTATTATTGTCAACCACACCATTTGTAGCTTGTTTATAGCTTCCGGTGGTAAAACCAAATTGGCCGATCAAAAAAGTGCCCAGCATTTGTTTTAATGCGGTGATTTTTGATCTTTGTAATTTTCGGTAGTGTAGCGGTCCGAATCGTGGGAATGTAGCTACCAATTGGCCTATGACTTTTGCTGTTTGCCGAATAGTCGGTACCCTGGCGCAAGCAAGATTGTGGCACTCTTCTATTATAGCAGTAGCTTTAATTAGTTGGGATGGTAATCTTCATTAAATTGGTGTCTAGGGTGAACCCCAAATAATCCATAACCCGTACCGGATGCAATTTTGATTTGTCGGGATGGATTACAAACCCCAGCTTCTCGAACAGAGCCTTGGTTGCAGCCACTCCATGAATTGCCAATTGGAGGGTCTGACCTACTATAAGGATATCATCCAAATATGCCATTACCATATAATTTTGTTGTCGGAGAAGAGCCAATATAGGTTTTACCAATTTGGTAAACAGCCTAGGGGCTGTGGTGATACGATTGGGCAATGCCTTGTACTCCCATAATTGACCCTTCCAGACAAACTTCAAAAATTTCCTGTGAGCCTCAGCAATGGGCACCGTATAGTATGCATCTTTCAAATCGATGCATGCCATAAAGTACCCTGGGGTAAAGCATCTGCCTAGCTGTTTCTAAAGTATCCATTTTAAAATGGGTATATTGTACAAAAGTGTTCAACTCTGTTAAGCCTATTATAATCTGACATCCCCCATCTTTTTTAATTCTGGTGAAGATGTTAGACACAAACTCAACAGGTTCATGCTTGGTTTTGCCAATTACCTCTCTTTTTCTGCTAGCCGTAGAATTTTCAGCATGTCCTGCCTCTACCTCTTTTTGTGATAGTGAAAAATTCCTATGAGGCGCATGCTGAGTAAGGGGATTTATACCTCCAATAAATTCTATAACATACCCTTGAACACTTTGTAAAATAAAAACTCATCTGTGGTGACAGTTTTCCATATGTCCAAGAAAGCCCGTAATCGCCCACCTATTCGTGCGGGAGGAGATGCTACGGTCGTGAGAGGAACCCAGACCCCCTTACCTCCAAGGTTATCGGCGGTTCCATACGTACGGTGTTTTGGGTGGATGTTGTGGAGGTTGACGGGGGGCGGCGGCACGCATCTTCCATGCCCAGGCCGCTGTTGGCCTTGCCCTAAAAAAGGTCGTTGTGTTTGATGAGATGGAGGTAGGTAGGATCTTTGTGCCCTGTCCGGCAGCCGTGGTTTCCAAGTTGTATTTAGGCTGTTGCCGGTGGGGGGGTGTATGAGTGAAGTTGGCCGACGGGGGTTTTTCATGAGGCCGCTGTTTTTGGCCTCCTCGTCCAATACCTTCACCTGTTTGGACAGGTCTCCGAATAACTGATGCGGCGGTGGTGCGGAATATCGTCGTTGGCACAAACCCGCGAATTTGGGGTTGAGTGTGGGCTTTATGGAGCTCTTACGCAGGCAGTTTATCTCATATTGGGCGTTGCATAGGAGTGCCAGTGCATCTTGCTGTTCAGCTGGACACATTATCCCCGCCCAGGGGTCCTAGCAAACGCCGTTATGCCCGTAGAGAGAACCTTTAAGATACCGCTGAGGCGGACATCCTGCATCCTGGTGGCCGTACATCAAGTGTCCCCAGATCTGGGCAATAACAAAGGGCACACTGCGGTTGATGCAGTTCTCGGGGGCGGTTTTTTATTTTCTTTGCCAATATAGTATCATTGAGAACCTGACTCTGAATTTGGTGCGTAGTCAGGTAATCAATGGTGCCACACCCCCGCCAATTTGTGGTGCAGAGGTTCACCTGTTTGGGTGGTAGCAGCAAACTTACCCACCACATCCAGCATATCCTCCTCATGCTCTGGCTCAGCGGTCAGCTGGCTGTCCCGGGCCGTCTTCAAACACAGCAGCTGGGCAATCACTCACGCTTCTGGCTGGAGACGATGAGATGCTGAATTTGGGGTCCCCTCGCACGGCTAATGGATGCCTGCGAGTCCCGCTCTTCTCGTTCCCGGTCCCGTGGAGGAGTTGCTCCACTAAGAGCTCCAACCGCTCAATGCGACCAGTCCTGCTTATCTGCAGTGGACAAGCCGACTTCCCCCAGGCCCTGCAAAATCACTGGGGCTTCCACCATCGGACCACACCCCCTTAGGGTGCTGTCTAGGGTCACACAATGGCAGGTTGTCGTGACCTACAGCCCAAGTAGGATCATACGACTCCCGCACGGACTCTCCGCTAGTCTGTCTTCTCCCAGACTGTGGCGGCCCACCTGTCTGATATGAAGGCAGGTGAGTTGAATCGGCGCCGGCCCCCGGAACCTGGCTCCCCGGAGTCCGTGCAGGCTTACCTCCAACACTTGCCCATCTTTTGGCGTGGAGGCACGCATGGTCGGCCGCTCCCAGAGCTGAGCTGAGCGACCACTTCCTGCTGCCACCTCCGCCCCTTGACCGCAGCTGACGGGGTGTGTGTTGTAGGAGGTATCTGCTCAGCAGGCCTACTCGAGCAGCAGTGATATTGCCAGACTGCACTACGGCAAATCTCCCTGGCAGCGGTACGTTTTGCACATTTGCAGGGCTCCCCTGTCGTGCAGCTGCCCCCCGGCCCAGCCCCCTCGGGTCTTCTGGAGCTCGGGGAGGGGTTGCTTGTGAAAAGCGAGACCCCTTGCCACGTACCTGTTTTCCCCCTCTCTTCTTGGGGGAAGGGGGCACGAAGTCTGGATCCATATCCAGCTCCGGCACGGTAAACCACTCGGGTGAGTCGGCCCCTGAATCAGCGGGAGCGCCCGACTTCCGCAATCCTGCCCCCACAGCTCCGGGGACAAGGGCCTTTGGCTGGTCGAGCCTTGGCTCCTCAACAGTGTCGCCTTCTTCTTGCCTTGTCCATCCTGTGGAGTAAAGGTAAATACTTACCTACCAACCTTGTGAAGGAGCCGGAGGAGAGAGCGCCCTCCCCCCCCCAGCCTGCCGATGCAAATGCGCGCGACGATATGCCGCGCATGCGTGCTGGCGGGGTCTTCACGAAGTCACTCACGTGACTCCGAAGTAAAATCGAATGCATTTTCCTACCATTTCAAGCAGGGTGCAAGGCCACCAAATTCAAGTGCAGTTTCCTACCACTTCAAGCAGGGTGCAAGGCCACTAAATTCAAGTGCAGTTTCATACCATTTCAAGCAGGGTGCAAGGCCAAAGAATTCAAGTGCAGTTTCATAACACTTCAAGCTGGATCCAAGGCAACCAAATTCAATTGCAGTTTCATACCACTTCAAGCAGGGTGCAAGGCCACCAAATTCAAATGCAGCTTCATACCATTTAATGCAGGGTGCAATGCCACCACATTCAAATGCAGTTTCATACCATTTCAAGCAGGGTGCAAAGCCACCACATTCAAATGCAGTTTCATACCATTTCAAGCAGGGTGAAACCACCATAAAACCACACAAAACACCAAACTCACAGTTCAGTAGACATTCAGTGTGTTCAGTTTATTTACAGCTCAGACAGAGTCGTGACCGCTCCCTCCCCCATCATGCAGAGACTGAGCCACACCCACACTTCCGGGTTTTATACCTCCCCCTCCCACAGGAAAAGGTGTGGCCTTCATGACATGAGAGAGATTCTCAATTGATGGGAAGAATCCTCTGCACCTGCTGAGCGGAGGGGAACTAAGTAAGATGGCCAAACATTTGCAGTAGTGCCTTTTCACTTCAAGCCAAAGCACCCAAGCCACCATTTAGAAACATAGAAATTAGGTGCAGGAGTAGGCCATTCAGCCCTTCGAGCCTGCACCGCCATTCAATATGATCATGGCTGATCATCCAACTCAGTATCCCGTACCTGCCTTCTCTCCATACCCTCTGATCCCCTTAGCCACAAGGGCCACATCCAACTCACTCTTAAATATAGCCAATGAACTGGCCTCAACTACCCTCTGTGGCAGAGAGTTCCAGAGACTCACCACTCTCCGTGTGAAAAAAGTCTTTCTCATCTCGGTCTTAAAGGATTTCCCCTTAATCCTTAAGCTGTGACCCCTTGTCCTGGACTTCCCAACATCGGGAACAAGTCTTCCTGCATCTAGCCTGTCCAACCCCTTAAGAATTTTTGTAAGTTTCTATAAGATCCCCTCTCAATCTCCTAAATTCCAGAGAGTATAAACCGAGTCTATCCAGTCTTTCTTCATAAGACAGTCCTGACATCCCAGGAATCAGTCTGGTGAACCTTCTCTGCACTCCCTCTATGGCAATAATGTCCTTCCTCAGATTTGGAGACCAAAACTCTTGCACGCAATTAACTCAGGTGTGGTCTCACCAAGACCCTGTACAACTGAAGTAGAACCTCCCTGCTCCTGTACTCAAATCCTTTTGCTATGAAAGCTAACATACCATTCGCTTTTTTCACTGCCTGCTGCACTGCATGCCTACTTTCAATGACTGGTGTACCATGACACCCAGGTCACGCTGCAATCTTCCCCCTTTTCCTAATCGGCCACCATATTAAATAATAGTCTGCTTTCCTGTTTTTTTGCCACCAAAGTGGATTAACCTCACATTTATCCACATTATACTGCATCTGCCAAACATTTTCCCCACTCACCCAGCCTATCCAAGTTACCTTGCAATTCTCCAAGCATCCTCCTCACAGCGAACAAGAAACTGCCCCCCAGCTTAGTGTCATATCCGCAAACTTGGAGATATTTGCCTTCAATTCCCTCATCCAGATCATTAATATATATTGTAAATAGCTGGGGTCCCAGCACTGAGCCCTGCGGTACCCCACTAGTTACTGCCTGCCATTGTGAAAAGGGACCCGTTTACTCCTACTCTTTGCTTCCTGTTTGTCAGCCAGTTCTCTATCCACATCAATACTGAACCCCTAATAACATTTGAAGTAGTGCCTTTTCACTTCAAGCCAAAGCACCCAAGCCACCATTTGCTAGTATGCCATTTTCACTTCAAAATCAAGGAAAGAGAAGAAGAAAAAGAGGGTCAAGAAAGACAACAACAAAGACAATCTCCCAAAAGCCTCAAGAGAGAGAAGCCCAAAAATAGGAAGAAGAAAAGAGAAGGTTCAAGGAAAAGAGAGAGAGAGAGAAAAGAGGCAAGACAAACAAGGCCCCAAGAAAGAAGCAGAAGGAAGAAGAAAGAAGGAATGGTCAAAGGAGAAAAGTTCGAGAAAAGGAAAGTTCAAGGAAACAAGAAAAGGAAGTCAAAGAGGGCAACAAAGGAAAGTCAAGAGGAGAGAAAGCAAAAAGCAAACCAAAAGAAGGGAGAAGGCAAAAGAAGAATTAAGCAAAGAGAAAAGTCAGAGCCAAGAGAAGGAGAAGAAAAGGAAAAAAGAGAGAAGAGCAAGAGAAAGTTTTCAAGAAAATACGGGCAAGAGAGGGACAAGAAGTCAAAAGTAAGAGACAAGCAAAAGAGAAAGGCAAAGGCGCGTGCGCCAAGCGATAGCACCTCAGTAGTGCCTTTTCCCTTTCAACCCAAACCCCACAAACAAACATTTGCAAGCAGTGCAGTTTTACTTCAAACCAACTATATTTTCATTTTCAAACCACATTCAGGGCACTCACAATTAAGTAGACATGTGTTCAGTGCTATTCAGAGCTCAGAGAGACGTGACCCTCTGGTTCCTCCATCTTGCAGAGACTGAGAGAGGCACACCACTTCCTGGTTTTATAATCCCTCCCCCTCCCTCCAGCAGGGGCACCAGAGAGAATGGTGAATTTGTGAAAAACATTAATATATCTCTGATTTTGCATCGATGGGAAAAATCCTCTGTCAGCAGGCGGATTACGCTCTGAGGAAAAAGACGGAGGTGGGGGCTCTCAGGTGGGCTGGCCAAATATGACGGCCGTAGGTGGCGGCATTCTCTCGGAAATCACAGCACAGCGAGCCAAAAGCGGTCAAGATCAGATTTATAGTCAAAAAGATTTGAGGAAGGACATCCTTGCTTTTGATGGAGTGTAGCGTAGGTTCACGAAGTTAATCCCCAGGATGGCGGGACTGTCATATGAGGAAATATTGGAAAAGGACGGGTTGTATTGTCACTGGAAATTTAGAAGGATAGAAACATAGAGACATAGAAAATTAGGTGCAGGAGTAGGCCATTCAGCCCTTCGAGCCTGCACCGCCATTCAATATGATCATGGCTGATCTCCAACTCAGTATCCCGTACCTGCCTTCTCTCCATACCTCTGTCCCCTTAGCCACAAGGGCCATATCCAACTCACTCTTAAATATAGCCAATGAAACTGGCCTCAAGCTACCCTCTGTGGCAGAGAGTTCCAGAGACTCACCACTCTCTGTGTGAAGAAAGTCTTCTCATCTCGGTCTTAAAGGATTTACCCCCTTATCCTTAAGCTGTGGACCCCTTGTCCTGGACTTCCCAACATCGGGAACAATCTTCCTGCATCTAGAGCCTGTCCAACCCCCTTAAGAATTGTAAGTTTCTATAAGATCCCCTCTTAATCTCCTAAATTCCAGAGAGTAATAAACCAAGTCTATCCAGTCTTTCTTCATTAAGACAGTCCTGACATTCCCAGGAATCAGTCTGGTGAACCTTCTCTGCACTCCCTCTATGGCAATAATTCCTTCCTCAGATTTGGAGACAAAACTGCACGCAATACTCCAGGTGTGGTCTCACCAAGACCCTGTACAACTGAAGTAGAACCTCCCTGCTCCTGTACCTCAAATCCTTTTGCTATGAAAGCTAACATCCATTCGCTTTTTTTCACTGCCTGCTGCACCTGCATGCATACTTTCAATGACTGGTGTACCATGACACCCAGGTCTCGCTGCATCCTTTACCCCCCTTTTCCTAATCGGCCACCATTTAAATAATATTCTGCTTTCCTGTTTTTGCCACAAAGTGGATAACCTCACATTTATCCATTATACTGCATCTGCCAAACATTTGCCACTCACCCAGCCTATTCCAAGTCACCTTGCAGTCTCCTAGCATCCTCCTCACAGCGAACACTGCCCCCCAGCTTAGTGTCATCCGCAAACTTGGAGATCTTGCCTTCAATTCCCTCATCCAGATCATTAATATATTATTGTAAATAGCTGGGGTCCCAGCACGGAGCCCTGCGGGTACCCCACTAGTATTACTGCCTGCCATTTGTGAAAAGGACCGTTTACTCCTACTCTTTGCTTCTGTTTGCCAGCCAGTTCTCTAATCCACATCAATACTGAACCCCTAATACCGTATGCTTTAAGTTTTGTATTACTAATCTCTTATGTGGGACCTTGTTCGAAAGCCTTCTGGAAGTCCAGATATACCACATCCACTGGTTCTCCCTTATCCACGCTACTAGTTACATCCTCGAAAAATTCCACAAGATTCGTCAGGACATGATTTACCTTTTGTAAAATCCATGCTGACTTTGTCCAATGATTTCACCACTTTCCAAATGTGCTGACTATCCCATCTTAATAACTGACTCTAGCAGTTTCCCCACTACCGATGTTAGACTAACTGTCTGTAATTCCCCGTTTTCTCTCTCCCTCCCTTCTTAAAAAGAGGGGTTACATTTTGCTACCCGCCAATCCTCAGGAACTACTCCAGAATCTAAAGAGTTTTGAAAGATTATCACTAATGCATCCACTATTTCCTGAGCTACTTCCTTAAGTACTCTGGGAAGCAGCCTATCTGGCCCTGGGGATTTATCGGCCTTTTAATCTATTCAATTTACCCAAACACCACTTTTTCCCGACTGACCTGGGATTTTCACTCAATTCCTCCTTTGACCCACAGTCCCCTGCTATTTCAGGCAGATTATTTATGTCTTCCTTAGTGAAGACGGAACCAAAGTAGTTATTCAATTGGTCCGCCATATCCATTTGTTCCCCATGATCAACTCACCTGTTTCTGACTGCAAGGGACCTACATTTGTTTTCACTAACCTCTTTCTCTTCACATATCTATAAAAACTTTTGCAGTCAGTTTTTTTATGTTCCCTGCCAGTTTTCTTTCATAATCTATTTTTCCTTTCCTAAGTAAAGCCCTTTGTCCTCCTCTGCTGGACTCTGAATTTCTCCCAGTCCTCTGGTTATGCTGCTTTTTTCTGGCTACTTTGTACGCATCATCCTTTTGCTTTGATACTATCCCTGATTTCCCTTGTTCCACCACGGATGCACTACCTTCCCGATTTATTCTTTGCCAAACTGGGATGAACAATTTTTGTAGTTCATCCATGCCAATCTTTAAATGTCTTCCAATTGTATACTCCACCGTCAACCCTTTTTTAGAATTAATTTGCAGTCAATCTTGGCCAAATTCACGTCTCATACCCTCAAAGTTACCTTTCTTTTAAGTTCAGAACCATTGTTTCTGAATTAAACAATATGTCACTCTCCATCCTAATGAGAACTCAACCATATTTATGGTCACTCTTGCCCAAGGGGGCACGTACAACAAGAACGGCTAATTACCCTTCCTCATTACTCAAAACAGTCTAAAATAGCCTGCTTTCTCGTTGGTTCCTCTACATGTTGATTAGATAACTATCCCGCATACATTCCAAAAAATCCTCTTCCTCAGCACCCCATGCCAATTTGATTAACCCAATCTATATGTAGATTGAAGTCACCCATTATAACTGTTTTGCCTTTGTCGCACGCATTTCTAATTTCCTGTTTGATACCATCCCCAACTTCTCTGCTACTGTTAGGTGTTTGCGTGGCCTGTAACAAACACCCACCAGCGTTTTTCTGCCCTTAGTGTTTTGTGCTCTACCCATACCGATTCCACATCCTCCAAGCTAATGTCCTTCCTTTCATTGCTTTAATCTCCTCTCTAACCAGCAACGCTACCCACCTCCTTTTCCTTTCTCTCTATCATTCTGAATATTGAATATCCCTGGATGTTCAGCTCCCAGCCTACTTCACCCTGGAGCCATGTCTCCGTGATCCCAAACAATATCATAATCATTAATAACTATCTGCCCACGTTCAACTCGTCCACCTTATTACGAATACTCCTTGCATTGAGACACTAAAGCCTTCAGGCTTGTCTTTACAACGCATTTACCCCTTATACAATTTTGCTGAAAAAGTGGCCCTTTTTGATTTTTGCCCTGGTTTTGTCTGCCTGCCACTTTTACCTTTCACCTTGCTACCTATGCTTATGCTACCCTCATTTTACACCCTCCTGCCTCTCTGCTCTTGTACCCATCCCCCTGCCACATTAGTTTAAATATCCTCCCGACTAGCACTAGCAAACACTCCCCAAGAACATTGGTTCCATACCATTCACAAGTGCAAACCGTCCTGTTTGTACCGGTCCCACCTCCCCCAGAACTGGTCCCAGTGCCTAAAAATTTTGAATCCCTCCCCTTGCACCACTTTTCAAACCACGTATTCATTTGCATTATCCTCCTATTTTCTACTCCTGACTGGCCCGTGGTACTGTAGTAATCCGGAGATTACTACCTTTGAGGTCCTACTTATAAGTTTATCTCCTAGCTCCCTAAATTCACCTTGTAGACCCCATCCTTTTTTTACCTATATCGTTGGTGCCAACATGCACCACGACAACTGGCTGTTCACCCTCCCCATCCAGAATGTTCTGCAGCCGTTCAGTGGACATCCCTGACCTTTGCACCAGGGAGGCAACATACCATCCTGGAGTCTCGTTTGCGGCCGCAGAAACGCCTATCTATTCCCCTGACAATTGAATCCCCTATTACTATTGCCCTTCCCCTCTTTTTTCCCCCCTCATGTGCTGCAGAGCCACCCATGGTGCCATGAAACCTGGCTGCTGCTGCATTCCCCTGATGAGCCATCTCCCTCAACAGTATCCAAAATGGTATACCTGTTTAGGAGGGAGATGACCGCAGGGGACTCCTGCACTACCTGCCTACTGCTTTGCTGGCTATTGGCCACCCGTTCCCTTCTTGTCCTCCTACTTTTGCAGGGTTCGTGTGACCAACTCACTGTACGTGCTATCCACGGACTTTCTCCGCATCGTGGATGCTCCAGTATGAATCCTGCCGCAGTTCCAATCGTTCAATGCGATCTGCAGGAGCTGCAGCTGGACACACTTCTACAAACGGAGTCACCAGGGACACCGACCATCTCCCTGATCTCCCACATGTTGCAGGCTGAACAAACGGGGCCAATCTCTATGCCATACCTTACTCCCAAATTACGGTCGGGTGTCGCTCCTCCCCCTCCCCATCCTTTCACTTCCACCAACGGCTCCTGTGGGCCTCTGGAAACACAAGCCCCGCGCTAGATTTTAAACCTACCGGTCGGGTGTCGCTCCTCCCCCTCCTTCACTTCCTCCAACGGCTCCTGTGGGCCTCTGGAAACACAAGCCCCAGCGCTAGATTTTAAACCTACCGTCGGGTGTCGCTCCTCCCCCTCCTTCACTTCCACCATCGGCTCCTGTGGGCCTCTGGAAACACAAGCCCCGCGCTAGATTTTAAAACCTACCGGTCGGGTGTCGTTTCCCTCCCCCTCCTTCACTTCCTCCAACGGCTCCTGTGGGCCTCTGGAAACACAAGCCCCCGCGCTAGATTTTTAACCTACCCAGGTCGGGTGTCGCTCCTCCCCCTCCTTCACTTCCACCAACGGCTCCTGTGGGCCTCTGGAAAACACAGCCCCGCGCTAGATTTTTAACCTACCGGTCGGGTGTCGCTCCTCCCCTCCTTCACTTCCACCAACGGCTCCTGTGGGCTCTGGAAACACAAGCCCCCGCGCTAGATTTTTAACTACCGGTCGGGTGTCGCTCCTCCCCCTCCTTCACTTCCACCAACGGCTCCTGTGGGCCTCTGGAAACACAAGCCCCGCGCTAGATTTTAAAACCTACCGGTCGGGTGTCGCTCCTCCCCCTCCTTCACATCCTCCAACGGCTCCTGTGGGCCTCTGGAAACACAAGCCCCGCGCTAGAATTTTAAACCTACCGGTCGGGTGTCGCTCCTCCCCCTCCTTCACTTCCACCAACGCTCCTGTGGGCCTCTGGAAACACACAGCCCCGCGCTAGATTTTTAAACCTACCGTCGGGTGTCGCTCCTCCCGCCTCCTTCACTTCCACCAACGGGGGGCTCCTGTGGGCCTCTGGAAACACAAGGCCCCGCGCTAGATTTTAAACCTACCGGTCGGGTGTCGCTCCTCCCCCTCTTCACTTCCACCAACGGCTCCTGTGGGCCTCTTGTGGGATGAGGGGGATCTTATAGAAACATACAAAAGGACTGAACAAGCTAGATGCAGGAATAATATTCCCAATGTTGGGGGAGTCCAGAACCAGGGGCCACAGTCTAAGAATAAATGAGAGGCCATTTTAAACTTTGATGACAAAAATCATTTTCACCCAGAGAGTTGTGGAATTCTCTGCCACAGAATTCAGATGGCACGACTTCCATATGAAGAAAGACTGGATAGACTTGGCTTGTACTCGCTGGAATTTAGAAGATTGAGGGGTGATCTCATAGAGACTCCCCCCCCCCCCCTACAAACATTTTTAAGGGGTTGGATAGGCTCTAGATGCAGGAAGATTGTTTAGTTTCCCGATGTTGGGTGAAGTCCAGGACAAGGGAGTCACAGTTTTTTTTAAGGATAAGGGGGAAGTCTTTTTAGGACCGAGATGAGAAAATCGTTTTTCACCACAGAGAGTGTTACCCCCCCCCCCCCCTGAATCCCCCCCCCCCCCCCCCCCCCCCCCCCCCCCCCCCCCCCCCCCCCCCCCCCCCCCCCCCCCCCCCGTGTGGAATTCTCTGCCACAGAAGGTAGTTTTTCGAGGCCAGTTTTCGTTGGCCATTATTTTAAGAGGGAGTTGGATGTGGTCCTTGTGGCTGAAGGGATCAGGGGGTATGGAGAGAAGGCAGGTACAGGATACTGAGTTGGATGATCAGCCATGATCATATTGAATGGCGGTGCAGGCTCGAAGGGCCGAATGGCCTGCTCCTGCACCTAATTTCTATGTTTCTATGTTTCTAGAAGGCAGTGGAGGCCAATTCACTGGATGAATTTAAAAGAGAGTTAGATAGGGCTCTTGGGGCTAGCGGAATCAAAGGGTATGAAGAAAAGGCAGGCACGGGTTACTGATTGTGGCTGATCAGCCATGATTACAATGAATGGCAGTGCTGGCTCGAAGGGCCGAATGACCTCCTCCTGCACCTATTTTCTATGTTTCTATGTTTCCCAAGTTCACACGTTACTTCTTTATCAAGATGCATAGTACTATCCTGATAAACTATTAATTCAGAACTTTTGAATCTGTGGCCAAAATGAATCCAACATTTGGATTTACGGCCCATATTTTAAGATTGCCTGATAAATGAATTGATAATTCTGTCAAAATGATTTGAGTTTTCAAAACATTTAATTTTTGCTTTGTAGCTTATTAATCAAATTAATTAAAAATAAGTTTGGATTCCGTCATGGCCCAAATCCAATTGGACCCCTTTACATTTTTGACTATAGTTGTAGGTAGGGAACCAGTTGCACAGAACCTCTACTTTCTTATTACAAATACAGTTTTCTCTTTGCTACGTCTATGGTTCTTTAAACATTGCTTTAACCATTTTCATTTTCTTGATTGTAACTGTATTTGTTTTGCCATTCCCAACGCCCACCTCTGAAATCCTATCAGCAGAGAATCTTGTTCACCCCTTAGTTCTTTCTTGAACTAAAATTTAACTTATCAGCATCACCTTCGTCCGTGTAACTGAACTTGAACTTGTATTGAACAACTTCTCATTTGAAATACAACGATTGGAAATACTTGTTAGCTCAGTTTACCAGTTCATAGGAAATCGTTACTTCCAATCATATAAATTCCTTCACTGATATCCTTTGGAAACTCTGTTAATGCAGTTTCTGCTCATGATCGAACTGGTGACTATACATTTAATTTCCTTTTTTGTTATACTGACTCTTTGCTTTCCTTCCTCACCATCTTTGTCTTTATTTTTGGAGACAGAGTGACCATTAATGCAACTGTGCTGTTTTATATCCTTTCTTAATTCAACTTCTAACTTAGCATAATGTCTTTTCTACTTTTAAAGCATTCTTGAATACATTGAGGAGAACAATTGCAGATTAATTGACTCCACTGGTGAATTACAGTACTCTTAAAAAACACAAAGGAGGGAGTACCATTATTCTGCAGGTTCACCTCCAAGTTATGTAGCGTACTTATGAGGACCACAAATATTCATTGCCACTGGGTTTAAATCCTAGAACTCGCTACCTCGCTACTTCTTGTGCCTGAAGAAGGGTTTCGGCCCGAAACGTTACCTATTTCCTTCGCTCCATAGATGCTGCCGCACCCGCTGAGTTTCTCCAGCACTTTTGTCTACCGTCATCCATTCTATACTACTCAACTGTAGCCTTTTGTTTCTTTCTCTCATAATCACTTAATTTTTTCCCCTGTTGTAGCATGCTTTCTGTCACCCAACTACTTCTACTATCTTCCCTACTGAAGGCGTCTTTCCCTCATTTTCAGTCTCAATTTCCATGGTCTGGATTCAATCCTGTTCAGTTCTGCCAACATCCTAAAATATCAGGGAAACTATTAATTTGCATGCAATCAGAACTCAAATATTCATCCCATCAAATAATGTCCTCCATTGACTTTAATGGAGCATAAAATTGGGCTTTTTTAGAATTCGTTTTGTGTCCAATCTTGACAGCAAATCAACCAGAAATATAGTTTAAAGTTGTCCTTATTATTGTTCATAATGCCCTCCCAGATTACGCCTGATCAGCAGTGTGACATCTGATATTTGAACAGTTAAAGGAAGAATAATGCATTTTATAGTACATTTGATGCTAATAGAATAAGTTTGCAGTGTTGTCATAAGTAACATAAAAACCATAGCAGCGGTTTTCACACAATATACCTCAAGAAACACTTATTGACTAGTTTGGTGACCTTGGTTGAAGCTTACCTGTTTGAAAGGCCTAAAGAACTTTTGTGCTCTTCTCCCCAATTGCTATGGGATCCATAACTAGGAATAAAAGCATGGAAATTAAATACTGATGGTGTTGTTTGTCAGATTCATGAGATATTAACAAGAATTTGGTGAAATAAGGCCCCATTTGCCATTTTAGGGGGACAATAAATATAGAATCTGTGGCAATATTTCAGCTGCATTCTGAGGGAGTACAGTATGTAGGCTGCTATTCAGTTGAGTCATCTATCTCATCATGTAAATATAACATTTTCCATTACATTATTCAAAGCTTCTCTTGATGTCCTGACCATAGAGTCATACCGCATGGGAAAATACCCTATTGGCCCAACCCGTCCATGCCCCATCTAAGCTACTCTCATTTGTCTGTATTTGCCCCATATCGCTCTTACCCTTTAGCATCCTTGTATCTGTCCAAATGCCTTTTAAATGTTGTTATTGTGCCTGCTTCAACTACTTTCTCTGGTAGCTCATTCCATATCCCCAAGGAAATAGTTATCCTCAGAGTCCTATTAAATCTTTCCCCTCCAATCTGGTTCTAGATTCCTCTAACCTGGGGGAAAAGTCTGTCAGGATTCACCCAATCTATTCCCCTGATGCTTCTATTTGACTTCATAAGATTAACCCTCATCCTCCTGCAATCCAACAAATAAAGTCCTCGCCTGTCCAATCTCTCCCTATAGCTCAGGCCCTTAAATCATGGCAACATCCTCGTGAAGCTTTGGTGCATCCTTTCTACCTTAATTACATCTTTCCTATAGCAGGGTGACTAAAACTGAACATAATTATGACCGATGCTGATCTTTTTCACCAATCAGATTAACTGGTACTTCATCTCATTTGATGTTTATGAAATTTTGTTCCACACAAAAGTGCTCATTTTCTTGACTTCTTTGCAACAACGAGTTTACATTAGAAATAAAGACAATGGTTTGGGGATATCCTGCAGATGTGAAATTTGCTTAATGTGCATGGTAGTTCCTAATGATGTAGAGGCGGTTATTCAAAGCATTAACACTGACTGAAAAATATTAATGTCCTTTTTCACTCTAGTTTACACGATTTGAGCAAGATTTTCTGGATTATTTTTGTTGTGGTGTTCTTCTGGTGAATAATCATGTTTTTATTTAAAGATTTCAAATATAAACCCCTGATCAATGCTTTTGATTACCAATGGATTGATCCCATAAGGCTGTGACTATTTGAAGTTTTAAAGAAGGAACTGCAGATGCTGGAGAATCGAGGGTACACAAAAAGCTGGAGAAACTCAGCGGGTGCAGCAGCATCTAAGGAGTGAAGGAGATAGGCGACGTTTCGGGTCGAGACTATTTGAAGATCACCTTTCAGTTGACTGGAATTTAAAATGGAGAACATATCTTTATTCTTAAATTGTGTTATTTTTGGGGAGCTTGCAAAAGATTTCAAATATAAACCCCTGATCAATGCTTTTGATTATCAATGGATTGATCCCTAAGGCTGTGGACTATTTGAAGTTTTAAAGAAGGAACTGCAGATGCTGGAGAATCGAGGGTACACAAAAAGCTGGAGAAACTCAGCGGGTTGCAGCAGCATCTAAGGAGCGAAGGAGATAGGCGACGTTTCGGGTCGAGACTATTTGAAGATCACCTTTCAGTTGACTGGAATTTAAAATGGAGAACATATCTTTATTCTTAAATTGTGTTATTTTTGGGGAGATTGCAAAACAGGGAATTCGCATTTTAGTGTTTTAGCCTGTGAGATAGGTTTACTTTTCAATGAAATCAACATTTAGAAGACATACAAATCTGATTAAGCATTTATACTTTTCAGATATTGCATTTAATAAAACAAGATTTTCATAATTTTGATGCAATATCAGCCAGCTTCAATATAAAAGATAGAAGCATTATTATAATTTACTAATTGATGAATTTACTGTGAACGATTAAAGGTTGCCTTGCATAAGGGTTAACTGAGCAATGCATGAGCCTTTTCACAATTACAAGGCACGGCACTTAATGTACGATTTTATTGATGATGATGTGCTTTATTGCTGCATGGATTTCATTTGGGGAATTACATTAATTAACGGAAAGTGGCACTTACTTCTAAATGGCGCAGATAAGTCAAACCAGCAGTTCTTCCAGAAATTCTGCTGAGGAATGCAGATATCTATGCTAGAGGTGAATGGGATCTAAAGATATAACTGTAGAACTCAGGCAGAGTACTGTGGTTTACAAATCTGAGATAGTAGTAGAATATACTGGAAATAGTCAGACGATCAGGCGACATCTCTAAAGAGTGTTAATGTTTCAGTTCAAACATTTTGTTGGGACCAGAAAACAATAAACACGTTTTAAGATGCAAAGCGAATGCTGAGGAAAGAACCACTCGACTGCTGTGGAAAACAGGAGAGGTTAACCGACTAAAGGGATGAGAGTTTGAGAAAGAAAGAACTGCAGATGCTGGAAAAATTGAAGGTAGACAAAAAAGCTGGAGAAACTCAGTGGGTGAGGCAGCATTTATGGAGCGAAGGGATAGGTGACATTTCGGGTCGGGACCCTTCTTCAGATTGATGTCGGGGGGGGGGGCGAAGGAAGAGGCGGAGACAGTAGGCTGTGGGATAGCTGGGAAGGGGAGGGGAAGGAAGGAGAAAGCAAGGACTACCTGAAATCGGAGAAGTCAATGTTCACAGTGAGGAGGTGCCTGGTAGACTCACTGTGGTGGATGTTAAACTGTGTTAATTGTATGTTCTGTTACTTTATTGTCTGTTATGATTGCAAGGTATTTAATTTCATTCAAACTAACAAGTTTGGATGACAATAAATGATACTTTATACTTTATACTTTACTTTGTGACGTTGGAGGAGGTGTAGGTGAACCTCTGCCTCACCTGGGACGAAAGTTAGTCATCTAGAGTAGATGTTGGGGGAAACCTTTTTTAATCTCTTCCCTCAAAGTGATGCGACTTTTTCCGTGTCGTATCTCTGTCTGCACTGCGGCCTTAACATCGTGGAGCTGGCTGCAGGATCAGCTTCGGGAGCTTCAACCATCCCGATCGTGGGAGCCTCGATCGCCCTGATGCGGGGGGTCGATAGCTGACTGTGGAAGCTTTGATCGCCCTGACTGTGGATGTTTCAATTGCCCCGACTGCGGGAGAAAAGTAGGAAAGAAGGATAAGTTATTTGCCTTCCATCACAGTGGCAATGTGAGGTTGCCAAAAAAACAGATGGACGTGCTGCCTGCACTGGTGAGGACTCAGAGGAAGTGCCGTGAATGCAGTGATCTCAGTGTTTGCGTGACATCGCTCCATGAGGACATCCCAGAGTCTAGTGCGAGTGTGGACGGCTTTCTGACTGTTCGGGCGGACAGGGACTGCAGAGAGTGTGACAGTGGTCGGTACAACTCTGGTCACATCACGGTGAAGGAGCGTGTGTGTGGCCCGACATTGAACTGATGGCTGTGGGTCTCCGCTTATGCTGTGACCCCTGGGGATTCTCACACGCCGCTGTGGTGGCTGTTGACGTCTATGTTTAATTGTTATGTAGTTAAGTATCTTGTTGCTTTTTTTGTTTGACTGTATGACAAATCAAATTTCACTGTACCTCTGTACACGTGACGATAAAGGACCATTGAACCGATGTAAATGGGTAGAGCTACGTTGCCTGATCTGCTGAGTTACACCAGCATTTTGTCTCTTTTTTACTTAAAGTTTTGCCTGAAATGTATGAATCCGAATCCAGTCTCCAATTTTCTACTGTTGTGTATGGTAAATCAGAACAGGCATTTGTTGTTTGCACCAAATAGTGCAAATTCCTGAGCATTTCAAGAACCGCAACAAACAGGGTTGATGTGTGGAATGATCATTGAAAATAAATGTTGGAATTCCAAGTACAATAGCAACAATACAGTATTTCCAGCAGCTAACTGCAAAGTCATATCACCACACGGTATAGCTAAATGCTTTCCTTCATTTGTTATATTGTTTGCTGAGTCGTCCATATAGTCTCTATATATTTCCGTTGGTGAGCTTACCTGATGGGCCTGCTAACTGTGGAAGGTTGTCATACAGGTTTGTTGGTTAATTGGCTTGGTATAAGTTTAAATTGTCCCCAGTGTGTGTAGGATGGTGTTAATGTGCGGGGATCGCTAGTCGGTGCGGACTCGGTGGGCCGATGGTCCTGTCCTCTAAACCAAACTAAAATCAGAAAATCCTGGAACCCCCCCCCCCCCCCCCCCCCCCCCCCCCCCCCCCCCCCCCCCCCCCCCCCCCCCCCCCCCCCCCCCCCCCCCCCCCCCCCCAGTAAGTATAATAAAATAAACTTCTGCAGAAGAGAAGCTCAGGCTAATGTTTCAGGGCCGTAACCGTCCAACTGTAATGGCCCCAAGCTCTGCTGAAAGTTCAACCAAGTAAAGTGTTGAACCTGCCTAACCCTCTCCACCGGTGCTGCATGGAGTGCAAGGTGCTTCTTGGTCATTAATTGGTTGCCTGAGAACATAATTAAGGTTTAGTTTAGTTTAAAGCTACAGCCCCTCAAGTCCACACCAACCATCGATCACCTGTTCACCCTAGTTCCACTTTATCCTGCTTTCTATGCACTAGGGGCAATTTGACAGAGGCCACTCAACCTACAAACACATACATCTTGGTGATGTGGGAGGAAATCAGAGCACCCAGAGGAAATCCACGCAGTCACAGGGAGAATATGCAAACATCACTGAAACAGCACCTGTGGTACAGATCAAACCTTGGTCCCTGGTGCTGTTAGGTAGCTGTATTAAATGTGATATTAATACAAAATCTCTGCTGTCTGTTCTCTTGGCTCAGATGAAGCCAAACATCGTGTGGTATTATTCTGAAACAATCGTTGCGAGTCCGCATGCAGCTCAGAGAAGTAGTAGCTTTCCACCATGGCCTGTAATCTCTTGGGGCTCCATGGGGTCTGGTCATTGCAAAGCCACACCAGTTGACTTTGTAGTAAGATTATTTTCTAAAGCATCGCATCTACTGTTTTGGCATGGCTGAAGAAACTGATTATGCCTTTTGTAAATGTGGTTTCCTTGTATTTACTGTTTATTTGCAAAATGGAATGCTCATGTTACTTTTTGAGAAGACAAATAATTAGCACAATGGTATATTTTGTCATTATTTTGCTTCATATGTTTAAAAAAAGGCGTGATGCAGTCCTAGTACATCAAAATGATCCTTGTGCAATCTTGGTGGGTTTTTGGGGTAGCATGGAGGTCAGATGAAAAATTAGAACTTATATAATCATAGAGCGATACAACACAGAAATTTGCTCTTCAACCCACCTTGTCTATGCTGACCGAGTTGGCATACTGGGTTTATATAGGAAGGAACTGTAGATGCTGGTGCATACCGAAGATAGAAACAAAATGTTGAAGTAACTCAGTGGGTCAGGCAGCATCTTTGGAGAAAAAGAATAGGTGACGTTTTGGGTCAGAACACTTCTTCAGTGTGAAGAAGGGTTCCAACTCAAGACGTCATTTATTCCTTTGCTCCAGAGATGCTGCCTGAACCACTGAGTTACTCCAGTATTTTGTGTCTATCTTCGATATACTTGATTTGTCCCATTTGCCTTAATTTGACCGTTAGCCCTCTAAATCCTTCCTATCCATATCTGTCCGATGACTTTTTAAAGTCGTAATTGTATCCACTTCCAGAACTACCAGCTCATTCCAGACATAGACTAATATCTGAGTGAAAGGGTTTCCCCTGAGGTTTGTCTTAAATCTCACCTTAATCTTTAATTTTAGAATCCTCTACTCTAGGAAAAGCTCTGTGAGCATTCACTTTATACATGATCTTGTGCACCTCATTAACGTCACCCCTCAACCACCTACGCTCTAAAGAAATAAAGTCACAGCCTAAACAACCTCTTCTTATAACTCAAGCCCGCAAACCCAGGTAACATCCTCGTGAATGTCTGCATTCTTTCCAACTTTATGACATCCATCCTATAGCTGGGTAACCAGTAATACTCAAAATACTCAGTGTAGTTTCTCTAAGTTGGTCAGTTGCATCATAGAATAGTGCAGTCGCTGGGGTTAAAATGGAATGAAATCCAAAAATAACATGTTTGCAAGGCTTTCTAAATAAGGACAGCGGTGGAGGCGCTTTTAAAATCTGCTTTATTTTCTGCATTGTGAGATTGGCTTTGTTTATGTTGGAGAACCCCAAGCAATGAATTGAGGCTATTCTCTACACACTTTTCATCCTGTCTCAACTGATGTACTTCACATGGCTATTAATGTAATATTTAGTATTTATATTTCTTCAGAATAGAACAGAACAGGCATTAAAACGGAGATGTGAATGTGAATGTGAACTTCTACAGGTGCACAGTAGAGAGCATGTTGACCGGTTGCATTGTGGCTTGTTTCGGCAACTTGAGTGTCCAGGAGCGGAAAAGACTGCAAAAAGATGTAAACACTACCCAGTCCATCATCGGCTCTGACCTCCCTACCATCGAGGGGATCTATCGCAGTCGCTGCCTCAAAAAGGCTGGCAGCATCTTCAAGGACCCACACCATCCTGGCAACACACTCATCTGTCTACTGCCTTCAGGTAGAAGGTACATGAGCCTGAAATCTGCAACATCCAGGTTCAGGAACAGCTTCATCCCCACAGCCATCAAACTATTAAACTCAAATAAAAATCTGAACTTTAATAGCCTATTGCACTTTATCTGCTTATTTATGTGTGTATATATATATCTATCTATGTCTATATTACTAAAAGTCTGATCTTGACCAGTTTTGGCTCGCTATGCTGTGATTTCCAAGAGAATGCGGCCACCTACGGCCGTCATTTTTGGCCAGCTCGCACAGTGCCCCCCTGCACCTTCCTGGACCAGAGGATTTTTCCCATCGATGAAAAATCAGAGATATATTAATGTTTTTAACAAATTCGCCATTCTCTCTGCTGCTTCTGCTGGAGGGAGGGGGAGGGACTATAAAACCAGGAAGTGGTGTGCCTCACATTCTCTGCAAGATGGAGGAACCAGAGGGTCACGTCTCTGTGAGCTCTGAATAGCACTGAACACATGTCTACTCAACTGTGAGTGCCCTTAATGTGGTTTGAAAATGAAAATATGGTTGGTTTGAAGTAAAACGGCACTGCCTGCAAATGTTTGTTTGGGGGGGGGTTTGGGTTGAAATGAAAAGGCACAACTGCAAATGGTGGCTTGGGTGCCTTGGGTTGTAGTGAAAAGGCACTATGCTTGGGTGGCTTGGGTGCTTTGCTTTGAAGTGAAAAGGCACCACCGCAAATGGTGGATTGGGTGCTTTGCTTTGAAGTGAAAAGGCACCACCGCAAATGGTGGATTGGGTGCTTTGCTGTGAAGTGAAAAGGCACCACTGCAAATGGTGGCTTGGGTGCTTTGGCTTGAAGTGAAAGGCACTACTGCAAATGGTGGCTTGGGTGCTTTGGCTTGAAGTGAAAAGGCACCACTGCAAATGGTGGCTTGGGTGCTTTGGCCTGAAGTGAAAAGGCACTACTGCAAATGGTGGCTTGGGTGCTTTGGCTTGAAGTGAAAAGGCACTACTGCAAATTTTTGGCCATCTTACTCAGTTCCCCCCCCCCGCTCAGCAGGTGCAGAGGATTCTTCCCATCAATTAAAAATAAAAGTGTTATTAGTGTTTAAAAAATGTTGAGAATCTCTCTCCTGTCATGAAGGCCACACCTTTTCCGGTGGGAGGGGGAGGGATTATAAATCCCAGAAGTGTGGGTGTGGCTCAGTTTCTGCATGATGGGGAGGGAGAAGTCATGACTCTGTCTGAGCTGTGAATAAACTGAACACACTGAATGTCTACTGAACTGCGAATTTGGTGTTTTATGGTGGTTTCACCCTGCTTGAAATGGTATGAAACTGCATTTGAATGTGGTGGCCTTGCACCCTGCATGAAATGGTATGAAACTGCATTTGAATTTGGTGGCCTTGCACCCTGCTTGAAGTGGTATGAAACTGCACTTGAATTTGGTGGCCTTGGATCCAGCTTGAAGTGTTATGAAACTGCACTTGAATTTGGTGGCCTTGCACCCTGCTTGAAATGGTATGAAACTGCACTTGAATTTGGTGGTCTTGCACCCTGCTTGAAGTTGTAGGAAACTGCACTTGAATTTGGTGGCCTTGCACCCTGCTCGAAGTGGTAAGCAACTGCACTTGAATTTGGTGGCCTTGCACCCTGCTTGAAATGGTAGGAAAATGCATTTGAATTTGGTGGCCTTGCACCCTGCTTGAAATGGAATTTCAAGAAATAGACATGAGTCAACTACCAGCCCACCAGCCGTTATTGAGCTGCCAGCACCAGGCTTGAGGGACTGAGCTGCCACCCCAATGACACATACCAGCGCTCCAGAAAGCCCCACCACTGGCGACCAATATTGGAATTGGTGTAGAGGTGGAATATTGCGTTGGGGGGCCAGCCCTCGCCTGTGAACATGGGACCCAACAGGTCCCACTTAGTCTAGTATATGTATATGTATATATGTATGTATGTGTGTATATATTCAATGGTATATGGACACACTGATCTGTTCTGTATTTATTTATGCCTACAATATTCTGTTGTGCTGAAGCAAAGCAAGAATTTCATTGTCCTATCTGGGACACATGACACTCTCTTGAGCTCCAGGAAAATCAAGAACGATAGAGCATATGATGATCAGTTTGACGTTGATAGTCAAATGGCACTTAATGCACATATGTGTGTCAGCACAATCATCTGTCTGTCTGTCTGTCTCTCCGTCTGTTTCTGAAATTATGCCAAAATGGTATGTTAGCACTATCAATTACGCCAAAATGGTACATAGTTAGCACTATGTTTGACCCACCTTACTCTCCATTGTCCTGTGGTGTGGTGTATCAAGTTTCGTTCAGATTGATGGTATATTTTACAAGTTATGCACATTTTAAACTTTACAAAGCCCAATTTGACAAAAAACAATCTCTTCCATCTGCACTGGCAGTTAGCAGCGTATGACATCACAATGGGATCTCATTTACATAAGAGTGCTGTTATGGTCTGTAGAACCAAAGAGGATAAAAGCGTAAAATATCCTGATTTTAAATTGTCTGACAACAATCTTAGTGTCTGTAATAAGATAAAATATCTAGGGCATATTATTACAGAACAAATGACATGATGAGGATATTTATAGGCAATGACGCATGCTGTATATACAGGCGAATATCCTCTTGCGTAAATTTGGTGCGTGTGCAGATGTGGTGAAGATGTCACTATTTAGAGCATACTACACACCCCTCTACACTGCGCACCTGTGGTCGAACTATTTAAAGACAAGTATGCAGAGACTAAAGGTTGCATATAACGATGCCATGAGAACACTGCTAAGGCAACCAAGATGGTGTAGTGCCAGTTATATGTTTGTGGCTGCAGGAGTCAGTACTCCAGAAGCTATCCTAAGACAACAGATGTATAAATTCATTTGCAGGATAAATGACTCTAAAACTGTGCTTATTGTGGCCTTGACAAACATAAGGGTTAGCACTACACGCTACAAATCCCAGTAGTGGAGACACTGGTATCGTTGTCTCGTTGTATGACATTGATCATTTTTTTACTCCGGATTTTTAACTTAAGTATTGTGGGTTTTTTTTTAAATATATAAATTATGATGTTTTTATGTGATTTACCACAATTTTATATATATTTATGATATTTGAGATGCAATGCATTTTTTAATGTAATGTTGCCCCTTGTCTGGACCTTGAGTCCGTAATAAAGTTATTATTATTATTATTATTATTATTATTATTATTATTACATAAACTGCCCATCAGCAGTGTTCCACCCCATAATGACATTAGAATGGGATCTCTTTTGCATTAAAAAAAACTCAATTTTCAAAAACGCAGCAGCTTCCACCTTACAATGACGTCAAGGGGGTAGCGAGGGGAGAGGGGTTATGGAGGGAGGGAGGTAGTGACTGAGGGTAGGTGAAAGGGGAGGGAGGGAGAGGTGAGTGCGGGAGGGGAGGAGGAGAGGGGAAAGAAGAGAGAGGGTGAGGAGGAGGGTGAGGAAGTGCTGGGGATGAGGGGGAATGGAGGAGATAGGGATAGTAAGATGGATAGCGAGGCGCACTTCCTCGTACCTCTGGGGAGGGTTGCCGTGACTCGCGTCACAATGGGATCGCTGGCGTCACAACAGGAACCCGTCGGCCGCACCTGCGCAGTTGAGGGCTATGGGTGAGTGGTGGAATATTACGTTTGGGGACCAGCTCTCCTGTGTGACAGGGATCCAACGGGTCCCACTTGATCTAATATTAAATAAATTTAGCATTTGGAGAGCAAAAGCAATTAAAGGAAGCAGCTGTATGCCATGCAAAATGCAATCTGTGCCCAATGTGCACTGTTACTGAACTTAAACAATGATTATCAGTAGAAACCTTCAAACCTTATTCAGACTAAGTGTCTCGATCCAAAACGTCACCCATTCCTTCTCTTCAGAGATGCTGCATTTCCGGCTGATTTACTCCAGCTATTTGTGTCTATCTTCGGTTTAAACCAGCATCTGCAGTTCCTTCCTACACATTGTACATTTACACAATGTTTTGTGACAGCTAATCGTCAAATAAAGCAAATATCCACTTCTTTAAGTTTACTTTATTTAAATAACCGTAGGAGTGAGATAAAAATAGAATTGCTGATCAATTGTACACGTTAGAGCATAGAAGATAAAACAGTACTGTACAAGAGCAGACCCTTCCGCCCACAATATCTGTGGTGAATATAATTTCAAGTTAACCTAATCTTTGCTGCAATATATATATATATATATAGAACAGTACAGCACAGGAACAGCCCATTACGTCCTTGCTGAGCCTGATGCCAAGTTAAACTAATCTCTTTTGCCTGCACATGATCCATATTGGACAGTTCCCTGCACATCCATGTGCCTATTAAAAGTGCCAGAGACCGGGTTCGATCCCCATTACGGGTGCTATCTATACTGAGTTTGTACGTTCTCCCCGTGACTTGCAAGGGTTTTCTCTGAGATGTCTGGTTTCCTCCCACCCTCCAAAGACGTACAGGTTTGTAGATTAATTGAGTTGGTATAATTGTAAATTGTTCCTAGTGTGTGGGATAGCAGTAGTGTGCATGGATTGCTGGACAGCATGGACTTGGTGGGCTGAAGGGCCTGTTTCCGCACTGTACCTCTAAACAAAACGAAAAAAGTTAATCCCCTCTAATCCAGGAAGCATTCTTGTAAACATCTCCTGCGCATTCTCCAAATGAGTCAGATGTTGCTCAGGTGAGTCATAATTTATTTAGATTATGTTCTGTTTGGCTGATTTTTTTGCAGGATATCCGAGGTTGAAATTCTCATAGGTTCTCATAAAATGATAGAATCTAAAATTATTAAAACACTGACAGGTGCAATTCAAACTAAATCAGTGCCACTCTTTATTAAGTAATCCAGTCAGCCCGTTTCCCGTGATCCTTACTGTCAGCCTTGGACATTTTCTTTACTTTCAAATCTTTATCTAATTTCCTTTTGAATGCCTCAACTGTTCAGCACACTTTCAGGCAATCCATCCCAATCTTAAATATTTAAATCTGTGGCTTCTTCTCCCCTCTCTTGCCACTACCCCTGATCTAGTCTGAAGATCCAAAACGTCACCCATTCCTCTCTCCAGAGATGCTGCCTGTCCCGCTGAGTTACTCCAGCTTTTTGTGTCTATCCTCAATTTAAACCAGCATCTGCAGTTCCTTCCTACACATTACACCTGATCTTTTGTCAGCCCCTTTCATCCTTATCCATTATACCATGCATCACACACCAGCTTCCAGGGGAACAAACCGGTCAGACCGATATTCCCCTTTCCTATTGCCCTGGTACCTGGCATCTTATTCACTCTCACACACCCATCAGTTCTCCTTTTTGATGCCTTTGTCATTTATCTTACCTAATGATGGCCGATTCATTTGGCAGAATGTCTTTGGAATGCAAAAGTAACTGAGCACGTGGGAAAAATCCACGTGGTCACAGGGGGAATGTACAAACTCCACCTAGACAACTCCGGAGATCAGGATCAAAAGTATGACACTGGACCTAGGAGGCAGCAGTGCTATCTGTTGTGTCTCTGTGCATTCCCTGTCTTTTGGATTTGTGCTTTTTTTGTCAATGAGAACAGATTCTCTCTACCCCATCTAAACATGTCAGGCCTTTGTACAACTATATATTTTTATTTTTCTCTATCTTCCTGACTTAAACCCCTTATCTGGAGAGCATTACAGTTAAAGGTTCCACGTTGAGAACATTTCTTGTACTTTCCATGGTTCCTCTGTTAAATGTGTGGCAGATGAACAGCAGAAACTCTCACCCAAATGCAGCATTTGTGCTTGACTTCATAACAAGGATCACATTTCTCGTAACAAATACCATGTACAAAAACTCAAAAATAAGAACAAAATATTTAAAACAAGTTGGTAGTCCATCGTTCCAAATAAATTATGGTGGATTGTCAAGACCAGGTATGAATTATCAATTTAACTTTCAAGGGATGGTTAGTTGTGATCAAAGTTTGTTTTGGAATGAAAAATACCTCTTCGGAAAGGAAGGCCAAAATGAATCCATCCACTGTAACTTCCAAGATGAACTGAAAAAAGTTCATCTGAAATGCAATTTCACCTTCTTGAGATGACTATGAATAGTATCTGCTTCCTTCAGCTTGAATGGTTCTGAGTATACCCTGGTGGTCAATGATGTGTAATTTTCTGATGCTGTTAATTGACCATTTTTCAGAGAGTAATTAATAATTATCTTAAACACACCGAAGCTCACTGTGAATAGGATGGTATTATTTCAAAAGCTCCCACTGGATTCAGAGCCTTACACTTCCTGCTTATTATCGTGTCGGCTATAATATTAGTATCAAGGTCATCTCCTCTCAACCATATGGTAATCGATTACATGACTGAAGACACAAAGTATTTAGTTTAGTTTAGGTTAAGGATACAGCGTGGAAACACGCTCTTCGGCCCTCCATCCGCCCCGACCAGCGATCCCCATACACTAGCACTATCCTACACACTAACCATATAACCATATAACCATATAACAATTACAGCACGGAAACAGGCCCTCTCGGCCCTTCCAGTCCGTGCCGACCATTTATTTTCCCCTAGTCCTATCTACCTGCACTCAGACCATACCCCTCCATTCCCTTCCCGTCCGTATACCTATTGTCTTTTAGGTATAAAGGTATATACTAGGGACAATTATTACCTAAGCCAATTAACCTACGAACCTCTGTATCTTTGAAATGTATGGAGCACCCTGGTAAACCCTGGTAAACATGGGAAGAATGTACAAACTCTGTATAGACAGCACCCATAGTCAGGATCAAACCCCAGTCACTGGCACTGCAAGGCAGCAACTCTACCGCTGCGCCACCATGCCACCCAGTGCTGGAGTGACTCATCAGGTCAGGCATCTTTGGGGACGTCTGAAGAAGTAAAATAAAGATGGAACAGGATTTTCTCAGTCGAGCAGCTCTGCTGGCAGACAGTGGATGTGGGAGCTTTATTGGTAGACTCAAGAGATATGAGCAGGCTTAGTTATTTGCTTTCTGTGCAGAACAAGGAGAGATTTTCCAAGAGGGAAAACAATACCTTCAATGTCCTGGTGAGGCAGCAGAACGGAAAGCGATGTGGCCATGCCAAGAAAGGGAAGATGATATTGTTGCTGGTATGAGGGCCAGAGGCATAAGAGCTATTGATGAGCCAATTAGTGCCATGAACCATGAAAGCGGTGTCTTCCGAGGACATTGTAAAGACATTGAATTAATTTTAATCCAGTGCCTCAGAGATTCTTGTAAGTTACAAGTTTGGCACAGGCAAGCAGGGACCAGAGAAAACAGTAAGTGAATGTGCAGTCAGGCTAAAGATGCTGACAAAAAGCTGAAATTCCCAGACTGTTTTAGATTGAGTGCTGTGGGACTACTTAGTATGTGGACAGGTGAACCTATTCAATATACTGGATCTTTTGAACTTGCTTGCTCTAACATTTATATTTGACTCAAATTGCCTATCTGCTGCAGTACTACTCTGGGTGCCAGAATAGTTTAAACTCTCCTGAGTAACACCAGCATATTTCCCCATTAGGACATCAGTCCACTTCTAGTTCAGTTCCAGCTAGCCTGCACATGAATGGGAGAATCTGGGAGGAGTTGATAAGAATTTGGGAAGAATATTGGGGTGGCGCTTACAGCACCAGAGACCCGTGTTTGACCCTGACCTCGGGCACTATCTGTATGAAGTTTGTACGTTCTCCTTGTGATCTGTGTGGGTTTTCTCCTGATCCTCCCACACTGCAAAGATGTACAGGTTTGTAGGCTAATTGGCTTTGGTAAAATTGAAAATTGTTCCTAGTGAGTGCAGGGGATGCTAGTATACGGGGGTCCTTGGTCGTGTGGACTCAGTGGGCTGAAGGGCCTGATTCTGTGCTGTATCTCTAACTAAAGCTATGCTATGAATGAATGAATGAAAACTTTAATGTCACAAGTTACAGTGAAATTCTTTGCTTGCATACCTTACAAGGTTTCAAATCTTTACCCCCCCCCCCCACCACTCTAGTTCCCCCTTTGTTTATTTTCCCCTTCCATCAGGGTAGTCCCCTAGTGCCGGTTCGTCGTTTGTTCCTTCCCTCGGCAGCGATGTTCTTACTTCACATGTCCGTCTCTGCTGGATCCTCTCCTGAGGCCTCCGTGGTGCCAACCCGGCCTCAGCCACAGGCTCCGTCGACTCGCGCCATGCGGGCTCCGACCTCGGCCTCATGCTCTTCCAACCCAGGCTCCGTCAGCTGCGGGTTCTGACCTAGCCCACGAGCTAAGATAAACATAGAAATCTTATTTATGTAGGATTATTGCAAATCTAAGATGGTCAATGCAGACTTGATGGGCTGAAGGGCATGTTACATGCTTGAGATTATATATACTACCTGACCCACTGAGTTACTCATATAGGAAGACACAAAATACTGCAGTAACTCAGCAGGGTAGGCAGTGTCTCTGAAGAACATGGATGGGTGACGCTTCTGGTCAAGACCCTTCCTCAAACCGACTGTAAAGGGAGATGAAGGGGAAGGTGGGAGAGAGGAGGGGCAAGGCTAAGCCTGGCAGATAATAGGGATATGTCTGTAATGTACTCCAGCAATTTGTGTTTCTTTTGTAAACCAGCATCCATTTCTGAAGGAAATGCAATGCAGTGGGTATTCCTTTAAAAGCTAAGAGCCCCGTGTGATTTGACTTTTGCTATGTTGTACTAGCTACTGTTGTTAACTGCAGTTTAATTAGCTTCAATAAAGAAATTTCATTAGTTGCACGTTTTCTGTTATTTCCATGTTAATCATTAACACAGCAGACCTTTACTATTGAGGCTTGTGACACGTTTTAAATGAAAGGTCCCATGCTGGATGTCCTGACCATGGCTGACAAAAAGCAAAGGGGGACAGTACAAAGATATCTGCTCTCTCAACTCAGCAAGTTATGGAACTGCCCAGGGACACGGAGCACAGCTGGAGAAGCACAGAACATGCTGACACAATACTGCAGAAAACCAATAATGTTCTGTGGAACCGCTGGGTGGCTATTAGTACCTTACTGCCCCAGAAAGAAACAAGGATTTAGTTATTTGTTTCATCATCTCATTAAAAACACCCATTAAAATCCTATTCCAAATGTGCCAAGAACAGGATATTTAAATAGACAAGCATTAAAGACTTAAAATGTAAAACAACAAAATAAAAAAGTATATTAATGACACTATTGTTTGTAGCTTTTCAGCAAACCAATTAACTGTTTTAAAAGTAGAAACAAGGAACTGCAGCTGATGGTGTCTTCTTCTTGCGTATGGCGTGCACAGCCTAAAGTTGTAGGACAACTTGTTCTACTTGATCTTATTTGATTGTGCACGCCAGGTTGATTGCATTCGTCAAAACTGGGTGGACCATGCGAAGGTTGCAATCTTCCACCCCAGCTGATGGTGTCAAGGGTTTTGTGGAGAAGGCAGGAGAATAAGGTTAGGAGAGAGAGATAGATTAGCCATGATTGAATGGTGGAGTCGATTTGATGGGCCAAATGGCCTAATTCTGCTCCTATCACTTATGACCTTATGGTTTACAAAGGAAGACACAAAGTGCTGGAGTAATTCAACGGGTCATGCAGCATCTGCTGTGAACATGGATAGGTGGTGTTTTCAGACTGTTTGGGGGGTGGGGGTGGGGGTGGGGGTGGGGAAGAGAGGTGTGGCAGGACAAAATGTGGCAGATAACAAGTTGACTGGTGTGGGGAGGGTTTTTTGATAAGATGGACAAAGGCCAGAGCTGAAAAGACAGAAGGTGTGACACAAAAGGATTAAGGAGTTGTGGATTGAGGCCAGAGGAACGACTGTAGGTGGAAAGGGAGGGAGAAGTAAATGCAAGTCCAGGTGGGGCATTAAACAAAGGCGGATGGGGAGAAGACAGGGAGGGAGTGTCATTTGTCCTATATTTTACTTCGGAGTCACGTGAGTGACTTCGTGAAGACCCCGCCAGCACGCATGCGCGACATATCGTCGCTCGCATTTGCAGTCGACAGCTGGGGGGGAGTGCGCTCCTCTGCCGGCAGCTTCAAAAAGGCCCTCAGGTAAGTTTTACTAACCTTGAGCTTGTTGGTTTTTTGTGTTTGCTCCATTCCAGAAAAACCATGGACAGGAGGACAAAAAAGAAGGCTGCGCAGAAGCATGCCTCTACGGACCGCGAGACTTCAGAGCGAAGTCAGCGGCGAACATCCCTGGAGCTGACCGCAGAACCGGCAGCACCAGCACCGCGGGTCGGGAAAAAAGCACGGAAGTCGGGGAGCCCCGCTCATTTGGCAGGACCCGACTCTCCACCACAGCAGGCCAGGGAGCTGCATACTGGCATGAGGACCGCGCAGGAGCGGGGTAGACAAGCCCCCGACTCCCTACCGCTTCAGCCCAGACAGACCCGGGACGGCGGTAAACAGGTGCGTAAATCAGGGCCTGTTTCAATGGCACGCCCCAACACTCCACCATTACAGTTCACCAGAGGGCGGACCGGTGGGAAAACCGCACCTAAGCCGCGTAGCCCCGCAGGAGCGGCTGACACCCGCTCACCACCGTATCAGTCTGCTAGATTGCGGACCGGTGGATCAACAACACAAGAGTCGTGTAGCCCCGCAGGAGCGGCTGGCACCAACTCACCACCGTATCAGTCTGCTGGAATGTGGACCGGTGGTAGAAAACACAAGTCGAGTAGCCCCGCAGGAGCGGCTGGCACCGACTTTGCGTCACATCAGTCCCGAAGACCCGGGACTGGCGGCAAGCCCGCGCGGATGTCGTGTAGCCCCGCTGGAGCGGCTGGCACCGACTCCTCACCGTCGCAGTCGCACCAGACAGGCGGAAAAACCAACAGGAGGTTGTGTAGCCCCGCAGGAGCGGCTGGCACCAGCACTCCACCGCTTCAGTCCCGAAGACTGCGGACAAGCGGAAAATCCGCGCGGGAGCCGTGTAGCCCCGCAGGAGCGGCTGGCACTGACTACCTACCTCAGTCCCATAGACATCACCTCGACGAGGTGCGGACTGTTGGTAGAGGAGCCATTTGTTCATCAGAACTTGGGGAAGACGACTTGCCGTCCGCAAAATAGCAGCGGTGGTCGCATAGCTTGAATGGAGCGCATGGTCGAGCAGCTGCTCTAGAGAGACCTTCTCCATCAGGAGCATGCGTCCCTAGGATCGCGAAGATCTACAGCAGGACCCATGCCAGGGCTGTCCAACATCTCTCCCTCCTCAGTAGGGAGCGCCAGAAGTCAGGCACTAGCTGACTTCGAAGAGGGGTTGGCGGAAAATCCTTTGTTGCAAGAGATGGCAGAAGAGGAACTTCTGGGAGTCGTGTCGAAGTTCGCCAAACCATCCCAGAAAGGGCAGCCTCTTCAGCCGCGGCTAGCGGCAAGCATTAATTACCTGACGACCCACCAGCTCAGAGAACAGGTCATTTCGGAGGCAACCAACAAATACAGGGCTCCGGAGAATTGTGTGTCGCTGAATGTCCCTACTGTTAATACACCCTTGTGGGGTAACATCAGCCCCGGGCTCAGGACTCAGGAGTTAAAGATCCAGAAGATCCTGAAATTATTGACCTCCGGCATCACTGCATTTGCCAGGTCAATAGACGGTACGGACATGACAGAAGAGCAGCAAGATGCATTAGCTCTGCTATGCAACACACATACGAAATAAACTGCTTTCGGAAGAGCTCTATCTGTCCTACACTAAACCCCAAGTTTGCGGGTTTGTGTAAGGCCAGTGTTACGCCACCACCAAGACAATTGTTTGGTGATGATCTGCCTAAACAGGTTAAAGACCTGGACGAGGAAGCCAAAGCGGTTGGATTAATTAAACCACCTTCCTCGAGCAGACCACAGGCGTACCATAGGCAGCATCCATATGCAACAACAAACAGGCCTCGCGGTCAAACCAACAGAGCAACGGGAACTTTCCCTAAGGTCGCGCCCTATCCACAGAGGCCTTTTATAGGCCAGGGCCCACAGCGACCCGCCTGGAAGATGCGCCAACCCCACATCCCAGCAGCACAACTACCCAAAAAAGACTAGAAGATCAGGCCCCAACGATAACCATGGAGGTAAGGGGGTTTGGTTCTCTTGGGGGTGCTGCATGCGGAACCTCACTAGTAGGAGGGAGGTTGTTCTGGGATGCATGGAGTTCTTTAACTTCTGACACTTTTATATTACAAAGTATTCATGGGTACGAAATCGAATTCATAAACGGACAACTTCCCCCAGCTCAGCATGTACCTAGCCGGAAATTTGTACTCTCTCACAAAGAGAAAGTGGAAGGACATGCAGAACTATTAAGATTATACTCGAAGGGGGTTATACACAAAACGATACATGAACCTCTTGAGTTTGTATCTAACATCTTTACTAAAACCAAAAAAGATGGTGGATGTCGTATCATAATTGATTTAACCCACTTGAATACTTTTGTTCAATATACCCATTTCAAAATGGACACCATATAACCATATAACCATATAACAATTACAGCACAGAAACAGGCCCTCTCGGCCCTTCCAGTCCGTGCCGACCATTTGTTTTCCCCTAGTCCCATCTACCTGCACTCAGACCATACCCCTCCATTCCCTTCACGTCCATATACCTATCCACTTTACTCTTAAATGTTAAAATCGATCCTGCCTCCACCACTTCTGCTGGAAGCTCATTCCACACAGCCACCACCCTCTGAGTAAAGAAGTTCCCCCTCACGTTACCCCGAAACCTCTGTCCCTTAATTCTCATGTCATGTCCTCTTGTTTGAATCTTCCCTACCCTCAATGGGAAAAACGTATCCACGTCAACTCTGTCTATCCCTTTCATCATTTTAAAGACCTCAATCAAGTCCCCCCTTAACCTTCTGCACTCCAAAGAATAAAGACCTAACTTGTTCAACCTTTCTCTGTAACATAGTTGCTGGAACCCTGGCAACATTCTAGTAAATCCCCTCTGTACTCTCTCTATTTTGTTGACATCCTTCCTATAACTAGGCAACCAAAATTGTACACCATACTCCAGAATTGGTCTTACCAATGCCTTTTACAATTTTAACATTACTTCCCTACTTCCTATATTCAATGCTCTGATTTATAAAGGCCAGACACCAAAGGCTTTCTTTACACCCTATCTACATGCGATTCCACCTTTCAGGGAAGTATGCACAGTTATTCCTAGATCCCTCTGTTCCACAGCATTCCTCAATTCCCTACCATTTACCATGTACGTCCTATTTTGATTTGTCCTGCCAAGATGTAGCACTTCACACTTATCAGCATTAAACTCCATCTGCCATCTTTCAGCCCACTTTTCCAAATGGCCCAAATCTCTCTGTAGACTTTGAAAATCTACTTCATTATCCACAACACCACCTATCTTAGTATCATCTGCATACTTACTTATCCAATTTTCCACCCCATCATCCAGATCATTGATGTACATGACAAACAACAGTGGACCCAACACAGATCCCTGAGGCACCCCACTGGTCACCGGCTTCCAACCTGACAAACAGCCATCCACCATTACTCTCTGACATCTCCCATTCAGCCACTGTTGAATCCATCTTGCTACTCCGCCATTAACACCCAAAGATTGAACCTTCTTAACCAACCTTCCATGGGGAACCTTGTCAAAGGCCTTACTGAAATCCATATAGACAACATCCACTGCTTTACCCTCATCAATTTCCCTAGTTACCGCTTCAAAAAATTCAAGAAGGTTTGTCAAACATGACCTTCCAGGCACAAATCCATGTTGACTGTTCCTGATCAGACCCTGTTTATCCAGATGCTTATATATATTATCTCTAAGTATCCTTTCCATTTAATTTGCCCACCACTGACGTCAAACTAATAGGTCTATAATTGCTAGGTTTATTCTTTGAACCCTTTTTAAACAATGGAACGCGCAGTACGCCAATCCTCCGGCACTATTCCCGTTTCTAATGACATTTGAAATATTTCTGTCATAGCTCCTGCTATTTCTACACTAACTTCCCTCAATGTCCTAGGGAATATCCTGTCAGGACCTGGAGACTTATCCACTTTTAAAATTTTCAAAAGTGTCAGTACTTCCTCCTCTTTGAATCTCATAGTTTCCATAGCTACTCTACTTTTTCCCCTTAACTCACAGAGTTCAATATCCTTCTCCTTGGTGAATACCGAAGAAAAGAAATTGTTCAATATCTCCCCCATCTCTTTTGGCTCTGCAGATAGCTGTCCATTCTGGTTCTCTAATGGTCCAATTTTATCCCTCGTTATCCTTTTGCTATTAATATAACTGTAGAAACCCTTTGGGCTTACTTTCACCTTTCTTGCCAAAGCAACCTCATATCTTCATTTAGCCTTCCTAATTTCTTTCTTAAGATTCTTTTTACATTCTTTATACTCCTCTAGCACCTCATTTACTCCATGCCTCCTATAATTATTGTAGATATCTCTCTTTTTTTCGAAACAAGTGTCCAATTTCCTTGAATGGCTCTTTCCAATTTTTACTATTTCCTGGGACATTTCTGTACTTTACAATTTCCCCTTTAACACAAAGTGTCCCAGTTAGCCTTTCTCCAATCAAAAATCTCCACCCTAGGTCCAGTTCTGACCACTGGTCCGAAGTCTCACCAACGCATGTCACCTGACCTGCTTCATTTCCTAAAAACTGCCCCTTCTATCCTGCAAAAAACTATCACACATTTTACAAACTCCAAACCATCCAGCCCATTTACAGAATGTGTTTCCCAGTCTATTTTTGGAAAATTGAAATCTCCCACAATCACTACCTTGTGCTTACTACTAATATCTGCTATCTCCTTACATATTTGCTCTTCCAATTCACGCTCCCCATTTGGCGGTCTATAATACACCCCTAAAAGTGTTGCTACACCGTTCCCACTTCTCAGTTCCACCCAAATAGCCTCCCATACGAGCCCTCTAATCTATCCTGCCAAAGCACTGCTGTAATATCTTCTCTGACAAGCAATGCAACACCTCCCCCTCTGGTCCCTCCAATTCTATCACACCTGAAGCAACGAAATCCTGGAATATTTAGTTTCCAATCACAGCCCTCCTGCAACCATGTTTCACTGATTGCCACAACATCATATTTCCAAGTGTCAATCCAGGCTCTAAGTTTGTCCACCTTACTTACAATGCTCCTAGCATTAAAATATACACATTTTAGAAACCCACCATCCCTTATTCTCTGTCTATTATCTTTTCCATCTTTCTCGCCTACATTTTGGATCCGAGTGCTTCCCTTCTCTGCCTCTTGCCCCACACCCTGACCGCTAGCCCCCTCTACCCGAGTCCCTCCCCCCAGCCTTTCTAGTTTAAAGTCTCCCCAGTAGCCTTTGCAAATCTCCCTGCCAGGATATTGGTCCCCCTCGGGCTCAAGTGCAAGCCGTCCTTTGTGTACAGATCATGCCTTCCCCAAAAGAGGTCCCAGTGATCGAGAAACCTGAATCCCTGCCCACTGCACCAGTCCCTCAGCCACGCATTTATCCTCCACCTCATTTCATTCCTACTATCACTGTCACGCAGCACAGGCAGTAATCCTGAAATTGTTACCCTTTTGGTCCTTCTCCTTAACTTTCCCCCCAACTCCCTAAATTCTCCCTTCAGGACCTCGTCACTTTTTCTGCCTATGTCATTGGTACCTATGTGTACCACAACATCAGGCTCCTCTCCCTCCCTTATCACATTTGAAACGGCTAAACAATTGATTTCCAGAGGGTGCTTCATGGCCTGCATCACCCTAAAAGATGCATACTATTCAGTGCCTATACAGAAACATCACCATAAATACTTAACATTTGTCTGGATGGGGCAACTATGGCAGTACAAAGCCTTACCTAATGGATTCACAACAGCCCCCAGGTTGTACACCAAAATACTAAAACCAGTATTGGCGTCTCTAAGAAGACAAAACCACATAGTCATGGCATATATCTTGATGACATTTTAATTGTGGGAAAAACTTTGGAGTTAGCTTAATCAGCTGTGACAGCTACCAGGTCACTGTTCAAAAAACTGGGGTTCGTCATCCATCCAGACAAATCTAAGTTCAACCCCTCTGTGATTATGGACTACTTGGGATTCACGGCTAACACCAATCACATGATTGTCACTCTCCCAGAGAACAAAGCAACAGACATAATAGAAGCGTCGCTTGCGCCTGGAAACCGACTATCAGACATGCTGCCAAGGTGATTGAAAAACTTGTAGCTACATTTACAGCTGCACAATTTGGGCCATTACATTATCAAAATTTGCAAAGAGCTAAGATCTCAGCGTTAAAAACAAATGCTGGACATTTTGACAGACTTATGCAGCTGCCAAACAAGGCACAAATTGAGCTACGATGGTGGATTAGCAACATTCGTAATTGTTTAAATCCCATCATAATTGTAAACCCGTCTGTCGTGTTACAAACCTACGCAAGTGCCCAGGGCTGGGGAGCCACCGACACCACTTCTAGTTGTGGCGGCAGATGGGATTTGCATGAATCTACTTTACTCCAATCACAAGGTATAAACTATTTGGAAATGCTGGGAGCATTTTACGGGCTGCGGGCTTATTGCACAACTATGCATCATACGCATGTCCGCCTACAGATAGATAATACCACAGTGGTGGCATATTTAAACCATATGGGTGGTATCATGTCGATATCTTGCGATGAATTTGCAAACATAATTTGGCTCTGGTGTATTGAAAGAAATATTTGGATTTCAGCTACATACCCTCCGGGTAAGCTCAATACAGTGGCAGACATCAGGTCATGAGTATTTAATGACAACACCGAGTGGATGTTGAACCCCCAAATATTTGCTAATATTATAGCCAAATATGGAACACCAGATATCAACCTCTTTGCGTGCAGGTTGAACCATCAGATACCAACATATGTCTCTTGGGAACCAAATCCTGGGACAGTGGTGATGGACGCATTCTCGCTACATTGGGGGAAATTGTTCTTCTATGCATTTCCCCCTTTCTGCCTCATCAGTCGGGTATTACAGAAGATCCAGCTAGATTCTGCATCTGGGATTCTGATAATACCCGACTGGCCCACACAACCATGGTACCCGGTGGTCTTCGGCATGGTGAAAGAACCATGGGTGCAAGTCCCTAAATGCCCGAATCTAGTAACCCATCCTATAACAGGAGAAGGTCATCCGTGCCATGGTCATCTGAACCTGTTGGCTTGCAGGTTCTGAAGTGGCCATTACTAGGATTCGGGCTGTCAACGAGGACCATGGATATCATCACAGCATCGTGCAGAGAGTCCACGAGGAAGAAGTACCTCACCCACATAAGAAAATGGGAGGCCTTCTGTACTCGGACCAAGACCACCTACGTCTCTGCAACGATCACTGATGTGCTGGAATTCCTCGCAGGCCTTCACTATGATGAGGGCCTTAGCTACAGTGCTATCAACAGTGCCAGAAGTGCATTGTCATCCTATCTCATTATCGGAGTAGGATCCCACCAGCTGGTATCAAAACTTATGAGGGGTATATTCAATTCGAACCCTCCACGACCACGCTATAATATAACCTGGGACATTGGGGTTGTGTTGTCCCTAGTCAGGAGCTGGTCACCAGTTTCAGATCTCCAACTGGATAAACTCACCTTCAAAATGGTGATGTTAATGGCACTGATCACAGCACAACGAGTCCAGACCCTCCACAAATTAAAACTGGACAGGATGGTCTCAACCCCCACCAAAGTAACCTTCTTTATGAATGAGTTACTCAAACATCACAGGCCTGGGACAACAGGTCTGAAATTGGAATTCCGAGCATATCCCATTGATGTACGACTCTGCATAACCACCTATCTCTGACATTACATTAATGTCACTCAAAACATCAGGAGAATGGAGACAGGACTGTTCATCAGCTTCAAAAACCCACATCACAGGGTGACGGTGCAGACTATCTCCAGGTGGCTCAGGGTGGTATTGGGAGCAGCAGGTGTAGATACTGACATTTTAAAATCCCATTCTACCAGGGCTGCATCCACATCAGCGGCGAGGACCAGGGAGGTACCCATGGATCATGTCCTCGCAACAGCGGGCTGGGCCAATGAAGGAACATTCCAATGGTTCTATAATAAACCTGTGGCCGCCCCTGCAACATTTGCGGATTCAGTTTTAAGTGCTGTCCCCTAAACATTTTTCCCCGAATTCAGGGGTTTTTGTTTGTATTAATAAATACGTTATTCTTTTTCAGCTTTGTTCCAGTCTGAAATACGTTAACATACTTCCTCCATCAGTAATTACAGCAGTGTGTGAGCATGGACGTGGTCCAGGGCATGGAATCACAGAGCTTTGAAATCTTCACAAAGTCACTCACGTGACTCCGAAGTAAAATAGTAAGATTAAACGAGAACTTACCTGTTTGAAGTGCATTCCTTATTTTATGAGGAGTTACGATGAGGGATTTCGTGCCCTCCGCTCCCAACCCTCTATCATAAGGTCAACTTGTATAAGTGTCTCTTAATCTTACTATCTCCAGTCAGTGCTGCTATCTGTGATTCCACACTGCTGCTTTGAAGAATGTCGCGCATGCGTGCTGGCGGGGTCTTCACGAAATCCCTCATCGTAACGCCTCATAAAATAAGGATCAAACTTCAAACTGGTAAGTTCTCATTTAATCTTACTATCTCTCTACATCACCGTCTATTTCTCTCATTTCCCTTTCCCCTGACTCTCAATCTGAAGAAGGGTCTCGACCCGAAATGTCACCTATTCTTTTTCTCCAGTGATGCTGCCTGACCCGCTGTGTTACTCCAGCTTTTTGTGTCTATCTTCTGTTTAAATCAGCATCTGCAGTTACTTCCTGCACAATTTTCTGTGATACAAGTGAGCTGAGGCTTAGTAAATCATATAAAAACCTTTTTTTAAATCTAGCGGCTTGAAATGAATCTAACGTCAGATTATTCAGAGTTTAGAAAATAGAGGTGGCATCCATTCCATCGGGTGAATGTGCTAAATGTTGATCTTTTCCTGCAAAGGTTTGTGAAATGAACGAATCTGCGAAGAAAATTACTTGAATTCAAGGAAGATGGTCAAGATCCCATGTGATGTCTAACAATTCAGAAAAATGGAATTGGAAGAGATTGTTTAAAAACCAGCATTTGCAGTTCATTCCAACATATCCTTGTACAGTTCTATGTTCTATTTTGTGTGACTGGCAACATTCCTTTAAAGTCTTGCCTTTTACATTGCTTACTTCAATGAGCAACATCTTATGGAGGCAGTATGCATTAAAATATACAATTGCATCTTGATCCATTGACTGGAAAACACGCTATTTTTTTAATCAAAAACATGTATTCTATTATTACAAATAATATTTACAATACAATAAAACAAAATAGAATCCACCACCATAATACGACAAACAAATACACTAAATAAACTACTATTCAACTATGTTACAATCCTTGTCAAGGATGCCTTCAACCCCCCGCGGTGCCCAGCGGTCCAGGAAGCTGTTATGCTTGGTGGCAGGTGATGTTTGGATGAATATCATCCATAAAACAGAATGCTTGAGGGCATTGCATTATTGAGGACCAGTGAAACTTTTAATGCAAATTCTTGGAAGCACAGCATTTCTCCATCTCCAATTCAGATTAGTTTATTGCCATATACACCAGGGTGCAATGAAATGCCTGGTTCATATGAAGCTCACAACAGAAAATGCAAAACAGCAGAATGGTACAAGATTTGTAGTGAAATCTGAAGTTGTGCATAAAATAACTTAAGGGCCTGTCCCACCAGCATGTGACTCCATGCGGTGAGCGTGACCTAACGTGGTCGCTTGAGCCGTCCGGCCTCGCGGGGCCAGTCCCACTTCGATCGCCGGAGCCGTGTAGAGTTGTGCGGAGCTGGTCCCGACATCGCGCGGGGCTCCGAAAAACTGACCTGTTCAAAAAGTCCGCGCGGCAATGGCCTGTCGGCCCGCAGCCACCTCGCCGCATTACGCACCACCTCACGTCGTGCCTCCATGATCCTCTCTCTGTGCCTCCGTGGCCCTCTCTCTGTGTGCTTCCGTAACCCTCTCTATATGTGCCTCCATGACCCTCTCTCTGTGCCTCCGTGACCCTCTCTATATGTGCCTCCGTGACCCTCTCTATCTGTGCCTCCGTGACCCTCTCTGTATGCCTGCGTGTCCCTCTCTATATGTGCCTCCGTGACCCTCTCTGTGTGCCTCCGTGGCCCTCTCTCTGTGTGCCTCCATGACCCTCTCTGTGTGCCTCCGTGTCCATCTCTGTGTGTCCCTCTTTGTCCTTGCGAACTTACCGCGGACTTCGCTCCAACTTTGCTCCAACTTCGCGCCATGTCGCGCCACTCACCCGACCTCCGTGCGGCCCCCGCTGCCGGTTTGGTCGCGCTCGCCACATGCAGGCGCATGCTGGTGGGACCGGCCCTGTACGGGGATCACCCGACCTCCGCGCGGCCCCCGCTTCCAGTTTGGTCGTGCTCACCGCATGGAGTCGCATGCTGGTGGGACAGGCCCTTAAGGTGCATCAATAGAATAACGGGATGAGGTGCAGTAAACAACACATGGCAGCACCTCTGGGAAGGGCTTGTGTAAGAGGTGATTAGTTCAGGAGTCTGATAGCGGTTGGGAAGAAACTGTTCTTAAATCTAGTACTGATTTTCGAGCTCCCGGAAGGTAGAAGAGAGAAAAGGGAACGGACTAGTTGCAGGCATCATTGACGATATTTTCAGCATTCCTGATGCAACACACCATGAAGATGGACAGGTTGGAAGTAAGTGACAAATCTATAGTAGACTGCAATAGATACAAAGTGCTGGAGTAACTCAGCGGGTCAGTATGCTTTTTCTCAGAGATGCTGCCTGCCGTGCTGAGTTGATCCAGCACTTTGGTCGACATCTTTGTGTCTATCTTTGGTATAAACCAGCATCTGCAGTTCCTAGTTTCTACTACGATGGACATGGTTGTGTTCACCACTCTCTGCAGGTTCAAGCAGTTAAGAGCAGAGCAATTGCCATTCCAGGCTGTGATATTCTTGTTAGAATACTCTCTATGGAGCATCTGTAGAAGTCTGAGAAAAGACATGCACATGCCAAATCTTCTCTGATACCACATAAAGTTAAATACACTGGTTAGGTGGTTGGTGATATAGAAGCCTGGGACCTTGAAGCTGTCGACCATCTCTACAGCAGCTCTGTTGATGAGGCCAGGGTTATATTCATCCCCTCACCTACCCACCCCCCACCCCCCACCCTCTCTGCTTTCTTGGGTCAACAACCAACTCTTTCGCCTTGTGGAATTTAAGGGTGAGGTTGTTATTCTGACACTTTAGCCTTTACTTTAGGGTACAGCACGGAAACAGGTCCTTTGGGCCACCAAATACGTGCCGACCAGCTATCACCCTTTACAGTAACACAATCCTGCACATCAGGGACAATTTTACAAATTTTTACTGTAGTCAACCTACAAACTTGTATGTCATTGGAGTTTGGGAGGAAACCAGAGCACCCAGGGAAGACCCACGCAGTCACAGATAGAACGTACAAACTCCATACAGATAGCACCCAAAGTCATGATCAAACCCGGGTCTCTGGCGCTGTAAAGGCAGCAACACTACCCCTACGCTGCCCGTCCTGCTGAATAACTCCCGCATTTTGTGGTCTCTTCGATTTAAACCAGCATCTGCAGTTCTTTCCTACACACTACCCCTGTGTTACTGTGCTGCTCATTAACACCTTGACACATAGCTCCCCGTCTCTTTCCTGCCTTTATTCTCATCATTGTTGGCAGTGTAGCTGATAATAGTGGTATCATTAACGTACTGAAAGATCAATTTGATCCTGTACTTGGCCACACGGTTATAGGTTATACAGGGAGTCGAGCAGGAGACTGAACATGCAACCCTGAGGAGCAGCAGAGTTAAGGGTCAAGATGGAGGAAAACTGATGGCCAATTCTAATTGTCTGCGTTCTGCCAGTCAGGATTTTAGAAGCTGGGAATCATTTTGAATCATTTTGCTGGATTTCCAGATTGAAAAAGATTGAGAAAAATCCTTCAGGAGGATGTTGTCAGGATTTTTATGAGGATGTGGCCAAGACTTTATGAGCATGTTGCCAGGGCCAGAGGGTCTGTGCTATAGGGAGGGTTTGAGTAGACTGGGACAAATCATGAGAGGAATAGATCGGGTAGGCACACAGCGTCTCTTGCCCAGAGTAGGTGAATCAAGGACCAGAGGACATAGGTTTAAGGTGAAGGGGAAAGGATTTCATAGATATCTGATGCGTACCTTTTTCACACAAAGGGTGGTGGGTGTATGGAACAAGCTGTCAGAGGAGGTAGTTGAGGCAGCGACTATCCCAATATTTAAGAAATAGTTAGACAGGTACATGGAAATGACAGGTTTGGAGGGATATGGAAAAAAACGCGGGCAGGTGGGACCAGTGTAGCTGGGACATTTTGGCTGGTGTGGGCAAGTTGGACCAAAGGACCTGTCTCCACACTGTATGACTCTATGACTATAACTCTAGGTCGTTCTAGGTGCTTTTCTTTAATAAACATCAGGCTGGCATATATTATGTGCTGAATTAATCTTAGGAACAAATCATGAATAGTTTTCCCATTTCAATTATCAAACCATCCTGCTGCATTGTGAATCATGGTGACCAGCATCGGGGCTGATCCTTGAACCTACAGGATGCACGCTTTGTCCTTCGTGATGAACTATTGAACTACTGGCTCGCCAATTTTTGATGGGTCTCCCCTTTTTCAGATCACTTAATTATATTCAAGTTAACTTCCATGGTGATGGTTCTCCATTTCGTAGATGTGCAGGGCAGCATAGGGGTGCAACAGGTAGAGCTGCTGCCTCACAACATCAGAGACCCGCTTCGAACCTGACTGCGGTGCTGTCTGTGTGAAGCTTGTTCGTTCTCCCTGTGACCGTGCGGGATTTCTCTGGGTGCTTCGGTTTCCTCCCACATTCCCAATACGCTAATTAATTGGCTTGTGTAAATTTCAGTAAGTTCAGTCTGTAGGAACTAGTGTACGGGAGTTCAATGGTCGGCGTGGACTCTGTGGGTCAAAAGGCCTGTACCATGCTGTATTTAGTTTAGTTTAGAGATACAGCGTGGAACAGGCCCTTTGGCCCACCGAGTCCGCTCCGAACAATGATCCCCATTCATTAATAATACCCTACACGCATTTGGGACAACTTTATATTATACCAAGCCAATTAACCTACAAACCTGTATGCCTTTGGAGTGTGGGGGGAAACTGAAGATCTCAGAGAAAACCCACGCAGGTCACGGGGAGAATGTACAAACTTCGTACAGACAGCAGTACTGCTCCGTAAGGCAGTAGATCTAACGCTACATCACCATGCCGCCCTAAACTAAATCTCTAAACTGTACCTCTAAACTAAACTGCCATCACATGTACCATTATTTTGCTTTTGAAAACACTAGTATGGCAGAATAATGTAAGAAATATACAATATTTTTGTGTTTGTACAGGATCACAAACATTGCTCCCCACTATGATTCTCACAAGATTACTGGCATTTGTGAGGAAGGCATTGAAGATGCCAGGCAAAACTAAATTAATGCAGCTGTGATCTTTTTTGACTGGAGCCCATGCTCTCAAACATCAAAGCAGATCCCCACTCAAACATCAAAGCAGATCCTCATACACATCCTGATATTACTTAAAGCACTGAAGGACACATTTATTTAAAGATAGACACAAAATGCTGGAATAACTCAACGGGTTATGCAGCAACTCTGGAGGAAAGGGATTGGTGACATTTCAGGTTGGACTCGTCCTCAGACGGCAAGACAGATCCTGACCCGAAATGTCACCCATCTTTTCTTCCAGAGATTCGGCCTGACCCTCTGAGCTACTCCAGCACTTTGTGCCTTATTATACACCAGCACCTGCCGTTCTTTGTTTTAACAAATTTATTTACTTTGTTTCATATGCCATATTGACATGAAGGGTCATTTCCAACTTAGAATGACGCACAAAACCTGTAATCACTGGAAAGAAAAAGCAGATTTTTTAAATGGCATGTCGTAAGGTCATAAGGTTATAAGTGATGGGAGCAGAATTAAGCCATTCGGCCCCATCAAGTCTACTCTGCATTCAATCATGGCTGATCTAAGTCTCCCTCCTAACCCCATTCTCCTGCCTTCCCCCCATAACAGACATTCATAAGTCCAACAACATTGCTGATTTTATGCCCTGGTAGTAAATTAAAACTACCTTCTACCTCACCACCTCCATCTCATCCCAACATTCATCTGTATCTTTTATAATCAGTTGAGATAGATTTCCTTGAAAAACATATATAAATGTTGATTATCTTTACTGATTATGAAAATAATTATTTTCCAACCATACCTTCAAAAAGAAAACTTTACAACCCAGACAGCATATTTGAAATTCTGTCACAATATTTGGTTTAGTTTACTTTAGAGATACACCACGGAAACAGGCCCTTCGGCCCACCGAGTCCACAACGACCAGCGATCCCCGCACATTAACACAATCCCATACACACTCGGGACAATTTACACTAATTCCAAGCCCATTTACCTACTTATCTGTACGTCTTTGTGGGAGGAAACCAAAGATCTCAAAGAAAACCCATGTTGTCACAGGGAGAACGTATAAACTTTATACAGACAGCACCCTTAGTCGGGATCAAACCTGGTTCTCCGGTGCTGCAAGCGCTGTGAGGCAGCAACTCTACCGGTTGCACCACCATGCCGCACTGGACGTTCAATTTAACATTTAATCTCAAGTTACATTGAAATTTGTGTTGGAGCTCTAGGAATATCTATTTCATTCTAGTTTAGTTTATTATTATTATTGTCATCTGTTCTGAGATAAATTGAAAAGTTTTTTTGTTGGGTGCTATCCAATCAGCAAAAAAACTATACATGATTGCAATCAAGCCATCCCCAGTATACAGATACAGGATAAAGGGTATAACATTTAGTGCAAGATAAAATTCAGTAAAGTCGGATTAAAGATTGTTTGAAGGTCTCCAATGAGGTAGATGATATAAGTACTCTCAAGTTGCTGATGGTGATGTGTTGGCCATAAATGTATTGGCACTTTCTCTATTATCCATTGAAGGAAGCCCTATGTTTGTACAAACTATGAACCATTAAAAGCACCCATTGCGTCCGCTGGAAATAAACTCTTGTTTTGTTGATCTGATTGAACTTTCTGAAGGAAAGTTAGTGGATGATGAGAGCAAGCTAAATGAGAGAAAGTTAGTGGATGATGAGGTTGGATCAGGCTTTCTGGAATTTTGGAGAGTTTTTGATCAGCTGTCTCTCAATGCAAATGAAAGCTAATAAAATACTCCAGTACATGCCACAGGGAGCATCATTATTGTTCATTGATCTATTTAAAGACTGGTTGCTGTCTGTCTTACTGGGATCAGTCTGGAGCTTTTACTTATCTACATTTAATAAGAGAAGTGAGGTGTTGAGGGAATCATTGGGATAATATATTTTTTCTAAAGCAGTTGTTCATAGTACAAATTAATATACTGTCTTCCAAAAATATGTATGAGATCAATTGCTTCCCATTATTATTCACAGACAGAATATCTCTAAGGGTTTCACTGATATTCTGAGTATCTCAGGATATTCCAGGCACTTAACTCATCCCAGACAAGGGACAAAGGACTAAATTTACTTTTATTTAATTGAATTAGAATTGAATCTAATTGCAGAAGGATTTAGTGCAATGTATTACACATTCATAAAGGGAAAAAAACTTCAATTGCATACTATTTAGCACAGAGGAAATTCTTTAAAAAATATTTTCTTCAAGGATTCCCCGGGGTAAAAAAATGATCCTCAATCAACTTCACTGGATGCACAATGTTTGATTCACGTTGTTGTTCACTTCAGAAAAATGGTTTCAATGAAGTCAATGGATTGCTAATGGGGACGTTTATAGCTCAGTTACTGATGCTGATGGCTCCCAGGCCAGAGGTAGGAGCAGAGAAGTGAAGTGGGAACAATTCTACTCTGAGTTATTGCATCAACATGCATTCCCCATCTGGAGTATAATTCAAACCTTGTGACAAAAACCTGAAGAGCCCACATTTGCTGCTATAAGCATTCGAAGGATTTTACCTAGACTTTACCAACACTTGCTGATCCAGTTCTTTATCCTGGAAAAAAAAGCATAAAGCCCTGAAAGTTAAGCAGGTCAGACAACAGTACATGGAAAAAGACACAGAATGATCATTTCACGTTGCACAGAGGATGAAGATGGGTCTCTTAGTAAATCCCAGCATATGACACAATTCCATTGTCAATCATTTCTGTAATTTCAAAATCATTCAGAATGAACAAAATCATATATCCATTTGTAACTAAATGGTTTATGATATTTGATGTTCTTTAGATCTTCCATAAAGAATCGCTACTGCCTGCATTTAGAAGATGTATCAATCATTGGTCCAGTTTAATGTAAATAGGGATCTTGGGGTCCAAGTCCAGAGCACCCTGAGAGATAGAGTGATAAAGAAGGCAGACACAAAATGCTAGAGCAACTCAGCGGGACAGGCAGCATCTCTGGAGAGAAGGAATGGGTTATGTTTCAGGTCGAGACCCTTCTTCAGTCTGAACTCAGAGCGTGGATAGGTACAGTACCTGTGACTGTACGTTGTCGCTATTATATGAACCTGTGTAAGAGTGAGACAGATCTAGCATCTTAAAGTTTAAGGGTACAGATGCTATAAGAATGATAGAGGCAGGGGTAAAAGACGAGAGGGTGTTGCTTTATTGATTAAGGAGGATGTCATGGCAGTGGTCAGAGATTACATTATAGAGGGTTCATCCAGTGAAGCTACTATACATGGAGGAGCTGAGAAATAGGAAAGTGATGATCACCTTGTTGGGAGGCTCCCAAATAGTTAATGGGCACTCAAATTGTTATTCAGAAGAGAAAATATGCCAGGAGATTGCAGGCAGCTGCAGAACTAATAAGGTTGTCACAGTAAGAGATTTCAACTTTTCCAATTTTGACTGGGAATGCCATAGTTCAAAACGATTAGATGGGGCAGAATTTGTCAAATATGTTCAGAAAAGTTTCCTCAGGGAATATGTAGAGGGCTCTCCCTGTTAGAGGGCAACACTTAATGTAGTCATAGGACATTGGGATGGGCAAGTTCTGAAGTATGCACACATGAGCCTTTTGGGACCAGCGAACACTGTTCTATTAGGTTTAAGATAATTATAGATAAAGACAGCATGGGCCCACAAGTTAAAATTCTTAAATGGGGCAAGGCCAACTTTGAAGGTATTGGACAGGAACACTGATTAGAGCAAGTTGCTTGCAGGAAAAGAAATGTCCGGAAAGTGGGATGTTTATAAATGTGTGCTGACAAGTGTCCAGGACATGCACGTTCCAGTTAGAGTGAAGGGTAAGGCAGGTGAACGTAAGGAAGCTTGGATGACGAGGGAAATTGAGGCTCTGGTCAAGAGTAAGGAGGAGCCTTGGGGCAGGTATAAGTGACTGCGATCAAGTGTATTCCTGGAATAGTTTTGGAAACTGAGTAGCACGCTAAAAAGGAAACCAGGAGGGCAAAAAGAGGACAGAGAATGCTCTGGCAGATGATATTAAGAATAATCCCAAGAGATTTTATGAGTAGATGATCGTCAAAAATCTCAGCAGGATCTTGATCAGTTGTGCAAGTGGGCTGAAGAATGGTTGATGGAATTTTGTACAGAGGTGTTTCAGTTTGGGAATGAATGGTGAACAAGTGAATGGTAGGGCTCAGTGGATGTTGTAGAGCAGAGGGATCCAGGAATGTGGGTACATAGTTCTTTGAAAGTGTCATCACAGGTAGATAGGGTGGTCAAGAAGGCTTTCGGCACATTGGTCTTCCTCAGGTACACAATCATTGAAGAATAAATCAGGTAAACACACAGAATTTCTTGCCCAGAGAAGACACATTGATAACCGGTTTAAGTTGAGAATAGGTTTAAGGTTAGTGTGGGAAAATGTAGAAGAACCTGAGGTGTAACTTTTTACACAAAGATGGTAGATGCATGGAACGAGCTGCCAGAGCAGATAGTTGGGCAGGTACTATTGCAATGTTTAAAAAACATTTGTACAGGTACATGGATTGGATGGGTTTAGAGGGATATGGGCCAAATGCAGGCAGGTGGGACTAAAGCAGATGGGGCATTTATGTTGGCATGTGAAAATTGGGTTGAAGGGCCTGTTTCCACGCTGCATGACTCTATGACTAAATCACAAAACGCTTTACACAGAGAATGGTGGGTGCTTAGAATGCACTGCCAGGTGTTGTGATGGATGAAGATAGGATAATGGCTTTTAAGAGACTTTTAGAAAGGCCATGGATATGCAGGAAGGGCTATTCCTGTGCTGTACTTCACTGCTGTCTATGTTCTGTGTTTTGTCACATATGGTGTAGCCTTACTAGACCTTTATTTTTGTTTATCATCTTACCTTACTGGTTTTTTTTTTTTTTGGTGTGTTTTTTTTTGGATGCTTACCTAAGAAGGAAATGATGTTCAAATTCCAGCTTACCTCATCAGCGGTAGCATAAATAGAAATTAATAAGATCTCACACCTTGCGTTTCCTTTGGAAAATGCTGGACTACATGATAGCATAATAAAACTTATGATTACCACTAAATTAATTTTGATATCCTCTGACTGGCAGAAAATATCTCCTGACATTACATTGATGTAAAACTATGTGCATGAGAAACTTGGAAGTACTTACTTACTGAGACTATGGATGGGTTTACCTGCTGAGCAAACTTTCTTTATTACAAAGTAACATCAACAGGGGAGTTATTCGTCTTGGAATGAATGCTCACTGATCCCAAGTTTTGAATGTTTTTATACAATTTCACACCTATTTTCCCCCACCCATCCCCCTCTCATCTCTACCACACATGCTCAGTGACGACATGGAGCAAGGCAAGTGATTCACAGCATCAGGTTTCAATGTCCACCACACTAAATACAGTTGGATGCCGGAACCTTTGTAATATTGTCATCTTGCAGGGAGTAATTATTATTGTAACATCTTGAATAATAAAGAGGATGCCATGTTGCTTAATCCCCTTAAACGGAGTTGGGTGAAAATGTAGTTTAGATCAGAAAGGGCAGAATGATGGGCAGTTTTCTTCATTGGACTGGTGTTGTGGGTGATTCTGGCAAGGCCAGCACATTCACCCTCTCTCATTGCCTGAAATGGACTGGTGAACTGCCACCTTGAAATGCTATGGTCCATGTGTGAAAGGCACTCTTTCAGAGATGATGGGCCAGGGTATGGACCCAAGATTTTGATGTGAGCAGTGACCAACAATATCTTACAATGTCAAGACGCTGTGTGTTCTGGTGGGTTCATTGATAGGATGATGAGGGAGGAGGGAATATAGGGCCTGATGCTCCCATTCATTTCCCTCCTCTTCTCACTGTACCCCACACCGGTGCACACCTAGTTCTCCCACTTTCTTGCACGCTTTTCCCCTCCCTCCATTCCCTTACACCCACCTGTCCCTTTCCACCTCTATCCCATCCTCTTTCATTGTGAAAGAAATCTATCTATCCTTAACCTCTATCCTTAACCTACAACTTTTTGCCTCCTTTTCATTTCTGTCCTTTGCCCACTCACTGGCCAAACAACCCCCCTCCCCCCCCCCCACCTCATCTGCCTCCACCTAGCACTTGCCAGACTTTGTTTCACTTGCACCTCTTTTCCATCTTTCTCGCACCTACTACAATCAGTCATGAGGAAGAATCCCAACCAGAAATATCACTTATCCATGTCCTCCAGAGATGCTACCTGACCCAGTAAGTTACTCAAGCACTTTGTTTTTTTTTGTAAATTAACATTTAAGGCAACATGTTCCTCAATTTGGGATGATTAACAGCTCTGGGCAGGGTCTGGCCAATATTGGCTGCTGATTATCAGCATTTGTTGTAAACTTTTAACAATCAATAAACAAATGTTTAAAATGAGTCCATTAATAATCGAATACTCTGCCATTTATATGAAAATATTATACGATGGCAAGTATTTTTATTTATTTAAATTACTCAAATATAATTTAATCATTGGTAAATTAAGTATTGCTGAGAACTACCATGCAACTTTAATAACTGTGAGAAATTAATAGGAGCAATTAAAGTAATTACATAAAAGGGATAGATTTCTCCTAATGCTAAACTGTATTAGTCATTCCTATCCAGCTGATTAGTCTTATTCCACTAACACATCTATGACTTAGAAACTATAATACCTTTAAATATTAGTACTTAATACAAATACTTAAATATATAATCATTAACATACATTTTATAGTTTACAAATGTATGTATCTATACTAGGTCACTGCCACCAAAATAAATTAATTTGAGTGGATGTTTTCATCGGAGCTGGAAACCATTGCATCATCCAGAAATTGAAGGATATAAGCTGATTTTTTTGCAATGGAGGAATTATTGCTGGAATTGGAACACACATTCTTCACCATTGGAGTGTGTTAAACAATTCTGTAAATGCTCATTCTAAGCACACACAAAAACCATCAGGAATAGAAGGCACGAGTTGAGAAACAATAGATCATATCTCACTACTTTGCTGGAATTCTTTTAAGGTCATCAGTAAGTTAGGGATGGGCGTTGTCCAGTGCATTTAGATCACTTAGATCTTCTGGATGCATTTAAGGGAGATTAAGGGTAATGGTACCAATGCGGGGTGGGAGATTGCAACCTTCACGTGGTCCGCCCTGTTTCGACAAATGCAATCAACCCGGCGTGCACAATCAAATAAGATCAGCTAGAACAAGTTGTGCGACAACTTTAAGCTGTGCACGCCATACTCAAGAAGAAGAAGAAGTATCAATGCAAATCAGGCTTGCCCGACCAAACCCAGAGTGGCAGCAGAAAGCTGTAACCAAGGACTGAAGATGGTGAAACACTGATTTGTGTTTTTGCAGATGGGTCTACACCAAATAATCTTGCTATTAATGTATTCCTGAAGAATGTGAAATCTTTTAAGCAGTCCAAAACACGACCAATCTTTGTGACTGGGTGACAAAATTAATAGCACTTAAAAGAGCTGAACAAAGTTAGTATTGGGAAACAAAACAGAGTGGAAAGGTCGACAAAATGCTGGAGAAACTCAGCGGGTGGGGCAGCGTCTACAGAGCGAAGGAAATAGGCAACATCTCGGGTCGAAACCCTTCTTTAGACTGGAGAGATCATTCAGAGTACTGAAATGGCAATAATGTGGCAAACACGCAATACGCAGATAGGTAATTTCGTAAAGAGCAAGCCTAAAGGTTCATTGATTAACACCTGAAAAATAGAAGCAGGGTGAATGCGTGGTTTTGATCACGAGGGAAGATTCTCATGATAAGCACAGCAATACCATGAAAATACTCTGCAAAATAGTAATGGAGAAGAAATCCCTTCATATTCTAAATGCCACAGGGCCACGTAGGGGAGCAGATTTGTAGTCTTGTTACCAATAATGCAATACAATACGATTTTATTTGTCACATTGCACATAAGTGCAAGTGAAATGAATTTGCCAGCAGCGGTACAATGATAAAGAACACACAATACACAATTAAAATTTAACACAAACATCCACCACAGCATTCATCACTGTGGTGGAAGGCACAAAATTTTGCCAGTCCTCCTCCATTTTCCCCCGTGGTCGGGACCTCAACCATCGCAGCCATCGGTGTGGGCGTCCAGATGAGTAGACAAGGTAAAAATCCAGGTAAGTCCTGAATTGGTGCTTCCCTACCAGAGACCATGGCTTCAAGTTGGTGTAGGCCGCAGGCCGGCAGTCGAAGATTTAAAGTTCCTGCCGCACTGCAGCCAGATGCACCGCAGACCGCAGGGCCGGCGGTCGAGGCTCCCCTCCAGGGGTGATGGTAAGTCCAAGCCGGACCCGCGGTAGAAGTAGGCCGCGGGCCGGGAGTGGTGGCTTCTTCTTCTCCCGGGTCCCCCACAAGGGATCCCGGGCTGCAGACGCCGCGCCAGCAGACCGCGACTTCAGGCTGCAGGCTGCCATGGGCCAGCGAAACAGAGCCCTTATATGGAATAATGGAGGGCACAGCCTAAAGTCGTGGCATGCACAGCCTAAAACAGGGCGACCACGTGAAGGTTGCAATCTTCCACCCCACTATAATTCCCATTGGGATGGACAAGGTTGTGATCTCTGGAATGACTGTATTTAAGATTGAATAAAGTGTCCTTAAATATTTGTTTTGTGAAATTTTTACCAGATCATTTTGAGACAATTTGCATCGAATTATTTTTTCGAATTGGTGAAAATATTACATACCTGTAGTCTGTTAGAATCATCCTGTGATTATGGAGGGTGGTGTATGAGGATGGAGGGAGTCCCAGAATAGTTCTGTGGAAGAAGTCAGTCATGATCCTGATCCTTTGAAAATTATTGGAGCATTGGCAGCATATTCTCCAAGTGGTTATGCATGAAATGTATGAAAGATTATAACAGGATCTAGATGAACTGGGGAAGACCAAAGAATGGCACATCAAATTTGGTAAAGTGTGCGAAGTTGCATTTTGGTAAGTTAAACCAGGACAAGATTGCCCAATTGATGGTACATGCCTGGATAGCGCTTTAGAAACCAAGGGCTACAGGCATATAGTTTTCTGAAAGTTGTTACACATGTAGACGGAGTGGTGAGGAAGGCAGTTGGCATGCTTGCCTTCGTCAGTCAGTTAATTGAGTACAGCACTAAGTACATGCTGCAACGGTACAAGTTGTTGATGAGACGACATTTGGTGTATTGTGCACGGTTTTGGTCATCCATCTGTAGGAAGAATGTCATAATGTCGGAAAGGGTGCAGAAAAGATTCACAAGGATTTCAATGAAGGGCTTGAGTTATAAGGAGAGGCTGGACAGGCTGGGAGTTTTTTCTCTGAAGTGTAGGAGGGGCATAGATAGTTTGGATGGTCACAGAATAGGGGAGTCTGAGGCAAGATGGTATAGATATGGGGAGAGGGCAAGGTGTGAAGGTACCTGAGGGACAACTTTATCACACATACATCTATAGCCCACATGGCAGTTCTGATGACGTGAATTGGACATAAATTATAGGAGCAGAATTAGGCCATTTGACCTATCGAGTCTACTCTGCCATTCAATCATGGCTGATCTATCTTCCTCTCCTAACCCCTCTCTGGAGAAATGGAATAGGGGATGTTTCGGGTTGAGGTCACTTGATGGCATATTGTGCCTTTAAATAGAGGAAGATGCTTGACCACAATATTTTCTCAATGGAACTCAGGTGACACAGTGGCACAGCAGCAGAGAAGCTACCTCACAGCGCAAGAGACCTGGATTCAATCTTGACTATGGGTGCTGTCTGTGTGGGTTTTGTATGTTCTCCCTGTGAACATTTGGGTTTTCTTCAAGTGCTCCGGTTTCTTTATTTTAATTTTATTTTATTTAACCTTTATTTAACCAGGAGAAGTCTCATTGAGATTAAAAATCTCTTTTACAAGAGAGTCCTGGCCAAGACAGGCAGCAGCACAGTTTCCCAGTCACAGACAATAATTTAAAAACAACAGAGAACATATAAATAGAGTCACATTCATAACATCATCAAACAAAGCATGTACAGACAGAAGAGCCCGATTCAACATCATTAAGAAGAGATTTAAATATGTTTATAGAAACCAGCTCCTTAAGTTTCAGTTCATTCTGCAGCTGGTTCCATGCGAAGGGAGCAGCATAACTAAATGCCCTTTTCCCCAGTTCAGTATGGACATTAGGTACAGTTAGTAAGAACAAGTCCTCAGAGCGGAGCTGATAAGTTCCTGTGCTTTTTCAAATTACATACTTCTGCAGGTATGAAGGAAGAATACTGAGGATAGTCTTATAAATAAGGATATGCCAATGATGGAGTCTGTGGGTGGACAGGGCAAACCATCCAACTTGAGCATACAAAGAGCAGTGGTGTGTGAGGGTTTTAAAATTAGTAACAAATCTCAGTGCTCCGTGGTAGACCGTGTCCAAAGACTGTAGGCATTTTGAAGATGCATTCATATATAAAACATCACCATAGTCAAACATAGACGTAAACGTTGCAGCAACAAGTCTTTTTTTTGGCTTCAAAAGAAAAACAAGATTTGTTTCTAAAGTAAAAACCTAATTTTATCTTTAGTTTTTTCACAAGTTGCTGGATATGAGATTTAAAAGAGAGAGAATCATCAATTATAATTCCCAGATATTTATATTGAGACACAGATTCAACCACATAGCCCTGCAAAGTGGTGATAGAAGGGAGGTCTGAGGGCTTTGATTTAGCTTCAGTGAACAGCATGAGCTTTGTCTTGTCAGCATTTAAAACAAGTTTTAAATCACACAGGTTACGTTGCACAGTGTTAAAAACAGTTTGGAGCTGACAGAGAGCCTGATTTGGGGTAGACGCAGAGCAATATATCACTGTGTCGTCAGCATAAAAGTGAAAATTTGCGTTCACTGCTTTATGATCTAGACTATTAATATAAATAGTAAATAATAAAGGTCCTAGAACCGATCCCTGTGGCACACCCTTGGATACATTAAGAGAGCTAGAAGTAATACCTTCTGCTCGCACACACAGTGATTTGCCTGATAGATAGTTTTTAAACCAACAGACAGCTTGATCAGACAAACCGACGCTGCATAGTCTTTGTAACAATGAGGCATGATCCACAGTATCGAAAGTCTTTGATAAGTCAACGAAAAGGGCTGCACAGTGTTGCTTATTGTCTAAAAAAATCAATAAAATCATTTACTACTTTGAAAGCAGCTGTTGACGTACTATATTTTTTCCTAAAACCAGATTGAAAATCAGATAAAATACTGTTAGTTGATAAAAAGTCCATCAGTTGTTGGTTTACAATGGATTCCAGCACCTTACTTAAAACAGACAGTTTGGAGATGGGCCTATAGTTTTTTAACACAGTAACACAGTGGGGTCCCTCCCTTTAAACAGTGGGAGAACAAAGGCAGATTTCCAAATAAGGGGAATTTTGTTTGTCTCAAGGGATAGATTAAAAAGATAAGTAAGAGGCAATGCAATAAAATCAGCAGCTAACTTTAGGAAGTAAGGCTCAAGGTTGTCGGGCCCTGCTGATTTTTTTGTGTCTAGACATCTCAGGGCCTTATGCACCTCTGAGATTGTAACAGCGTCAAAAGTTAAGGCTTGTCCCTCAAAAAAACAACTACTATCAGAGCAAGCAGACAAGCCTTGAGCTATGTTTTGAGAGTTAAAAAGTGAACCAGAGGCAATGACATGCTCATTAAAACAACCAAGCATGTCGGCCCACATTCCAAAGGTGTACAGGTGTGTAGGGTTGATTCTGTAAAATGTAAATTGTCCCTAGAGTGCAGGGTAGTGCAAGAGTATGGGGTAATCGCTGGTCAGTGTGGACTCAGTGGGCTGGAGGGCCTATTTCCAAGCTGTATCTCTCAGTCTAAAAGGTCTAAAATCAATGGTTCCAAAAACTGGTTGTTGGTCACAGCACAGTCATGAAATATGGAGAGACAAATCATTTCAATTATCAGCTGGACACTTATTATCCTGTGAGTGTTTGTGTAGCACACTTGTAATAATAATCCCAGTGACACCAGCAATTCAAATACAGAAATTACCCACAATATATCAACTGCTGAAGGGCCTGTCCCACTGCAGCAACCTAATTGGTGAGTTTAGAAGAGTTTGCCCTCAAGTCATACTCGCAGCATAGTCAACACGACGTCCTAGGAGGTCTTTGTAACTCTCCTTCATGCTCGAGAGTAGTCCCCGCGTACTCGAGGCCTCAGCTAGGTCGCATTGTATTTTTCAACATGCTGAAAAATGCCCGTGAGTAAAAAAAGGTCGCCATGGAAAAAATCAATATTTTTTTACTCGTAGGTTTAGTCGAGGTAGGTCGTAGTAGGACGTAAAGCTATCGTAGGTAATCAAAGGTAATTGAAGGCAATCGAAGGTAAAGGGGCTGTCCCACCGCGGCGATCTAATCTGCGGGTGTAGATGAGTTTGCCCTCGACTTAAACTCACAGCATGGTCGACACGTGGTCCTAGGCGATCCTATGAGGTCACTGGAACTCGAGGGAAGTTCCCGAATACTAGTGGCCTCAGTTAGGTCGCGGAACATTTTTCAGTATGTTGACAAATTTTCCGCAAGTAAAATTTGGTCGGCATGGTTCTTTTTGACTCGTAGTGCAGTGGAGTGGGGTCGCTATTTAGTTACAGGCAGTCGAGGGCAGCCGTAAGCAATCTCCTTTGCTGGCCGGGCATTTTGATTGGCTCATAGGAGTTTTCAGGACCAGGGAAAACCGACTGGTAGGTAAAATGCCCGCTAAACTTTATTGTACTTCTTAAAAGTGTCTCCACTCCTTCTCCCCCCCCCCCTCCCCTCCCCTCTCTCCCCCTCTCTCCCCCTCTCTCCCCCTTCTCTCCCCTTCTCTCCCCTTCTCTCCCCTTCTCTCCCCTTCTCTCTCCCCCCCCCCCCCCCCCCCGTAATCTCTACAGGACTTACCGTACACTGTGGCAGCCGTTTACCTTCCTCTTCATCGCGGGTATGAATTTCAGACAGCGCTTCCCGCTTTCCCTGGCCCCCGCCTTTGCGATGTGTGTGTGTGTCTGTGTGTGTGCAGTCGGTCGATGCAGCTCGCGGTTTCAACTCTGACGGTCAATCCAGCTCGTGGTTTTCCAGGCGGGGACCCTCAAGCTTGAACGTCAAAGGCACTCTTCTTAACGCACGGATTGGGTCACCGCAGTGGGACAGCCCCTTAAGATTAAGGCGTCGATGGAGTGGATGTTCCACTAGTGGGAGAGTATATGACCAGTGGTCTTAGCCCCAGAATAAAAGGATGTTCCTTTAGGAAGGAGAGGAGGAGAAATTTATTTAGTCAGAGGGTGGTGAATCTGTGCAATTCATTGCCACAGAGGACTGTGGAGGCCAAGTGAATGGTTATTTTTCAGGCAGAGATAGATAGATTCTTGATTAGTACGGATGTCAGGGGTTGTGGAGAGAGAGGAAAGAGAATGGGGTTCGGAAGGAGAGATAGATCAGCTATGATTGAATGGCGGAGTAATTTGATGGGCTTTGATGACCTAATTCTGCTCCTTTCACATGAATTTTATGAACATTGGTTAATCAGCATTTCCTACTTCATACCCCCTGATGCTTTCAAACCTTCTAATGAATATAATTATTATGACAATCGCAGACCACAGACACCTAATAAATATGTAATTTTCTTAACATTGCCATGTTTACTGTTACAGATAGGTTTCCAACTTAACTTGCTGTGACCCTACTTCCTCAACTGTGGTTTAGTGTTTTAGAGTCATAGAGTGATACGGTGTGGAAACAGGCCCTTCGGCCCAACTTGCCCACACTGGCCAAAATGTCTCAGCTATACTAGTCCCACCTGCCCGTGCTTGGTCCATATCCCTCCAAACCTGCCTTATCCATGTACCTGTCTAACTGTTTCTTAAACAATGGGATAGTCCCTCAACTACCTCCTCTGGCAGCTCGTTCCATACACCCACCACCCTTTGTTTGAAAAAGTTACCCCTCGGATTCCTATTAAATATTTTCCCCTTCACCATGAACCTATATCCTCTGGTCCTCGATTCCCTTACTCTGGGAAAGGGACTCTGTGCATCTCCTCGATCTATTCCTCTCATGATTTAGTACACCTCCATAAGATCATCCCTCATCCTCATGTGCTCCATGGAATAGACCCAGCCTAGTCACAAACTCCCACACACAAAACCATGCTGACTATCCCTAATCAGCCCTTGTCCATCCAAATGCCTGTATATCCTATCCCTCATATTGCTCTCTAGTAACTTTCCAACTACAGATGTTAAGTTCCCAGCATTTTTCCATGCAGCCCTTCTTGAAAAGTGGCACAATATTTGCCAGTCTTCCGGCACCTTTCCTGTATTTAAGGAGTGACTTCTCTTAAATTTCAACCAGGGTTCCTACAATTTCCTCTCTAGTTTCCCGCAATGTCCTCGGATATATCAGTTCAGGCCCTGGAGATTTTTCTACCTTAATATACGATAGTACCTTCAGTACTTCTTTGACAGTAACACTGACTTCTCGCAAGCCACTTCCGTTGACTGCCCCATGTTCCTCCATCCTACTGTCTTTCTCCTCGGTAAATACAGAGGAGAGATACTCATTGAGGGCCTTGTCCATCTCCTGTGGCTCCACACAGAGGTGACCACTTTGATTCCTGAGGTCCCACTCTCTCTCTAGTTACCCTTTTCCCCCATATGTATTCATAAAATATTTTGTGTCATTTGTAGGAGGCTCCATATACAGTTTATAACATTACGAGAGGTATAGATGGGGTCGCCAGTCAAGCACTCTTTTCCCAAGGTGGAAATGCTGGACTAGAGGGCATAGCTTTAACTTGAGATGGGCAAAATTTAAAGGAGATGTGCAGGACAAGTTTGTTTTCTGGAATGCAATGCCAGGAAGGTGGTAGAGGCAGATATGATAGTGGTGTTTGAGAGGTTTTTGAATAGGCACATAGGGAATGGAAGGACTGGATCACCTGCAGGTAGACAATAGTACTTTAATTTGGCATGTACATTGTGAGCCAATAGGTCTGTTCCTGCGCTGTAGTGTTCTATGTCTATGTCAAAGCTATGAACCCTTTCATGTTAGCTTTAAATTGTCTCAGCTGACTCATCAAATTAACTTAAAGTACCTGCAATAATGATGCACTGGTACTGAATAATAAGGTTTTTTTTTTTTTTTTACGTCTATAGTAACCATATAGCAGCCTTGTGATAACAACTGCGTTACAGTGTTGAAGGTGTACTTTATTAAATGCCTATACTGAACATATGAATTAAGTTTGTGAGGTCCAGAATGATTCTGCAACCACCATCTTCTTCTGTCTGGGATATATTTTATACCTGACGAGTTTCTGGTGCAGCAAACACCAAACTGATCAATATTATGCAGCATCATTCATTATAAAATAATTGTAATCTTACACCCAACCAGAGGTTGTACCCCAGAATTCTATGTGTGATGGAATATAGTTACTGTACCTCCGTAATTGAACCAGAATTGTTTTGGCAAATTTTCACCAATAATTAATCTGGTTATTGTTTGTCCTACATAGTCCTGCATTTTTGGGTATAATGTTGGCCAAATGGCAATTTTCATCATACAATTAGGTTCGAATGGGCACTGCAGAGTAACGCAAGCCTGTCTTATAAGTTTTTTGGTCATTTATCGACCCTTGTATGTTTTCCCCAAATGCAGTGATGCCAACTGAATATCAGCTAGAGGACATGCTGGAAACATATTTCCTGCCCTCGCATCGTAACACTCATGGGTGCCCAAATTACTGAGTTTACTGTTGGCACCCTGAGCGAGGCACAATAGACAGGTGTTAATATATACACTGTTTCAGTCATAACAGTTTCTTGGAGCAGGTGAGAAACCAAATAATGTTGGCAGCCAGGTCTCATCCATAGCCTCACCAGTCCATACCGATATAGCAAACCTGGTGCTACATCGGGAACACCCGGAGCGTTTCTATTGTGCTCTGGTGTATAACCATATAACCATATAACCATATAACAATTACAGCACGGACACAGGCCCTCTCGGCCCTTCCATTCCGTGCCGACCATTTGTTTTCCCCTAGTCCCATCTACCTGCACTCAGACCATACCCCTCCATTCCCTTCACGTCCATATACCTATCCACTTTACTCTTAAATGTTAAAATCGATCCTGCCTCCACCACTTCTGATGGAAGCTCATTCCACACAGTCACCACCCTCTGAGTAAAGAAGTTCCCCCTCACGTTACCCCTAAACATCTGTCCCTTAATTCTCATGTCATGCCCTCTTGTTTGAATATATAAGTAGGGACATAAGTAGGGACACCAGCTTCAGGGTCAGTCTCCTCCTGCCCTGATACTCCCGAGTCTTGCTCTAGGAGACCTCATCCAGACCTAAACAAGGCACTGGAGGGTCAGATTTCCATTTATTTTTTATTTTTTATTTTTTTAATAGCCACCGCACTCAGTATATGGAAACTCCTTCGGAGCCTGCCTGGGAATCTCTGGGTCTTTGGACCCTTGACTGATTAAAGTTTAGAACATTTTCTCCATTTTTAGTCTCCCCCACAATCTTGTCCTTTTTTGGAGGAGAGTAACTTTATTTACATTCCCTTGTGTATTTGTGCATAATCATATATGTTCATGTTTAGAATTCTGACAGGCACATTCTATTTGCAGAGTATATATATTACTCTCACCTTTACACAGTTCTCCCAATATCAGCAATAAAACAAATGTAGGTCCCTTTCAGTCAGAATCAGGTGAGTTGATCATGGGGAACAAGGATATGGCAGACCAATTGAATAACTACTTTGGTTCCGTCTTCACTAAGGAAGACATAAATAATCTTCCAGAATTAGCAGGGGACCGCGGGTCAAAGAAGGAATTGAGTGAAATCCAGGTTAGTCGGGAAGTAGTGTTGGGTAAATTGAATGGATTAAAGGCCGATAAATCCCCAGGGCCAGATAGGCTGCATCCCAGAGTACTTAAGGAAGTAGCTCCGGAAATAGTGGATGCATTAGTGATAATCTTTCAAAACTTTAGATTCTGGAGTAGTTCCTGAGGATTGGCGGGTAGCAAACGTAACCCCTCTTTTTAAGAAGGGAGGGAGAGAGAAAACGGGAAATTACAGACCAGTTAGTCTAACATCGGTAGCGGGGAAACTGCTAGAGTCAGTTATTAAAGATGGGATAGCAGCACATTTGGAAAGTGGTGAAATCATTGGACAAAGTCAGCATGGATTTACGAAAGGTAAATCATGTCTGACGAATCTTGTGGAATTTTTCGAGGATGTAACTAGTAGCGTGGATAAGGGAGAACCAGTGGATGTGGTGTATCTGGACTTCCAGAAGAGTTTCAACAAGGTCCCACATAGGAGATTAGTATACAAACTTCAAGCACACGGCATTGGAGGTTCAGTATTGATGTGGATAGAAAATTCGCTGGCAAACAGGAAGCAAAGAGTAGGAGTAAACGGGTCCTTTTCACAATGGCAGGCAGTGACTAGTGCCGCAAGGCTCAGTGCTGGGACCCCAGCTATTTACAATATATATTAATGATCTGGATGAGGGAATTGAAGGCAATATCTCCAAGTTTGCAGATGACACTAAGCTGCGGGGCAGTGTTAGCTGTGAGGAGGATGCTAGGAGACTGCAAGGTGACTTGGATAGGCTGGGTGAGTGGGCAAATGTTTGGCAGATGCAGTATAATGTGGATAAATGTGAGGCTATCCACTTTGGTGGCAAAACCAGGAAAGCAGACTATTATCTAAATGGTGGCCCATTAGGAAAAGGGGAGTGCAGCAAGACCTGGGTGTCATGGTACACCAGTCATTGAAAGTAGGCATGCAGGTGCAGCAGGCAAAGAAGAAAGCAAATGGTATGTTAGCTTTCATAGCAAAAGGATTTGAGTATAGGAGCAGGGAGGTTCTACTTCAGTTGTACAGGGTCTTGGTGAGACCACACCTGGAGTACTGCGTACAGTTTTGGTCTCCAAATCTGAAGAAGGACATTATTGCCATAGAGGGAGTGCAGAGAAGGTTCACCAGACTGATTCCTGGGATGTCAGGACTGTCTTATGAAGAAAGACTGGATAGACTCGGTTTATACTCTAGAATTTAGGAGATTGAGAGGGGATCTTATAGAAACTTACAAAATTCTTAAGGGGTTGGACAGGCTAGATGCAGGAAGATTGTTCCCGATGTTGGGGAAGTCCAGGACAAGGGGTCACAGCTTACGGAGAAGGGGGAATTCCTTTAAGACCGAGATGAGAAAGACTTTTTTCACACAGAGAGTGGTGAGTCTCTGGTACTCTCCGCCACAGAGGATAGTTGAGGCCAGTTCATTGGCTATATTTAAGAGGGAATTAGATGTGGCCCTTGTGGCTAAGGGGATCAGAGGGCATGGAGAGAAGGCAGGAACGGGATACTGAGTTGGATGATCAGCAATGATCATATTGAATGGCGGTGCAGGCTCGTAGGGCCAAATGGCCTAATCCTGCGCCTAATTTCTATGTTCTATGTTTCTATAAGGGTTGATGTGGCTGTATTGGGTATAATACTTTGTACCCATCTCTCTGCCTCTGCTGGCCCCAGAATCAACATTTGTATTTAGCTGCTTGTACTCTCAGAGCAGGGGTGAAAGTTTAATAATGCACATATCATACACATCAACTAAGGAACTGCATCTGGTAATACATACACAGAGCAGACCTTGTATGCTTACCTATCGTTGTGGCCTCAGCCCGAACGACTTTAGAGCAGCTGGAGGAAATTACCTACGGAATAACGGCCACCGGTATCGGAACCGGCACCGCACTTATCTATTTTGTCGATCGCTGCGATGGGACCGCAATACTGCGTGGCCCATGCTTGCTCCTCCCGCTGAACAGGCTCCTGCTGACTCACAAGCCAGCCTTACGGAGCTTAAATCTCGCTGGAAGTTTTAAAAAACTTATATGCGAGGTTTCTTACTTACCCACTGGTGGAGCTGCGCTCTCCAGTTCCTTTCAGTGCGACATGCGTCGACGTAATGACGCGCATGCGCCTGGCGGGGCTTCTTCACGTAGTCACTCACATGACTCCGAAGTAAAATCAGTTAACTAAGTTGTTTAAAGAAATGAAATACCTTCAACTGTTTTGGAGAAAAGTTCTAAATCTTGTTACATAATTCAATATAAATAATTTTGATTCCTGAGATTTTCCTTGTGCCACGTTCATCTTCCTATAACTATAAATGAGAACGACAGCTTATTTACACAGTGCCAGTTATTTAACTTTGGTCCAGTCCATTGAGTTTCCTAATGAACTTGTTCATATTGATATTACTTTACACTTTGTTGTTGGTATAGACTAGCTCTGGCTAATTTAGAAGCAAACGCATCTCTTCTTCCAGAATGATACCACCTGGATATCCCTATCCATTGAAAAAAAAAACTGCTGGAGGAATTCAAAGGGTCAGGCAGCATCTATTGAGGTAAATTGACAGTCAACGTTGCAGGTTGAGAACCTTCCTTTGGTACTTTTCCAAATCAGAAGAAGGATCTCACCCTGAAACATTGACCATCCATTGCCCTTCACAGTTCTTTTTGTTCAAGATTCTAACATCTGCAATGTATTGTGTCCCCATTTTATTGCTAAACTCTTTGATCTCGACTGGGGACCCACCTTTAAGAAATTCTCCTCCTCTCTGAACTTTGTGTCTCCAACTCTATCCTTAGACCCGGCAGCATTCTTCTTGTTCGGAGATATTCATCACATCAACATTCTACTTCTCAGAATATCCAAGTGACTTTGGGTGGGTGTGAGTATCAGATCAAGTGGCACTGTGTCTTTTCCGCTTTGTTTGATAATTGACTACTTTTATTTGGCTATGCAACTGCCTTTGGCTCTCTGAAGGAAAAGAGCACAAGGGTGGCTTCATTTTCAAAGCTGACAGTGTGGGAGTGAAGGAGGTGGTAAAGTAGGAGATATATGCTCCCAGGGTGTGAGGTTTGTAATTCAAAATAGATTGTATGATGAGGGAAAAGTGTAACGTGGGAATTAATTTGAGGCATCCAGTGATCTAAATAATGTCGTTGCTTATTAAATCTGCTATTGCAGCTTAATTTATAGTGGACACACTCTTCTGAAGGGTAATTAATTCTTCTGGTAATACTGCTCATTGTTTCATTTCCTTTTAAGAGAGAGATCTGTGTCCATGAATGTAATCAAATGCATTCCATGCAGCCAAGAAAGCATTCTAGTTCCTCTACTTCTTCAATACAATAAGGAAGTTGGCATGTCTCCAATGTCTCCAATGACTCCCCAACTTCTCCTGATGCATTCTATCGGGATGTATCACAGCGTGGTTTGCCAATGACTCTCCAAGACCTCAAGAAACAGCAGAGAATTGTGGGCGCAGCCCAGTCTAGCACACAAACCAGCCTCCCTGCATCGACTTCACCCTGTCGGAGATGCGATTGTTTTCTGGGTCATATCTCTGGTCGCTCTGCAGCCTAACATCGTGGAGCTGGAGGCCTCGCTTGGGACTGACTTTGAGCCCTACTGCGGGGTGTGGACTTACCATCGGAGCCGATCTCTTGCCTGGGATCGTTACAACTGTGGCCTGCGGATTTTACCATCGGGAGCTTGCAGTCTTTGGTAGAGACCCAAGATGTCGGGAGCTCCAATGATGTAGAAGGTCCGACAAGCCCCGACCCGGGGTTCGATCGCTGGCGCGGGAGAGCTGAGATCCCCCCGACATAGGAGCTTGATCGCCCCGACCCGGAGGGCCTGAGCGCCGGCTACGGGAGTAAGATCACCCCGTCAACGGAAGGCTCCCCCACAATGAGGAATGTGGAGGAGTCACTGTGATGAATGTTTTTGTTAATATGTATTTTCTGTGTTCTGTTGCTTTTTATTTGTATGACTGACTTAGCAAATGAAATTCCTCATATGTTGCAAAATATACTTGGCTAATAAAGTATTATTGTATTGTATGCTTCACACTGCCTTGGAAAAGCAACCAACATATTCTAGGACCATTTACACCCTGGAAACTCCTTCTTCTCCCTACTCCCACTAGGCAAAAGATACAAAAGCTTGAAAACGTGTACCACCAGATTTAGGGATTGCTTATTTCCTACTGTCATCTGTATAACTCTGATAAACTAAGAATTTAAGACCCAATCTCCCAACCTACCCCAAAACGATCCTTGCACTTTTTTTAACCTTCAGTTCTTTTGTAACTGTAACACTGTGACACTATATTCTACACTGGTGTTTTCCTCTTTGCACTACCTGCATGTAGTATGTAGACACAAAGAACTGCAGATACTAGTTTATACCAAAGAGAGGCAGAAAGTGCTGGACTAACTCAACGGGTCAGGGGCCATCTCCGGAGATAAAGGATGGGTGACGTTTCAGGTTGGGACCCTCCTTAAGACTGAAAGTAGGAGGTGGGGGGGGGGGGGGGGGGGGGGGGTGTGAAGAGCTCTAGGGCCAATCTGGAGAGGCCACAAATGACCTCAGGCAAGGCGGTGCCTTTCGATACTATGTGCATGGCTAGATTATACTCTTGTTTCGTATGATTTAACTGGATAGCACTCAAACTAAGCTTTTCACGGCATTTCAATAAACATGATAAAATGAACCAATACCAATGGAAATGCCCCTGCTGCGGGTAATAAATTGAGGAAACTATGGTTTATGTTTGTGAAAGCTGAGGGATGAGGATGGAAGGGTTGAAGTTGTGTAAAGTGTGTAACATAACATCTGAATATGATGCTAGAAACCAGCTTGACTATTGTTAGTAGAACGATAGAGTATATTGTACTGAGTACTGTGTGTGACTAATGACAGCTTTAGGGGGAAGGAGATGAAGTGGTTCACTAACATTAATCACTCCTGTGAGGTCTTTACTGCACAGGATTAATGTCCTTGAGCCTGACCTCTGCCATTCAGTCTCTCTCAGAAGTAATTTCCCTTGGGTACGATCATAAGTCTTGGAGGGATCGTGCAGCACTCTGGATAGAGGACGCCTTCCTCTTCACCCTGTCCATGTTGGAGAAATGGCCAGCTCAGATTTACCATCAGATTTTTGTGCAGATCTGCTGGATAGCTCCAACCACCATTTGCCGTGAATGCAAATCTCTCCCGTAAATGGTGTAAGCCTGGCTGCAGTATACGTCGACTAGTGGCAACTGCAACACGACAGTCAGGAGATTGAGGTACCCATTTTGGCATGAAGGCAGGCATCACAATGGTCAGGGGGTTACACAAAATGCTGGAGAAACTCAGCGGGTGCAACAGCATCTAAGGAGCGAAGGAGATAGGCGACGTTTCGGGTCGAGACCCTTCTTCAGACTGGTCAGGGATCAGGGAAACGAGAGATATAGACGGTGATGTGAGAGATAAAGAGCAATGAATGAAAGATATGCAAAAAAGTCATCACAATGGTCAGCACTGGCTGTCTGCTTTTAGTTTACTTTATAGATACAGCATGTAACAGGGTCTTCACCCCACCGAGTCAGTGCTGACCAACGATCACACATACACTACAGAGGCAAATTAACCTAGAACCTTGCATGTCTTTGGAACATGGGAGATAACAGGAGAGTGTACAAACTCCGTACAGATAACTCCCGTGGGCAGGATCGAACCCGGGTCTCTGATGCTGTAAGCCAGCAACTCTACCACTGTGCCGCCCTACAATGATTTTGATATTGAACCACATCTTTTGTGTATGGATACAATGGTTCCAACTGATGCAGATTAATTTTACCCAGAGAATCTCTGCAGATTTCAAGTGCTATCCAAATTTCTTATGGAGGTGTTTGCTGTTACCAACTAAACAACAGCCCTGCATGTCTTTGGAATGTGGGATGCAACCTAACTCATTGGAAACATTCAAATTATCTTCACTGGAGATTATATTACAGTAAACATTATTCCCTTTATACTGTATTGTACACTGTGGGTAGCTTGATTGTAAACATGTATAGCCTTTTAGCTGACTGCATAGCGCACAACAAAAAAGCTTTTCACCGTACCTCGGTACACGTGATAATAAGAAACTAAAGTACACTAAACAAACTCTGTACAGACAGCACCCTTAGTCAGGATTGAACCCATGTCTCTGGCACTGTGAGGCAACAGCCCTACCGCTGCGCTGCTGTGCCACTCGCAAAGGTTGAATTTCAGACTGGTGTTTTTCCTCCCTTGCTCAAGACAATGTCTGAGAGAGGCGGAAATTCCTCATTTGAAGCACAGATGCATGAAATGATGTTCTTAATGTTAGAACATGGCACATTTAATGATACAGCACTTTGGCCCACAACCTCTACCCCTAACATCTTGGTAAGATAAACTGATCTTCTCTGCCTGCTCATAATCCATTTCCCTCCAATTCCCTTCATATCCATGTGCTTATCCAAAAACCTCTTAAATGCCACTATCATATCTGCCTCCACCAGATACCTTGGCAGCACGTTGCAGTCACCCACTACTTTCTGTGTAAAACGACTTGCCCCGCACATCTCTTTTAAACTTTTCTCTTCTCGCTTAAAAGCTATGCCTTCTAGTCTTTGACATTTCCATCTTGGGAAAAAGGTTCTGACTGCCTATCTCATTTATGCCACTCATAATTTTAAATGCTTCACTCTGGTCTCCTCTTAGCCTTTGATTCTCCAGAGAAAACAATTCAAGTCTGTCCAACCGCTTGTTCTAGCAATACCTTCTAATCTAGGCAGGTGAACATCTCTGCCATTTTTTACAACTCCATCAAGGGTTTTGATGAATATGATCCATGTTAGAATGTAACATTTGGACTGAGATGCGTGGGGTATGCAATTTTTGTGTTTCCTTCTTTGTTTGGCAGATGCAGGTACACCACCGATTTTCTGGATCACATGGTTTCTGAGCCTTTCTGGATTATCCGTTTTGCCAGACCAACAGAGGTGTCTAACGGTATTAAAAGGTCGACTTAGGTTGCTGAGGGGTCAAGATACTGGCTCACAAAGTTGGTCTCAGAAGTCGGCTATGGGAACTGATCTGGTGGCTCCAGCCATGCCTGTGTTCCAGAGCCCTGGCTCTGCAGCGCGGAAGTCCCGATGAGGTTGAGATCGGCTGCCTCACCCAGCCTAAGCATCACATTTTTGTGATTGTGAGGGGGTGGAGGATTTCATGTGATCCCAAGTAATTTTTTCCAGATAAAAGGAGATGCTGGACTAGTTGTTGGAAAATCGTTGGTGGACCTGTATAATTCCCACAAAACAAGCAATGCCACTCAGAAAGCAGATCTCCGATATCACAGTTAGGGCTTTGTGTGTTATGTTGTTGTTGCCTCATTATTTCTCTCAGATGCAGCAGAGATTTATTTGGGGAGCCGTACATTGGCAAAACATAATGCCATCCAGTGTTAAGTTCATTTTTATATAACCTTGGAGTTAGCACAGTTCCGTTTAAGTATCACTCAAGGAATAGATAAAATGTGAGGAACATTACACCCATTTATTAACATTTCTTCATAGGGAGAAAATAGCCTATCCATTTGACAAGTGTCACGGAAGTTTGCTTCCTCCCAATGATCATTAAAGATCCTCTTCAACAGAAACAAACGATTTCCTGAAGTAAAAGGCAATTATTCCATTCAATGACTCAAACCATGTGCTATGTGTCACTGAATGGAACAGATAAAAGAATACAAAGAGAAGTGCTTCCAGGAAAATATCCATCTCTAGCTGGAGCTGGTTATCAAATATTGCAGCAGGATCTTGATCAGTTCGACAGGTGGGCTGAGAAATGAAGTTTAATGCAGATAAGTGCAAGGTGTTTTGGGAAGTGCTTTTTGGGAAGTCAACCCAGGGCATGACCTATACAGTGAATGGCAGGGGTCTGGGGAGTGTTCTAGATCAGAGGGATCCAGTAGTGCAGGTACATCACTCCTTGAAATTGGTGTCACAGGTTGATAGAGCGGCCCAGAAGTCTTGCAGCACATTGGCCTTCATCAGTTAGAGTATTGATTATAGAAGTTGGGAGGTCATGTTACAATTGTACAAGACATTGGTGAGGCCATATTTGGAGTATCATGTTCTGTTTTGGTCACCTTATTATCGGAAAGATCTTGTTAAGCTGGAAAAAGTGCAGAGAAGATTTACAAGGATGTTGCCAGGACTCGAGAACCGCAGCTGTAGGAAAATATTGAGCAGGCTAGGAATTTATTGCTTGGAGCTAAGGAGGATTAGGACTGATCTTATAGAGGTGTATACGATCATAAGCGGAATAGACAGGGTAAAAACACAATCTTCTACCCAGAGTAGGGGAATCCAGAATCAGAAGATATAGGTTTAAGATGTGAGAGGGTAAAGGTTTAATAGCAATTGAGGGGCAACTTTTTCACACAAAAGCTGATGGGTATATGGAACGAGCTGCTGCAGTCGGTAGTTAAGACTAGTAGTATCACAATATTTAAATGACATTTGGACAGGAACATGTCGCTCTAAACCGATCCTACACTATCAGTTAAAAAGGCAATTTGATCCAAGTATAATGCCACAAACTGCAGAAGATTCAATAATTTAAAGTGGAACTGATTATCTGAACACCCGTGTAATTTAACCAGTTGAATATGTACGGGTGTAATTTCTTTGATTTGGAAATACCACAAGTAATACAGTTGCATATACAAAAACAATTTGTGTTTGGAATAAATAAAAATAGCATTTCACTTTATAAAACCACAAAGTACAGGCATGTTGCCAGCACTTAAGTAGATATTATAAAGAACTGCATGTCTTTTCCATGAGGTACATGCTCATTAATGTACCTTTCAATCCTGAGTGCAGTGCTTGAAGAACAGTATTCTTGATTATGAAATGATGGATTTCTCCATAATATTTCATAGAGCATGCAAAATTTGGCTCAACAAAGCAAATACGCTATTGATAACTTGTCATCTTTAGCCATTGTATGCACCTCACTGGATTTTAGCTTCAATTAATACAATTATTAAAATATGAATCTTGAATTAAATACTCAGTGAATTATATAATCACCAGTTATGATATCATCAATATCAAATAATTTGGTAATTTGATTTTTACAAGTTATTTTTGCCCCTAGAATATATTATACTTCATATGAAACAAATTACAGAGCTATAATCTGTTCGTTGAATAGATAGTTGGGACTTCAAACATCCTTTGTCATCTGCCTTAAGTCAGATGATTAAATTGGTAAACTAGTGTAAAGCTCAGTTGCAATTTATCAAATTTGAACATAACATGAGTTAAACCGTAATCATATTGCTGGGTCAGTGCTTTCATTGTTTAGTGGGAGATGAGCATTAGCAAGAGTAAAAAATTAGCCTTGGAAATGAAAATCAAGCTGCATTTCCAATCAGCGATGATGATTTATTCCTGCCATTTAATATATCAAACTTATGAAAATACAATAATCATGAGGATCGGCCAATCGGCCAGTGTAACCTGCTCCATCAATTGGACAGACTTTAGAGATACAGCATGGAAACAGGCCCCTCGATCTAGGATGATTGCACCGACTAGCGATCATCCTGTACACTAACACTATCCTACACACTGGGAACAATTCACAATTTTACTGAAGCCAATCAGGAGCATCAATAGATGTATTTTTTATCAAACTTGTGTGTCTTTGTAGTGTGGGAGGAAACTGGAGCACCCAGAGAAAAGTCACTTGGTCACAGGGAGAACGTACAAACACCTACAGACAATAGTGATATAAGTTAGCGTTTTTGTGCAAATTTATTTACAACGTAGACCGGAAGTGGTCAAGATGAGAGTTTTAGTAATAGTATAGATAGATGAAACACACATAAGCAGAGATTAGTTTAACTTTGCATCATGTTCAGCACAGATATTGTTGGCCAAAGGGTCTGCTTTTGTGCTGTACTGTTTAATGCTCAATGTTCTAAATATCTATATGTCTCTGCCCCAGCAAGATGATGACGGTGGAAGGTGAAGGGACAGGTTAGTGGCTGTGAGTGGTCTGCAAGCTCACCTCCCGCAGTCTTAGAAATGGTCCCACAATTTTATGGCCATTTCAGGAAGCGGACATGGCGACAGCGGCACACAGAAGCAGAGGCACAGCCTCTGGTGACAAAGGGAGTGGTTGCAGAAGCTGGAGGTCCTAGGCTGCCGGGTGAGCAAACAACGCAAGTCTCTGCAGGGAGCAGTGATGGAAGGAACTGACTGCATCTCACTGGGTCAGGCTGACCTCTACATCATCGATCCAGTGACACTAGAACGAACACCGGGCCTTAAAATAAGAAAATAAGATGTTACAGACCTCCTTCGGCTAAGATCACTTTTCAGAGGCTTCAGACTTGAAAATTACAAGATGACGCCCAAATGTGGCGAGTCCATGTGTAATGTCCCAAAAGCGGATGCACGTACTTTATTTCATGTTTTTACTTGTGTGTTTATGATGGTGCTTATGTATGAGGTGATTTGACTAGATCGCACATAAAGCAAGCTTTTCACTGCCTCACTGTACACCAATAAAATAATCGTAAATTGTCCTTCATTGCCCTTTGAGGAAGAGTTCGAAAAATTCATTGTTCCAAGATAAATTTTTCATCCCACTCTACCTTAAATGGATGACCAATGTTAAATGGATGAGTAATGGATGAACATTTAAGAAACAGTTAGACAGGTACATGGTTAGGACAGGTTTGGAGGGATATGGACCAAGCGCAGGCAGGTGGGACTAGTGTAGCTGGGACCTGTTGGTCGGTGTGGACAGGTTGGGCTGAAGGGCCTGTTTCCACACTGTATCACTCTATGACTCTATAACTACTTATTTGTGAAGTGACTCCCTGGCACTATGGCCTTAATCATATTTGCTTAAAAATTCAGAACCAAGAATTAATTCAGCTGGCAAAATATTTCATTTATTAGGAACATGCACAACATGAAGGTTCTAAGAATTCCGGTGAAGCACAATTGTTAGAGTTTATTAGCTTTAATTGTCTAATTTACAACCAGTATTTTATTTTATATAAACACAAGTTGCTGACTCTGAAATGCTATATTTCTAAGTTTGTATCTAACTGGTCTTTATGCACCAAGCAGTAACACCAGTTAACCTTGACAGATATAATCTTGGACAAATGAATCCAGGATTTTCTCCACTGCTCTGTAATTGTCTCTTCCTTTGCTCCAATGTTATAAATTGGCAGCTTTCTTATTACTCTGTTAATGTGATTGGTACTTTCGGCACTATCCTTGTCCTTATTCAGATGCTACTCTCATTAACACTGCAACAATAAATCTTGCTCAATCAACAGGAGTTACCACTAAAAAGCACCACACATTGCAGAAGCAATTATTCATCATTTCTGCATATAAGGTATTTAGTGAAAACCCTGCACTGAATGATCACTTTTAGTTTAGTTTAGAGATACAGTGTGGAAACAGGCCCTTCGGCCCACCGGGTCTGCACCGACCAGTGAGCCCTGCACATTAACACTATCTTACACACTCTAGGGACAATTTACACATTTGCCCAGCCAAATAACCTACAAAACTGTACATCTTCGGAGTGTGGGAGGAAATCTCGGAGAAAACCCACGCGGTCACGGGGAGACCGTACAAACTCTGTACAGACAGCACCCGTAGTCAGGATCGAACCCGGGTCTCCGGCGCTGCAAGCACTGTAAGGCAGCAATTCTACCGCTGCAGGGAATTAAAGGAAATGGTAAAACACAACATTATCTACCCACTGACTTCATGTGTCATTGACTGGGAGGGTGATGGCACATTTTTCAGTTTCTGGCCTTTATGACTCCCTAATTCATTTTCCTCAGGCAAGAGAATATTCTCACAACCTGTCCTGCAATTAAAAAAATCATAAAAACTGTGCTAGATTAAGTTTTTATTCTTATTAAGAATTCATGAGGAAGGGATTAAGTAGCCATAATTCCTGATTAAATGTGCCACAGGCTTACAGGATAATTAATGAAATCAGCTTGCCATTGGCATCCTCTTGGTCTGACAGCGCAGACTTGTAAAATTACTCTTTTGGCTCAGATTTGAGAACATTTAAATTTAGTTGTCCAATAATTATTTTCCCCAAAATATTGGAAAATTTAGAGGATTAGCTCCAATCCAATATCTTAATTTTTTGATGTTATTCCAGAGCAGGAGGGATAGAGATTCGAGTCCTCGTGCTGGAAATTATTTTACTACTTTTAAAATTGTGTTAAAATAACATTGCAGGTCATCCTCTTGTTGATTGTGGCATTATGATCAAGATCATCATTTGCAGCCATGCATTTTGGTTTGATCAAAATTGATCTATTGCAAGTTCTCACAATTGTCAGGTGCCGTTTAGCCTTACAGGTTGCTGGCTCTTAAATACCACAAAACTAAAGACGCCACAGTGGCGCAGCGGCAGAGTTGCTGGCTTACAGCACCGGACACCCGGGTTCAATCCTGACCACTGGTGCTGTCGGTACAGAGTTTGTATGTTCTCCCAGTGATCATATGGGTTTCCTCTGGGTGCTACGGTTTCCTCCCACACACTAAAGGCATACAGGTGTGTAGGTTAATTGGCTTTGGTAACATTGTATCCCACCACTGGTCACGTCTTCCCATCTCTACCCCTATCCACCTTCCCCAGATACCTTTCCCTCCCCAACTTCCTGGTTAACTCATCCCTTCCCACACAACCCCCCCCCCCCTCCCCTGTTACCCATGCAACCGCAGAAAATGCAACACCTGTCGTGATACCTCCTCCCTTGAATCTGTCCAGGGACCCCGACAGTCCTTTCAAGTTAGGCAGTGGTTTACTTGCATCTCCTCAATACTCATCTACTGTATCTGTTGTTCAAGATGTGGACTCATACATCGGCGAGACCAAATGTAGACTGGGCGGTCGCTTTGAGGAACACCTTCGCTCAGCCCTCCTGAACCTACCTGATCTCCTGGTTGCAGGACACTTTAATTCTCCTTCCCATTCCGACACAGACCTTTCTATCCTAGGTCTCCTCCATTGTCAGAGCGAGACGAATCACAAATTGGAGGAGCAGCATTTCATATTTCGCTTGGGCAGCTTACAGCCAAGTGGTATGAATATTATTTTTTTTTATCACTTCAGGTAGTCCCGGCATTCCCTCTCTCTATCCCTCCCCCATGCAAGCCGCACTAGCTTCTCATTTTCACCCTACAAACAGCCTACAATGACCTGTTTCCTTTATCATCGTTACGTTTTTGCATATCTTCAGTTTAAACCAGCAACTGCAGTTCCTTCTTACACACTAAGATAATGTACCTATTTTGAGTCCAACCTTGTTTGTGAAAAGGTAATAATCTGGGATAATGCATAGTTATAGGACAACCAATGAACAATGAATGAATGAATAAGTTTAGTGGCCAAGTATTCACATACAAGTCATTTGCCTTGGTGCTCTGCCCACAAGTGACATGATGACATACAGTGATAGTTAGGAATGACACATAAAACATTAAATATTAATAATAAAACATTATTGATTAAACATGTGAATTAAATAATATACCAGAGTAAAAGGAGGCTACAGATTTTTGGTTATTGAGTAGAGCTACTACTCGAGGAAAAAAGCTGTTTTTATGTCTGGCTGTGGCAGCTTTGACAGTCCGGAGTCGCCTTCCAGAGGGAAGTGTTTCAGTTTGTGGCCAGGGTTAGAGGGGTCAGAGATGATCTTACCCGCTTGCTTCCTGGCCCTTGTAGTGTATAGTTTGTCAATGGAGGGAAGGTTGCAGCAATAACCATCTCAGCTGATCGGACGTTTCGCTGCAGCCTCTGGATGTTGTGCTTGGTGGCTGAGCCAAACCAGACCATGATAGAGAAAGTGAGGACAGACTCTACAATGGGCATATTGAATGGGACCATCATTGCCTGTGGCAGATTGCGCTTCCTCAGCTGCCGCAGGAAGTACATCCTCTGTTGTGCCTTTTTGACTGTGGAGTCGATGGTAGCCCCCCATTTAAGGTCCTTGGAGATGATGGTTCCCAGTAACTTAAAAGACTCCATAGATGTGACTGTGGTGTTGTTGATGGTGAGTGAGGTGAGGGGATGGGGAGCTCCCCTAAAGACTACAATCAATTCCACTGTCTTATGAGCATTGAGCACCAGGTTGTTGTGATGGCACCAGGGCACCAGCTGTGACACTTTCTGTCAGATTCCTCCCCATCCTGGGGCAGTCCAATCAGGGTTGTGTCTTCCGCAAACTTGAGAAGCTTGACAGAGGAGTCAGTGGAGGTGCAGTCATTGATGTAGAGAGAGTAGAGGAGAAGGGAGAGTACGCAGTCTTGCGGTGCTCCTATGCTGAGGGTCTGCGGGTCCGAGATGTGCTTTCCCAGCCTCACATGCTGCTTCCTGTCTGTCAGATCCACTGTCAGAGGGGTCCAGGAACAGTCAACTTGGAAAGTTTGAAGTGTAGTAGCTCTGGCACAATGGTGTTGAGTGCACAGCTAAAATAAACAAACTAATTCCTCGCATAGGTCCCCTGGCAGGGTGCTGGAGGGTGAAGTGCAGGCCAAGGTTGACTGCATCACCCACAGATCTATTGGCCCAATATGCAAACTGCAGAGGGTCCAGCAGGGGGTTTGTGATATTTTTCAGCTTGGCCAGCACAAGCCTTTCAAGGGTATTCATGACTACAGAGGTCAGTGCAACAGGCTTATGGTCATGAAGACCAGTAATCCTTGCCTTTTTGGGTACAGGGACACTAGTGGAAGCTTTGAAGCAGGCACGAACAGTACAGGTTTGCAGGGACTGGTGGAAAATATCTGTGTAGACCGGTGCCAGTGTTCGGCACAGTGCTTGAAAGTAGAGGGGGAAACATTGTCCGGTCATAGAAACATAGAAACATAGAAATTAGGTGCAGGAGTAGGCCATTCAGCCCTTCGAGCCTGCACCGCCATTCAATATGATCATGGCTGATCATCCAACTCAGTATCCCGTACCTGCCTTCTCTCCATACCCTCTGATCCCCTTAGCCACAAGGGCCACATCCAACTCACTCTTAAATATAGCCAATGAACTGGCCTCAACTACCCTCTGTGGCAGAGAGTTCCAGAGACTCACCACTCTCTGTGTGAAGAAAGTCTTTCTCATCTCGGTCTTAAAGGATTTCCCCCCTTATCCTTAAGCTGTGACCCCTTGTCCTGGACTTCCCCAACATCGGGAACAATCTTCCTGCATCTAGCCTGTCCAACCCCTTAAGAATTTTGTAAGTTTCTATAAGATCCCCTCTTAATCTCCTAAATTCCAGAGAGTATAAACCAAGTCTATCCAGTCTTTCTTCATAAGACAGTCCTGACATCCCAGGAATCAGTCTGGTGAACCTTCTCTGCACTCCCTCTATGGCAATAATGTCCTTCCTCAGATTTGGAGACCAAAACTGCACGCAATACTCCAGGTGTGGTCTCACCAAGACCCTGTACAACTGAAGTAGAACCTCCCTGCTCCTGTACTCAAATCCTTTTGCTATGAAAGCTAACATACCATTCGCTTTTTTCACTGCCTGCTGCACCTGCATGCCTACTTTCAATGACTGGTGTACCATGACACCCAGGTCTCGCTGCATCTCCCCTTTTCCTAATCGGCCACCATTTAAATAATATTCTGCTTTCCTGTTTTTGCCACCAAAGTGGATAACCTCACATTTATCCACATTATACTGCATCTGCCAAACATTTGCCCACTCACCCAGCCTATCCAAGTCACCTTGCAGTCTCCTAGCATCCTCCTCACAGCGAACACTGCCCCCCAGCTTAGTGTCATCCGCAAACTTGGAGATATTGCCTTCAATTCCCTCATCCAGATCATTAATATATATTGTAAATAGCTGGGGTCCCAGGACTGAGCCCTGCGTACCCCACTAGTTACTGCCTGCCATTGTGAAAAGGACCCGTTTACTCCTACTCTTTGCTTCCTGTTTGCCAGCCAGTTCTCTATCCACATCAATACTGAACCCCTAATACCGTATGCTTTAAGTTTGTATACTAATCTCTTATGTGGGACCTTGTCGAAAGCCTTCTGGAAGTCCAGATATACCACATCCACTGGTTCTCCCTTATCCACGCTACTAGTTACATCCTCGAAAAATTCCACAAGATTCGTCAGACATGATTTACCTTTTGTAAATCCATGCTGACTTTGTCCAATGATTTCACCACTTTCCAAATGTGCTGCTATCCCATCTTTAATAACTGACTCTAGCAGTTTCCCCACTACCGATGTTAGACTAACTGGTCTGTAATTCCCCGTTTTCTCTCTCCCTCCCTTCTTAAAAAGAGGGTTACATTTGCTACCCCCGCCAATCCTCAGGAACTACTCCAGAATCTAAAGAGTTTTGAAAGATTATCACTAATGCATCCACTATTTCCTGAGCTACTTCCTTAAGTACTCTGGGATGCAGCCTATCTGGCCCTGGGGATTTATCGGCCTTTAATCTATTCAATTTACCCAACACCACTTCCCGACTGACCTGGATTTCACTCAATTCCTCCTTTGACCCACAGTCCCCTGCTATTTCAGGCAGATTATTTATGTCTTCCTTAGTGAAGACGGAACCAAAGTAGTTATTCAATTGGTCCGCCATATCCTTGTTTCCCATGATCAACTCACCTGTTTCTGACTGCAAGGGACCTACATTTGTTTTAACTAACCTCTTTCTCTTTCACATATCTATAAAAACTTTTGCAGTCAGTTTTTTATGTTCCCTGCCAGTTTTCTTTCATAATCTATTTTTCCTTTCCTAATTAAGCCCTTTGTCCTCCTCTGCTGGTCTCTGAATTTCTCCCAGTCCTCTGGTATGCTGCTTTTTCTGGCTACTTTGTACGCATCATCCTTTGCTTTGATACTATCCCTGATTTTCCCTTGTTATCCACGGATGCACTACCTTCCCCGATTTTATTCTTTTGCCAAACTGGGATGAACAATTTTTGTAGTTCATCCATGCAGTCTTTAAATGTCTTCCATTGTATATCCACCGTCAACCCTTTAGAATTAATTGCCAGTCAATCTTGGCCAATTCACGTCTCATACCCTCAAAGTTACCTTTCTTTAAGTTCAGAACCATTGTTTCTGAATTAACAATGTCACTCTCCATCCTAATGAAGAACTCAACCATATTATGGTCACTCTTGCCCAAGGGGGCACGTACAACAAGACGGCTAATTACCCCTTCCTCATTACTCAAAACCCAGTCTAAAATAGCCTGCTCTCTCGTTGGTTCCTCTACATGTTGATTTAGATAACTATCCCGCATACATTCCAAAAAATCCTCTTCCTCAGCACCCCTGCCAATTTGATTAACCCAATCTATATGTAGATTGAAGTCACCCATTATAACTGTTTTGCCTTTGTCGCACGCATTTCTAATTTCCTGTTTGATACCATCCCCAACTTCTCTGCTACTGTTAGGTGGCCTGTACACAACACCCACCAGCGTTTTCTGCCCCTTAGTGTTTTGTAGCTCTACCCATACCGATTCCACATCCTCCAAGCTAATGTCCTTCCTTTCCATTGCTTTAATCTCCTCTCTAACCAGCAACGCTACCCCACCTCCTTTTCCTTTCTCTCTATCCCTTCCTGAATATTGAATATCCCTGGATGTTCAGCTCCCAGCCTACGTCACCCTGGAGCCATGTCTCCGTGAATCCCAACTATATCATAATCATTAATATCTATCTGCACGTTCAACTCGTCCACCTTATTACGAATACTCCTTGCATTGAGACACAAAGCCTTCAGGCTTGTCTTTACAACGCATTTACCCCTTATACAATTTTGCTGAAAAGTGGCCCTTTTTGATTTTTGCCCTGGTTTTGTCTGCTGCCACTTTTACCTTTCACCTTGCTACCTAATGCTTCTACCCTCATTTTACACCCTCCTGCCTCTCTGCTCTTGTACCCATCCCCCTGCCCACATTAGTTTAAATCCTCCCCGACAGCACTAGGTCCTGGAGATTTCCCGGCTTTTCTGTTTTCTGAACATCCTCTCCACCTCCTCTATTTTTATTATTGATGATGGAGAAGTGATGTTGTGCAGCACGGAGGGGGTGGGTTATTAGGTGCAATGTGGTGATTGGAGAGGGGTGGGTGGGAAAGGTTCCAGTCTTTTCAGACTGGAGTCTTGCTTTAAGTAGGTGTGAGGTGGTGATTGGGGAGGAGTGGGTGTAGAAGGGTTCAGTCCTTGCAGACTGGGGTGTGGCTATGTTGGAGAGGGGCTGAGGGGGTACCAGGGTTACGTTTATGCTTGTCAAACCTGCAGTAGAACTCGTTCAGGTTGTTGGTCAGCTGTCAATTGTCAAAAGAGTGAGGGGCTTTCCTCTTGTAGCTGGTGATTTCTTGCAAGCCCTTCCACACTGAAGAAGAGTTGCTGGCTGAGAACCTGCTCCTCAACTTCTCAGAGTACCTTTCCTTGGCAGTTCTGATTCCTCTTCTCAGCTTTTTACTTTGCCTGCCTGTAGAGGTCTGCATCATCGCTCCTGTAGGCCTCCTCTTTAGACTGTCGGAGCTGTCTGAGATCTGCAGTAAACCAGGGCTTATCATTGTTGAACCAGGTCCGGGTCCTAGTTGGAATGCAACTGTCCTCACAAAAGCTGACATATGATGATACAGTGTCAGTATACTCACGAAGCTTGTGGTTGCTTCCCTGAACACTTTCCAATCCGTGCAGTCAAAGCAGGATTGTAGGTTCTCAATGCCCTCGCTTGTCCACCTTTTCGTTGTTCTGACCACAGGCTTAGCAGCTTTTAGTTTCTGCCTGTAGGTCAGAATAAATTGAACTGGACAATGATCAGAGAGACCCAGACCCGCCCTGGGAACGGAGCGATATGTGTTTTTGATTGACATGCAACAGTGGTCAAGTGTTCCCTCCCCTCTGGTGGGGGCAGGCAGCCTGAAGTCTGTACTTTGGAAGGTCACAGCTGAGGTTAACTTTGTTAAAGTCCCCCAAAACAATGATCATGGAGTCCAGGAAGTCACTCTCTACCCTCATTACCTGGTCAGTGAGTTGCGTTTGTGCCTCACGTATGCAGGCATTGGGGGGATGTAAACTCGAGCGAGAATAAAGAAGTTAAATTCCCTCGGAGAGTAGAAGGGTTTGCAGTTTATAAAGAGGGATTCTAGATTGGGGGAGCAGAAGTTTGACAGTACCATGATGACGCTGCACCAGTCCTGGTTGGTATAGAAGCATATTCCTCCGCCTCTTGATTTCCCCGCTGCTTCCACTTCACGGTTCGCTGTATGTTGTTGAAAGCCAGCCAGTTGCAGCGCGCTGTCCAGGGTCGACTCACACAGCCAGGTCTCAGTGAAACACAGGCAGCGGCTCGAGAGAAGTCCTTGTTTGCCCGTCGCAGGAGTTGCTGTTCCACCACTTTGTTGTTGAGAGAATGTAGATTTGCAAGGAATATACTCGGGAGAGGTGTGTGTAATCCTTGTCACCAGTCGGGTGAATGCTCCAGAATGCTTTCCACGGGTCCTCCTCCGTTCAAGACCTTGAACACAGCCACAGCCCCACCGACGAGTATGTCCAAATAATCCAGTGGGTGAGAGAAATCCGGAACGATGTTTGAAGGTACCGTATGTCCGATGTTAATGAGTACCTCTCTCATGAAAGTGATCTTTGTAGGGTTTTCACATTTGATGAGGCTCGCACCAGGGTCTCCTCCATACCCCGCAACACTGCCCTCTCTCCCCATTCCCCCACTCGCAAACAGGGCAGAGTCCCCCTGGTCCTCACCTTTCACCCCACCAGCCGGCAAATACAACATATAGTCCTCCGCCCGTTTCGCCACCTCCAACGTGACCCCACCACCCGCCACATCTTCCCATCTCCCCCCCCCTGTCTGCCTTCCGCAAAGACCGCTCTCCATCCGCAACTCCCTTGTCAATTCTTCCCCTCCCCTCCCACTCTACCCCTTCCCCCGGGCACTTTCCCTTGCAATCGCAAGAAATGCAACACTTGTCCCTTCACCTCCCCCCTCCACTCCTTTCAGGGACCCAAGCATCCTCCAGGTCCCGACAGAGGTTCACCTGCACCTCCTCCAACCTCATCTAACTGCATCCGCTGCTCCAGATGCCAGATGATCTATATCGGTGAGACCAAGCGGAGGCTTGGCGATCGCTTCGCCGAACATCTCCGCTCGGTCTGCAATAACCAACCCGACCTCCCGGTGGCTCAGCACTTCAACACCCCCTCCCATTCCACATCCGACCTCTCGGTCCTGGGCCTCCTCCACGGCCAGAGTGAGCAACACCGCAAGCTGGAGGAACAGCACCTCATATTCCCGCTTGGGGAGTCTGCATCCTTTGGGCTTGAATATTGAATTTTCTCAATTCTGTTAACCCTTGCTGTCTCCTCCCCTTCCCACCTCTCCCTCAGCCCCTCGGGCCTGGCATTCCCTCTATCTCCCTCCCCCACCCCAGTCGCACCAGCTTCTCATTTTCACACCACAAACAGCTTACAATGGCTTGTTCCCTTTATCATCGATACTTTTTTGCACATCTTTCATTCATTGTTCCTTATCTCTCCACATCACCGTCTATATCTCTCGTTTCCCTGATCCCTGACCAGTCTGAAGAAGGGTCTCGACCCGAAACGTCGCCTATCTCCTTCGCTCCTTAGATGCTGCTGCACCCGCTGAGTTTCTCCAGCTTTTTGTGTACCCTCGATTCTCCAGCATCTGCAGTTCCTTCTTTAAAAAAAATGCAGCGAAGAATGTTCTCCAATCTTCAGTTATTTTTCTGGGGATCGATTGAATGAACTGATTGAAAAACTGATTGATTGAAAGATACATAATGGACACAGGCTCATTGACCCACCAAGTCGACGCAGACTATCGATCACCTATCGACCTACAACCTCCGCCTGCCCTCCCACCATTCTGTTCAATTTTCCTCTTATCCACTGGAACTCTGCTCTTCTTGTCAATTGTTCCATTCACTGGAATTTAGAAGGATTAGGGGATCTTATAAAAAAGTATAAAATTATAGAAGGACTAGATGCAGGAAAAATGTTCCCAATGTTGGGGAAGTCCAGAACCAGGGGCCACAGTCTAAAAATAAAGGGCGGCCATTTGAAACTGAGATGAGAAAAAAAACGTATTCACCCAGAGAATTGCAAATTTGAGGAATTCTCTGCCACAGAAGGCAGTGGAGGTCCATTCACTGGATGAATTTAAAAGAGAGCTAGTTAGATTTTCCTCAGCAAAGTTTTTTTTTAAACTTAAATTTAGACTAAACCAATTAAAATAGATCGTAAAATCTCTTTCCCAAAATAATTTTGGGAGTCCAGAGTCCAGAATTTTGGCGAGTCCAGAACCAGGGGCCACAGTCTTAGAATAAAGGGGAAGCCATTTAAAACTGAGATAAGAAAAAACCTTTTCACCCAAAGAATTGTGAAGTTGTGGAATTCTCTGCCACAGAGGCAGTGGAGGTCCATTAACTGGATGAATTTAAAAGAGAGTTAGATAGAGCTCGAGGGGCTAGCGAAATAAAGGGATATGGGGAGAAGGCAGGCACATGTTATTGATTGTGGATGATCAGCCATGATCACAATGAATGGCGGCACTGGCTCGAAGGGCCAAATGGTTTCCTCCTGCACCTATTTTCTATGTTTCTATGTTAACCACCTCTAATTTATTGGGCACCTTTAAAGGCTGCTTCCCAAAATCCCTTTTTAACTGTGCTCTCAATCTACTCTCCTAAATGTTTCGCAAAGGCAATACAGTAAACTCTCGTTTTAAAGGGCACCCATATAACAGATATAGACAGAAAAAATGCTGGAGTAAGTCAGGCAACATCACTGGAGAAAAGCAATAGGTGATGTTTTGCATCGGAACCCTTCTTCAGACTCCTTCAGGGTGTATTGATCATAGTTTCTTATATGTGGCTCTGGAACTATCCCCTCAAGAAATCAGTTTTTACAATGCAAGGTGAAAATATACTATAATCAAATTTAGTATAAAGCAGTTGTAGGCAGATAATGTCCGGAAATTTTCTTTTTTTTTTTAGAATTGTTTCCAGCATGCTATTTGACCTGCTTGATGTGTTTGTAATTAATGTTTTTGTGCCTCATTGTCTCTTAGCAGACAGTGTTCTGGATTTCATCCAATTTCAGTAATGGAAAATAGTGTTGGGCTCGGTCCTGAGTGAGCTGGTTTTTGAGATTCCAGAGCTCACTGTTACACTTAGCACCAGACCTAATTATAACCTTGTTTCAGACAAGGAAACAAGGTGAATGTCAGACAAGAAGACAACACGGTGGAGCAGCGGTAGAGCTACTGCCTTACAACGTCAGAGACACAGGTTCAATCCTGACTCTGGGTTCTTGTCTGTTCGGAGTTTGTACGTTCTCCCTGAGAACTGCGTGGGTTTTCTCTGAGATCTTCTGTTTCCTCCCACACTCCAAAGACGTGTAGATTTGTAGACTAATTGGCTTGGTATAAATGTAAAATTGTCCCTTGTGTTAATGTGTGGGGATTGCTGGTCGGTATTGACTGGGTGGCCTGAAAGGTCTGTTTCTGCACTGTATCTCGAAAACTAAAAATAAAGAGAAGGATTAGTTCTTAATGTCAAGGCAACATTGGCATTATCGAAATAATTGATCTCGAAAGAACGGCCAGCAACCGAGTGAGGCGGAGGAAATTTGTCAATGGCCTATGCTCCCAAGAGGAGCAAAGGGCTTAAGAAGAAGAAGAAGAACATTGGCATTAGATGGCATGAAAAATCTGAGGCCAAACAAAGAACAAATGTGTCCTCAGCTCCAGTCAAAGTTTACCATTGATTGCAAGCATTCTCTGGAGACGTTCCTCACAGTAGTGCCTTGGCCAAGTTGCTTTGCATTGGAACATTCTGTCACTAGAGGAATGGGACTGTTTGCTGATCATTCCATTCTCTCAGCTCCATTCTCCATTCCTCTAAATACTATCGCAAAATGGGAAGTATGCAGAGGCACTGGTTTAGTTTATTATTGTCATGTGTACAGAGGTACAGTAAACTGTTTTTTTATTGCATGCTATCCAGTCAGTGAAAAGATTATACATGATTACAATCAAGCCATCCAAGATGTACAGATACAGGATAAAGTATTTCAAAGGATGTCATCAAGACTGAGGGTTATAGAGTGGTTTGATCTTAGTTTAGTTCAGAGATACAGTGCTGAAAGCACTTCCCCGCCACCAAGTCTACGCCGACCAGTGAAACTGTACACTAGCACTATCCTATACATGAGGGACAATTTACAATCTTTACCAAAGCCAATTAATCCACAAACTTGTATGGTGAAACCGAAGCATCCGGGGAAACCCGCACAGTCACTGGGAGAACATACATACTCTGTACAGACAGCAGCCATAGTCAGGATCGAACCCAGGTCTCTGGCACTGTAAGGCAGCAACTTACAAGCGCCACCATGCCACCCTGGTTGAATGTTATTGGGAACCTTCTCGGGAACAGTGAAGATTACTAGGTAAATTACTTATTACATCATGGCATGAGCCCATTGGGTCCATGCTGGTTCCCAGCAGGACAAGTCCATCAGTTCCATTCTCTCTTCTTATTTCCCTGTAGTCTACATCTTATTATTTCTGATCTCATCATCTCCCCTTTGAATCTTTTGTCACTTACCTGCCCCAAGGGAGAATTTATAGTAATTAATTAACCAACAAAACACAAAGTGCTGGAGGAACTCAGCAGGTCAGACAGCTTCTGAAGAGAAAATGGACAGGCGATGTTCTGGATATGATGTAGGGTCCAGACCCAAAATGTCGCCTGTCTATTCCCTCCATTGATGCTGCTTGATCCGCTGAATTCCTTCAGTACTTTGTGTTTTGCTCAAGATTCCAGCATCAGCAGTTCTTCTGTTCTGCCTATCAACCAGCATATCTTTGGGAGGATCCGAGAATAGCTGGTGAAAAACCAAGCAGTTAACCTGCAAACTCCACGCAGGCAGCAACTGCAGTCAGGATCAAATCTCAGTCCTGGAACTATGAGGTAAAGTATGAGTTAATGGTTTTATTGCCACATTGCCCTCAATAATGGTTCTTGGTGAATATGAAAAAAATGTGTGAAAATTTCCAAAGAATAGAGATTGAAAGGATGTGTCCTATTATGTAGTACTAAGTTTAGTTTAGTTTAGTTTATTATTGTCACATTTACCAAGTTACAGTGAAAAGCTTTTTTTGTTGCATGCTATCCAGTCAGCAGAATGACTATACGTGATTACAATCAAGCTGTCCACACTGTTTATCCACATGATAAAGGGAATAAGGTTTAGTGTAAAATTACGTCCAGTGAAATCCGATTAAAGATAGTCCAAGGATCTCCAATGAGGTAGGTAGTAGCTCAGGACTGCTTTCTGGAGTAATAAGAAACCAGGGACAATAAAAATGAGATAGTCTTTTAAAATCCGATTGGAATTCAAATCAAATCTCCTTACCATGCTTGTCTAGAAATTAAAACTTGTTACCAATGGAAGTGGTTGGGGTAAGTAATAAAATAGCATTTAATGAAAAGCTACATAACAACACGAGAGAGACAGGAATTGCATGTATAAGCATACCAATGACATAGGCAGAAAAAGTGATGAGGTCCTGAAGGGAGAATTTAGGGAGTTGGGGGGAAAGTTAAGGAGAAGGACCAAAAGGGTAACGATTTCAGGATTACTGCCTGTGCCGCGTGACAGTGGGAGTAGGAATGAAATGAGGTGGAGGATAAATGCGTGGCTGAGGGACTGGTGCAGTGGGCAGGGATTCAAGTTTCTTGATCACTGGGACCTCTTTTGGGGAAGGCATGATCTGTACACAAAGGACGGGTTGCACTTGAGCCGAGGGGGACCAATATCCTGGCAGGGAGATTTGCAAAGGCTACTGGGGAGACTTTAAACTAGAAAGGCTGGGGGGAGGACTCTGGTAGAGGGGGCTAGGGGTCAGGGTGTGGGGCAAGAGGCAGAGAAGGGAAGCACTCGGATCCAAAATGTAGGCGAGAAAGATGTAAAAGATAATAGACCGAGAATAAGGGATGGTGGGTTTTCTAAAATGTGTATATTTTAATGCTAGGAGCATTGTAAGTAAGGTGGACGAACTTAGAGCCTGGATTGACACCTGGAAATATGATGTTGTGGCAATCAGTGAAACATGGTTGCAGGAGGGCTGTGATTGGAAACTAAATATTCCAGGATTTTTGTTGCTTCAGGTTGGTAGAATTGGAGGGACCAGAGGGGGAGGTGTTGCATTGCTTGTCAGAGAAGATATTACAGCAGTGCTTTGGCAGGATAGATTAGAGGGCTCGTCTAGGGAGGCTATTTGGGTGGAACTGAGAAGTGGGAACGGTGTAGCAACACTTTTAGGGGTGTATTATAGACCGCCAAATGGGGAGCGTGAATTGGAAGAGCAAATATGTAAGGTGATAGCAGATATTAGTAGTAAGCACAAGGTAGTGATTGTGGGAGATTTCAATTTTCCAAAAATAGACTGGGAAACACATTCTGTAAATGGACCAGTCTGAAGAAGGGTCTCGACCCGAAACGTCGCCTATCTCCTTCGCTCCTTAGATGCTGCTGCACCCGCTGAGTTTCTCCAGCTTTTTGTGTACCCTGTAAATGGGCTGGATGGTTTGGAGTTTGTAAAATGTGTGCAGGATAGTTTTCTGCAGCAGTACATAGAGGTATCGACCAGAGAAGGGGCAGTGCTGGACCTCCTGTTAGGAAATGAGGCAGGTCAGGTGACGGAGGTATGCGTTGGTGAGCACTTCGGGACCAGTGATCACAATACCATTAGTTTCAATATAATTATGCAGAGAGTCAGAACTGGACCTAGGGTAGAGATTTTTGATTGGAGAAAGGCTAACTTTGAGGGAATGCGTAAGGATTTTAAAGGAGTGAATTGGGACACTTTGTTTCATGGGAAGGATGTAGAAGAGAAATGGAGGACATTTAAAGGGGAAATTGTAAGAGTACAGAATCTTTATGTCCCTGTAAGGTTGAAAGGAAATAGTAAAAATTGGAAAGAGCCATGGTTTTCAAGGGAAATTGGACACTTGTTTCGAAAAAAGAGAGATATTTACAATAATTATAGGAGGCATGGAGTAAATGAGGTGCTAGAGGAGTATAAAGAATGTAAAAAGAATCTTTAAAGAAAGAAATTAGGAAGGCTAAAAGAAGATATGAGGTTGTTTTTGGCAAGAAAGGTGAAAGTAAAACCCCAAAGGGTTTCTACAGCTATATTAATAGCAAAAGGATAACGAGGGATAACATTGGACCATTAGAGAACCAGAATGGACAGCTATCTGCAGAGCCAAAAGAGATGGGGGAGATATTGAACAATTTCTTTTCTTCGGTATTCACCAAGGAGAAGGATATTGAACTCGGTGAGTTAAGGGGAAAGAGTAGAGTAGCTATGGAAACTATGAGATTCAAAGAGGAGGAAGTACTGACACTTTTGAAAAATATAAAAAGTGGATAAGTCTCCAGGTCCTGACAGGATATTCCCTAGGACATTGAGGGAAGTTAGTGTAGAAATAGCAGGAGCTATGACAGAAATATTTTAAATGTCATTAGAAACGGGAATAGTGCCGGAGGATTGGCGTACTGCGCATGTTATTCATTGTTTAAAAAGGGTTCAAAGAATAAACCTAGCAATTATAGACCTATTAGTTTGACGTCAGTGGTGGGCAAATTAATGGAAAGGATACTTAGAGATAATATATATAAGCATCTGGATAAACAGGGTCTGATCAGGAACAGTCAACATGGATTTGTGCCTGGAAGATCATGTTTGACAAACCTTCTTGAATTTTTTGAAGCGGTAACTAGGGAAATTGATGAGGGTAAATCAGTGGATGTTGTCTATATGGATTTAAGTAAGGCCTTTGACAAGGTTCCCCATGGAAGGTTGGTTAAGAAGGTTCAATCTTTGGGTGTTAATGGCGGAGTAGCAAGGTGGATTCAACAGTGGCTGAATGGAGATGTCAGAGAGTAATGTAGATGGCTGTTTGTCAGGGTTGGAAGCCGGTGACCAGTGGGGTGCCTCAGGGATCTGTGTTGGGCCCACTGTTGTTTGTCATGTACATCAATGATCTGGATGATGGGGTGGAAAATTGGATAAGTAAGTATGCAGATGATACTAAGATAGGTGGTGTTGTGGATAATGAAGTAGATTTTCAAAGTCTACAGAGAGATTTGGGCCATTTGGAAAAGTGGGCTGAAAGATGGCAGATGGAGTTTAATGCTGATAAGTGTGAAGTGCTACATCTTGGCAGGACAAATCAAAATAGGACGTACATGGTAAATGGTAGGGAATTGAGGAATGCTGTGGAACAGAGGGATCTAGGAATAACTGTGCATAGTTCCCTGAAGGTGGAATCGCATGTAGATAGGGTGGTAAAGAAAGCCTTTGGTGTGCTGGCCTTTATAAATCAGAGCATTGAATATAGGAGTAGGAAAGTAATGTTAAAATTGTACAAGGCATTGGTAAGAACCAATTCTGGAGTATGGTGTACAATTTTGGTCGCCTAGTTATAGGAATGATGTCAACAAAATAGAGAGAGTACAGAGGAGATTTACTAGAATGTTGCCAGGGTTCCAGCAACTATGTTACAGAGAAAGGTTGAACAAGTTAGGTCTTTATTCTTTGGAGCGCAGAAGGTTAAGGGGGACTTGATTGAGGTCTTTAAAATAATGAAAGGGATAGACAGAGTTGACGTGGATACGTTTTTTCCCATTGAGGGTAGGGAAGATTCCAACAAGAGGGCATGACATGAGAATTAAGGGACAGAGGTTTCGGGGTAATGTGAGGGGGAACTTCTTTACTCAGAGGGTGGTGGCTGTGTGGAATGAGCTTCCAGCAGAAGTGGTGGAGGCAGGATCGATTTTAACATTTAAGAGTAAAGTGGATAGGTATATGGACGTGAAGGGAATGGAGGGGTATGGTCTGAGTGCAGGTAGATGGGACTAGGGGAAAACAAATGGTCGGCATGGACTGGAAGGGCCGAGAGGGCCTGTTTCCATGCTGTAATTGTTATATGGTTATAAGGTAAAGAGGAAGAGGACAGCAACAGTTGTACCGAGCGGTTTATTTCTGTGCAGTATCAGTTCAGTTTAGTTTAGTGTCATGTGTACCGAGGTACAGTGAAAAGCTTTTGTTACATTGCTAACCAGTCAGCAGAAAGACAAAACATGATTACCAATCAAGCCATCTACAGTGTATAGAAACATGATCAGGGAATAACGTTTAGTGGATGTTAAAGCCAGTAAAGTCAAATTAAAGATAGCTTGATGGTCACAAATGAGGTAGATAGTAGTTCAAGATAGCTCTCTAGTTGTGGTAGGATGATATAGTTGCCTGAGAACAGCTGGGAAGAAACTGTCCCTGAATCTGGTGTGCGTTTTCACACTTCTATCCCTTTTGCCTGATGGGAGGGGGGAGAAGAGGGAGCCAGGGTGCGACTCGTCTTTGATTATGCTGCTGCACTTGCCGAGGCAATGTGAGGTATAAATGAAGTCAATGGACGGGAGGTTGGTTTGTGTGATGGTCTGGGCTGTGTCCATAATTTGCTGCAATTTCTTGCGGTATTGGATGCAGCTGTTCCCAAATCAAGCTGTGATGCATCCTGATAAAATGCTTTCTATGGTGCATCTATAGAATTTGTTGAGAGTTGTTGGGGACATACCAAACTTCCTAAGCCTTCTAAGTAAGTAAAGGCTTTGGTGTGCTTTCGTCGTCGTTGCTTCAATATGGGTGGTCCAGGAGAAGTTGTTGGTGATATTGAGTCCTAGGAATTTGAAGTTTTCAACCATCTCTACTTCTGTGCCATCAATGCAAACTGGGGTATGTGTACCCCTTCACTTCCTGAAGGGGATTACTATCTCCTTTGTCTTGCTGGCATTGAGAGAAAGCATATTCAATAAAATGAGCAGGATAATGAGCAGCAGTTCAGAAGGCTTACGACAGCTATATTTTGTCCTGTCATGATCTCACCCACTGAGTGGACATAATCAGTAATATGAAACTTCAATGTTTCTCTTTAAATCACAGGCCAACATGACATGGATACATGTATTTTATATAGTTCCCTTAATTTCCAGTAATCCAAAGGCAAAGAGAATATTCAACACAATGGCAAAAACCGTGAAGCACAGTCACTTGGAGGTAATATGACAGGCTGCCAAATGCTTGGCTAAAAGCACATTGTCTGCAGATTGTCTACCCAGTGATGCAACCTCAATGCCTATTGAATACCCTCCCTAGGATAAGCAACACTTAAAGGGTCTCTATATAATTCTAGATTCCTTGCTGCTCCTCTTGCCAGGATGATCCAAATAACACAAGAAGTCGGTATAGGATCCTATGTCTTTCTATAAATCTAGAACAAAAAAAGGTCATTATATATTTCCTATGAGAGGATATGTATTGCAATTGGGAGAAGGTGGTTTTAATTAGAAAGCAAATCATTCATTCCCAGAAAGGAAGGAGTCATTTTCAATAAAATTGCTTTCACTTGCCAGGCATGTCCCAATACTCTGTTGACCTTTAATCTTGTGATTGTATCACCCACAACTCCCTGCAGACTTTTATTTGTTTGTTTCAATGGATTGGAGTTCCCCGCTTGAGTGTTTCTGAAAGTGTGGGGTGTTTTGCACCAGTGATTGGGAAATTATCATCCAGCAGACAGTGGCATTCCACCTCTCAGTTTAAATGGATAAGTCAAGCACCACCATCCTGTTGTTTCTGAGATCAGCAACTTATGTAAACTTTCCTCCCAGCTGGGCATCAAGCCACTGCGACATAAGGGGATGTCCAGTCAGTTTGAGGGATATAATTTGTTTTTACATGATGATCTTTTTGAATTGGATGATTTTTTAAAACTAGTTTACTGCCTTGTGTTAAACAACTATACACTGCTTTAGTTTAGCTTAGAGAAACAGTGTGGAAACAGGCCATTCGGCCCACCAAGTCCTTCTGACCATGATCACCCGTACACTAGTTTTATTCTACACACTAGGGAGAGTTTACAGAAGCCAATTAACCTACAAGATTGTAACTCTTTGGAATGTGGGAGGATACCGAAGCACCCAGAGAAAACCCAATTGGGCACAGCGAGAATGTGCAAACTCCATACAGGCAGCACCCATAGTCAGGATCAAACCCACGTAACTGATGCTGTAAGGCTGCAACCCTGTTGCTGTGCCACTGTGCTGCACTTAGTTTGAAGATAATGACCATTTGGTTGATGTGTACTGGATCAGTGGAACGGGACCTCATCAACATGTTGAGAGTTTTAAATAAAAATCAATAATTGCATGAAATTATTTAAACTGATTTATGTGCTAGAAATAATTAACTATGTGCAAGGACATATTATGTATCATATCTATAATAGTAAAACTCTTCGTCTTGTTCGTGGCTGTGTGTATGTGTGGGTGTGAATATCTGGTTAATCCCTATTTTCTTCCAAACGCTAGGCCACAGCCTTCCCAGTTTCACATTCTACCGGCATTTTCCCATCTATACTTCCAAAGTTTTTAATCATTTAATGGTTTAATCCGAAAACTCACCCATTTCGGAAAAAAACCTCGAGTGATGTCACAATGCACTCGAAAGGCAGGACAGGACACTCCGGGAGGGAGGGGCTCTCCAGTGTTCGCGTTGAATGGGGAATGGCAGCAGCTGCCGACGTCCAACGCCCGGTGGGGAGGGTGGTGCTGGAGCTGGAGTGAGGGCTGAGCCCGGGGCTTGGGATGCGGCCGTGACCGGGGCCGATAAAGAAGATGCCGCTGGAACCTAGGACGAGCCTGGGTCTAGGGTCAGGGATGATCCCGGAGATGAAGTCAGGTCCTGGACTGGTGCCCAGGTGGCGGTCGAGCTGACGGTTGGAGTCTACAGCCAGGGCCGGGACGAGTGCGAGAACCAGGCCGAGTTTCAGGCCCTGGCGCTGCTATACGACCTGGGTAGGATGAGGAGGAGGGGCGATGGGATGGGGAGTGGGGTGGTAGAGGGAGATGGGGAGGTGTGGAGAAGGGGGATGGGGAGCGGTGGAGGAGGGCGATGCCCCCTCATTATTTACCTTCACACCCACCCTCTCTACCCCTCCCCCTCTACCCCCCACCCCCTCGCCCTCCCTTTTCCTCTCCCTCTACCTCCCTCCTTCTACCCCCCTCCCTCTACCCCGTCTCTATTCCCCTCCCCTCCCACTCTATCCCCTCCCCCTCCCTCTCTGCCCCCTCCCTCTCCTTCCCTGCCCCTCTCCCTCTCTAGCCCCTCCCTCTCTACCCCCCCTCTCTACACCCCCTCCATCTCTACCCCCCCTCCGTCTCTACCACCCCTCCCTCTCTACCACCCATCCCTCTCTACCCCTGCTCCCACTCTAGGGTTTGAAGAGGAAGGGTGAAGAGGGGGATGAGGAGAAATGAGTCGCGCCTGCGCAGTTGGGGGCTATGCATCAGTGGTGCAATATTTTGTTGGGGGAACAGCTTGCGTTGGGGGAACGGTGAGTGGTGGAATCTTGGATTGGGGGAGCAGACCCAACGGGAGGGGGGCAGAGAGGGAGGGGGAGAGGATAGAGAGGTAGATCCCACAGTTCTTCACTTGCACTAGTCTATATTACTTGGACTAGTCGGTGTTCCTTTTGTTCTGTATATTGATTTTAGAAAAAACGCTGCCATTTACGGCTGTGATTTTTGGTCATCTCACTCAGAGTCCACCTCTGCTGTGCAGGACAAGAGGATTTTACCCATCGATGAAAAATAAAAGAGTTATTAGTGTTTAAAAAATGTTGAGATTCACTCTCCTGAAGGCCACGCTCCTTCCGGAGGGACTGTAAAACCCGGAAGTGTTGACTGCCTCAGTTAGTCTCTGCAAGATGGGGGAGCAAGAGGGTCACATCTCTCAGTCTGAGCTGTGAACATATGTCTACTAAACTGTGAGTGTGGTTTTACTGACCTTGAGTGCCCTTAACGTAGTTTGAAAATGAAAATGTGGTTGGTTTGAAATTTAAGCACAGCAAATGATTGTTGGTGGTGGTTCGTTTGAAGTAAAGCACTGCAAATGGTTGTTGGTGGTGGTTGGTTTGAAGTAAAGCGCAGCAAATGGTTGTTGGTGGTGGTTGGTGTGAAGTAAAGCGCAGCAAATGGTTGTTGGTGGTGGTTGGTTTGAAGTAAAGCGCAGCAAATGGTTGTTGGTGGTAGTTGGTTTGAAGTAAAGCACAGCAAATGGTTGTTGGTGGTGGTTGGTTTGAAGTAAAGCGCAGCAAATGGTTGTTGGTGGTGGTTGGTTTGAAGTAAAGCACAGCAAATAGTTGTTGTTGGTGGATGGTTGAAGTAAAGCACAGCAAATGGTTGTTGATGGTGGTTGGTTTGAAGTAAAGCACAGCAAATGGTTGTTGGTGGTGGTTGGTTTGAAATGAAGCACAGCAATATATATATGTGTGTGTGTATGTGTATATATATGTGGGTATATATATATATATGTGTGTGTATATGTTTGTGTGTGTATATATATATGTGTGTATATGTATGTATATGTGTATATATATGTATATATATATGTTTATATATGTGTATGTATATATATGTGTATGTGTATATATTTATATATATGCATATATATATATATGTATGTGTATATATATATGTATATATATACGCGTGTTTGTGTATATATATGTGTATATATATATGTATATATATATGTGTATGTGTATATATATGGATATATATGTATATATATATCGTATTGTATATCTTTATTATCATTTTTCCTGAGTACTTACATACCCAGAGGAAACGAAAAAACGTTGCTCAACCAGTGTCCATTCAGTGTGTATTCATTCAGGGTAAAAAATAAATAGAAATTAAATAAAAATATCCATTCAGGGTAAAAAATAAATATAAATTTAAAAAAAACATATGTCATGAGTTCCAATCGGCAGCGGCACGACAATGAATCTGCTTCAGTGTGTCCAGGTTGGTGGTTGGTGCGTGATACTTTGGCAGGGGGCAAAGTCAGTTTATCAGTCTTATAGCCTGCGGGAAGAAGTTGAGGAGCATCCTGCTGGTTTTGCAGCTGATGCTCATGTACCTCTTCCCAGATGGCAGGATGGAGAATATGTGATGCGATGGGTGGTATGGATCTTTGATGATGGAGATGGCTCTGCTAATACATCTCTTCCTGTATATGTCCAGCAGGAAAGGGAGTGGAGCACCAATAATCCTGCTGGCGGGTTTCACAATCCTGTCCAGTTGCTGTCGTTCGTACGCCTTGCAGCTCCCGAACCAGGAAGAGATGCCGTAGGTTAATGTGCTCTCGATTGTCCCACTATAAAAAGTTCGTAGGTGTGCAGTGGGGAGACCTGCTTTCCGTAGTCTATGGAGAGGGTGTAGTCGCTGCTGGGCTGTCTTGACCAGTGCTGTGGTGGTGGACGTCAAGTAATCTGACAGGTGGAGTCCTAGGAACCTCACACTGCTGACCCTCTCCACATCAGCTCCATTGATGTGCAGAGGTGTATGGCGTTATTTTCCCGCCCTCCTGAAGTCAACCACCATCTCCATTTTTCCCACGTTGAGAATGAGGTTGTGGGATTTGCACCATCCTGTGAGCAGCTCCACCTCCATCCTGTACGCCGACTCATCATTGTCACTGATGAGACCCACCACTGTTGTGTTGTCAGCGAACTTGTTGATGAAGTTGTTGTTGAGTCTAGCAGTACAGTCGTGTGTAAGCAGACTAAACAGCAGGGGGCTTAGGACACAGCCTTGGGGCGAGCCAGTGCTCACAGCTATGGTTTTTGATGTCCTACTGCCCACCCTGACTGTCTGCTGCCGTTGCGATAGAAAGTTCAAGACCCAGTTACATGTGCCAGCATCAACCCCCAATAATATCTATATATGTATAGATATGTATATATATATGTATATGCGTGTATATAATGTTCATTAGCGTGATATTGCAGAAGAATTGTATCTAACTGATGGTGAAAAACAGACGTTCCAAACAGTATATATTTAACTATATTAAAGTGTATAATTAACTTTATAATGTTATTTTGTGTGATATTATTGAAGAATTGTATCTTACTGATAGCAAAGGAAACAGAAGCTCAAAATGGTTGTCATTTCACACTTAACATGAAGAACACAGTATATTAACACCTCGAATAATTGTTTAATTGTTCCAGTGAAGAGAGCAGAAAATTATTTCACCGTTTCATCTGATTTTCTCTCTCTTCCCGCCCCTCCCTCACCCCCAACACCTCCCATCTTGAGGACATTGATTGCATGCCATAATGTTTGCCATAACCAGTGATTACATGCGCACGAAAGGCTAAAACAAAAAGAGGTTCACGAACTAATCTTGCAGTCTAATAGATTCCATCGAAGGGAAAGTGGGTGGATGTGATTGATAACAATGGGGTTCAAAAAAGAGCCACCAGATAATTGTTTGCATTCATCTTAAAGTATTGAAGGGACATTTTGTTGGTCATATTTGGGAATTTTATTTTTCTCTTGACCAATTCTTCGTTGTTCTTGTCTGATAAAATTGAATCAATCATTGAGCAAATGGTTAAATAAAAATGACTGCCTAATCCTCCTGACACTACAGGCATTAAACGTCATGAATCAAAGATCTGCTCCAGCAACTTTGCACTTCACTTAATCTCACAATAGCCTTTTGTTTGCTTCCTTGCTTCAGTTGCTTACTTCCTTGGTGAAGGCTTGGTTCTGCTTTACATTAATTCAATTAAGCTGACAAATAACAGAATAGAGTTACAATTATTATTCAAACAATCTTCTATCTTGCTCCCAAACTCTCCTTTTCCTGTCTATAAAGTCACTGTTGTTTCAAACGTGAGAGTAAGTAAACAATTTACATGGTATTGCGATACCAGGTTACTTTATTTGAAGGAAAATATTTTGTAATATGCAGTTATGAACAATAATTGTTACTTTAAGGCTGTTACCCTTTTACAAATTATGTTCTGTTACTAATAGCTCTTGGGATTAAATAATATTTTCAAAAATGTGTGAAAAACCCTTGAGTAAATCTTGTGGCATCATGTTTGTCAATGTGGGCCGAAGGGCCTGTTACTGCACAACACTGTTCTATGTTCTGTGTAGGTATAGATACCTTCCTGCTTTGATTGTAATCATGTATAGAATTTCCGCTGACTGGATAGCACACAACAAAAAAAGCTTTTCACCAAACCTTGGTACACTTGACATGAAAAAAAAACCTAAACCTTCCCGTGTCTCCTACATCAATGTGTTTACTCTTTGATCATCTTCATTAGAGATTGAGAACTTCCTAATTAGGTACACGAAGTATAGATGGCAACGAATTATAACCATCAAATGTAACAAAAGCATCGGGGACGATAAGTGACCACATAATCATTAATAGAATGAGTCTGACAAGTTCCTAATTATTTGTGGCAAGTCTGAGATGCAGTCTCAAGTACGAGGGGAATAAAAAGAGGTAATATCTATCAAATTTGTTTTGTAAACAAAGTTTGGAGGTCCGGTATATATTGAAGTGGAAGTCAGTGTATAATGGCAGTCCAGCACCATGTGGTTATTTTCAAAATCTTCTTAGTTACAACAAAGAACCTTGTAATTTATATATTGAATGGATGGAAATAGTGTGTGTGAATAACATGTAAAAATGTAGGGTACAGGCTAAACTGCTCAGAATGAGGCACAAGTAATTGCAAACGTATGTTCATGTTCGTTAAAAAAAGGTTAGGTGCTTATACAACCATGGAAATTCACTGTTGCTGCGTACAATGATTAATGTCTCATTTAACAAATTAATAAGAACAAACTGCCAAACTATTGGAACCCGCAAATCAGACCAATTCTTAATGATTTGGTCTCCATTTATCGACTTATTTCAAGCATATGGTGCAACATAACTTTGGAAATAAACGGTTTCAGGACCTGGTGAGGGTAAAGATATGAAGTAGGTACATCCCTTTCATCTTATCTTATCTTATTTTCTTATATTTTCCTTTTTTAAATTTTTCGCTTTCTTTTTTAAAAAAAATCTTCCTTGCGTTCTACATCTTTACGGGCTATATCTTTTCACTTTCTCACGTACTTACTATCTTATCTAACCTTCTCTATTTCTCTTTTTCTTTCTTCTGTTACTTTCCTATTATTAAAGTTTAAAACAAGAAGTGGTACATGAAATGTATTATGTTATTTCAGGCGTATACTACTGTACTGTATATTACTTCTAATAAAAATAAATAAAATTTAAAAAAAGAATGAGGCACAAGTAATTGCAAGCGTATGTTCCTGTTCGTTAAAGAAAGGTTAGGTGCTTATGCAACCATGGAAATTCACTGGTGCTGTGTACAATGATTAATGTCACATTTAACAAATTAATAAGAACAAGCTGCCAAACAATTGGAACCCGTATTGTTGGTGATTGACGTTAAGGGATAGGATGTTGTCCTGACACCATGACATAAGTTTCTTGATCATCACACCTGGGTCTCTAGCGCTGTAAAGCAGCAACTACATCACTGAGCTAGGCTAGAGCTAATTCAGTATTATGGTGTTCCAGTGTAGCTTTGAGGGGGTTCAATCCTGACTATGGGTGCTATCTATATGGAGTTTGTACGTTTTCCTTGTGATCACGTGCATTTTCTCAGGGTGCTCTGGTTTCCTTCCACACTCCAAAGACATACAGGTTTGTAGGTTAATTGGCTTCAGTATAATTGAAAAATGTCTCCAGTGCGTAGGATAGTGCTGGTGTGTGGGGTGATTGCTGGTTGGGATGAACTCGGTGGGACGAAGGGCCTGCTTCCATGGTCTATCTCTAAAATCTAAATGTCTAAACTTCTGGACCTTGTCTTGGGGCCTCTGTCTGCAATCGGCTATATTTATATACAGTAAATATATATATATATTTACTGTATATAAATATACAGACAAGGACCAGAAGTTTAGACATTTAGATTTTAGAGATAGACATACACACACACACACACACACACACACACACACACACACACACACACACGCACATATATATATATATATATATATATATATAGTGTGTGTGTGTGTGTGTATATATTATATATATATATCAGTATATATTATATATATATATATCAGTATGGGCTTTCACAAAAGACTTTGTTAACGGTTAAAACTCACTGTGGATATATATCGTACAGACCTGCTGTGATTTCCCTGTGTCATTTGTTTGTCGTCTTTTAATTTAATGAGATGTTCAGTTGTTTTCTTTTCCTTTCCTTTCCCTTTCGTCGTGTATTTTTCTCTTCTGTGAACCATTATTCTTGTGTTGTGTATACCAGTACCAATATTATACACACATACCAAATGATCTTCGAGACATTGAGTCCCACAGACGCCGGGTTCCCCCAGCAGTTTGTTCTTTGCTCAGGATTCCAACATTTGCAGAATTTTGTGTCTCCGTGAATAAAAATATGCTCCCAGTGGGTGAGATTGAACACCTCGAGAACAAATTAAAAAACATCTCCTCGATGGAGTATGACATTTTCACAGCCTATTCTAATATTTCAGATTTCTGTTCTTGGATAGCTTCCAGGGAACTATGCTGGCATGCTAGCTCAGAATAGTGTCTCTTGCAGATACTCTTCCCTTCCTATAACCTTGATTTTTTTTTTAAATGTTCCTCTGAAGTGAATTTTCCTCTACTATTCCAGACATTTTTTTATTAAATAACCATGGTAGAAAATCTATTAATGCATAAACTTATTTAAGGAAACATCGATACAAAATATTGAGAAGGAAGGGCTTGGATATCTATGGTAAAGATGAGGAAATGGAAGCAAGGAAACTGAAACTTACTGAAGGTTGGAGGCTGTGGTCTGGAGATCGCTTGAGGTGACAACATCTGAAACCATCAGATGTTGATGGCCGGGTGTTCATCTGTGTGGTCATGGTCAAGGAGTAGATATGAGGAAGTGTGTAAGAGTCTGACTGACTCTTACACGCTTCCTCCTATCAATCACTTTGTTACATTTGATGGCTGTAATTCGTTGCCATCTATACTTTGTGTGCCTAATTAGAAAGTTCTCAATCTCTAATGAAGATGATCAAAGAGTAAACACATTGATGTAGGAGACACGGGAAGGTTTAGTTTATTTATTTTTTCATGTCAAGTGTTCCAAGGTCCGGTGAAAAGCTTTTTTGTTGTGTGCTATCCAGTCAGAGGAAAGTCTATACATGATAACAATCAAAGCAGGAAGGTATCTATACCTACACAGAACATAGAACAGTGTTGTGCAGTAACAGGCCCTTCGGCCCACATTTTCAATGCCAAACATGATGCCATAAGATTTACTCAAGGGTTTTTCACACGTTTTTGCACATATTATTTAATCCCAAGAGCTATTAGTAACAGAACATAATTCGTAAAAGGGTAACAGCCTTAAAGTAACAATTATTGTTCATAACTGCATATTACAAAATATTTTCCTTCAAATAGTGTTGAGTACAATATTGTATATGGAAGTTGGGAGGTCATGTGCAGTTGTATAAGATGTTGGGGGTGATGCTTGTGAGTATTGTGCTCAATTCTGGGTATCATGCTATCGGAAAGATGTTGCCAAGCTGGAAAGGGTACAGAGAAGATTTACGAGGATGTTGCCAGGACTAAATAGTCTGAGCTACAGGGAGAGGTTGAGCAAGCTGGGACTCTATTCCCTGGAGGGCAGGAGGATGAGGGGTGATCTAATAGAGGTGTATAAAATCATGAGAGTAATAGATCAAGTAGATGCACAGAGTCTCTTGCCCAGAGTAGGGGAATCGAGGACCAGAGGTCATAGATTTAAGGTGAAGGAGAAAAGATTTTTATGGAACAAGCTGCCAGAGGAGATAGTTGAGGCAGGGACTATTCCAACATTTGAGAAACAGTTAGACAGATACAGGCTAGGAATGGTTTGGAGGGATGTCGACCAAATGCAGGCTGGTGGGACTAGTGTAGCTGGGACATATTGGCCGGTTTGGGCAAGTTGGGCCGATGGGCCTGTTTCCACACTGTATCACTCTATGACTCTTAGAGCTGATGTCTGGACTCAGGATGGTAGAGGTCAGCCTGCCAGACTACAATGGCACCTCCCTTGTTGGCGGGTTTAATAACAATGTCGGCTGTAGTGACTGTGACCCAAATGTGACTGTAGCAGCCCCCCACCCCCTCACCCCTAGGCACTATATAGGCACACAGAGCTGGGTTTAGATGAAGAGAGGACCTAGGCTATTCCACTTGTGAAGCACCTCCCAATCCCCCACGATGAGAGGAAGATGGATGAGCCCACCAGATTGACACCGATGTGCAGCCGAGCGTGGTCAATGATATAAGGGCTGGAAAGCTGCACTATTTACGTATTTATTTATTGCCAGTGCTAGTGTCAAGTTATCGACTTAAACACTATTATTCTGAAATATTATTCTGAGGGCAATATTATTCTGAGGGTATTATACACCAGTCCTGTACAAAGCGTTTCAAAAAAAGGGGGGGGGGGGGGGGGGGGGGGTGGCATGGCAGGATTACAAAAAAATTATGTGAAATAAGTGCACACAGCGCTTATTTTGGAGCATTTTTGCACCAAATTTACGACCAATATTTCAGAAATAATTTTGGTTGAATCAAGAGTAATGAGTGGTTAGAATGGGATGATTGGAGTCATTGTTGTACACATTTTTTTAATCAAGAATTGAAGTTGTCCTTGTTTCAATAATCAAGTTGTACTGTAAAATGTTATGTAAAACGTTATAAAGGAGCATGCAAACACTGCAAATAAAATACTGTAAGTTTTTGCAGTAAATAAAACCTTTTTTAGAAAATGTTTTGTGTGTTGATTTGATTGCCTGTTACTGTTCGACTGTATTAGTGTCTGCACATTAAAAATATGATGCAAAAAGAAAGGCGCAAACTATGGAATTCATATTTTTCAGTATTGTTATCAAGGGAAAGAAAGCAGTTCCAATTGTTTGATATTATTCATATGGAGGAGAAAATATAATTGCTCTAAAACCTACCTTAATTTCCGCTCCAATTTCTTTTTTCTTTGAATTTGTTTTACTCTGGGAAAAAAAATACCTTGGCCGGAGGCCCCCTAGATATTGAGGCACCTAGGCTTCAGCCTATGAAGCCTATAGGTAAATCCGGCCCTGTAGGGGCACATATGGTATCCAATATATATAGGCACATACAACAAAACATACAGTATGCCAGTGTAACCATAAGGGGACTTGGAGGTTGTTATACTGATGACCATTTCCCTTTAGAGAGCTCCTTGTGAATCTGCTGCCATGTAGAGCAAAGTCTAAGATATCAACTGTAGATGTTTGTTTACAAAAAAAGACACAAATTGCTGGAGTGACTAAGCGGGCCAGGCAGCATCTCTGAAAAACAAGGATTCTTGTTCAAGGAACACTGACATTTCTGGTTGGGACCCTTCTTCAGACTGTCTCTGCTTCAAAAAGAGAACAGTCAGTTAGAAATTTAATTTTCAGTCAAGCTCATGTGTAGGTAACATTTGAGCATGGACTCTCCAGCCCGTAACTTTAGATTTTAGAGATACAGCACGGAAAGAGGCCCTTCGGCCCACTGAGTTTGCACCGATCAGCCGTCACTCCTGACACTTGCACTATTCTACACACTAGGCACGATTTACAATTTATAGAAGCCAACCAGCCTACGAACCTATACGTCTTTGGAGTGTGGGAGGAAACTGGAGCACTCAGAGAAAACCCACGTGGTCATAGGGAGAACAATCAAACTCCGTACAGACAGCACCCATAGTCAGGATCAAACTTGGGTCACTGGCTCTGTGAGGCAGCAACTCTACTGCTGTATGCCATTGTGTCGCCCAAACATTAAAGTTACAACTGTCTCCCAAAATGCAAGAGGTGGCATAGCAACATCATAGTTAGCTATCCTGGGAGCTGTATCTTGGAGAACAAATTCATAAAATGGTGTCACTGCTGCTTATAACGTTACTGAGAAATCAATATCCCTGAAGGAGCATTGTATGTTTTTTATTAGTGTTGGCAATTTTAGTTGAAAGAACAAAAAATTGAATTGCTCCATGATTTACCTATAAATCCCGAAGGAAAGGTGAAACATAGACATAGAAATTAGGTGCAGGAGTAGGCCATTCGGCCCTTCGAATCTGCACCGCCACTCAATATGATAATGGCTGATCATCCAACTCAGTATCCCGTACCTGCCTTCTCTCCATACCCTCTGATCCCCTTAGGGCCACATCTAACTCCCTCTTAAATATAGCCAAAGAACTGGCCTCAACTACCCTCTGTGGCAGAGAGTTCCAGAGACTCACCACTCTCTGTGTGAAAAAAGTCTTTCTCATCTCATTAAGTGTGTGACTTATTGAACACAGAATGGATAAGCTACAATGATGAGTGAGGCTGGTCATGGATATGGATGAGGAATGATGAGAGAAGATAGTCCACTGTCAAATCCTTGAACTGATGAACATCATCTTTGAAAAGCACAATATATGTAGATAAATAAAAACTGTAAATACTGGAAAGACTCAGCAGAGCAGGCAGCATGTGTGGAGAGGGAAATGTTAACGTTTCAGACTAATGATTTTACTTCGGAGTCATGTGAGTGATTCCATGAAGAAGACAACCAGCCCGCATGCGCGTCAAATTGCGTCACGCATGGCACAACGACTGGCTGACAGGTGCGTCGCTCCCTCAGCGGTAAGTTTTAAAAAACCTCAGGTAAGTGTTTAAAACTCAGTCTGAGGTTGTTTCTTTGGTTCAATAATTCTTGATTACAGAACAAGTTTGAACTGCTATGGAGAAAATGTCCAAGGTGAAGTCCAGACGGGCCGTGGGGAAAGCAGCTACGGAAGACCGCGGGGATGCGGATAGCGGGTGGCCGTCTATTTCACCTTCCGAGTCGCTGGCGGTGCGGCCAGCAGCTTCAGACTTGGTGCCGGTTGAGAGCACCTTGGCAACTCCGCTGGGACGGAAAGCCCCAAAAAAGTCTGTGAAGCCCATTGACTCAGACGAGTTGGGCCAGGAGGGTTCCCCTCCTATAATGGATAACGTCTTCGGATGTTTATCCCGGATGGAGCTCCTGAAGGAGAGGATGCTCTATCACGATATGCTCCAGCAAACTGAGTCATATCAATGCAGGTCTCCTCGGGGGCCCGCGGCAGCGGCAGCTGTTTCAGGGCTGCACAATGTCTCCCTCTCTGAGGAGGGGAGCATTCAGGGTCAGTTGTGGTCTCACTCAGAGTTTGGAGATATAACCGGGGAGCATACCACGAGGCACGAAGGGTGCGAACCAGATGTGCCGGCTATGGCATCTAAATTTGCAATCCCATCGGAAACAGGGGAACCCCTGGATTAGGACTTGGCCATGAGTATCAATTATCTGACCTCACACCAGCTCCAAGCACAAGCAATGGAAGAAACTTCCAGGAAATATCACACACCTGCTAACTGTGTGTTGTTAAAAGTGCCGGCTGTTAACCATTCCATCTGGGGTTACATTGGAGGGGGCATCAGAGCCCAGGAGGTGAAGCTACAGAAAATACTAAAGTTGCTCTCCTCAGGCATCAAGGCTTTTGCCGGGTCGGTGGATGGGGGTCCCCTGTCTGATATGCAGCAGGATGCCCTCGCATTAATGTGCAATGCACATTTTGAAATAAACTGTTTACGAAAAAATGCCATCCGTCCTACCCTGAACCCCAAATTCATGACACGGTGCAAGGCCAGCTACGTTCAACCACCGAATTTCTTGTTCGGTGAAGATCTGTTGAAGCAGTTCAGGGAGCTGGATGATGAAGCAAAAACGATCGGGCTAATGAAAGTTCCATCAACTAGCAAAGCTTCACTCCGGCGGCAGCACCCCTATGCTCCGTTCAACAACAAACAGTTCGCTGAAACTGGTGGGAAGGTCGAAAACTCTGGGCAGCGGTCCCTTTTAGGCCAAGGCCCAAGCCAGCCCTTGTCAACAATGCACAGTTGGCGCACTCCATCAGTCCTACCCCCCAAATTTTGGGGGCGGAAATATCCACCGGTAACCATGGAGGTCGGTGGGTCTGGTTCTTTCTGAAACATATTATGTATGGATCAGTTACAAGTTGGTGGGACATTGCACTTGTTTTTGAATGAATGGCGTTAGATAACATCAGATCCGTTTATACTGCACAGTATACAAGGGTTCCAAATCAAATTCCGTCTCAATTAGTTTCCACCCACACAGCATACACCAAGCCGGACATTTTTTCTTTCACAACAAGAATGTTTGGATGTACAGGCTGAAATCAAAGTATTATCCAAAAAAGGGGTAATTGAGAAGTTGTGTCATCAATCTCACAAATCTGTGTCCAATATATTTCCTAGGAAAAAGAAGGATGGAGGATGCCGAATCATCCTTGATTTGACTCGACTTAACTCTTTTGTGCAGTATAAACATTTCAAAATGGAAACCTTTGTTACTACCAAACAACTGGTTTCCAAAGGATGTTATATGGCATGCATCGATCTCAAAGATGCACACTATTCAGTACCCATTCATTGGGATCACCGGAGATATTTGAAGTTTAGCTGGATGGGGCAACTGTGGCAGTTCAAAGCATTGCCTAATGGGTTAACCTCAGCCCCCAGATTATTTACAAAATTATTAAAACCGGTGTTGGGGCTACTCCGGGCTCAGAATCATATTGTAATGGCATACTTGGATGATATTTTAATCATAGGGGAAACTTTAAAATTAGCTGAATTATCTGTTTCAGCTACTAAACCCATGTTTGAGAGATTGGGGTTTCTCATCCATCCAATTAAATCCAAGTTGATACCATCTAGAGTTATTGATTATTTGGGATTCACCATTAACTTAATTCACATGTCTGTGACGCTGCCTTGGGGCAAGAGATTAGAATTAACAGAAGCCTGTAACAATCTCATTGTTAAGGAGCAACCTTCTATTCGAAATGTAGCTAGTATAATTGGTAAATTAGTGGCTGCTTTTCCAGCTGCACAGTTTGGCCCTTTGCATTGTCAAAATTTACAATGTGCAAAGGAGCAGGCACTCAAATTCCATGCAAGTCACACCAATAGACTCATGCGGTTGCCAGCAGAATCCATTGATGTGTTACAATGGTGGATGACGAATATTCGGCATTACTCCAGTAAAATTTTGGTTGATAAACCTTCAGTTATTTTACAAACCGATGCTAGTGCTCTAGGTTGGGGAGCTACTAATACCATCTCTTGCTGCGGTGGCAGATGGAATGTGCATGAGGCATCAATTCTTCAGTCACATGGTATTAATTACTTAGAGTTGTTGGGAGCACTATATGGGCTAAAGGCTTATTGTGCCAGTGTGCATCATTTGCATGTTCAACTCCAGATTGACAGCACTACAGTGGTGGCTTATGTGAATCACTTGGGTGGAATCAAGTCGGTATCTTGTGATAAATTGGCTAACCTTATTTGGCACTGGTGTATTACAGAAACATTTGGGTCTCAGCTATCTACTTATCAGGTAGGTTCAACATGGTGGCGGACACCAGGTCTCGGAAATTCAATGACAACACAGAATGGATGTCAAATCATGAGGTGTTTAACGACATTGTTGCTCGGTATGGTGTACCAGATATTGATTTGTTTGCAACCAGGCTCAATCACCAGTTAGCAAAATATGTTTTATGGGAACCAGACCCAGGGGCAGTAGCGGTAGATGTATTCTCGCTACACTGGGTGGAATGTTTTTGCATGCATTCCCCCCATATTGCCTCGTCAGTCGGTGCTTGCTTAAGATCAAGCAGGACTCCGCCTCAGGCATTCTGGTAGTACCTGACTTGCCTACACAGCCATTGTTTCCACTCATTCTGGGAATTATAACACAGCCTTTTATAGCTGTCCCCAAACACAGTAATCTGCAGGTTCCTTTGCTGCATTAACAAATCTGTTTAAAATTAGACATTCATAACATATATAATTAATTCTAGCCCCAAAACATTATTTTTTGATTCCCATTTAATGTTTTGTACTGACATTGTAAGAAAACGAGAATTATTGTTATTGATTCATAATGGCCTGGATTTTGCTGTTAATGGTTAAAGAACACTTGACCCTAAAGAAAAGGGCCAAGAGTCACAAATTTCATTTGCTTTGCTAGCGCAAAGGATTTGTCATTACTAACCCAAAATCTGTTTCTTTCGCATACTCCTCCATTTATAAAGTTGACCATCAAGCTGAACATCTGCAGACTGGAATAGCTATCCTTATGAGAAATCAGCATTGCAGGCTGTTATAATTTCACCCGTCAGCTTTCATTGCAATTCAACTAACATAGTGTTACACTGGAAATCTGGGAGCTCCATCTTCTACTGAATATATAAGTACCATACAATGATTCAACACATATTACCAGGTGTGTCTTTTTTGGGGTAATATTTATCACCATTTGACTGCTTGAAAATATAGTTGTGTCCATAGTAAAGAAGAATACTATTTACATCACACTTTCCTCGAGTAATATACTCAATCTGTTTTCCTTAACACGAGGAAAATGAGACTTGTTACTGTGAACCATGGCAATAAAGATTTCCGAAAGAAAGGAAGCTTTGTATCTTTCTTGTCCTTTCAGCTTTTTGCAGAGCTCTTTATAGACAGTGAAGTATTTCTGAAGTGTAGATACAATGGTAACATGAGGAATATGGCATTCAGCCTTCCCAAATAAAGCTCCCACAACAGAAATGTGACAATAATCAGGTGATCTGTTTTGTAATTGTAAAAAACTTTTGAACTCTGATTTTAAGTGTCACCAACTGCTTTTACAAGCTAAAGGTACACAGAAAGGAAATAAAGCAAAAGTTCAAAAGGTAACAAGCTGTAGTGGTTGTTAAAATTGTACCCAATGTAAATTCCCATGTGATCTTGTGATTCTTGATAAATAATTACATAATGAATAGACAGGTCCATCTATGGAGTAAGGGCAACCAATATATATATATATATATGGTTGTCCTATATATATATTCTACATATAGATACATATATATATAGAATATATATTAACTAGAAATGTTATACATTGTTGAGGACAACTATTGAACTGAATATGGTGAAAAACATTTCACAAAAAAATTTAAAACACTTGAAGTTGTGCAACTATGTGAAAAATACTTTATTCGAGTAGCAGTGATCATACCTGATTCAGAAAGTGGAGAAAGTGCATTAGTATTAAGTTGCAGACACTTTGTATTTCAGACCATCTGCCCAGCTTCAAGAGACTGAGGATATTATCCACATTACTCAATTCTTTATTTTTTATAAGGGTCTCTTTAAAATTATTGACATTATCAATCTCAATCACCTCCCTGAGCAGTCCATTCGGAATTGTTAACTGTGAAGTTGTTACCTCTGCTCCATCTCAACTGAGCTTCAAGTGTATGGTCTTCTGGGGTCTTCCAGGGTCCCACTTGATTCTGCACTTTAACAAAATTAAAAGCTCTTGCCCCCCATGTTGTATTAACAGGACTTGAGCAAAGTGTCTTTCAGAATTCAATTTGCAACGGTGCTGATTGAATATTAACACTTCTATTCTTTCCTGGTATAAGATTGGTGACATAGTCTCTCGTAGCCTCCTCTATGTCAGTCACCAAATTTATCTATCTATGTTGGGAATACCTTATTACATTAGAGAATCCTAATTGATAACTAATTGCATCATTTATGATGTTTACCACTAATAGTCCTCTGGAGTTTAAATGCACTTTTACAAATTGCAGATTGAGTTTTCAAACCATTTTGTTAAATTAGGTCATTATATGTAGCGTCTTCCAATGATAGCAAACTTCTGTTTGAGCAAATTAAAATATTTGTTAAGGCTTCACACACAATCACTGCCACTTTCTATAAAATCCTGGGAGAAATTAAATATCTTAGACTGACCAAGACCTGGCTTCCTATTAATTTAACCTGCACCATTTCCTTTGAGCCCTACAAGCAATATATTGTCCACAATGGAAATCACAGATCCAAAGAGCTCGTAGTTAAAAATAGAAAGAAAATGGCTCTTTGTTTTTTTTAAAATTGCCCACAAGAGACTCAATTCTGCAACTGATGTCGGGCTCTTTTAACATTACCGATGGAAGCACGATGGTGCAGCGGTAGAGTTGCTGCCTTTTAGTGCTTGCACCTGACTCCTGGTGCTGTCTGTATGGAGTTTGTATGTTCTACATGTGACCGCGTGGGTTTTCTCCGAGATCTTCGGTTTGCTCCCACTCTCCAAAGACGTACAGGTATTTGTTATAAGTGTAAATTGTTATAAGTGTTAATTGTCCCTCGTGTGTGTAGGATAGAGTTAATGTGTGGGGATCGCTGGTCGGTTGAAGGGCCTGTGTGTCTAAACTAAACTAAACTAAACTACAAATCTTTTGTGGATCTTCTCCCCTATTCTCCAGGATCATTTTAGTTCACCAATAACCTAATTTCTTAGCATTGGTTGTTTTTAATGTTATCCCTTGTTTACAAAATGATGATTCATTTTATAAACTATACAATGCACCCCTTTGAATGCAGATTGCCAAGTTAATCTTATGTGGTCATTTCATTACACAAGGCTTCGTAGATTGTTAATTCTCCAGTGTTGAAAAATGAGTATTCAGAATGTGATAAGTAATTAAATCACATTTGTCTGTTTAATTATTTCTGCATAATGCAGATAAATCACATTTATTTGACTTGCACAGTGACTAGTAACTGACACTCTTGTACTAAAGTTAATGGAACAAAATGTCTTGAGGGTGTACCATAAGCAGCCATCAGTAGCACTGTTTAAATCCAGCCACCCAGGCAAATCCAGCCACCCAGGTAATTTATTAACACGTCTTGTGTTTAGTGTTATATGATCTATTCCGGTCCAAACATTTGTGAAAAATGAAAATGCATTATTGTTTGCTTCATTAAATGCCTTTCAGCTCTTGTTTATCTACATGATTCAGGAATAATTAAACTCTCCCATCACCCCTACATTTTCTTCAATAGCTGCTTCAGTGATTTAATTACACAGCTGCTGATCCTTATCCTTCCCTTGGATTGTTGATAGCATGCTCTGAATCTCTGATGAACTCCAAATGAAGCCAACACGTATCCAAATTGCATTCTCCATTAAGATTTGCCTCATTTGGTTACTTTCATTTATTCTTAGAATTCATCTCCCTACTTGTCTATTCCATTCTCAGCAACACATTATAAGGTTCAGTGGCAGGACTTTTGAACCATGTTAAAATTCGAAGCACATTAGCAGGCCTGACACTTTAGTGTGGAACTCAGATAGCTGTACTGCTTTGGACGGTGTTAACTTGCAACCCCAGCAGCCACCTTCAGGACGTAATGGAGCCACTTAAAGTCAATTACATTTCTCCGGTGCCTTGGCAAATAGTTAGCTCTCTATTACCATGCTAAATAAGATTATTTATCTTATTATTGATAAAAGTAGGAATGCTTAGCAAGTCAGGTAGCATCAAAGGAGGGAATGGGTGATCAATGGTCAGCATGGGCCTGTTGCCATGCTGTATCTCCAATTAAAAAGAAAACATATTTCCAGTATCTGCAATGTTTTACTTCTACAATTTGAGTCACATCTCACTTTCCCTTCCCTCCTTTTACTTCTCCTTTCGTTTGGAAAGCCAGCAGTGATTAACAAGCCTTCACAGTCCCTTAGATGGGCACAACATTTCTGTGTCATTGAACATCTCTTGGTCTCCAAATGTTCACAGACATTCTCAATGTTCGTTCCTTGCCCACTCCACTTCACTGCAGCAAAAACAGATATGATTCCTAACTTGACTCAACGTTGATGGAAGATAGTCTACTGAAAATGATGGAACAGCTTCTCTCTCCACACATGTTGTCTGAAAAGTTGAGTATTTACATCATCTTTTGTCGAGCTTCACAATTCTCAACTCTTCAATCCTTTTAGAAACATAGAAACATAGAAATTAGGTGCAGGAGGAGGCCATTCGGCCCTTCGAGCGAGCACCGCCATTCATTGTGATCATGGCTGTCCGTCCCCTATCAATAACCTGTGCCTGCCTTCTCCCCATATCCCTTGACTCCACTAGCCCCTAGAGCTCTATCTAACTCTCTCTTAAACCCATCCAATGATTTGGCCTCCACTGCCCTCTGTGGCAGGGAATTCCATAAATTCACAACTCTCTGGGTGAAAACGTTTTTTCTCACCTCAGTTTTAAATGGCCTCCCCTTTATTCTAAGACTGTGGCCCCTGGTTCTGGACTCACCCAACATTGGGAACATTTTTCCTGCATCTAGCTTGTCCAGTCCTTTTATAATTTTATATGTTTCTATAAGTTATCCCCTCATCCTTCTAAACTCCAGTGAATACAAGCCTTGTATTTTCAATCTTTCCTCATATGACAGTCCCACCATCCCAGGGATCAATCTCGTGAACCTACGCTGCACTGTGTCAATCACAAGGATGTCTTTCCTCAAATTAGGAGACCAAAACTGTACACAATACTCCAGATGTGGTCTCACCAGAGCCCTATACAACTGCAGAAGAATCTCTTTACTCCTATACTGAAATCCTCTTGTTATGAAGGCCACCATTCCATTAGCTTTCTTCACTGCCTGCTGTACCTGCACGCCAACTTTCAGTGACCGGTGTACAAGGACGCTCAGGTCTCGCTGCACCTCCCCCTTACCTAACCTAACCCCATTGAGATAATAGTCTGCCCCTTTGTTTTTGCCGCCAAAGTGGATAACCTCACATAACCTATATTATACTGCATATGCCATGCATCTGCCCACTCACACAACCTGTCCAGGTCACCCTGCAACCTCCTAACATCCTCTTCACAGTTCACACTGCCACCCAGCTTAGTGTCATCTGCAAACATGCTAGTGTTGCTCCTAATTCCCTCTTCCAAATCATTAACATATATGGTAAACAATTGCGGCCCCAACACCGAGCCTTGCGGCACTCCACTCGCCCCTGCCTTCCATTCTGAAAAGGACCCGTTCACTCCTACTCTTTGCTTCCGGTCTGCCAACCAATTTTCTATCCATGTCAACACCCTACCCCCAATACCATGTGCTCTAATTTTAGTCACCAGTCTCACATGCGAGACCTTGTCAAAGGCTTTCTGAACGTCTAGATACACTACATCCCCTGGCACCCCTCCATCCATTTTACTTGTCACATCCTCAAAAAATTCCAGAAGAGTAGTCAAGCATGATTTCCCTTTCATAAATCCATGTTGACTTGGACTAATCCTTTTACTACTATCCAAATGCCCCATTATTACCTCTTTAATAATTGACTCCAGCATCTTTCCCACCACCGAAGTCAGGCTAACTGGTCTGTAATTCCCTGTTTTCTCTTTCGTTCCTTTCTTGAAAAGTGGGATAACATTAGCTATCCTCCAATCCACCGGAACTAATCCTGAATCTATTGAACATTGGAAAATGATCACCAATGCGTCCACTATTTCTAGAGCCACCTCCCTGAGGACCCTTGGATGCAGACCATCAGGCCCAGGGGATTTATCATCCTTCAGTCCCATTAGCCTACCCAATACTATTTCTCGCCTAATGAAAATTTATTTCAGTTCCTCTACCCCCTTAGATTCTCTGTCCTCCAGAACATCTGGGAGATTGTTTGTGTCTTCCTGAGTGAAGACAGATCCGAAGTACCGATTCAACTCTTCTGTCATTTCTTTGTTGCCCATAATAATTTCACCCATGTCTGCCTTCAAGGGACCCACATTTGACTTTGCTACTCTTTTTCCCTTAACACATCTAAAGAAGCTTTTACTGTCCTTCTTTATATTCCTGGCCAGCTTCCCTTCATACTTCATCTTTTCAGCCCATATTGCCCATTTTGTTTCCTTCTGTTGTCCTATGAAAGTTTCCCAATCCTCTGGCTTCTGGCTACTCTTTGCTGTGTCATACATCTTTTATTTTAGTTTTATTCTATCCCTAACTTCTCTTGTCAGCCACGGTTGTCTCCTACTCCCCTTAGAATCTTTCTTCCTTTTTAGAATGAAATGATCCTGTGTCTTCCCGATTATGCCCTGAAATTCCTGCCATTGCTGTTCCACTGTTATTCCTGCTTGGATCCCTTTCCAGTCTAATTTGGCCAGATCCCCTCTCATGCCTTCATAGTCCCCTTTGTTCAACTGCATCACTGCCACTTCCGATTTTATGTTCCCCTTCTCAAATTGCAGATTAAAACTAATCATATTATGATCACTACCTCCAAGCGTTTCTTTTACCTGGAGTTATCTTATCAGATATGGTTCATTGGACAACACTAAATCCAGAATTGCCTTTTCTCTGGTCGGCTCCATTACAAGCTGCTCTAAGAATCCATCTACGAGGCATTCAACAAACCCTCTTTCTTGGGGTCCTGAACCAGCCTGATTTTCCCAATCTACCTGCATATTGAAATCCCCCATCAGCACAGTGGCATTACCTTTGTTACATGCCAGTTTTAACTCCTGCTGCAACTTACACCCTACATCCGGGCTACTATTTGGGCGTCTGTAAATAACACCAATTAATGTCTTCTTGCCTTTACAATTCCTCAATTCAATCCACAGTGACTCTACCTCATCAGTCCCTATGTCTTCCCTCGCAAGGGACTGAATTCCGTCCCCCACCAGCAGAGCTACTCCCCCTCCTCTGCCCACCTGCCTGTCCTTTCTATAGGATGTATAACCCTGAATATTAAGTTCCCAGGCCCGATCCTCCTGCAGCCACGTCTCAGTAATCCCCACAATGTCATATCTACCAACCTCTAACTGAGCCTCAAGCTCATCTAATTATACTTTGTGCATTCATATACAATACTTTTAATTCCTTATGCATCTCACCTTTCACAACGATCCCTATTACACTTGGCCATACTCTCCTATCCCTTTGTGAGCTTCCTTTCCTGTTAATTCTGGGGTCATTAACCATCCCTTTACTCTCTTTCTCTTTAACTCCATCCTCGACTATCTCATTTGACACCCCACCCCCCTTATTCAGTTTAAAACTACTGTTGTAGCAGTGGCAAACCTGCCTGCCAGAATGCTGGTCCCCCACCTGTTAAGATGCAATCCGTCCCTTTTGTACAGTTTCCCCTTACTCCAAAACAGATCCCAGTGATCTCAGAATCTAAATCCCTGCCCCCTGCACCAGTTCCTCAGCCACACATTCAGGTCCCGTATTTCCCTGTTCCTGCTCTCACCAGCAAGAGGAACTGGAAACAAACCAGAGATAACAACCCTGGAGGTCCTGCTTTTCAGCATTTTTCCGAGCTCTCTAAAGTCACGCTGCAGAATATTCATCCTCTTCTTTCCGACAGTGTTTGTGCCGACATGCACTACCACTTCCGGCTGTTCACCTTCACCCTTGAGGATTTTCTGCACTCTGTCCGTGACATCCTGGATCCTGGCACCAGGAAGGCAGCACACCATCCTCGAATCCCGTCTGTTGCCGCAGAAACCCCTGTCCGTACCTCTCACAATGGAGTCTCCAACTATAATGGTGTTGCCTGATGTTGGCCTCTTTGGTTTTGACTCAACAGCCCTTTTTGCTTCGCAAGCCAGTCCGCCACTCAGTGTGATAACGTCTTCTGTCCCGACAGCTTCTAAGTGGGTGAACCTGTTCACAAGAGGTACAACACCCAGGGACCTTTGCATTCCAAGTTTCCCTCCCTTTCTCACCGTCACCCACTTTCTCTCATCCGGTACCTTAGGTGTAACAATCTTACTGTAGGACTTGTCGAGGAACGACTCAGTTTCTCGGATGAACCTGAGGTCATCCACTTGCTTCTGCAGTTCCCCAACACGGTCCTTCAGGAGCTGTACCTGGATGCACTTCTCACATTTGTAGCAACCAGAGGCACCAGCAGTGTATCTGAATTTATCTCATGCCTTCTGTTTTTTTCATACCTGTCCACTGATTGCCTATCGAGACCCCTCCCATCAACTTATTACCTGCCAGGCTTTGGGCCAAGCCTCCTCTCATCCAGTTTTCTTCCCCTCCTCCACACCCCATGTCCCCTACCCCCCCCCCCCCAACAATGAGTCTGAAGAAGGGTCTCAACCGAAACGTCACCTATCCATGTTCTCCAGAGAGAATGCCTGACCCACTGCGTTACTCCAGCACTTTGTGTCCTTTTTTCAAAAATCAACATCCACAGTTCCTTGTATCCATATCTTTTGGCTTGACATCACTCATGAAGGGCTTGAATTTAAGGGTTTTAGTAGGAGCATAAAGTTTTAATTAATTTAACTAATTTCATATCTTGAGGGATTTGACAAATATTTCTTCCTGCCTTCAGAGAGCCAACGATGTTCACTGGTTCACGAAAGTTGACATATTCCATATATTATTGTTATTACTTCAAGAGTGGGGTGGCACGGTGGCATAGGGGGTGGCATGGTGACGCACTATTTGAGTTGCTGCCTTACAGCGCCAAAGACTACGGGCGCTGTCTGTCAGAGTTTATACGTTCTCCCCGTGACCATGTGGGTTTTCTTTCAGTGCTCTGGTTTCCACTCACATCCCAAAGATGTACAAGTTTGTAGATTAATTTGCTTTGGTAAAAATGGTAAATTATCCCTGGTGTGTATGATAATGCTAGTGTACAGGTGGCCGCTGGTCAGCGCAGCTTTGGTGGACTGTTTTTGTGCTGTATCTCTCCACTAAAACTAAAGTTCCTGGAATTATTGCAAGCTGTGTAGATGTTAAAAAAGGTTTTTATGTTATGTTTAAATTTGTAGAGCACTATATATGAATACAGACAAGCAAAAAAATCAATTTGACAATTTGCACAATTTATGCAGTTTCTTCATTAGAGTCATAGAGTGAAACAGTGTTGGTCCTTCGGCCCACCTTGCCCACACCGACTAACATGTCCCAGCTACACTTGTCCCACCTGCCTGCGCTTGGTCCATATCTCTCCAAACCTGTTTATTTGTTTCTTAAACTTTGGGATAGTTCCAGCCTTAACCCTTCTCTGGCAGCTTGTTCCATACACCCACCATCCTTTGTATGAAAAAGATACCCCTCAGATTCCTATTAAATCTTTTCCCCTTCGCCTTCAACCTATGTGAAGGGGAATAGCATTAATGCATTCATCACAAAATGTAAATGTAAATGCTCAATGTCTTCAAAGGGTATTCTGTGATGCTTGAGAATAGTCTGGTAACATATATGACTTCAATACAGATTTGAACAGTCAAATGATTGTTGGTGTTGCTGTGATTTCTATCTTGTATTTGTGCCAAGTTTCTCAGTAATTTTTTTCATTGGCAGTACAAAGTCATCCTGGAGATTTGTTAGGTATTGTGTCAGCTCTTTTTTGCCGTCATGGAATATGGTTGGTAGGAGGAGTATAAAATATCCCACCCATCTATCTTTAAACACATCTATCCCGTATAATGAAGAAGTTGCTATGAGATTCATGACATGGAAATTAGGAATTGAGTCTTAATGAACAGACTAATTCACACTAATTCAGTTCTTTTAAAATGTATCCAAAGAATAGTCCGAATTGAGCTTTAAAATCAATATTGTTGATGAGATTCACTGCTATGTTGTTTTGCATGCAAGTTACAATTTCATTTACCTGAGCAACCAATCCTTTGATTAAGAAGAGAAGTCGAGATAATCCAGGAAATTATAACCAGTGAGCCTCACGTCATTGGCAGGGAAGCGATTGGAGAGAATTCTTTGAGGCAGGATTTATTCACATTTGGAAGAGATCAGACTAATTAGCGACAGTCAGCACAACTTTGGCTGCATCAGGACATGTCATACCCACTTGATTGTGTTTTTTTGAGGAGGTGACAAAGGTGATTGATGAGGGTAGGACAGTGGAAGTAGTCTACATCTACAGGGAGTTTAGTAAGGCATTTGATGGTAGACGAATCCAGAAGATTAATATGCCTGAGATCCATGGGGACTAGGCTATTTGGGTTCAAAACTGGCTTAGTAACAGAACACAGGCAATTATGGTGGAAGGATGTTGTTCAGGCCAGGGTGCAGGGTAGTTCCAACAGAGATCTGCCTTGGGACCTCTGTTGTTTGCTGCATAACAACTTGGACATAAATGTAGATGAGTTGGTCAGTAAATTTGCAGTTTGTAACACCCTTCCACCATAATCCCCTGTGTTCTATAACTGAGTCGGTTTGCAGATTGGTGGAGTTGCGGAAAGTGGAAAGCAGGATCAGCGATAAATAAGTGGAGAAGTGGCAGTTGGAATTTAATACAAGCAAATGTGAGGTGTTGCACTTTGGGATGTCAAATATTAAAGGGAAGTATGCAGTTAAAGGCAAAACACTTAGCAACATTGATGTCCAGAGAGGCCGCCATGGACCTTGGGGTCCAGGTTCATCGCTAACTGAAAGTGGCAATACAAATGGATAGAGTGGTAAAGAAGGCCTTTGGTATGTTTGCCTTCATCAGTTGGAGCATTGAATATAAGAGTCAGGAAGTCATGATGCATCTTTATAGGACTTTGGTTAGGCCACTGGGATATTGCCTGCAGTTTTCATTGTCCCACTACAGGAAGGATATGGAGGCTCTGGAGATGGTGCAGAATAGGTTTACCAGAATGCAGCCTGGATTAGAGGGTATAATTAAGGAAGAGGTTGGAGAAATTTGAATTGTTTTCTTTGAAACGTCAGAGGTTGAGGGAAGGCCTGATGTACATATATATATATATATATATAATTATGAGAGGCATAGGTAGGGTAAACAGTCAGAACCTTTTTTTCCAGGTGGAAATGCAAAAGACTTTCAAGGAAATGTGCGAGGCAAGTTTTCTGCACAGGGAGTGGTAGGTGGCTGGAACCACTGCCAGGGTGGTGGTGGAGGCAGATAAGATAGGGGATTTTCAGATGTTTTTTAGATAGGCAAAGTGAAATGCAGGGAATTGTGGGATATGGATCACATGCAGGCAGAATAAATTAATTTAACTTGGCATCAAGTTGGGCCCAGACATTGGGAGCCGAAGGGCCTGTTCCTGAGCTGCACTCTTCTATGTTCTACGAAGAGCAATTCTTTACTGATTCAAACAAGATGCCAAATCCAGCTGAGGGCAGACAAGATCCATGAAAGTTAGTAAAATGCCTTTAACGGATTCTCACCACCAAAAATATTCTGTATTTAGACAGTTCTTTCTTGGATATATGATAGAATGTAACATGATTTAAGTCTTGTGAAGATTCCTCTTGTCTCCGTGTAGCCAGGTAATAAATTAAATTGTGATGTTTCCTCTGGACAAATATATGTAGCAGAATTATAAATGTAAAATAATATATTCATGAATTTAACATGATTTATTCTCCAATTCCTGCATCTGTTTATCAAGTGCCATTAAATTTAATTTGTCAAATCCCATTAAATAATAAAACCTGTGACGATCTGTTTACTCTGATATAAAATGCTGCTATGAGGCTATTCCTGTATTAACGTCAGCATAGTATTTCCAATGATAACTAATTATGAGTAACAAGAAAAGTAAATGATGTGGAGTAAACAAAGCTGGAGGAACCTCACTGTAAATGCTAAAGATGTTGCTTTGGCAATTAATTGCTTAAACCAGCTGCATTTAGCATATTATTATTTTTCTTCGATAAATTGTTCTTCTTAAGAATTCAAAATCAATTTACATTATACAATTTATAGAGGCCAAATCCTTGCAAATGCCTAAGAAAGTCTAAGAAAGCAGTACCCAAGTGTGGCCAATGTTATCTCAATAGGGGATAGCTGGATTTTTGAATGATGCATGATGTGGCAATCATTGCAGTTCACAACCATACAGATGTTTGATTAATATAGTTTAGAGATACAGCACAGAAACAAGCCCTTCGACTCACCAACTCCGGGCTAACCAGCGGTCACCCCGTACACTAACACTATCCTACTCACATTGGGGGCAATTTAGGGACAATTAAACCTACAAGCCAATTTGCCTACAAACCTGTATGTCTGAAATGTAGGAGGAATCCGGAGCACCTAGAAAAAACCCACGCAGGTCATGGAGAGAACGTACTAATTCCTTGCAGACGGCACCTGTAGTCAGGAGAGAATCCGGATCTCTGACGTTACAAGGCAGCAACTCTACCACTGCTCCACCATGCCGCAGTGAAGAAAATGTTGAAGAAACTATTTACCAGAGATTATAGACAATAGACAATAGGTGCAGGAGTATTCCATTCAGCCCTTCGAGCCAGTACCGCCATTCAATGTGATCATGGCTGATCATCCCCAATCAGTACCCCGTTCCTGCCTTCTCCCCATAACCCCATGACTACGCTATTTTTAAGAGCCATATCTAGCTCTCTCTTGAAAGCATCCAGAGAACCTACCTCCACCGCCCTTTGAGGCAGAGAATTGCACAGACTCACCACTCTCTGTGAGAAAAAGTGTTTCCTCGTCGCCGTTCTAAATGGCTTACTCCATTATTCTTAAACTGTGGCTCCTGGTTCTGTACTTCCCCAACATCGGGAACATGTTTCCTGCCTCTAGCGTGTCCAAACCCTCTTATATGTTTCAATGAGATGCCCTCTCATCCTTCTAAACTGCAGAGTGTACAAGCCCAGCTGCTCCATTCTCTCAGCATATGACAGTCCCACCATCCCGGGAATTAACCTTGTAAACCTACGCTGCACTCCCTCAATAGCAAGAATGTCCTTCCTCAAATTAGGGGACCAAAACTGCACACAATACTCCAGGTGTGGTCTCACGAGGGCTTTGTACAACTGCAGAAGGACCTCTTAGCTTCTATATTCGATTCCTCTTGTTATAAAAGCCAACATGCCATTCGTTTTCTTCACTGCCTGCTGTATCTGCATGCTTACTTTCATAGACTGATGTACAAGGACCCCCAGATCCCGTTGTACTTCCCCTTTTCCCAACCTGATGCCATTTAGATAGTAATCTGCCTTCCAGTTTTTGCTACTAAAGTGGATAACCTCACATTTATCCGCATTAAACTTCATCTGCCATGCATCTGCCCATTCCCCCAACTTGTCCAAGTCACCCTGCATTCTCATAGCTTCCTCCTCACAGTTCACACTGCCACCCAGCTTTGTGTCATCTGAAAATTTGCTAATGTTACTTTGAATCCCTTCATCCAAATCATTGAGGTATATTGTAAATAGCTGTGGTCCCAGCACCGAGCCTTGCGGTACCCCACTAGTCATTGCCTGCCATTCTGAAAGGGACCCGTTAATTCCTACTCTTTGTTTCCTGTCTGCCAACCACTTCTCTATTCATGTCAGCACTCTACCCCCAATACCATGTGCCCTAATTTTGCCCACTAATCTCCTATGTGTGACCTTATCAAATGCTTTGTGAAAGTCCAGGTACACTACATCCACTGGCTCTCCCTTGTCCATTTTCCTAGTTACATCTTCAAAAATTTCCAGAAGATTAGTCAAGCATGATTTCCCCTTCGTAAATCTATGCTGACTCGGACCAATCCTGTTACTGCTATCCAAATGTTCGGCTATTTCATCTTTTATAATTGACTCCAGCCCCTTCCCCACCACCGATGTCATGCTAAATGGTCTTTAATTCCCCATTTTCCCTCTCCCGCCTTTCTTAAAATGTGGGATATCATTAGCTATCCTCCAATCCCCAGGAACTGATCTTGAGTCTATAGAACATTGGAAAATTATCATCAATGCATCCACGATTTCTAGAGCCACTTCCTTAAGTACCCTGGGATGCAGACCATCAGGCCCTGGGGATTTATCAGCCTTCAGTCCCATCAGTCTATCCAACACCATTTCCTGCCTAATGTGGATTTCCTTCAGTTCCTCCGTCACCCCAGATCCTCTGGCCACTACTATATCAGGAAGATTGTTTGTGTCCTCCTTAGTGAAGACAGATCCAAAGTACCTATTCAACTCATCTGCCATTTCCTTGTTCCCCTTAATAAATTCACCTTTTTCAGTCTTCATGGGTCCAACCCCATATTGTCTTATTGGTTATCTTCTGTTGTTCTTTAAACATTACCCAATCCTCTTACTTCCCTCTCATCTTTGCTACGTTGTACTTCTTTGCTTTAGTTTTTATACTGTTCCTGACGTCGCTCTTCAGCCATGGTCATCCCTTTCTCCCCTTGGAATCTTTCTTCCTCCTAGGAAAATTATTATTTTCCAAATTAATTTTTTTTAGATAGAGATATTTCCAGGAATTCAAATTCAAATATGTTCCCACAATAATCTAGAAATGATAATTTCTGGAAATGACAGGAAGCAAGGTAATCTTTTTCACAGTCCACCTTCTGCCCGGTGTACAACACCTTTGTTAGAATCAGTCCAAAATCAGTCAAGAATATAAAGGAGGATAGTAAAAGCTTCTTTAGGTATGTCAAGAGGAAAAAAATAGTTTGGTCTTAACTATTTTTTTCCTCTTGACATACCTAAAGAAGGTATGTCAAGTTGGACCCTTGAAGACTGAAAAAGGTGAAGGGAACAAGGAAATGGTTGACGGGTTGAACAGGTACTTTGGATCCATCTTCACTAAGGAGAACACAAACAATCTTCCTAATGGCCAGAGGATCTGGGGTGACAGGGGAATTGAAGGAAATTAGTGGGCAAAATTAGGGCACATGGTATTGGGGGTAGAGTGCTGACATGGATAAAAAATTGCTGGGACCGCAGCTTGAGGAAGGACATTCTTGCTATTGAGGGAATGCATCGTAGGTTTACAAGGTTAATTCCCGTGATGGCTGGACTGTCATATGCTGAGAGAATGGAGCAGCTGGGCTTGAATACTATGGCGTTTAGAAGGATGAGAGGCAATCTTATTGAAACATATAAGATTACTAAGGGTTTGGACACTAGAGGCAGGAAACATGTTCCCGATGTTGGGGGAGTCCAGAACCAGGGGCCACAGTTTAAGAATAAACGGTAAGCCATTTAGATTGGAGACGGGGAAACACTTTTTCACACAGAGAGTTGTGAGTCTGTGGAATTCTCTGCCTCAGAGTGTGGTGGAGGCCGGTTCTCTGGCTACTTTCAAGAGAGAGCTAGATAGGGCTCTTAAAGATAGCGGGGTCAGGGGATATGGGGGGAAGGCAGGAATGGGATTAGGGGTGATCAGCCATTGAATGGCGGTACTGGCTTGAAGGGCCAAATGGCCTACTCCTGCACCTATTGTTTATTGTCTATTGTCTATTGAAAACCCTGATGCGGATATGGATTTTCACTTTCATTAGTACATATATCGCTTTACAAAGCAAGTTAATACGTAACATGTCTTGCTGTCTGACATTCTACATGGTGTTCCAAGTTATTCATAAACAAAACATATCCAACATGTCATAAACTGAGATGGAAATAGAACTTGTGGACTAAATATATTCCAAACAATATTTGAGGGCAAGGTATCTTTGTTCCCACATTTCTTTCCCCTGCTGACATTAAATTCAGTCCTCCATATATGTTCATTGCATCTACTCAATGATGACAGTGAGTTTCCTGAATACAATAGGACTTCCGTGGGCCATGAAAAAAAGCCCACACTTTTTCTGACCTGCTGGCTCAATGCAATATTTCAATAATCCACTACTTGCAGATCCAGTATTCTTGGTTAAAAATGTAAAGAAGACTTTAAAAACAAAACTGGAATATTAGTAAGAATTAATTTTGGCTTCGAACTCGGCTGATGAACGTATTCGGAGGTTAAAAATCTGGAGAATCTGGGATGCCTTAACACAGATCCTTTCACTCCAATTTTGAATCTGTTACTGGTATAGTAATTCAGCTTTAGATTGATGATACAGAGACAGAGTTCAAATCACATCTGGGCAGCTGGGGAATTTAATCAAATTTAATTAAATAAATTACCTGCTTTGAAAAAAAGCTAGCATCAGTAATGCATTAAATGTATTGTAGCAAAAGCCCATCTGGTTCCCTAATGCCCTTTAGGGAAGGAAAACTGGTGACCTTACCAAATCTAACCCTGGTGTGACTCAAAACTCACAGCAATATTGTTAAGGGTACACAAAAGGCTGGAGAAACTCAGCGGGTGCAGCAGCATCTATTCAGCGAAGGAGATAGGCGACGTTTCGGGTCGAGACCCTTCTTCAGACTGGTCAGGGATCAGGGAAACGAGAGATATAGACGGTGATGTGGAGAGATAAAGAACAATGAATGAAAGATATGCAAAAATGTATTGATGATAAAGGGAACAAGCCATTGTAAGCTGTTTGTAGTGTGAAAATTAGAAGCTAGTGTGACTAGGGTGCGGGAGAGATATAGAGAGAGAGGGAATGCCAGGGCCCGAGGGCTGAGGGAGAGGTGGGAAGGGGAGTAGACAGCAAGGGTTAACAGAGAGAAGGCAGACGGGGGGAGATGGGAAGATGTGGCGAGTGGAGGGGTCACGTTGGATGTGGCGAAACAGGCGGAGGACTATGTGTTGTATTTGCCGGCTGGTGGGGTGAAAGGTGAGGACCAGGGGGACTCTGCCCTTGTTGCGAGTGGGGGAATGGGGAGAGAGGGCAATGTTGCGGGGTATGGGGGAGACCCTGGTGTGAGCCTCATCTATAGTGGGGGAGGAGAATCCCCGTTCTCTGAAGAATGAGGACATTTGTGAACACCTCATCCTGGGAGCAGATGCGGCATAGACGGAGGAATTGGGTATAGGGGATGGAGTCCTTACAGGAAGCATGTGGGAAGAAGAGTAGTCCAGGTAGCTGTGGGAGTCAGTTGGTTTGTAGTGGATGTCGGTCAGGAGTATATCACCTGCATTAGAGATGGTGAGGTCAAGGAATGGTAGGGAAATGTCGGAAATGGTCCAAGTGTATTTGAGTGCCGGATGGAAGTCCTCCCACCCTGCTTCCTGTAAGGACTCCATCCCCTATTCCCAATTCCTCCGTCTATGCCGGATCTGCTCCCAGGTTGAGGTGTTCCACACCAGGTCATCACAAATGTCCTCATTCTTCAGAGAACGGGGATTCCCCTCCCAGACTATAGATGAGGCTCGCACCAGGGTCTCCCCCATACGCCGCAACACTGCCCTCTCTCCCCATTCCCCCACTCGCAACAAGGGCAGAGTCCCCTTGGTCCTCACCTTTTACCCCACCAGCCGGCAAATACAACACATAGTCCTCTGCCAGCTTCGCCACCTCCACCTCCCCATTCCCTCCACTCGCCACATCTTCCCATCTCCCCCCGTCTGCCTTCCGCAAAGACCGCTCCCTCCGCAACTCCCTTGTCAATTCTTCCCTTCCCTCCCGCTCTACCCCTTCCCTGGGCACTTTCCCTTGCAACCGCAACTCCATAAATTTGTTGTAAATCTTGAAATGAAAGGATAGAGTTTTCCTTATAGAGATCACCGATCTTAATAATTCCCTTATTTTTCCATTGTAAAAAAGCTTTATCCATCATTGAAGGTTTAAACATAACATTATTTACAATGGTAAGAGATAATGGTATAGATTTTAGTTTTAATGTTTTCTTTATTTGTTTCCAAATACGTATTCCACTTTCTATTATCGGGTTTTCACTATGTTTTCTTAGCTAAATTAATATTAGCAAATATTATAGAACTAATTTCAAAAGGAGAACAATCTTCTTTTTCCATATTTAACCAAGTTGGTTGGTTATCTGTTTCTTCTAACCAAAAAAATTCATATTTTTTAATGTTGACTGCCCAGTAATAAAACATAAAATTTGGTAGTGCTAAACCTCCATTTATTTTTGATTTACATAAATGTTTTTTATTTATTCTATGGCTCTTATAATCCCAAATGAAGTTAGTGATTAGGGAGTCCACCTTTTTAAATACATTTTTAGGGAGATATATCAGAATTAATTGGAAAAGATATAATAATTGTGGAAGAAAAATCATTTTTATTATATTAATTTTGCCTAACATTGAAATAGGTAAAGTTTTCCAATACAAGATATTCTTATTTAATTTATTCAATAATGGTGGGAAGTTAGATTTAAATAAAGAGTCGAATCTTTTTGTTACGAAAATTCCAAGATATTTAATTTTTTCATTTGTTATCTTAAAAGGGAATTGTTGTAATATGTGTAAGTTATTTACCGTTATTGGCATAAGTTCACTTTTATTCCAATTGATACTATATCCTGAGTAGGATCCAAATTCAGTTATTAATTTTAACAAATTTCGGATACTAGTTTCTGGTTTTGTGATGTAAAGTAATACATCATCCGCATATAAAGAGATTTTATTTTTAGTGTCTCTAGTATCATATCCATATATTTCCGGATGTAATCTCACCCTCTGAGCTAGCGGTTCTATTGCCAGTGCAAACAGTAAAGGGGATAAAGGGCAACCTTGTGTACAACCTCGAGATAGATTGAATTTAGTTGATAACATTCGGTTTGTTGTTATTCTAGATGTCGGATTTGTATATAACAATTTGATCCAGGTAATAAACTTTTCTCCCAGTTTGAAAGCTTCCATAACCGAAAACAAATAAGGCCATTCCACTTGATCGAAGGCTTTCTCTGCATCTAACAAAATATCTACTAGATCTTTATTAATACCTCTTTTCGAGTATATAATATTAAATACCCATCTCAGATTATATGAAGAGTATCGTTTTGGTATAAATCCTGTTTGATCGGGATGAATTAATTTATTAACAACTGAGTCATTTTGCTAATATTTTAGTTAATATCTTTTGATCAGTATGTAAAAGAGCTATTGCTCTAAATGTCCCTGGTTCATCCAAGTCTTTATTTATTTTAGGTAAACGTGTTATAGTAGATTCATTTAATGTTTCTGGTAGTTTTTGCTGTGTATATGTATGTTCATTTAATGATTTCAGACGTGGTACAATCTGATCATAAAATATTTTATAAAATTCCGAGCCAATACCATCTGGTCCCGGTGTTTTACCATTTTTTAATGATCTAATAGATTCTTGGATTTCTTTTATCGAGATATCAGCATTCAGTAACTCTCCATTTTGTAAATCCAACCCTTTCAGGTTACATTTTTTTTTAAATGCTTCTATTCCTATTTTATTTTCTGTTGTTTTAGCAGTGTATAAGTTTTTATAATATTGCATAAATCTTTCATTAATATCTTTAGGTTGTGTTGTGTTTAGGAAATGCTGGATCTTCTATGAATAAAGAATTGCACAGTTGCTCTTATACATTCCTTGCTGTTCCACCTGGTTTACCTCTTCAATGTTATATTCTCTGACTTTTGACTAATGGCTGGAAAAGGGACATTGCTTCCAATAAGCAGATGGTAATGCTTTGTTTCAATGTCAATAGTAGACAAAAGGGTGCAATTTCATTTGCTTGTAGTGTGTAACAAAATCAACAACATATTCTTATTATATTTAATGTGATGTACAATTACCCTACATATCTAGGGAAAGGTTTTCTTGTTCCTGAACTTGGATTCATTCAAGGTCATTTTGACCTTGTATTGTACTGGTGATAATGTAATGAGAATCAATGTTGCTCTCAATTTTTATTTCGATCAAATTTGATGGAGAAAATAAATTCTGTGCAAAGAGAATAATTCACATCTTGCAGTCCAAGACAGATGTTCAAGTGGAGGAGGTTGTAGACTTTGTAAGATACCTTATCCAGGTTTGTCCTGGCAATCTGAGACTCCTTGGAACAGAACCAAATACCCTGCAGTATCCTATGCACAAATGACCAAGTGTTGTTCAATGATGAAACAAGCCTTTAGATTATCCGAACAATAGTCTTTTCCAATTTTGACAGCTGATCAAAAAAAAAATATATTAGCTCCGACTTAAATACTTGGTTACAGACAAACAATGAATGCATGACTACTATTAGGGTCCAAGCACAGACTCAACGACTATTTCACCGAATACTTGTGCGTGGTCTGCCAAGACTGGCTGGATCTCCTGCCTGTTAACCATTAGCTCACCTTTCCCATCCAACACTGACCTTTCTGTCCTGGGCCTCCTCCATTGTCAGAGTGAAACCACACACAAACTGGGGGAACAACATCTTCTCTTCTGCCGGCAGAGGTTAAAACCTGATGGCATGACCATTGAATTCTCCAATTTTAGGTAATTAAGCTACAAACAATCTTTTGTTTTCCTTCCCATCCCCACCACCCCCTTCCACATGTCCCACCTGGACTTGCACCCATTTCTCCCCTCTCCCCTCTGTTTCCACATATATTCCTTCACCTGGCTTCACATTTACATCTCTTCCATCTCACACCGTTTGTCTTTTCATCTCTGGCCTTTGTCCCACCTATTAACTCGCCCCATCACCGGTATCCCCCTAAAACTCACCAAATGTTATCCTGCTCCCCCCTCCCCCCCCCCCCCCCCCCCCCCCCAGCCCCTCCACCACAATCAGTCTGAAGATGAGTTCTGATGCAAACGTCATCTACCCATGTTTGCCAAAGATGCTGCCTGACCCACTGAGCTACTCCAGCATTTCTTTTGTAAACCAGCATCTGCAGTTCCTTGCGATGCCTTTGAACTGAACAAGAGGCCCACAGGAGCCGTTGGAAGAGGAGGAGGGGGAGGAGCGACACCCGACCGGTAAGCTTCAAAATCTAGCGCGGGGCTTGTTTTTTTCAGAGGCCCACAGGAGCCGTTGGAAGAGGAGGAGGGGGAGGAGCGACACCCGACCGGTAAGCTTCAAAATCTAGCGCGGGGCTTGTTTTTTCAGAGGCCCACAGGAGCCGTTGGAAGAGGAGGAGGGGGAGGAGCGACACCCGACCGGTAAGCTTCAAAATCTAGCGCGGGCTTGTTTTTACCCAAATCCATAACATTCCATTTGGAGAAGTGGGTTTTTTTTTTGAGGAAGCCGCTGATTGGTGGGAAGTGGACTAGGGAAAGCAGCTGATTGGCAGTCAGATCCCAGCAGTTTGTTGTATCCTGTGTAAGGGGGGCAGTATGAAGGCCAGGGCAGTGTACTGTTCTGGATGTCAGATGTGGGAGGTCAGGGAATCTGATAGCCCTCCAGACGTCCACATCTGCACCAGGTGTGTTGAGATGGGGCTCCTAAAGGACTGTGTTAGGAACCTGGGAGCAGCAGCTCGATGACCTCCGTCTCCTCAGGGAGAGTGAGGAGGTAATAGAGAGGAGCTACAGGGAGATAGTCACTCCCAAACCACAGGAGGCAGACAAGTGGGTCACGGTTAGGAAGGGCAAGGGGCAGAGGCAGGGCTAGAGAGTACCCCTGTGACCGTACACCTGGAAAATAGGTACTCAGGTTTGAGTACGATTGGAGGGGACAGCCTAGCTGGGGGTACCAACAGCGGCTGGGCCTCCGGCACAGAGACCGGCCCTGATGCTCAGAAGGGTAGCAAAAAGAGGAGGGCAATTTTACTGGGCAGTTAATATTAAAAACATGAATTTTTGGTTAGGAGAAATAGATAATAAACCAAATTGGTTAAGTATGGAAGAAGAAGATTGTTCTCCATTAGAAATTAGCTCTATAATATTTGCTAATATTAATGTAGCTAAGAAAGTTTATAGTGAAAATCCGATAATAGAAAATGGAATCCGCATATGGAAACAAATAAAGAAAGCATTAAAACTAAAATCTATACCAATAAGTCTTAAGATTGTTAATAATTTTATGTTTAAACCTTCGATTTTGGATAAGGCTTTTTTACAATGGAAAAATAAAGGAATTTCTAAGATGGGTGATCTTTATAAGGAAAATACTTTTCTTTCATTTCAAGAGTTGCAACAAATTTATGGGCTACATAATAAAGAATATTTCAGATATTTACAAATTAGAAACTATGCCTCTGTAAATATATATGAATTTAGAAATAGAAAAATAGAAATTTTAGATGAATGTTTGAATAAACATCCAAATATGGAAAAAATGATATCATATATATATAATATTTTACTGGAAAACGATACTCCATCAACAGAAATATACAGAGAATCTTGGGAAAAGGAATTAGGTCAAATAATAAGATCAGAAATATGGGATGAAAGTTTACAACATATACATTATTGTTCATTAAACGCTAAACATTCTCTTATACAGTTTAAAATATTACATAGATTACATTACTCTAAATCTAAATTACATAATATTTTTCCAAAAATATCTCCAATATGTGACAAATGTCAAATTTCAGAAGCAAATTTGACACATTCATTTACTAACTGCATAAAAATTGTAGAATACTGGAAGGAAATATTTAAAATAATCTCGACTGTTATTAATATAAATATAATCCCTGACCCAAAGCTGATTATACTTGGAATAATTGAAACTGACCAATTAATAACAACGAATCAAAGAACTTTTATTGATTATGGTTTAATAATTGGGAAAAAATTAATATTAAAATTTTGGAAAGGCCCTGCATTCCCAACAATCAAAAATGTGGAATATAGAAATGTCGGAGACACTTCATTTGGAGAGATTGAGGCTTGTCCTTATGGATAGGTTAGATCTCTTCAGATGTATTTGGTCTCCATATATTAAATATTTACAGGGTCGTAATGGTTCGGCGCGGGAAACCTGACTGAGGCCTGGACATTTGAGTGGATGAAGAGATACATATAATAAATCATGAATATATCTATAAGGACGGATTATTGACGAATATTTTATTCTCCATCAAACCTCTTCTTATTCTTTATTCTATTTCCTAATTTTTCTATTTTCTTATATCTAAATAAAAAATAAAAAAATAATATTGAAACACACTAGCTTAATATTAGAATGAATATAAATATCATTAGATTTATAAGAACATTGTTAGTATTATTAGCATTTCCTAGTATTTTATATTTTTAATTATATAAAATTATATGCTTTTAATGGTACAATAATTTTAAATTTGGCGATAAAATAAATATTGTTAACATTAGGAAGAAATAATAAGAATTATATAAGATTTACTAACTTTTTCGTATCAATAAAATCATAAAATTTGGTCTTATACTTAATAAAATTAGAAATAAAATGATAATTACTAATAGTACGAGTATAATGCTAATATTGTGAATGTATTAGTAGTATTATGTATCTTTAATTATATAAAATACATAACTCTGAAATCTATAACTAAGGATAATACAGTATAAATAATATTATTAGTATGAATCAGTTATTAGGACTATGTATTTTTACTACTGAAATATAATGTAACTGGTTGTTATTTTGTTTCTATAATAAATAAATTAAAAAAAAAAAAAAAAAAAAAATGATGAAAAGGAGGGCAATTGTAATAGGGGACTCTATAGTTAGGGGGTCGGATAGGGCGATTCTGTAGACGCAGTCGGGAGACCCGGATGGTAGTTTGCCTCCCTGGTGCCAGGGTCTCGCATGTGTCAGACCGTGTACAAAAGATTCTGATAAGGGAGGGAGAGGAGCCTGATGTTGTGGTACACATAGGTACCAATGACATAGGTGATGAGGTCCTGAAGGGAGAATTTAGGGAGTTGGGGGGAAAGTTAAGGAGAAGGACCAAAAGGGTAACGATTTCAGGATTACTGCCTGTGCCGCGTGACAGTGGGAGTAGGAATGAAATGAGGTGGAGGATAAATGCGTGGCTGAGGGACTGGTGCAGTGGGCAGGGATTCAAGTTTCTTGATCACTGGGACCTCTTTTGGGGAAGGCATGATCTGTACACAAAGGACGGGTTGCACTTGAGCCCGAGGGGGACCAATATCCTGGCAGGGAGATTTGCAAAGGCTACTGGGGAGACTTTAAACTAGAAAGGCTGGGGGGAGGGACTCGGGTAGAGGGGGCTAGGGGTCAGGGTGTGGGGCAAGAGGCAGAGAAGGGAAGCACTCGGATCCAAAATGTAGGCGAGAAAGATGAAAAAAGATAATAGACCGAACATAAGGGATTGTGGGTTTCTAAAATGTGTATATTTTAATGCTAGGAGCATTGTAAGTAAGGTGGACGAACTTAGAGCCTGGATTGACATCTGGAAATATGATGTTGTGGCAATCAGTGAAACATGGTTGCAGGAGGGCTGTGATTGGAAACTAAATATTCCAGGATTTCGTTGCTTCAGGTGTGATAGAATTGGAGGGACCAGAGGGGGAGGTGTTGCATTGCTTGTCAGAGAAGATATTACAGCAGTGCTTTGGCAGGATAGATTAGAGGGCTCGTCTAGGGAGGCTATTTGGGTGGAACTGAGAAGTGGGAACGGTGTAGCAACACTTTTAGGGGTGTATTATAGACCGCCAAATGGGAGCGTGAATTGGAAGAGCAAATATGTAAGGAGATAGCAGATATTAGTGGTAAGCACAAGGTAGTGATTGTGGGAGATTTCAATTTTCCAAAAATAGACTGGGAAACACATTCTGTAAAACGGGCTGGATGGTTTGGAGTTTGTAAAATGTGTGCAGGATAGTTTTTTGCAGCAGTACGTAGAGGTATCGACCAGAGATGGGGCAGTGCTGGACCTCCTGTTAGGAAATGAGGCAGGTCAGGTGACGGAGGTATGCGTTGGTGAGCACTTCGGGACCAGTGATCACAATACCATTAGTTTCACTATAATTATGGAGAGAGTCAGAACTGTACCTAGGGTAGAGATTATTGATTGGAGAAAGGCTAACTTTGAGGGAATGCGTAAGGATTTTAAAGGAGTGAATTGGGACACTTTGGTTCATGGGAAGGATGTAGAAGAGAAATGGAGGACATTTAAAGGGGAAATTGTAAGAGTACAGAATCTTTATGTCCCTGTTAGGTTGAAAGGAAATAGTAAAAATTGAAAGAGCCATGGTTTTCAATGGAAATTGGACATTTGTTTCGAAAAAAGAGAGATATCTACAATAATTATAGGAGGCATGGAGTAAATGAGGTGCTAGATGAGTATAAAGAATGTAAAAAGAATCTTAAGAAAGAAATTAGGAAGGCTAAAAGAAGATATGAGGTTGCTTTGGCAAGAAAGGTGAAAGTGAACCCAAAGGGTTTCTACAGCTATATTAATAGCAAAAGGGATAAAATTGGACCATTAGAGAACCAGAATGGACAGCTATCTGCAGAGCCAAAAGAGATGGGGGAGATATTGAACAATTTATTTTCTTCGGTATTCACCAAGGAGAAGGATATTGAACTCGGTGAGTTAAGGGGAAAGAGTAGAGTAGCTATGGAAACTATGAGATTCAAAGAGGAGGAAGTACTGACACTTTTGAAAAAATATAAAAGTGGATAGGTCTCAGGTCCTGACAGGATATTCCCTAGGACATTGAGGGAAGTTAGTGTAGAAATAGCAGGAGCTATGACAGAAATATTTCAAATGTCATTAGAAACGGGAATAGTGCCGGAGGATTGGCGTACTGCGCATGTTGTTCCATTGTTTAAAAAAGGGTTCAAAGAATAAACCTAGCAATTATAGACCTATTAGTTTGATATCAGTGGTGGGCAAATTAATGGAAAGGATACTTAGAGATAATATATATAAGCATCTGGATAAACAGGGTCTGATCAGGATAGTCAACATGGATTTGTGCCTGGAAGGTCATGTTTTGACAAACCTTCTTGAATTTTTTGAAGCGGTAACTAGGGAAATTGATGAGGGTTAAAGCAGTGGATGTTGTCTATATGGATTTTAGTAAGGCCTTTGACAAGGTTTCCCATGGAAGGTTGGTTAAGAAGGTTCAATCTTTGGGTGTTAATGGCGGAGTAGCAAGATGGATTCAACAGTGGCTGAATGGGAGATGTCAGAGAGTAATGGTGGATGGCTGTTTGTCAGGTTGGAAGCCGGTTGGACCAGTGGGGTGCCTCAGAGATCTGTGTTGGGTCCACTGTTGTTTGTCATGTACATCAATGATCTGGATGATGGGGTGGAAAATTGGATAAGTAAGTATGCAGATGATACTAAGATAGGTGGTGTTGTGGATAATGAAGTAGATTTTCAAAATCTACAGAGAGATTTGGGCCATTTGGAAAAGTGGGCTGAAAGATGGCAGATGGAGTTTAATGCTGATAAGTGTGAAGTGCTACATCTTGGCAGGACAAATCAAAATAGGACGTACATGGTAAATGGTAGGGAATTGAGGAATGCTGTGGAACAGAGGGATCTAGGAATAACTGTGCATAGTTCCCTGAAGGTGGAATCGCATGTAGATAGGGTGGTAAAGAAAGCCTTTGGTGTGCTGGCCTTTATAAATCAGAGCATTGAATATAGGAGTAGGGAAGTAATGTTAAAATTGTACAAGGCATTGGTAAGACCATTTCTGGAGTATGGTGTACAATTTTGGTCGCCTAGTTATAGGAGGATGTCAACAAAATAGAGAGAGTACAGAGGAGATTTACTAGAATGTTGCCAGGGTTCCAGCAACTATGTTACAGAGAAAGGTTGAACAAGTTAGGTCTTTATTCTTTGGAGCGCAGAAGGTTAAGGGGGGACTTGATTGAGGTCTTTAAAATGATGAAGGGATAGACAGAGTTGACGTGGATACGTTTTTTTCCCATTGAGGGTAGGGAAGATTCAAACAAGAGGGCATGACATGAGAATTAAGGGACAGAGGTTTCGGGGTAACGTGAGGGGGAACTTCTTTACTCAGAGGGTGGTGGCTGTGTGGAATCAGCTTCCAGCAGAAGTGGTGGAGGCAGGATCGATTTTAACATTTAAGAGTAAAGTGGATAGGTATATGGACGTGAAGGGAATGGAGGGGTATGGTCTGAGTGCAGGTAGATGGGACTAGGGGAAAACAAATGGTCGGCACGGACTGGAAGGGCCGAGAGGGCCTGTTTCCGTGCTGTAATTGTTATATGGTTATATGGTTATATGATTTCATGTAATAAAGAGTTTCCACAATGTTAGCCCACAGCATTTCACTTTTATAAATCAAAGGCCTGAGGTTTTATGGAATTGGCCTTGCGAAAGGGAAAGTCCTTCTTTCTCTGTGTTGAATTACCAACCTTCTACCCATTAACTAGACTAAAGGGCCTGTCCCACTTGGCCGTTATTTACGCGGCAGGCTGGTCGTGGCTGACGCGTGTCGTCATGCATCCGCAAAGCCGTCTGGAGCACGTGACGTCATTTGAAGATAGACACAAAATGCAGGATCAGTTTGAAGACTGTTTCGGGCCGAGACTCTTCTTCAGTTTGAAGAAGGGTCTCGACCCGAAATGTCACCCATTGCTTCTCTCCATAGATGCTGCCGGTCCCGCTGAGTTACTCCAGCATTTTGTGTCTATCTCCAATCGTCTTGGCCCGGCTCTGGGAGTAGGAGTGGAGGCGGTTCAGGATCTGCAATGGCCGTGAGCCCCAGGCCGAGCTCGGCGATCGTTTGCCTACTTCTGCTGCTGTTGGAGGTGAGACGTTGCGCCGCGCAAGGGTCTTGGGCCTGTCCCACTTTGCCCGTCAGTTACGCGCCAGGCTGGTGTGCCACTCCACACTCTTCCACACCACTCCATGCGCCCGTCCCGGACTACCCACGTGCTACCCATGTGCTACCCACACACTACCCACACGCTTAACTTAACTAACCAACAACTAGAGAGCAGTCCTCAACTACATTCTACCTCTTTGGAGACCGTCAGCCTATCTTTGATTGGACTTTACTGAGTTTATCTTGTACTAAACATTATTCATGTTATTCCCTTTATAATGTGCACTGTACTCTGTGGATGGCTCGATTGTAGCCATGCATTGTCTTTCTGCTGACTGGCTAGCACGTAATAAAAGATTATCACTGTGAGTTAGTTACATGTGACAATAAACTGTGAGTTTCACAGGTTCCCTAAAGGTGACCAGTTTGGCTCAGTTCTTTAGACGAGAGTTGCAGGAGTTGAGATGGGTGCCAGGGATGAGAGTAGGTGCAGGATTAGGGCATGGGGCGGGTGGATTGATGAAGGGAAGTCCGTGAGCATCAGCTGGAGCACTGAATGCCAGTTTTGGGAAGTAGGGGGTAATGATCAGATTTCATGTCTGGTACTTACTGGTCGTCAGTTGGAGTTCAAGTGCTTAGAGGACAGAAAGTAGAAAGGTTGTGTGATTGGTGAATTGAAATAGTTTGGGTGTTTGGTGGGTGTTAGTCAGATGATGATGAGTGGGTAAAGATATGGACATCCGATGTCGTGGTGAAGAGGGAGAGGAAAATCTGATATGTAAGTGGGGTTTGGGGTTGGGGGGGTGGGGGGTAACAATAGGTTTAAGTGATTTATGAGGTGGGATGGTTATTGCATTTGGTGAGTGAAACGTAAAAACATAGAAAATAGGTGCAGGAGTAGGCTATTCGGCCCTTCGAGCCTGCACCGCCATTCAATATGATCATGGCTGATCATTCAACTCAGTATCCTGTACCTGCCTTCTCTCCATACCCCCTGATCCCTTTAGCCACAAGGGCCACATCTAACTCCCTCTTAAATATAGGCCAATGAACAATCAACTACCTTCTGTGGCAGAGAGTTCCAGAGACTCACCACTCTCTGTGTGAAAAATGTTTTCCTCATCTCAGTCCTAAAGGAATTCCCCTTTATCCTTAAACTGTGACCCCTTGTCCCGGACTTCCCCAACATTGGGAACAATCTTCCTGCATCTAGCCTGCCCAACCCCTTAAGAATTTTGTAAGTTTAAAAGCTGCACTGTTTGGTGGGTGAAAAGTTGGGTCGGTGGATTGATGAGTGGAGATTTGGTTTGACTGATTGGTGGGTGGAGAGTAAACATCCGTTGTGAACATAGTTGTGGTGGCTACAAAATTGACCTTTACAATGATCTTTTTAATATTAGCCTCCCTTGAGTTAAATGCATTCTTACTCCAGGCCTGGCTACACAAGTTAGAAACAATAGAGAGAGCATTTTTAATTACGATAATAAAATAACCTTTCGGCATCTAGCAAAGTCAGCAACATTCTCCCATAGTGCAAAGTTTCACGACAACACTGCAGTCCCAACTCTGTTTTTACTGTGATAACTAACCCCGTAGAGAACAAAGTTGCAAGAAGATTTAAAGTCAGCTGGAGAGTAATACTATTGAGTGAACTTGGCTTTGCTTTAATGGGTCCACATATCTGCTTAAGCAGATTTACTATTAACATCATGACATGAATAAGTGCTGTGAGCATGACGTTAAAGACACAATTGTTTTTTAGATCCAAGTATCTAACAACCAATGCAACCACTGTCCAAAAATAATCAATTAAAATGTTCTACACATCCTCACTATTTCTAAGTAATATTGTACATTTATAACTAAGAAATTTTACAATATCCTGTCATAAACCTCTTTACCTTACTTGATTAAGGTACAGCATTGTTACTGTATGAATACTTGGCAAAACACAATGTTTTCATTTTAAGATTACTTTTGTTTGCTTTTAATCATGAAAGTCCCATGCTAGAAGACACTTTATGTAATTCAAGTAAAAAGCTGAATGCAAACTTAAATGCCCTTGATTAATGAGACAGCATACAGTAATGGATGATTTCCCAAAGCTTGCTAATGCAGAGAACTGGGCAAGGCATGAGATACAGCTGCACTAATGTTGGATTATAACAGGCTGAATAGGAACCAAAACATAATGAGGAGATGTAACCATATTCATAAGAGCTAATGCATAAGTCATGAAAGTAAACATATTTAGATTACTAACATTGTTTAGCACTACCTTCCAATTAAATCTTGATCAAAAAACATAGTCTAGAAATTAATGAACTTTAGTGCTGCTGAAAGGTCAATTGATTATTATTTGGTTTTTGCCAACTTTTTAACTGGTTGATCAGTCCTTTATTTCACTGTTTCTAGATGCTATGCTAATTTTGCTTTTGATTTAACACCAACAGTGCAGGCCATTCAACAAAGTGGCAGAAAATTATAATAATGGAAATTTGATTCGCATGGCAAGAGGAATCATTTAGACATTATATGGAGTGTTTGGAAAGGTGGCAGCTGCTCATAATTAAAGAGTGGAGGACAACCAATTCCCCATTTGAAGGAATGAGAGGAGAAGGCACATAATTTATGGGACTGCCAGTCATCTTTCCTGACAGAAATACTTGCAGCAACGGGCATAACAGTTGGTGCTAAAACATAAAGGCTTCCAGGATACATAAGATTTGCCAAACTAATAAAAATAAAGAACTGCAGATGCTGGTTAATACTCAAAATGAGAAATGTGCTGGAGTAACTCATTAGGTCAGGCAGCATCTCAGGAGAACATGGGTAGGTGACGTTTCACATCTGGACCGTCTTCAGACTGATTATTGGCAGGGGAGACAAAAACTGAAAAGGGGAGAGGCAGGACAAAGCGTGGCAGGTAATAAATAGGTTGATATAGTCACGTTTTTTTCGCTAGGTAGATTTTTGGAACTATGAAACCAAAATGTGAACCAAAAAATGTTGACACTCAGGAGATCTTTCATTGTCCTTCCTCCTTCTCCAGCTGCTCACTGAATGGGTAGCTTAACATATGATGAGCGTTTGTCGGCACTGGGCCTGTACTTGCTGCAGTTTTGAAGAATGAGGGGGGACCTCATTGAAACGTACAGAATAGTGAATGGCTTTGATAGAGTGGGTCAGGAGAGGATGTTTCCACTGGAGGAAGAGTCTGGGACTAGAGGTCATAGCCTCAGAATTAAATGATGTTCTTTTAGGAAGGAGATGAGGAGGAATTTCTTTATTCGGAGGGTGGTGAATCTGTGGAATTCTTTGCCAGAGAATGCTGTGGAGGCCAAGTCAGTTGATATTGTTAAGGCAGAGATAGATAGATTCTTGTTTAGTGTGGGTGTCCGGTTATGGGGAGATAATAGGAGAATGGGGTTAAAAGGGAGAGATAGATCAGCCATGATTGAATGGCGGAGTAGACTTGATGGGCTGAATAGCCTAATTCTGCTCCTATCATTTATGAACTTATGAGGGAGTTGCAACAAGACCATGGCACAGCTGGAGATAGGAAGGAACTGCTGTGAGTCCAATTAACAGTCTTTGCAACTGGTAGTTTGTTCTTACCACAACATCATAATTTAAACTGCAAAGTCATGAAACTGCATGGGAGTTCTACCCATTGCATCTCATAGGAAGGTGAGTAAAATCCTAAGGTGTAAATGGTTCCTTATGCTATTCCTTGGGAGTCCTTGCTAGAATTACAGCAGCCGAATATTAGAAACATATTAAATTTTCTAGACACAAATATTGACATCAAAACCCGAGCCCAAAGGAGAATGACTGTAGCAAACACTATTAAGGACAATAAACAATACAATAACTGTGGTGTACTTAATTGGGATGTTGAGATGTAAAATTGTGTACCATTTGCTCAAAATAAATTCATGGAGCCAAAGAAAATATGAGCAGATGTAACATTCACAGAATTGAGCAAAAAACACTATATAGAAGCATAACAATGATGACAATTTAGCAGACATCCTCGATGCTTCAAAAGAAACAACAATGGAGCCAGTTAATATTTTTATATTTGCAGCACACTTGTTTTAAATTAATTTTAAAAGCATCATGAGAAGCAATGGCTGGCATTAGCCTATCAACTTAATGGCATCTCTGGTGTAAGGGTTAAAAAGGGTTAAGCACTATTTAGGTCAAAAGTAGAGAACATCTTATACAGGGATCCAGATCCAAGCATTGTGGTTTCAATACAAGCATTTCAGCTAAGCTGTTGTTTGCTAACCATCTCCATGTCGCGCAAGCAAGCTTACTTAGAAAAAACAATTAAGTGCACAGGAAAATAATTGGGCTCTCTTGGAATAGATAGTAAATCATAGTAAATCATGAGGCCTCAGTTCATACAGTCCAAGGACATTTTGTAATAAGTCAAATCAAACTCTTCCTTCCAGAGACATTCGAGATTAGCTTGACTCCTCATATAATAAATAACCCCTGTCCCATCACTATATAAGATGCCAAGATTCAAAATTGAATAGTAGAGTGGTGCAGCGGTGGAGTTGCTGCCTGACAGCACTAGGGACCTGGGTGGTGTTTTTTCACCTTCCTGTGACCGCAAGGGTTTTATCGGGCACTCTGGTTTCCACCCGCATTCCAAAGATGTACAGGTTAATTGGCAAGGGTTACTAACTTTGCTGTAAGTAAGAATGGCATTGTTCCATTTTGGGACATAAGACAATAAAACATTCTTGACTTGACTTTTCTGTAAATTGCCTCTGGAGTGCAGGATATGGAATTGGAATAGTTTAAAATTGATGCACGGGTAATGGTTGGTCGGCGCGGGCTCAGTGGACCGAAGGGCTTGTTTCCAAGCTGTATCTCCAAACTAAACTAAACTAAAAACATAGTTGACTGCTGTTTGTAGATTGAAGAGGTAGCATGGGTTTATTGAGTATACAAGCATATGCAGTGTGAGCTCAATGGAGCTTATCTTGTACCAAGATCCAGAACAATTCACCTAAAAGGTCAACTTTTCATATAGACAGAACTGGATACTGGATCATAAAATCAGTCTGAAGAAGGGTCTTGACCCAAAACATCACCTATCCATTACCTTCTGCAGATGCTGCCTGACCAGCTGAGTAACTCCAGTACTTTGTGTTAAACAATAGACAATAGACAATAGGTGGAGGAGTAGGCCATTCGGCCCTTCGAGCCAGCACCACCATTCAATGTGATCATGGCTGATCATCCCCAATCGGTACCCCGTTCCTGCCTTCTCCCCATATCCCCTCACTCCACTATCTTTAAGAGCTCAATCTAGCTCTCTGTTGAAAGTATCCAGAGATACAGTTCTTTTGTTTTGCTGATTGTTTTGCTTGAAATTCCAGAATCGTCAGTTCCTTGTGTCTATATGAAATCAGTCACAGGCTGAATTACTGATTTGACAAGAACATTATTAGGTATCATATCATAGAAACATAGAAACATAGAAAATAGGTGTAGGAGTAGGCTCTTCGAGCCAACATTGCAATTTAATATGATCATAGCTGATCACCCTGTTCTGGCATTTTTCCCATATCCCTTGATTCCATTAGCCCTAAGAGCTAAATCTAACTCTCTCTTGTACACATCCAATTAATTGGCCTCCACTGGCTTCTGTGGCAGAGGATTCCACAGATTTACAACTCTCTGGGTGAAAATGTTTTTCCTCATCTCAGTCCTAAATGGCCTACCGCTCATTGTTAAACTGTGAATACTGGTTCTGGACTCCCCCAATATCGGGAACACTTTTCCTGCATCAATCCTGTCAAATCCTCGAAGAATTTTAAGTGTTTCTGTAAGATACCCTCTCATCCTAAATTCCAGCGAATATAAGCCCAGTCGACCCATTCTTTCATCATAGGTCAGTCCTGCTATCCCAATTATTAACCTGGTGAACCTACTCTGCACTCCCTCGATAGCAATAATGTCCTTCTTCAAATTAGGAGACCAAAATTGCACACAGTACTCCAGGTGTGGTCTCACCAGGACCCTGTACAACTGCAGTAGGACCTGCTTGCTCCTAAACTCAAATCCTCTCGCAATGAACGCCAACATGCCATTGGCTTTCTTCACTGCCTGCTGTACCTGCACACTTACTTTCAGTGACTGATGTACAAGCAGATCCTAATCTGACATATTTCAGATAATAATCTGCCTTTCTGTTATACTGCATCTGCCATGCGTCTGCCCACTCACCCAACCTATCCAAGCCACCCTGCAGCCTCATAGCATCCTCCTCGCAGCTCACACTGCCACCCAACTTTGTGTCATCCGCAAACTTAGAGATGTTACATTTCATTCCCTCGTCTAAATCGCTACTATATATATTGTAAATAACTGAGGTCCCAGCACCGAGCCTTGCGGCACCCCACTAGTCACTGCCTTCCATTGTGAAAAGGACTCGTTAATTCCTACTCTTTGCTTCCTGTCTGCCAACCAGTGCTCTATCCATGTCAATACCCTACCCCCAATACCATGTGCTCTAATTTTGCCCACTAATCTCCAGTGTGGGACCTTATCAAAGGCTTTTTGAAATTCCAGCTACACCGCATCCACTGGCTCTCCCTTATACATTCTACTTGTTACATCCTCAAAATATCCCAAAACATTAGTCAAGCATGATTTCCCCTTAATAAATTCATGCTTAGTTTGACCGATCCAGTAACTGATTTCCAATTGCGCTGCTATAACATCTTTAATAATTGACTCCAGCATCTTCCCCGTGACCGACGTAAGGCTAACTGGTATATAATTCTCCATTTTCTCTCTCCCTCCTTTCTTAAAAAGTGAAGTTACATTGGTACCCTCCAGTCCACAGGATCTGTTCCAGATCATACTCTGCAACTAGAACCAGTAAATCAGAAGATGGACCATACAACTATAAAATGCCCTTATCAATGGACTAAACACATTGAAATGAAATATTGGAAAGGGAAGGCGGTAGAGGAGGAGGAGGAATGCAAACACATATATAATACCATTCCGCTCCCTTTCCAAGACATATTTTTACCTCAATACCTGCAAAGCAATTAACTATCATTATAAGTATTGTCATTAATATAATTATTTTCATGGAATTGATTTTACTTCTCAAAGGAAGTCTAGAACCAGTCGTCACCTACTATAAATAAATGTTGACTATTTGGGGTGCAGATAAAAAGGAATTTCTTCACACAGAAGGTAGTGAAATGTATGTAATTGGGGACACGAGGAACTGCAGATGCTGAAAACACAAAGTGCTGGAGGAATTCAGCAGGTCAGGCAGCAGCTGTGCAGGGAATGGACAGATGGTGTTTTGGGTGGAGACCCTTCTTTGGATAAAAATGGGCTTGGTTTCAGTGCCATGAAACTGTCCAACTTGATGAAAGGACATCTTGGCAACCTTTCAATCTTCCATTATTCTATCCTGGGCAAAGTAGGTTGGACTGGAGAACTGTCAACCTATGCAGGAAACATATTCTAGTTTGCTTGAAGAGCGTTTTCTGAAGAAGGGTCCAAACCCAAAATGCTGTTTGTCCATTCCCTCCACAGATGCTTCCTGACCCGTTGAGTTCCTCGATCGCTTTATGTTTTGTTGAATGCTTGAAATGTTCTACTGTGCAGGCTCAGTTGCTGACTGTATTTAAGACAGGATAGATAATTATCTGCATACTAGCATGGGTTTTGTGCAGAAGAGTGGCACTGATTTAAATAATGGCCATAATCTTATTGAAATGCATAGCAGGCATGAGAGGCTGAATAGTCTAATTTTGCTTACAATTTTTATGTTCTTATGTTTATGTAAAAAAAATCCAAATTAATTGTAATTTTGCAGTCAATTATATTTGAGTAGAAAAGGTTAGTCTATTCAATGGAGGGCTTTGCGATGGACAGGGGAAATTAAAAACAAGAAAACATTGTGATGTTGCTTTCCTATCCTCCTAATTTCAGGAGAGAACATTATATAATAAAATGCCTCGTATCCAATGAGTAAAACAGAAACTTGCTGAAATTGTTGATTATAATTATTCTGCAAAAAAATAAGGCAGATGTAGAAATGACAGTGTGGGATGTTGACGGACAACTGATGAGTGCAAATCAAGGGCAAAAGATAATGACAAAAGTTACTCTGCAAGTTGTGTTCGCCGAGAGGAAAATTTTTCAGAAGAATGAATAATTGCATTACCTTGCAAGGTCATTGGAGCGAAAGCATCCCTTCTTGTCACGATGTATCAGAATAAAAAATAAAATAGAAAGAAGTAAGTTTCTTTCAGTCTGTGGATTTAAAAGAATTTACCAAATACATTAAAAGCCTCTATTTTCTGGACAATGCACACAGCTATAGAAAGATTGCCATGAGCAAAGCCGCAGAGCGTATCCATGGAATTACTCATAGGAAAACTGATAGCAGTGAAATCCAGAACTCCACTTAAAGAAACTTGGATCTGAACCAGTTTCTTTTTAATCATAATCATAATCGTAATCAAACTTTATTAGCCAAGTATGTTTTTCAACACGAAGAATTTGATTTACCAATAAAGAGCAACAGAACACACAAAATACATCTATATAATTAAAAGTCTCATCTTGACCACTTCCTGTCTGCGCTGTATATTGATTTTAGAAAAAATGCTACCCTGTATCGCCATCTTACACACAGTCCTCTTACACACCATCTTACACACAGTCCTCCTCGGCTGAGCCAGCCCAGAGGATTTTTCCCATCGATTAAAAATAAAAAAGTTATGAGTGTTTAAAAAACCTTGAGATCAGCTGATTGGTCCTCTCGCCTGTCATCACCGCGATGAAGGTAACGGCCCTTCTGTCGAGGAGCAGGACTATAAAACCCCAGATGCCTGGATGTGAGTCAGTCACTCTGTAAGACCGTGAGAGAGAGGCCACGACTGTCATTCTAAGCTGCGAATCAACTGAACTGTGAGTCTGCAATGTACTTGCAATAAATGATTTGTTAGCCATTAATGACAATGCCATGAGTTGTTTGGCCTGCTGCCCTGTCTGTGCTTGAAACTACAATGCTTTATTAGGTCCAACTGTGTTTGGAAGGAATAAATGCTTTATTAGGTCCGACTGTGATTGGAAGGAATACATGCTTTATTAGGTCCGACTGTGTTTAGTCCAAAAGTCCCACTCATTTTGTGACTTCCGCTTAGTGGACAGGTCGCGCTGATTGCGTAATTTCCGGTGAGTGCAGATGTCACGCTGAATGTGGAAGTGCCGCTGACTGCGGAAGCCCCACAGTGGAGAAGCCGCGCTCAGCCGTGTGTGTGGGTGTACACGTGTGTGTGTGTGTGTGTGTGATTCTATGTGAGTGTGTTTGTGTGAGTGTGAGAGTGTATGTGTGAATATGTGAGTGTATGTGTGAGTGTATGTGTGAGTCTGTGTGAGTCTGTGTGTGAGTCTGTGTGTGAGTCTGTGTGTGAGTGTGTGTGTGTGTGTGAGTGAGCGTATGTGTGTGTGAGTGAGTGTATGTGTGTGATTGTATCAGGAACATGCCATGAGTAATAACTCAAGCTAGGCAGTCAGTCAGCTTTAAAGAAATATCTTAAACTGCACATGAGCAGATTGTTCTCTTCATAAAAATAAAAAAAAGTAACAATTCAATTTGCCCAAGGCTTCTAAATCTCCTTCATTTTTAAATTACTGAATGGGTAGGGGGACGGAGGATGAAGGCAGGTGGAGAGATGGTGGGAAAAACAGGAGCACGTTGAATCAGTTGTCATCTTATTGAATGACAATACTAATTCAAGGAACCAATTGGAGGTAGCTTTCCTTTCACAGCGTGTGGAGAGACTGTGCCAGGGGTTAAAGTTGCGGGGAGGGCAGGAGTGTCGAGAAGGAGGGGGTCGGAGATCATGTCAGAAACTCACTCACCGCTGCCGCAGGGCTCCGGGCATGGACAGCAGAACTGGACGCTGGGGAAGGAAGCAGATCAGGTGACTGCGAGCGGACACCGGGACCCGACAGCAGACGGCTTCCACTTCAGCGCCTTCTGCTGGCCCGCTCACCTCTGGCAGTGCTTTCCGTCTGCTGTCGGGTCCCGGTGCCGTTTCACTCTTGTCAGCCACTTCCCACAAATCCTTAAATTCCCACAGTCGAGTAACCTGAATTGGTTCCTTGAGCGCGCTGTTGGAATTTAAGGATTTTCAGGAAGCGACTGACATGAGTGAGGCCGGCGAGTGGCAGGAGAGAAGTTTTCAGATGGAGATCACTGCCAGAGGTGAGCGGGGGCTGGCAGAAGGGGCTGCCTGGTACCGGCGGCCACTGGCAGCCACCCGAGCTAATTCACTCCATGGCCACAATGCGGTCGCTCCATGCCCGGAGCATCGCAAGTGGGTTACTGGCCCCGATCCCCTCCTTCCCAACGCTCCTGCCCTCCCTGCAACTTTACCCCGGGCCAGACTCCCCAAACACTGTGAAAGGAGTTCTCCCTTCATCCCGGGAAATATGGTATTTAAAAACATAAAGCACCAAGAAATGTACAGTGGCGTGCAAAAGTATTCATACCCCTTGAACTTTTCCACATTTTGTCACGTTACAACCACAAACGTAAATGTATTTCATTGGGATTTTATGTGACAGCCCAACACAAAGTGGTCCATAATTGTGAAGTGGAAGGAAAATGATACATGGTTTTCAAATGTTATTACAAATAAAAAACTGAACAGTGTGGCGTGCAAAAGTATTCAGCCCCCCTGAGTCAATACTTTGTAGAACCACCTTTCACTGCAATTACAGCTGTAAGTCTTTTGGGGTATGTCTCTACCAGCTTTACACATCTAGAGACTGAAATGTTTGCCCATTCTTCTTTGCAAAATAGCTTAGAAGAATAGCTTAAGCTCAGTCAGATTGGATGGAGAGCGTCTGTGAACAGCAATTTTCAAGTCTTGCCAGAGATTCTCAATTGGATTTAGGTCTGGACTTTGACTGGGCCATTCTAACACATGAATATGCTTTGATATAAACTATTCCATTGTAGCTCTAGCTGTATGTTTAGGGTCGTTGTCCTGCTGGAAGGTGAACCTCTGCCCCAGCCTCTAACAGGTTTTCTTCCAAGATTGCTCTGTATTTGGCTCCATCCATCTTCCCATCAACTCTGATCAGCTTCCCTGTCCCTGCTGAAGAAAAGCATCCCCACAGTAAGATGCTGCCACCACCATGTTTCACAGTGGGGATGGTGTGTTCAGGGTGATGTGCAGTGTTAGTTTTCCGCCACACATAGCGTTTTGCATTTAGGCCAAAAACTTTAATTTTGGTCTCATCAGACCAGAGCACCTTCCTCCAAATGTTTGCTGTATCCGCCACATGGCTTGTGGCAAACTGCAAACGGGACTTATTATGGCTTTGTTTCAACAATGGCTTTCTTCTTGCCATTCTTCCATAAAAGCCCGATTTGTGGAGTGTATGACTAATAGTTGTCCTGTGGACAGATTCTCCCACCTGAGCTATGGATCTCTGCAGCTCCTCCAGAGTTGCCATCGGCCTCTTGGCTGCTTCTCTGATCAATGCTCTCCTTGTCCGGCTTGTCAGTTTAGGTGGACGGCCATGTCTTGGTAGGTTTGCAGTTGTGCCATACTCTTTCCATTTTCGGATAATGAATTGAACAGTGCTCCGTGAGATGTTCAAAGCTTGGGATATTTTTTTATAACCTAACCCTGCTTTAAACTTCTCCACAACTTTATCCCTGACCTATCTGGTGTGTTCCTTGGGCTTTACGATGCACAAGGAACATTGTTTGTTCACTAATGTTCTCTAACAAACCTCTAAGACCGTCACAGAACAGCTGTATTTATACTGAGATTAGATTACACATAAGTGGATTATATTTACTAATTAGATAACTTCTGAAGGCAATTGGTTGCACTGGATTTTATTTAGGGGTATCAGAATTAAGGGGGCTGAATACTTTTGCACGCCACACTTTTCAGTTTTTCATTTATAAACAAATTTAAAAACCATGTATCATTTTCCTTCCACTTCACAATTATGCACCACTTTGTGTTGGTCTATCACATAAAATCCCAATAAAATACATTTACGTTTGTGGTTGTAACGTGACAAAATGTGGAAAAGTTCAAGGGGTATGAATACTTTTGCAAGCCACTGTACTTACCACAATATTGGTACATGAACTCCATTCTTCTCTCTTTGTTTCCTAAGATACTCTTAAAATAATGACAATCCATATTTGAAAAACCCGCCAAGAAACTTGTGCTGCGCATGCGCAGTAGGCTGCTGCGCATGGGCAGTACAGCAAAGGCAGAATTTCAGCTTCCTTCAGCCCCTCTTGTCATTGACGGCTTGAAGCAGTGCTGACGGCATGTGGGCTGCACAGACCTTCGCGTGTTACAAGTGCTGCGGTTGAAAGGCACGGAGAATTATACCTACCTAAGAGATCAATCTCTTAGATAGGCATAATTCTCCCATGACTTTACTATTTATATTTAATAATTACCATTTCATAATTTTAGTCAGGGTAGGCAGTACCTACCTTGCCTACCCTGATGGCACGTGCCAGGACTGTATGTGTGTGTGGGGTGGAAGGTGTGTGTATGTGTGTGTGAGTGTGTTAGTGCATGTGTATGTGTGTGTTTGTGTGTGTATATTGGAATTGGTGGAGAGGTGGAATATTGCGTAGGGGGACCAGCCCTCCCATGTGAAGCTGGGACCCAACGGGTCCCACTTAGTCTAGTTTTAACATGAGCATCCACCACATTGACTCCTCCACATTCCTCACTGTGATGGAAGGTGAAGAACAGTTCAATCTCTCCCTTCTTTGTCCTCCAGTAGTCGGGGGCTTCTAACCTTCCGTTGATGGGACGGGCTAACTCCCGTAGCTGGTGGTGGGCCTCCTCGTCGGGACAATCAAGGTCATGCATCATGGGGGGGGGGATGGGAGAAACACAGCTCCCCGCGCCAGGCAATCTACCCCAGGTTGGGGGTAGTTAAACATCGGGTTGGGGCTAGCTTCCCGACGTTGGTCTCTAAAGAAAGCCTTTGGTGTGCTGGCCTTTATAAATCAGAGCATTGAATATAGGAGTAGGGAAGTAATGTTAAAATTGTACAAGGCATTGGTAAGACCAATTCTGGAGTATGGTGTACAATTTTGGTCGCCTAGTTATAGGAAGGATGTCAACAAAATAGAGAGAGTACAGAGGAGATTTACTAGAATGTTGCCAGGGTTCCAGCAACTATGTTACAGAGAAAGGTTGAACAAGTTAGGTCTTTATTCTTTGGAGCGCAGAAGGTTAAGGGGGGACTTGATTGAGGTCTTTAAAATGATGAAAGGGATAGACAGAGTTGACGTGGATACGTTTTTTCCCATTGAGGGTAGGGAAGATTCAAACAAGAGGGCATGACATGAGAATTAAGGGACAGAGGTTTCGGGGTAACTTGAGGGGGAACTTCTTTACTCAGAGGGTGGTGGCTGTGTGGAATCAGCTTCCAGCAGAAGTGGTGGAGGCAGGATCGATTTTAACATTTAAGAGTAAAGTGGATAGGTATATGGACGTGAAGGGAATGGAGGGGTATGGTCTGAGTGCAGGTAGATGGGACTAGGGGAAAACAAATGGTCGGCACGGACTGGAAGGGCCGAGAGGGCCTGTTTCCGTGCTGTAATTGTTATATGGTTATATGGTTATATGGTTATGCGAGACTGCGAGCTCCTTGATGTTAAAGTCCGCAGGCCGTGGTTTGAGCGTCAATCCCAGGCAAGGAATCGGCTCCGATGGTAAGTCCACGCCCCATGGTGTGGCTCAAAGTCAGTCCTGAGCAAGGCCTCCAGCTCCTCAATGTTAGGCCGCAGAGCGACCGGAGATACGATCTGGAAAACAATCGCATCTCCAGCAAAATAAGAGATTGAAAACAAGTTCCCCCCGCACCCCCCCGCCGACCCCCCACATAAAACAAACCAGAGAATATTAATACATACTTTATAAACACACTAAAAATAACACAAAAACCGAAAAGGACAGAGACTTTAGGCGAGGCTGCCATCGAAACGTCACCCAGTGGTAAAAAAATAACATGAACATAAGAACATAAAAATTATAAACTGAATTAGACTATTCAGCCCCTCAAGCCTGCTATGTACCTCAATTGGGATGATTGCAGGAGTTACCTAGACATGCCTTGATACTCAAGACCAATGGTGTTTGATATTATGAGCATGGTCATCCAAGTCAGCACAAACAACATGAGTTGTGAGTAAATTGGGTGGGAGCAAAATGAACTAAGATTCAGTGTCATGAAACTATCCACGTTAATAAATGGACTGTTTTGGCAATCCTTTATTTTCAGTATTTCATTAATCTACCCAAGGCGACTAGAAAAGTAGGTAGGACTGGAGAACTATTCAACCTATGCAGCGAACATATTCTAGTTTGCATGAAGAATGTTATATTTTGCATATAGTGGTATAGCCGTTAATGCATTTTCCACAGTAGGCTAATTGCTACTTTATTTTTGCTAATTAATTGCTTTGCATTCCACCAAATAATAGCTACATTTGTAGAAAGGAAGAGTGTGGGTTGCTTATTATTCTCCTAATAGGATAAAACACCGACAGGGTTGACTTGATAACAACCAAACTATATGCTAGTCACATCTTACGTTTTTCTCTGAGGATCTGTGTTTAATCTCTGGACTTCAGCAGGATTGTTTTGATCTCATTGTCTTCCATGTGCTGTGTGGTGGATGTCCACTAATTAATGCCATGCAGCATATGGGACAAAACTTCTTTTTGCCTTTATGACCGAGGAATCCATTTTTCATTTTTTTTTTCGCAGAAATAAAGTGAATGTTCCTTGTCAATGTTTTATATGATACTTTTGTGGGATTAATTACTTTAAATAAGCTGATTGTTTTTAAATATATATATATATAAATATGCAATGCTTTGACCAGGAGATGAACCTTTTCCACAGTTAAAGTCATCACAGCTATATTATTGGGAGAAACATAGGAAAGATGTTGTCAAGTTGGAAAGGGTACAGAGAAGATTTACGAGGATGTTGCCAGGACTAGAGAGTCTGAGCTGTTGGGAGAAGTTGAGTAGGCTGGGACTCTAGTCCTTGGAGCGCTGGAGGATGAGTGATCTTATGAATGAATACGTTTATTGGCCAGTATGTACACATACAAGGAATTTGCCTTGATGCTCCGCTCGAAAGTGACAACACAACATACAGTAAACAATTAAGAATGAAACATAAACCATTAAAACATTAAGAATACATAAAACATTATAGTTTAAACATGTGAATGAAATAAAATACCAGAGCAAAACGAGGCTACAGATTTTTGGTTATTGAGCAGAGCTACTGCTCGTGGAAAAAAGCTGTTTTTATGTCTGGTTGTGGTGGCTTTGACAGTCTGGAGTCGCCTTCCAGAGGAAGTGCTTCAAAGAGTTTGTGGTCAGGGTGAGAGGGGTCAGAGATTATCTTACCCGCTCGCTTCCTGGCCCTTGTAGTGTTCAGTTCGACAATTGGGGGGAAGGTTCTCAGTTGATCGAACAATTCGCTGCAGCCTTCGGATGTCGTGCTTGGTGGCTGTGCCAAACATGACCATGATGGAGAAGGTGAGGACAGACTCTATGATGGCATTGTAGAATTGGACCATCATTGCCTGTGGCAGATTGTGCTTCCTCAGCCGCCGCACGAAGTACATCTTCTCTTGGGCCTTTTTGACTGTGGAGTCGATGGTGGCCCCCCACTTAAGATCATTGGAGATGATGGTCCAAGGAACTTAAAAGACTCCACAGATGTGACTGTTGTGTTGTTGATGGTGAGTGGGGGGAGGGATGGAGGAGCTCTCCTAAAGTCTACTATCAATTCCATTGTCTTAAAAGCATTGAGCTCCAGGTTGTTGCAAATGCATTAGTTCTATGTTGTCCCAACATATAGAGGCGTATAAAATCATGAGAGGAATCGATCGAGTAGATGCACTACTCTTGTCCAGAATAAGTGAATCAAGGACTAGAAGACATAGGTTTAAGGTGAAGGGAAAAAGATTTAATAGGAATCTGTGGGGTAACTTGTTCACACAAAGGATGGTGGGTGTATTGGGCAAACGGCAGAGGAAGTAGTTGAGGCAGTGACTACCCCAACATTTGAGAAACAGTTAGACTGGCACATGGATAGGAAAGGTTTGGAGGGATATGGACCAAATTCTGGCAGGTGGGACTAGTGTAGCTGGGACATGGTGACTGGTATGGGCAAGTTGGGTTGAAAGGCCTGTATCCATGCTGTATCACTCTATGACTATGACATGTTTGTTATGTCGTCCTGCACATTTTGTGCTCTTAAAAATTAGGGATAGTGATATAAAAAAAGTATGTTATAGATTTGTATCATAAAAACCCTTATATCTTAAATGTTGACGGATGGATAGAAAATGCATACCTGCCAAGGTAACATAAGTATTAGTACTCTGAATGATTATTGCCCACTCCATTCTTATTATTTCTGTGATGGAACAAATGTGCATGACATTTTTATTGGTGCTGAGCAGGAGGACAACATTTCTGCACCTGTACTACTCCTAGCATGTGGAAAAAGTATCTGGAAATAACCTTTGATTGTTTAAAGTGTGTAGAAATGGAGGAAGTGATGACAGAAAGACATTTATTTATAGAATTGTGGATGCAGGACACTAAATTAACCAAGAAATGCTGAACCTTTAGGGCTGAGACTGCAACTGCAGGGGAAACCAGGCAGCTCGGTGTTTCAAAAAGGATCATCCAGCAGCTTTCTGCAAGTTTCTTTCAAAAGAAGTAAAACAAAGAGGCGAGCTGGTGTATTACTGACTGTGGCCAAGATGCACATTCTTTGTAAGTTGTGAATGCTTCAGCAATATATGCAGGGGCAAACAGAGAACAATTGACAGATCTTAGTCTCAGAGATTTCCTATAATTTGGAATAATTTAGTTTTAATTTGGGGATACAATATGGAAACAGATTTATTGGCCCAACGGGTCCACACCGACTACCACTGGCACTGTGAGGCAACAGATCTAGCACTGTGCCACCCCAAATAAACCTGTTGGCCTGAGGGCAAGTGTTAAAGTTGCCTGATCTGACAAACACTATGTCAGCCACTATTTCTGTACATCAGTGCACTACACTTTGCTGCTCTCGAAATTTGGAATGAGCATGCAAAAAAAAATGTTCAAAGAAAGGGTGGAAAGAGAAGATTTATGAGGATGTTGCGAGGATGTTGCGAGGGTGGCCACGGTGGTGCAGCAGCAACTTGCCCATACCAGCCACCATGTCCCAGCTACACTAGTCCCACCTGCCAGACTGTGACTCCATAACTGTAGAGTTGCTGCCTTACAGCGCTTTTAGCACCAGAAACCCAGGTTCGATCCTGACTACGGGTGCTGTCTGTGTGGAGTTTGTACGTTCTCCCCGTGACCTGCGTGGGTTTTTTCAGAGATCTTCGGTTTCCTTCCACACTCCAAAGACGTACAGGTTTGTAGGTTAATTGGCTTAGTTTGTATACTTGGTATCAGTGTAAATTGTCCCGAGTGTGTATAGGCTTGTGTTAATGTGTGGGAACCACTGGTCGGTGCGTACTTGGTGGGCCAAGGGGCCTGTTTCCACACTGTAACTCTAAACTGAACTAAAAAACAACCTCTATTTAGAGTGAGATAGAGCTCTAGGGGCTAGTGGAGTCACGGGATATGGGAAGAAGGCAGGCATGGGTTATTGGTAGGGGACAATCAGCCATGATCACAATCAATGGCGGTGCTGGCTCAAAGGGCCGAATGGCCTCCTCCTGCACCTATTTTCTATGTTTCTATGTTTCTATGACTTGATGGCCTGAGCTATAGGGACATGTTGAGCAGGATAGGACTCTATTCCTTGGAGTGCAGGAGGATGAGGGGTGATAAAATCATGAGAGGAATAGATCGGGTCGATGCACAGTCTCTTGCCCAGAGTAGGGGAATTAAGGTCCAGAGGTTTAAGGTGAGTGGGGAAAGAATTAATAAGAACCTGAGGGTAACTTTTTCACACAAAAGATGGTGGGTGTATGGAACGAACTGCCGGAGGAGGCAGATGAGGCAGGTACTATAGTAATATTTAAGAAACATTTAGAAAGGTACTGCACAAGGATTGGACAGGTTTAGGGGTATATTGGCCAAATGTAGGCAGGTGGGACTAGCATGGATGGGACACGTTGGCTGGTTTGGGCAAGATGGGCCGATAGGCCTGTCTCCACACTGTAAGACTGTGACTCCATAACTGATCTGCTCTGAAGATTGGCCTTAGATCAGCTTTCAGCGTGTTCTCTACCTTGTTTACATTCTTACCCTTGAATAATCACCTTCACTTTCATTGTTCCCTGAGGGTGACTGGATAATCTAATGTTTTCTTTGTATAGTAATCTGATGATTCCCAATGGTTCAATCTGATCCCATCATGATTACTACAAATCAGCCTGATTTTGTTTAATTGCGCGAGCTTCAAGTATTTCAGAGTGTTCCGAATGGAGCAAGCCATCCACTTGCAGAAAATGGTGTGGGCATTAAAGGAAATTAATCTATTTGACTGTTGTAACATAAGGACATAAGACACAGGAGCAGGAATAGGTTTACAGCCTCATGACACTGCTCTATTATTTAGAAAGATTATGACCAAACCAATCTTTGGCCTCAAATTATTTATTTCTGTTTGGCTTCTTAACCCTTGATTCCCCCTAGTTAAAAAATATATATTTACCTCAGACTTAAATATATTTCTGGCATGAGGAAATTCAAAAATTCACAGCAATCTAAGAGAAGAAATTCCTCCTTATTTCAGTTAAGTGATGAGTCTCTCCTATGTCAGTCCACCCGCCCCTTCCCCTCTCCCTATTTATTTTAGACTTCTGATCAATGGAAACACATAGATTAGCTGCCTACCACTAAAGTATCTTATATGCTTCAATGCCATCAACTCTCTATTTTCTGAATTCCAGTGAGCATCTTAGAATCCCAAACCTTCCTCATTAGAAAAGTGCCTCATCTTAAAAATCATCTAATGTTTTAGTATTAGTTTTAGAGGCACAGTGTGGAAACAGGCCCTTCAGCCCATTGAGTCCGCACCAACCAACAATAACCCCAAGCACGAGCACTATCCTACCCACTAGGGACAATTTACAATTTTACAGAAGCCAATTAACCTACAAACCTAAAGATATTTGGAGTGTGGGAGGAAACCGGATCACCTGCAAAAACTCACACAGTCACAGGGAGAACGCGCAAACTCCGTACAGACAGCACCCATAGGCAGGATCTGGCAATGTAAGGCAGCAATTCTACTGCTGCATCACTGTGCCGCCCCATTGTATCCTTGGTACACTAACTCTGAGGCAAGTAAAACGTTTTTTGGACAAGGTGTGCAAAACTGTACACAGTGCTCCATGTATGGCCTTCCAATGTCTTGTTTCACACACTTTATATTCCAACATCTTTGCAATAAAGGCCAACATTCAATTTGCTTGATGTACCTGCATGCTAACATTATGTTTCTGGTACATGGAAACCAGACCTTAGAGAGTAATTGATTCATACAGCATGAAAGCAGGCCCTTTAGCCTAACTTGCCCATGCCAATCAAGATGCCCATCTACATTAGGCCCACCATGTTAGGCCAATATTCCTCTAAATCTAATTCTGAGTAAAAAAGATACCTCTCAGATTCCGGTTAAATCTTTCCCCTCTTAACTTAAACCTACATCCTCTAGTTCTTGATTTACCTATTCTGGATAAAAGACTGTGCATTTACCCTGTCAACTCCTCTCGAGATCTTATATACCTTATAAGATCACCCCTCATTCTCCTGCACAGTACATGAATAATTAATATTGGGCAAAATTTAAATAATATTTTTTTTTCCATTCTTCCTGCCAAAATGGATAACTTTGCACTTCACCCTGTATCGCGGCCTTGCACTTAACCTGTCCTTGTAGAGGCCAAGTAAATGGATATGTGTAAGACTGAGATAGATAGATTCTTGATTAGTACGGGTGTCAGGGGTTATGGGGGAAGATGAGAGGGAAATATAGATCAGCCATGATTGAATGGCGGCGGGAGCGGAATGGCCTACTTCTGCTCCTAAAACGTATGAACTGATGAACATATTCCTTTGCATACTCTGTGCTGTCCTCACATTTTACTTTCCCATGTTGTATATTGTTAGCAGACATATACATTAAACATTGTCTCTTCATCTAAATTATTAAATGGACTGTGAATAGCTGAGGCATCAGCTCTGATTCCACAGAACTCCAGTGGTTACTCCAGTGTCACATAGAAAGTTTATCGTCTTTTCTTTCGTCCATTTATCCAGCCTCTAATCTTAGTACTAGTTTCGTCATCCCCATGCACCCTTGATCTTGGAATAATCTTTCAAGTTATTTTATTAAATATCTTTAAGAAATCCAAACGTACTGCAACCACAGTCCACCCTTTATCTGCCTTGCTAGTAATGCCGTCAAAGACTCTTAACTTAAACGTCCATCACAACCCCACAGACTCCATCATCTGTCTTGCCTAAAGTTTAGAAACAAGCAGCTGCAGATGGTGGTTTATAAAACAAAAGACACAAAATGCTCGAGTAACTCAATTGATCAGGTAGCAATTGTGGAGAACATGGATAGAGAATGTTTCAGGTTGGTAAACTGTAAGGTGGTTGTATGGGCTGGATAACATATTTTGCCTTTTCTATGGTTGATTCTTTCTTGAGAGCAGTCTTGAGAAAACTTGAAATGGAAAAGTAAAATCATGAATTACATAATCATTGTAAACTTTTAATGAGATACTCAATCATAATGCGCTTAAGTAGAACATTATAGACTTTTACTTTAGACTTTAGAGATACAACGTGGAAACAGGCACTTTGGCCCATCAATTCCACTCCAAACAGCGATCATCCCGCACACTAGCACTATCCTGCACACTAGGATAATTACGATTTACAGAATTAATTTACATTTACAATTTACAGAAGCCAATTAACCTACAAAACTGTACGTCTTTAGGAGTGTTGGAGGAAACCGGAGCACCCGGAAAAAACAAACCTGTACGTCTTTGGAGTGTTGGAGGAAACCGGAGCACCCGGAAAAAACCCATGCAGGTCACAGGGAGAGCGAACATAATAGGTGTGCTGTCTACCTGCATCAGGATCAAACCCAGGTCACTGGCGCTGTAAAGCAGCAGCTCTACTACTGCACCACCATGCTGTCCTTAAATTTATTTACTGATGTTAACATTCCTTTTGATGGATTTAACTTTGTCCTTACATTTGCTTTCAGTGTTTCTTTAACACAGCTAAAGAGTTGAAACTATATTATGCTGTCTATGTAATAAATCTAACTTGCATATTGATTGTCGGTCATTTCTTTCCACAGCATTCTGAAGACATTAACATGTTTAGTACCAGTATCATAAGGTAAGATTTATAGTATGGTTTTATGTATGTGATTTCCAGAGTATACATAACATTAGCATTATGAAATATATTTAAACATTTAAGTGCAGATGCAGCAAAATTGGATTATTGAAGATGTTCTTTTGATTAGGTTCATCAGGTATTATCTCATATTAATACATTGAAAAGTAATTTTGTTCAATTTGTGTGCACAGCTCAACTAAGGTATTGGACGTGTACCTTCCTGTTGCCAGAGCAACAGCAGCGATTTAGTCAGTGACCTTTTAAATACAGTGTTTTTTTTAATTCTCTCTGAAATCAGTTACATCATTGTGCGTTCATGATTTATATTAAACACTTGACATAAATTACCATTACAATGGAAGTTGGCAACACTGCTCAGACATATTTTTAGACATAAAAATAGCTGTCAAAGAGAAAATTTAATTTTGCCATCACTGGGTTTTGTGTGAAAGGGAGGAGGAGATTCTCCCCATTAGTGTAGAATATAGTGCTCTACATACAGAGAAAATGCAGAAATAATAGAAAGTGCAGATTAAACACAGGTGAGATGCCAAAGGATTGCAGGGTGGCTAATGTTGTGCCTCTATTCAAGATGGACTGCATGGAAAAGCCGGGGAACTATACACCAATGAACCTGTGATAGGCAAGTTACTGGAGAGGATTCTGAGGAATAAGAAATATATGTATTTGGATAGACAGCGGCTGATTAAGGATAGTCAATATGGTTTTGTATGTGGGAAATCATGTCTTATGAATCTGATTGAGTTTTTTGAAGAAGTAACCAAAAAGGTTGATGTGGGCAAAGCCCCAGGCGTCTTTATGGACTTCAGCAAAGCATTTGATAAGGTTCTGCTTTGGTAGACTGCTCTGGGAGGGAAGAGCACATAGAATCCAGGGAGAGCTAGCCAGCTAGATAGAGAATCGGATTTCAAAGGTTTCAAAGGTCACGTGTACCAATTAAGGTACAGTGATATTCATATTGATGGGGAGAGGTTGTTTTCAGGAGCCGTGGTGTGCCTCAGGGCTCAGTGCTGGGCCCATTGCTGTTTGTGGTTTATATCAATGATTTGGATGAAAATGTGGAAGGCATGATTACTAAGTTTGCAGATTACACTAAAGTGGGTGGTAGCGTAGATGACAAAGACGGTTATCAAAAATCACAGCAGGATCTTGAAAATTACTGTAGAGTCCTGTTGCGCAAGTGGGCTGAGGAACAGTTAATGAAGCTTAACGCAGATAATTTGTGGTGTTGCATTTTAGGATGCACCATAGAAAGCATTTTATCAGAATGAATCAGTTTAGTTTGTGAAAAGCTCCATCCAAGACCGCAAGCAATTGCAGCGAATTGTCGACGCAGTCCAGACCATCATACAGGCTCACAACTTCACAGGTTATAGGAGTAGAATTAGGCCATTCAGCCCTTTGAGTCTACTTCGCCATTCAATCATGGCTGATCTCTGCTTCATAATCCCATTTTCATGCCTTCTCCTCACAATCCTTGACACTCGTTCTAATGAAGAATGTCTATCTCTGCCTTAAAAATATCAACTGACTTGATCTCCACAGCCATCTGTGGCAATGAGTTTCACAGATTAACTACCCTCTGACTAAAGACGTTCCTCCTCGCCTCCTTTGTATGATGGCAGCCTATGCCTACAGTCTGTCTGTTTTTTCATCTTTTTGTTATTTTCAGTCTGTTTAATAAGTATATTTTGGAGATTTCAGTAGTACGTGGGGGAGGTTGGGAGGGTAAGGGGGAAACCGTTTCCCAGTCACTTCCTGGCAAGGATGCGACTATTCTTCGATTTGCGTCTTCGCCTCCCCCCTCGTGGCCTACCATCTAGGTTGGCATGGCCTTTCCTGCCCGAGACTGACCAGAGCTTCAGTGGCAGCGCAGCACTGATTTGCCATCACGGAGCGGGCGATGCCTTACCGGGGATCGCTTGTTGAAGCTGGGAGTGTTGGGCCTGCTGCTTTATCATCATGGAGCTGTGGTTGTGGAGCTTCTAGCCGCAGGCGGTACTGACGTCAACATGGCGGAGTCCTGGTGATCCCTTTGCCGAGGGCCGCCTGTGTTTAATCTCCGCCCAGCTCGGCCTGTGGACTTCAGGAGCGGCGGTCTCCGGTAAGAAGTGGCCAATTCGGTGAGATTTTTCTTCCGTTCCGACGTCGGAGTTCCGATCATCCTGGCGAGAGGGCTTGAACATCGGGCTGACCCTGAACATCGGGCCGACCGTAATGGCAACTACGGAGGGCTCGGGAGGCCCCGACCACGGGTGAACAAAGAGGAAGATGACCGAACCTTATTGCCTTCCCTCACAGTGCGAAACATTGATTCTGCTGTATGGGGATGTTTATGTTAAATTCTATTGTGTTTTTTTTTTATTCGTATGGCTGTATGGTAACCCAAATTTCACTGTACCAGTTGGTGCATGTGACAATAAATGTAAATTTGAACTTGAACTTGAACTTTCTAAAAGAGCTCCCGTTAATTCTGAGACTATGACCTCTGGTCCTAGACTCTCCCATACTTTCACATCCACTCTATCTATGCCTCTCATTATTCCGTAAGTTTAAATGAGGTCCCCGCTCAACCTTCTAAATTCCAGCAAGTAGAGGCACAGTGCTGTCAAGAACTCATCAGATGCTAACCCACTCATTCCTGGAATCATTCATGTAAACCTCCTCTGGGCCCTCTTTAGAGCCAGCACATCCTTCCTCGGATATGGGGTCCAAATTTGCTCACAGTATGCGGCCTGACAAGCACCTTATAGAGCCCTAGAACGACATCTTTGTTTTTGTATTCCAGTCCCCTTGATATAATGCTAGTATTGCATTTGCCTTAATTTCTATCGATTTGACTTGCAAATTAACGTTTTTGGGAGTCCTGCACCAGCACTTCCAAGTCCCTTTGCATCTCCGATTTCTGGATTCTCTCTCCATTTAGAAAATAATCTACACCTTTGTACTTATTACCAAAATGTATGACTGCACTTTGCCACACTGAATTTCATCTGCCACTTCTCTGCCCACTCTTCTAACATGTCCAAGAACTTCTGCAGAGTCCTTGCTTCCTCTACACTGCCTGCCCCTCCGCCTGTCTTAGCATCATCTGCAAACTTGGCCACAAAGCCTTCAATTCCCTTATCCAAATCATTGATATACAATGTGAAGAGAAGTGGCCCCGGCACCGACCCTTGCTGAACACAACTAGTCACTGGCAACCAACCTAAAACAAACCAACCATACAAACCAACCTCCCTTCCATTAACTCTATTTATGTCTCACGCTGCCTTGGCAAGGCCAGCAGCAAAATCAAGGACAAGTCATGCCCTGGCCACTCCCTCTTCTCCCATATCCTCCCCTCTCCCATCAGGCAAAATGTATAAAAGTGTGAAAATGTGCACTTTTAGATTCACGGACAGTTTCTTCCCAGCTATTATCAGGTAACTAAATCATCCTACCACAACCAAAGAGCAGTTCTGAACTACTATCTCCCATATTGGTGACCCTTGGACTATCCTTGATCGGACTTTGCTGGCTTTACCTTGCACTAAATGTTTTTCCCTTATCATGTATCTATACACCGTAAATTGCTCAATTGTAATCATAGATTATTTTTCTACTGGGGTAGACAAAAGGCTGGAGAAACTCAGAGGGTGTAGCAACATCTAAGGAGCGAAGGAGATAGGCGACGTTTCGGGTCGAGACCTTCAGACTGTTCAGGGATCAGGGAAACGAGAGATATAGACGGTGATGTGGAGAGATAAAGAACAATAAATGAAAGATATGCAAAAAAGTATCGATAATAAAGGGAACAAGCCATTGTAAGCTGTTTGTAGTGTGAAAATGAGAAACTAGTGCGACTAGGGGGGGGGGAGAGATAGAGAGAGAGGGAATACCAGAGCCCGAGGGCTGAGAGAGAGGTGGGAATGGGAGGAGACAGCAAGGGTTAACAGAATTGAGAAAATTAAATGTTCAAGCCCAGAGGATGCAGATTCCCCAAGCGGAATATGAGGTGCTGTTCCTCCAACTTGCGATGTTGCTCACTCTGGCCGTGGAGGAGGCCCAGGACCAAGAGGTCGGATACGGAATGGGAGGGGGAGTTGAAGTGCTGAGCCACCGGGAGGTCGGGCTGGTTAATGCGGACCAAGTGGAGGTGTTCGGCGAAACGATCGCCAAGCCTCCGCTTGGTCTTACCGATTTTTCCACTGACTGGATAGCACGCAACAAAAGCTTTTCACTATACCTTGGTACACTTGTCAATAAACTAAACTAAACTAAACTAATTATTGGAAAGCCCAGGTTGCTGTGCTTACTGTGCCAGGTAAAAAAAATACAAAAACTTATCAAAAGTTTGTTAAGGGTCAGAGACCATGAATATCCTCTTTAAAGATAAGTATGTAAATTGCAGAGGCTTGCGTAGAGTGCAATGGAATGCAAATCAATTTCTCGGCTCCCACTGAAGTGTGCGGTTAGGTCTATGAAGGAAGTTCATTTGGATGTTTTAGTTAGCTGAAGGACTGAGGTTGTGAGAGAGTGGTTGAGACGGCATAGACCTTATTAACTGGACCCCAGCTGACAGACTTGCCCTGATCAAATTCCTGCTGGGAATGCTGATATGGTCAAATTCCCTCTTGCACAGTAAATTTTTACTGTCAATTCAGGAATGTTAATTCAGTTCAGTGTCATTTAACTGTTTGATTCTTATCTTTAAACCAAATAACCCCTGGCAAGGAAGCTACAATAACATTAGTCAAGGCCAATATTTGGATGTCATTAAAGTTTTCATGACAAATCGTGATCACCAGGTCCAGGAATAGCTTCTTCCCAATAACATCAGGCTCTCACACAACATTAACCTATGAACTATGGAATGTCTTTGGTTGTACTAACAACTTCTGTTTTTTTTGCACTGATATCAGGGTTATTAATTTATTGAATTTTTATTTACTATATATATGTTGTGCTTAAGGGCTTGTGATGCTGCTGCAAGTAATAATTGTTCCATTGTAGGTATGTATGACAATGAAATGGTAGGTTGACAAAAATGCTGGACAAACTCAGCGGGTGAGGCAGCATCTATCGAGTGAAGGAAATAGGTGATGTTTTGGGTCGAGACCCTTCTTCAGACCGAGGGTGGGGGGGCGCGAAGAAGAAAGGAAGAGGTGGAGAGAGTGGGCTGTGGGAGAGCTGGGAAGGGGAGGGGAAAGAAGGAGAAAGCAGGGACTACCTGAAATTGGAGAAGTCAATGTTCTTACCGCTGGGGTGTAAACTACCCAATATGAGGTGCTGCTCTTCCAATTTACGATGGGCCTCACTCTGGCCATGGAGGAGGCCCAGGACAGAAAGGTCGGATTCGGAATGGGAGAGGGAGTTGAGTGCTGAGCCACCAGGAGATCAGGTTGGTTATTGCAAACTGAGCGGGGGTGTTGGGCTCACCGATGTAGAGCAGCTGACACATAGAGCAGTGGATGCAATAGATTAGGTTGGAGGAGGTGCAGGTGAACCTCTGCCGCATCTGGAAAGACTGCTTGGGTCCTTGAATGGAGTCGGGGGGGGGGGGGGGGGGTTTAAAGTGACAAGTGTAGCATATCCTGCGGTTGCAAGGGAAAGTGCCAGAAGAGGAGGTGGTTTGGGTGAAAAAGGACAAATTGACCAGGGAGTTACGGACGGAGCGGTGGACTGCATGGATGAACTACAAAAATTGTTCATCCCAGTTTGGCAAAAGAATAAATCAGGGAAGGTAGTGCATCCATGGATAACAAGGGAAATCAGGATAGTATCAAAGCAAAGGATGATGCGTACAAAGTAGCCAGAAAAGAGCAGCATACCAGAGGACTGGGAGAAATTCATGGAAAGGAAAAATAGATATGAAGAAAACTGGCAGGGAACATAAAAACTGACTGCAAAAGTTTTTTATAGCAAATGTAGTCCCTTGCAGTCAGAAACAGGTGAGTTGATCATGGGGAACAAGGATATGGCGGACCAATTGAATAACTACTTTGGTTCCGTCTTCACTAAGGAAGACATAAATAATCTGCCTGAAATAGCAGGGGACTGTGGGTCAAAGAGGAATTGAGTGAAATCCAGGTCAGTCGGGAAGTGGTGTTGGGTAAATTGAATAGATTAAAGGCCGATAAATCCCCAGGCCAGATAGGCTGCATCCCAGAGTACTTAAGGAAGTAGCTCAGAAATAGTGGATGCATTAGTGATAATCTTTCAAAACTCTTTAGATTTTCTGGATAGTTCCTGAGGATTGGCGGTAGCAAATGTAACCCCTCTTTTAAGAAGGGAGGGAGAGAGAAAACGGGGAATTACAGACCAGTTAGTCTAACATCGGTAGTGGGGAAACTGCTAGAGTCAGTTATTAAAGATGGGATAGCAGCACATTTGGAAAGTGGTGAAATCATTGGACAAAGTCAGCATGGATTTACAAAAGGTAAATCATGTCTGAACGAATCTTTGGAATTTTTCGAGGATGTAACTATAGCGTGGATAAGGGAGAACCAGTGCTGGACTTCCAGAAGGCTTTTCGACAAGGTCCCACATAAGAGATTAGATACAAACTTAAAGCATACGGTATTAGGGGTTCAGTATTGATGTGGATAGAGAACTGGCTGGCAAACAGGAAGCAAAGAGTAGGACTAAACGGGTCCTTTTCACAATGGCAGGCAGTAACTAGTGGGGTACCGCAGGGCTCAGTGCTGGGACCCCAGCTATTTACAATATATATTAATGATCTGGATGAAGGGAATTGAAGGCAATATCTCCAAGTTTGCGATGACACTAAGCTGGGCAGTGTTCGATGTGAGGAGGATGCTAGAGACTGCAAGGTGACTTGGATAGGCTGGGTGAGTGTGCAAATGTTTGAGGTTATCCACTTTGGTGGCAAAAACAGAAAGCAGACTATTATTTAAATGGTGGCCGATTAGGAAAAGGGGAGATGCAGCGAGACCTGGGTGTCATGGTACACCAATCATTGAAATAGGCATGCAGGTGCAGCAGGCAGTGAAGAAAGTGAAATGGTATGTTAGCATTCAGCAAAAGGATTATAGGAGCAGGAGGTTCTACTTCAGTTGTACAGGGTCTTGGTGAGACCACACCTGGAGTATTGCGTGCAGTTTTGGTCTCCAAATCTGAGGAAGGACATTATTGCCATAGAGGAGTGCAGAGAAGGTTCACCAGACTGATTCCTGGGATGTCAGGACTGTCTTATGAAGAAAGACTGGATAGACTCGGTTTATACTCTCTTTTTGGAGATTAAGAGGGATCTATATAGAAACTTACAAAATTCTTAAGGGTTGGACAGGCTAGATGCAGGAAGATTGTTCCCGATGTTGGGAAGTCCAGGACAAGGGGTCACAGCTTAAGGAAAGGGGAAATCCTATAAGACCGAGATGAGAAAGACTTTTTTCACACAGAGAGTGGTGAGTCTCTGGAACTCTCTGCCACAGAGGGTAGTTGAGGCCAGTTCATTGGCTATATTTAAGAGTGAGTTGGATGTGGCCCTTGTGGCTAAGGGGATCAGAGGGTATGCAGGTACGGGATACTGAGTTGGATGATCAGCCATGATCATATTGAATGGCGGTGCAGGCTCGAAGGCTGAATGGCCTACTCCTGCACCTAATTTCTATGTTTCTATGTTTCTATGCGAGTCCAAATCCAAGGCATAGCTATGGACACGTGCATGGGCCCAAGCTGTGCCTGCCTCTTTGTAGGGTACGTCGAACAATCTTTGTTCGAGGCGTACCATGGCCCTATCCCCGAACTCTACCTCCGCTACATCGACGACTGCATTGGTTTCCTCCATGGCCAGAGTGAGGCCCACCATAACTTAGAGGAGCAGCACCTCATGTTTCGCTTGGGTAGTTTACACCCCAGCGGTATGAACATTGACTTCTCCAGGTAGTCCCTGCTTTCTCCTTCATTCCCCTCCCCTTCCCAGTTCCCCCACAGCCCACTGTCTCCACCTCTTCCTTTCTTCTTCCTGCCCCGGCCCTCACATCAGTCTGAAGAAGAGTCTCGACCCAAAACGTCGCCTATTTCCTTTGCTCCATAGATGCTGCCTCACCCACTGAGTTTCTCCAGCATTTTTGTCTACCTTCGATTTTCCAGCATCTGCAGTTCCTTCTTGAATATGACAATGAAATGCTCTTTAACACTCTTGATGTGATCAAATACTAATCATTTAAAAAATGGGATTTTTAAATTTGGAAAAGTACAAAGAATTGGAAGGTTGTTGAACAATAAGAAGTTACAGGGACGAGCAGGTTTAAGCCATGGAGCAAAATGAAAAGTATATATTTGGGATTTTTTAAATCAAAGCATCACCAGAACTTGTGCCAAAACAGAATGTTAACCAACAAATACTCTGCTGGAAGAACTCAGTGGGTTAAACAGCATCTGTGGAGGCAAAGGGCTGGTTGATGTTCCAGGATAGAACAATAATTAGATATGGTAGGTGAAGAGGATGTGGGCTAGAACTCTGTCCATTAAATATTGATACTATTTGTAAAAACGCTTTATTGGACCTTTTCAGTTCTAGTTTTCCATGTAGGTTCGTTACCATTTGCCTTTGTTGGTTATTTCCAGCTTTTAATTTGCATTGAAAACCGATTGAGTTCAGAGTTGGGGTGTCACCATTATAAGTAGTGCCCCTGATCTCCCAGTATTACATTGACAGTGAAAAACTCTGGAGCGGATAACATTTCCATTAGTTTTATCTGCACCTATTAATTTCTATCATTGGGTGAAATTACCCAGGCAAAAGATAATGAAGCATTCTTGCCATGCACTCTATATCTTTACATTCGAAGCATTGATTTGCATGATGTAGTTTAAAATATTCAACTGTGTCAAAGCAAATATTAAAACATTACCAAAATGACAATATAAGATCATTATTCATTGTGATGGATACATTTCAAGTATCGTGCTAGTTAATCTTTTGAACAGTCACTATTCTTTGGCAATATTAATTATTTTTCGGTGGGATAATACATCAAAACTATCTTTATATTTGCAAGTTATCTTCCTGGATTCACTTCTCAGGAACAATGGATGTTATTTTGATGAATATTGGCCATGTGAAGGACACACAATAGAGCTGTATGTTTTATGTCATAATGATAAATCTCAGCATGAAAGCATTCTTGAAGAGATTAAATGGCAGAATCAGCATCGATAACTCACAATAGAAGAGCTATATGAATAATCTGCTTGCTCTTATGTTTTTTCTTTTGCCGTGTTTTTTTTTAATCTGCCATCATAACGGTGAAGTTATTATTGGTTAATATTAGGGAATGATTGTACATTTTCTGAGAAGGGCCTATAAGATTAGGATGGATCAGGTGAGGGTAAGTAGCATCACTGTCCATTTTATTTAATATTTGCCCATTAAATTACGGCGGCACAGTAGTGCAGCTGGTAAAGCTGCTGCCTCACAGCAATAGAGACCTGAGCATGATCCTGGCCCCAGCTGCTGTCTGTGTGGAGTTTGCACATTCTCCCTGTAACAACGTGGGTTTCATCTAGATGCTGCGGTTTCCTCCCACATCCCAAAGATGTTGGGGTTTTCACGTTAATTGGCCTCAGTAAACTGCCCTAGCATGGAGGGAATGGATGAGCAAGCGTGAACTAGTGTGAACAGATGCTCGAAGGTCAGCGTGGACCTGTTTGGCTGAAGGACACGTTTTCAAGCTATGTCGCTAAACTAAACTAAACTGAATTATTTTGGTAATTTGAGGTCAACATATGATAGCACCCTCTACAGCACACTTGAGGCCTGTGTGAACACAATAAGTAACTTATAAGAAGAAAGCTTTTCACTGTACCTCAGTACAGGTGACAGTAAACAACCCAAGCCTAAACCAAAAGCTATAACCTCAACCAATAACTTGAGAATGATGTCTTGATTACTGCTTTTAATTGTACCAATGGGGATGCCAAAAGTTCCTGCTTGATGCTGAGGCCAGTTGGCCTCACTGTTACACTAACTGTAATATCCATGCCTTTGTACTTCTGGCAATGCATGCTTATTAATGAGTTAAAATCCAATGGATGGCAACTTAGTAATTTAAATATGACCAAGCAAGCATAATTTACTCATAATTCCCAATTTATTTTGAATTAAAAGCTAATTTGTTACAGGATTTTTATCATTTAATATGAATAACACTAAAAATGGTAAATCAAATCCAGTGAACTATGATATTTTGCATTTGAAATGTCAGCTATAGGGCAGAGATATCATGTCAAATGGGTTATTTCGCATTTTAAAAAAAAAGCAAAATGTCCCTGAAGAAAAGGCAAATTTAAAGCTGGTTTTACAGCAGTTATCAGAAGCAGCTTAAACAAGGGATCAAAAACAACAATTACCAATGCACTGTAAGACAAAGGTTGCTAATAATTTCCATATAGGTCATGTCGGGAAGTTTTAGTGGTAGACTTACATATCACAAAGCAAATTAAAATTATGTAAGGAATATTTAAGTTGGGTCCAGGTACCTTGTGCCACAGAACATTTGAGATGTGAACAATCAGAACTCTTTGATGCAACATCCAATACCCAGTCTAACATAAGCATGCCCTAGAATGTCTTCACTCTTGTCGCTGTCAGAGCTGGAAAGAAAAGGTGTGTGCTGTGAAGGTAGATGGTGTGCCAATGAAATGCATTAAAGAATATTCAGCAGATTAATTCAATTCATTGTCATAACATGATTCATCAAAATGATCATGCAGTAAGATTCTCTGTAGTTGCAGGACAATGTTCGGAAGTATCAAACAGTAAGAAAATATGTTATTTGAACTTAGGATTCAAGTTGAGAATTGGTCTGGATAGGTAGTTGAACTAACTGTATGTTCAGAGTTAGATTCTGAGTACCAAGGACTTTGTGTTAATGACATATGATCAATTGGAAAGGAATACCTACCATATCTATATGTGGAATGAGTCAACAGAATTGATATTGACCAGGAAGCAGCAACATTAAAGTTAGACCAAGTTCTGGATAAAACAGATTAATTTAATAAAGTGAACTTTACATTCAGGAGATCACATTTCTGAGAATTAAGGGAGAAGAAAGAATGGAAGAATATCATCTTCCCTGCACTAAAGATAAATGTCCTGTAAAAAGATAGTCATTGTGCAATTGTATTTTTAGTGAAAAATAATACATATGGAAACTATGGCAGGAAACAAAGGTGGGTAGAAAAAAAAACAAGATTTAAGAACTTGCTGCCAAATATTACAAAAAATGTAAGTGAATTATAGAATCAGAATCAATAAGCACTGGAAGTGCTTTTGGATCAATGTCCCTTTTTAAATTTCCTTAAGTAAGTAAGTTTATTGGCTAAGTATTCACATACAAGGAATTTGCCTTGGTGCTCCGCCCACAAGTAACAACATGACATACTGACAGTTACGAATGACTCAGAAAACACTAAACATTAATAATAATAAAACATTAATGATAAACAACCATTGATCAAGCATGTGAACCAACAAAATACCAGATCAAAGGGAGGCTACACAATTTTGGCTGTAGAGTAGAGTAACTACTCATGGATAAAAACTGTTTTTATGTCTGGCTATGGCAGCTTTGATAGTCCGGAGACGCCTGATGGAATGGCATCAACCAACTAGTCAGAATGTGCTGCTCTTTTCCCATCGCGCACTAAAATATCCTTGAAAAAGTATACGTTCAATTCAATACCGGATGATATGTATGAATCTATTTCCATCAATCTTTTTAGATAAAATATTTTATGTTTAACGTTACTGCACAATTTCTTTCTTTGGTATACCCTCCTGGATTCTTTGCCAAGTTTTTTCCGTCTGCATCTTTTAATTACTGGCCCTTGTGGTAGCAGTTACAGGTTCTTGCTATTAAAATCCGGCATCATTTTAACACAGCTTTAACACATCAAAATCAGCTTTATTGCATCATTAACCATTTAAAAACAAAAAAAGCACATGTACAATTATTGGTAATGACTGTTTTATACATTTTTGAAAATGTAATTAAGTTTAAACTAAATGAAGAGCACAGGTGTGTTGGTTGTCGTGTACATATATATCTCAGCTGCCTATCGATGTAAATCTTTGGATTATCAGTGATAATTTTCACTTCATGCTTCAAATACACTCTTAATTTTAATTTTTTTAATTTAATTAAAAGCTGAGCTCAATGTGCTGAGTAGCCTTCCTCACCTCCACTGATTTTATTTTGCCAGGTTGAGACAAGAGTTGGTTTCAAATTCAGCCTTATTAATGAAGCGGTGAAAACAACGGTATTTATAAAAACAGCCAACAAAACTATTTAACGACAATGGTGGTCGAAGCGGAATTAATAGGTGTCGACCAGAAAGCGCGTGAACACACAACCTCTCCCCACAGTCACATGGCCAAAGTAACCGACCGCAGGGTTCGAATACCCATGGGCACCAGCAGTTGCCGCTACAGGACCCCCCCAGAACCTGAGGTATGAAACCGAACGGGGACCTGGATGGGATGACCGGAACGCGTGGTCCGCGAAGGCAGGTGAAGGAGCAGAAGTAATGGTGGTGGAGGAAAAAGGGGTACTCGGTACGAGCGGAACGGCTGGCAGACGACCTCTAAGTCATGGTGTAGCAACGACCATCAGTGTAGCAATGTCCACCATGAGCGTGGCGACTCTGGCTCGCAGCACACAGAAAGGCCCTTGATAGACCCGCTGCAACGGCGAGTGGTGAGCGTCCCTGAAAATGAAAACATAGGCACACTGATGTAGCACCGTGGACACATTCACCCGTGGCGAACCGTGCCTGGAAGTGGGAACAGGGGCCAACATGCGCACCCGTTCGCGAAAGCCGGGGATGATGCGACCTGCCCACTGTCGGCTAGCAGGAAATCCACAGGCACCATATACAGAATATTTGAAGGGGTAGCTGTTCTTGACATCACAAATCAATGGGTACCCGGCAGGATCAGATGAAAATAACTTTCTGTTTGTTTTTTTGATTTGTATACATGTCTCTATTGATATTGCTATTTGAAATTGTGTTATTCACTATTAAGATGTATACTATAATCTCTCTTTTTTTAATATATATATAATAATTTGTTTTAATTAAATACATATAACAAGAATATATACATTTTTTTTTTTCTCTCTCTCTCTCTTCTCTTTCTATATCAAAATTATTATTTAATCACTATTCTTATTGATTAAAATCTATTCTTTTCTTTTTCTACTTTCTAAAAAAATAGAAGTTTATAAGAATTACTTGTAACATTCGTATACTTATTGAAATAAGTTGGTTGTGTATTTGAAAAGTTGTTATACCGTTGTTATGATGGATTACTTATAATAAAAATATTATTACACAGGAAATCCCCAGGCACCCGCAGGGCCGAGCCATACACAAGCTCAGCCGAGGAAGCAGCCAAATCCTCCTTAGGCGCGGAACGGATACCAAGGAGGACCCAGGGCAGTTGGTCTACCCAGTCCGGACCAGTAAGCTGGGCTTTCAACATCAACTTAAGGTGCTGATGGAACCTTTCAACCAGCCCATTAGCCTGCGGGTGGTAGGCAGTCGTATGGTGCAACCAGGCACTGTAGAGCAGGGCCAGGGTCGACAACAAGGAAGAGGTGCCCCCCGGTTGGCGGAAATGTCGGAGGGCACCCCAAAGCTGGCTATCCAGTGAGCCACCATAGCCCAAGCGTAAGCCACGGCGGAGTTATCAGAGAGCGGGATCGCCTCCGGCCACCACGTGAAACAATCCACGATGGGAACCAGGTGCGTGGCACCGCGGGTCTGTGGCAAGGGACCTACAAGGTCCACATGCACATGCAGGAACCTACCCTCGAAGATCGCAAAATCTTGCACCGAGGGCCGCATGTGCTGCTGGACCTGGTCTGACACCTGGTCTGGACCTGGTCTGACAGGCGTGGGCCCAGGCAGCCACCTGCATATGGAGCCCATGCCAGATGAACCTATCTGCCAACAGTGCGGACGTTGCATGTATGGACGGGTGGGCCAGCGCATAGACAGAGTCGAATTCCCGCCGTTTCCAACTAACGGGGATGACCGGGCGGGTGCGACCTGTGGAGACGTCGCACATGTCCATGGTACCAGTAGCTGCCATACTGGTATCTGCCTGCTGCTGCCAGCTCGCAGTAGTCAGCGCCGTGGTCGAAGGACGAAACGGAGGGCATGGCGGGGCAGGACAAGGCGTCGGCAACGACGTTAAGCTTCCCGGCTACGTGTTGGATATCAGTCATGGACTCCAAGAAGTAGGCAGAGTGCCGCTGCTGCTGGGCGGACCATGGATCTTAGCGAGGGTGAAAATAAGGGGCTTGTGGTCCATGAACGCGGTGAACGCGCGGCCCTCGAGAAAATACGTGAAATGCCTGATGGCCAGGAACAGCGCCAGAAGCCTGCGGTTGAAAGCGCTGTATAAACATTAAGCCAGCTGAATAAAGCCAACAGCTGCTAGTGGCCGTCAACGAGCTGCTCCAGAACTGCACTAACAGCATCCAAGGCGCCGACCGTGGGGTGGAAGTGCGCGGATGCATCAGCATGGTGGCGTTGGCCAAGGCCGCCTTGGCACCCTCGAAAGCCACGTCCGTCCGACCACACGAGGTCCCGCGGCTTACCTGCCAGGCATCCGGCAGCAGCGTGAAACGGAGATAAAAATTCACCATGCCGACGAACTCCTGTAGCCCCTTTACGGTGACAGCCGGGGAAACTGCCAGATGACCTCGACCTTCACGGGGAGCGGGGTATCACCTTTCGTGGTTACCCGGTGCGCCAGAAAGGAGAGGGAGCAAAGGCCAAACTGGCACTTCGCGCGGTTAATGACAAGGCCGTGTACACGGAGGCGCTGGAACAAAACCCGGAGGAGGGTGACGTGCTCTGCCTACTAGGCGCTGGCATCTAGAATGCCTTCCAAATAGATTAATACAAAAGGCAGAACCCGTCTGACCTGGTCCATCAGCCGTTGGAATGCCTGCTCGGTGTTCTTTAAGCTAAAAGGCATTCAAAGCCATTCGAACAGGCCGAACGGGGTGATCATGGCAGTTTTCAGAATGTCATTGGGGTGGACAGGGATTTGTTTGTAACCCCGGACGAGGCCAAACTTAGAGAAGGACGCGGCACCCTCGAGGTACGCGGAGAAATCCTGAATGTGAGGCACCGGATAGCGGTTTGCCGTGGTTACTGCGTTCAGGCACCGGTAATCCCGCATGGTCTCCACCCTCCAGATGCATTCAGGACCATATGCAGCGGGGAAGCCCATGGGCTGTCGGACCGCCAGACAATCCCCATGTCCTCCATGAGCTGGAGTTCATCCCGGGCGATGTGCAGTTTGTCCGGCGCTCGGTCATGCACCGGAGGGCCCTCGGTGGGAATGTGGTACACGACAGAAACGGGGCATAAGGAGCTTGGGAAAATCGGAGAACAGGGCGGTGTACGGACCATCGTCCTTGTCGACGGCATTGAGCTGCGGGACGGGTGGAGGAAGGGTCCGCGGTCAGTGGAACCGATGACCGACCGCGGAGTCATCAACCGCGCTGTAAATCGGTGATGAGGGTGAAAGCGCAGAGGAAAACGGCCCCCAAGAGCGGCTGAGCGACGTCCGCCACGACAAACGTCAACTTGTAAGGGCGCGAGTCGAAAGTGAGCAAAAGGTTTCGCGTACCGTACATTTGGAATGCTCTCCCGTTAATGGCTGAGAGAACGGGCCCCGCTTACCAGCACAAGTGTCACGGCCGGTCTGGGGGAAGATGCTGACGATCGCACCGGAGTCCACCAGGAAACTGCAGCCAGACTGGCAGTCACGGACGTAGAGGCATTTATTTGGACTGCTGCTGTGATTTAGCACTGGAAAACATGGGCGGGGCCTCCTCGCGGGCCCGCTGAGGCAAAAAACGAGCTGGTGCGGATACACGGTTAATGGCACCGCCATCTTGATGCTTGGTCTTCCAGAGCTCGTCGGCCCGTTCGGCGAGCTGCTGAGGATCCAAGAAATCTGCGCCAGCGAGCATGAGGCGGGAGGTGGACACTTGTGGCAGGGCTCCCACCACATGGAAAGACTTTGTCTCGTCCGCGACGTGCGGCGTAGATGAAACTGCGCCTCTAAGTGTGCGAACCACACTTGCGTCTGATTGGGCCAAAACACAGGCAGTTTGAGGCTGACGGCGCTCTGATGGGCGTCGGAAGCAGCGGTGGGAGCGAAATTGTCCTGCATGTTGGCATCAATTTTCAATTGGGCACCTCGTCGGGGTCACCAATTTGGTGGGTTGAGATGGGAGTTGGTTTCAAAATCAGCTTTATTAATGATGCAGTGAAAACAACGGTATTTAAACAACAGCCAACAAAATGATCTAACCACAACGGTGGTCGAAGCCCAATGAATGAGCGTCGACCAGAAAGTGCGCGAACACACAAACCCTCCCCACACTCACATGGCCGATGTAACCGACCGTAGGGTTCGACTACCCAGCAGGTGCCGCTACATTATGATCTTTTCTTTTGAGGAATATCTTGCGGATAAAAGAGTAACACATTCATAGCAGGACAACAAAACCAATGGAACAAAGGTCTCAGTGATGATCTCGAGTGGTAAGTGTAGTTTAGTGGGAGAGGTCATCACTCCATGTGCTTGGCGGGGCCCGGAACAACCATTCTTATTAATCACCGAACCTCAAATGTTAGATATCTCAGTACAATGTTTACAATTTTAGTGGGCAGCACAGTGGTCAGTGGTAGAGTTGCTGCCTCACAGTGCCAGAGACCTGGGTTCTATCCTGTCTATGAGTGCTGTCTTGGATAGAATATTGGGGGGAACAGACCCAGTGGGTCTGCACTTGGTCTAGTATATATTTAAAACTCTCATGTTGGTTTGTCCGGATTCTATTTCGCGAATATTCGTTTTAGGCATTTGTGAATCTCCTCCTCCTAAATTTGCAAAAGCTAAACAATTTTTACATATTCCCCAAGGGTTTTTCCTCCTCCTCTTAATATTTGTAAAATTAGAACATTCGGTTCATCCTTTCCCTGCTTTTTCGGTAAAAAACAAACAATTTCAAAATGTTAAAAATATCAAACCGCTTCTCGCCCATAGAATGTGATGTCACAATGCCCAATGCTCACAGATTCCAATCGCAATGGATCTCATTTACATATGCCTTTGCTCCAGCCCCAGCCCCCCCCCCCCCCCCGCCTGATGTCGCAGCATATTCCATTGTGTGATGTCACAATGCCATCCCTCACAGATGGTCAATCACAATGGATCTAATTTGCATATCCTTCTCCCTCTCTCTCTCCTCTCTCTTTATCTCTCTCCCCCTGCCTCTCTCTCCCCCCTCTCTCTCTCTCTCTCCCCCCCCCCCCCCCTTGTCCAATTACTCTGATCTTCCTTGCATTAGACACTGACTCATCCAACTTTCTGTTTTTGCATGGATATTACATTTAATTACCTAATCTACTGTATGTAATTAAAAAAATATTGTGGATAGATGGATTTGAAGCACGGAACCCGATAGTATCTCACTTGTTATTGCCTATCATTCAAAAAAGTCCCTGTTGTCACCTCCCTCTAGATAATAAACTATTCTTCATTTTCCTTGATCTTTGTCCCATTTGATCTCTCATTTGCAAACCCATATCTCTTGTTTGCTTTCCCCTGACTCTCACAGAAGAAGGGTCTTGATCCAGAACATCACCCATTTCTTCTATCCAGCGATGCTGTCTGTCGCGCTGTGTTGCTCTAGCATTTTGTGTCTATCATTGGTTTATTCCATTCGGTTTCCTTTCTGCTGGCTCTCTGTCTGTGAGAGTACATTACTCCCAGCCCCAACAGTCCCTCAGTCGTTTATTAGTTATTCTATTGTTGCATGTAACTCGATACAGTGAAATGTGTTGTTTTGCATGCAAACCAGTAAAATCATACGATACATAAGCACAATCATGATGATCAGTGATAAGAGTAGAATTAGGCCATTCGGCTCATCAAGTCTACTCCGACATTCAATCATGGCTGATCTCTCTCCCTCCTAACCCCATTCTCCTGCCTTCTCCTTATAACCTCTGACCCCCATACCAATCAATAATCTATCTATCTGTGCCTCAAATATATCCAGTGACTTTGTCTCCACAGCCTTCTGTGGCAAAAATAAATCCACAGATTCATCACCCTCTGACTAAAGAAATTCCTCCTCATCTTATTCCTAAAACAATGTCCTTTAATCCTGAGGCTATAAGCTCTAGTCCTAGTCTCTCCCACTAGTGGAAACATCTTATCATGATCTGAACATTTATGATCATACAATCATAAAAGAGTGCAATGATTGTAGTGTTAAAAAAAGTAGATTGATTCTGGGACACTACACAAAGAGTCATCACATATCTGACATAATCCAGTAGCTATCAACTATCATGTTCTGGAAAATATCTCTGCACGTAATTCTACGGTGTGCTGGTAACCAAACGTTTTTCCTGCTTGGTCCAAAGTCCGCATCACACACTGTAATTTCTGATGGCAGGTTTTGATAATTGGCATAAGTAATTGAGCAAATAATGTTGGGAACTGTGTAAGTTCCGGAAGGGAATCAGATAGACCATTGTTTAAATTAAATAAGTTGGGTGACATGGTGGAGATGTTGGCAGGATGGGCAATATAGGCGGATAAATACACCCGGTAAAATTGCATCGATCTTGTATAATGACGTAATAAGGAAAGTAAATACATCCAGGGAAGGATCATCAATGTCCTTGTTTCTCAATGTTAGGTTCGGTTAGGTTTATTCCATGGCAAGCATATCTCTGAAGATCTTTCCTGGACCTAGCACACTGATGCAATTATAAAGAAAGCCCATCAATGCCTCTACTTCCTGAGATGATTGCGGAGATTCGGTGTGTCAGAGAGGATTCTCTTGAACTTCTGCAGTTGTACAGTAGAGAGCATATTAACCAGTTGCATCACGGCATAGTTTGGCAACTTGAAAGCCCAGGAGTGAAGATGTGGATTCTCTTCAACTTCTACAGTTGTGCAGTAGAGAGCATATTGACTAGTTGCATCATAACCTAATTTGGCAACTTGAATGCCCAGGAATGGTGAGCAGTGCCCAGACCATCGCACTATAGTATTATAACATAGGACAGGATATGGTCATCTAATCAGTTATCAGTTATGGTTTGTGCAAAGTTGGCGAGTAAGGCATTAGAACAGTCAAGCACAGATTTGATGTTTTCAGCTGGATATGGGACGTTTTATGACTAGACTGATTTTCGGTCTTTGGAAATTCATTTTTGAACACAGTTGGAAGGAACACAAAAAGGATAATAGGGCAGCCAAAAAAATAGAAGAAAGGCCTTCTTCATTAATATCATCCATTTCCGTAACAAAGTATATTGGAAATAGAGGTAGGTATTGTGAGAATTAACCTGTGGGATCTCCATTGGTAGGAGGAATGGCTCGAGAATATCATGCAATAAAATATTCACACAGATTTGTCAGACCGACAAAGATGAGAGCATCACAAAATGCTGGAGTAAGTTAGTGGGTCAGACAACATCTCTGGAAAGAAGGAATGGGTGACGTTTCGGGATGAGAACCTTCTTCAGACAGAGTCAGGGAAGAGGGAGACTCAGGGATATGGAAGGGTAAGGTGTGAACATGAGATAAATGGGATGAATTTCAAGGAAAATGTAGTATAGGTCATGGTTAGCTAGGGGAAGGTGACAATAAAGCATACAAAGATTTAAAAAAAAATCTAAACCATATAAACCAGCAACCAGTTTGTTCCTGCACAAATGAGAACATAATCTTCAAAACTTACTTTAGCCTACTTTAGATTCAACCTGTTCAGGCAGCAATGGGATGATATCAAAGACTATTTTTTTCAAGCATCAGCTGGACCTTGCTCTTCCTAATATGTTATGACCAATTTAAATATAATATAAAGTTGTGTTTCCTGTCCTCAAGCTGATATATCATTATGTATTTATTCATATTGAGAGTACATTAAATCATTTAATTTACACAGTTCAAAGCCATTTAATTTAAATTATCCGTTAATTATTTGTCTGAGCAACATCCTGCTTCATTTCATTTAATATTTTGTGTTAAATTAATGGATAATTACATCATGAGAAATGATAACTTTTAATAATCAGGTGAAGAATGCAGATTACAGTTTACCATTATAGAAATGTGACTGCACTTATAAGTATAATGAGCTATTTCCAACTGTGTTGAAAATTGTTCCTAAACACTACCTTTTCTGTTAAGCATCTGCACTCTTAGATAAAAGCTTTGAAATTAATATTTAAAGATATCCATAATACTTAAAGTTTAGGCTTTTAATGGGAAACCTTTCACCTGCAAAAAATCATATTATGTTTCAGGGCCATTGTATTTTAAAATTGAAAATCCTGCCTAACACTTGGAACAGACTGTGAGGTGTTCAGTATATTATATTTTATATTAGCCGATTGCTTGCCATCTCTTTTGAAAACAGTATATTGTGTATTAATTTACCCATGCATATTCAAAAATGTATCAACAGAATACATTTTCCACTCTTTATGCTATTCACACACATCTCAAAAACAAATAACCTTAGAAAGCCAGAACCAATTTCCATATATCAATTAACGCAGCCTTATTATTCTAACCAGAACATTGAAAAGCTCGCCTTGCTGATAAAAAGAAAATCATAAATATGCAAAGCAGCCCCACTTTTCCAGGTGACGATGAGTGCACGATGTGTAATTTATCAAAGCTTGAAAACTTAATCATTGCAAGCTTTGCAGTGATCCTCATTGACCTCACAGGCAGGGTTCAGGTTTCCAACCAGTGGTTGAACATTAACATGCTATGCACACTGTTTATACAAAATAATTCAAGACCAGCACCAGTGAAGATAATGTTGGCCGAGTAGCATATTTAACTCCAATCAGTGACTATTGTTAACATTAATTGGGAAACAGCAACATTTAAGAGGTGCCAAATGTTGTCCTTAAACATTTGAGATATTAAACTGGCAGAAATCATGGTGGTACTGATATTAAGAATTAATAAATCCTTAATAATCATCCTGAATTTGCCTGTTGGGTGGAATTATTTTGAGCTGACCCAACTTTTTTGCAAGAATAATTTCAACCTCCTTGCTCCTTCAGTCCACAGTATTACTGATACCTAACACAGTATTACAGATATCTAATACAATACTGGAGTTTAGGAGGATGAGGGGGGATCTTATTGAAACCTATAAGATTGTTAAGGGAACCTTGTTCGAGATGTACCAGGGCCCCATCCCCGACCTCTACATCGACGCTGCATTTGGTGCTACCTCCTGCACCCACACACAACTCACTGACTTCACCCATTTCACCACCAACTTCCTTACGGCACTAAAATACACCTGGACCATTTCCGACACTTCCCTACCATTTCTTCACCTCACTATATCCATCTGAGGTGATAGACATCTCACCGACATCCACTATAAACCCACTGACACCCATGGCTATCTAGACTACACTTCTTCCCACCCTGCTTCCTGTAAGGACTCCATCACCTACTCCCAATTCCTCCATCTACGCAGCATCTGCTCCCAGGATGAGGTGTTCCACACTATGGCATCGGAAATGTCCTCATTTTTCAGGGAACGGGGGTTTCCCTCCCCACTATAGATGAGGCTCTCACCAGGGTTTCTTCAATACCCCGTAACACTGCTCACTCCCCATCCCCCCATTCGTAACAAGAGCAGAATCCCCCTAGTCCTCACCTTTCATCCTACCAGCCGTCACATACAACAAATAGTCCTCCGTCATTTTCGCCTCCTCCAACGTGACCCCACCACTTGCCACATCTTCCCATCTTCCCATCAACCCCCTGTCTGCTTTCTGCAAAGACCGCTTCCTCCGTAACTTCCTGGTCAATTCTTCCCTTCCCACCCGTACCACCCCCTCCCCGGGCACTTTCCCTCGACTCCATTCAAGAACCCAAGCAATCATTCCAGGTGCGACAGAGGTTCACCTGCACCTCCTCCAACCTCATCTATTGCATCCACAACTCTAGATGTCAGCTGATCTACATCGGTGACCCAAGCGTAGGCTTGGCAATCGTTTCGCCGAACACCTCCGCTCGGACCGTAATAACTACCTGATCTCCGGTGGCTCTGCACTTCAACTCCCCCTTCCATTCCAAATCCGACCTTTCTGTCCTGGGACTCCACCATGGCCAAAGTGAGCACCACCGGAAATTGGAGGAGCAACACCTCATATTTCGCTTGGGCAGTCTATACCCCATCGGCATAAACATTGACCTCCAATTTCCGGAAGCCCTTATTGTCTCCTCCCCTTCTCAGTTCTCCCTCAGCCCTCTGACTCCTCCTCGTCTATTCTTCTTTCTGCCCCCCCCCCCCCCCCCCCTCACTCTACATCAGTCTGAAGAAGGGTTTTGGCCCGAAATGTTGCCTATTTCCTTCACTCCATAGATCTGCGGCACACGCTGTTTTTCTCCAGCACTTTTGTCTACCTAAGATTATTAAGGGTTTAGACACGCTAGAGGCAGGAAACACGTTCCCAATGTTGGGGGAGTCCAGAACCAGGGGCCACAGTTTAAGAATAAGGGATACGCCATCTAGAACTGAGATGAGGAATCACTTTTTCTCACAGAGAGTTGTGAGTCTGTGGAATTCTCTGCCTCAGAGGGCGGTGGAGGCCGGTTCTGGATGCTTTCAAGAATGAGCTAGATAGGGCTCTTAAAGATAGCGGAGTCAGGGATATGGGGAGAAGGCAGGAACGGGGTACTGATTGGAGATGATCAGCCATGATCACATTGAATGGCGGTGCTTGCTCGAAGGGCCGAATGGCCTACTCCTGCACCTACTGTCTATTGTCTATTATTGAATAACTAATTACTAATTGTTCCTTCTCTTGATTCGTGGTCTTCAATGTATTTTACCGTTCATCTTATTTTTTTTTTTTAATGGAATCCATACATTTTGACATTATGTAGGCTATTTTCCGAAAATATTTCTGAAAATATTCAGAAAATATTTTTTTCATTAATTGCTATTGAATCCCACTAAAAGTCTGAATAAACTGTGGTAGATCTAAGAATAGAATGTAATTGATTAATCTGTTGTGCTCAACGTACATTTCTGTTTTTTTGTACAAGGAATCCAACCCCCACTATAATTTAATCATACCATTCGCTTTCTTCACTGGCTGCTGCAACCAACTGAAGATGTGTCTGATTGTTAGCAAAATTCAACTGGTGGTCATACCCAAGAATGTCAATTGTAGTGAAATCTTAGGGATTGTAACATCCAGTCCTACTAATCAATCAATGCATACATCTCTTAGTAAACCTACTACCTACGAGTAAAAAGTATCATTTTTTTCCATGCCGACCTTTTTTTACTCGTGGACATTCTTTATCAGACTGGAAAAAATGCAGCAACCTACTTGAGGTCACGAGTACGTGGAGGCCACTCACAGCTTGACAACATCTTTCCTATAACATGGTGCTCAGACTGAACACCATACTCTAAATGCGCCCTCATCAACAACTTATTTAAAGGCAACGTGACCTCCCAACTTCTATACTCAATACTCTGATTGATGAAGGCCAATGTGCCAAAAGCCTTTCTGTCCACCTGTGACTCCACCTTCAGGCAACCAAGCACCTAGATCCTTCTGCTCTACAACACTCCCAGAGCCGTACCTTTGTCTATGTAGGTCCTGCCCATGTTAGACGTCCCAAAACGCAACACCTCACATTTCTCTGTTTTAATTCCTCTCAACCATTCGTCAGCCCACCTGGCCAATCGATCTAGATCCTGCTGCAATTTTTCACAACCATCTTCACTATTTGAAAAACCATGTGCGTTTCTGAGTGGGGAGGTGCAGTTAGCCTTCTGAGATTGCTGCAATGGCAAATTAATCCATCCATATTTTGCCCCCTTTCAGCACCAATTTTTTTCTGAACCACAGAAAATCTGATGGATACCATTAACATTAAAATAGCTAATATGTGAGACATACAGGTCTCAGTAGAATATTTAAAATTGGGACTCTCCTCCAGAGAACATGTTAGTCACCTGATACTTCCTTTCATAATTTTCCAACCATTTGGTCTAAATTAATATTTTACATTTTCAAAATAGTTCCCCCCCCTTCAAACCTCTGTACTTTTCTGCCCTAATAATTGAGTCTGATGTCCAATTGTCAGAATTAACATACTTGATATTGACACCACTATAATGGAGTGGTTCAACATAACCTTGAGTTGTACATCACATCTGTGCTTGACTGTTTTAATGCCTTCCCCACCAACTTTGCACAAACCAATACTGATTAACTCAGTTGACCACATCCTGTCCGATGCTAAAGTATTCTCACCCATAACGCATTTTCACACAGACACATTCATACACATAAACATGCTGGGACAGATTTCAGTGAGAAATGCTGGCACTCCATAGAAGCACTAATACTTCCCTACAAGACAAGAAGTTGTGGGCTTCCAGGCAAAAGGTCCCAATTTCATGCAACATCACGTTTGCGGATGACACGGAGCTGGGGGGGAGTGTTAGGTGTGAGGAGGATGCTAGGAGGCTGCAAAGTGACTTGGTTAGGCTGGGTGAGTGGGCAAATGCATGGCAGATGCAGTATAATGTGGATAAATGTGAGGTTATCCACTTTGGTGGCAAAAACAGGAGGGTAGACTATTATCTGAATGGTGGCCGATTAGGAAAAGGGGAGATGCAAGGAGACCTGGGTGTCATGGTACACCAATCATTGAAAGTAGGCATGCAGGTGCAGCAGGCAGTGAAGAAAGTGAATGGTATGTTAGCATTCATAGCAAAAGGATTTGATTATAGGAGCAGGGAGGTTCTACTGCAGTTGTACAGGGTTTTGGTGAGACCACACCTGGAGTATTGCGTACAGTTTTGGCCTCCAAATCTGAGGAAAGACATTCTTGCCATAGAGGGGGCACAGAGAAGGTTCACCAGACTGATTCCTGGGATGGCACGACTTCCATATGTGGAAATACTGGATAGACTCGGCTTGTACTCGCTAGAATTTAGAAGATTGAGGGGGGATCTTATAGAAACTTACAAAATTCTTAAGGGGTTGGACTAGCTGGATGCAGGAAGATTGTTCCTGATGTTGTGGAGGTGCAGAACAAGGGGTCACAGTTTAAGAATAAGGGGGAATTCCTTTAGGATCGAGATGAGGAAAACATTTTTCACACAGAGAGTGGTGAGTCTCTGGAATTCTCTGCCACAGAAGCTAGTTGAGGCCAGTTCATTGGCTATATTTAAGCGGGAGTTAGATGTGGCTCTTGAGGCTAAAGGGATCAGGGGGTATGGAGAGAAGGCAGGTACAGGATACGGAGTTGAATGATCAGCCATGATCATATTGAATGGCGGTGCAGGCTTGAAGGGCCGAATGGCCTACTCCTGCACCTATTTCCTATGTCTATGTTCATGATAGGCAATCACTGGTGTTGTACTGGAAAAGTAGGCACTTTACAACATTATGACCTCAACTTTGAATTCAAAACACAAAATTGTAACTATCATTTCCATTTTCTCTGGCCTATAGGTGCTTGTAATGTATAACACCTCTAGATTTATCTTTTTCTTCTAACCCAAAACATCACCCATCCTTTTTTTTTTTCCAAAGATGCTGCCTGACCTGCTGAGTTATTCCAGCACTTTGTGTTTATTTTTGCATCTAAGCTAGTCCCTTCACCATTCTCCTATTGGCTTTTACCATCATTGCTTTTGTAATTTAAAATGTCAGCTGACATCTGTACATAAAGAAAATCTATTAAATCTAGTATTTCTCACCACAAACACCAGCAGAAGCTCTAATAAAAAAGATAAAGCTGATAAACTGAAAACCTGTTTTCTTAAATTATTGACACCAGCCATTCTCATTTCAAGAGATCAATGCATTTCAACCTTCAGCAGCAGAATAAGCCCTCTCAAAAACACGATCAATTAATTTCATTTATATATCTGGAATCAATTCTGGAAAGAATAAACCAGGCCAGCTAAGTTTTCTTTGGTCATTGTTATTTACATTAATCATGCAAACACCACTGCATAGTGCTGCTAAGTAATTGCTTGGAAACACCTCCATTTTATGCAGCAGAAACAAATGTATTTGTGTTACGTAGTCAGGATACTCTTCTAATGAATATAAATGAAATAACATATATTGTTTGCCGAAGAATGCTAATTAAAACAAAATACTTTCCACTTCTTTGCATTCCTGGTGCAATTAAGGACACATGGGATTAAATTATATGACCCTGAATAATGAATATAAAATCATGGTTCATATCTTGAGAGGTTCTCTCCATCAATTATATGATGTTTGTATACACCAAGTACATTTCTGTTCAGCAATTGATGTACAGACCTTGCAATAGAGACAAATGTGGGACATATTGAAATCTGATGGATCTTTTAGAGAAATATGTTATTTCAAATAATTTTCATCTCAGTAATAAATGCAAGATTGCTGTGGTTGATGCTAGTGCAGGATATTAAACATAGAAAATAGGTGCAGGAGGCCATTCAGCCCTTAGTAAACCAAACCACAGCTAACAATTAATGACCTGTGGAGGAAGGAACTGCAGATGCTGCTTTTTATGGATGGAAGGAGTGAGTGACTGAGGGTAAGGGAAAAGAGATGGGAGGGAGAGGTGAGGGAGGGATTGGGGGAGGAGAGGAAGAAAGGGGAAAGATCCTGGGGAGGTGAGGAGGGAGAGTGGGGAGATTGAGGGAGAGGAAGAGGTAAGTGGGGAGAGGGGGAAAGTGGGGGAGGTGAGGAGAGTGGGGGAGGAGGGAAATAGAGGGGAGAACGGGGAGTTGCGGAGTTAGGGAGTGGGGAATAGAGGGAGAGGAGGGCAGTGGGGCAGGTCAGGAGAGATGGGGAGGCGTAGGGGCAGGTGAGGAGTGGGGATAAGAGGGATAGGAGGGGAGAGGAGTTATGGAGGGAGGGAGTGAGTGTGAGTAAAAGGGAAAGGAGAGAGAGGGAGAGGTGAGGGAGGGATTGGGGGATTGGAGGAGGAAAGGGAAAAGAAGAGGGAGGGTGAATGGAGGGGGAGGGAGTGCTGGGGATGAGGGGAAATGAGCCGTGCCTGCGCAGTTGTGGGCTATGCGTGAGTGGTGCAATATTGCATTGGGGGGACGGGTGAGTGGTGGAATATTGCATTGGGGAACGGGTTGCATTGGGGGACCAGGCCTCCTGTGTGACAGGAACCCAGTGGGTCCCACTTAGTCTAGTGACTCTAATGCCCCTGTCCCACTTAGGAAACCTGAACGGAAACCTCTGGTGACCTTGCACCCTACCCAAGGTTTCCTTGAGGTTCCAAAGGTTTTGGTTACTCTCCCTAATGGTCGAAAGTGGTTTCCGCGTAATCGAGGCTTCTTCTATGTTCCTGCGATTATTTCAACAAATTCAAAACCGGCCTCGACTAAAAATAGGTTGCCGTTTGGACGAATCCAGTGGAGTGGGGTTGCTATTTATATACAGGCAGTCAAAGGCAATCTCCTTCGCTGACCGGCCATTTTGATTGGATCATTGGAGTTTTCAGCAAAGATCCAAAAGGATCTTTGGTTTTCAGGACCTAGAAGATTCGCCGGTAGGTAAAATGCCCGCTAACGTTATTAAACTTCTTAAAACTGTCTCCACTCCTTCTCCTCCCCCTTCTCTCCCCCTTCACTCCCCCCCTCTCTCCCTCTTCTCTCTCCCCTTCTCTGTCCTTCTCTCCCCTTCTTTCCCTCCCTCCCACGCGCTCTAAAGGACTTACCGTGCTCTGTGGCAGCCATTTACCTTCCTCTTCATCGCGCAGACAGCGCTCTCTGCTGTCCCTGGCCCCCACCTTCGCAATGTGTTTGTGTGTGTGTATGTGCGGTCGGTAGCAAAGTTCCTGTAGGATCTTTGGTCAGTTGATGCAGCTCACGCTTCGGTCGAGGCTTTCCAGGCGAGTGACCAAATCTCTGGCGACTCATGGAAACCTTGGGTGGGGCGCAAGGTCACCAGAGGTTTCCGTTCAGTTTTCCTAGTTTTGTTGGACAGGGGCATTAGCCCTTGTTTTTGCCACCAAAGTGGATAACTGCACATGTATTCACATTAAATGCTGCAAACTAACATACATCTGTCCACTTCTACAACACATACTAATCACAATGGAGCTTCTGTGAATCACCCTCACAGCTCCCAAGGATAACTTTATGCAATCTGCAGATTTTGTTTATATTACATCTTATTTCCTAACTATAATCATTAAGGTTCAATGGATCAATCAGGCCAAAAAGAGGGCAGGGTAAAGGGCAATGTAGTTGTCAGATCTGGTGAACAAAGTATTCTTTGCATGTTTACTCTGCTCTAATTGACTTGCAATTAAATATTTATCATCATGCAAATAGATGAATGCAAAGGGCAATGCAAAAACTGCCGAGCTTTAGTTTGCTTGTAATTACTGAGCCCTGTCAGGCTTTGAATGTCATTGCAGTGATGTTTGTGCTGCGTTTTCATATTGTGAAGATTTGCAGCATGCTGAGGTTATTAGCCCCATCTCATGTGGCTGAACAGAACTAGCCCATGCAGAGCTGTTGTAACAAATTTGGTGATGTTGGAGATAATGTAATTGTTTATGTTGTATTTGTCACTCTATATAAAAAAACCCTCACTTAATACGCATTATAACCAGCTTGCAGTAATGTTAATTAAAGAAAAGCAGTTGGAAGTTGGTTTCCATCCGTGTTTAGCTAAATGCACAATACATCAGAGGTTTGATGATCATCTGAAATGGGGCCCCACACACCATTTTGACAGTGATTAGATATGCCTCCAAAGGGGATTCACCTGAGGTTGAAAATAACAGTTGAGCTGTTTTCCACACCTCATTTTCATGATTACATTTAGAGCAGTTTGCTTGTCAGGGATGGATGGAAATGCAAACTGTCCCACTGTAACAACATATGGAGGGGAGAGGTAATAAATCAAATACTCGGCTAGAGCAGGACAAACATTGCAGGCGGTTTTAATGCACCTTCCGAGCCCACAAGGATTGATCCTAGTGTTTGAATAGTCAGATATCTGTTTAACAAATGGACGCTAAGTTGCTCAAAGAAAATTATAGTGAGAAGACTATACGAAGTCCACACTGAGCCTTGTGTATGAAAGTGACATCAACATCTCATTGATGTTACAGAGCTCAGGCTAACCACGTTAATAATGAGCCTGGATGTCTCCTTCAAACATCTCGAAATAACCATTTCAATGACTCTTCCAAAATATTCATGAAGTGGTTATCTCTCTTTTTTATTTTCTTTACACGACTGCAATCCCTGCTCCATGAATACCATGGTGGTGTAGCAGTAGAGCCACTGCCTCACAGAGCCAGAGATCTGGGTTTGATACTGATTATGGGTGCTGTGTGTATGGAGTTTGTACGTTCTCCCCATGTGGGTTTGCTCTGAGATCTTCGGTTTCCTCCCACACTCCAAAAATGTACAGGTTGGAAGGTTAATTAGCTTGGTATAAATGTAAGATTGTTCCTAATGTGTGTGGGATAGTGTTATTGTGTGGGGATCATTGGTCGGTGTGGACTCCGTGGGCCGAAAGCCTGTTTCTGTGCTGTATCTCTAAATTAAATTAAACTAAACTAAACTAAATTAAAGTAAACTAATTCTGAGATCATAGCAAGTTAATGTAATACTGCCATCTGATGAACTGCTGGCCTTCCCACTTTGAAGTTGAAGTTCAAAGGGTTCATCCAAGAAGATGGATTTCCTTTTACACATATTCCTATCAAAATGGTGCCTTTTCCTTCTCCACTCAACTGTTTGCTGCCTAGTAATTGGTCTTTGTTGATTCACATTGTAGAAAGCGGGACGTCAGTTGTGTAAGGTTCAAAATAAAAGTTGATTGAAGCTAATATCATTCTAACATTCATAGCTTCATCACCCATGTATAGAAGCCAACTATGAAGGAGCCAAGATAGATCTGCTAGTGGTTTGGTTTTTGGCTTAGGTTTATTATAGTCAAGCGTACCGAGGTACGAGTGAAAACCTTTTGTTTGCATGCTCTTCAATCAAATCACTTAGTACTATAAATGAATCCAATCCAAACAAATACACGTGCAATAGGGCAAAGAGAAAAATACCCGAGTTTCTCAGCATCTTAGTGTGACAGTTCCAGGGAAAATGTTCAATGCCTACAATTAGGTAAATTGAAAAATCAGAACTGTATCCTTATGGAAGGACTTTGTGGAAGTCTGATAAGAAAGAGAGGTAGAATTTGTTCCAGAGTTTGGTGGTATCAGCTTTCAAGCTTCTGTATCATCTGCCCAATAGGAGTGGTGAGAAGATTATGTTTATGTTGGCTGTTTTCCTGTGGCAACATGAAGTGTAGATGGAGTAGGTGGCAGTCGAGTCTATGTGATGGATTGGGCTACATCCAGACTCTCTGCAATTTTACTGTCAATGACTTACTTACTATTTCAGGCTTTGCCTCCCCCCAGCCAAGATGATAGAGTCATACAGCATGGAAACCGGCCCTTTGGTCCAGCTTGTCCAAGTGGTCCAAAGTGCACCATCTACATTTCTCCCATCTGCCCATGGATATCACAGTAGATGGGTCCCCCAGAATTTTCAGCTTTGCTCTCACATAAGATACGAGTGTTGTGTACAGGGGCTGACGCAATTTCTTGAGGTTTTGTTGCATCGTCGCAGTCAAAGCTATGCTACCCGGCATTCTATAGTGCATCTGCAGAAGTAAGTGGAGACATGCCATTGCCTCCTTCTCTGAGGAAATAGAAGTGTTGTGTGCATAAATGAAATGTGCTGGACCAGGAAGATTGATGGTGTTATTTATACCATGAATGTGAATTAATTTCCACTTCAGTACCATTGATGCTGATTGGGCCTCACTTTCTGAAATCGATACTGAGTTCTTTGACTTGCTGGCATTGAGGGAGAGGTTGTTGTCCACCATGTTTTTATCTCTTTATCCCCCTTTACTTGATTGAGATTTGGCGCCTCAAGTCATCTGCAAACGTGTAGGCCTTAGAGCAGAATTAGGCACATAGTCATGAGTGTATAGTATAATATGGATTGAGAACAGATGGCAGATTTTGAGTGGTAGTGCAGTCTATGGGTCACATGGATACAGTGGCAGAGGGTTGCAAGGTCAAGAGATGAGTTTGGATGGTGTTATGATGTTGAAAGCTGACCAGCCTCTCGAAACATTTCATGATGGTAAATGTCAAAGCCACTGAACGGTAGCCATTAGACATGCTAACATTTTTCTTTGGCACATGGATGATAGTGGACTTCTTAAAGAGGGCAGGGACCTCATATTGGAGTAGTGAGAGGTTAGAAATGTCTGTGAGTACTTCGTAGATTACACTGAAGATGGATACGAAATGCTGGAGTAACTCAGTTCAGTTTAGTTTATTGCCATGTTTACTGAGATACAGTGAAAAGCTTTTGGTGCGTGCTAACCAGTCAGCAGAAAAACAATACATGATTATAATCAATGCAGCATCACTGGAGAGAAGAGGTGGATGACATTTCGGGTCGAGATCCTTCTTCAATCTGAAGAAGAGTCTCGACCCATAATGTCATCCATTCCTTCTTTCCAGAGATGTTACCTGTTCTGCTGAGTTACTCCAGCATTTTGTGTCTATCCTCTGTGAATATTTCTGTGAGCTGGTCACGCAGTTCCAAAGAACGCAGCCTTGTAAACCACCGATCATTAGTAAAGATTTGGCTTCCCCCTAACCTTCAGAAAGCATTCAATATGCACTGCCTCATATTCTCCTTTCCCAGAAAGTACTTCTAAGGTTGTGTATATTGCAAACCTAATCTTGTCTGCCAATGGTGGCATTTTACTGTCAATGACTAACTTACTATTTCAGGCTTTGCCTCACCCCCCCCCCCCCCCCCCCCCCCCCACCCCCCACCAGCCCAGCCAAGATGATAGTCATACAGCATGGAAACAGGCCCTTTGGCCCAAGTGGACCAAAGTGCCCCATCTACATTTCTCCCATCTGCCCATGTTTGGCCCATATCTCTCTACACCTTTCCTATCCATGAACCTGTCTAAACAATGGGTCCCAGATCCATAAGCCATTTCTAACACTCTTGCTTTGTTTTTTTTTCTCTCACATCCAAGATGGAAGGTCTCCTCACACATTTACTTGGTGCAATCTCTAATGTTGTGTACAGGGGCTGACAGCCCATGGTTTGAGTCCAACATAAGTGCCAGGATTACACCGTACTACTGTTTGAAAAGCTCGATGGGAGTCTGCAAGACCAACGCCACAGCATGAGTGCTCAGCTGAGGGGGAATACCACAGAATGCATTGGAAACTGCCTACTCAGTATGTTTGCAGAAACAAACTACAACACTGTTTCAATGAGCCCGTTCACTACATTTAGCAGCCAGCAGAGACAGTGATTGAACAAACAGGAGCCTTCACACATTGAAAATATTGCATTACTGAGTTTCCTTTGAAGGCAGCGTTGTTTATGTAAAGATCGCCATTGATCCCGTTGAACACAGGTTAGTAGACAATGACACTCAAATGGAGCAAAACTATCTAATAACTCATAGGTAGATCAGATATTAATCTATTATAAAATAGATAATGTCAATATGATACAATCGGGGCATGGGTACATTTTATCAGGATGCACCACAGCATGGCTTGGGAAGACTGCAAGGAATTGCATATAATAGTAAGATTAAATAAGAACTTACCAGTGAAGTTTGATCCTTATTTTATGAAGAGTTACGATGAGGGATTTCGTGAAGACCCCGCCAGCACGCATGCGCGAGTCTTCAAAGCAGCGGTGTGGAATCACAGATAACAACAATGACTGAAGATAGTAAGATTAAGAGACACTAATATACCAGTTGACCTTATGATAGAGGGTTGGGAGCGGAGGGCACGAAATCCCTCATCGCAACTCCTCATAAAATAAGGATCAAACTTCAAACTGGTAAGTTCTCATTTAATCTTACTATTTTACTTTGGAGTCACGTGAGTGACTTTGTGAAGATTTCAAAGCTCTGTGATTCCATGCCCTGGACCACGTCCATGCTCTCACACTGCCGCAATTACTGATGGAGGAAGTATGTTAATGCATTTCAGACTTGAACAAGCTGAAAAAATGATAAAGTATTTATTAAATACAAACAATAAACCCCTAACTCGGGGATAAACGTTTTATGGAATGGTACTTAATACTGATTCCGCAAACGTTGCGGGAGCGGCCACCGGCTTGTTATAGAACCGTTGAAAGGTTGTCTCACAGGCCCAGCCCACGGTAGCGAGGACATGATCCATGGGAACCTCCATGGTCCTTGCCGCTGATGTGGATGCAGCCCTGGTAGAATGAGATTTAAAAACGTTAGTATCGATACCTGCTGCACCCAACACCACCCTGAGCCACCTGGAGATTGTCTGCACCATCACCCGGTGATGTGCATTATTGTGGCTGATGAACAGTTCCTGCTCCATCTTCCTGATGGTGTGTGTGACTTTGATATAGTACCGTAGATGGGTGGCTATGCAGAGTGTAGCATCGGCGTGGTATGCTCGGAATTCCAGTTGCAGCCCTATAGATCCCGGTCTGTGCTGCTTAAGCAACTCCTCTATAAAGAAAGTTACTTTCTCAGGGGTTGAGACCATACTGTCCAATCTCAGTTTCTGCAAAGTCTGTACCCGTTGTGCAGTGGTCAGTGCCATCAACATCACCACTTTGTAGGTGAGTCTGTCCAGCGGTAACCCCATCATGGGCGACCAGCTCCTGAGCAGGGTCAACACCACCCCTACATCCCATGTAATGTTGTATCTGGGTCGAGGAGGGTTAGTATTGAAAATACCCCTCATACATTTTGATACCAGCTGGTGCGATCCCACTCCTATCTTGAGGTAGGACGATAGTGCACTCCTGGCACTATTTATGGCACTGTCGCTGAGTCCCTCATCAAAATGAAGGCCCGCGAGGAATTCCAATACGTTAGGGGATCGTGGCAGAGTCGTAGGTTGTCTTCATCCGACTGCAGTAGGCTTCCCATTTCTTGATGTGGGTTAGGTACTGCTTCCTAGTGGATTCTCTGCACAACGCCGATATGATGTCCATGGCCCTGGATGAGAGTCCGAACTCCAGCAGTGGCCTCTTCAGAACCTGCAAACCAACAGGTTCAGATGACCAAGGCACGGATGACACTCTCCAGTGATGGGGCTGGTGACCAAATTTGGGCTTTTGGTGATTAGTGTCCATGGGTCTTTTAAAATATTGAGGACCACCGGGTACCATGGTTGTGTAGGCCAGTCAGGTATTATCAGAATGCCTGTTGCGGAATCCAGTTGAATTTTCTGTAATACCCGACTGATGAGGCAGAATGGGGGAAATGCATAGAAAAACCATTTCCCCCAATGGAGTGAGAATGCATCCATTGCTACTGCCCCAGAATCTGGTTCCCAAGATACATATGTTGGTATCTGATGGTTCAATCTGGACGCAAAAAGGTCGATATCTGGTGTTCCAAATTTAGCTATAATTTTAGCAAATATTTGGGGGTTCAACATCCACTCGATGTTGTCATTGAATACTCGTGACCTGATGCCCGCCACTGTATTGAGCTTACCCAGAAGGTAAGTAGCTGATATCCAAATATTTCTTTCAATTCACCAGAGCCAAATTGTATTTGCCAATTCATCACAAGATATTGACTTGATACCACCCATATGGATTAAATATGCCACCACAGTGGTATTATCTATTTGAAGACGGACATGCTTATGGTGTAAATTCGTGCAGTAAGCACGCAGCCCGTGAAATGCTCCCAGCATTTCCAAATAGTTTATATCTTGTGACTGAAGAAGGGTAGATTCGTGCAAATCTCATCTGCCGCCACAACTGGAAGTGGTGTCTGTAGCTCCCCAGCCTTGGGCGCTTGCGTCGGTTTGTAACACGACTGATGGGTTGGATATAATGATGGGATTATAACAATCACTAATATTGCTTACCCACCATTGTAGCTCAATTTTTGCCTTAATCGGCAGCTGCATAGGTCTGTCAAAATGTCCAGCATTGGCTTTTAATGCTGAGATTTTTGCTCTTTGCAAGTTTTGATAATGTAATGGTCCAAATTGCGCAGCTGGAAATGCAGCTACAAGTTTTCCAATTACCTTAGCAGCGTGTCTGATAGTCGGTACCCTGGCGCAAGCAAGGCTGATACATGTCTCTATTATAACCATTGCTTTGCTGGCTGGGATAGTGACAATCATATGATTGGTGTTAATAGTGAATCCCAGATAGTCCATAACCACAGATGGGTTGAACTTAGATTTGTCTGGATGGATAACAAACCCTAGTTTCTTAAATAATGTTTTGGTAGCTGTTACTGCTAGTTCAGCTAGTTCAAGAGTTTTCCCCACAATTAAGATATCATCTAAATATGCCATAACTATGTGATTTTGTTGTCTAAGGGATGCCAATATAGGTTTTAAAATGTTTGTAAATAATCTAGGGGCTGTGGTAAGTCCATTGGGCAGGGCTTTGTATTGCCACAGTTGCCCCATCCAGACAAATTTTAAGAATTTCCGGTGATGTTTCTTTATAGGTACTGAATAGTATGCATCTTTTAAATCGATGCATGCCATAAAGTACCCTTGTGAAATCAGCTGTTTAGCCATTTCAAATGTCACCATTTTGAAATGGGTATATTGTACAAAGGTATTCAATGGGTTAGATCAATGATAATTCAACATCCACCATCTTTTTTGGTTTTAGTAAAGATGTTAGAACAAACTCAAGTTCATGTGTCGTTTTCTCTATTACCCCCTTGGCATATAGCCTTAATATTTCTACATGTTTTTCCTCTTTCTCTTTCTGAGAGAATGCAAATTTCCGGTCAGGTACATGTTGAGTCGGGGGAAGATGCCCATTTAGGAATTCAATCTCATAACCCTGAATACTTTGTAAAATAAAGACATCCGAAGTTACAGCTCCCCATGCATCCCAGAATGCACGCAATCTCCCTCCTATTTGTGAGGTTATGCATGCAGCACTCTCAAGAGAACCAGACCCCCTTACCTCCATGGTCACCGGCGGGGCTTGATGTTCTGGGCTCTTGGTGGACGTTGTGTTGCTGGGGTAGGGGGTTGGCACATCTTCCATGCTGGCCTCTGCTGGCCCTGCCCTAAAAAAGACTTCTGCTGCTAGGGTGTGGTCAGTGGATATGCTCTTGGTGCCCTGTCGGGTTGTCCCCGAGGCCTGGTATTTGCGTATGGATGGTGCCTCCGATACATCTGTGGCTTGGCTGATGACGGAGGTTTCATTAATCCAACTGCTTTGGCCTCCTCATCCAATTCTTTGACCTGTTTAGGCAGGTCCTCCCCGAACAGCTGTCTGGGCGGCAGTGTAGCAGAGGCTTTGCAGTCCTGCAAATTTAGGGTTAAGTGTGCGCCGGATGGAGCCTTTTCTGAAACAGTTAATCTCATATTGTGTATTACACAATAGAGCCAGAGCATCTTGTTGCTCCTCTGTCATATCTGTCCCGTCCAGGGTTCTGGCAAATGCCGTAATGCCTGATATCAACAGCTTGAGGATCTTCTGAATTTTCAGCTCCTGGGCCCTGATTCCGGGACTAATGTTCCCCCAGATGGGCGTGTTGACTGTAGGGACATTCAGTGATACACAATTACCTGGGGCTTTGTATTTTTCCATGGCCTCCGTCAACACCTGTTCCTGCAGCTGGTGGGTTGTGAGGTAATTTATGCTTGCTGCGAGTTTGGCTTGTAGCGGTTTCCCTGAATGTCCTGGCTTGGCAAATTTGGACACTACCTCCAGTAGCTCTTCTTCCGGAATTTCTGGATCTGCTGGTTCCTGTGCCAACCCCTCTTCAAAGTCAGCTAACCGCTGACTCCTGGCGCTGCCGGCGGATGAGGGAGAAATACTCGATGGACCCGCAGTATGGCTCCTAGATCGCAGGGACCCCCGTTCTTGATGTTCCAGGTCCCGCTCGAGCAGCTGCTCCATCATACGTTCCATCCGGGCCATGCGACCGCTGCCGCTATCTGCGGACGGCAAGTCGACTTCCCCAGGTTCACCAGAACAACTGGGGCATCTGCCAACGGACCGCACCTCGTCGAGGTGATGTCGAGGGTACGTTGGCAGGTAGTCGCTGCCTGCCGCTCCTGCGGGGCTACATGACTCCCGCGCAGACATGCCGCTAGTCCGCCGTTTTTCGGACTGTAGCGGTCCGCCTGTCTGGTATGACAGTAGCGGAGACGAGTCGGTGCCAGCCGCCACAGCGGGGCTCCCCGACATCCACGCGGGCTTACCGCCAGACCCAGTTATACGGGTCTGAGACGGCGCATGGTCGCTGCCTGCCGCCTCAGCGGGGCCACACGACCGAAATACACTGCCACCGGCCTGCATTCTGGCAGCCTGTCCCGGTGGTGAGCCGGTACCTCCCGCTCCTGCGGGGCTCCCCGACTTCCCAGCAGGTCCATCACCGGTCCGCGATCTGGCAGACTTCTCCGGTGGCATGTCGATGCCGGCCGTTGCAGCTGGGCTTGACCTGGATGCGGCTTTCCCCCTGGTCCGCCCTCTGGAGACCTGTAGCGCAGGGGAAACAGAACGTGCCGCTGAGCGTGGCACGATATCACGCACCTGTTTGCCGCTAGCCCTTAGTTGTTTGGGCGATAGCGGCAGGGAGTCAGGGTCTACACTACCCTGCCCTGCGCAGTGCTCTGACCAACATGCAGCTCCTTATTCTGCTGTGGTGGAGAGTCGGGCCTTGTCAACTGCATAGGGCTCCCCAACTTCCGCGACTTTCCCCGCCCGCGAAGCGGGTGCTGCCGGTGTTGCGGGCAGCTCCGAGGATAGCGACCGCTGACTTCCCTCCGAGGTCCTGCGGCCCTTGGAGGCTTTTACCTTTCCTTTCTTCGACTCCATCGTACCTGTAAGTAATAATATTCTCACAGGGACAACCAGCTCAAGATTGGTTAAAACTTACCTTGAAGCCTCTTTTGAAGGTGCCGTTGGGGAAGCGCACTCCCCCTCCAGCTGTCGACTGTAAATGCGAGCGACGATAAGTCGCGCATGCGTGCTGGTGGGGTCTTCACGAAGTCATTCACGTGACTCCGAAGTAAAATTGTGGACGCAGCCCAGACCAACACACAAACCAACATCCCTTCCATTTACACGCTGCCTCGGCAAGGCCACCAGCATAATCAAGGACGAGTCTCACCCTGGACACTCTCGCTTCTCCCCTCTCCCGTCAGGCGTGAGAATGCACACCACCAGATTCAGGGACAGTTTCTTCCCAGCCGTTATCAGGCAACTGAGTCATTCTATCAACAACTACATTGGTCCTGAGCTACTATCTACCTCATTGGAGAGCCTTGGACTATTGTTAATAGTACTTTACTGGACTTTATCTTGCACTAAACATTATTCCCGTTATCATGTATCTATACACTGTGGATGGCTCGATTGTAACCATGTGTTGTCTTTCAGCTGACTAGTTAGCATGCAACAAAAGCTTTTCACTGTACCTTGGTACATGTGTCAATAAACTGAACTAACTAAGGTGAATAGTCACAGTCTTTTTCCCAGGGTAGGAGAGTCTAAAACTAGAGGGCATAGGTTGAAGGAGGGAGGGGAAAGATTGAAAGGGAACGGGAGGATGGGGGAGAAGGGGGCAGGGTTGGTTGATGGGTATATGCAACAAGCTGCCAGAGGAAGTGGTAGTGATAGTGGCAGGTATGCTTGCAATGTGTCAACCTGATATTTTTAACTCTCCTTCCCAAGCTACAGAATTGACTTTCCTCAAATTTCTTAACTTACCCCAAAAATTACGAATGCTAACTTTTTAGATGAAGGTACTGTTTTATGCAGTTGTCAATGATACAATTCCGGAAGGAGTAGGTGGAGTAAGGAGTAGATTACTGGGGTGGCACAGTGGCGCAGCTGGTAGCGCTGCTACCTCACGGCGCCAGAGACCCAGGTTCGATCCTGACCTCGGGTGCTGTCTGTGTGGAGTTTGCACCATTGTTCTGTGGCCGCGTGGATTTCCTCGGGGTGCTCCAGTTTCCTCTCACATCCCAAAAATATGCAGGTTTGTAGATTAACTGGCTGCTGTAAATTGCCCCAAATTGTGTGGGTGAGTGGATAAGTAAGTGGGATAACATAGAGCTAATGTGAAGGGGAAGTCGATGGTCAGTGTGGACTCGGTTGGCTGAAGGGCCTGGTTCCATGCCGTATCTTTTTTTCAAAAGGAGTACCTTCATTTATTCCAGGGTAGGTGAACATTTGAGTTTCAAAATTAGCAGCAGAAGCTTGGATTTCTTGCTCCTCATTGCCAGCTGGTGAGCCGCTCTGAGTACTAGATGTTGATGAGAAGAGGATCTGACTGCTTAATGCCCCTCATTGTTTGGGAAAATGGCTGAAACTATACAGAACAAACCCAGTCAGGCTGATAGGTTGTCCTGCCAGGTGATGCTCCATACAATAGAGTGTACATCAATAATTCTTTAAAATGTATCTCTTGTAATATAATATACATATTTTATGGTGTAGACTACACCAATGATGCATGAGCACTGGAAGGAGAAAGAAAATGAATAAACTACTCAAAATTAGGTCAGCTAAAATGTGACTTGGAAATACACTATTTATTATTTAGCATTCAGCTTGCTTTGTCAATTTCCCTCCTGCTACAGCAAGTCATGGATGCCTCTTCCATTCAATCAAAGAGGATAATTATGAGGCAGATATCATGTCTGCTTAAATAACTAGGTAAATAATGTTACTATTAAAATGATGGATGTTCATGTATTAGTTGAAGATGTGATGCTAGTTGGTTTTGTGACTACATTTCTGCACTTTGACTGGGCATTAAGCAACTCATCATCTCAAACATCTCGTGTTAGACTGTTTTATATTAAAACTTAATTGAGATGTAATTGTCAGCTTCTGGTCTCGCCAGCGAATTGATTGTGTGTGGGTTGTCATCACTTTCACAGGAAATAAATTTCTTCTCAGCTTGAATGGCAAGCCCAGGGGTCAGCTAGCTGAGTCACCTTACTGATAACAGCTTTACGGCAGCTTTTTGCGAAGGAAGGTTTCACAATAAATCCTTGTCCTTTCAAACAAATAAGGGGAGAAAAAATGAGATGCTGACTAGATCAATAGAAGTAGAAGTGGCAGGAATATTAATCATATCTGACGGGATAACACAGAAACCGAGACTTGAAACAATAGCAAAATACAACTATAAGGTGGAAGAAAACCAAATAGTGCTGATAGAATTATAATAGAGGAAAACATCTTGAGAAGACACACAAAGTCTGCGGGTCAGGGAGCACCTCTGGAGAATATGGATCGGTGATGTTTAAAGTAGGAACACTTTTTTAGTTTAGGTTAGATATACAGCACGGAAACAATCCTTTCGGTCCACAGAATCTGCACTGATCAGCAATCCCCGCAAACCTACACTATCCTACACACACTAAGGACAATTTTACATAAACACCAATCCAATTGACCTACAAACCTGTACGTCTTTTGGAGTGTGGGAGGAATCCGAAGATCTCTCAGGTCACGGAGAGAACGCACAAACTCTGTACAAACAAGTACTCATGGTCAGGATCGAAACGAGGTCTCTGGAAATGTGAGGCAGCAACTCTACCGCTGCGCCATCGTGCCATACCCTTCTTGTAACTGATTGTGTGGCGAGGGGTGGAAGAGGGCTGGAACAGATGAGGGGCAGGACAAAGGGGCAGGTTAATGGTGGATAAAGTAAAAGGGGGTTTTGTTAGGCAGATAGTTGGACAAAGGCCAGAGATGAAAAGACAAAATGATTGAAGAGTTGCGAATTGTTAAAGCTACAGGAAGCAATGTCGGTGGAAGTGGAGAAATAAGGGGCAAATCCTTGATGGGGAATGGAGAAAGGGGGTGGGAGAACATGAGACTTGGGGAAGAAGGGGGGAGGTGTTGTCCTTACCTAAAATTGGAGAACTCACTATAAATAAGTAGGGCTGTAAGCTACCCAAGCCGAATATGAGGTGCTGTTCCTTCAGTTTGCATGTGGCCTAACTCTGGCAATGGAGGAGGACAGAAAGGTCAGTATGGGAAGAGGAGTTAGAATGGTTAGCAACTGGGAGATCCAGTAGGCCTTGGAAGACCGAGTACGTTTGACGAAGTGGTCACCAAGTCTACATTAGGTCTCGCTGGTGTACAGGGTGCCACATCAGGAACACCAAATGCAGTAGATGAGGTTACAGGATGTGCACCGGAACCACAGAGAATATAAAATTATTTAGTTGAGATTTTTAGCAGCAGCTGAGCTATGTATTCTGCACAACTCAGTGAGCACAGCAATTTGTGTACACAGTAGCCTGTGATGGTTATAAACAGCAAATTAGATTGCATTTTAGGAGGCAAGGCATTATTTCAGCTTACAGTTGCTCTCCAGAATATGTCGGTTGTAAGGTAAACACTTTCTATTTTGTTATAATATGCACTAACATAATGCATTTTGAGTTTTATCTTGAAACAGTTTTACATTGAGAACAATAGGAAAAGAAAGCATTCATAACTTCACAAACAGACGGTTTTGTAGCTTAAACTTAACTTTAGGGCAACATAATGAAACAGGTAGTAGACCTGCTGCTTCATGGCACTAGAGACCCAGGTTTAATCCTGACCTTGGGTGCTGACTGTGTGGAGTTTGCAGATTCTATCTGTGACTACGTGGATTTCCTTCGGGCATTCTGGTTCCCTCCCAATCGGCAAGACATAGAAACATAGAAACATTTGGATTTGTAGGTAAATTGGTCTCATTAAAATTGCCCCCTGTGTGTGTGGAGTGGATGAGAAAGTGGGATAATATAGATCTGGCGTGAACAGGTGATCAATGGACGGCAAGGACGGTGGACTGAAGGGCTTGTTTCCCCTCCATTAGAGAGTTAGCTCTTGGGGCTAAAGGAATCAAGGGATATGGGTAAAAAGCAGGAATGGGGTACTCATTTTGGATGATCAGCCATGATCATATTGAATGGTGGTGCTGGCTTGAAGGGCCAAATGGCCTACACCTGCACCTATTTTCTATGTCTCTATGTTTCTATGCTGTAACTCTAAATTAATATCAAAGATTAGAGAGTCTTGCTTTAAGTTAGGAGGGGTAATGTTTATATACATTTATATACATTTCTATACGTTTATATACATTTATATGCTGGGCATATAATGGTAGAACCGGTTCAGCAGTGCCAGAATTACAACCTCTCATTCAAAGTCAACAAAAACAAGGAGCCAATTGTCGACCAGAAAGGGTGAGTGGGGAGATCATGCACTTGTTTACATTGGTGGATCAGAGGTGACCAGCTTCAAATTTATGTGTTTGAACATCTCAGATGATCTGCTCTGGGCCCAACTAATAAATGTAATCACAAAGAAGGTATGCCAATGAATCTATTTTCTTAGAAGTTTAAAATAATTTGGTATGTCCCTAAATATTCCAACAAACTTCTGCAGATGTATTCTACATGAGACACAACCTCAAGTAGGCAGCATTTATCCCCGCCATCCGGCTCATGCCCTCTTTTCATTGCTACCATTGGGAATGAGTTATAGAAGAATTCTGAAGTCCCACACCACCAGGTTCAGGAAAAGCTACTTTCTTACAACTATCAGATTTTTGAACCAACCCACATAACCCTAATCCTACCTCAACAATGTAAAACTACAGACAGCTTCTTGCACTACCATAGACGTATCTTTTTTTCCAATTGTATTTTGCACTAATGTCTTATTTTTGCACTTCTTTAATTCAGAAATCTTATGTGCAATTTATGTATAATTTATGGTTTTGCATATGAGCCTGAGTCTAGGTGTCTGTGCTGATGTCGGATACGGAATGGGAGGGGGAGTTGAAGTGCTGAGCCACCGGGGGGGTCGGGTTGGTTTTTGCGGACCGAGCGGAGGTGTTCGGCGAAACGATCGCCAAGCCTCCGCTTGGTCTCACCGATATAGATCATCTGGCATCTGGAGCAGCGGATGCAGTAGATAAGGTTGGAGGAGGTGCAGGTGAACCTCTGTCGGACCTGGAAGGACTGCTTGGGTCCCTGAAAGGAGTGGAGGGGGGAGGTGAAGGGACAAATGTTGCATTTTGCTCGGTCTGCAAAAACCAACCCAACCTCCCGGTGGCTCAGCACTTCAACTCCCCCTCCCATTCCGTATCCGACCTCTCGGTCATGGGCCTCCTCCACGGCCAGAGTGAGCAACACCGCAAGTTAGAGGAACAGCACCTCATATTCTGCTTGGGGAGTCTGCATCCTTTGGGCTTGAACATTGAATTTTCTCAATTCTGTTAACCCTTGCTGTCTCCTCCCCTTCCCACCTCTCCCTCAGCCCTCGGGCCCTGGCATTCCCTCTATCTCTATCTCCCTCCCCCACCCTAGTCGCACTAGCTTCTCATTTTCACACCACAAACAGCTTACAATGGCTTGTTCCCTTTATCATCAATACTTTTTTGCATATCTTTCATTCATTGTTCTTTATCTCTCCACATCACCATCTATATCTCTCGTTTCCCTGATCCCTGACCAGTCTGAAGAAGGGTCTCAACCCGAAACGTCGCCTATCTCCTTCGCTCCTTAGATGCTGCTGCACCCGCTGAGTTTCTCCAGCTTTTTGTGTAACCCTCGATTCTCCAGCATCTGCAGTTCCTTCTTTAACAATTTACATTAGGAATCAGCTCCAGCTGTCAACTGATGCTGCTGCAAGTATGTTTGTGTTTGTGTACGTGTGTGTGTAAGTGTATGTGTGCTTGCATATTTGTCCAAATGCATCAAGAACTGGCATTCAGATTTCTCTCACACACCCACGTTTTACAGTCCTATTGCATGGCTCCAGGTTGCCGATATCCTGACCAAACTAGGCTGAACTGGAATACCGCCATGTTCTCTGCAGCAATGGACGTTGGGTGCAAGGGGAAACGTTAGCATTTCCAGGTTGCTGCTCACTTTTTTCTATTCAGCAAATCTTCCCCAAACTCAAAGTTGAATGGAATAATGCTGTGGATGATATCAGAAAAAACTCAAGAAATACTCAGCAGATTATTTTATTTTAGTTTAGAGATGCAGCGAGGAAGCAGGCCCTTCGAGACTGCACTGGCCAGCGATGCCTGCATGTAATACCTTACTCGCACACAGATAGAGGTGTAGGCATCTTTAATAGTCATTCCAGTCAGATATGCAGTACATTGTACATTCAGTCTGCTGCAGCTACTGAGTATAATAAACGAGTTCTTACACTATAAAGCATGCACTAGGCGGGGTTATTATTACTAAGCATTCAGATTGGCTAACATGCAATAGCCAATCTACATCTCTTCTCGTAGAAATGAAAAGCAACTTTAAATAAGCTGAGGGAATACAGTAAGGTTAAAAACAAGCCTGAAGGCTTTGTGTCAATGCAAGGAGTATCTGTAATAAGGTGGATGAGTTGAACGTGCAGATAGCTGTTAATGATTATGATATAGTTGGGATCACGGAGACATGGCTCCAGGGTGACCAAGGTTGGGAGCTGAACATCCAAGGATATTCAATATTCTGGAGGGATAGAGAGAAAGGAAAAGGAGGTGGGGTAGCGTTGCTGGTTAGAGAGGAGATTAACGCAATGGAAAGGAAGGACATTAGCTTGGAGGATGTGGAATCGGTATGGGTAGAGCTGCGAAACACTAAGGGGCAGAAAACTCTGGTGGGTGTTGTGTACAGGCCACCTAACAGTAGTAGTGAAGTTGGGGATGGTATCAAACAGGAAATTAGAAATGCGTGCGACAAAGGCAAAACAGTTATAATGGGTGACTTCAATCTACATATAGATTGGGTGAATCAAATTGGCAGGGGTGCTGAGGAAGAGGATTTTTTGAAATGTATGCGGGACAGTTATCTAAATCAACATGTAGAGGAACCAACGAGAGAGCAGGCTATTTTAGACTGGGTATTGAGTTAATGAGGAAGGGTTAGTTAGCAGTCTTGTTGTACGTGCCCCCTTGGGCAAGAGTGACCATAATATGGTTCAGTACTTCATTAGGATGGAGAGTGACATTGTTAATTCAGAAACAATGGTTCTGAACTTAGAGAAAGGTAACTTTGAGGGTTTGAGACGTGAATTGGCCAAGATTGACTGGCAATTAATTCTAAAAGGGTTGACGGTGGATATGCAATGGAAGACATTTAAAGACTGCATGGAAGAACTACAAAAATTGTTCATCCCAGTTTGGCAAAAGAATAAATCAAGGAAGGTAGTGCATCCGTGGATAACAAGGGAAATCAGGGATAGTATCAAAGCAAAGGATGATGCGTACAAAGTAGCCAGAAAAAGCAGCATACCAGAGGACAGGGAGAAATTCAGAGACCAGCAGAGGAGGACAAAGGGCTTAATTAAGAAAGGAAAAATAGATTATGAAAGAAAACTGGCAGGGAACATAAAAACTGACTGCAAAAGTTTTTATAGATATGTGAAGAGAAAGAGATTAGTTAAAACAAATGTAGGTCCCTTGCAGTCAGAATCAGGTGAGTTAATCATGGGGAACAAGGATATGGTGGACCAATTGAATAACTACTTTGGCTCCGTCTTCACTAAGGAAGACATAAATAATCTGCCGGAAATAGCAGGGGACCGCGGGTCAAAGGAGGAATTGAGTGAAATCCAGGTTAGTCGGGAAGTGGTGTTGGGTAAATTGAATGGATTAAAGGCCGATAAATCCCCAGGGCCAGATAGGCTACATCCCAGGGTACTTAAGGAAGTAGCTCCGGAAATAGTGGATGCATTAGTGATAATCTTTCAAAACTCTTTAGATTCTGTAGTTCCTGAGGATTGGCGGGTAGCAAATGTAACCCCTCTTTTTAAGAAGGGAGGGAGAGAGAAAACGGGGAATGACAGACCAGTTAGTCTAACATCGGTAGTGGGGAAACTGCTAGAGTCAGTTATTAAAGATGGGATAGCAGCACATTTGGAAAGTGGTGAAATCATTGGACAAAGTCAGCATGGATTTACGAAAGGTAAATCATGTCTGACGAATCTTGTGGAATTTTTCAAGGATGTAACTAGTAGCGTGGATAGGGGAGTACCAGTGGATGTGGTGTATCTGAATTTCCAGAAGGCTTTCGACAAGGTCCCACATAAGAGATTAGTATACAAACTTAAAGCATACGGCATTGAGGGTTCAGTACTGATGTGGATAGAGAACCGGCTGGCAAACATGAAGCAAAGAGTAGGAGTAAACGGGTCCTTTTCACAATGGCAGGCAGTGACTAGTAGGGTAACGCAAGGCTCAGTGCTGGGACCCCAGCTATTTACAATATATATTAATGATCTGGATGAGGGAATTGAAGGCAATATCTCCAAGTTTGCGGATGACACTAAGCTGCGGGGCAGTGTTAGCTGTGAGGAGGATGCTAGGAGACTGCAAGGTGACTTGGTTAGGCTGGGTGAGTGGGCAAATGTTTGGCAGATGCAGTATAATGTGGATAAATGTGAGGTTATCCACTTTGGTGGCAAAAACAGGAAAGCAGACTATTATCTAAATGGTGGCCGATTAGGAAAAGGGGAGATGCAGCGAGACCTGGGTGTCATGGTACACCAGTCATTGAAAGTAGGCATGCAGGTGCAGCAGGCAGTGAAGAAAGCGAATGGTATGTTAGCTTTCATAGCAAAAGGATTTGAGTATAGGAGCAGGGAGGTTCTACTTCAGTTGTATAGGGTCTTGGTGAGACCACACCTGGAGTATTGCATACAGTTCTGGTCCCCAAATCTGATCAAGGACATTATTGCCATAGAGGGAGTGCAGAGAAGTTTAACCAGACTGATTGCTGAGATGTCAGGACTGTCTTATGAAGAAAGACTGGATAGACCTGGTTTATACTCTATAGAATATAGGAGATTGAGAGGGGATCTTATAGAAACTTACAAAATTCTTAAGGGGTTGGACAGGCTAGATGCAGGAAGATTGTTCCCGATGTTGGGGAAGTCCAGGACAAGGGGTCACAGCTTAAGGATAAGGGGGAATCCTTTAAGACCGAGATGAGAAATACTTTTTTCACACAGAGAGTGGTGAGTCTCTGGAACTCTCTGCCACAGAGGGTAGTTGAGGCCAGTTCATTGGCTATATTTAAGAGGGAGTTAGATGTGGCCCTTGTGGCTAAGGGATCAAGGGGTATGGAGAGAAGGCAGGTACGGGATACTGAGTTGGATGATCAGCCATGATATTGAATGGCGGTGCAGGCTCGAAGGGCCGAATGGCCTACTGCTGCACCTAATTTCTATGTTTTTTATGTTTCTATGTTTCTAAAGAAAATCAGTGTATGCAGTGGGTGGCCTACTAACCCGCCCGGTCCTCGTGCAGTAGGGAGCCGCCTCATCCTCCTTTCCTTCCGAAAGGTTGGGGACTGGGGTTGGTAGCATAGCTGGTAACCCGATGGGCTTGTGGGGAGAGGCCGCCACGGAGGAACCTGGGTGGACCGACGACGGGAGCCCGGGGCACTGGTTACAACAGGAGACGCAGTGGCAGACCGATGCGGGGAGTGTGTGGTCTTAATCGCAACAGGTGGCGGGATGGCTGCAACAGTCGTCGGTGTAAACATGAATTGGGGGCATCAGGACCTGCAGGCGCTGGACGAGGTTCCTTCACTGGAAGGAGGTGTTGACAGTTGCATCTGTAGAGGACATCATCCACTTCGACCAGGTAGGAGCGTGGTTCCTTTGAGGGGCCATGAATGTGCCCTAGTCTGGTATGTCCTTTGTCAATTTGTAGGCATACCACTTGTCCTTGTACTAGCGGTTCAAGCGGCTTGCTGGTGTTGTCATAAAACCACTTTTGCGTGTCGCGTTTAAACTGCACTCGCTTTTGTATAGCGGTGGGAGGGCGGACCTGCAGCTGCAGCTGTTTCTGGGAGACAGTCAGTGTGGACCCGTCTGGTGAGACATTAGCCGCTGGGTGGGGGAGCCGGAAACGCTGTCCCTCGAAATGTTCCACAGGTTGAATAGGTCCAGGTAGACGTTGTATTTTGCTAAGTAGGAGCTCTCCATGAGTTGTTTAGCGCTCCGAACAGCACACTCGGCAAGTCCATTGGACTGTGTGTATTCGGGGCTGCTGGTGACTTGTTGAAATTTCCACCGTTTGGCAAAGTTCTTGAATTTCTACCTGGTGAATTGCCTTCCATTTTCAGTTTGAACGCAGACAGGTACCCCACGCACGGACAGGTGGATTGCTAGTTTTTGGATCACTTTCTCAGTGGTGATCGTTGGGAGCCGGTCAATTTCGAACCAGCTCGAGTAGGAGCCCACCAAAACAAGGTAGTGTTTCCCGTGCCATTCAAAGATGTCGACGGCCAGTGAAGACCAAGGGAGGGAGGGAGGTAGTTGAGGCAGGAGGGGCTGCTTCTGCTGGTGTGGTGTCAGGCTGATGCAGATGGCGCATGATTTGGTCTTTTCAATAGACAATAGACAATAGACAATAAGTGCAGGAGTAGGCCATTCGGCCCTTCGAGCCAGCACAGCCATTCAATGGGATCATGGCTGATCATCCCCAATCAGTACCCCGTTCCTGCCTTCTCCCAATATCCCCTGACTCCGCTATCTTTAAGAGCCCTATCTAGCTCATTCTTGAAAGCATCCAGAACCGGCTTATACCACCCTCTGAGGCAGAGAATTCCACAGACTCACAACTCTCTGTGAAAAAAAGTGTTTCCTCATCTCCATTCTAAATGGCTTACCCCTTAGTCTTAAACTGTGACCCCTGGTTCGGGACTCCCCCAACATAGGGGACGTGTTTCCTGCCTCTAATGTGTCCAAACCCTTAATAATCTTAGGTAGACAAAAGTGCTGGAGAAACTCAGCGTGTGCCGCAGCAACAAAGGAGCGAAGGAAATAGGCAACGTTTCGGGCCAAAACCCTTCTTCAAACTGATGTAGGGTGGGGGGTGGCGGGAACAAGAAAGGAAGAGAGGGAGTCAGGGGGCTGAGGGAGAGCTGAGAAGGGGAGGAGACAATACTCTGTGAGAAAAAGTGTTTCCACATCTCCGTTCTAAATGGCTTACTCCTTATTCTTAAACTGTGGCCCCTGGTTCTGGACTCCCCCAACATCGGGAACATCTTTCCTGCCACTGGCATGTCCAAACCCTTAACAATCTTATATGTTTCAATGAGATACCCTCTCTAGAGTGTACAAGCCCAGCTGCTCCATTCTCCCAGCATATGACCATCCCGCCAACCCGGTAATTAACCTTGTAAACCTACACTGCACTCCCTCAATAGCAAGAATGTCCTTCCTCAAATTAGGGGACCAAAACTGCACATAATACTCCACATGTGGTCTCAATAGGGCTCTGTACAACTGCAGAAGGAGCTCTTTGCTCCTATATTCAATGCCTCGTGTTATAAAGGCCAACATGCCATTCGCTTTCTTCACTGCCTGCTGTACCTGCATGCTTACTTTCATAGGCTGATGAACAAGGACCCCCAGATCCCGTTGTACATCCCCTTTTCCCAACTTGACGACATTTAGTAATCTGCCGACCTGTTTTTGCTACCAAAGTGGATAACCTCACATTTATCTGCATTATACTTCATCTGCCATGCATCTGCCCACTCCCCCAACCTGTCCAAGTCACCCTGCATTCTCATAGCATCCTCCTCATAGTTCACACTGCCACCCAGCTTTGTGTCATCTGCAAATTTGCTAATGTTACTTTGAACCTTCATCCAAATCATTGATGTATATTGTAAATAGCTGCGGTCCCAGCACCGAGCCTTGCGGTATCCCACTAGTCACTGCCTGCCATTCTGAAAGGGACCGTTAATCCCTACTCTCTGTTTCCTGTCTGCCAACCACTTCTCTATCCATGTCAGCACTCAACCCCCAATACCATGTGCCCTAATTTTGCCCACTAATTTCCTATGTGGGGCCTTATCAAATGCTTTCTGAAAGTCCAGGTACACTACATCCACTGGCTCTCCCTTGTCCATTTTCCTAGTTACATCTTCAAAAAATTCCAGAAGATTAGTTAAGCATGATTTTCCCTTCGTAAATCCATGCTGACTCGGACCGATCCTGTTACTGCTATTCATATGTTCGGCTATTTCATCTTTTATAATTGACTCCTGCATCTTCCCCACCACCGATGTCAGGCTAACTGGTCTATAATTCCCTGTTTTCTCTCTCCCGCCTTTCTTAAAAAGTGAGATAACATTAGCTACCCTCCAATCCACAGGAACTGATCCCGAGTCTATAAAAACATTGGAAATTTATCACCAATGCATCCACGATTTCTAGAGCCACTTCCTTAAGTACCCTTGGATGCAGACCATCAGGCCCTTGGGATTTATCAGCCTTCAGTCCCATCAGTCTATCCAACACCATTTCCTGCCTAATGTGGATTTCCATCAGTTCTTCTGTCACCCCAGATCCTCTGGCCACTACTATATCAGGAAGATTGTTTGTGTCCTCCTTCGTGAAGACAGATCCAAAGTACCTGTCAAACTCATCTGCCATTTCCTTGTTCCCCATAATAAATTCACCTTTTTCGGTATTCAAGGGTCTAATTTTGGTCTTAACTAATTTTTTCCTCTTCACATGCTTAAAGATGCATTTACTATCCTGCTTTATATTCTTGGCTAGCTTACCTTTGTACCTCATCTTTTCTCCCCGTATTGTCTTTTTGGTTATCTTCTGTTGTTCTTTAAACATTACTCAATTCTCTTGCTTCCTGCTCATCTTTGCTATGTTGTAGTACTTCTCTTTAATTTTTATACTGTCCCTGACATCCCTTGTTAGCCATGGTCACCCCTTTCTCCCCTTGGAATCTTTCTTCCTCCTAGGAATGAACTGATCCTGCACCTTCTGTATTATTCCTAAAAATACCTGCCATTTTTGTTCCACTGTCCTCCCTGCTAGTGTATCTTTCCAGTCAACTTTGGCCAGCTCCTCCCTCATGGACCCATAGTCCCCTTTACTCAACTGTAATACTGACACCTCCGATCTACTCTTTTCCCTCTCCAATTGTATATTAAACCTGACCATGTTATGGTCACTACCTCCTAATGGCTCATAAACCTCGAGTTCCTTTATCAAATCCAGTTTATTTCATAACACTAAATCCATAATTGCCTTCTCCCTAGTAGGCTCCAATACAAGCTGTTCTAAGAATCCACCATGAAGGCACTCTACAAAGTCCCTATCTTGGGGTCCAGTACCAACCTGATTTTCCCGGTCTACCTGCCATTTGAAATCTCCCATAACAACCACAGCATTACTTTTGCTACATGCCAATTTCAACTTGCGCCCTTTGTCCAGACTACTGTTTGGGGGCCTGTAGATTATTCCCATTAGGGTCTTTTTACCCTTACAATTCCTTAGTTCCATCCATACTGACTCCACATATCCTGTTTCAATGTCACCCCTTTGTGTATGAACCTTGTCATCCTGGGCCAGTAGAACATGTTCTGGGCCCGTTTTACAGTGGCGTCCGTGCCGGGATGGCCTCTGTGGATATCATCATAATATTCACCCCGTAGAGTGGAAGGGATGACTGCCTTATGGCCTTTGACGATTATTCCGTCCTGTAGCTCTAGTTCGTCACGAACCAGGAAGTATGGTCGTATTTCATAATATTTTTATTAGAAGCATATCATAATCCAAACCAATACAGACTTTGTTTAACGATTACATATTATTAATATCTAGTGTCTCGGGGTCCCAGCTATCAAAATAGCTGGGGTCCTCATTTATCAATTACGTATTAACTCTGCGTCTAATTGTTTATTGTTATTTATATATAGAAAGAGAGAAAGGAAAAAATAAATAATTTTAAAAAAGAGTAAATTATCAATAATACAGCTTATGAAATAGGTTATAAAATATAACTATTCATCTAATCTTGGATTCAAGCTTCAGTCAGGCTCCCATGCCAGACCAATCTACCCCTTCAAATCATCTATAAATGGAGACGATGTACTAGCAAATAATTCTGGTTTGTCAATTAAGACAAGTCTAATTTTTTCCAAATGTAGGGTCTCTGACATCTCCTTAATCCACATTTTAATTGTGGGGGTTGTTGTTTTTTTTTTCCAAATTTTAATATTAATTTTATCCCAATTATTATACTATAATCAAGGACATTTCTTTGGCTTGCTGTAAGTTTTAGGCATTGTTCTGATATTCCCAATATTATTAGTTTAGGGTCGGGATCCAGTTGGATATTAACAACTTCGGAAATAATTAAAAAACTATCCATCCAGAAAATTTTTATTTTTATACAATTTACAAAAGTATGGGTTAAATTAGCCACTGAATATTGACATTTGTCACATATAGGGGAGATATTAGGAAAAATTATATTTAATTTTGTTTTAGAATAATGCAATCTATGTAGTACTTTAAATTGCATTAAAGAATGTCTGGCATTTAACGAGCATTGATGTATGTGTTGTAGACTTTCATCCCAAATATCTTTCGTTATAGGTTGAGCTAATTCATTTTCCCATGCTTGTCTATATAATTCCGTTGACGGGATCTCACTAACTAAAGAGTATTATAAATGTAAGATATTAATTTAACTGTATTAGGATGGTTATTCAAACATTCATCAAGAATCTTTGGCTCTCTAGTTCTATAGTCTTGTGTATGTAATTTAACATAATCTCTAAGTTGTAAATATCTAAAAAAATTATTTGAATGTAATCCATAATTCTGTTGTAACTCCTGAAATGAAAGAAAAATACCTTTTCTATAAAGATGTCCCACCTTTTTAATTCCATATTTTTTCCATTGTACAAAACCTTTATCCAACACAGAAGGTTTAAATGAAGGATTATTTACAATGGGGAGAGAAGGTGCTAAATTATTCCATTTTAATGTCTTTTTTAATTGTTTCCAAATTTGTATATCACTGTATATTATAGGATTTTCACGATAGGTTTTTTTAATTCAGTGTTGTGGGAGCTAACAGAATCGGGCCAATTTCAAAAGGCAAACAATCTTCCCTTTCCATCTTTAACCAGTCTGGTTGCTGATTCATATCTTCCAACCAAAGGTTCATATTTTTAATATTGACTGCCCAAAAGTAAAATAAATAATTTAGCAAAACTAATCCTCCAGTCGTCTTGGATATACATAAATGTTTTTTACTTATTCTATGATTCTTATAATCCCAAATAAAACTTGTGACTAGGGTCGTATTTCAAACGGGGTGCTTGACTGTTCCGTTCCTTATGATGGTGGTTAGCAGTTGCAAAGTCTTGTCCACAGCTGTGTGTTCGGCAGGTGACGTAGACGATCAGTGGGCACGAACGAGACCTTCAGGACTGAGAATTTGTCTTGTTCGATGGGGTGGCGTTCTGTGGTAGTGTACGGGGCTCTGGAAAGCGTGTTTACAATGTGCATGTCTTTACCTTTTTTATTATCGATGTGGAAGTCGAAACGCTGTAGCTGCATCATCATGCGTTGTAGACGAGCCAGGGCTTGTTCAGGTGGCTGGTGTTCAGTCTCAACAGTGAAAGTTTTGCCAAAAATGAAGTCTTTGAATTTTGACCAGGCAAAAACTTGGGCATAGCGTTGTTCAGTGTCTGTTAGCGTTTGTGATGCATAGAACACAGGCATCACATCACTGTCGGTGGTTGTCTGTAGGCACGCTGCGCCTAGCCCGTACTGGGATGCATCGCAGGTGATGGTGATCGGCAGCTCGAGGTTAAAGTACGCCAGTGTTGGTGCGCTGTCTAGCTGGAACTTGAGCATCTCAAAGACTCTTTGGTGTTGTGGGTACCAGGACCATGCAGTGTCCTTGTGAGTCGTTGTCTCAGGGAGGCAGAAAGGTCGCTGAGGCTGGGAATAAATTTGCTCAGATAGTTCACCATACCGAAGAACTGTGCAAACTGGTGATGTCAGTTCAAACTGGCAGTTCGTTAATGGCTGCAGTCTTTAACGGATCAGGTTTTAATTCATTGCTGGTGAACACATGGACGACGTAAGTGACTTCTGGAACCTGGAATCCCTTGAGTGGGTTGAGTTTAAGGTTAATGTCTCTGGCACAGTTTAGTATCTTCTTCAGGTTGGTGTCATGCTCGACTATATCATGGCCGTAGACTAGGATAACATCAACAATGATGGCACATGGATATTCTGTAAACAACTGTTCCATTGTGCATTGGAAAACTTCGCTGGCTGAGTTGATGCCGAAGGGCATTCTAAAAAATTTGTAGCAGCCAAACGGTGTGGCAAAGGTCGTCAGAACAGATGATGTACGGTCCAGTGGTATTTGCCAGAAAGAGCTTTTGGCATTGAGGACCGGGAATACCGCTCCGTTTCCAATTTGCACAGCCACGTCCTCTGTAATTCTCATTGGGTAACGCGGGCGTTTGATTGCTGTGTTTAAGTCTTTGGGGTTGATGCAAACCCCGCCACTCCCCTTTGTTTTTCTTGGTGGTTATGACCATAGTGGAGACCCAATCAAAGGGTTCGCTGACCTCGGCAATGACTCCAATGGATACCATATGTTTAGTTCAGTGTGTATTCTTTCCCGCATGGCATGGGGAACTCGGAGGGGTGCGCGAACCACTGGTGTAACTGCAGGATCTACGGTGGGCAACTTGCCAACTTTGTCATCGAACAGGTCTTTGTATGAGACAGCAGCTGCTGTGTTGGCTCCCCTGTCAAACAGAGTTTGTGGACAGCACGTCCAAAATAGACCTGTCCTAGTTCATGGCATGCACTAATGCCAAGCAGGGTTTCAGAGTTAGGTTGAACGATGTAAATCATCAGGTTTTTTGTTTGTTCATTGACAGTGCATTTCAAATCTGCTTTCCCCAGTGGATGTAAGACTTCCCCACCGTAGGCATGTAGCATGGATGAGTCCTTTTTCATTTGTTCCGTGCTCCTGATTTTATTGAACTCTCTAAGTGACATTACATTGACCTTTGCACCCGTGTCCACCTTGGGGGTCAGGGCCTTGTTGTTTATCACCATGGTCGCTGCTGGATCCTGCAGTTTGCCTGAGGAGTGTAGGAGAGATAGTATTGCTGAGTCATTGTCTGTGTTATCGGAACCATTCCTGTGGGAAGCATCGTCATGTTCTTGGGAGTTAGATTCAGACAGTTCTTGGAGGCTTGGGTTCGAAGCCCACTTCTGACACCATGTAATTACCTTACTCATACACAGGTAGAGGTGTAAGCATCTTTAATAGTCATTCCAGTGTCAGATATGCAGTACATTGTACATTCAGTCTGCTGCAGCTACTGAGTATAATAAACGAGTTCTTACACTATAAAGCATGCACTAGGCAGGGTTATTATTACTAAGCATTCTGATGCAATAGCCAATCTACACTGCACATTAACACTATCCTACGCACACTAGGGACAATTTACATCTATACCAAGCTAATTAACCTACAAACCTGTATGTCTTTGGAGTGTGGGAGGAATCCGAAGATCGCGGAGAAAACCCACGCAGGTCACGGGGAGATGGTACAATCTTCATACAGACAGCACTCGTAGTTGGGATCGAACTCTGGTGCTGTAAGCACTGTAAGGCAGCAACACCACCACTGCGCCACCGTGCTGCCCATTAGATATAATCTGTGGAGAAAGAACTAGGGGGTCACCTTTCAGGTCAATGTGCTTTCTCTGCCTGATAAGCAAAAAATATTGAAAATATTTTTAGCAACTTCTGCACTAAACATTCTTTCACGGTACATTAAACCATCAATTATTAACATTGTTGAAGTTCATATACCTTATTTAGACTACAGACAAATACTTGAAAGTACAAGAGTTTGAGTAATAAATGTGTTTTCTACATATTTTGATTAAATTACAGCATAAACTATTGGTGACCATTTAATATAGTTCTGAAACCTCCCTGCAGTAATTGGGAGCGCTAAATGAAATTAGACTGGGTGTAAGCTGGGCTGTTGATTTGTTGTTGCGCATTTTATGTTAGGACCCAAGACACGTTTCATCCACAGTATCCTTCCTCACATTTTCCTGCCTTTTCTTCCATGTAAGTTGCCTCTTTTGCAGAATGCTTTTATAAATTCTACTTTCTATGCGTCATACGAAGCTTGGGAGAGCTCTTTGTTAAAGCTGCAGTTTGAAAGATTTCCTTTCTTGTCTGAAAACCTGATTCAATTTCCTTACATTCGAGAGAGATAACATTCCTCCCATGCTGATCATTGTTGACAGTCACACAAAAATGTGGCTGTTATTTTCATTCCACTCCCTGCTGAATGTAAAATCCTGCAACTAATGCACATTTTTTGAATGCTAATGTAATGCTAGATTGAATGAAAGAAGATCTCCCGCTGTTGCAGAATTCATCTGTTTACCAGAGAAACTGGGAACAGAACAGCAATTCCTATAGGTATTAATAACAATTATTCAAGGCAAGTGTATGTGAACACATTTCATGTACAATCTTATTCACAGCTAGTGTCACCAGACATTAAAGGGAGCACAACCATCATGACGTTTATTTGTAATTGCTAAAAAGAAAAAAAGGCTAATTGTATCCTGCAGCACTGCAGGTTTACACATTTGTACAATTTGCTGTACAGAGTCATGTGCAGTAGCACTGAGCCAACAACAGGCAGACACATATGCATTTATCTAATCAATGCCAAAGATAAACCACAAACATCAGTGGGAGGCCCAGTTGCTGCTTTACAGAGACTCGGGTTCATCCTGAAGGCAGGTATTGTCTGTACGGAGTTTGTACATCCTCCCTGTGACGGCATGGGTTTTTCTGTAGATGCACCGGTTTCCTCCCACACTCCAAAGATCTGCAGGTTTGCAGGTTATTTGGTTTCTGTAAATGGCTTCTAGTGTGCAGGATTGAATTAGTGTATGGGTCGGCTTGGACACAGTGGACTGAAGGACCTGTTTCCATGCTGTATCTCTAAAGATCACATCATGCAGCAAAGGAAAATTTGGTTTTGACCTTTCAAATGGCCTTTTGTTTTAAATTATCCTCTGAAGAATATTCAAAGTTGGATGATTTGTTTTTAAATATACGAGATATACAAGAACAGGTACTTTGGATCCGTCTTCACAAAGGAGGACACAAACAATCTTCCTGATATAGTAGTGGCCAGAAGATCTGGGGTGACGGAGGAACTGAAGGAAATCCAAATTAGGCAGAAAATGGTGTTGGGTAGAACTGATGGGACTGAAGGCTGATAAATTCCCAGAGCCTGATGGTCTGCATCGCAGGGTACTTAAGGAAGTGGCTCTAGAAATCGTGGATGCATTGGTGATAATTTTCCAATGTTCTATAGACTCAGGATCAGTTCCTGTGGTTAGGAGGGTAGCTAATGTTATCCCACTTTTTAAGAAAGGTGGGAGAGAGAAAACAGGGAATTATAGACCAGTTAGCCTGACATCGGTGGTGGGGAAGATGCTGGAGTCAGTTATAAAAGATGAAATAACTGCACATTTGGATAGCAGTAACAGGATCGGTCCGAGTCAGCATGGATTTACGAAGGGGGAAATCATGCTTGACTAATCTTCTGGAATTTTTTGAAGATGTAACTAGGAAAATGGACAAGGGAGAGCCAGTGGATGTAGTGTACCTGGACTTTCAGAAAGCATTTGATAAGGTCCCACGTAGGAGATTAGTGGGCAAAATTAGGGCACATGGCATTGGGGGTGGAGTGCTGTCATGGATAGAAAATTGGTTGGCAGACAGGAAACAGAGAGTGGGGATTAACGGGTCCCTTTCAGAATGGCAGGCAGTGAGTAATGCAAGGCTTGGTGCTGGGACCGCAGCTATTTACAATATACATCAATGATTTGGATGAAGGGATTCAAAGTAACATTAGCAAATTTGCAGATGACACAAAGCTGGGTGGCAGTGTGAACTGTGAGGAGGATGCTCTGACAATGCAGGGTGACTTGGACAGGTTGGGGGAGTGGGCGGATGTATGGCAGATGACGTTTCATGTGGAGAAATGTGAGGTTATCCACTTTGGTAGCAAAAACAGGAAAGCAGATTACTATCTAAATGGCATCATTGGGAAAAGGGAAGTACAGCGGGATCTGGGGGTCTTTGTTCATCAGTCTATGAAAGTAAGAATGCAGGTTGTACATAGCCCTAGTGAGACCACACCTGGAGTATTGTGTGCAGTTTAGGTCCCCTAATTTGAGGAAGGACATTCTTGCTATTGAGGGAGTGCAGCGTAGGTTTACAAGGTTAATTCCCGGGATGGCGGGACTGTCATATGCTGAGAGAATGAAGCAGCTGGGCTTGTACTCTGGAGCTTAGAAGGATGAGAGGATATCTTATTGAAAGATATAAGATTGTTAAGGTTTTGGACACGCTGGAGGCTGGAAACATGTTCCCGATGTTGGGGGAGTCCAGAACCAGGGGCCACAGTTTTGGAATACCAGGTACTGAGTGGGGATGATCAGACATGATCACATTGAATGACGGTGCTGGCTCGAAGGGCCGAATTGCCTACTCCTGCACCTATTGCCTATTGTCTATTGAGATCTTGCATCTTGCATTAAGCCTATAATTCCCTATAATTCTTGAACAAATCTGGCTATGCTCCAGGCCTCCTGGACTTGCCTGTGGCTTGAGAAGATGAAAGATCAAGGCTCCTGCATTCTCTTGTTATTTGGTAAGCTGGGATAGATCGCATCAGGCCTTAGGGTTACATCCATCTTAATGCTCTTCAAGAGACCCAATACCACATCTTTAATGAGAGACCCACACCACCTGTCCATACTCTCACTTCACTCCTGCCATCACAAAGAAGGTACAGGAGCCTGAAAGCTGTAATGTCCATGTTCAGGAGCAGCTTCTTCCCAACAACCACTTGATATGTTTTTGTTGTTTATTAAGCTTTTAAATAATCTGTTGTGCTGCTGCAAGTAAGAATTTTGTTGTTCAGTTTTGGGGCATATGACAATAACATACTCTTCACTCTTGACTCCTTCTTGATCTCAAAAGGTTTTGTGATATTAGTATTCTCCACACTGATCTCACTATGCTCTGGAAAAACATACCAATATTTGAGAATAACTCGTTTATGCCAAAGTTCTCTAAATCTCTGAAGCTAGAGAAAGTGGCAAATACTTGTACAATCATTCAGGCGACAAGTGGGAATTGAGCTACACTGTAACCTGAAAGTAACTGATGATCCTCAGGTTGCTCCATACCATTGTTCTAATTTTCTTGCTCCCTGTCTGTTCTGTTGTGGATTCTCTTTATAGTTGGCATCCTAATAATATTACCAGTAACAGAACAGGGTGAAAGCACAGTGGCGTAGTGGAAGAGTTGCTGCCTTACAGTCAGAGACCTGGATTAGATCCTGACTATGGGTTCTGTCTGTACAGAGTTTGTACGTTCTCCGTGTGATCGTGTGAGTTTCTTCCAGGTGCTCCTTCCACACCCCAAAGACATGCAGATTTATAGGATAATTGGCTTTGGTAAAAAAAATTGTAAATTGTCCCTAATGTGTAGGATAGTGCTAGTGTACGGGGTGATTGCTGGTGTGCGTAGACTTGGTAGGCCGAAAGGCCTGTTTCCGTGCTGTATCTTTATGGTTTAAAGTTAAAAAAATTCCATCTATTACCTGTTCTTAAATTTCAGTTCATCAGTTCTTCAAGTTTTGTATCTTCACAGTTCATTCTGCTGTGAGCTTTACCCAAATAACTTGAACTCCAAGGAAGTTCTACAAAGTTGCCCCTTACAAACACAAAGTTAAATGAACAATCAGTCATGTTTCAATCTCATACATAATATTATGACAGAAGAGCTTTGCTTTACATTTTATCACGCAGCATAACTTTGGCACTGATATAATTTTAGTTTATATTGTCATTGACAGCTTTTATGTAAAATTAGCAACATTTATAAATTGTTCAATGCAACAGTCTCCCAGATATACTGGGTACAGAGGATCTAGATGGAGCTCAAGGGGCTAGTGGAATCAAGGGATATGGGGAGAAGGCAGGCACGGGTTATTGATTGGGGACGATCAGCCATGATCACAATGAATGGCGGTGCTGGCTCGAAGGGCCGAATGGCCTCCTCCTGCACCTATTTTCTATGTTTCTATGTTTCTAACAGGGTTTAATATTTTGTGTTAATCTAAAAAAAATCTCATTTTTCAATTCACATCTGGAATTATTCAATTTGTCCAAATAGATTGCTAAATATGCTTGGCTTTAAAATATAAAATTGGTTATGAAAGCTACTTCACAATCAATGTTAACAGTGTGTAATAAACAAAGCAGGTGAAGCTAGCTGTCCTCAGCAGCTTTTGTAGAGAGCGAAACAGAGTTGAGAGGATTGGCGGGTGACTCTTTGTCAATTTGACTGGCATCACCAAGATCCAGAACATTTTCTGGTTTATTTGGAATTCCAACATCTTCAGTTGTTTTGCTTTTCAATACTTTCTAGGACCATGAAAGTGTAAAATTAACCAATTAGTTAGATTGGTAGATCAGTATATAAATATATTTAGTCATGGACAGCACAGTGATACAGCTGGTAGGGCTGCAAACACACAGCTTTGGCAACCTGGTTCAAGCATGACCTCTGTGCCGTATGTATGGATTTTGCATGTTCTTCCTATGACCACTTGAAATTCCTCAAATTGATGTGGTTTCTTCTCACATCCCAAAACAGGTGGATAGGCAAATTGTCTGTTGTACATTGTCTCTAGTGTTCAGGTGAGTGGTAAAGTCGAAGAGTGATTATGAAAATGTGGGGAAAATAACATGAGACTAGTGTAGAATTAATGTGAAGGTCTGTGTGAGTTTGGTGGGCTGAAGGTCTTGATTATGTGCTGCATGAACATGAGATACTATGAGATGTGAGAAGTGCCAAAGGCTAGAAGGCATTGCTTTAAGGTGAGAGGAGCAAAATTTAAAGTTGTGTGGGCAAGTTTTTGTACACAAGGGGTGGTGGGTGGCTGGAAATGTGCAGCCAGGGATGGTGATGGAGGCAGATACTACAGAGGCATTTAAGAGGCTTTTAGATAGACACATGGAGTTGCAGGGAAAGGAAGGAATTGGATCATGTACAGGCAGATGAGATTAGTTTATCTTGGGATCAAGTTCATCAAATTGTGGGCTGAAGGGCCTGTTACTGTGCTGTACTTGTCTATGTTATATCTTCTATGAACACTTGAGAGATAGTGAAGCTAAAGTGAGCAGTCTAATTGCTTCTTACTACTTCCCTTGAAATTATTTGTTAATTTCAAGAGAGGTACTTTATTTTAACTGCAGTTACAGCCTGGCAAACCTTTTAATTACATTATTGTTAACATTTATAATGCAGTAAATAAGATTATACATGTAAGTCTAAGTCTAATTAGTTGATCTGAGGTAAACAGTTGTGATAAACTGCTACAGTCGGTTCCTCTGCTCCAATATATCAGCATTAGAAATTTAGCATTGATACCAACTGGCTTTTGAGGTTGGATTATAGCTGAAAATGTACATGTGAAATGTATGAGATTTTCATTCTGTTGATACACATTCCCATTATTTCCCATTGCATGCATGTATGCTGCTATTGACTGCATTGAAATATGCCACCAGTTTTGTGTCTATTTTTATTTAATTTCCTGTAATAGTCTGAAATGCTGCTCTCTTTTATCCTTTTTCTTATTTTGTGCTCGTTTCAAATCCTCCCGTTTACCTTCTGATTAACAGGAGGTCGTTGGCGTCGGCTCCAAACCCGATAACTGCAGAAACATTTTGGTGTGTTTCTGGGAAGGAAAGATGAGAGCATGAATTGTCACATAGATCTGTGAAAAATGGAACAGATGTAAAACCAAGACTCAATCTAGATCTGGCATGGAGCATCACTCTTGATTTCTAATTCACATTATTAATACTCTCATTGTGCTCATTATTGCTATGGTGGCGGCATTTGCTGAAAGCCATTCTGCAACTCATTCCAACTGGGAGGCCACAACACAGAGAGAACACGCTCAGAGATTATCTGATGTTGCACTGAAGGTGCGGGTTTCCATGACATTAATGGTACATAGGCTTATTTATTTATTTGCTTTTCTCATTTCTATCTAATCTCCTGTTAAACCAAGGCAACCTAATGTTGGTTGTATTGATATTATCCATCTTTGTATAATATTATTTGGCATGTTTTGTTTCCATATCATTTTTATTAACTATTGGTTATGCAATTGTGTATTGTGAAGACAAATGCTCTTTTGTCTAGAAGACAAAGTCACTTTTTAAGTTGTAATGTTCCCCTCCTTGTTTCACTCCCGCAGTTGTTACTCATGATTGGATATCTTATCTACTGCCCTGGTAACTACAAGTAAATAAGGTAGACCAGCATCATTTAAGGTCAGGTGGGGCCAGAATCAGGGAATAATGTGAAAGTTATAATAAAGCATCTGATTAACATTGTGGATGTATCCCCTTGCACTCATTTCAGAATCAAAAATGACCTGTCTGGATAAGAATCAGTCACGAAAATAGATGAAGCTGACGTTCTGAAACAAAGTTTGTAAGGGTGACCAAAAGCAACTGGATTCATTTTTCCCAATTTTTTCCCCCAAGTTTTGAAGACTATTCATTTTATTAGCTTCACATCAAGGAGGTAGGAATTTTGTGATGGTCCGGCATCTCCTTTCATCTGGACAAATTTACGTGAGCGCACCTGAAACCACTCCCCACAGAAGTCTACCTGAAATGTAGTGTGGCGGCCGATCTCGACCTCATCGGGACTTCCGCGTTGATCGGCGGATCGAATTTGCCCCCTGCAGCCACGGCTCTGGAACTCTGGCCCGGCTAGAGGTGGCAGACCTGTTCCTGTAATCAACCTCTGAGTTTGTAGGCAGTATCTCGGACAGCCTAGGCGGACCATTCTGGTACTGTTGGATTCCTCTTGGAAACTGTGACCTCCGTTGGTTCAGTAAAATCAATAATCCAGAAAGGCTCTGGATCCTAAGGTGCTGGAAAATTGGGGGTGGATCTGTATTTCTGAATTTTGATTCCAGTTTTGTAAAATTATCCAAACTACTTCTTCTCAGGGTTGATGCTCAGTCCCTTGCTCCACTCCATCTACTCCCATGACTGCATACCAAATTACAAAGCCAACTCGATCTTTACATTTGCTGATGATTCCACTATTGTCAGCTGGAATGACAACAACACTGAGACAATGTGCAGGGAAGAGATCAAGAACCTTGTCTCATGTTGTCAGGACAACAACCTAACCCTCAACGTCAGCAGGACAGAAAGGTCAGTTGTGTTAAATAAGGAACTGCAGATGCTGGAAAATTGAGGGTACACAAAATGCTGGAGAAACTCAGCGGGTGCAGCGGCATCTATGGATAGATAGCAGCATCTATAGTACATAATGCTGCTGCACCCGCTGAGTTTCTCCAGCATTTTGTGTACCCCAGAAAGGTCAGTTGTTGACCTAAGCAAGTAAAAGGATGTACACACCCTGGCCTTGTCAATGGAATTGCTGGAGAGATGAGTGATAGCTTCAAGATCAAGCATCCATGTCAAAACCATAAGTCTGCAATGGTAACCAAAGGCACCTGGATTCATTTTCCAAATTTTGTGCACGTTATTGAAACATATTAATTTTATTAGCTTCACAACAAGGAAGCACGAATTTCACTACATATCTCAAAACTTTGGTCCAGTTCTGTAAACTTGTCCGGTGAAATCAGTGATTTTATTTTATCTGTAGCAGCTATTGTTGGGCTTTCTCATGCCAGAAGTTCAATTTTTCATAATGGAATTGAAAGGGTCAAATTGTCCTTATAAATCTCTTGATTTTTCATCATTAACACCACCAAAAACCCCTGCTACATTCATGAGTTAATTTTGGGCACATCACTCTTTCTAATGTGTAGGAAGGAAGAAGGGACTTGACCCAAAATGTCACCTATTCCTTTTCTTTAGAGATACTGCCTGACTCATTGAGTTACTCCAGCTTTTTGTGTCACTATTTCTAATGACAGTTGCTTTATTGATGGAAGCTTTGGTTTCCATAAATTCGACAGCGTTTTAATGATCGAGGCAGAGTAAAATATCTCAACTCAGACTTGGACTCTTTCTAGGTGCTCAGGCAGTTGTATTTGGGGTGGGGATATCTGGAGCAACCAACCATCACAATGTGCAATGCTTTAATCCTTTTTGCAACTGATTTATTCTAAGCCTCTAATGAAGACATTTGCCACATTAAGTGATTTGTCACTTATCAATGCATGTAATGTGTGTATGTGTCTGTAAATTTGTTTAAAGTGACTTCATTTATCTAGTTCTAAATCATGTTAAAACAGGAGTTTGGACCTAACAGGATGAATCCGAAGTAATGATACATTACCTAATTGGTATAATGATAAAAACAGTATTAGTCCAAAGAAACACAGTGGAGCATGGATACAGATTGTTGACACAAAAGGTACAGAAAATGACTTAATAGACTAATTGATCAATATCATGGTATAAGAAAATAGAATTATCAACGCACAGAAGGAGGCTATTCAGCCCATCCAATCTATGCCACCTCCTAGCCAACTAAAACTATCCAGTCAGAATGTTTCCTCTCCTCTTGCCTCATTGCTCTACAAAATATTCTCCCTTACATACCTGGGGCAGCACGGTGGCACAGCGGTAGAGTTACTGCCTTACAACAAATGCAGTGGCAGAGACCCGGGTTCAATCCCGACAATGGGTGCTGTCTGTGCGGAGTTTGTACGTTTTTCCCGTGACCAGCGTGGGTTTTCTCCAAGATCGGTTTCCTCCCACACTCCAAAGACGTACAGGTTTGTAGGATAATTGGCTTGGTAAATGTAAAATAATTGTCCCTAATATGTGTAGAATAGTGTTAATATTTGGGGATCACTGGTTGGCGCGGATCTGGTGGGCTGAATTCCCTGGTGTGTGTAGGATAGTGTTAATATGAGGGGATCGTTGGTCGGCACCGACCTGATGGGCCTAAGGGCCTGTTTCCGCACTGTATCTCTAACCAAAACAAAAATAAAATACCCAATTCCCTTTTAAAATTCTATCTCCATTTTTTTTGCAGACAGTGGGTCCGGATTGTGATGACCTCCGTAATAAAGATAGAGCTTTTCTTCACATCCTCCAAGTATCATTTGGTCAAAATGTTATCATAAGGTTATGGAAAGATGGCAAAACTTTGGGAGAGTGCAGAAAAGATTCACCAGGATGTCTGGATTAGAGAGAATTAATTATAAAGATCGGATTGATTTCTCTGGAGAATTGGAGCCTGGGAGGAGACCTAATAAATGTACCTAAAATTATGAGAGTCATAGAGAGGATAACAAGTAAGAGTCTTTTTCCCAGAATGGAAATAACAAATACTAGAGGGCATAGTTTTAAGGTGAGAGAAGGAAAGTTTAAAGCATGTTTTTGTAGGTGACTGGAATGGCCCTTCTGTGGAACTGGTGAAAATAAACATGATCGTAAGGTTTAAAGAGGATTTAGACAGACTCGTGAACAGGCAGAGAATTGTGGAATGTAGACCACATGCAGGCAGATGTACAGTTCAAGATGTCATTATGTTCAGCAAAGACATTATTGGCCAAAGGGCATGCTCTTGTGTGCAAATGTGTGCTCCATGAATGAACCATTTCTGCTGGTTGCAACTAAAGTAATAGTGGTTATTCGAAAATGAATTCACGAAACACCTCTGCAACAGGTGATAGTAGAAGTTTGGAACTATCTTCCTCAAACTGTGTTTGATGTTAGGTTATTTGTGAATTTATAATTTTAGATTGACAGAGCATTGTTTACCTAATGATATTAATGGCTGTAGGTTACAGCAGTCAAATGAAAAAATGTCACAGATTGATTTGGCACAATAGTAGAGATGCTGCCTTACAGCACCAGAGACCAGGGTTCAATCCGGACTACAGGTGCTGTCTGTACGGAGTTTATACTTTCTGTCTGTAACTACATGGGTTTCCCCTAAGTACTCCAGTTTCCTCCCACATTCCAAAGACGATCAGGTATGTAGGTTAATTGGCATTAGTAAATTGTAAATTGTCCCTAGTGTGTAGGATTGTGTTATGAGTATGAGGTGATTGCTGGTTGGCAAGGACTTATTGGGCCAAAGGGCCTGTTTCGCCATTCTTTCTCTAAAGACTCTAAAGTCTAATGTGCCATCTATGGGAACGGACTTAGAACTAACGGTTCTAATGTTCCAACAAGTGCTCAGACATGCCCAAAATATATTGTCAATCGAGCTTGAGGAGTAATAAGAATAGTATTGCTGTGAAGCATGAGTCAATCGAGGCACATCAAAGGTAAAATATTTTTTTTCATGAAGGATTAAAACTATCAAAAGAAAATCCATCTTTGGCTAACACTCTCAGAAGTTTTTGATCAAAGGCCAGATAATGTGAATGAAGTTTGACAATTGGTCTGGAATACATTATTCTTTGTCCAAATTGTTTTAGATAGAAGAACCTCAGTACAAAACATTTATTTAGTATCCCTGACAAAGTTTAATTTAAAAACAACAAGTACTCGAGCAGAATTTCAGCTCAACCTCCAGTAAATTTATTGCAACAATGCAGGAATAGTTAGATCGGACTTTACTGGACTTTAGTTTGCACTAAATTTTATTTACGTTATTTTCCTTTATGTTTCTGTACACTGTGGATGGCTCAAATGTAATCATGTATTGTCATTCCACTGACGTCATTCAGCACGCGACAAAGGATTTTTTCACTGTACCTCGGTACACGTGACAATAAACTAAACTCTAAACTCTCTGATGGTCTTTCCTGGATCCAGTATAGCATTGCAACCACAAGGAAAGTTGACCAAAAACATTGCCCACTCTGGTTTGCAGTACAGCTTATCCCTCTCACCTTAAACCTATGTCATCTAGTTTGTGATTCCCATCCTCTGGGTAAAATACTTTATGCATTCACCCTATCCCCTCAGATACACATCTATAAGATCGCCCCTCATCCTCTTATGCTCCAAGGAATAAAATCCTAGCCTCCCCAAATGCTCCCTATATCTCAGCCCCTTTAGTCCTGGCAACATCATTATAAATATTCACTCCATTCTTTCCGAAAACTGCGTGACCAAAGTTAAACACAAATATTCCAAATGTGACCTCACCAATGTCTTGTGCAGCTGTAACATAATGTTTCAATTCTATCCTCAATATCCTGACTGATGAAGGGCAATTTACCAAAAGCTTTCTTGACCAACCTACCTACCTGTGATGCCACCTTCAGAGAACTATATATATGCACTCCAAGATCCCTCTGCTCTGCAACACACCCTAGGGCCCCGCCATTCACTGTGAAGATCCTGCCCTGGTTTGATTCCCCAAATGCAATACCTCGCACTTATCTGCATTAAACACAATTATCTGCATTATACGCAATTTTTTTAATCTTTTGGGTGGATAAATGGCAGATGCTGTCTCCTCACGGTGTGTTTTGTTAAATATGGACCCTACGTGTTGCTAGGTTTGGAGTGAGCATTTAGTTTAGTCTAGAGTTGCAGCGTGGAAACAGGCCCTTCAGCCCACCAGGTCCGCGCCAACCAGTGATCCTATATAGATATTTATATATATATATATATATTTATATTTATATATATATATACACTATGCCAAGAGGAAGGGCCTTCTACCCCCCTACACCCCCTCTCCATCCTCCCCTCCCTCCACCTCCCCTCTCTCCCCCCCTCTCTCACCCCGCCCCCCCATCTCCCCCCATCTCTCTCTTTCTCTGCCCCGGGGAGGGGGAGTGAATAGAGGCAGCCCCTACCCAAGTCATAGAGCACATGCCTCCCCATCAGGCGCCGGGTCTGAGCTAGGCTGCTGCCATCGTGGACCAGAGCTGAGCCCGCTGTGACGGGAGCGACGGCCACTTTTCAACTGCGCTTGTCCGCGGTCGCGCTGCAATAATGACCACCGCCGCCATGTTGTTGAACTTCAAGAGGCCCAGCGAAGCATGCAGCATGACTTGATCACGTGTGTGGTGGCTTAAATCGAGAGCCTGGGGGTGGGGGGGTAACGTGGAAACCGGAGTAGCGACAGCATCTCTCGGGTTGGCCATCAGAGTGAGAGTTTTGGGGGGTGGGGCAGCTCGTGGAAAAGTGGCCAGCAGTCTGCGCTTTGAAAAATCTGCGCAGCTCACCGCGAGGAGTAGAGGCATTGTGACGTCATCATCCGGTTAGCTTCAGTTTCAGTTATCTTTAGCTTCAAATTGCATTGTGACATCATCAGCCCGTTAGCTTCAGCTTAACTTATTTTTATCTTCAGATTGGTGAAGAATTTGAAGAAATATCTAAATAAATAATTAACCAAATTTTCAGATGAGGGGACTTTTGAAATCATGAGGTAAATTTCTACCGGAAGATTTAAACATTTCTCCATTATAGCGTTGGGTTTTGGAGGAGATGTAACTGACAACCAACAAAACAAACAAACTAACGAAGAGAGTTTTAATAGTTACTAGACCAAGTGCAGACCCATAGGATCCTTTCCATGAACCCACTTTTGCGGCGGGGAGGGGGGGGGGGGGGGGGGGGGGGGGGGGGGGGGGGGGGGGGGGGGGGGGGGGGGGGGGGGGGGGGGGGGGGGGGGGGGGGGGGGGGGGGGGGGGGGGGGGGGGGGGGGGGGGGTCTGCGGCATCACACTCACACTAACCACCCCCCAAGTCTCCGGAGGTGAGGGGGGGTGGGGAGGGGGTGAGAGAGGGTTCTGGGAGCGGGTGAGAGAGGGTGTGGGGGATGGGGAGCGAGGGGTGGGGAAGGGGAGAGAGGAAGGAAAAGGGGAGGAGGAGGGTAGGGATGAGGTGTAGGGGGAGAGAGGGGGAAGAGTGTGGAGGGAGGAGGAGAGTGGTGGGAGGAGGGGGATAGAGTGGGGAGGGAGAGGGAGGGGGAGAGTGGAGAGAGGGGGTATTGTGGGGGCGGGAAGAGGGAGGGGGGGAGAGGTGAGAGGGGTGGGGGAGGGAGATGGGGAGGTGTGGGGGATGGGAGAGGTGGAGAGTGGGGAGGGAGGGGGAGAGGCTTGTAAGGGGAGAGGTGGAAGTGGCAGAATGGGAGGGGGAGGGGGGAGTGGTGAAGAGGGAGAGAGGGGTAGGGGAAAGGGGTGGGTGGGGGGTAAGAGAGGGAGGGAGGGGGAGAGAGAGTGTGGGGGAGGGAGAGAGGTGGGGAGGGAGAGGGGTAGGGAAGGGGGTAGAGAAGTGGGTGAGTGGGGGGAGGGTGGGGGAGAGGGATAGGGGGAAATGGTGGGAGTGGGAGGGGGAGGGTGGTAGGGGGGAAGTGGTGGAAGCGGGAGGGAGAGGTAGGGGAAAGGAGTGGGGGGAAAGGGAGGGAGGGGGGAGGGAGGGGGAATGGAGGGGGAGAATGAGGAGTGGGGGAGGGGTGGGGAGGGAGAGGGGTGGGTAAAGGGGGAGGGATGGGGAGGGAGGGGTTTGGAGGGCGATGGGATAGGGGAGGGAGGGGAAGAGTTTTTGGAGGGAGGGAGTGGAAAGAGTGGGAGGAGGAGGAGGGGTAGGGGCAGTCCACCTATTCCCCATTCCCTATCACCCCCAATCCTCTTTCTCTATTCCCACACGTCGACACAGGCTGTGGGGGGTGGGGGGGGTGGGGGGGGTGGTGGGGCTGGAGCAAAGGCAGATGTAAATGAATCCATTCTGATTGGACATCTGTGAGCATTGGGCATTGTGACATCACACGATGGAATGTTCACCAACATTCTATGGGTGAGAGCTGTTTGATTTTTTTAACATTTTGAAATTTTGGGGGGGGGGGAGAAGGATTTTATTAAAAAATGTGTACATAAAAATGTCTAAATGTAACAAGGAGTGCATTAGTGAATGTAAAAGTGCAATGTCTAGCAAAATGGAAAAGATCTGGCCATTTGAGTGTGTGGTTTTGGTGAACCATGAAATCAAAGGGAAAAAAAGGAGGCAGAGATAGAAGGGAAAGAGAGGTGAGGGGGAGAGGGAGGGGGTGGAGGAGAGGGAGGGTGAGAGGAGGAGGAGAGAGGGAGAAGGGAGGTAGGAGTGGGGAGGGGTGGGGGGAGAGAGAGATTAGGGAGGAGAGGGCTTTAGGGGCTGAGGGGGAGCCTGGGGGGAAGGGAGGGAGAGGTTAGGAGGGGTGGAGGGAGGAGTGGAGGGGGAGGAGAGAGGAGGGAGAGGGGTTTAGGGTTAGGGAGGGGCAAGGGGAGAAGAAGAGGGGGAGGGAGAATCGGGAGAGGGAAAGAGAGAGAGCGTGGAAGAGGAGTGGCAGAGGGGAGAGGGGAGAGACGAAGGGTGCGAAGGGGGGTGGAGGTCAGAAGAGAATCTGGAGGGAAGTTGGAGAGGAAGGGAGAGGGGGGGAGGGACTGGGCAGTAGGGTTGGAGAGGACCCCCCCCCCCCCCCCAAGGGCCGCTGGGAGGGGAGAGAGAGTGAGGGGGTTAGGGAGCGGGATGGGGAGAGATAAAGGGAGGGTGAGAGAGCGAATGGAGGGGGAGAGAGCAGGGGGGGAGAGAGAGCGGATGGGGAGAGAGACGGGGAGGAGGGAGAGAGAGACAGGGGAGGGAGAGAGAGAGTGTGTGGGGGGCGGGGTGAGAGAGAGGGGAGGGAGAGAGAGAGAGAGAGAGAGGGGGGGGGGGAGAGAGAGGGGGTGAGAGAGAGAGGGGGTAGAGAGAGGGGGAGGGGGGAGAGAGAGAGAGTCGGAGAGACTGAGTGGGGTTAGAGTGTAGAGGCAGAGAGATGGGGAGAGACAAAGAGAAAGGGGCAGAGATGGATGGGCTAGAGTATGGAGGGAGAGGGGGGTGGATGGGAGGAGGAGAGAGGGGATGGGGTAGGGGAGAGAGGGGGAAGAGTGGGGAGGGAGGTGGAGATGGGCTTTTCATTTTGTCTCTCGGGGTCCCCGCGATCTTTTGTGAGAGTGGGGGGAGAGGGGGAAGGAGTGGGGCGGAAGAGGAAACATCATCAGATGGTGTATGGGGGAGAGAGAAGGTAGGGGAGATGAGGGGGAGGAGTAGGGTGGTGGAGAGGTGTTGATTCTCGGGCAGTCAATCTATTACCCCACTCCCTATCACCCCAAGTCCTCTCCCCCGCACCCACACACACCCCCACCCCCACCAACCCTCCTCACCTCCCCCATCTCCCTCCCTACTCCCTGCTCTCCCTCAATCCCCCGACTCCCCCTCTTCACCTCCCCAGGATCGGGCCTTTACCTCGCCCGCCCGTTGCCTTATCTCTACTCCCGATCTGCAGAGCAAGCTGGCGTGAGAGTGGAGCTGTGGGCTTGTGACCAAAGATCCTACTTGTGATTCTCTGGAGCACACATAGGATGGGAAGGGCGCGCAAGCAGGGGCGGGGCTTAGCGAGCTGCGTCAGCTGTGAGTTCAGCGGAACTTACGCCTTATCTCTCTCTCGATCTGCAGAGCATTTTGAGAACGGAGGGGGGTGGGGGGTTGAGCGGGTGGGCATGTGGGCGATTCCAGCTGTGGGAGGCATGGAGCGAGCATAATTGGAGGGGGAGAGGGGGGATTGGAGCGCACGGGCGAGTCCAGCTGCAGGAGGCGCCGCGCATGCGTAGTTGGAGGGGAGCCGAACTGCCAAATGAACAGAGAGAAGTGTCTTGGGATTGGTCAGCATGTGGGATTGTGACGTAAGCAGCTCATGAGGTCCCGTTCTGATTTTAAAATGAGTGAGTGTGCGGTGGGGGGAGTATTTTATTTTAAAATGTGTACATAAAAATGTCTAAATGTAATGAGGAGTAAATCTGTGAATGTAAAAGCGAAATTGCTAGCTAAATGGAAACAAAATGGTGGCGTTGGAGCATGTGGTTTTGGTAGACCACGGAATCAAAGGCCAAAATTCTTATCTGAAAAAAAATGGAATGTGACATACACCCACAAACATACACACACACACACACAGAGTTTTAAAAGTATACTAGACCAAGTGCAGACCCGTTGGGTCTGTTCCCCCAACGCACGTTTGCGGGGGGGGGGGGGGGGGGGGGGGGCAGGGCATGTGGGTCACATAAACGCACGACTAACCACCCCCACACTAACTACCGCCTTGATATTATATTAATATAATTAATTAGATCCTTGTAACCATAACTATGCTAGCCACTGATGCATAGCCCCCAACTCACAGGCGTGTCTAGAGAGGGAGAGGGGGGTAGAGAGTGAGGGCAGGGAGAGAATGGGGAGAGACAGTGAGAGAGGCAGAGACAGAAGGGAAAGAGACAGGGGAGGGGGAGGTGGAGGAGAGGAGGAGGAGAGGGAGGCTGGGGGAGGGAGGAGGGTTGGGGTGAAGGGGAGAGAGAGATGGGAGGAGAGAGAGAGAGGCTGATGGGGGGATGGGGAAACGAAAGGGGGAGCAGAGCATTGTGAGAATGGGGTAGGGGGGTTAGAGCGGGCGGTCGCGCAGGCGATTCCAGCTGCGGGAGGCGCGACACAAGCATAGTTGGAGGGGGAGGGGCGGGGTTTTGGAGCGCGCGGGCGAATCCAGCTGTGGGAGGCTCGTGCGTAGTTGGGTGGAGGGCGGGGAGGGGTGGGGGGTGCCTGGGCTGCCAAGTCAGAGTGAGAAGTGGTCTTGGGATTGGTCGGCATGTGGGATGGGGGGTGTGATGTAGGGTGTGGGCAGCTAGTGAGGTCCGTTTTGATTGTTAAAATGAGTGAGTGGGGGGGGGTGGGGCGGGGGGGTGGGGGGGGAGGGGGGGGGGGGGGGGGAGGGGGGGGGGGGGGCGGGTGGTGGTGGGGGGGGTTTACTAAAAAAATGTGTACATATAAAAAATGTCTAAATTGGCGAGTAAATGAGAGTTAATCCCTGAATGTAAAAGTGAATTGCTAGCGAAATGGAAAAAATCACAGAGTTGAACTTCTGGGGGGGTTTTGGCGGACCATGGAATCAAAGGCCAAAAATCTTATCTGGAATAAAAATGGAAACGTGACATCACCCCAAACACACATGCGGACACACACACAGAGTTTTAAAAGTATTTACTAGACCAAATGTGGGAAGGGGAGAGGAGTGAGGGATGGGGATGGGGAGAGAGTGAGGGATGGGGAGGGGGAGGAGAGTGGGGGGGCGGGGGGGGGGGAGTGGGGGGGTGTGTTGGTAGGGGAGTGGGAGGTGGGTGGTGTGGTGGGGTAGAGTGGTTTTGTGAGGGTGGGAAGGGGGGGAGTGCTGGCGGTAGGGGGTAGGGGGTGGGAGAGGGTGAAGGGGATGTGGTAGAGGGGTGTGGGGGGGGGAGGTGGAGAGAGGGAATGGGGAAGGGGAGAGGGGGGTGGAGGGGGGGGGGGGCGGGGAGGGGAGGGAGGGTGAGAGAGGGGGGTGGGGGGTGGGTGGGGTTGTTGTGGGGTAGGAGAGCGGTGAGAGAGAGGTGGGTTGGTTGGGAGGAGGGGAAGAGTGGGGAGTGAGGGGGAGTGGGAGGGGTAGCAGGGAGGGGTGCATGAGAGAGGGGAAGGGGTGTGGGGGGAGGGGTGATGGGGGGTGGGACGGATGCGGGAGGGGGGGTCCAATGTTGGGGTGTGGGGACGGGGGTGGGAGGGGAGGAATGGAGAGGAGTGGGGGTGGGGGGGGTGTAGGATCGGGTGAGGGAGATTGAGAGGGGGAAGGGGAGGAGGGAGGGGTAGGGGGCGGGGTGGGGGGTTGGTGGAGATGGGGGGTGTTCGGGTGGGTGAGGCGGGTAGGGTGGGGGAGGGGGGGAGAGGTGTGGGAAGGAGAGAAAGGGAGGAAGGAGGGGGTGGGGAGGGGGGGAGGGGGGAGGGGGGTGGGGGGGGGTAGGGAGAGTGGGTAAGGGGGAGAAAGGGGAAGAGTGTGGAGGGGTCGGGTGGGGTGAGGTGTAGGGGGGGGGGTTTGTGGGCGGGTGACGGTGTGGGGGGGGTAAGAGTGGGGAGGGAGGGTGGAGGGGGGGGTTGGGGGGAAGAGTGGGGGCGTTTGGGGGGTGGGGGGGAGGGGGAGAGTGGAGAGGGGGGGGGGAGTGGGGAGGGAGAGGGGTGGGGGTGGGGGGTGTGTGTGGGGGTTGGGGGGGTTGTGGGGGGAGGGGGGTGGGGAGGAGAGGGGTGGGGAGGGAGATGGGGGGTTTTGTTGTAGGGGGGGGGGTGTGGGGGGTGTGAGTGGGGGGGTTTTGCCTTGGTGGGTTCTTGTGGGGGGGGGGGGGGGTGGGGGGAGAGAGGGGGGAGTGTGTGGGTGGGGGGGGGGGGGGGAGTGGGGGGGGGGGGGGGGGGGGGGGGCGTGGAGGGGGGAGGGGGCTGGAGTGGTGGAAGTTGGTTGGGTGTGTTGTGGTGGGGGCTGTGGGTGGGGGGGTGGGTGGGGGGTGGGTGGGGGGGGGTTGAGAGAGAGTGTGAGGGGGGAGTGAGTGTGTGAGTTGTGCGTGAAGGGTTCGGGTGAGGTGAGAAGGGGGGAGGGTTTGTTGTTTGGGGGGTTGGATGGGGAGGAGGGAGGGAGGGGGGGTGGGGGGGCTGCGGTGCGGAGGGGGGTGGGGGGGGGGTGTTGTGGTGAGGGGGTAGTGAAGTGGGGTGGTGGTGGAGTGGTGGGTGGGTTGGGGGGGGGGGGGTTTGAGGGGGAGGGGTAGTGGGAGAGTGGGGGAACTGGGTTGGGTGGGGACGGTGGGAGGGGTAGGGGGAGTGGAGTGGGGGAGGGAGTGGGAATGAGGGTGGGGGGGGGTGTGGTGAAACGGGGGGGTGTGGGGGGTTAGGTGGTGGGTGGAGGTGGGTGGGGGTGGGGGTTGGTTGGGGGGGGTTGTGGAGGGGGGGTGGGAGGGTGCCGCCTTTCCCCCCCCCTCCCCCACTGGGGGTGTGGTGGAGGGGACCCCCCCCCCCCCCCCCCCCCCCCCCCCCCCCTGTTCAAAGAGGGGTAGGGGAAAAGGCATGGGGGGAGAGACGGGGAGAGAGAGGTGGGAGAGGGACAGGGGTGGAGAGGGGGGGGGAGGAGAATAGGAAGTGGAAGGGGAGGAGGAGACGGGATAGGGGGAGTGGTGGAAGAGGGCAGGGCCACAGAGGGGTAGGGGAAGGGGTAGGGGAAGGGGGCAGGGGAAGATGGAAAGGGGGTGGGGGATGGGGAGGAGAGAGGGAAGGGGTGGGGGAGAATGGGATGGGGGTGGAGGAGGAGGGGGAGGAGGAGGAGGGAAGGAGGTACTCTGAGGGGTGAGGGGGAGGGAGATGGAGAAGGGGAGGAGAGAGGGGTGGGGGGCAGTGAGGGGTGGGGAGGAGAGAGGGATGGGGGAGAGAGAGATGTGGGGGAGGGGGTGAGGGGGATGTTGAGGGGGGACGGAAATGGGGTAGGGAGGGAGGTGAAGGGGGGTCGGAGGAGGAGAATGGAAGGGGGTGGTGAGGGAGAGAGGAAGGGGGTGGGGGAGGGAGATGGGGTGGGATGAGGATGGGGAAGAGGGTTGAGGATAGAGAGATGGAGAGGGGGAGAAGGAGGGATGGGGGAGGAGAGAGGGATGGGGAGTTGGGGTGAGAGAGTGTGGGGTGAAGGGGGGGATGGGGAGGGATGGGTGAGGGAGGAGTGGAGGGAGGGGGGATAGAGTTGGGATGGAGGGGGAGAGGGGGTAGGGGGAATGGTGAACTGGGAGAGAGGGAGGGGAGGGGGGAGGACATGGGGGTATGGGGGGGAGTGGTGGAAGAGGGAGAGGGGGGTATGGGAAAGGGGTGGGAGAGAGAGAGAGAGAGGTGGGAGGGACAGGGGTGGGGTTGTGATTGGGTAGGAGGAGAGGATGGGGAAGGGAGAAGAGGTGAGGGTGGGGAGGGGGGAGGGGGAATGGGTTAGTGGAGGGAAAGGGGAAGCATGGGGAGGGGGAGGGGGCTGGGGAGAGATCGAAGGGTGTGGGGGAGAGAAGGGATGGGGGTGGGGAGGAGGATGGGGAGGAGAGGGAGAGGGTTGAGGAGAGGAGATGGGGAGGGGGGCGAGAAGAGAGGGTTGGGGGAGGAGAGAGGGATGGGGAAGGGGAGGGAGGGGTGGGGTGAGGGGAGGGATGGGGAAGGAGGGGTGGCGGGAGATGGGTCGGGGAGGGATGGATGGGAAGAGTGTGGAGGAGGGAGGAGAGGGATGGGAGAGAGAGGGGAAGAGTGGGAGGTAGTTAGATTGGGAGGGGGAGGGAGGGGTAGGGGCAGTCCATCTATTCCCCACTCCCTATCACCCCCAATCCTCTTTCTCTATTCCCACACACGTGATCACGCACTTCGACACAGGCTGTGGGGGGCGGGGCCGGGGCTGGAGCAAAGGCAGATGTAAATGAATCCATTCCAATTGGACATCTGTGCATTGGGCATTGTGGCATCACACAATGGAATGTTCACCAACATTCTATGGGTGAGAGCTGTGGGGGGAGGGGGGGAAGGATTTTATTAAAAATGTGTACATAAAAATATCTAAATGTAATGAGGAGTGCATTAGTGAATGTAAAAGTGTAATGTCAAGCGAAATGAAAAATCTCGGAGTTTGAGCGTGTGGTTTTGGCGGACCATGCAATCAAAGGGCAAAAATCTCAAAGGGCAAAAATCTGACAGACATAAACACACAGAGTTTTAAAAGTAGATAGATAGATAGATAGATAGATAGATAGATAGATAGATAGATAGATAGATAGATAGATAGATAGATAGATAGATAGATAGATAGATAGATAGATAGATAGATAGATAGATAGATAGATAGATAGATAGATATGATATGTGTGTGCGTGTGTACAAAGTGCCTGTATAAGAATTTAATAGTATCAATGTTTCACTTAACACTTAACCATTATCAGCACTACTTCTCCAGAGTAGGTTTGTCGAATACTCTTATATCTGACATGCTTAAACGTGACATAGATTTCTTCATTTTCTCAGCCTCATCCCCTTCTCCACCTAACTCACTTGCAGTCATTATTGACGGAAATTATAATTAAATTTCTCATAATTTGTACTTTTTGCTTAGTAGAAAAAGATAACAAATGTTTTCAATTGTAAAGAAAATATCTGTCTTACCGTAATTCTAACTCTCCTATTTCTGGTCGTGCCTTGACATTTCACTTTGTGGAAGAATGGCATCTGAGGACAATGATCCACTTTGGAATAGCTGCATTGCAGTTTACTGCAGCAATTCTGTCATTTTGATAATAAGAAAGGAATAAAACAAGGGACTCTATGGTAAGTGAATCCCTTTCCAGGAAAGACGCAATTTAGTGTCAGATGCATCAGCCAATGAGTTGGAAATGAAGGCATGCACCATGGAACAAGAGCTTATTGGACTGCAAACTCAATTTAGCCTGAAAACAGAGTATGTTTAAAACGTGCAAGAAACAAACACCTCAGCACTTTCCCCATAAAAGCAAACAGATGTTCCCGGAAAAAAATATTAAACAAAGTCTATGTTGAGTGATCTTAAACAATGTTCATAAAATTGTGATTAACAGTGGAAAGATCAATCTTGAGTAACCAATGTATCTTTCTGCGATTCACTACAACCCACAACTATCACCATCTTCACATCCTTCCCTGTAGAATTCACAGGAGAATAACCTTCAAATTAACATAAGAAATACACACAGATTAGTTTATTATGATGCACTGAAATTCCTTGGGACCCATAGACTGAGAGTAATGATAAATATAACAACAGATATAACATCAAGCATAAAACAGCAGAATGGTGAGGTTGTAGTGCAAAATCCATGTAGTGCATTAATATTAAAGTTCAAATAATGGAATAACCAATGAGGTAACGTTGAGTAAGATAGATACAAAAAGTTGAAGTAACTCAGTGGGTCAGGCAGCATCTTTGGAGAGAAGGAATGGGTGACGTTTCGGGTTGAGAGCCTTTTTATTGAGTAGGAGTACATGGCTTGCACCTCTGAGAAGGGTGCGTGAAATAAGTGTGTGGTTCAGGTGTCTGATAGCAAAGGGGAAGAAACTAATCTTTAGGCTGGATGCCTGAGCTTATTTTGAATAAGATTATTTTGAATAAGGAGAAGGATAGAGATTGCAGGAATGTCATAACCAAACACACCCGGTTCCTGTTCCAAACAGAACGTGTCCAGCTCCTCCAATGACTACAGACTGGTGGCGCTGACTTCACACATGATGAAGTCCCTAGAGAGGCTGGTGCTCACTCACCTGCGACCCCTAGTTAAACCGGAACTGGACCCCCTACAGTTTGCTTACCAAACAAAGATGGGGATTGAGGACGCCATCATCCTTCCCGATGGGCCGCGGCTGTGGACTGGGAACTCATCTGGAGGCCTTTATCGAGGCACTGCGGTCGCAATGCCGTCTGGATCGCTGCATAGAAGCCTGGGTCGGGACCCGACGGGGGCCTCGTGGGTCAGATAGAGGAGCTGGGTCTCATGGGTCAAAGTCCGGGTTGGCGGAGTGGCTGGGGCCCGGGTCGGCACCACGGAGGTGTGAAGTGGGGCGTCGACAGCAGTGAGGCCTCGGCAGCGGTGAAGCGGCGGGAGCAGTGAGGCCTCAGCAGTGGTGAAGCCTCGCGGCGGCGGCGATGAGAGCGTGCAGGACCACCTGGGGGGGCGGGGGGAGGAGCAATGGAGGTCCCAGTGTTTGGGGATCGCTGTGTGGAGGGAGAACAAAAAGAGGAGCCAGTGTGCCTTGTAACTTTGTCTGCACTGTAGGTGGCCGCTATTCACTGTGCCTGGTCACGTGACAATAAAGTATTCCATTCCATTCCACTCCACCTGTTCCACCATTCCTATGCTCACCTGGATAAGCTGGGAAGCATTGTAAGAGTAATGTTTTTTGACTTCTCCAGTCTTTTTAACACTGTCCGGCCTGCACTGCTAGGGAGCAAACTGATGAAGATGCAGGTGGTTGCTCCATTAGTGTCCTGGATCACCAACTATCTAACTGGATGACCATAATATGTCAGGCCACACAACTGTGTCTCGGACATGGTTATGAGCAACACAGGGGACGGTCCTCTCTCCCTTCCTCTTCACCATCTACACCTCAGACGTCAGATACAACTCGGTCTTCTGCCCCCTGCAGATGTTTTCAGATAAGTCTGCAAAGGCCAGAGCCAGCTGTACTTTTTGAGAAGGCTCTACTCCTTCAACAGATGCTGTAGATGTTCTACCAATCGGTGGTAGCCATATGCTGGGGCAGCAGGGTGAAGGCTGCCAATAGGATTAACACACTCATCAGGAAGGCTGGCCCTGTCCTGGGAGCGGAGTTGGATTCATCTTGGAGGGGGGGGGATGCTCCTCAAACTGCGGAGCATCTTGGACAATACAGCTCACCCCCTCCATGAGACACTGGTCAACCTGACGAGTACCTTCAGCAAGACTGGTTCCACAAAGATGCAGCACAGAATGCCACAGGAGATCCTGCTTCCCTGTGGCTATCAAATTGTACAACTCCTCCCGCTTCTGTCATGGGGTAGACTGAGACGGGCTACCCTCACCCCCATTCCCCAATCTTTGCACATCACCAATCCTTTCCACTCCTAACTTTAGTTTCATGTTTCATGTATTTTGTGTTTTTATGACGGTTGGCAGATCAATTTCCTTCCTGGGATAAATAAAGTTCTATCTAATTGCATCGTATCGTGAATTGGTGAATTGGCCTGTCCCACTTAGGTGATTTTTCAGGCGACTGCCGATGACTGTTAAGTTGCCGGCAGTCACCTGAAAAACCGGCAACTGGAACGGCGACTGTCAGAGTGGAACACACACACAAACACATCACTTCCTTCACCAGCCTGTTATGCAGGCAGGGGATAGGGCAAGCGGAGGAGCGCTGTCTGTGAAATTCACATGGTTGCAAAGCCAATGTGATACAGACACACACAACGATGAACAGGAAGGTTAGCGCTGTAAGCACAGTGTACGGTAAGTCCTTTAAAAGAGGGGGGGAGAGGGGGAGGGAGAGGGGCGAGAAGGAAGGAGAGGGAGTGGAGACGACTTTTAAGAAGCCAGAGATGCATGGCTGTGAAGCTCGGTGGACATTTAACATTACCGGTTGGTATCCTTGGTTCTGAAAACTACTGCTTACCTTTTTTTTCCCCAATGAGCCAATGAAATTCACTGGTCAGCACCGGCTACAACCTATGAGAACCTAAGAGAACTTTTGACCTCCTGGCAACCCACTAGCGCCTCCTGGCGACCCACCTACGGCACGAGAATTCTCGCTACTCTCCATGGCGGCTTCATTCTGGTTGGCGCTAATTTTTCAACATGTTGAAACATTTGCGGCAACCATAATGAGGCCGCGATTAGTTCCCAGAATGCGGGAACTCCTCGCAATCAAAGGCAACTACCCAGCAACTACCTGTGACCTTTTGGCGACCATATGACGACTGGATAGTCTCCTGCAGTTGCCTAAAAAGTCGCCTAAGTGGAAAAGGTCCATAAGGCAAACAACATCTTTATTAACGCTTGGAAGGTGTTAATATTGGGTAAGCTCACATCTTCCTCTTCTTCTTGCGTATGGCGTGCACAGCCTAAAGTTGTAGGACAACTTGTTCTATTTGATCTTATTTGATTGTGCACGCCGGGTTGATTGCATTAATCGAAACAGGGTGGACCACATGAAGGTTGCAATCTCCCACCCCAGTTCACACCTGACATGTGGGAGCATTTAAAGGCCAGTTGATTGAAGTAGAGATAGACACAAAATGCTGGAGTAACACAGCGGGTCAGGCAGAATCTCTGGAGAAGAGGAGTAGATGTTAAGGATGGCAAAGTAAATGAACCTTAGATAACCAAACTGGTTGGATATTTGGATCAAAAAGCAAATGGAAATGCATGTAAAGCTTAAGAGGATGGAATCAGAGAGAGCCTTTCAGGAATACAAAAATTGGAGGAAAGAACTTAAGTAGGCCAGTAAAAGGGTCAAAAGGGGCCACAAAATGGCTTTGGCAAACCGGATTAAGGAAAATCCCAAAGCTTTTTATATCTGCCTTAAAAACAAGTTGATAACCATGAAGAAAGTAGGACCACTGAAGGATAAAGGGGGGAATTTGTACTTGGAATCTGGGGGCGTAGGTGAGGTGCTAAACAAGTACTTTGCATCAGTTTTCACAATGGGAAGGACATGGAGAATACTGAGATCACCACGGAGATTATTAATATGCAAGGGCAGTTTGAGATTAAGAAAGAGGAATTGTTGGGATTCCTGAAGAGCTTTAAGGTGGATAAATCCTCAGGATCTGATGGGATTTATCCCAGGTTATTGAGAGAGATAAGAGAGGAGATTGCAGGAGTCTTCATGAAAATCTTTGCATCTTCTCTAGTCACAGGCAAGGACTGGAGAGTAGCTAATGTTGTTTCTTTATTTAAGAAGGGAAGTAGAGAGAATCCAAGGTATTATAGGCCAGTGAGCCTGCATCAGAGTTAGGCAAGTCCTAGGGGGCGCCGTCCAGTTGGTATGGCTGCCCAGCCTGCAGCTGTCTGTCTTTTAACTTCTTTCTTTTATTTTAGTGAGTTTTAGTTTTGGAGTGTATTCTTTTTTATGTGGGGCGGGGGGAGGGGGAAACTGCTTTTCCTGGTCCCTACCTGGTCGGAGAGGCAGCTTTTCTCTGGCTGCAACTTCGACCCGTCCTCGCGGCCTACCAGCGGGCCTGGAGCGGTGTTTCCTGGGGGGACCGCCCAGAACCTCGGATTCGGAGGCGGCGCAGCACCATCGTGTGAGCGGAGCGGGCAATACTTTGCCTGGGTCGCCGCGCTGGAGCTCCGGAATGCTGAGACCGCAGGAGAACATCACGGAGCTGCGGGACTGTGGAGCGGCCAGCTGCGGGAGGCGGCGCTGAACCTTTACATCGGGAGCCTGGCATCTCTCAGCCCCCCCCCCCCCCCCCCCCCCCCGAGATCGCCAGGGATGGAGCTCCATCTGGCGTGGCCTTGTTGGCTTCGGAAACCACGGACTCCGGTAAGGAAGCGGCCGTTCCAGGTGTCCCAAGCCGGGTCTACCGACGCCGGAGCAGCACCACCCGGCATGAAGGCCTAAAACATCGGGCCGCCATAGCGCCGACTCCGGAGGCCTCAATAGGCCCGACTATGGGTGGACAAGGGGATGGGACTGGACTTTGTGCCTTCCCCCACAGTGGGAACCATTGTGGGGGGATGTTTTTATGTTTATTCTTAATTCTTTAGTGTTGTGTCTCATCTTTATCTGTGTGCTGCATGGCAAGACAAATTTCACTACACCAACTGGTATATGTGACAATAAATATCCTTTGTCCTTTGTCCTTAAGTTATTGGTGAGGATTCCTTGGGATAGGATTTACTCCCATTTGAAAGACAATGGGTTAACTAGTGATAGTCAGCATGGCTCTGTACATGACATGTTGTGCCTTATTAACTTGATCGCGTTTTTTTGAGGTGATGACAAATGTAATCGATAAGTGTAGGGTGGTGGATGTTGTCTACATGGATTTTTGTAAGTATTTGATAAAGTCCCCCATGGTAGGATGATGCAGAAGATTAAGATGCACAGGATTAACAGGATTGTTCCTTGTTTGTATGGATTCAGAACTGACTTACTGATGGAAGACGGAGGGTTGTGTTGGAAGGACAATATTCAGGCTGCAGGGCTGTGACAGTTGAGTTACACAGGGATTGTGCTGAGACCTCAGCTGATTGTGATGTACATAAATAACTTTGACATGAATGCAGATGGGTTGGCTGGTATGTTTGCAGATGACACCAGGATTGCTGGGATCGCAGACTGTGATGAAGGCTATCAAAGTATACAGCGATATATTGATCACCTACAGCAGATGAAGTTTAACCTGAGCAGATATGAGATGTTGCACTTTGGGAAGTTATATTTAAGGGAAACATTTACAATTAATGGTGCATCCTTAACAGCATAGATGTGCATGGGATCATGGAACCCAAGTCCATATCTCCCTGAAATTCAGTACACAGGTAGATAGAGCGGTAAAGAATGCATATGGTATGCTTGCTTTTATTGGTCAAGGGATTGAATAAAGAGTCAGCAAATCATGATGCAGCATTATAGGACTTTGGTTAGGTTTGGTTGATTTACAAGAATGTTATTTAAATTTGAGGTATTAGCAACAGGGAAAGCTTTAGGATTATTATCTCTGGAACAACAGTGGTTGCAGGAGACCTGATAGAAGTATATAAAATTATGAAAAACATAGATCGGGTAGGCAGCCAGAACCTTTTTCCCAGGATGGAAAAATCAAATAATAGAGGCATAACTTTAAGGTGAGAGGGGCAAAGTTTAAAATAGATGTGCGGGACAAGATTTTTACACAAAAGGGTGGTGAGTGCCTGGAACCAGGGGTGGTGGTTGAGGCAGATGCAATAGTGGCAAGAGACTTTTGGAAAGGCATCTGGATGTGCAGGGAATGGAGGGTTATGGATTATGTGCAAGCAGATAAGAGTTTATTTCAGCATCAAGTTTGGCACCAACATTGTGCTGTGCTGTTTTATGTTTAATGTTCTAATTATATATCTGAGAACAGATCTTACATAAACAAACATCTTACATGAACATTGCGTTACTTTGCAATTATTAAATGTAACGGACACCTTTAATTTGTGAGTTACTTCCATGACTGAGAAAAATACAATTTCATCCTTTTATCCGTAAAAACTACCATGGATGATTTGCAATCCCTACAGGAACATGTGTATTTAAATGCAAGCATTACAAATTTAATTGTAGTGGTATGAAAATTCCTGAGAGATTCTCGTTTCCGACGGATAAAATAAATCTCCTGGATTTTGTATTTTTGTGCATCAATCAAAATGCCACATTTATTGACTCTGAACCCACAGGTATTTTTTATAATTAATTCCTCCTCAACCTCTTCTGCAATCCCACTCCCCAAACAGTCTAGCAACACCAGAAGCCACATCCTTAATACAGCAGGATAGGCAGCAGCTCTGTTAAAGTTTGCCCACAAACCTATTTCACATTTGATCTATAATGAAGATCAAGGGTACAGTGAATTATTGTAAAATGGAAGACAATTAACTTGCATGGAAGGTCATGGGTATGTCAAAAGAGTGTGGCAGTTGCCAGTTTATGATATGCGTTGATGTCAGAAGGTGCATCAAATACTGAAAGGAAACTTAATCCAATTTTACAGCAGATTGAGCACATGTCTAACCCTGACGGATGAATAATTAAGATCCACCGGCACTATCATCAGATGCTGATATTAACAGCAAATGATAAAATACCTCAAGGACAAAATGGTTTTCCAAAAGTAGCGCTGAGCTAGCTAAGGTTTCAGAGCTGATTGTGAATTGCGAATAATGTCACTCCATGATTCGAATATAGACAATAGACTCTAGACTTTAGCGATACAGCACCAAAACAGGCCCTTCCACCCGCCAAGTATGCACTGACCAGCGATCATGCCGACCTCGTACGCTAGCGCTATCCTACACACTAGGGACAATTTACATTTTTTTACTGAATCCTAATAACATACAAAATTGTACATCTTTGGAGAATGGGGGGAAAGAGGAGTTGAGTATAGGGGCAAAGAGGTCCTTCTGCAGTTGTACAGGGCCCGAGTGAGACCACACCTGGACTATTGTGTACTGTTTTAGTCATTCTTGCTATTGAGGGAGTGCAGCGTAGGTTTGCAAGGTTAATTCCCGGGATGCCGGGACTGTCATATGCTGAGAATGGAACGGCTGGGTTTGTATACTCTGTATACTTTGTAATTTTTTTTTTCCACTTTAGTTTTTATTGCTTTTATGTATACACAAATAAAACACAAATATGACAACAAACCATACAACATTACAATGAAACGTACAACAGTGTAGCGGGGGGTTCAGTTTACAATTAATGATGCAGTATACAGAACTATTTTCATATTAAAACATTTTCCAATAACTTACATTATTGTCTATAAAATTATACAGTGTTGATGTCTTTATTTCTATACCTAATCCATTTTCCCCATTTTCTGTTAAACTCGTCTTCTTTCACTCTTAGAGAATATGTCATTTTCTCCATGACAAATATTTCCTGTACTATATCTAACCATTGTCTAAGTCTGGGTGTGTCCGCTGCAAGCCAGTTTCTTGTAATGGCCTTTCTGCCAGCTGTGAATAGGATTTTAACCAAGTAATGGTCTTCCTTCAGCACCATTGTAGTTATATTACCCAGGTATAAAATGGAACACTTCTTGCAGACTATATATCCTAATACCTCCGTTAATTCTGAATTCACTCTGTCCCAAAATGGTTCTATTTTTGGGCAACTCCAGAAGATATGTGTATGGTTTGCGTCTGTTTGACCACATTGCCTCCAATATGTTTGCTGCCTTAGAATTTGCTTGCTTTTTATGTTAGGCATAATAAAGAAACAAATCAAATTTTTCCAATTAAATTCTCTCCAATTTTGTGAATTGGTGGATGTCTGCAGTGTTACGCACATATGATGCCATTCTTCTTCTGAGATTGTAATGTTCAATTCCTTTACCCACTTAAATTTTACATAAAATGTAGTTTTAGCTTGATATTCCATTAAACTATGATAAAGTTTAGAAATAATCCTTAATGTTTTTTGATGATGCGCACTAACTATCACTTCTATCACTGGATTCTTTTCTTCTAGTGCCTCCCCTTTTATCTTTTTATTGTAATAATCTCTCAGTTGGAGGTATCTAAACAAGTCTTGGTTCCGAAGTGCAAATCTATCCTTCAAATCTGAAAACCTCTTAGGTCTCCATTTTCAATAACAGTACAAAATGCAGTCATTCCTTTCTTCATCCACTCTTTAAATGTTGAGTCATACATCCCTGGTTTAAATTCATTATCCAAAGCTATCCATCTTAAAACTTTTTGTCGTTTATTCATTTAAGTTGTCTGGTAAGAGTGAACCAGGTTTCTAAAGTAAATATCATTATTGGATCAATTATACTCCTGATATGTCCAGGAAGCGCTTTTTCTCCCAAAAGTGTTTGGATGTGGAAGTCAGGGATATATGTCTCAATCTCTTTCCACCTAGGTATATAGCTGTCCTCACACCAATTAATTAGTGGTCGAAGTTGGGCTGCATAGAAATATATCCTAAAATTTGGAAGTGCCATTCCACCTTTGTCCTTTGGCAACTGTAGTGTAGTGTATCAAATTCTGGCCTTCTTTGCACCCCAAATAAATCTAGATATTAATTTATCCCATTCCGCAAATTGTTTTAATGGTACCTCTATTGGCAGAGATTGAAACAAGTACAAAAGCCTTGACAAAATATTCATTTTCACCACATTTATCTTACTACTAAATTCCATTGGGTAGGGGGACCATCTTTCTATATCCTTTCTATGTTTGGTTGATGTGATTATAATTGGCCCCCAGACAAACATTGATATATTTTTTGTTATATGTACCCCTAGGTATATGATTACCCCTAGATTTTGATTTTGAATCCCATTTAAATATTATAATTTTTGTTTGATTTCTTCTGGAGGACAATTAAATAGGAGGATTTGAGTTTTTGAAATATTCACTTTATATCCAGCATAAAAATTAAATGTATCTATGATCCCCATTCATCCTTGGAAAGGTGGTTTTACTTCCATGAGATACATCATTATATCATCTGCGAAAAGGCCAATTTTTATGTTCTCTGTCTCTTATAGTTACTCCCCTCAGTTCCCCTATTTTGAAATCGCTTTGAGCCAATGGTTCAATATATATAGCAAACAGGGAGGGCTAAGACAACATCCCTGTCTCGTTCCTCTCCTAACACAAATCTCTCAGTTAAGGACCCATTAAACCTTACTCTTGCCGTAGGTTGCTGGTAAATTGCTTTAATAACTTGAATTGACTTCGGTAAAGCCAAATCTTTCTAGTGTTTGATATATGAATTCCCAATTAACCTATCAAAAGCCTTGTCCACGTCTAGACTTATCATGGACAGCACGCGTACTTTCCTTTGAATCTTGTGTATTATATGTAGGTTTCTCTAAATGCTTCCTGTGTTTGTCTGCCTTTTATAAAACCAATCTGGTCTCATCAATTAAATCTGGCATGAACTTTTCAATCGTTTGGAGATAATTGAAGAATATAATTTATAGTCCACATTTAAAAAATTGATCGGTCTGTAGTTGGTACAATTTTCCTTGTCTTTGTTCTCTTTGGGGATTAATGTTATAATTGCCTCTTTCCATGACGGGGTTGTCTTGCCTTCTTTGATAATCCAGTTAAAGGTTTTCAGAAGAAGTGGGTTCAGCTCATTCCGAAATATTTTATACCATTCTATAGGGAAACCGTCGCTGCCTGGGGCCTTGTTTGATTTCATCCTACCAATTGTCTTCTCTATCTCCTCCAGTGATATTTCTGCTGTGATGCAGTCGCAGGGAGAATGTAAAACACCGTACAAACAGCACCCATAGTCAGGATCAAACCCGGATCTTTGGCGCTGTAAAGTAGCAACTCTATCGCTGCGCCACCGTTCTGCCCAGAGTGTGCGAACTAGAAATACGATCTATCCTGAAACTGTGTGGACATGATAATTGACTTCCCAAGCAAACAATCTGACTTTAGCCTGTTGTTTGATTCTATTTAAACACACCAATCTGATTTTGCCAGGAGCAGTGAATAAAATTTTTTTGTTCAATAGATATAGCGGCTGCCCACACACACAATCAGCAATCATTGTTCATGATTCTTTTCAGCACCGTATCCTCCACTGTGAGATGAGGAGCACCAAAAGCATGTCTCATCACTACTGAGACTGAAGAAATCTTAAATGAGGCACAAAGATGTTTATTCTGTTGAAAGGATGAGACTTGGCCTTCTATAGGTACAATGGTAACCTCTTATCACTCCAGATTGTCTATTAGCATAATTTTAATTTTCCAGTAGCTGTTAAAATAGGTGATCAATTTGACCATTTGAACAAGGAGCAGGTTTAGGCCACTTGGACTTGTAATCCTTCTCCATTCAGTAATAATGTGGCTTCACTTTCCACCTGCCCCTCAAAATATTTTTCCCTCTTGTCTAGCTTTTTTATCTTTGCCTTAAAATTATTCAAGGGATCTGCTTCCACCAGAGTTCCAAAGGTTCACAACCCTCAAGGAAAAGAAAATGATCTAATTTCTGTCTTCAATCGTGACCCTTAAACTATTTTCCCAGAAGGAAAAACATTCTTACAACTTCAAAGTCCCTCATATTTATCACTCACTGATAAGATGTGACTTTCATGGAAAATATATGGTTATCACTCAGAGAGAGTAGCACAGAATGCTGGCAGTGGAGATTCTGTTAGATCTAGATGAGGGGGAATGTCTTCTTCCTGGATCAAGCTCAAGTTCAAGTTCGAGTTTATTATCACAAATACAATGAGGTACCTCATTGGGGCGGCACAGTGGCACAGCGGTAGAACTTCTGCCTTACAGCACCAGAGACCTGGGTTTGATCCTGATTACAGGTGCTGTTATCGTGTATGGAGTTTGTACGTTCTCCCTGTGACTGCGTGGGTTTTCTTTGGATATGCCAGTTTACCCCCACACTCCAAAGGCATACAGATTTGTAGGTTAATTGGTTTTGATAAAACTGTAAATTGTCCCTAGTGTGTAGGATAGTGTTAGTGTACAGGGGGGGTCATTGGTTGGTGCAGACTTGGTGGCCTAAGGGCCTCTTTCCCTGATGTATCTCTAAAGTCTAAAGACTAAAGTCTGAAGTACAATGACAAATCTTACAGCATCTCAGGCACATACTCAGACTAACACACAAAAAACCATTATACATAAATTATTCATAATTCACACATAAAATTCTTAAGTAAAAAAAGACAGTGCAAAAAGCATGACATTAGTGCAAAAACATAAATGGAAAAGGAAATAGCACAGTAGTACATGAGATGGGCAGTAGTTTGCTGTTGTCAAGGTAAAGGGAGGGTCATAGAGGTTGATGCAATAACCTGATTGTTGCAGGCACGTAGCTGTTTCTGAACCTGCAGGTGTGTGGCTTCAGGCTTCTGTACCTCCTGTGTGATGGTAGCAGTGAGAAGAGGCATGATCCAAATGATGGGGATCCTTGATGATAGATGCCACCTTCTCAAGACACTGCCTCATCTGGATGCTTTCAATGGTGGGGTTGACTGTGCCAGGATGTTTCCACCATTCTCTGCAGCTGAGGGCAGGATTTGAATTTTGGGCACTGGAAGCGTAGGATTTATTAAATCCATGCTTAGTCCTATCAGCCGAGGCTTCAGTCTTTTCTTCATCTCCTATTCTGTGCATGTTGCAAGGAATCTTGCTTTCAGAAAGGATAACTGATTGTCCCATCTTACTTTGGAACTAATGTCAAGTCATAAAGCCAGTCAAAATCTTGAAGAAAGGTTAGTTTAGTTTCAAGTTTCAAGTTCACATTTATTGCCACATGCACCAATTAAGGTACAGTGGAACTTGAGTTCCCATGCAGCCATACAAACAAAAGAGCACAATACACAATAGAATATAACATGAACATCCACCACAGTGAAATCAACATTCTTCACTGTGGTGGAAGGCAATAACTTTGTCAGTCCTCCTCCTTTGTTCATCCGTGTTCGGAGCCATGAACCCTCCACAGTCGCCGCTACGGATGGCTCGATGTACAGGCCCTCTCGTCGGATTGCTCGAAACTCCAACGTCGGGACAAACGGACACTTGGAGGTCCCGAATCAGCCGCTTCCTATTGAAGACCGGGGCTTCACAATGTTATAGGCCGCAGGCTGGCGGTCGGAGCACTTCTTCTGGTGACCCCCGGCAAGGGCTCACCCGCTACGCGATGAAAAGTCAACACTGCGTCTGTGGCTAGAAGCTCCGCAGACCGCGGCTTCAGGATGTCATAGTCTGCAGGCCAGCGATCGGAGCACTTCTTCTGGTGACCCCCGGCAAGGAATCGCCCGGCTCTGCAATGCGCCCGCTGCTGAAGCTCTGGACTCGACTCTGGGAAAGGCCACACCAATCCAAGTCGTTAGGCCGCGAGGGAGGGCGAAATGCAACTTGGAGAAAAGTTACATTCCACCGAGGTAAGTGACTAAAAAACAGTTTCCCCCAATTCCTGCCCCCCACCCCCCTACACTACACCACACTTAGACACACTAAACACACTTTTAGACATACTAAAAAAAAAAAAAAGTGGAAAGGACGAACAGCTGCTGGCGAGGCTGCCAGCTCGCTGGGCCACCCGTCGGACCTGTAAGGCAGCAATATGCATGTGTTCCTCATCGGGCCTTGTCTATACTCTTCTGGGGGAGGCAAACACCTATATTTAACATCATCATGTTGCAGAGAGAAATATAATGAAGACACACTGATGTTTGAGATGTTTCATGTTGAATCCTGATATCTGATGCTGGAAATGAAAACAAACCACTTATGCACAGCAAATTTGGAAGAAGCATTAAGAATATAAACAAGAAACTCTATGTCCTTATTGCAATTGTGCAACTTCCCTGCAAATAACCACCACTTGAAGGTAAAACATCTTGTTCACAGCCACACAGGTATCTGCATTCATTTTGCACTCAATAGCCAAAAATCTGTAGCCTCCCTTTGATCTGGTATTTTGTTGGTTCACATGCTTGATCAATGGTGTTTTATCATTAATGTTTTATTATTATTAGTGTTTTCTGAGTCATTCGTAATTGTCACTGTATGTCATGTTGTTACTTGTGGGCGGAGCACCAAGGCAAATTCCTTGTTTGTGAATACTTGGCCAATAAACTTAAACTTACTTACTTACTTACCTACTTAGACTTGATACAAATGCATCTCTAGTAATGTTGTGTATAGTGTTTAGATTGTATATGTACTTTATGATGTTTTTATATGCAATGTATTTTTATGTAAAGTTGTCCCTTGTCTGGACCTTGAGTCTAAAATAAAGTTTATTATTGTTATTATTATTATTATTAGATACAAGACTCTTTGTATTCTACTATGAAGACTTGGAGGTCAGTTATGATTCTCTCTTTGTTCATCTTTCAAAGAGATTTGGCCATGATGAGACCTAATCACAATGAAGAGCTATTATTCTCTTCTTATCGACACTCAGGCTTCCACTGCCACAAAACCACCTGGTATCGAGATCGGCACTCCTTTATGTAAGCAAACTAGAGATGTGCGTAAATAGGATTATGATGCAATTGTCAACCATTAATGTACACAGAGATGCAAAGGATGGAGTGACAGGTATAACTCTTTAACATCAAGGAGCTCGTAGTCTCAGGTTGAGACCAACGTCGGGAAGCTCCAAAAGCCGCACGAAGTTCGACTAGCCCCGACTCGGGATAGATTGCCCGGCGCGGGGAAGCTGAGATTCTTCCCTCCCCGACGCAGGAGCTTGATTGCCCCGACGAGGAGGCCCGCTGATAATGTCTTCTTATGTTCCTTAAGTTAGCTTGATTGAAGTCACTGGTGACAATGAACAAGTCATCAGGGTTTTCTATCTCAAGAGAGTTTCCTGTCTCGACAGAGTATTATTTGTCCAGTGCCAACTTGGTGTTGGCTTTGAGATGGCATTTTATAAACCAGTATTCCAGGTCAGGGTAGCAGAATTGAGTTGAGATCACCGCATCAGTGCATCAAAGATAGACACAAAATGCTGGAGTATTTTGCTGAATGGGTAATGTTTTGCATCGAAACATCACCCATTCCTTCTCTCCAGAGATGCTGTGTGTCCCACTGAGTTACTCCAACATTTTGTGTCTATCTTTGGTGTAAACCAGCATCTGCAGTTCCGTCCAACGCATTAGTGCACCATGAAGCATTTGTCAGACAGCAATGCTGCCACCTTTCTCCCTGCCTGAGGATTCTGTATGGTCCATATATTATATCTGAGACACCGTCAGGTTGTATAGCAGGGTCAGGTGAATCATGGGTGAGCCATATTTTAGTGAAACAAAGAACATTGCTGTTTCTGATCTCCCTTTGAAACACAGGTCTTGGATTAAATCCAAGTTTGTTCTCAATTGGTTGAAGTAAGAGAGGTATGCTGGGAGAGAGGCTGGGATCTCCGTAGTTTCAACCACCGCTGGAGCCCACTCAAACTCACACATCCTTGTTTTGTTAGTGCTCTCAGCAGCTGTACAAATGTATTTGAAATGTTGTAATTGTACCTGCGTCTGCCCTGGCAGCTCTTTCCATTTACCCAATAGATCTCCTCACCCCTGAAGTCTTTCCTCACTCACCTTAACTTATTCCCTTTAGTTTTAAACTCCACTACTCCAGGAAAAATACAATTTACCCTATCTGTGCCCCTCATAATTTTACAAACATCCTTTAAGTCACCCTCCAACATTCATTGATCCAGGGAAAATAGTCTGAGACAATCCATTCTTTTCTTTTAACTCAAGCCCTCCGATCTGGGCAGTATGCTTGTGATTTTTTTCAGCATGTTCTCCAGCTTAAACACATTCTTCATATAACACGGTCACCAGAACTGTCCATAGTACTCCAATTGCAGCCTAACTAATCTTCTGTACAACTGTACATAAGCACATCACAACTCTTGTACTCAATGCAACAGCCGACGAAGAAAAGCATTCCATAAGCCTTCTTCACCACTCTAACTATATTGCCACTCAGGGAACGATGTACTCATAACCTTGAGGTTCCTCTGCTCAGTAACACTCCCCATGACCCTCCTATTCACTGTATATTTCCTGCCCTGGTTTAAGTTCCCAAAATGCATAATTTTGCACCTACCTGTGTTAAATTCTATTAGCTATTCCTTTGCTCGCTTTCCCAGTTGATCAGTATCCTGCTTTAATCTTAAACAACATTCTTCATTGTCCACCATATACCAATCAAGGTGTGATCTGCAAACACACCAGTTCATTTATCGGTCATCTTTGTAAGTAAATAAGTAAGTAAGTAAGTGAGAACGTTTATTGGCCAAGTATTCATATACAAGGAATTTGCCTTGGTGCTCCACCCACAAGTAACAACATGACATACAGTGACAGTTACGATTGACTCTGAAAACACTAAACATTAATAATAATAAAACATTAATGATAAAACACCATTGATCAAGCATGTGAACCAACAAAATACCAGATCAAGGGGAGGCTACAGATTATTGGCTGTTGAGTAGAGCAACTACTCGTGGATAAAAACTGTTTTTATGTCTGGCTATGGTAACTTTGACAATCCGGAGTCGCCTTCCAGTGGGAAGTGATTCAAAGAGTTTGTGGCCAGGTTGAGAGGGGTCAGAGATGACCTTACCTGCTCGCTTCCTGGCCCTTGCAGTGTACAGTTCATCAATGGAGGGAAGGAGAATACAGGGTGACTTGGACAGGTTGGGGGAGTGGGCAGATGCATGGCAGATTAAGTTTAATGCGAATCCACTTTGGTTGCAAAAACAGGAAGGCAGATTACTATCTTAATGGTGTCAAGTTGGGAAAAGGGGAAGCACAATGGGATCTGGGAGTCCTTGCACATCAGTCTATGAAAGTAAGCATGCAGGTACAGCAGGCAGTGAAGAAAGCGAATGGCATGTTGGCCTTTATAACAAGAGGAATCAAATATAGGAGCAAAGAGGTCCTTCTGCAGTTGTACAGAGCCCTAGTGAGACCACACCTGGAGTATTGTGTGCAGTTTTGGTCCACTAATTTGAGGAAGCACATTCTTGCTATTGAGGGAGTGCGGCGTAGATTTACAACGTTAATTCCCGGGATGGCGCGACTGTCATATGCTGAGAGAATGGAGCAGCTAGGCTTGTACACTCTGGAGTTTAGAAGGGTGAGAGGATATCTCACATAAGATTATTAAGGGCTTGGACACACTAGAGGCAGGAAACATGTTCCCGATGTTGGGGGAGTCCAGAACCAGGGGCTACAGTTTAAGAATAACGAGTAAGCCATTTAGAACGGAGACGAGGAAACACTTTTTCTCACAGAGAGTGGTGAGTCTGTGGAATTCTCTGCCTCAGAGGGCGGTGGAGGCAGGTTCTCTGGATGCTTTCAAGAGAGAGCAAGATAGGGCTTTTACAAATAGCTGAGTCAGGGGATATGGGGAGAAGGCAGGAACGGGTACTGATTGGAGATGATCAGCCATGATCACATTGAATGTCTCAAAGGGCCAAATGGCCTACTCCTACATCTATTGTCTATTGTCCATTGTTGCAGCCAATAATCTTCTCTGCTGATCGGACGATTCGCTGCAGCCTCCAGGTATCGTGCTTGGTGGCTGAGCCAAACCAGACCATGATGGAGAAGGTGAGGACAGACTCTACGATGGCAGTGCAGAATTGGACCATCATTGCCTGTGGCAGATTGTGCATCCTCAGCTGCCATATGAAGTACATCCTCTGTTGTGCATTTTTTACTGCGGAGTCGATGGTCGACCCCCACTTAAGGTCCTTGGAGATGATGGTTCCCAGGAACAGTGTTCTGTGGACAGCTTGAGTGTATAGTGTTTTTCTTTGACTGGATAGTATGCCCCTAAGCTTTTCACTGTTATGCTGCTGCAAGTAAGAATTTCATTGTTCTCTTTCAGGACATATGACAATAAAACATTCTTGACTCTTGACTTACCTCAGTACACGTGACAATAATAAACTAAACTAAAACTAAGCTAACCTTAAAAACAAGAAGCTTAAATTTTTACCAAAATCATTAATGCTGTAATATTTGGGCAATGAAATTATATATCTGAGAACTCTGTTATCAATTAAAATACATAGTGTGATTGTAAGTAATGAATCTGATCATAACTTTTTTTTGTATTGATGATCTTCTTGTTAGCACAGTATTTTATTATTGTGTAATAATTCTCATCCTATTTAATGGTATAGAACAACACTGAAAATGTATAGATTTGGGTAAACAAATTGGAAGGATGTAACATTAAATATCTAATGAATAAATATCTAATGATTAAACGGAACCAAAAGTATATATTTTCTCATACATGAATGAAGTTTCAGAAATACCATTTTATTTTCCAATTGAGGACTGCTTTCTTCACCTTCTGCCATCACAATGTACTTTAAGTTCAGTTTACATTCACAAAGGGAATAAACCTTTTCTATTTCTGAATATCCAATATTTCAGACTGAATGATTGCAAGTCCCCTGGATAGTTCAGCCCTGCAGGCAGATTTGTTTTTGATTTGCTCTTAACTCTTATTGTTCCTTCATGCATGCTGTTTCTCTTGGGCATGTGCCAAGCTTCTGTCGAATTCAAAAATAAACCAGTTTTACTGGAGCACATATTAGGCTTAAGGAAATCTGTGAATTAATCATTAGTATCATCATACAAAGTAGACAAGTTTCTGTGCTTCACTAGGGGCATGTTCGTGAGATGTCTATCTCAGTTAGAGCTGCTTTTAACTGCACTGATGTAAGATGAATTGCAATGAGCAATTATACAATTCGACCCTCTCATCTTCTGGTCTGTGCTGCCGATTCTTGGCTGGTAGTGACAGATTGCAGAATCACCTCTGCAATCACAATCTTTAGCTCCAAATGTCACAGTGAACCTGCAACTTTGCAGATAAAGAAATGCACTGGTTGCATGTTGTACCTATGCCCTGCAGCAAGAAAACTGAAGTGGAAAAGAACGAGTAAGGGAGATCGGGCTGAAATAAAAGAAAAAAACATCTGCGTTAATTAGATATGAATACTAATCATTTTTTGATAATTGTCGCCACACTAGGACCTGCTTAGTAAATAAGTATTACTTTTTGGGCGACTCAGTGGTGCAGCTGTGGACTTCCTACCTTACAATGCCAGGAACCCGGGACCGATCCTGACTAACAGGTGCTGTCTGTATGGAGTGTAAACAAAAGTGTAAAATTGTCCCTAGTGTGTAGGATAGGGTTAGTATATGGGGTGATCAGTGGGCCAAAGGGCCTGTTTCCATGCTGTATCGTAAAAGTCTTCAAATCATAGCAATCAAAGTATTGGATAGCAACATTTTTAGCATTCAGTTTGCATAATATATCAACCTCCATTTGTTGTTGACATGTTTTCACCTGTATTCGCTTAGGATATAATAAGATAGTCCTGAAAGGCTAACAAGGCCTTTTCTGAGGCACCCTCAGAAAAACAGGCATGGTTGTTCCAGATATTGTCTGTCTGGTTTTTCTCTTATAAAGCAACTCAGGGTCAAATGTTAGTCAGACCATGGACCTCCTGTGCTGGTACTACGTGCTCATTGAGCTACCTTTGTGTTGGATTTGAAGTGCCTTGTTGTGATGCACCTGGCTATGAATGTGACATTTGAGCCCAACTGAGAGGTGGTCCAAATAGTGCAAAGCCTGGAAGATCAATACTTTTTTTTTTAAGTAATCCTGCAAAAGACCTTCCTCTTTCACCCCATCAGCCGTTGCATTCAACAAATCATCCTCTAACATTTTCATTACCCATAATAGGATCTCACCATTAGTCACATCTTCCCATCTCCACCCCTTTCTGCTTTCCACAGAGACCGTTCTCTCAACAACTCCCTGGTTAACTCATCCCTTCTCACCCAAACCACCCTGTCCCTAGGTAATACGCCTTGTAACTGCAGGAGATGCAACACCTGTCCCAATACCTCCTCCCTCGACTCTGTTTAGGGACCTCGGCAGTTTTTCAGATGATGCAGACGTTCATTTGCACCTCGTCCGACCTCATCTATGGTAGACAAAAATGATGGAGAAAATCAGCTGGTGAAGCAGCATCTATGGATCGAAGGAATAGATGATGTTTCGGGTCGAGACGCTTCTTCAATCTGAGCTTACAGCGCAGCAGATTGAATGTTGAGTTCTCAAAATGCAAGTAACTCTTGCATCCCCTCCCCTCTCTTCCCCCTTCCCCCATCCCAGCCATCCTACAATTTCCACTGTTCACATCCTTGTATCCCTCTTGTTATCACACCGTCCCCAGCCAACAATGGGCCATTATGAGCTCCACCCTTCCTGAGGTAATCTGTTGCTGGCCCTGATTTCTCCTCGCCTGATATATTTGACCCTTCTCCACCTCTTTACCTCCATCATTTTATGAGGATGTTGACAGGGCATCAATAATACCGGTGCCCAAGAAGAGCAAGGTGACGTGCCTCAATGACTATCGACCAGTGGCACTAACGCCTGTGGTGATGAAGTGCTTTGAGAGGTTGATTATGGCGCAAATCAACTCCTACCTCGACAAAAACCTGGACCCACTGCAGTTCGCTTACCGCCACAACAGATCAACGGTGGACGCGATCTCGCTGGCCCTCCACTCCGCTCTGGACCACTTAGACAACAAAAACCCATATGTCAGGCTGTTATTCATCAATTACAGCTCGGCATTTAACACAATCATCCCCTCCAAGCTAGTTACCTGTGGAATTCTCTGCCACAGAAGGTAGTTGAGGCCAGTTCATTGGCTATATTTAAGAGGGTTAGATGAATGGCGGTGCAGGCTCGAAGGGTCGAATGGCCTACTCCTGCACCTATTATCTATGTTTCTATGTTTCTACCAAACTCGCAGAACTGGGTCTCTGCGCATCCCTCTGCAATTGGATCCTCGACTTCCTCATTCACAGACCACAGTCTGTTCGTATTGGTGGTAATGTGTCAGACTCGATAACAATCAGCACGGGAGCGCCTCAAGGCTGCGTGCTCAGCCCCCTGCTGTATACTCATGACTGCGTAGCCGGTCATAGTGCGAACTCCATCATCAAGTTCGCTGACGACACCACTGTTGTGGGACGTATCACTGATGGGGATGAGTCAGAGTATAGAAGAGAGATCGAGCGACTGTCCACATAGTGCCAGCACAATAACCTGGCCCTCAACACCAGCAAAACCAAGGAACTGATTGTGGACTTTGGAAGGAATGGGGACCGACAGTCCTGTTTATATCAACGGGTCGATGGTTGAAAGGGTCAAGAGCTTCAAATTCCTGGGCGTGCACATCTCTGAAGATCTTTCCTTGTCCGAGAACACAGATGCAATTATTAAGAAAGCTCATCAGCGCCTCTACTTCCTGAGAAAATTACAGAGAGTTGGTCTGTCAAGGAGGACTCTCTCTAACTTCTACAGGTGCACAGTAGAGAGCTTGCTGACCGGTTGCATCGTGGCTTGGTTCGGCAACTTGAGCGCCCTGGAGAGGAAAAGACTACAAAAAGTAGTAAACACTGCCGTCCATCATCGGCTCTAACCTTCCTTCCATTGAGGGGATCTATCACAGTCGCTGCCTCAAAAAGGCTGGCAGCATCATCAAGGACCCACACCATCCTGGCCACACACTCATCTCCCTGCTACCTTCAGGTAGAAGGTATAGGAGCCTGAGGACTGCAATGTCCAGGTTCAGGAATAGCTACTTCCCCACAGCCATCAGGCTACTAAACCTGGCTCGGACAAAACTCTGAACATTAAAACCCCTTATCTGTTATTTGCACTTTTTCATTTTATTCATTCATGTGTGTATTTACGTATATAATGGTATATGGACACACTGATCTGTTTTGTAGTCAATGCCTACTATGTTCTGTTGTGCTAAGCAAAGAAAGAATTTCATTGTCAGGGACATATGACAATAAACTCTTTTAACTTTTGACTTTGTCTTTGACTTGACTTGACTAGAGGGTGTGAGCTTCAGGGAGAGGTTGAGTAGGCTGGGTCTCTATTCCTTGGAGCACAGGAGGATGAGGGGTGATCTTCATGAGAGGAATATATCGGGTAGATGCACAGTCTCTTGCCCTGAGTAGGAGAATCGAGGGCCAGAGGACATAGGTGGGTGACTCCTCAGTAAGTGCCTACTTTTAAGTTTCTGGAAACCCGAAAATAAAACTTAAATCTTTGCAACTTTGAATGTTTCTATGTGAAACAAAGATGAACATCTCTACTATGGGAAAAATAAGTTTGCCGCAATCTTTTAGAGCATTTAATTTATTTTTTCCTCTTCTTTTTCCAGGTTGCCCATTGCATTCAGTCCTATCCATCATATTTTTATGATGAACACCGTAAAATATAACTGATTTAAGAATATAAAATCAAATTTTTGTCGCAGTCCTTCAAATTATAGAGTATCTTCCTAAAGTAAACCACCAAAAAAAACTTTTCCAGTCTAAGGCATTGATTTTAAACCTTCGTAACAGTTTACTGCTGAAAAAAGTGGTGAATTTCAGCAAGAATGGTAACCTTCACATAACTTTTCACCAACTTCTAAAACAATATTAACTTCAGGTGAATGGGCAGAAGCATACTGTTCATTTATCAATTACAATTGATAATTATGGTCATTATTGTGTTATTTTACACATTATGAGCATAAAATACTCATGTGACGGATATGACTGAGCATGGTGGAGATGATCAAGTTTAGGAGCATTGCATGATGGAGATGACTAAAACTATCTTTAGGATTCTGGCTAGGGCTGGAGCTGGGATTGGAGCTGGTGCTAGGGCTGGGGCCGGTGCTGGGGCTGGGGCTAGGACTGGGGCTGGTGCTGGGGCTGGGGCTGGGGTTAGGTTACGGTTAGTGTTAGGATTGGGGCTGGGATTAGGGTTGGGGCTGGGGCTGGCGTTGGGGCTGGCGTTGGGCTGGGTTGGGGTTGGGGCTGGTGTTAGGGGTGGGGCTGGGGCTAGAGCTGGGGCTAGAGTTAGGGCTAGGGTTAGGGCGAGGGATAGGGTTGGGCTTGGGGCTGGGGTTGGGGCTGGGGCTGGGCGAGGGCTAGGGCTAGGGTTAGAGCTAGGGCTAGGGTTAGGGCTTGGGTTGGGATTGGGCTAGAGTTGGGGTTGGGGCTGGAGTTGGGGTTGGGGTTGGGGCTGGGGCTGGGGCTACGGTTAGGGCTAGGGCTAGGGTTAGGCCTAGGGCTGGGGTTAGGGCTAGGGTTGGGGTTGCGGCTAGGGTTGGGGTTGGGGTTGCAACTAGGGTTACTTAACCCCAATCTCCAGCTCCAGCCGCTCCAGCTCCATCTCCAGCCAGACACAAAGCCGTTGCATTTTCCCATGACCCAATGTCACTCTCCACGCCCGGCCCTCTTCAGCCCTTGTTGCCCGTTGGTTATATTTTAATTATTAATACCTACCGTTTTAAATTAAATCGGCAATTAATTAAATATGCCGACTTGAAATTTCACAAGTAACCATCGGGACAGAGAGTGGTGAGTCTGTGGAATTCTCTGCCTCAGAGGGCGGTGGATGCAGGTTCTCTGGCTGCTTTCAAGAGAGAGCTAGATAAGGCTCTTAAAAATAGCGGAGTCAGGGGATATGGGGAGAAGACAGGAACGGGGTACTGATTGGGGATGATGAGCCATGATCACATTGAATGGCGGTGCTGGCTCAAAGGGCTGAATGGCCTACTCCTGCACCTATTGTCTATTGTCTACACATAAGAGATTAGTATACAAACTTAAAGCATACGGTATTAGGGGTTCAGTATTGATGTGGATAGAGAACTGGCTGGCAAACAGGAAGCAAAGAGTGGGAGTAAACGGGTCCTTTTCACAATGGCAGGCAGTAACTAGTGGGGTACCGCAGGGCTCAGTGCTGGGACCCCAGCTATTTACAATATATATTAATGATCTGGATGAGGGAATTGAAGGCAATATCTCCAAGTTTGCGGATGACACTAAGCTGGGGGGCGGTGTTCGCTGTGAGGAGGATGCTAGGAGACTGCAGGGTGACTTGGATAGGCTGGGTGAGTGGGCAAATGTTTGGCAGATGCAGTATAATGTGGATAAATGTGAGGTTATCCACTTTGGTGGCAAAAACAGGAAAGCAGACTATTATTTAAATGGTGGCCGATTAGGAAAAGGGGAGATGCAGCGAGACCTGGTGTCATGGTACACCAGTCATTGAAAGTAGGCATGCAGGTGCAGCAGGCAGTGAAGAAAGCGAATGGTATGTTGGCTTTCATAGCAAAGGGATTTGAGTTACAGGAGCAGGGAGGTTCTACTTCAGTTGTACAGGGTCTTGGTGAGACCACACCTGGAGTATTGCGTACAGTTTTGGTCTCCAAATCTGAGGAAGGACATTATTGCCATAGAGGGACTGCAGAGAAGGTTCACCAGACTGATTCCTGGGATGTCAGGACTGTCTTATGAAGAAAGACTGGATAGACTCGGTTTATACTCTCTGGAATTTAGGAGATTGAGAGGGGATCTTATAGAAACTTACAAAATTCTTAAGGGTTGGACAGGCTAGATGCAGGAAGATTGTTCCCGATGTTGGGGAAGTCCCAGGACAAGGGGTCACAGCTTAAGGATAAGGGGAAATCCTTTAAGACCGAGATGAGAAAGACTTTTTTCACACAGAGAGTGGTGAGTCTCTGGAACTCTCTGCCACAGAGGGTAGTTGAGGCCAGTTCATTGGCTATATTTAAGAGTGAGTTGGATGTGGCCCTTGTGGCTAAGGGGATCAGAGGGTATGGAGAGAAGGCAGGTACGGGATACTGAGTTGGATGATCAGCCATGATCATATTGAATGGCGGTGCAGGCTCGAAGGGCTGAATGGCCTACTCCTGCACCTAATTTCTATGTTTTCTATGTTTCTATGTCTATTGTCTATTGACATGCAGTTTTCGGGGGGGGGGCATCGAACATAGGGAAAACAATTAAAAATAACACTTTATTCATTTAGGGTTTAATTTTTATTTATGAGGTTATGTTTATTAACAATATAAAAAAAGAAGAAATGGGATAGAATTATGGATTTTCCTTAAAAAAAAGCATCAAAGTAGCGGGACACCAAAGTAGACACTTACTGAAGAATCATGCAGGTTCAAGGTGAAGGGGATAAGATTTAATAGGAATCCGAGGGGTAACTTTATCACACAGTGGGTGGTGGGTGTTTGGAACAAGCTGCTAGAGGAGATAGTTGAAAGATGACTATCCCATCGTTTAAGAAACAGTTAGAGAGGTACATGGATAGGACAGGTTTGGAGGGATATGGACCAAGTGCAGGCAGGTGGGACAAGTGTAGCTAGGACATGTTGGGTGGTGTGGGCAAGTTGTGCCGAAGGGCCTGTTTCCATATTGTATCACTCAATGACTCTGACTCTACTCTCAGCCTGAAAAAGGGTCCCAACCCAGAAAATAGCCTATTAATTTTCTCCAGAGAAGCTGCCAGACCCGCTCATTTACTCCAGCATTTTGTGTCTATCTTGGGTTACAACCAGCATCTGCAGTTCCTTCCTACACAAATGACAGCACCCCCTTCAGATTGCTGTACTCAGTGAGTGAGCTGCTGAGAATGAGTGTTATTTCTGCAATTTCAATTCAAATGATGCCATCAATCAGAATTTGATAAGGTCTCCTGTGGTCTGTTTTAGAAAATTGTTGGAGAGGATGTCTAGATGGTAGAGATAGAAGATTCTCTTTCAACAAAGCTTTTAAATATTGATTCTGAGTGAAGTACTAAAAATAAGAGCTCCAAGTTGGGTCTCACATGGGGCGACACAGAGGTGCAGCGGTCAAACTGCAGCCTTACAGCACCAAAGACCCGTGCTGTCTGTGCGGAGCGTGTACGTTCTCCCTGTGACCGTTCGGGTTTTCTCTGGGTGCTCTGGTTTCCTCCCATATTTCATTGACGTAGGTTTCTGTAAATTGTTCCTAGTGTGTAGGATAGAATGTAATATACGGGTGTAAGGGTGATTGCTGTTCAGTGTGGACTAGGTGGGTCACAGGGCCTGTTTCCACACTGTACCTCTAAACTAAACTAAAATTTTCCAGGTGGGTTGGATCGTAAAACTTGACTATTCTAGGAAATAATGAGTTGAAGCTGGAGTTTCACAATGACTCATTGAAATGGGGGTGTAAGAAGGAGAAGGATGTATAGGCAGAAGTGGATAACGTCTTACATTGAATTAATGATCTAGATTGCATTCTTTCTAAAAATTACCAGGTGACTCCAGTTACATCAGAACCACAACAATCAATACTAATATTTAAGATTGAAGCTGGAGTTCAGCAAATAATCATTGAAATGAGGGTGTAAGGAAGAGGAAGATGACTTGGCAGAACTGGACAAAATCTTACATTCAATTATTGATCCAGCTGGGGTTGTTACAAAAAAATGAGTTGATGACTCTGATTACATCAGAATCACAACGGTCAATACTAACGTTTAGGCTTCAAACCGTACTGATAACCAACTCCATTACTGATAATCATGATATTGATTTTTGATAAATTCCAATTAAAGAATCCATAAGATGAAAGTGACCCATAATGTAAATGGTGAAAACTTATCAGAAGAACAACAACATTTTGAGAACCTAATCTGGCCTCTATTATAAAATCAATTTAAGCTATGTAAGGTTGAAGAATTGCGGATTTTTTCAGCAAATGATACACGTGTAAATCCAATAAGGATATTCTTGTCATATTAGTTGCCAAAACCGTGTGCATCTCAGATATCCTCAGATTGATTCCATAATCCTTATGAAATGCAGACCGGCAACTTGAAAATGTCACACTGTTTAGTGCAAGAGTTGAAAGATAAAAGGACATGTTCAGCATGGATAATTAGAAGGATCAGCGGGACAGGCAGCATCTTTGGAGAGAAGGAATGGGTGATGTCTGAAGAAGGGTCTTGACCCGCAACGTGACCCATTCCTTCTCACCAGAGATGCTGCCTGTTCCGCTGAGTTACTCCAGCATTTTGTGTCCATCTTCGCTTTAAACCGTCATTTGTAGTTCCTTCCCACATGATATTCATGAGATGAAAATTGGAGAGAGAGTGTGATTTCCGAACAACAGAACAGAGTGTTCTCATCCTGAGTCCTCCTGTCATTTAACCAGTTACTCCTCTCCCTCCCCCATCCTTCCTTGCCCCCGTCCTCTTCCCGAGTCATTTTACTAGTTCCACCATTCTCCACATAGTTTCTATTGAGATTATACCTTCTCTAGCCAACAATGGACCTACCAGGCAACACCCTGCCTGTGGTCATTTGTGGCTGGCCCACAGTGGGCCTGGTTTTTCCTCACATCCAGTTCTTCACCTCCCCCAGCACCCCCCCCCCCCCCCCCACATCACCCCTACTTTCGGCCTAAAGAAAGATCCCAACACAAAACGTCATCCTTTTTATCCAGAGATGCTGCCTGACCTGCTGCATTACTCCGGCAGTTTGTGTCCATCTGTAGAAAGTTCCAACAATCTGCCTATCAAAAAAAACTTGTCAATCTGCCTATCAAAAAAAACTTGTCCACCTATGGCCTGCCATACTTTGTCATGTCTCTCCTCTCTTCCAGCTTGCTCTTTGTCTCCCCCCCCCCCACCCTTAAATCAATCTGAAGAAGCATCCTGACCCAAAACGTCATCTATTCATGTTCTCCAGTGATGTGTAGGAAGACTGCAGCTGCTGGTCTTCACTGACAAATTACTGGAGTAAGTCAAAGGATCAGGCAGCATATCTGGAGGAAGGAGTAAGTGATGTTTTGGGTCGAGACCCTTCTTCAGACTCTCCAGAAATGCCTGACTTGCTGAGTTACTCCAACACTTTGTGTCCTTTTGTGTAAACCAGCATCTGCTGTTCCTTGTTTCTACATTTCTGGAATTCTTTGCAAGGTCAATGAAGATTGTTTTTCATGATAAGATGAGAAAATCATGACATTCCCCTTCCAACTAGAACGTAAATTGTAATCAAAGTGATTGCGGGACAGTGCTGGAAAGATAAATTAGCTGTGAGAAGTTTATCTAGGAAAGCTAATACCATGCCTCTACTGAGGTCACTGAAGGAGGTTAGGATGAATGATATCTTGCTGAGACTTCAGAGTTGATTGGGCAGTCAGTGGGCAGAAGTATTACTGGGGATGTATTCCTTGAAGCAGATAAGAGTAGAACCAGTCTGAATATTTCTAATGACTTAGGCAGCAAGATGATGTACTGAATGAGGACAAAATGGTCCAGGTTTTCCAATACTCCGGAAAACTTTAAGAGGTCATTGTTAATGGACAACAGTATACATCAAAGAAAACAAAATATATCATGGGCTATTGCCATACTAGCTTTGTTAGCAGGGTGGAAGCACATCACAGCAATTCTTTACAGGAAAATGTAGTGTGGTTTATGGATAGTTGAAAAATCCTTAGCGAGGAAAGGGGAAGGGTGGGAAGGGAATAAATTAGGCCAGATAGTGGTTTGGGGGTGTGGGTGGGCGGGAGGGATGGATGGTTACATATGATGGTCATGGAGATGACTGTGGGTTGAGCAATGCTGAACTGCTTGGACTGAGCAGGATTCAGGTCACTGGAAGAGTAACTCATACTGTGCCAGAGAATGATAAGTTATGCAGTGGGCCAAAGGTATTAATTTAAAGGTGGCATTTAAAGAGAAAAAGCTGGAAACACTTCACAGACCAGTCTTCCATTCAATCTCGTTTCAATCTTTTGGACTCAATGTCAAATTCTTCAACTTCCAATTAATTTGCCTCACCTATCTATATCAGAACTGGCCATTTTGACTGAATGTCATCTGTCTGTGACATTACCTCAGTGTTTTCATCTCTCTATGCCACACCTGACCTGCTATTGTAACATAACGTGTAGGACGGAACTGCAGATGCTGGTTTACACCAAATATAGACAAAAATGTTGGAGAAACTCAGTGGGACAGGCAGCATCTCTGGTTAGAAGGAATGGGTGACTTTGCAGTTCGAGACCCTTCTTCAGATAGCATTACATCTCTTTGTCACTGATTAACTTGATGGAAAGATACCACATGGAATAAGGCTCTTTGGCGTACCTAGTCAATGGTGACTATTGATAGAAAGATTAAACGAGAACTTACCGTTTGAAGTTTGATCTTTATTTTATCAGAAGTTGAAGTGAGGGATTACACGAAGAGCCCGCCAGCCCGCATGCACGTCAATCTTTAGAGCAGTTGTATGAAACCACAGAATATTTGCTGACCTAAGCTGTAGGAAGATTAACAACCTTAGAACTACCGAATGATCTTTATGAGAAGTAGTTGGGAGTGGAGGGCACGTAATCCCTCACTTCAACTTCTCATGAAATAAAGATCAAACTTCAAATGGTAAGTTCTCGTTTAATCTTTCCATTTTATATCGAAGTCACGTGAGTGACTACGCGAAGACTTCAAAGCTCTGTGGTTTCATGCAGTAACCCAATGTGTGTGAAACACTTAAACAGATAAACCATTAATGGTAGAAAACACATGGGTTATTAATCCCATGATGCTAACTTGCACACATGGCCATTGTTCTTAACTGGACCATAGTCCCAATTGACTTTGAGTTAGACAATAACTCATGCAACACTGTGTAGAATTCTATCTGCAAATATCCAGACATATTCAACCAAATTTCTTAATTTATTAACACGCACTATGTAAGCCTCTTGCTGTTTGATGAAAGGGAAGTATCTTTCACCTCATAGGTACCAGCAAGCTCAGTGCACTTGAATACCTAATGACATCCCCAATCTCTTCTCTGGTGGGTATGCTGTCAACTTCAAATGTACACAATCATGCCCATTTTGCTTATGAGATCATTCCCATAACAAGCTACCCTAATGTCAGTTATAACCCAGAGACCGAGCCAGAGATTGAATAAAGACTGTATTCTTTGTGCTGAGATCAGTTGCTGAAAGCATAATCATCTTAAAAATACTGCTCCCATTAGGAATACAGTAGAAGAATATTTGCATAATAATTTACTGATATACATCACAGACTACAATGAGTGTAGGTTATTAGAGTGGTCATATAAAAGACACCCTGCATAACGTTAGTGAACAGCGGGTGAATAACCAAATTTATTGTCCCACTTATGGTACTATAGAGAATGACAAAGCAGCACCAGCAGTGTCAATTGTGCTATCACATGAACGCTTCTCTAGGCTCAAACTGAAAGCCACACAAACCTCTATTACTTCCATTTAAAAGTAACTTACATATTTTGTTCACAAGCTTCTCATACAATCGTTCAGAGCAAGCTGCCCAAGAAGACAGGCTGCCCCAGCCATCACTCATGACTGAGTAAATAGGAGTTGCTACAGCCGCCTTACCATGGCCTGAATGAATAGGCAAAATTGGCATTATTAAATTTCATGTTGCCTCATTCTTAATATTGCAAGAGGTATCTACTGATAGCCCCTAAGTTTTATCAGCTGCAAATTTTGCATATTATCTAAACTCGATGACACAATGCCGTTTGATCTGAATAGGGCAGCATTGGCTTCCACCACTGGCTTTGTTATACCAGATAATCTGTGCCTCATGTGTATAGATATGGCAAAGTATGCATCTCCAAGATCGATTCTCTGAATCAGTTAAACTGCTGAAAAGCAATCATCCATCTTAAACTGGGTAACTAAACACATGTTCAGATTAGCCTAATGCTAACCTGATTTGGCATGCTCCATGTTTCTGTAATCTTGAGAAGTATCAGAAATATACCCCTCTTGTTCTTGGCCAGACCACTCATCCTCCGATGAGATGTCACTGATTCCACTCGGAACCACCGTTCATCTATTGACCATACGGACGGAAATTTTTTGCTTCTCTTGCCGTGGAAGATGCATTATCCAGTTATTCATATATTTCTCTGATAACATATAATCAGAACCTTATGTCTAGAGCTGAAAACACAGTCTCCCTTTGATGTGGGAATACGAGTTCCCTGTCAACTCTTGACTATAAGAGTCACCATGAATTCTCAGCGTTCTTCCTCAGAGTGGAATTTTAGCATATTGCAAGCCTGAATCAGGAATTGCCTTGCAGTCCTCTGACTGAAACCACTTGTCTGATTCGCTAGAGTGCACAACACAATCTCTTCGACCCGCCACTCAACCAGGATAGTATTGCGAGCCTACAGATTATTATAAATACATTGTTGATTCACAACCTGAACCTGTAGGTCAGATAAAAAATATTATATGCCAGACCAGCTTCCTGCTGGTAGCTACCTATCCCAGAGAGGATGGCAATGATGATTCCAATGAACCGGCAACTATACTAACTGAGGAGAAAATAAACCACGTGTTGAGGAATACTTCAACTACTTCATTCTACTGAGCAGTCTGATAACCTCAATCACAGATGATGAGGCAGTGCTTCCCTGGTCAATATGACCTATATGGCCAGCCAGTTCCATGATGGTCTACCCTGAACCAGGGTAACCAAGCTGTTCCTACTTGGAACTTACAGAGGTTACTATGCAAGGCACCCTGCCAATGTCTCTGCATCAACCTGATCTATCCCAGAGACAGTGAAAAAATACTAGACAGCCCATGCTGCCAGTAAACCCAAACCTGGGCTGACAGACTGCTCCATTTCGGAGTTTTACGGAGGTTAATAAAGAGACCTGCCAGCATCTCTGAAGCCGGGTCGATTTGCTTGTTGGAGCTTCAGCTAAGTTCCATTTGCAGACCCTGTCTGTCATGTCATTTCTTCAGCTGGTGTGATGTTAGATAGCCGATGCCGCTGGCCAACTCCTCTAGTAGTGGCCTTATGCGATTCTCGTACATCATGCATAAAGCATGGGATTCAGGCACATAGTCATGTTCGGAGTCAAGTTCGGAGTCAGCTCCATACTAATCTCTAACACTCCCTTTAGAGAGGGAGAAATAGTGCACGCGAACCAGGCGTTGCCACATGCGTATGACTCGAACTGCCTGTGCATACCTCTGTAACACGGAGCTTATTTTGTGACACCATCTCCGATAGTCTTTCGGGTGGGAGGAATATTCCAACCATGAACCAGGAGTTGCTACAGGCATATGACTTGAACTGCCTTAGCATGCTTCCGTAACACGGAGCATATTATTTGGCACCATCTCCAACACTCCTTTCATTTGAGTATAGGAGCAGGGAGGTTCTACTGCAGGTGTTCAGGGCCTTGGTGAGACCACACCTGGAGTATTGTGTACAGTTTTTTCCTCCTAATCCGAGGAAAGACATTCTTGCCATAGAGGGAGTACAGTGAAGGTTCACCAGACTGATTCCTGGGATGGCAGGACTTTCATATGAAGAAAGACTGGATAGACTCGGCTTGTACTCGTTAGAATTTAGAAGATTGAGGGGTGATCTTATAGAAACTTACAAAATTCTTAAGGGGTTGGACAGGCTTGATGCAGGAAAATTGATCCCAATGTTGGGGAAGTCCAGAACAAGGGGTCACAGTTTAAGGACAATGGGGAAGTCTTTTAGGACCGAGATGAGAAATGCATTTTTCACACAGAGAGTGGTGAATCTGTAGAATTCTCTGCCACAGAAGGTAGTTGAGGCCAGTTCATTTGGCTATATTTAAGAGGGAGTTAAATGTGGCCCTTGTGGCTAAAGGGATCAGGGGGTGTGGAGAGAAGGCAGGTACAGGATACTGAGTTGGATGATCAGCCATGATCATATTGAATGGCGGTGCAGGCTCAAAGGGCCGAATGGCCAACTCCTGCACCTATTTTCTATGTTTCTATGTTTCTATGAGTGGGAGGAATATTGCAACCCTGAACCAGGAGCTGCCTCAGGCATATGACTTGAACTGCCTGTGCATACCTCCATAACATGGAACATATTATTTGGCACCATCCCCAACACTCCTTTCTTTCGAGTGGGATGAATATTGCAACCCTGAACCAGGACCTGCCTCAGGCATATGATTCGAACTGCCTGTACACGCCTCCGTTAACATGGAGCATTTCTCGTGCCACCATCTGATTCATCAGATGTTCCAATTGAGACAAATGGCCAATCACATCTGGCATAGATGTGGGGACAGAATCCCCTCGACCCTAATCGTCCGACAGGACTTGTCCCACAGACTTGGCTTTGACTTTGCCCCGACTCGGGGTTGTCAAGCTGCTCCCTCTAGGAGCCGAACCTGGACTAGCTGTGCAGATCGGTGCTCTGTCAGTATCATCATTATACTTACCAGACAGGTTGCACCTGCTAGTGACTCCGAGTCCTTGCTCCCTTCTGGAACCTCAACCGAGTATTTCAGGGAGGAAATAGAGCACAACCCTGTACCAGGTGTTGTTTCCTCAGGCCTCTGGCCCCCATATGACTCAGATCAATGAGCCAGCATTATAATCGGAGTCACCTCTTCCCGATAATCCACTAGACAGAGTGGGAGAACTACTGCAACCCTGCCAGGTGTTGTTACAGTTCATATGATTTAAACAGAAGCATAGCCCCATTGGATCAAAGATTCAACTGCTTTGCGATATCCACATGATTGGGGTCTCTTATGAAAGACAGGCCCCTCTACTGAGCGGAAATTATCATGATGCAACCCTGCAACAGGTATTGCTCCACAGGTGTCTAATAGACACAGCTGAAAAAAGGTTTCCCGAGCCAGGAGCTCTTTTCTGGAGCCTCAATGGAGTTCCTCTGAGCAGCCACCCGCTCCAGTGGAGCCCCATTCTGTGCCGTAATGGCAAGTCAATTTTTACTACACCATATGGAGTATGATAATAAATGTCCTATCTGCTGCGATAGTCACAAAAGTGACTGAACAGCAACCGCTATTAAAACTGCCAGCTCTATTTATAACAACCTTAATCAGTTCTTCAGATTTTGACTTCAATTAAAGAACTATGTGTTGTATATCAAAATGCCCCTACAAATAGAGCACACGCTATATGCTGGTCTCCAGCATATGCTGCCTCAGCAGCATCTATGTTTAAAAATGTATAGGCGCTATGGCAGCTGAGCTTTACCTAGCGTTCGCTGCCCTGGCCGCGGCTAACACCGGCCGCTGTTATCTTTAGCAGCGATCGAAACCTAGCCGCGGCTATATTTAAACCGTCTGCTGCTAATCTTAGCAGCAAGCTCCGTAACCGCGCCAGCAGGCCCAACTCCTAATGGAATTTCCACGGCGGCTGAAAATCCGTCCACCTGCTCCCGTATGGAGCCCAAAGCCGGCAGGCAATAACGAAACCGAGCTCCTATGGAGCTTCTACTGCGGCCACCAAATTCGGCCGCATGCTACCGTTTGGAGCTCCAACGGTGGCAGCCACCAAGAGCGGCCGCCTCCATCAGCTACTCCGGGCCCACTGTCGCAGTGGCCCGCTGAAAGTAAAATTACTTATTTGCTAGAGCAGTTGCAAACTGTTCCGATTCGCCCCATTGCGTCTCACATACTGACGCGCATGCGGACTGGTGGGCTCATCACGTAGTCACTCTCGTGACTTAGATATAAAATTACCTATTCCCACTAGTTCTATGTTATTCCATTTTTGAAACTGCACACCACGCCAATTTGATTTAGGTTTAGGTGTAGGTTTATTATTGTCACACATACCAAGGTGCAGTGAAAAGCTTTGCTTTGCATGCTATCCATTCGGATCAGTTGTACCAAATGTAATCAAGTCGAACTCAAGAACCATATGCAGAACAAAGGGAAAGATACAGAGTGTCTTATAGTTCTCACTATTGTAGCACCTTGTAGTGCAACCGTTCCAGAGATAAAGTGCATGTCTGCAATAGCATAGAAGTGAATCAGCAGTACTCTGGCTATGGAAGTACCATTCAGAAGCTAATAACAGAGGGGAAGAACCGTTCTGGGCCACTCTTTGGAAAGATTCTTGTAAGATATGAATCTTATTCATTGCTATTTTCCTTCTTACAGAACTATAATACATGTCGGCTAAAGATATGAACATTCTAGCTTTTTAAAATTCACAGAGTTTGTAGGATAAAACTGAGTTACGAAAAAAAGTGCTTTTGTGTGAGATCACACACGTGACCAAACATATTTGATATAACCATATAACCATATAACCATATAACAATTACAGCACGGAAACAGGCCCTCTCGGCCCTTCCAGTCCGTGCCGACCATTTGTTTTCCCCTAGTCCCATCTACCTGCACTCAGACCATACCCCTCCTGACCCTAAACAAACATTATCACCATAACATAAATATTTAACTCAAAAAACATATGAATCATATATACAGTACAAAACAATATACCTGTAACGCTTTCAGAATTAGAAGAGGTGTATTCCACAATTTTTCATATTTTGGTCACACGTGACTAAAAATGGGCCTTTTTGAGTCTGGTGGTGAGTGCTTTCCAGGTTCTGTACCTATTGCCAATCTGAAGAAGTGAAACAGAGGAATGACCGGGGTGGAACACACCCTGATTATGTGCAAGTAGGAAATGTTGATGCTGGTTTTAACCAAAGATGGACACAAAAAGCTGGAGTAACTCTGCGGGTCAGACAGCATCTCTGGAGAAAAGGAATAGGTGACATTTTTCGGGGGCTCTCCCTGACTCTCAGTTTGAAGAAGGGTCTCGACCCGAATCGTCACCTATTCCTTTTCTCCAGAGATGCTGTCTAACCCACTGAGTTACTCCAGCTTTTTGTGTTCACTGCTTTTCTGAGAGAGAGGGAAGTGTAGATGGAGACAGTGGTTGGAATGTTGCTCTGTGTAAGGGACTGGGTTACATCTACACCACTTTGCAATTTCTTGCTGCACTGCGCAGAGCTGTTTCGAAACCAAGTTGTGTTGCACCCTGAAAGTATGCTTTCTATTGTTGAGGTTTGCAAGAGTCATTGGAGATATGCACAATATCCTCAGTGTCCTAAGGATGTAGAGGCAATGGTGTGCATTCCTGGCAGTCACATCAATGTGGTTGGTCCATGACAGTTTGCAATTAACTTACAAAACTGACAATCGCTGGCAGCCGCCTGAAAAATCACCTATGTGGGACAGGCCCGTTACTCCAACATTTTGTGTCTTTCTTCGGTTTGTAGCATAATTGGCCTCTATAAAAAATGTTCACTGTGTACGGAGTGGATAAGAAAGTGGGATAACATAGAATCAATGTGCTGGAGTAACTTAGCAGGTCAGGCAGCATTTCTGAAGATCATCGATAGGTGATGTTGTGACCCTTCTTCAGTTTCCTGAAATTTCATTTATGTTTTTAGATTCTGTTGCAGACCACGGGAGGTTCAATATGTAGAATGTAAATCAAGATTCTTAAGGGGTTACCGCCCAACAGTAAGAATATTGATTTTTCTAACTTCAAGTAACCCTTGCGTTCCCTCTCCTTCCCTCCCCAATTCTTGTTCCATGACCTGTCGCCTGATTATGTTTTACATTGTATGCCTCATTGTCTCCTTCCCCAAGCTAACAGTGATCTCTTCTACATTTTCTTTGATATCTATCGCCTTTGATCTCTTATTTTTCACACACCCTTCCAAATCTATCGTTTCCCTCTCCCCTGAGTCTCAGTCTGAAGAAGTGTCTCGACCCGAAACGTCACCCATTCCTGATGCTGCCTGTTCCGCTGATGAACTCCAGCATGTTGTGTCTGTTACCAATGGGTGAGCTGCTTCAGGTTCCAAAACAGGGTAACAGTAAATGTTGGGTACCTTTGATTCAGTGCTCATCTTTCCTTCTAATTGATGTGGAGAAGAAAATGAGGAGTGTAGTGCATATTTGATTGCTCAGCATTACACCGATTTTGACCGATTCAAGCCCTACATTTTATAGCAGTGAAAATGTAGTGGCTATTTCCTAGATGTTGTTGGTATTTGGACTGGCAAATTGGAATTGACATGAGGAGAGCTTCACTTTAGAATATTGTGGTCACTGTGCTCAAAGCGATTTTAGAGCAGAAAGGATTTAATGCAAAAGTCAGTGACATTTCCTCAGTTTGAATTTCTTCAGATAAGTACTGCAATTTCCATCAATGAGCTGGTTGTTTCTTGCTAGCACATCTCACAGACTGTATAAAAGGCTGCCATTGTCTCACTGAACTTATTTACAGCTTCTTGTAATTCCATGCCAGGCTGCTCTCAGCTTCCTGTGAGCCGGAATTGGAATAATTAGTGATGCCATTTCAAATACAGTGGACTACGCTGCATAAAGCCAAATTCCCCGCTGCTTAATCTTTCACTTTAACTTCTGTTTGGATATCTGTGGCAGTAGATCACAGTGATGTCAGCTTTGATGACAGGAATCTTGATAGTAGAATCAGGATTCTGATCACGATCCGCATACAGAACAATCTCAGTGTGAGTTCATAAAGAAAGCCAGATGGAACGTCGGGTACCTGCCCCTTCTGCTTACTAGCCGCCCACAATATCCCATAGAGGATGGTGGATAGCAACCTACGCAATGATTGGAAAACTTTGTCTTTTGTGAGATCACAAGGTCATAAGTGATAGGAGCAGAATTCAGCCATTCGGCCCATCAGGTCTACTCCGCCATTCGATCATGCCTGATCTATCTCTCCCTCCTAACCCCATTCTCCTGCCTTCTCCCCATAACCCCTGACACTCGTACTAATCAGAAATCTATCTCTGCCTTAAAAATATCCATTGATAACCTCCACGGCCTTCTATGGCAAAGAATTCCACAGATTCACCACCCTCTGACTAAAGAAATTCCCCCTCATCCCCTTTTTAAAGGACCGCCTTTAATTCTGAGGCTATGACCTCTAGTCCTAGACTCTCCCACAAGTGGAAACATCCTCTCCACATCCACTCTATCCAAGCCTTTCATTATTCGGTAAGTTTCAATGAGGTCTCCCTCATCCTTCGAAACTCCAGCGAGTACAGGCCCAGTGCTGTCAAATGTGCACATCATATGTTAAATATGTTAAATATTCCTAACTCTGCTCTCTGCGCATTATAAATTGCTCTGAGTGGCCTAGCAAGATACATATCTGCAGAGAACAGGCATGTATGATTTTTTTTTTTGCGTAAAGAAGTTCCACAAATTACAATTCTTTACATTCCATCAATTATACTGTATTAATTTGATGAAACGGGAGATCATATTGGCTTTGTGGGTCAGGTACCTCACTGCACTCATTTTAGTTTAGTTTAATTTAATTTATTTTATTGTCATGTGTGCCAAGGTACAGTGAAAAGCTTTTGTTGCGTGCTAATCACATTAAAACTTCTCAAGTTGGATTGGTGGTTCCAAATTCATATGCTCTTAAATGCATTAACTAGCATGGTTGAAATCAATTTTATAATGGGGTAGGTTACCTTATTCAGTTCATTCATTTATGTGCACCATCTTTTAGTTTCTCCATTTACCTTTAACAGCCATGTCATCGCATTCATAACTTTAGATAAAGCATCTTTTGAACGTTAAGTATAAATTAATGATAAAAATTATTGGCATTGTGTTCATCAACATGTCAACAATTCATTGATGATATGAGAAATTAGGTTTCAGATATAATTTCCTCAACAGCATCTTATGATGATTCATGAGATTACCCCACTAACTATAAATCTACCGTGACTGTAGCTGCCTGTCCTATACACCATTTGTTTTATCATTAAACTCTTGAAGAAGAAACACACCAATCCTCATATTGAAGAAAAATGGTTTACGCCTCACCCCTCTTCTCAACTTTGTTTTGGAAACTGTGAACCGTCCAGTCTCCGCTCAGTTCTTCGGATGTATTTTTGACCAAGAACACTTATTGCTTTTTATTCTGAAAAGTTATTCAGACAAGGAACTGGACTGACTCATTGGGGTAATTTTCGTTTTGGGAGAAGAGGTAAAAGGAACAATGTCATTTCATTTAACAACTATTTTACCTCTACAACGTCTTGAAAGTCAGAATGTGTGTGCGATGACTATCTGAAAAATTATTGCCCACTCAAACCATGACTCATCTGCAAAGCCAGCACTATTCACTAGGGTGTTGATAACTGGTGTATGAATGCTGCATGAAGAAGATACCTCTTTGTCTATAATGGGGTGAAGTTACTGTGTCCAAACTGAATTAATATGGACAGGTGTGAATTCCTCTGAAAGAACCTGCCCTGAGAACCTCTTGCAGCCTGTTTGTTTGCTGCATTCATTTTGGAGCGAGGACCATCTCCTTGGTTATGTTGAAACGCAGATCTCTCTCAATAGCAATGATGTGCCGACTGCAGTATTCAGGTAGAAATAAGTCTGGAGAAGGATCCGGACCCGAAACATCACCTTTAGACTTTAGAGATACAGCATGGAGACAGGCCCTGCAGCCCACCAAGTCCATGCCAACCAGCGATTACCCCATACACTATCCAACACACTAGGGACAATTTACAATTTTACCAGTCAATTAGCCTACAAACATGGATTGTTGGATTGTTTCAAGAGAGAATTAGATTTAGCTTTAGCTCTAAAGGAATCAAGGGATATTGGGAAAAAGCAGGAACAGGGTACTGATTTTGGATGATGAGCCATGATCGGGGATCGAGACTCCAACCGCAGGACCTGTGGACTTTAACATCGTGAGGCGCGCGATCTCTGGTAAGAAGAGCCAACTCGGGAGCTTCATGCCATGGAGAGAGAATTTCAACCGCCCCGATGCAGGAGTTTCGATCACCCCAACGGAGGCTTCGACCACCGGCTGCGGGGGCTTTGATCGCCCCGACTGTGGCTGGTTTGACTGCCCCGATCGCGGGAGAACAAGAGGAAGAAGATTGAACTTTATTGCCTTCCAGCACAGTGAGGAATGTGGAATCCACTGTGGATGTTTTATGTGGTTGTGTGTTTTGTTGCTTTTCACTTAGTATGGCTGTATGGTAATTCAAATTTCACTGTACCTTAATTGGTAAACTGACCTTGAAACCTTGAAACCTTGATCATATTGAATGGCGGTGCTGGCTCGAAGGGCCGAATGGCCTACTCCTGCACATATTTTCTATGTTTCTATGTTTCTATGTCACATAACGGGCTATCAATAACCATAGGAACAGAGGAAGAAGGACATAGTCTTGGCAAATATGCTGTTGTGCATAAACTGTGACCCTCTTCTGAAGCTGCTTGGAATCATAGGCCATCAAAATTGGATTGTGTACTTTGTCATCATGATGTCTTCTGAATGTTGGGCAAGATGAAAAATGTAGGGTGAAGAGATTATGAAATTACTTGCCAGTCGGAGGACCCTGCCATTGCATCACAGGGAATGGAATGCCATTCACTCATATAATATTCTTGGTTTGCCACTGGTATAATGTGTATGTGATCAGCAGTTCACATGATCAAACATTGATCATCAGGCTCCTGTAAATGAAACTGTGCTCCTGAAAATGGCCCATCTTTCGACTGCCTGGCTGTACATTGGACAACTCATGATGTGAAAAACACATGCGTGTAAGCCTTGCTGGCTTTGAATCCTCCTCCACTCCCTTGGTATATGGGGTTCCACAGGGCTCAATGGGCCCCTGCTCTTCTCTTTATAACTTCCTCTGGGCTCAATTTTAAGAAGGCATGGCATCTCCTTTCACTTTTACGCAGATGATAGCCAGTTATATATGCCACTCAGGAAGACGACTATTCTAAAATCACTTCTGTCTTGCCTTGAGGACATTAAGTCCTGGATGGCCTTAAACTTTCTGGGACTTAATGAAGGGAAGACAGAGGTGATTTTGTTTGGACCCAATGGCTGCCGTGATCCTCCCTTTGTTGATTTGGGCCCATTGGCATTGTCCGTAAGGCCAACCGTTTTGAACCTGGGTTTTAGGATGGACGGTGTTTTTTAAATAGATAAACAAATAGGCGCGGTGGTTAAGTCCAGCTTCTTTCACTAAGGAAGCTGGCAAAGGTGAAGCCCATTCTCGAGCGGCAGCATTTTGAAACAGTAATCCATGCCTTTATTACATCTAGGCTGGATTATTGTAACGCACTCTACTCTGGAGTCGCAAGAGCTTCATTGGCTCGTCTCCAGCTTGTCCAAAATGCCGCCCGCTCGCCTTTTGACCGGAGCTCGAAAGAGGGAGCACATTACGCCAATTTTGGCCTCCTTCACTGGCTCCCAGTGCATTTTCGAGTTCACTTCAAAATTATTTTGTTTGTTTTTAAATCGCTGAATGGGCTCGCCCCGTCTTATCTCTCTGAGCTGCTCCACCTATATGCTCCTGCCCGGTGCCTCAGGTCAGCTGATCAGCTGCTCCTTGAGGTACCAAGGTCTAAGCGGAGGCTCAGAGGGGATAGAGCCTTTTCTGTTGCTGCTCCGGCACTCTGGAACACCTTGCCGCTGCAACATCAGACAGGGCCCCCTCACTGTCCATCTTCAAATCCTCCCTCAAGACTCATTTTTATTCCTTGGCTTTCGACACTGGCTGAGGCTTTGCTCCTGTTCTTAATGCTTTTAATGTCTTTTAACTTTTAGAGTGTGTTTTTTAATAGTCCTTCGTCTTACGGTTTTTAATGGTTTGTAATGCCTTGTCCATGAGTTCTCATGTACAGCACTTTGTGGCAACTGTAGTTGTTTAAAGCGCTTTATAAATAAAGTTATTATAGTTATTATAAAAAACAAATGCCGTTTGGGGTTTATGGACATACAAGAAACTGCAGATGCTAGAATCCGCAGACAAAAACAAAGTACTGGAGATACTTAACGGGTCAGGCATCATCTGCAGAGGGAGTGGACAGACGATGTTTTGGGTCGCGACTCTTCCTCAGATTATTCTCAATCATTGTGTTTTAATGGGAATGTGCTACCAATTAAGCCTGGCAAGATATGCTCATGGGAAATACCAAACTGCTCTTCTGATGCCCTGTCCGTGATCGGAGGGATGTGAAATTCTATAAATGGTCTGATGTTGTGGAGGGACATTGGTATCAAAAGCAGATAGTGACAGAAAAGCACAGCGTAGAAGATTTAAAATCTATTTGCAAACTCCACCGAAAGCAGCACAAATGTTCCACTTGCTTCAAACGCATAAACTCCTTATTTCCACTTTGATCTGTAGGAATGAACTGCAGGTGCTGGTTTGCACCAAAGTGTAAATCCACTTTGCTCTGGTCATCCTGATTATGTCAAGTACCTTATCTCATTCTAATTTACAAGCATTGCACTTACAATGCAAATCTAAGAAATTTAGCTCTGCAACACCGGTGACATGGTGTCACAACGGTAGAGTTGCTGCCTTATAGTGCCAGAAACCCGGGTTCAATCCTAACTACGGGTGCTTGTCTATATGGAGTTTGTACGTTCTCCCCGTGACCTGCATAGGCTTTCTCCGAGATCTTCGGTTTCCTCCCACACTCCAAAGACATACAGGTTTATAGGTTAATTGGCTTGGTATAAGTGTAAATTGTCCCTAGTGTGTGTAGGATTGTGTTAATGTGCGGGGATCGCTGGTCAGTGCAGACTCGGTGGGTCGAAGGGCACTGTATCTCTAAACTAAACCAAACTAAACTAAACTAAACACATTGGGGTGCTCTGATTTATGCAAATGATCTCAGGGTGACTTATCGGGCCACAATGTTCAAGTTAGTGTGCACAAAAATTGTGAGGGACAGTTTAAAGGGATAGGAATGATAAAAATGGCTTGCAATGAAATTTCCTTGCTAAAAATATTTTCTGTGTCATTAGTGCATTGCAAGTGCATGGTAAAAAAAGGGAATTAAACTAGGCTCCACCACAAATCCTGCATTAATATTTATCTCTTGAATCAATAGGAGCAGGGAGGTTCTACTGCAGTTGTACAGGGTTTTGGTGAGACCACACCTGGAGTATTGCGTACAGTTTTGGTCTCCAAATCTGAGAAAAGACATTCTTGCCATAGAGGGGATACAGAGAAGGTTCATCAGACTGATTCCTGGGATGTCAGGACTTACATATGAGGAAAGACTGGATAGACTTGGCTTTTACTCGCTAGAATTTAGAAGACGAGGGGGGATCTTATAGAAACTTACAAAATTTTTAAGGGGTTGGATAGGCTAGATGCAGGAAGATTGTTCCCGATGTTGGGGAGGTCCAGAACAAGGGGTCACAGTTTAAGGATAAGAGGGAATTCCTTTAGGACCGAGATGAGGAAAACATTTTTCACACAGAGAGTGATGAGTCTCTGGAATTCTCTGCCACAGAAGGTAGTTGAGGCCAGTTCATTGGCTCTATTTAAGAGGGAGTTAGATGTGGGCCTTGTGGCTAAAGGGATCAGGGGGTATGGAGAGTAGACAGGTACAGGATACTGAGTTGGATGATCAGCCATGATCATATTGAATGGCGGTGCAGGCTCGAAGGGCCGAATGGCCTACTCCTGCACCTATTTTCTATATTTCTAATAAGTTCTGTGTGACTGATGAATTCCTCAGCAAGAATTATCTCAAATGTCTGATGAGAAGAATAGAGAGGACGTGATCTGAAGTGAGCAATTTGCACCTCAGCAAGGCCCCCCATTCAGAGTTCTTGCAGTTTTAGTTGAAGAAAAAGAAAAATCCACCCTCTTACTAGTCGCCTGCTGGATTAACTATAAGCCTATTTTTATTGCTCCAGCCATCGATCAGAAAAATTGGTGTTTGTGCCATAATGCATCTGCTGTAAAGTATGAATTGAGCAATCATTGATTTCTTGCTGTGATAAAAATGAATGTTGATGTGAATGTCAGGATAAGGATCAGGTGCAGGTCACTCAGCCCCTCAAGGTTGTTCTGCCTTTCAACGATCAAGGCTGACTGCATTTGACTGCATTCCCACCTATCCCAAATAATAGTTCACCCTCTTGCTTATTAAGAATCTTACCAACATTGCCTGAAAAATATTTAAAGCTCTGCTTCAACTGTCCTTCAGGAAGAAAGTTGCAAAGACTTGGGGTGGCATGGTGGCGCAGCGATGGAGTTGCTGCCTAACAGTTCCGGAGACCCGAGCTCAATCCTGATTATAGCTGCTGTCTGTATGGAGTTTGTATGTTCTCTCTGTGACCACGTCAGTTTTCTCTGGGTGCTCTGATATCCTCTCACACTTCAATGACGTACAGGTTTGTGGGTTAATTGGCTTTGGTTAAAATTTGTAAATTGTCCCTGGTGCATGAGATAGTAATAGCTTATGGGGTAATCGTTGTTTGGCACAGTCTCGGTGGACTGAAGGGCCTGTTTCCACGCTGAATCTCTAAACTAAACTCACAACAGGTGAGGAACAGATACACCTCGTCTCTGAATTAAATAGTTGACAAAAAACTACAAAGTGCTGGAGTAACTCAGTATAATCTCTGAAGAACAGGGATAAGTAATATTTTGGGTTGGGACTCCTCTTTGGCCTGATTGTAATGGGGAGGGGGAAGAAAACTGGAAGAGAGGAGATGAAGGACAAAAGCCTGCCAAGTATTAGGCGGATGCAGGTGAGGGGATTTTGATAAGTAGATGGTTGGGTAGAAGCCCAGAGAGATGATAGGCAAAAGGTGTGAGACAAAAATTTTGAAGAGTTGCAAATTCAGAAGCTAGGGGATGGAACATAGGTGGAAGGGGTAGGCGAGGGTGAAATACATGTGAGCCCAGGTGAGACACAGAAGAGAGAGGAGGGTGGGAAAGAAATGGGGCATGGTTGTTACGTATCTAAAATTGGAGAATTTAATGTTCATACCGATGGATTTCTAGCTACCTAAGAAGAATATGAAGTGCTTTTCCACGTTAAGGCCTCACCTGGCAATGGAAGAGGTCCTGGGCAGAAATGTCAGTATGGGAATGGGAAGAGGAGTTAAAATGGTTAGCAACTGGGAAATCCAGTGGACCTTGGCAGACTGAGCGCAAGTGTTCAGCTTGGTCTCGCCAATATACAGGAGGCTGTAGGGGGGATACTGGATGCAGTAGATGAGGTTAGAGGAGGTGCACATGAACCTCTGCCTCACCTGGAAGGACTGCTCAAGTCCCTGGATGGAGGTGAGGGAGGAGGTACAGGGACATGTGATACATCTCCTGCGGTTACTGCTGGATATGATGGAAATGTTGGAGGATGATGTGTTGAATGCGGAGACTGGTTGGGTGAATGGTGAGGACCAGGGGAACTCTATCCTTGATCCTGCAGGACACAGAGGTGATGTGGGTAAGGGATCCAACAATGATAACATGGGGGAAGCCATGTTTACGGAAGGAAAAGGATATCTCGGGATGTCCTGGAATGAAAAGAATGGAATTGGGAGCAGATGCAACCGAGACGGAACATTTGAGATAAGGGATAGCATCTTTGCAAGAGGCAAGGTGGGAAGAAGTGTAGTCCAGTACTGTGAGGGTCAGTGGGTTTATAGTGGTCATCAGTCAATAGTTTGTTCCCTGTGACAGAGAGATCAAGAAAGGGGAGAGAGGTGTCAGAGATAGCAAATTTAAGGGCAAGGTGGAACTTCCAGGTAAAGCTATTGAAATCACAAAGTTCTGTAGTTTGCAGGAGGCTACCCCGATCCAGTCATCATTGTAGCAAGGAAAGAGTGGGGGCGGGATGGTGCCAGTGTAAGTTTGGAACAAGGACTGTAACCAACAAAATGCAGACATATTTGGGGCCTATGCGAATGTGAAGAAGGTGAGAGGAGTCAAAAGAAGAGTTGTTGAGGATGAGCCTGTTCCACCAAGCTGGGAAGAGTGTTAGTAGGGGAAACTGATAGGTTCTCTGTCCAGGAAAGAACTGGAGGGCTTGAGACCTTCCTGCTGGGTGATGGACATGTAAAGGGACTGGACTGGTAAAATAGGACCACAAAGGACTGGTAAAATAGGTGACAATTAATGTAAAATGCTGCCGCCTAGTTCCAGTATCCCACAAGACGAGATATCTCTGCTCTTCCACTTTCAGATAGGGCTGCCAAATAAACATTTCTGCTGCACAAAATAAATCCAAACCAATACATGATTACACTGATTACAGTAAATATATCATAAGGCCACAAAATGATTAACCAATTAAGCGGATATGGATTTAATATTTCTACCAACACAATTTGAATGGCACAGCAATCTTATTTTCTTGAATCTTAGTTTCAATCAATTATTGTGAGCAGTCAAAACTGTTACCAAAGGAAGCAGCAACTAGCAAACTTGGAAGCCCAGTTTAATACCCAATCGAGCATTCAGCATCGTGATAGTCCATGGGCAACTGCAGTCACCGATGATTAGGAACCAGTTACCCCATTTGTTTTTGTTCACTATGATACCATTAGCATTTTCTCCTGGACTAGCACACATATACATGGTATTATTTGAATGAATGAATGAATGATACTTTATTGTCACATGTGACAAGTCACAGAGATATTCTTTGTTTACCATACCCAAGGTATGCAAAGAATCGCCACATAAAGGGCACTGACAAAGTTACAAGTATCCTATTTTAACACAAACCATTTATAACGCCTTCCATTTGTTAACCCATTCCCGGGCCCTCCTTAGTTCTCGGTGATGTGTCCAACCTCCGGCACCCACATGGCCCATCCGACCTCGGGCACCCACAGTCGACCCATCCTTGACCGCCAACATGTTTTTGTGTTTTGTATTTTCGGATTGATAGAGGAGAAGATGTAGACCTGCTGATTAGCACAAGGTGGGCATATCCGGGAGACTATTGACCAACAATAACATGAATCCTGTCTTGCTTTGCTTCAATGCATGCTCTAGTGTTCATCTATCAGGTTGAAATTGCGAAGTAGCATGGACAATACTCTCAAAACTATTGCATGTGAAATCAATTGGGACTCAGCACTCATTCAATAGGAAGTTGTTAGTGGGGTTGGTCTGTCAACTGCCTGGAGGTTTGTCCCTTGATTGTATGTGTTCAAGGACATGCTTTTCCAGTAAGTAAAACTCCTACATATGCCTGGAACCCCCGTGCATGCGCGGACTTTATTAAGTCGTTAAAGGCACATTACACATATCATAACATCCCCTATTTTTCCAAAAGAGAAAAACATACAGCTGTACAATGTATATATCTGTCCAAGTGAGAAAAGAACACTTTTTCCAAAGTAGAATTTCCTTTCCTTCTCATTATCTTATTTACATAAACTTGTTTTATCATACTTGCAACCCCATACAGACATAACAATTGATAAGAACTAAATCAATGGGTCACCAAAATACTTAGGCGGTCTCACAGCTCAAGTTCTCACTGTTTCGTTTATGTCAATGTCCTTGTTTTTGTCAGTTCGCTCAGTTTTCTTTTAATAGGCGCTGGCTGCTATTTCAACGCCTGTGTCACGTTAGTTGTGGTCGGTGTAGTAGATTCGCCCTGGTCTATGATGGTCTGGCCGAGCTTCGCGTGTTGTTGTGCGACTAGCTCGTCTGGTGGATTTTCACAGGTCTTGCGGAGATGTACGCGATTGCGACAGTATATGCCAGATGGGCTCTGAACCACATATGAACGCTCGTCAAGCTGGCGAGAAACGATGGCTTTCTCCCAACTCTTCTTTTCTTGTACGAGGGGTTGCATTCGCACTGTGTCGCCCTCATGAAGTGTGGAAAGGTCTTTAGCTAACTTATTATAATTGTCAGCTTGCTGGTAAACGCACTGCTTCATGCATTCATGCTCGTATACAACTCTGGGTTCAAGTAGTCTCGCTGTCGTCAGCAGAAGTGTACGCATGCGATGATTCATGAGGCGCTGAGCGGGACTTGTGCTCAGCCCTTGCGAAGGCGTATTACGATGATCCAACATCACTAGATAGGGGTCAGATCGTGATTTGCTGCTCTTCATCATATTTTGCTTTGCTGTTTTGATGGCTGATTCTGCTTTCCCGTTCACTTTGCTATTACCAGGACTGCTGCACAGGTGCTCAAAATCCCATTCCCTCAAGAACTGGCGAAATGTGACCGATGTGTACTGCGGCCCGTTATCACTCACGACTTGTGTCGGGCTGCCGTATCTCGCAAAATGAGCTTTCTACTTGCGAATCACGGTTGGACTGCTCGTGTCTCTCAGCCGGTCTACTTCGACAAAGTTGCTATGGCTGTCCACGGTGACGAGATGATCTTTCCCAGCCTTCGACACCTAGATGTGAAGAGTGTATCTTTTCTTTCATGTCTCTTCTTAAGCTTTTCGGTATGATCACGTGCTCGCCCTTGAAGATCAAACCATCTTGGACTGCAAGCTCATCCCGATAGTTGTAATAAGGCATGAGCTGCTCTGGTAGCCTATCTCGTTTCTAAGGCTAACCACTGATGATGACACGTTTCAGCATCTGTAGTGTGTCTTCTTTCGCTGTTTCAGCACAAATTTGCTCGAGATGCTCATCTCGAATTGGTAAGTGTGATACCATGTTTATCTCCTCGAATGCTTGCCCTCTGCTCGGAGTACCACTAACTGAACATGGCAGTGTATCTACAAGGTACATGAGCTTCCCCTGACAGTAACTGATGTTGAAATCATAACACTGTAGGCGGAGTAGCATTCCTTGAAGACGCTTCGACGCTTTCACTAGCGGGCTTCTTTCCAGCGGCTTGCGATCACTGATCACGCTGGTGAAACGACCAAATGTATACTGATGGATACGCTCCATTGCAAGTACCATGGCGAGCATCTCGTTCTCAATCGAGGCATATCGCGATTCGGTGTCAGTTATTGCTCTGCTCACATATGCGATGGGATGTCCCTTTTGGAACAAGGCTGCCCCCAGTCCCTCGTTGCTTGCGTCACACTGAATCGTCAGCTCCTTGGGATTGTAGCATGCTAAGACCGGTTCTAAGATGATACACTTAAACAGAATGGCAATCTGCGCCACCGGTAATGCCCGAAAGGTGTGTTGAATGTCGTCAGATTGCACGATTCATCGTCAATTTTCACCTGCCAGAAAGCTGAGCTCATGTCTAGCTTACTGAAGATCTTCGCTTTGTTCGAGATCTGGCAACATGTCCTCAATAACTGGGAGTGGTTAGTGTTCTCGCTTCAACGCTTTGTTTAGCAGTCGTGGATCGATGCACACCCGGAGATTGCCATTCTTTTTCTCCGCGACCACGAGCTGGCTGACCCAACTCATCGGCTCATGATCTGGTGCGATCACGTGGCGCTCAACCATGCGCTCTAGCTCCATCTTCACCTTATTGCATGAGGTAAACGTCGTGGCGGTAAGACTGTGGGTTGCACTTCCTCATCAATCTGCAGGTGTGCTTCACCACGCAGCTCTCCTAGTTTACCATCAAACAACTCTGCATGGCGTTCTTCAGTCTTACCTGCTTTCACTTTTACGACCATTGACCTGTGTACACGGTGAAAGCTGTCATCATTTACAGTAATCAAATTCATTCATTGACTAGCTTTGCTTCCTAGCAGTGCTGTGAAACCATCAGTGACCACAATGAACACCACAGAACATTTGCGGTTTGTCTTGGGGTTGAGCAGCTTAACCCTACAGACTCCTTCTGCGTCCATTGTAGTCTTATTCCACACCATGAGCTTCTTTTGACATGGGACTAGTGTGTGGTCTATGCCGTGTAAATATATGCGTGGCAAGATGTTCACGCTCGCTCCGCTGTCCACTTGGAAGTCGACCTGCTTCCAATTGATGAGCATCGATGCGTAGACATCATCTCTAGGCCGCACCGAGTTAATTGTGAGCGTGATACTATCAATGTACTCAGTGCTTGTGTCACTTCCGGCCTGGTCATCCACTTTGTGCACTTTCCTCTTTCTGCACACAAATTGGTTGCGACTGCCACATGCCCTACATGTCTGTCCATAGGCTGGACATTGCTGTTTGTCCATTGCATGCTGCTTTCAACAATACTTACACGCCTTCGCTTCTTGATTGTGCTTGCCTTGGCTTTTCTTCGGCTTAGCCCACTTGCTTTGCTTTTGTGTGGGTTTTGCACAGCCGTGCCTCTCTTGCCGCTCTGCTGTCTGATTTTGTGGACTGCAGCAGCAGACCTGCTACTTCCAGTGAAAGCTTGGAGACGTGACAGCATTCTCGGCACTCTCGCAGATGTCGATACATCCATTGAGAATGAGCATCCTTCCCTGCAGCAAACATCACCTGTGAGTTTGTGAGTCTGTGAGACGCTAATGCCCAACACAATCTTGTCACAGAGCAAGCTGTCCGTCATGCACTGGCAGAAATTACAGGTCTTCGCTAGCGTTCTCAGGCTAGCGAGGAATGATTCAAAGTTCTCACCTGCTTCTTGCTATCTCTTGTTGAAGAGGTATTGCTCATACGTCTCATTCTTCTTACCAATGGCGTAGCTCTCGAACTCGCGAATGATATTGGCCAATTCATGGCTCTCCTCGTCGTTGGCGAACACAAAGCTGTCATAAATCTCCAGTCCTGACGGGCCAACTGTATGGAGAAACAATGCCGTCTGGTTTGCTGGTGTTTGCCTGTCTAGCTGTGCGTCCACACTGTAGTTTGCCCGCATCCGACGCCATGTTTTCTAACCCTCAATCACTCCGCGGTTGAAGGTAAATGGGGTCGGTGGTCGTATACCGCTCACGGGAGGCGGACCGGCAGCGTGCTGCGGAGTGCTACCTGTGGCAGTCTGCATAGGCCGCTGGTCACCCGCATCCTCATCCGCAATCAACTCGGCTTGATGCTGAGCAGCCATCTGCCCCACCCTTCGGGTAGCCATGCCACTTTCCGGCAGTTTTAATATCTTCCGTGCCTTTAATGTTGCTCACTCACCAATCCTATGGCGCTTGACAGTTTCACTAATCCTTAGCTGCTAACTGCTCCAGCCGGGAGCTTCAGGTTGTGGCAGAAAAATGATTCCTTCAGGCACCACGGCTGCCACCATGTTCAAGGACAAGCTTTTCCAGTAAGTAAAACTTCTACTCATGCCTGGAACCCACGCGCATGCATGGAGTTTATTAAGTCGTTAAAGGCACATTACATATATCATAACCGCATGGATATCTGCTTTATTCTTGCAACAATTAAGAAGCAGACTATCACTGCTCTCCCAGAATTCAACATTAGTACCAACTTGCCGGATATCACAGCATGAGTCTTCAGAGTGAGTAAATGCCAGCTCCTTTAGGAGGATGTACAGAGCAACTTCTTCAATGAATTATGTACAATATCTGATAAACTATTGATTTATATTGTGCAGAGGAATATAATTTCTCCAAGGATTTAAATATCTATTTATTTCATTGTCATATCCTTCATTCATTCTGCATTTTTATTTTGATTCTAGCTCACGGAGTGAACACCTGCTGTTATATATTTCATTTCTGGATGTTGATTTTGTTGAAATAGAAGGGTGCTACTTTATAAAAACGCTGCCCCCGGCATTATACGGTGGCTGTGAATTTGGTTACCTGACCAAAACCTTTTAAATTATCTTCTTTGATTGTATTTTATAGGGCATAAGGCATTCTAGATCAATGTACAAACAAACAGAAATAGCTGTATCGATTATTTTCCCATGCATCAATTGGTATAGTGAGATTTGAATTGCCATACAGCCATACGAATAAAAAGAACACAATATGCGATAGAATTTAACATGAACATCCCCACACAGTGGAATCAACGTTTCCCACTGTGAGGGAAGGCAATAAAGTTCAGTCCCCTTCCTCTTTGTTCACCTGTGGTCGGGGGCTTTGGGCTCACCTGCATTTGCCGCAACGGCGGTCTGATGTTTCAGGCCCTCTCGCCGGGATGATTGGAGCACCGGCGTCGGAACGGAAGAACACTCTCAGCGGCATGGAGTTTCTGAATCCGCCACTTCCTACCGGAGACCACGGCTCCCGATGTCCACAGGCCGAGATGGACAGAGATTCAACACTGGCGACCCACGGCAAAAATCTCAGGCTCCGCGATATTAAAGTCAGTGCCGCCCATGGCTGGAAGCTCCTCAAACAACAGCTCCACGGTGTTAATCAGCAGGCCCAACACTCTGGAGCGCCACACTGCGATCCCCGGTAAGGCATCGCCCACTCCATGATGGAATCCAGTGCTTCGCCACCGCTGAAGCTCTGGCCGGTCTCCAGCAGGAAAGGCCATGCCAATCCAGACGGTAGGCCGCGAGGGGGGGGTGGGGAGATGCAACTTGGAGAATTGACATATCCTGACCTGGAAGTGACTGGGAAATGGTTTCCCCCTTCCCCTCCCCAACATAAAAAAGACTAAGAAACCTCTCCAGGAACATACTTTTAAACAGACTAAAAATAATAAAAAGGATGAAAGGACGAACAGACTGCTGGCGAGGCTGCCACGTGCGGCCAGTTATTTCTTTCCCAGTTAGATTGAAATGAGTACAGTGATTATTTGTTCCATGTTGGTCAATAGATCAGGCAGCATTTAAGGAAAGATAGACACAAAATGCTGGAGTAACTCAGCGAGTCAGGCAGCATCTCTGGATAGGAGGAATGGGTGACGTTTCAGGTCAAGACGCCTCTTCAGACGATAGCGGACTTAAGCAGAGAGATAAGCAGACTTAATGGTTGGGTTACATTTCCTTATTGAGCTGATGCAAAGTCATTTAAACACTAGTTAGTCCAGGATATGTACAAATATATTGGTAAATCACCTCTTGGATCCTGTGCTATGTTAGACTCTAAACCCACTGACTTCAATGGGAATTGTTTGTCTATGATTTAGGAAACAATGGGGAGGGTAATTTACTTTATTTTAATTCAGTCTTGCAGTTATTAATGAATTTAGACTTTTTTTAACTAACTCAAAGATATTTATACATGTTTAAAATTATTTCCTTCCATGTTAACCATTCCCCTACTCTTATACTCCCCCTACTCTTCCTCCACCACATTGATGATTGCATTGCTGCTCTTGTACCCTTGCAGTACCTGTCAAGTTCATATACTTCACCCATCGTTGATCAACTGCCATCAAATTCATTTGGACAATCTCTGACACCTCTCTCCTATTTCTTGATCTCTATAGCTCCATCTGAGGAAACAGACTATGCACAAATACCATCTCAAACCAAGTGATATCAACAGGGACCTCGACTAAACCTCTTCCGATCCTGCCCCTTGCAAAAATGCCATCCCTATCTCACATTTTCTCCGTCTCCACCAACATCTGCGATTAAATCAGGCTTTCCACTCTTGGGCAGCTGTGATGTCCTGTTTCTTCAGTAAGCATGGTTTGTCCCAGCTGTAGTGGATGGAGCCCTCACATGTGTCTCCTTCATTCCTTACAGTTCCTTACATTTCCCTTCCCCAGACAGAACAGGGATAGAGTTCTCTTGGTCCTCATCTTTCATCCCACCAAGGTTTTGCATTCAACACTTAATTGTCTGACATTTCTGCCACCTTAATTCGCATTTAGGCCCATATCCTTCTAAACATTTCCTATCCATGCACCTGTCCAAATGGCTTTTAAATGTTGTTATTGTGCCCACCTCAACCACTTCATTGATGAAAGATGGACACTAAATGCTGGAGTAACTCAATGGCTCAGTCAGCACCGCTGAATAACTCCAGCATTTTGTGTGTATCTTAGGTGTAAACCAGCATCTGCTGTTCCTTCCTACAGACTTCATTGACCAGCTCGTTCCATATGCCCACCACTATCTTTGTGTGAAAAATCTGTCCCTAAGGTTCCAAATGTCTTTACTCTCTCACCTTAAACCTATGTCCCTTAGTTCATGATGTCCTACCCTCGGAAAACGATGCAGTGCATTCATTCTATCTATTCTCCTCGTGATTTTATGAGAGGAATAGCAGTGAACCCAGCACCGATCCCTGTGGCATGTCTCTTGTCACATACCTTTAATTTAAACTAGACTAAGTGGGTCCCAGGTTCACATGGGAGGGCAGGTCCTCCAACAATCTATTTCAAGTCAAGCCAATCCATTTCAAATCAAGTCAAGTCAAGCCGATCCATTTCAAGTCAATCCAACTCAAGTCAATCCATTTCAAGTCAAGTCAATCCATTTCAGGTCAAGTCAATCAATTTCAAGTCAATCCATTTCAAGTCAAGTCAAGTCAATCCATTTCAAGTCGAGCATTTTAATTCGTCAAGTCAAATCGATCCATTTCAAGTCAAGTCAACCCACACACCCTCCACCTCACACTCACACACACACCCTCCATCTCACACACACACCCTCCATCTCACACACACACACACTATATATATATGACAGTGAAACTTTCTTGAACCTACTCCTACGGCTGAGCGCGGCCTCTCCACTGTTGAGCTTCCGCAGTCAGTGGCACTTCCACAATCAGCGTGACCTCTGCACTTAGCGGAGGTTTTGCAATCAGCGTGACCTAGGCATTTAGCGGAAGTTACGCAATCAGCGTGACCTGTCCATTCAGTCTATGTTACGGAATGAGCTTTGGATTACACACAGTGAGGGCTGAGAAACCATTTATACCTTGCAAACACAGTGGGGGCTGAAAAAAACATTTATTGCAAGGACATTAAAGGCTAACCAATCATCATTTATTGCAACCACATTGTGGGGTAACAGAGCATTTATTGCAAGCACATTAAGTGTTAACCAATCATCATTTATTGCAACCACATTGCGGGGTAACAAAGCATTTATTGCAAGCACATTAAGGGTAAACCAATCATCATTTATTGAAACCAAATTGCGGGGTAACAAAGCATTTATTGCAAGCACATAGTAGACTCGCAGTTCAGTAGACTCACAGCAGAATCACAGATGTGGCCTCTCCCTCGCGATCTTCCAGAGCAACTGACTCATGTCCAGGTATTTGGGGTTTTATAGTCCTGCCCCCCCCCCCCTCCAGGAAGGGGCTCATCATGGTGATTGGCATGCGAGAGGACCAATCAGTTAATCTCAAGATTTTTTTAACATTCATAACTTTTGTATTTTTCAGCCACCGTAAATCCTTCGGACTGCTGCAGCAGAGGAGGACTGTGAGTAAGATGGCCAAAAACATAGCGATATAGGGTAGCATTTTTTCTAAAATCAATTAACAGCATTGGTCTAGATGAGACTTTTAGTCATATAGATAATAACCATCCACTACCACCCTCTGACACCTTCTACTACTTTCTACTCAGCCAATTTTATATCCAATTGGCTAGCACACCCTGGATTACATATGATCTAATGCAGTCATCTACCATGTGGGTCCTTATCAAAGGTCTTGCTAAAGACCATATAGCCCATGCTAAAGTCTATGTAGAATCTGAAATGTCACGAAATATCACCTATTCCTTTTCTTCAGAGATGCTGCCTGACCTGCTGAGTTACTCCAGCATTTTATGTATATCTTCCATGTAGACAATGTCTACCACCTTGCCCTCATTAATCCTCTTTTTCACCTTTGCAAAAAAAAAAATCCAATTTTGCGATCTCATAATAGCAAAGCAGTTTGCAGCCTGTAAAGTATCTTGAAAGTGTAAACATAGTTGAAGTTGTGGAATGTTTAACATGTGATATTTTATGTCTTCTTAAGAAGAATGACAAAGTCTCAGCTGAATAACTGAAGATGGTATGTCATTCTTCCATTCCACATGTAAATTCACACCTGCATTATGTCATCAGGTATATGAAATGGGCTTCTCAGTCAATACTCTACGGTGGCGCAGTGGTAGAGTCGCTGCCTTACAGCGAATGCAGCGCCGGAGACCCGGCTTCCATCCCGACTATGGGTGCTGTCTGTACGGAGTTTGTACGTTCTCCCCATGACCTGCATGGGTTTTCTCCGAGATCTTCAGTTTCCTCCCACACTCCAAAGATGTACAGGTATGTAGGCGAATTGGTTTGGTAAATGTAAAAATTGTCCCTAGTGTGTATAGGCTAGTGTTAATATGTGCGGATCGCTGGTCGGCGCAAACCCGGTGGGCTGAAGGTCCCGTTTCTGCGCAGTATCTCTAAACTAAACTTACAAAATTCTTACAGTATCTCTAAACTAAACTTACAAAATTCTTAAGTGGTTGGACAGGCTAGATGCAGGAAGATTGTTCCCGCTGTTGGGGAAGTCCAGAACAAGGGGTCACAGTTTAAGAATAAGGGGGAAGTCTTTTAGGACCGAGATTTTTCACACAGTGGTGAATCTGTGGAATTCTCTGCCACAGAACGTAGTTGAGGCCAGTTCATTGGCTATATTTAAGAGGGAGTTAGATGTGGTCCTTGTGGGTCTTGAAGAGATCAGGGGGTATGGAGAGAAGGCAGGTACAGGATAATGAGTTGGATGATCAGCCATGATCATATTGAATAGCGGTGCAGGCTCGAAGGCCGAATGGCCTACTCCTGCACCTATTTTCTATTTTTATACATTACTAACTAAATATCATTATGGTCAGACTGTCACAAAGAATATAAAGTGAAATAACATGAATACAAATCCAGAATGCAAAAGTGATCATGTCAGACAGTAAATACATTTTTGATTCTAATATATATTCATGCCTAAACTGTTTTTTTCATTTCTAAATGGAGAAAAGGGAGGCTTTAACAAGATTGTATTGAGATAACCAATTGTCTTCCTCAGTGGAATGGCGAAGTTGGGATCTAATATTACGAGGAAATTCTGAGTAGTATGGGAAGGAACTGTGGACGCTGGTTTACAAAAGTCTGCGGTAACTCAGCAGGTCAGGTGGCATCTCTTGAGAAAAAAATTAGGTGACGTTTAGGGTTGAGACTAAAGCGTCACCTATTCCTTTTTCCCAGAGATGCTGCTTGACCCATTGAGTTACCCCTGCATTTTGTGTTCAAATTCTGAGTAGGATGCATAAACCAATAACTTAATTTATAAGGGAAAATGTTGGAAGATGTTGAATGAACATCCGTGAGTAAACAGTCCAGTTAATCAAAGAGATGGTCACAATAAATCCAGTGACAGACTTCTTCAATGCCGGAAATGAGCTGACATCTCAGAAATGAACTAACATATCAACTATCACACTAGGTAATCAATCAATAGTAAAGACAAACAGAGCCCTGATATTCACTGGGACATGCCACAATTGGATTGAAAAGGAACTGTTGGCTGTTGCAATGAGTTTCAGTAGTTCCACTAGTACATGTACAGACTGATATCTGACCTCGTAAAGTACCTGTGAAAAGCAATTTATAACAATACCCAGACACACTATATTTATTTGCTCTAACAATTATGTGACACACTTATTGCATTGCATCGCTGCAGTATAATGTAGTTTTGTTTAAAGAGACATCATGGAAACATGCCTTTTGCCTATCGAGTATACGCCGACCATCAGTCACATATTCGCAATAGTGCTACGTTATCCCACTTTCTCATCTACTCCCTAAACACTAGAGGACCAATTTTACAGAAGCCAGTTAACCTACAAACTTGCATGTCTTTGGGATATGGGAGGAAACCAGAGCATCCAGAGGTGATCCAAGCGGTTACAGGGAGAACATGCAAACTCCAACCAAACAGCACCCGAGGTCAGAATTGAACCCTGTCTCTGACTGTGAGGCAGCAGTTCTCCCATCTGCATGACCGTGCCACCCTATGATGTGGAAACTGCACAAATGTTGTAATTGACAATGTTGGAATTATACTACTTGGAATAATGGAAAGGCATAGTTTCAAAAGACGTAGATTAAGTTTGAGAAAATGGGACATGATTAGATGGAGCATCTAGGTGGGCATGGATGAGTTGGGCTGAAGGACCTGTTTCCATGCTGATGGACTCTCTCTCACCCTCTGCACACCACATTCTACTTGGTTTATTACATTACAAAATGAGCAACTAACATTATTAATAAACACTGACCTGCTAATGGTTAATATGTAAAAAATGTGGCAAACAGCTTGATTAAAGCTGGTTGCCATTGTGATGTGACAGGAAGTACTCATCGTGCAACAAAAAGTTGCTTGATCGTGTACGTAAAAGGAAATTTTCATCTGATTTTAATTCTGTAGACTGGAATAGTGAGCATTGTCAATCATCACAAAAAGAGGAGCCACTATTCGGACAGCAGAAGGTTATACCGCTTGAGAAATGTTTCTTTCTTGGGTTAATTGAGTGTAATTCCCATGAATTCTCTTGTGTGGAGACAGGGACCATTTGAGATTCTACATTTACTGTCGCCAGTGGTTACAACCAGCAGAAGGTGTGTAAGATCCATCTTTATTTTAACAGGGAGAGGTGTCTTTTTCCTCATTACATTTTGTTTCATAAAAATTCTCATTTATAGGAAACAAGCATTCATAACCACTCTGAGTCATTTGTATCTTCCCGCACAGAACGTAAAAGATGTGAATAAGGTGATCTATTTCTACAGCATATTCATTGATGATGCCATGACAACAAGGTCCATCACTCAATGCAGAGCTACAAGAATTTCATGCAGGTATTGGGAGAGCAGCAACAGGTCCTCACAGTCCTCTAACATTCCATCACTTTCAAGATTACCTCAGCATGTCTGAGGGATTACTTTCTAGACTGCCAAAGTTGGGGTGATACGATGGCGAGGCAGTAGAATTGCTGCCTTATAGTGCCAGAGACCTAGATTCAATCCTGATTATGGGTGCTATGGGAAGTAAAACATTAAAACAAATTCTGTACCAACCTTCCCATATTTAATTTCATTCCTGTGCACTCTCCTCATTCTTTCTCTTTCCATAACAAATCTTTCAGGCGAAATGTAGTAGATTTCTGTTTTCATTGAAGACCCATTGGACGGCATGGTGGCATAGCGCTAGAGATGCTGCCTCACAGCTCTAGAGACCCGGGTTCGATCCTGACTACAGGTGCTGTGTAAATGGAGTTTATACATTCTCCCCTGTGTGGATTTTCTCCGGGTGCTCCGGTTTCCTCTCACTTTCCAAAGATGTACAGGTTTGTAGGTATACATCATCTCCAGCTGTGGCATTCAAAAGACTTTTGTAGGTTAATTGGTTTTGGTAAATAAAATTGTAAAAACAGCCCCTAGTGTATAGGATAGTGTGAGGATATGGGGATCGCTGATCAGTGTGGACTCAGTGGGTCAAAGGGCCTGTTTCTACATTGTATCTCCAATATTAACTATCTCTAAATGAAATAGTACCTTCAAATGTGAGAGGCCCACAGGAGCCGTTGGATGAAGAGGAGGAGGGGGAGGAGCGACACCCGACCGGTAAGGTTTAAAATCAAGCGCGGGGCTTGTTTTTTCAGAGGCCCACAGGAGCCGTTGGAAGAGAAGGAGGGGGAGGAGCGACACCCGACCGGTAAGGTTTAAAATCAAGCGCGGGGCTTGTTTTTACCGAAATCCATAACATTCCATTTGGAGAAGTGGGTTTTTTTTTTTTTTGAGGAAGCCGCTGATTGGTGGGAAGTGGACTAGGGAAAGCAGCTGATTGGCAGTCAGATTCCAGCAGTTTGTTGTGTACTTTGTATTGTGTTGCTATTGTATCCTGTGTAAGGGGGGAGTATGAAGGCAAGGGCAGTGTACTGTTCTGGATGTCAGATGTGGGAGGTCAGGGAATCTGATATCCCTCCAGACATCCACATCTGCGCCAGGTGTGTTGAGATGGGGCTCCTAAAGGACTGTGTTAGGAACCTGGAGCAGCAGCTCGATGATCTCCGTCTGGTCAGGGAGAGTGAGGAGGTAATAGAGAGGAGCTACAGGGAGGTAGTCACTCCCAAACCACAGGAGGCAGACAAGTGGGTCACAGTTAGGAAGGGCAAGGGGCAGAGGCAGGGGCTAGAGAGTACCCCTGTGACCGTGCACCTGGAAAATAGGTACTCGGGTTTGAGTACGATTCGAGGGGACAGCCTAGCTGGGGGCAGCAACAGCGGCCGGGCCTCCGGCACAGACACCGGCCCTGATGCTCAGAAGGGTAGCAAAAAGAGGAGGGCAATTGTAATAGGGGACTCTATAGTTAGGGGGTCGGATAGGCGATTCTGTGGACGCAGTCGGGAGACCCGGATGGTAGTTTGCCTCCCTGGTGCCAGGGTCTCGCATGCGTCAGAACGTGTCCAAAAGATAAGGGAGGGAGAGGAGCCTGATGTTGTGGTACACATAGGTACCAATGACATAGGCAGAAAAAGTGATGAGGTCCTGAAGGGAGAATTTAGGGAGTTGGGGGGAAAGTTAAGGAGAAGGACCAAAAGGGTAACGATTTCAGGATTACTGCCTGTGCCGCGTGACAGTGAGAGTAGGAATGAAATGAGGTGGAGGATAAATGCGTGGCTGAGGGACTGGTGCAGTGGGCAGGGATTCAAGTTCCTTGATCACTGGGACCTCTTTTGGGGAAGGCATGATCTGTACACAAAGGACGGGTTGCACTTGAACGCGAGGGGGACCAATATCCTGGCAGGGAGATTTGCAAAGGCTACTGGGGAGACTTTAAACTAGAAAGGCTGGGGGGAGGGACTCGGGTAGAGGGGGCTAGGGGTCAGGGGGTGGGGCAAGAGGCAGAGAAGGGAAGCACTCGGATCCAAAATGTAGGCGAGAAAGAAGAAAAAGATAATAGACAGAGAATAAGGGATGGTGGGTTTCTAAAATGTGTATATTTTAATGCTAGGAGCATTGTAAGTAAGGTGGATGAACTTAGAGCCTGGATTGACACCTGGAAATATGATGTTGTGGCAATCAGTGAAACATGGTTGCAGGAGGGCTGTGATTGGAAACTAAATATTCCAGGATTCCGTTGCTTCAGGTGTGATAGAATTGGAGGGACCAGAGGGGGAGGTGTTGCATTGCTTGTCAGAGAAGATATTACAGCAGTGCTTTGGCAGGATAGATTAGAGGGCTCGTCTAGGGAGGCTATTTGGGTGGAACTGAGAAGTGGGAACGGTGTAGCAACACTTTTAGGGGTGTATTATAGACCGCCAAATGGGGAGCGAGAATTGGAAGAGCAAATTTGTAAGGAGATAGCAGATATTAGTAGAAAGCACAAGGTAGTGATTGTGGGAGATTTCAATTTTCCAAAAATAGACTGGGAAACACATTCTGTAAATGGGCTGGATGGTTTGGAGTTTGTAAAATGTGTGCAGGATAGTTTTTTGCAGCAGTACATAGAGGTATCGACCAGAGAAGGGGCAGTGCTGGACCTCCTGTTAGGAAATGAGGCAGGTCAGGTGACGGAGGTATGCGTTGGTGAGCACTTCAGGACCAGTGATCACAATACCATTAGTTTCAATATAATTATGGAGAGAGTCAGAACTGGACCTAGGGTGGAGATTTTTGATTGGAGAAAGGCTAACTTTGAGGGAATGCGTAAGGATTTTAAAGGAGTGAATTGGGACACTTTGTTTCATGGGAAGGATGTAGAAGAGAAATGGAGGACATTTAAAGGGGAAATTGTTAGAGTACAGAATCTTTATGTCCCTGTTAGGTTGAAAGGAAATAGTAAAAATTGGAAAGAGCCATGGTTTTCAAGGGAAATTGGACACTTGTTTCGAAAAAAGAGAGATATCTACAATAATTATAGGAGGCATGGAGTAAATGAGGTGCTAGAGGAGTATAAAGAATGTAAAAAGAATCTTAAGAAAGAAATTAGGAAGGCTAAAAGAAGATATGAGGTTGCTTTGGCAAGAAAGGTGAAAGTAAACCCGAAAGGTTTCTACAGCTATATTAATAGCAAAAGGATAACGAGGGATAAAATTGGACCATTAGAGAACCAGAATGGACAGCTATCTGCAGAGCCAAAAGAGATGGGGGAGAAATTGAACAATTTATTTTCTTCGGTATTCACCAAGGAGAAGGATATTGAACTCTGTGAGTTAAGGGGAAAAAGTAGAGTAGCTATGGAAACTATGAGATTCAAAGAGGAGGAAGTACTGAAACTTTTGAAAATATAAAAGTGGATAAGTCTCCAGGTCCTGACAGGATATTCCCTGGGACATTGAGGGAAGTTAGTGTAGAAATAGCAGGAGCTATGACAGAAATATTTCAAATGTCATTAGAAACGGGAATAGTGCCGGAGGATTGGCGTACTGCGCATGTTGTTCCATTGTTTAAAAAGGGTTCAAAGAATAAACCTAGTGATTATAGACCTATTAGTTTGACGTCAGTGGTGGGCAAATTAATGGAAAGGATACTTAGAGATAATATATATAAGCATCTGGATAAACAGGGTCTGATCAGGAACAGTCAACATGGATTTGTGCCTGGAAGGTCATGTTTGACAAACCTTCTTGAATTTTTTGAAGTGGTAACTAGGGAAATTGATGAGGCTAAAGCAGTGGATGTTGTCTATATGGATTTCAGTAAGGCCTTTGACATGGTTCCCCATGGAAGGTTGGTTAAGAAGGTTCAATCTTTGGGTGTTAATGGCGGAGTAGCAAGATGGATTCAACAGTGGCTGAATGGGAGATGTCAGAGTGTAATGGTGGATGGCTGTTTGTCAGGTTGGAAGCCGGTGACCAGTGGGGTGCCTCAGGGATCTGTGTTGGGTCCACTGATGTTTGTCATGTACATCAATGATCTGGATGATGGGGTGGAAAATTGGATAAGTAAGTATGCAGATGATACTAAGATAGGTGGTGTTGTGGATAATGAAGTAGATTTTCAAAGTCTACAGAGAGATTTGGGCCATTTGGAAAAGTGGGCTGAAAGATGGCAGATGGAGTTTAATGCTGTTAAGTGTGAAGTGCTACATCTTGGCAGGGCAAATCAAAATAGGACGTACATGGTAAATGGTAGGGATTTGAGGAATGCTGTGGAACAGAGGGATCTAGGAATAACTGTGCACAGTTCCCTGAAGGTGGAATCGCATGTAGATAGGGTGGTAAAGAAAGCCTTTGGTGTGCTGGCCTTTATAAATCAGAGCATTGAATATAGGAGTAGGGAAGTAATGTTAAAATTGTACAAGGCATTGGTAAGATCAATTCTGGAGTATGGTGTACAATTTTGGTCGCCTAGTTATAGGAAGGATGTCAACAAAATAGAGAGAGTACAGAGGAGATTTACTAGAATGTTGCCAGGGTTCCAGCAACTATGTTACACAGAAAAGGTTGAACAAGTTAGGTCTTTATTCTTTGGAGCGCAGAAGGTTAAGGGGGGACTTGATTGAGGTCTTTAAAATGATGAAAGGGATAGACAGAGTTGACGTGGATACGTTTTTCCCATTGAGGGTAGGGAAGATTCAAACAAGTGGGCATGACATGAGAATTAAGGGACAGAAGTTTCGGGGTAACGTGAGGGGGAACTTCTTTACTCAGAGGGTGGTGGCTGTGTGGAATCAGCTTCCAGCAGAAGTGGTGGAGGCAGGATCGATTTTAACATTTAAGAGTAAAGTGGATAGGTATATGGATGTAAAGGGAATGGAGGGGTATGGTCTGAGTGCAGGTAGATGGGACTAGGGGAAAACAAATGGTCAGCACGGACTGGAAGGGCCGAGAGGGCCTGTTTCCGTGCTGTAATTGTTATATGTTATATGGTTATAAATCTATAAGGAGAGAAATTCTAGAATGCATACACTTATCACAGCCAAGTGAACATAGTTGTTTGAAATGCGCTTATGAATCCATGCAGAGACTTAACGTAAATCTTGACATGAACAAATTTCCCAGGTTATTAGAGTCATAGAGTGATACAGTGTGGAAATATGCCCTTCAGTCGAACTTGCCCACTGGCCAACTTGCCCACTTGCCACAGAGTGGTGAATCTGTGGAATTCTCTGCCACAGAAGGTAGTTGAGGCCAGTTAGTTGGCCATACTTAAGAGGGAGTTGGATGTGGCCCTTGTGGCTGAAGGGATCAGGGGGTATGGAGAGAAGGCAGGTACAGGATACTGAGTTGGATGATCAGCCATGATCATATTGAATGGCGGTGCAGGCTCAAAGGGCCAAATGGCCTGTTCCTGCACCTAATTTCTATGTTTCTATTCCCAGCTACATTAGTGCACCTGCCTGTGCTTGGTCCATATCACTCCAAACCTGTCCTATCCATGTACTTGTCTAACCGTTTCTTAAACGTTGGGATAGTCCCAGCCTCAACTACCTCATCTGGCAGCTTATTCCATACATCCACTGCCCTTTGTGTGAAAAAGTTACCCCTCAGATTCCTATTAAATCTTTTCCCGTTCACCTTGTCCTCTGGTCCTCAATTCCCCTACTCTGGGCAAGATACTCTGTGCATCTACCTGATCTACTCCTCTCATGATTTTATTCACTTCTATAAGTTCGCCCCTCATCCTCCTGTGCTCCAAGGAATAGAGTCCCCGTCTACTCAACCTCTACCTATAGCTCAGACCCTCTAGTCCTGGCAACATCCTCATATACTGGTAAATTGGCTGGTAAGATAGCCTCTTGACTATCTATCTTGCATATCTAGACATTAAATGCTAGGTCTCTAAGAGTGCACATACATATCTCACACATTTGACAAGAAATTCCTCTAATATGTGAGTAGATGTTTGTGCATGTTTGATAGTGGTTGACTCAGAGCCATCAGTGACATTTAAAAGACATGGATATGCAGGGAATGGAGGGATATGAGTTATGTGTAGGTAGATAAATGATGGTCTTGGCACAGACATTGTGGGCCAAAGGGCCTGCTTTTGTGTTGTGCTGTTCCATGTTCTATGAATAATTATCGTGAACATAATTGCATGTGATTGCTTTATCCTTTTTATCCATATGGCTATCAGCTATCTGCTAGTCTGAACCTTGCATTAACCTGAGATTTTATGCCTTGATTTTGATGCAAATATTCATAGACACCGTCAAAGGCATGAACTATAAGCTATTTGAACTGGGGGTACACAAAAGGCTGGAGAAACTCAGCGGGTGCAGCAGCATCTAAGGAGCGAAGGCGATAGGCGACGTTTCGGGTCGAGACCCTTCTTCAGACTGGTCAGGGATCAGGGAAACGAGAGATATAGACGGTGATATGGAGAGATAAAGAACAATGAATGAAAGATATGCAAAAAAGTATCGATGATAAAGGGAACAAGCCATTGTAAGCTGTTAACGAAGAAACTGCAGATGCTGGAGAATCGAGGGTTACACAAAAAGCTGGAGAAACTCAGCGGGTGCAGCAGCATCTAAGGAGCGAAGGAGATAGGCGACGTTTCAGGTCGAGACCCTTCTTCAGACTGGTCAGGGATCAGGGAAACGAGAGATATAGACGGTGATGTGGAGAGATAAAGAACAATGAATGAAAGATATGCAAAAAAGTATCGATGATAAGGGAACAAGCCGTCTGTAAGCTGTTTGTGGTGTGAAAATGAGAAGCTCCTCCAGTGCCCACTAGGGCAGGGGAGGGAGATAGAGATAGAGGGAATGCCAGGGCCCGAGGGCCGAGGGAGAGGTGGGAAGGGGAGGAGACAGCAAGGGTTAACAGAATTGAGAAAATTCAATGTTCAAGCCCAGAGGATGCAGACTACTTTTTTTGCATATCCACTCAGATGCCGTCTAATATGACCAGGTGCTGTTCCTCCAACTTGCGGTGCTGCTCACTCTGGCCATGGAGGAGGCCCAGGACCGAGAGGTCGGATACGGAATGGGAGGGGGAGTTGAAGTGCTGAGCCACCGGGAGGTCGGGTTGGTTATTGCGGACCGAGCGGTGGTGTTCGGCGAAACGATCGCCGAGCCTCCGCTTTGTCTCACCGATATAGATCAACTGTTTCCTTAGGCGAACATCCTCTCCTTATTCTGAATTGAAAGTAGGAATGTTAATATATCACATCAATGTATATCATATAATATCCTTCACATATTCTCTCCAAACTAGGTTATAAAGGGAAACAAAAATAATCCAGACCTAGAAACTGTAAGGATATGATAACTATAGAACTCACATTGATCTTTCTTCCTGTTACTCAAAGATAATAACTATACAAGAGTATTATATTCTCTACCCAAAAAATCATACTAACCCTAAGTATGACTTTTTCTACCACTGTTACAAGAGGCAAAAACATGGGTGAAAATAATGTTTTCCCACTTTTTAAGAAAGGCTGGAGAGAGAAAACAGGGAATTATAGACCAGTTAGCCTGACATCGAAGGTGGGGGAGATGCTGGAGTCAATTATAAAAGATGAGATAGCCGAATATTTGGATAGCAGTATCAGGATCAGTCCGAGTCAGCATGGATTTACCCAGGGGAAATCATGCTTGACTAATCTTCTGGAATTTTTGAAGATGTATCTAGGAAAATGGACAAGGGAGAGCCAGTGGATGTAGTGTACCTGGACTTTCAGAAAGCATTTGATAAGGTCCCACATAGGAGATTAGTGGGCAAAATTAGGGCACATGGTATTGGGGGTGGAGTACTGACATGGATAGAGAAGTAGTTGGCAGACAGGAAACAAAGAGTAGGGATTAACGGGTCCCTTTCTGAATGGCAGGCAGTTACTAGTGGGATACTGCAAGGCTCAGTGCTGGGACCACAGCAATTTACAATATACATCAATGATTTGGATGAAGGGATTCAAACTAACATTAGTAAATTTGCAGATGACACAAAGCTGGTGGCAGTGTGAACTGTGAGGAGGATGCTATGATAATGCAGGGTGACATTGACAGGTTGGGGGAGTGGGTAGTTGCATGGCAGATTAGGTTTAATGCGGATAAATGTGAGGTTATCCACTTTGGGAAAGGCCGCGCCAACAGCACCTTTGTTCAGGGCTGCTTCATGGGCGCCAGCAGTACCTTGTTCAGGGCTACTTCATGGGAATAGGCTGCTTAGTAGGGTATTCTATTTACAGTGATCATGGGGAATGATGAGGAATTGCTAGGATAAGGCAATATAACAGAATGATGACAAAAAAGCATTCAAAGAGGACTATTCACGGTTCAAAAACACTGGTTATGTATGTGCTACAATCCACTATTAAGTCTCAAACTATATTTGAGAAATTGGGCTCCTCTATCCAGTTAGATTATGTTCCTATCAAATAGACTTGTAGGACATTGGGATTTACCTTTAGCTATTCAATTGGCCATTGACGCCGGCCTGGGCAACAGATTGCAGTCAATAGACTCCTGTAACAGCTTTGTTGTTATAAAACAGCTTTCTAGTCATTAGACTAATTGGTAATAGTATAGATGGGATTCAGCTGTGCAAGTAGGAGAACTGTTATCTTGTTAAATGGTTAACTATTAAGTGCCATGTAGGTCATTGTTAACACAACTTGTTATCACCAGCTGAAGTTAATAAAGTCACAATGATGGAGAAACAGTCTTCATTACTGCACCAGTAGTCGTTAGGTAACTATTTAATTATATTGCAAAATGGTGCTAATGGCCTTAAATGGGAAATTGTGTCAGCAGCGCCTTATAGCAGGCCTGCTTAATGTCTCCCTCATGTAGGAGGAGAGCATGCCGCATCAGTATTAGTCTGACGCCGGGGCCATGGCAAAGTCAGCGTATTGCTGAAGCCGCGCCAGCAGAACCTTGTAACAGGGCTGCTTAATGGCTCCCTTATGTAAGAGGAGAACATGCGGGATTGGTAAAGTCTAACGCCGAGTCTGAGGGTATAGCCGTAGAGCATGCCCAAGGGATACAGGGCAAGCGCCAGAGGTCTATGCCTGGCAGAAAGGTTGCCATCCCAAACACATATGCAGTGAACGCCGCTATCAGGGGGACATTAGAGCTGGCCGCCGAATCTTCTATTCAGGTAAGACCTTTCCATAGGCGAAACCTGGAGGACGAAGCATAAGTAATTGGAACGAGTAAGGTTTCAACGTCTTCATTGGAAGTAAGCGGTTCACTGAAGTTGGTGGCAGCATGAAAGCTGGTCAGAGGTTCCACGCACTCTACCTGTGCTACTCTACAATTAAGGGACCACTTACAACTTGGTAAGATGTACACTTAGTTATACATTACAAATGATTGAGACATTATCATCTACTTTGAGGGGTCTAACTGGGTGTACCAGCAGATCCATGGTTTTGGGGACAGCCATGAGAGGCTGTGTCATTATTCCCAGGACTAGTGGGAACCAGGATTGCGTAGGCCAGTCTGGCACTACCAAAATGCCTGTGGCATTGTCTTGCTTTATTTTTACCAAGCATTGGCTGATGAGGCAAAATGGAGGAAAAGCGTACAAGAACATTCCTCCCCAATGCAGTGTGAATGCATCGACTGCCACTGCCACTGGCTCCCATGACACATATTTGGGTAACTGATGATTCAATCTGGATGCAAGCAAGTCAATATCCGGCATGCCATATCAGGCGACAATGTCGTTAAACACGTCAAGATTCAACATCCATTCTATGTTACCATTGAATTTCCGTGATCTAGTGTCTGCCACCATGTCGTATCTACCTGGTAGGTAGATTGCTGTAACCCAAATGTTCCTTGCAATACACCAATGCCAAAGAAGGTTTGCCAATTCCACCCATGTGATTGACATACGCCACTGCCGTGGTGTTGTCAATCTGTAGTTGAACATGCACATGATGCATATTGCTGCAATAATGCTTTAGTCTATAGAGTGCTCCCAACAACTCTATGTAGTTAATACCATGTTGCTGAAGAATTAAGGACTCCTGCACATTCTATCTATCTCTGCAGCTGGAGATGGTATCTGTTGCTCCCCACCCCAGGCCACTTGCATCGGTTTGTAAGATTACCAATGGTGTATCAATTAGAATTTTCTTAGAGCTGTGATGTATATTCGTTACCCACCAGTGTAATTCAGCAATGGCCTCTGCTGGCAATTGCATGGGCCTTCCGAATTGGTCTGCATGGGATTTGAGTGCCTGTTCCTTTGCACGTTGTAAATTTTGATAGTGCAAAGGTCCGAAACGTACAGCTGGAAAAGCTGCCACAAGCTTGCCAGTTACACTTGCTGCTTGTCTGATTGTTGGCTGCTGTTTAACAATTAGCTTATTGCAGGCTTTCATTAACTCTGATTGCTTGCCACTTGGCAGCGTCACTGACATTTGAATTGAGTTAATTGCTAACCCCAGGTAATCAATTACCCTGGTAGGAGTCAATTTTGACTTAACTGGATGGATTAGAAACCCCAATCTCTCAAACATGAGTTTGGTGGCTGAAACGGATGATTCGGCTGATTCCTTGGTGTCCCCAATTATTAAAATGTCATCCAAATAAGCCATAGCCATGTGATTCTGAGCTTGTAGGAGCCCGAAGTAAAATGGTCTATTAATGTTCAGAGTTTTGTCCGTGCCAAGTTTAATAGCCTGATGGCTGTGGGGAAGTAGCTATTCCTGAACCTGGTCATTGCAGTGTTCAGGCTCCTGTATCTTCTACCTGAAGATAGCGGGGAGATGAGTGTGTGGCCAGGATGGTGTGGGTCCTTGATGATACTGCCAGCCTTTTTGAGGCAGCGACTGCGATAGATCCCCTCGATGGAAGGGAGGTCAGAGCCAATGATGGACTGGGTAGTGTTTACTACTTTTTGTAGTCTTTGCCGAACCAAACCATGATGCAACGGGTCAGCATGCTCTCTACTGTGCACCTGTAGAAGTTAGAGAGAGTCCTCCTTTACAAACTGACTCTCCGTAATCTTCTCAGCAAGTAGAGGCGCTGATGTGCTTTCTTAATAATTGCATCAGTGTTCTCGGACAAGAAAAGATCTTCAGAGATGTGCGCTGCCAGGAATTTGAAGCTCTGACCCTTTCAACCATCGACCCGTTGATATAAATGGGACTGTGGGTCCCCATCCTACTCCTTCCAAAGTCCACAATCAGTTCCTTGGTTTTGCTGGTGTTGAGGGCCAGGTTATTGTGCTGGCACCATATGGACAGTCGCTCGATCTCTCATCTATACTCTGACTCATCCCCATCAGTGATACGTCCCACAACAGTGGTGTCATCAGTGGTACGGAGTTTGCGTTATGTAGGAATGGATTCTGATTCCAGATCTCATTCCACCAGGGCTGCTACAACATCAGCAGCAAGGGTATTTACGTTCTGCTGGGTTACATTGTTACGGCTGCAGCATGGTCCAACGAACAAATCTCCAAACATTTATAATAACCCTTTGCTGAACCAGGGTTATTTGTTAACTCTATTTATGTTCTGGTTATACTTTCCATCTGGGTGAGAGATGGAAATATTATTACTTCATTTAAACAGTATCAACATGTTTTAAATCTATGTCATGACTGTATGCATTATGAATATTTTCCCTTCATTTGTCAATGAAGCAACTGTGGTTGTGTATACTCGGTCACAGAGCATGAAATCACAGAGCTTTGAAATCTTCACGTAGTCACTCATGTGACTCCGAAGTAAAATAGGAAGATTGAACAAGAACTTACCAGTTTGACGTTTAATGAGGGATTACGTGCCCTCCGCTCCCAACCCTCATAAATATCATCTGGTAGTTCTAGTCTTTTGTTTCTTACTATTATACTTCAGTCACTATTACCTGTGATTTCACACTGTTGCTTTGAAGATTGACGCACTGTGGGTACGCATCCTACCCTTCCAAGTGCAGCTGTACAGGGTTCTTCACGTGCATGCAGCTGCTTTAGCTTTGAGTGCATATGATGCCCCCTATGCTGCAGTGCACTTCCTGAGAAGATTACGGAGAGTCGGTCTGTCAAGGAGGACTCTCTCTAACTTCTACAGGTGCACAGTAGAGAGCTTGCTGACCGGTTGCGTCGTGGCTTGGTTCGGCAACTTGAGCGCCCTGGAGAGGAAAAGACTACAAAAAGTAGTAAACACTACCCAGTTCATCATTGGCTCTGACCTTCCTTCCATCGAGGGGATCTACCACAGTCGCTGCCTCAAAAAGGCTGGCAGCGTCATCAAGGACCCACACCACCCTGGCCACACACTCATCTCCCTGCTACCTTCGGGTAGAAGGTACAGGAGCCTGAGGACTGCAACGATCCGGTTCAGGAATAGCTACTTCCCCACAGCCATCAGGCTATTAAACTTGGCTCGGACAAAACTCTGAACATTTATACCCCTCCATCTGTTATTTGCACTTTATCAATTTATTCATTCATGTCTGTATTTACATATATAATTGTAGTCAATGCCTACTATATTCTGTCGTGCTATGCAAAGAAAGAATGTCATTGTCCTGTCAGGGACACATGACAATAAATTCTTTTGACTTTGACTTTGACTTTGATACGACAAAGATCCAATAACTGACCGCAGGGGGAAGAGGAGTGATCTTATGGAGGTGTATAAAATCATGAGAGGAATAGATCGGGTAGATGCGCATAGTCTTTTGCCCAGAGTAGGGGAATCGAGAAAGAGAGGACATAAGTTTAATGTGAAGGGGGAATTAATTGGAATCTGAGGGATTAACATTTTCACACAAACGGTAGAGGGTGTATAGAACGAGCTGCCAGAGGAGGTAGTTCAGGCAGGGACTATTGCCATGTTTAATAAACAATCAGACAGGTACATAGATAAGACAGGTTTAAAAGGGACATGGACCAAACACAGGCAGGTGGAACTCGTGTAGCTGGCATGTGTCGGTCCGTGTAGGAAAGTTTCGGCCGAAAGGCCTGTTTCCATACTTGAATTGAATACATTTTTGAGCCAAGTATGTATACATACAAGGAATTTGCCTTGGTGCTTTGCTCGCAAGGATAACAACACGATATACAGTAAACAATTAAAAATAAAACATTATAATTTAAACATGTGAAGAATAAGATAAAATACCAGAGAAGGTGAGGACAGACTCTATGATGGCAGTATAAAATTGGTCCATCATTGCCTGTGGCAGATTGTGTTTTCTCAGCTGCTGCAGGAAGCACATCCTCTGTTGGGTCTTTTTGACAGTGGAGTCGATGGTGGTAAGGTCCCTAGAGATGATGGTTCCAAGGAACTTAAATTACTCCACAGATGTGACTGTGGTGTTGTTGATGGGAGGGGGAGCTCTCCTAAAATATACAATGAATGCCAGGATGCCAGCTGTGTCACTTCATGTCTATAGGCAGATTCCACCCCATCCTGGATCAGTCCAATCAAGGTTGTGTCGTCCGCAAACTTGATAAGCTTGATAGAGTAGTGTGTGGAGGTGCAGTCGTTGGTGCAGAGAGAGTAAAGGAGTCCAACTGAGTGTTGTGCCTTGGTCCTGGCCAAATTTCACCCCTCAACCAGCATTAACTTAACTTCTTTGATGATCTTTTATTAGATATAGGTTTGCTTAAATTGAGATGAACAAAATCAATTGAAGCTGATTCTGCAAAAGGGAATTGATATTAGTGTATTTCAATCTCGCCATAATATTGCAGGATAGATTGATTATGTTGTATGGAACATGGTGCCAGCACAATAACCTGACTCTCAACACCAGCAAAACCAAGGAACTGATCGTGGACTTCAGAAGTGGTAGGATGGGGACCCACAGTTTTGTTTATATCAATGGGTCGATGGTGTAAAGGGTCAAGAACTTCAAATTCCTGGGCATGCATATTTCCGAAGATCTCTCCTGATCCCAGAACACTGATGCAATCATAAAGAAAGCACATCAGCGCCTCTACTTCCTGAGAAGATTACGGAGAGTCTGTATGTCAAGGAGGACTCTCTCGAACTTCTACAGGTGTCACAGGAGAGAGCATGCTGACTGGTTGCATCGTGGCTTGGTACAGAAACCTAAGCGTCCAGGAGCGGAAAAGGCTGCAAAAAGTTGTAACCACTGCCCAGTCCATCATCGGCTCCAACCTCCCTACCATCGAGGGGTTCTATCGCAGTCGCTGCCTCAAAAAGGCTGCCAGCATCATCAAGGATCCTCACCATCCTAGCCACACACTCATCTCTCCACTGCCATCAAGTAGAAGGTACAGGAGCCTGAAATCTGCAACATCCAGGTTCAGGAACAGCTACTTCCCCACAGCCATCAGACTATTAAACACAACATCAAACAAACTCTGAACTATAACAGCCTATTTTTCTGCTTATTGATGTGTGTGTGTGTATATGTATATATATATATATATATTCTATGGTATATGGACACACTGATCTGATCTGTATTTATGACTACAATATTCTGTTGTGCTGCAGCAATGCAAGAATTTCATTGTCCTATCTGGGCATGTGACAATAAACTATCTTGACTCTCTTGACTCTTGGAAGAAAATAATTCTAAGAGATTGGCAACAGAGAAAAGGATATGCACTAATTCTTTTTTTTTATCAACGACATTTTAAATTAACTATTTACAAAAAGTACGCACAAAAATACAAACAAACCCACCACCATAATTCAAAATAAACAAATATTCTTAAATATGATATACTATTTACCCATCCGTATTGAGGGAGGATACATTCCCCCACCCCGCCCCGCAGTGCACGACTGTCCCAGAATCCCCCATGGAGCCTGTGGACAGCACGTATTCCCTTTATAAAGGAGCCCGTGGACGTAAGCCCGGAAAAGGGGCAGGCAGCTGGCTTGGACAGAGCCTTCTTCCGCCTGGCACCATGACTCACGGATGGCCAGCTTGGCCAGGCCGAGGAGCAACCCAATCAGGACATCTTCGGCCCTACCTCTCCCCTAAGCACAGGGTGTCCGAAGATGGGTGAGAAGTTCAGCCAGAAGGCAAAGGAGCAGCCCCTGCACTAATTAATTGGATACACACACAAAATGTTTATATACTGTGGAACGTGTTTAGGCAAACCATCTGTTTGTCTACTTATCCATGTAATTGAATGAAAAGAGTTTGCACGTAGCTTTGAGCTGCCACTCTGGATCATTTGGTGCATCAAATATTTGGTGGATTCTAATATTTATTTTAGGCAATGAGGAAAAATTAATAACAGATTATTTTGTTGAATGTTCTGCTTTATCTTCCTGTATTCGTAACATTTTCCCTAAAACGAAGGCCTGGGAGCACATGCAGGGTAAACTATTTTGTAAAAGCACTTTGAAAATCTCAATATGTTATGGTACTAAATAATTCCAAATGTTTTTATTTGTTGCACAGCCTATTATCTGAAATAAACCACCTTACATAATATATTATGTTGGGAATGGCGGCGCTGCCCTGGCAGCAGCGGCTCACCTGCAGTCCGTCTGTTTTTCTTTTTTGTTGTTGTTTTCTTGTCTTGTTTTAGTGTTAAATTGAGTTATTGTGTAGTATATGTGTGTGGGAGGGGTGCGAGGAACGTTTTAGTCTCTTCCTTGGGGGGACTCGACATTTCCATCTGCGCTGAGGCCTAATGGCGGAGCTGGCGGCCTCCAACTCCAACTACGACCGACCCGAGACTCTGGAGGCAGAGCCAGCCAGGACTTACCAGCGCGGGGCTGGCCGACTTCGGGGCTGTGGCAGGTTCAGGCGTTCCGGCGGCCCGACTCGGAGCAGTGGTGGCTTTCCGGTGGCAGTGGCGGCGGCAGCGACTTCGGAGGTTCGGCCGCGGGCCCAGTGGACGACATTGTCGGGAGCTCGCAGGTCACAGGTTGGTGACCTGTTTTTCCGGAGCTCCCGCGGCAACAGCTGCGTCCGCTGGACTGGAGGGTGGCAGCTTCGGCAGCTTAGACCGCCCCGGGCCGCGGAGTTGAACCGGCCCGCTCGCGGAGCGCGGTTCACCCGTGGGACTTATTTACATCACCCGGTGCGGTTACAACATCGGAGGCCCGGGTCGCCTCAGCGCAGAGGAAGAGGAAGAACAAGAAGGGAAGAGACAAAGACAAGATTTTTACCTTCCATCACAGTGAGGAGGTGTCTGGTGAACTCACTGTGGTGGATGTTAAATATGTGTTTATTGTGTGTTTTGTTATTTACTATATGTATGACTGCAGGCAACGAAATTTCGTTCAGACCGCAAGGTCTGAATGACAATAAAGTTTTCCATTCCATTCTATTCCATATTAAAATGTTTATCTGTGCATCTCTGATTACGACATTTGGAACAACATTACAATGAGTAACCTGCTAGTTGTCCTGCTAGTTTCACTGTTCTTATCCCTTTGTTATCTCCTGCTCCACAGCCAACAATGGATCATTGTGGACTCCTTGGCCATTCGACTCTGATTTGTTCTGTACATTTTCATATCTCTAGTTTTCCTCTTCCCTGACTCTCAGTCTGAGGAAGGGCCTCGACCCCAAATGTCACCTATTCCCTTTCTCCAGAATTCTGCCTGACCCATAGAATTAATCCAACTTTTTCTGTCTATCGTCGAAATGATGACAATGTTTGGAATTTGCACCAAATTTGCTTTGCAACAATCCCATATTCTTGATCATATCAGAAGGACAACACGGAAGGAAAGCAACTTGTAAGTAAGGTATGTATGCAGCTTATCTGCTGGAGTTATTCTGCTGTACATCCCATTGTTATTTTGACAGTGGCTGAGGGCTTCTACTGAGGTACATTGAGATGAAGTGACTCAGGGGAGGGGGTAAAATAGATTTTAAATTGAAACAAATATGGAAAGAGAAATACATCTGTTTGGAAATTGTGTTTCTCGACTGGCAACAAACAGAAGTGAGCTGCAGGCTACAGGCGGCAAAGATTTCAACTGACACCCCAGCAATCGTGATAGCAAAAACTCTAATAAGTTCAATGCCATCAGCTAGCAATTAAATGTCACAGCCAGCAGTGACTCAAATGCATCCATACACAAACACTTCTGGCAAGCTGGAAAATGGTGTTGTTACTACAACTACATTTTCTTTACATCAACATGTTACTTTAAATAAGCATCATACAATTGCCCCAATTCTGGAAAGCATGCTGCCAGGGGTGAAATATCCTTTCAGGGGATGGTATTCAATAACTTTCATTTCAAATTCCACAAAATAGCTTATATTCAGTCACTGCATTTTTTTGCATCACAGCTGTAGTCACTGGAGAGCTCATTCATGCGCCTTGTCTTCCAAATTAACTGTAAAAAATAATCCCCAGTTACCATTTTGCACATTTACATTGCTATCTTGTTTCATTTCTATGAAAGACAGGCAGGAACAAAGGCATTTATTTTACTGGTCACAAAAAAAATCTATGTAACGCACATCTTATTTTTCAGTAGCCAAATCTGGAAAAAAGGTTTCTTGATGTAATAATGATGCCAAATTTCCTCCAGTGTAACTTTCACTGGATAGACACAAAGTGATGGAGTTGCTCAGTGGGTCAGACAGCATCTCTGGAGAAAAGGAATAGGTGACCTTTCAGGTCAGAACCCCTGGAGATTTTCAGTCTGAGGAAGGGTTGTTTCACGAAAAGTCGCCTATTCCTTTTCTCCATAGATGCTGTCTGACCTGCTGAGCAACTCTAGCACATTGTGATTAAATTTGGTATAAACCAGCATCTGCAGTTACTTCCTACACATAACTTTCAAGGGAGTCAAGAGCCAAGACGGTTTAATTGTCATATGTACCGAAAATGGAAGAATGACATTCCTAGTTGCAGCAGCTTAACCGGCCCCCAAAAAACATTACCCATTGATAACATAACAAACAAAAACAATCAGTAAACTAAAGACAAAACAATATTATTGCAAAAATTCCAAAGTCCTTAGTCCTTGGCCACGCCGAGTCCACTGTACCACTAAGCGAAGGGGAAGGTGATGCGAGCTGTTTGCTATAACCAAAATCCGTTTCTAATTCTCCCATCATGTGTGCCTTATAAGCATTCTCAGTATGAAGTGAACATATCTTCTTCATGGGTCTTCATCATAATTTCTAATGCTTGTCTGGACATGGGTGAAAATTACTCGAACTTTAATCATCATATTTTATGATTCTTGACTTTCGAACATAAACTTATGCTCCTCGAAGGCAAGCTAAAGAAGTTTCATCAGGCTCATTCCTGGGATGAGAATGGAGATACAAGAGACTGCAGATGCTGGAATCCCATTTGTCACTGTTTTACCTAATTGACCAGACTATCAATATCCTTTTGAAGTGAAAGCTTTCCTTGTCCCTGTCAACCACATGACCGATTTTTGTTTCATCTCCCAAATTTTTTATCATGCCTCATGTTTTTTTCACCGTTAACAATGGTTTCAAGCAAGGAAAGTGAATGAAAATCGAGTGCAAAAAGAGAAGAGGAAGGGAAGAATGCATATGCATAGCAAATGTGTTAAATAGGCCGCACCCTGATCGGCTACAAGTTGGTGTGGAATACTTCTTAAAATAGTAAGGACCAGCCTACTCCCCACAGGTTCCACATCCCGATTTTTAATACCAAAATAAATATTATCCTGACGTTAGAGTGTAGAATTTGAGTACAAGATACACATTTTCCCAGAACCTAATTTGTTTTTACCCATAATACGATACAGAAATATGTTTCCTCTTTTTTTCTGATGCAAATGCATGCACAAAAATACATTGTTAAGACATAATATTACGATAAAGTGATTATTGTTTGTTCATTGTTTGTGCCTGGCTTGAGTTACAATGATTTTCATTAATGCTGTAGTTCAAGAAAAGATGACACCATTCGTTATGTCATCTTTTTAAACTTTCGATATGGATTAGAGTGAAGCCACCATATTTGAATGTGGGATTAATGAGCGGAGTTAAGGGATATGGAGAGAAGGCAGGAACGGGTGGGGGGGTACTGATTATGGATGATCAGCCATGATCACATTGAATGGCGGTGCTGGCTTGACGGGCCGAATGGCCTTCTCCTGCACCTATTGTCTTTTGATAAATATTATTTTTACCCATCCGATGTAAAGGGTTTTTTTTATGCATGCCTAATACATAGCATATTATTCAGGTGTGAGAACAGTAACAAATCCCTTGAAATTGCTTCTACCATTTACAGCTTTATATCGGAATCCTTTATTTTATTCTTCATTGAAACATTTATAATTTGGTAGGGAACGCTTGCTACCACACAGATTTTAATCATGAATTATTCAATAAAAGTTGCAACTGGCGTAATTTGTTTCTAATTATTTATGCGTATGATAGTTGTGGTCTATGTTAGCAATGTTACACATGGGAGAATCTAATACTTTGCAAAAATAAATAATATCAGTTTAATTAAGCGGAGTAGGCAGTCGGAGCTCATTGTAGTAGAATTCATCATCGCCAAGTGTATTAATATTTTCAACTCTGGTAACTTCACAAATTGCTTTTCAACATAGTTGAATACTTTTGATGAGAGGTGAACTCTTGATGGACACCCATATCTGGTTGTAGCATCTAAAATGATTACACTACAAACCTAGTTAATTTTAATCCCTTATAATACCAGCTGTTCCCTTTGCAATTATTAATATTACAGACATATAAGGACATTAAAAGCAAACATCAGTACCGCTTGATAATTCCACTCCGAGACATTAGCAGCAAGGGTCATGTACGTTCCACTGGAACTACTATAATTATAATTTGTTAATATGCTGACGTTTGACAAATTCCAATGTGTTCTTTGTCCAAAGGACACCTAACAAAGTAGCCTCCATTGCAATTTGCTTCCTATTCTACTATTTTTTGATATAACATGATTGCATGGTCTGGTACAATTTTGTGCCTTTATCCAAATATTCACAATCATGCCACTTCACAAGTGTGAGGTGTAGTGCATAAAATCTTGAGGGGCAAAGTTAGGATGAATGAACACATTATTTTTCCAATGGTTCGGGAATCAAGGACTAGAGGGCATAGCGCTAAGGTTGGAGGGGAAAGATTTAATAGGAACATAGAGGGCAACCTTTTCACACAGTGTTAACTGTATGCAGGTGACTATCAGATGAAGTGGTTGGGGCAGGTGCCATAACAACACTTAAAAGACATTTGGACAGTTACATGGATAGGAAAAGTTTTGAGAGGTAAGAGTCAAACTGGGACAAATGGGACTATCTTAGATGGGCAACCTGTCAGAATGGATGAGTTGGGCTGAAGGTCCTGTTTCAATTTTCCATGCTGTTTGACTCAATGACTAATTGATGAAAAGAAAATACTGTCAAAAATATAAACATGCACAATGTGAAGTGATTGGAATGGGTGTCAAGAGTTATGGGGAGAAGGCAGGAAAATGAGATTAGGAGGCAGCAATCAATAGACAATAGACAATAGTCAATAGACAATAGGTGCAGGAGTAGGCCATTCGGCCCTTCGAGCCAGCACCGCCATTCAATTTGATCATGGCTGATCATCCACAATCAGTACCCCGTTCCTGCCTTCTCCCCATATCCCCTGACTCCGCTATCTTTAAGAGCCCTATCTAGCTCTGTCTTGAAAGTATCCAGAGAACTGGCCTCCACTGCCCTCTGAGGCAGAGAATTCCACAGATCAGCCATGATTGATTGGCGGAGGGACTCGATAGACCAAATGGCCTAATTCTACTCCTACAGTATAACTTGTGAACTTATGAAGTGAATCATTTACATTCCCTGATGATTAATGCATGCTAATGTTTTAATGTATTTCTGCAGGTTTTGCTGGCAGCTAGCTGTGCCTTAAGATGCCTGGTACCTCAGTGTAATGTCACTGTTAAAAAAGAATTGGAACTAAACCTGATTCTAAACTAAAATTCACTGATGATTTTTTAAACAAGAAAATATTCCATAAATGAAATAAATGATATTGAATACAAAGCTGTTCCTACCAACTTTAACAGTTGGTAGGAACAAGAGCACAAATTAGTTTTAAGATTCAATTTGGATTTGCCATGAGATAGAACTAGGACACACAAAATGAATTCTCTCTGGGCTAATGATAATCATTGAATTACTTATATTTTGGCTGTGAAATCAGAAAGTTTCTTTCTGCCAAACGGTTCAATCAGAAGGCAAAGTGCATGCAAAAATTTGGCACATTTAGGAATTAATGAAACTTGCGTAAACCTCCAAAAAATATAAATCTTGGGCTCCCTTCTTAAACTGATTGTCAGAACTTGTGCTTCACTGTCAGACAAGTATCCTGAGACTCCACTGAGAATGTGATAGGGAGCTTCCTTGTTGATTTACTGCAGTTGGTGAGATGAGGTTTTATAACAATGCTGTTAGGTGGAGAGTTATGAACATTCGGCAATGGAAAAAAAAAGAAATGCAGCAGAATTCATCTCCAAGTTAGGAAAACGTGTGACATGAGAAAAAATAAGATTAAATTTGATCATATTTCATCCATCGGAATTATTCAGGCCAGTGACTAAAACTGCATAGTCAGCAATACATTGTAATTTTAAAATTTGAGGAATCACTAAGGTACACATGTAGGCAAATATAATAGTAAGATTAAACGTCAACTTACCAGTTTGAAGTTTGATCTTTATTTTATGAGGAGTTACGATGAGCGATTACGTGAAGAAGCCATCAGCCTGCATGCGCGTCAATCTTCAAAGCAGTGGTGTGAAATCACAGATAACAGTTGTTGACCCGAAATAGTAAGATTGGAGAGAACTTGAGAACTACCATATGACCTTTATGATATGAGGGTTGGGAGCGGTGGGCACGTAATCGCTCATCGTAACTCCTCATAAAATAAAGACCAAACTTCAAACTGGTAAGTTCTCATTTAATCTTACTATTTCATTTCAGAGTCACGTGAGTGATTCCGTGAAGACTTCAAAGCTCTGTGATTTCATGCCGGATATGAGTCCAGGCGTCACACACTGCAGCAATTGACCATGGATGAGTGAAAAAGATTAATGCATTCAGCCATGACATAGTTTGTTAAAAATGCTGATGCTTTAATCATCACAGGAGAATAATAGTGACCCCTTCCATCCTGTGGGAAACTATGAAACAAATCATAAATGGAATTTGGCAAATACCCCCGGTCTGGCAATGGGTTATTATAAAATGTTGGAAAGTTCATTCGTTTAACCATCCTGCAGCCGCTAGGGTGTGGTCCAGTGGAACGTACATGATTCTTGCTGCTAATGTAGTAGCAGCTCTAGTGGAGTGAGATAGAAGATATAGTATCTACTTCTGCATAAGCCAAAACTGTGCCAAAGCACATTGGCACAGTTAATGGTACTATAACTTAATTGATCGTCAAAGACCCATCTGAACTGAACTCCGAGATTAGTTATTCGGGGCATATTATATGGAACTTTGACATTAAAACCAAAACACTTCCCATCTCCTGATGAGGAAAAGGAGATGGGAAGTGTTCAGAGACTGCTTTCTCGGTGCTATCCCTGCATTCTGCAGTGAGCACGTACATGAATCGGTCTGGCAACCTGTGCCGCCGAATGGTCTTCTCAGAGACTCCAAGTCTATAAATTTATTTTATCATGCAGAGGATGGTTTCCTCAGTCATGGGGTGAACCACCAAACTTTTGTGTTTAGGACAACCATATAAGGCCCTATAATCTTCCCCAACATTTAGCAGGAATCATGGCTGCATAGGCCAGTCAGGCAGTACGAAATGCCTGAGGCGAGATCTTGCTGGTTTTTGTGCAAGACCCGACTGATGAGGTAAAATGGAGGAAAGGCATAAAGAACATTCCTCCTCAGTGTAGCGAGAATACATCTATTACCACTCTGCCACATATTTTTGCAATGGTGATAGAGCCAGGAAGCAAACATATTGATATTCGTTGTGTTCAATCGGACCACAATGTTATTATTTACGTTGTGATACAACATCCATACTGTGTTGTCATAGATTATTACATGATGATACACCAGCGTCAAATGCCCTCACCATAGTGTATCAACTTGGAGTTGAGCATGCAAAGCCCATCCACCTCGGTAACTAGAGATGGTATTCGTAATTTTTCATCTTTGAGTACTGGTATCAGTTTGTAATATAACTGAAGAGTTGCTGAGCAAAAGTACAGGAGCAATGTAGAATACACCATTGTGACTTTGATAGCTTCAGCTGGTAATAGGAATAGGTCTGTTAATAAAGACCTTCATGGCACTGAAAATGCAAAGGTCCAAATGCACAGCTGAAAACACAGCCACTATATTGCCAATACTCTTGATGGATAGAGGCTGCTTCATAACAACAAGGTTGTTTACAGGTTTTTACAAGTGTTTCCACCTTGTAAATGGTCCACATACCCCATGTTTCAGAAAGAACCAGACCCACCTACCTTCATGGTTACCATTGGTCTTATGGTAAGCCCAAAGGCCCCTCATGGGGGTTCTATTTCTGTCCTTCATTGGAGAGGACTGGTAGGGTAGGTGGATTCCATATTTTTCCTGAGACCAGCTTGGGCCTTGGCCTAAAGCCCTCTGCCCAGCTTGCTGGCTGCCACCAGCTTCAGTGAACCGCTTGCTGCCGATGGAGGTGTGGGGTGTATTGTCGCCGAAACGGCGAGGCTGTCTCCCTCATGCAGGTCTCACCTGTTGAATAGGTTTTACCTGAATAGCAGATATGGCGGCTGGTTTCCTGGGATACCATGCCCCTCCAACGTCACCCCTGATAGTGCTGTTCGTTCACTGCCGGCACTTTCATGAATTTTAGTATATGCCATGGACATACTTCCGAGTTTGGAGTCGGTTACACACTGACCCCGACTGCTCCCCTGCTCAGAAAGGGAGACAGTGTGCAGCCCTGTACAGCAGTGCTATTGCCGCAGGCCCCGAGGAGACCTGCGTTGATGTGGGCCCACCACGGACCATATCCTTCGTGCCTCAGGGTATGCTCCCGGCAATACCTCCTAACTCCCAATAAGACAGAACTGACCCCGACTGCTCCCCTCTTCAGAGAGCGAGACTGTGTGTGCAGCCTGTACACAGGCGCTGTTGCCGCAGGCCCCGCAGAGACCCGCGGTGATATAACTTCCTCCTTGTTGCATACCATTGTGGAGCACCTCTCCATTAGGTGCTCCATGTGGGTTTGATGTCCGAAGAACATTACCCATTGAAGGAGGGGATCCTCGCCATCTGGAATCCTCCTGGCCCGACTCATTTGGGTCAACGGGCCGTACGGCCTTTCTCCATGGCTGCCCTCCAAACGGGGTTTGCCAAGGTGCTGCCGGCACCAGCCCGAAGCCGCTGGCTCCACCGCCAGCGACTCTGAAGGCAATTTTGGCTGCCGCCGCTACCCGCACTTCCGCGGTCTCCATAGCGGATTCCCTGCGGTCCGTGGCCGGGATTCCCCAAGCTCATTACCGGGATTCCCCATGGACTGTGACAGCGACGCGGTCCATAAAGGTTTCCCCGCGGCCCGTCCCGACTTCGCCTCAAAATCCAGCAGGAAACTCTGTAAGAAGAGATTCCTGCAATGGAAACCTAACCTGAAAAGTTTAAAAACATGCCTTCAAGTTTAAACCTACCGCTGGCAGGAGCAGCGCACCTGCCAGTCAGCGTTGCGCCATGCGTTGACATATTGACGCGCATGTGGGCTGGCGGCTTCTTCATTCACTTGACTCTGAAATTAAATCAATATCCGGTACGCCATACCGGGCGACAATGTCGTTAAACACTTCATGATTCAACATCCATTCTGTGTTGTCATTGATTTTCCGTGATCTGGTGTCCGCCACCATGTTGTATCTACCTGGTAGGTAGATGGCTGAAAACCAAATGTTTCTCCTAATACACCAGTGTCAGATAAGGTTAGCCAATTTATCACAAGATACAGACTTGATTCCACCCATGTGATTAACATATGCCAGTGTTGTCAATCTGAAGTTGAACATGCACATGTTGCATATTGCTGCAATAAGCCTTCAGCCCATAGAGTGCTCCCAACAACTCTAAGTAGTTAATACCGTGTTGCTGAAGAATTAATTACTCCTGCACATTCCATCTACCACCTTAGCTAGAGATGGTATTTGTAGCTCCCCATCCTAGGGCACTTGCATCAGTTTGTAAAATAACTGATGGTGTATTGACCACAATTTTACTGGAGCAATGCCGAATATTCGTTACCCACCAATGTAATTCAGCAATGGCCTCTGCTGGCAACCGCATGGGTTTACTGAAGTGACCTGCATGGAATTTGAGTGCCTCCCCCTTTGCACGTTGTAAATTTTGATTGTGCAAAGGCCCGAACTGTACAGCTGGAAAGGCAGCCACTGATTATCTGGGATTTACCATTAACTCAATTCACATGTCTGTGACTCTGCCTTGGGGCAAACGATCAGAATTAATAGAAGCCTATAACAATGTTATTGTTAAGGAGCAGCATTCTATTAGACATGTAGCTAGTATAATTGGCTGATGGCCTTCTTCACATAGTCACTCGCGTGACTCCGAAGTAAAATTTTGGGTGCTGCTACACGATGAGGTCCTAAATCCTTGATTGGAATGAACAATCCAGAATTAAGGTTTAGATTAACTTCTACTGAGAATCAGCAAACACAATGATGATCTAAGCTTGCATGGTCATGGCCAAGAAAATACAGGGAGGGATAGTATGATCATTCATCAGTGGCTAGTTGTCCATACTCCTGCAGTAACAAAGAACTGGGTGGCACGGTGGCACAATGGTAGAATTGCTGTCTTGCAACGCCAGAGACCTGGGTTTGATCCTGACCACAAGTGCTGTCTGTATCGTATGATGTCTCTACATTCTCCCCGTGACCTGTGTGGGTTTTCCCCGGGATCTCCGGTTTCCTCTCACACTCCAAAGATGTACAGTTTTGTAGGATAATTGGCTTTGGTAAGAATTGTACATTTCCCCCAGTATTTGTAGGATAGTGCAAGTGTGCAGGAATCACTGGTTGGCACAGACTCGATGGGCCAAAGAGCCTGTTTCCCTGCTGCATCTCTAATCTAAACTAAACTGCAAACACTGGTTAATACATAAAAGGACAAAAAGCGCTGGAATATCTAAATAAGGCCATCAGCATAATCAAGGACAATTTTACACACTAACTTAAAACGTGTATTCTAAAGGGCCTGTCCCACTTGGGCATCATTTGTGCGTCATTTACATGAGAGGCCGGCAGTGACTGTCACGCGAAAATCATTTAGCAGTAGGTCAGTCGCGCGCCAAGGAGTGCCAGTCTCCGTAGCAAAAATTTCCCAGTGAAAAATTTTCAAAATTTGGCGCGCTTTATACCCGGGTGACCACGTGGTGCGGCGGTCAAATGACGCGCAAATGACGCGCCGTCAGCATACGGGTGTCGCACGGCGTCGCATGGTTACGGACCTTGACGCACTGTGACGCATAATAAATTAGCATAGGCAACGTTCGTGCATCACCGTGCGTAACCATGCATCACCACGCGCTACACGTACGCCATCAGTACGTCAGCGTGCGCAAGGGGTAAGTCACGCAGGTGGCGCACGAGGATTTTGAACATTACAAAATCCTGGGGCGTTAGGGAAGCACTGTGCATTACCGCGCGTCACTGCATTCGCCACCACGCCTCATCACGCGCCACGACGCGCCAACCAATTTTTAGAATGTCGCGTAAATGACGCAAAATAATGCCCAAGTGGTTCAGACCCTTGAGTCCAAATCCACCAATTCTACTTGTGACTTTCAAAAAACTCTAGTTGTTTTGTTAAGCATTATTTTCCTTTCATTGTCCTCTGCTGATTTTGTCCAATCACATTAATATTTTTTTTCACATTTTGTCACATGCTCCACATGCTTCACAAGGGAAAAAGCAGGAATGGGGTACTGATTTTGGATGATCAGCTATGATCATATTGAATGGCAGTGTTGGCTCGAAGGGCCGTATGGCCTACTCCTATTTTCTATGTTTCTATGCTGCTTCAATAGATTCCAGCCATTTCCCTGGGACTGGTATTAGGCTTACTGGTCTGAAATTCCATTTGTTTCTCTACATAATGTTTTAATTAGTAGGGAAGGAGTGGGAGTGGGGTAAGAATGGTAGGAAGCTACAGTTGCATTCATCCAATCTGTAGTCTAAAGAATTTTGGAAGATTACTATCACATTTCCATTTGAACTAATTAGCACAAAAATTGCTACACTCTGATCTTTCAAAATCTCTAAACATTTTATTCTCAGTCCTGGAATCCTTATTCCTTGAAAGAGCACCTAATTAGTCCCACTCATTTATGGTTTCCTCATAGCTCTGTAAAAATTGTATTTTTCAAATGTAAAACCAATTGCTATAACTGGATTTGCTAAGTTAAAATGACATCTGAAATAGTGCTAAAGTAAGGCCAAAATCAATTCCTAAATCAACCGATAACATTGCCTTTATTAAAGAAAGCTTTGCCATAATTTTTTATTCATTCAATATCTATGCTGAGTGACGTTGTCTATCTATTTCTGTCCATCGGTTGTTCAATTGAATAATATCAAAAACACGTTTACCCCTGCAATCAATCACTTACAGAAGCACACGCACATTTGCTTAAAATGAGATTCCATACATTTTCTAACAACCTACCTGCATATGACAAGTGTTTTGTTTATCTACTTTTACATGTCAATGAATGTGACAGTGCAATGGCAGTTTTGTCTTGTGGATTGATGTCTACTGGTAGCAATATAAATACCATCTCTATTCACTGCACTTAAAAAGACTCTGTGTGACTTTCTATTTTCTCAAGGTCACTCACTGCTTCTTACCAGAGTTCAAAATTAATTTTCACTCCTACTGTGCTTTGGGCAACAAATCTACATCTGCTTCCCTCCTCCCTGTCTTGTTGAGACTACTGCATCACTTCACTGAACCAGCGCACTGAATCTTCAGCAACACACAGCGTTCTTTTCTTCTGCATCCATTCACAACAGGCATGCATCACAACCTCATAAGTTCCCATTATACAAGGCACTTCAGACAGTAAGTGAATACCTCATCCCTCTCTCTCAGGCTTATCTCTCTGATCTTTGTAGGAGATGGTTACAAATGTGGTTGTGTGGAGGGAATTGGGCTCATGTAGGATGGCCAACAGATTGTACATCATTCTCCGTCAGTGATGCTTAAGCAAAGCTGGAGGAAGAAGTACAGTTACTATAATGCACAAAGGCTGACTTCATTTAATTAGCATCGGAAGACAAGCAGACTGGGTACTTATGGTTATTTATTAGGGGTGAAGTAATGAGTGGTAGAAATAATGAATATTTAGGGGGTTGGATGGTTGTCACAAGTAGGTTGCTTGCAAAAGGGACAATTGACATTTCAGGCCAAATCTCCATATATCAGGACTGAGGTCCACACAGCATCCCCTCCCCCTCCCCCCCCTACCCCCCCCTTCCCCCCCCTTTCCCCCCCTTCTCCCCCTTCCCCCCCTAACCCCCCCCCCCCTTCTACCGTCGCCACCACATCCTTCTCCCCCGGAGTTGCTGACATACTACACCTTGGAAGATGACGGTAACTGCGGAAGAGAAGGATGAGGAAGCGGCAATGGAGGTGGGAACGGCGGAGTGGAAAAAGCGATGGGAGAAGAATGAGGATGCGGCGGTGGAGCGGGAAGTGGACAAGGTGAAAAAAAGGCAACTCGTGTGAGGCGAGGGAGCCCCACAGTGACCGAGTGCATCTTGTCATTGGCAGTGGGCTGAAGAAAGAGCTGATGATCAGGGGCTACAACATGAGCTGCAACAACAGCCGCATAAACCAGACCATGTGGTAAGTGGTGAAAAAGGGCGAGTGGGTGCAGACCAGTGGCATCAGCGCCTAGTTTCAAGGTGAAATGACACAAAGTGTTGGAGTAACTCAGCAGACAGAATCAGTCTGAAGAAGGGTCCCAACGTCACTATTTTCTCTCGAGATGCTGCCTGACCCACTGAGTTAGCTACTCCAGCACTTTGTGTCCTTTTGCAAATTGACCATCATCTGCAGTTCTTTGTTTCAACTACTGTTGGAGGCAAATCTGCATTATACCTGCATCCTGTATCTGACTTAACTTTGGGTCCAGCTCAGATAGGCAGACACAAAATAAGACATCTCGTAGATTAGTGGTGAGTTTCTTGAACAAGTCGGTTTATTGAAGGCCTTAACATTGCGTATTGTGATACACTCTGAGAGAACCCAAAGTGTTTCAAAGATTCACAGTACCTACAGCATGTTTATATTCTCATCACACAGTGGTTACTTGTGGATTCTATATTTTTGAAATAAGTCATCATTGATCAATGTCTCTGTAACCTTTCCTCATTGTCTATCTCCAGAGTTATCTTTAACCTTATGCTCCCTGTTACTTAGTATACCATTCTTCCCATTTGTAGAACAAATAGGTACCATAAATGTCAGTACCCCTGATTACTTTTATTACCCGCAGCTGTTTACAATCCCCAATGTATATTTTAATTAAACTAGTGGTGCTGTGGAACCTAAACATTTTGATAAACCTATTCATTGCCTCACTAACATTCTTAGGTTTACTATTCAAATCATTTTTCCCATCATGTTTCCCCAGTATGTATGCTCTTGGGTTAAACAGATTGTAAACGATTCATCTTCCTTAGAATTTTCAAAATTTCAGACAACAACTACAAACTATGTTCGGTTATTGCGGACAATCAGCAATAATGGACGCCATTCATCTGCCTATGGTTCATTATAACGAGGGTTTACTGTACTACCATGGACATGCTGAATCTTCTCAGACACCAAAAAAAAGTTTATATTCTGATGCACTTTCTTGATCACAGCATCAGTGTGATGGGAAACAAAAATGCTGGAGAAACTCAGCGGGTGAGGCAGCATCTATGGAGCGAAGGAATAGGTGACGTTTTGGGTTGAGACCTTAATTCAGACTGATGTGGGGGTGGGGGATGGTGGAAAAAAGAAAGGAAGAGGCAGAGACAGTAGGCTATGGGAGACCTGGGGAGGGGAGGGATTGGAGGGAGAAAGCAAGGACTACCTGAAATTGGAGAAGTCAATGTTCATACCGCTGGGATTTAAACTACCCAAGCAAAAATATGAGGTGCTGCTCCTCCAATTTGCAGTAGGACTCACTGGCTATGGACGAGGCCCAGGACAGAAAGGTCAGATTCGGAATGGGAGGGGGAGTAGCAGTGCTGAGCCACTGGGAGATCATGTTGGTTAATGCAAACTGAGCTGAGGTTTTGGGCGAAATAACCTGGACTACACTCCTTCCCGCCCTGCTTCATGTAAGGATTCTATCCCTGTAAATAAACACTTTACAAACTCTTAAAGTGTGCAACATCTTTTAATGATAGCACAGGGTATTACATACATCTTCAAGCACTAGCTACATTCTTCTACTGCTGCGCCCAGGAAGGGGAAGGCGTTATGATAGATGTTAACTATGCGGGGTTAATGGGACTGAGGTAACTATATTATTGGTTGCATATAAACCATCTACATCCTTCCCCTTAGAAAATCAAAAAACAGATTGTTGTCACGACAACAGAATTAAACAGCAGAATTAAACAAAATCGCCGTAGCGAACAGGTGGCTTGCTGATCCGGCCCGAGCGCGTACGGATGTCTCCCCCTTCCCCCGAAAGAGCAGAAGAAACAGGAGGACGCGAGGCAGCTGGGGAACCAGGGAAGGGCATTGGGGTGGGAGAAACAGGAGAGGGAGAACCGCGACCGGCAACAGGGGACCCGCGCAGAGGAGAACCAGGCGCTCGAGATGGGGACCGAGGCATGCAGGGAACACCAGCCGGGACGGCAGCCGGCTGCTGGTAGGAGAGTGGCGGGGCATAGGGCCCCGGGGGCTGCGGCTTTGGCTCATTAACCGCAAGCAGGTGTTGTCGGCTTCTTCGGTAGATGGTACCCTCATAGTCGACCAGATACGAACGAGGTGAGTCGGCCACCCCAACCACGGTGGCCAGACGGGAGTGACCACTGGCGGTCTGCAACCGAACAACCTGTCCAGGCAACAGAAGATCGAGTGGTCTGCACGACCGATCGTGGGAACGCCGCTGGCTGTCATGTTTCTCTTGAATTCGCCTCTGCACGGAGGCGGGCTCCAGCACCCGAGGTTTCAGCTGGCGCTGGGCAATCGGGATGGTAGATCTGGTAGTTATGGACATTCAGACGCTGAGCAGGTGACCCCATGGCCGGATCCCTGGAAACATTCCTGAGGTTCAGGAGATCCAAATACAAATCAGAGTTGGATAGTTGCGCCTGTTCCATCAGAAGCTTGGCGCTGCGGACGGCCCGTTCTGCAAGGCCGTTGCTCTGTGGGTACTCTGGGCTGCTGGTGAAATGCACGTAGTTCCACTTGTCGGCAAAACTTTTGAATTCTCGGCTTGTAAACTGCCTGCCGTTGTCAGTCTGCCGCAGGGAGCACTCAGCTCACTGAGGTTTGGTACAAACTTTCCAAGGTAGTTCACCATGCCCAAGAATCGTTGCAGACCTGGCACGTCAGTGGGGGCTGCCATCTCGAAGATGGCAGCTGCCTTCAAGGGGTCGGGTTTTAGTCCGTTAGAGGTGAAAACATGTCCAACATACGTGACCTCTGAGACACGAAACCGGCACTTCTTGGGATTCAGCTTCAGGTTCGCCTTCCGTGCCCGATCCAGGACGCGGCGGAGGTTCAGGTCGTGCTCGGCAATGTCCTTCCCATAAACCAGGATTTCATCCACGATGATGGCACATGGCAGGTCCGAGAATATCTGCTCCATCGTTCGCTGGAACACCTCGCTAGCAGAATTGATGCCGAATGGCATTCTCAGGAACTTGAATCTGCCAAACGGTGTGGCGAAGGTCGTCAGGTCAGAAGACACTTTGTCCAACGGGATCTGCCAAAACGAGTTCTTAGCGTCTAGGACCGAAAAGACAGTGGCTTGCCCGACCTGAGCCGCCACATCCTCAACAGACCGCATGGGGTAGTGTGGTCGCCTGATGGCAAGGTTTAAGTCCTTCGGGTTGATACACACACGTATTTCGTTCTTGTCTTTCTTAATCGTGGCAACCATGGTGGAGACCCAATCGGTGGGCTCGCTAACTGCTTCTAGCACCCCCTTTTCGACCATCTTGTTGAGCATCGCCTCGACCCTGTCTTTCATAGCGTGAGACACCCTGTGAGGTGCGCGGACCACGGGTTGTATATTTGGGTCAATGGAAATATGGTATGTCAGTGGTATTATCCCACTTCTGACACCATGTAAATAAACACTTTACAAACTCTTAAAGTGTGCAACATCTTTTAATGATAGCACAGGGTATTACATACATCTTCAAGCACTAGCTACATTCTTCTACTGCTGCGCCCAGGAAACATAGAAACATAGAAACATAGGAAGGCGTAGCCATTGATAGATGTTAACTAGGCGGGGTTAATGGGACTGAGGTAACTATATTATTGGTTAAACCGCATATAAACCATCTACAATCCCCTACTCCCAATTCCTCTATCTATGCCGCATCTGCACCCAGGATGAGGTGTTCCAAACCAGGGAATCGGAAATGTCCTCATTCTTGAGAGAATGGGGATTCCCACTTCGGCTATAGATGAGGCTCTCAATAGGGTCTCCTTGATATCCCGTAGCTCCGCTCTCACTCCCCATCCCCCCCCCCCCCCCCCCCCACTCATAACAAGGACCCCCTGGTCCTCACCTTCCAATATATCAGCCATCACATACAACACATAGTCCTCCGACATTTTCGTCACCTCCAACAGTATCCCAACACTGGCCACATCTTCCCATCTCCTCCCCTTTCGGCTTTCCGCAGAGACCACACCCTCCATAAATCCCTGGTTACTTTGTTCCTTCCCACCCAAACCATTCCTTCCCTTGGCACTTTCCCTTGCAACCGCAGGAAATGCTACACTTTTCGCATTACCTCCCCCTTGACTCCATCCAAGGAACTGAGCAGTCTTTCCAGGTGAGGCAGAGGTTTACCTGCACCTCCTCCAACATCATCTATTGCATCCACTGTTCTAGGTGTCAAATGCTCTACATAGGTGAGACCAAGCTCAGGCTTCGCAATCTCTTCACCGAACACCTCTGCTCAGTTCGCATTGACCAACATGATCTCCCAGTGGCACAGCACTTCAACTCCCCCTCCCAATCCGAATCTGACCTTTCTGTGCTGGGCCTTGTCCATAACCAGAGTGAGTCCTACCGCAAATTGGAGGAGCAGCACCTCATATTTCGCTTGGGTAGTTTACACCCCAGCAGTATGAACATTGACCTCCAATTTCAGGTAGTCCTTGCTTTCTCCTTCCTTCCCCTCCCCTTCCCAGCTCTCCCACAGCCCACTGTCTCTGCCTCTTCCTTTCTTCTTCCCGCCCGCCCCCTCACCCCCACATCAGTCTGAATTAAGGTCTCAACCTGAAACATCGCCTATTCCCTCGCTCCATAGATGCTGCCTCACCCGCTGAGTTTCTCCATTTTTGTCTACCATCGATTGTTCCAGCATCTGCGGTTCTTTCTTAAACATCAGTGTGAGGGGAATAGGTTAGGTTGCCCTAATGCTGGTGATATTAAACCATGGTTCGACCAAGGCTGTGAAAAGCTGAGCGTTCCTCGTGAAACTCAAACTAGGCATCAGTAATAACTCCACTTGACAGCAACCTTGCATCACTGAGATGATTGAGAGTAAAACTGATCTGGCTGTAATTAATGGGATTGGATCTGTCCTTTTTGTGAAAAGCACACATCTGGGCAATTTTCCACATTGATGCTTTGTAAATGTACCGGAACAGCTTTGTGAGAGGTGCAGCTAATTCTGGAGCGCAGGTCTCTCGCAATATAGTTGGGCTTTTGTGAGAAGAAAATACATTTTTGATATCTCTTGAATGAATAAATTGGTTGAAGGTTGTTGTCAGTGATGGTGTGGATCTCCGGTAGAAGATGAAGGAGATCCACTGGCAGTTATGACTGAACACGGATGCGAATGCTTCAGTTTTTTCTTTACCTCTCACACACTGAGCCCTGTCATTAATGTGGATGGTCTTGAAGCCTCCTTCATTCATTATTTGCATGATTGCTTGTTTTATGCTGTATCTTCTGTGTGACCGTTTTAACACATTAAATACTATTTTTCTCCATTTCTTCGGCATGAAAATAAATGCACCGTGTGTGTAAACAGTGTCTCTGACATAGAAACATAGAAAGTAGGCTATTCGGCCGTTCGAGCCAACACCACCATTCAATATGGTCATGGCTGATCATCTAAAATCAGTACCCCATTCCTGTTTTCTCCCCATATCCCTTGATTCCGTTAGCCCCAAGAGCTAAATCTAACTCGGATTTTCGGACATGATTTTGGCTTCGAATACTGGATCACAACACTTTCAGCCTGTTCCAACTTCATTCTCATGTCAACGTGATAGTTCTTGAATTGAGGTCAAGAAAGTTTTTTTAAGTATGACAGTAAAATTGTCACATTTTTAAATTGTGCAATAGTAAAATCTAGTTGCTTAGATAATTCTGCTAAAGGATAACTCTGTTACATTTCTGAAATATTTGTCACTTTACTTAATTGAATTGTTCAATTCATGGAAGGAAACATATGGTGATGGTGGAAGGTTGCTTTTCGGACTGGAGGCCTGTGACTAGGAGTGTGCCTACAAGGTTCGGTGCTGGGCCCATTTCTGTTTGTCATCTACATCAATGATTTGGATAAGAATATATGAGGCATCATTAGCAAAGTTGCAGATGACATTAAGTGGGTGGTATTATAGATAGTGAAGATGGTTGTCAAAAGTTGCAACAAGATCGTGATCAATTGGGCAGGTGGGCTGAGGAATGGTTGATAGAATTCAACATTGAAAATTGTGAGTTGTTGCATTTTGGGAAGTCTAACAAAGGCAGGATCTTCACTGTGAATGGTAGGGCTCTGGGGGGCTTTGTAGAGCAGAGGAATTTAGGAATGCAGGTGCATAGTTCTTTGAAAGTGGTGTCACAGGAGTTCGGAGGCCATGTTACAGTCGTATTAGATATTGGTGAGGCCACATTTCGGGTAATGTGTTCAGTTTCAAAGAAAACGGTGCAGGGAAGAATTACAAGGATGTTGCCAGAACTCAAGGGCCTGCGCTATAGGGAGAGGTTGAGCCAGGTAGACCTTTATTCCTTGGCGTGTAGGAGGATGAGGGATGATCTTATAGAGGTGTACAGAATCATGATAGGAATAGATCAGGTAAATGCACAAAATCTGTCGCGTAGAATTGGAGAATTGAACCAGTGGATATAGGTTTAAGGTGAGCAGTAAAGATTCAATAGGAACTTGAGGGGTAACTTTTATTTTTATTTATTTTATTTTATTTTATTTTATTTTTTTCCTTCCTTTTTTATTTTTATATTTTTTATTTTTGTTAGAAGTACAGTAGTGTGGTACTTAAGTACCTAATACATACATACATATCTTCATTCTTGTACAACTTCATACTTCCGATTTAATGATAAAAGAACAGTGAGAGAAAAAAGAAATAAAGAGTGTCGGAATAGATAGACAAGCGAGTAGAAATAGATAGCCAAAGAAATACAGGACCGAGATAAGAAGCTAAAAAGATTGAAAGAAAAGGAGAAAGTAAAGGAAAGAGAGATTAGGAGAGATCTACCTATTTCGTATTTTTGCCCATCCGTCACCCGGTTCTAAACCATTTAATTTCTTATGTTGCACCATCTGCTTGTAAAAAGTTGATAAAAGGAGACCTACTTTGTCTAGTAGGAGGAATCTCATTTCTTCAAGGTGTAGCACTTCAGACATGTTTGAGATCCACATTTTGAATGTTGGCGTGGTAGCGTTTTTCCCAAATTTGAGTATAAGTTTTTTTGCTGTTATTAGACCGTAATTAAGAAAAGCTTCTTGGAATATAGTTAGTTTACCTCCCTCTTCCATTGATCCAAAGATAATCAGTTCTGTATTGGGGTTCAATTTTGTGTTAAATAGTTTTGTAAAAATTCCAAAAATTTAATTCCAAAATGTATACAGTTTTATACAAGAGACAAAGGAATGTGCTACAGTGCTACATTTTGAGTTAAACATTTGTCGCAGATGGGGGAAACATTTGAAAATATTTTATTCAGTCTAGTTTTCGAATAATATAGTCTTTTAAATTGAATTAGGTTATGTCTTACATTATTTGAACATTTATTTACATATAATAATTTTTTTTTCCCATCTATCATTTGGAAATTTCATCAATAACTCTTGTTCCCAGTCCCTTGTAATTGCCTCTGTCGTTGGTGTTTCTATATTTAGAATTGTATTATATAAGTAAGATATTAAATTGCTTGATTCTGCCTTTCTATTCATTCCTTCCGCCAATAAATCTGGGGTTAAAGTTTGATATCCTTGTATATATTTTTTCAAATAATCTTGAATTTGAAGATATTTGAAACATTGATTACTTTTCAAATTATAGTTTAGTTGTAATTGTTGGAATGATAAAAGTTTTCCCATTTCATACATATCTCCCATCGTTTTAATTCCTATTATTTCCCAATGGATAAACGTTTTATCAATAATGGATGGTTTGAATGAGGGATTATTAGCTATTGGAGAAAGAAGCGATAATTTTCTTAATTTTAAAGTTAATTTTATTTGTTTCCAAATTCGTATAATACTGTGAATAATAGGATTCTTCTTATATATTATATTGTTCAGTTTCATCGGGGAAAGATTGCTCCTATATTATAAGGGGAACAATCCTCTTTCTCCAATCTTATCCAATCTACCTGTTGGACAGAACTGTCCAACCAATAGATTATATTTTTAATATTCACTGCCCAATAGTAATACAATAAGTTAGGAAGTGTCAGTCCCCCTGATTCTTTAGATTTACACAAGTGGTTTTTTTTAAATTCTGTGTGATTTATAATCCCATATGAAGTTTATAATGTCAGAGTCTAGTTTTTAAAAGAATTTTTTAGGTAAGTATATTGGTATTGATTGAAATAGGTACAATATTTGTGGTAAGAAGATCATTTTTATTGCATTTATTCTGCCTATTAAGGACATCGGTAGTGTTTTCCAAAATTTAATCAACCAAAATTTAATCAAATTTAATTAACTAATTAATTTAGTTAATGCCTTTATTAACTAAATTAATTAATTATTAATTTAGTTAATAAAGGCATATAGTTTGCATTGAGTAATGATTTATATTTCCTAGTGATTTCGATTCCCAAATACTTAAATTTTTCTGTTGCAATTCTAAAGGGGAATTTCAACAAATGTGGCGGCTCTTGAGGTTTTATCCTCATAATTTCGCTTTTGTTCCAATTTATTCTATATCCTGAAAAAGAACCAAATTCCTCTATTAAGTTTAGTATATTTGGTATGCTAATTTGCGAATTTGTAATACATAGTAATATGTCTTCTGCATATAATGAAATTTTATTATTTGAGTGTTTGGTATTATATCCATAAATATTCGGATGACTTCTTATACTTTTTGCTAAAGGCTCTATCACTAGTGCAAATAGCAGGGACAATAGTACGCACCCCTGCCTATTGCCCCTTGCTAATTGGAATTTCGGGGATGATATATTATTAGTCAGTATTCTAGCCGTTGGCTTCTCATATAATAATTTTACCCATGAGATAAAGTTATCTCCCATGTTGAATTTTTGCAATACTTTGAATAAATATTGCCATGCTACTTGATCGAAAGCTTTTTCTGCACCCAATGAAATAATTGCTAGTTCTTCTTCAGTATTATGTGAGTACATTATATTAGACAGCCGTCTCGAATTGTTAAAAGAGTATCTCTTTGGTATAAACCCTGTTTGGTCCAGGTTTATTAGTTTGCTAACATATTTACTCAATCTTCTCGCTAGGGTCTTTGCTAATATTTTTTGATCTGTATATAGGAGTGCAATAGCTCTATATGAGCCTGGGTCTTCGAGATCTTTATCCCTTTTTTGGTATAAGTATAATCGTTGACTCAGTTAATGTTTTTGGTAGTTTATTTTCTTTAAAAGCGTATATATATAAATCTTGCAGGTGTGGAGAAATGATCTCATAGAATCTTTTATAGAATTCATTACTAAAGCCATCTGGTCCTGGCGTTTTGCCATTCTTCAACAAATTTATTGTTTCTTCTATTTCCTGTAGTGTAATCTGGGCTCCTAATCCCTCTTGTTCCACCATATTTAATTTTGGAAGATTACAATTGTCTAAGAAATTTGTAATTTGAGTATTATTTGCAGAGGTTTTCGATGTATATAAATGTTGATAAAATTGAGCAAATCTTTTATTAATATCTTTAGGTAGTGTTAGTGATTGCCCTTTGTCTGATTTAATTTTAGTAATTGTAATTTTCTGTTTCCCGATTTTTTCAGTTGGCGTGCTAAGAGTTTATGTGGTTTATCACCAAATTCGAAATTTTCTTGTTTTATAGGTTCTTATTATTCTGGCCGATAAAATTTTATTTAATTTATATTTTAGTATTGCTATCTTATCATGTTTATCTATAGTTGGTTCTTTAGCATTTTCTAAATCTAATTGTCTAATTTCTTGTACTAACTGCAATTGTTCAGTGTTATTTTTTTTATTTTGGAAAGCTTGATATGAGATTATAGTTCCTCTAATAAATGCCTTAAAAGTTTCCCATAATAAGGAGGGTGAAATATCTGGTGTATCATTTGTCTCAAAAAAGAATCCCATCTGCTCTTTTAAATATGTACATCCTTGTGAATTGTTTAAGATTTGGGGGTTAAACCTCCAAAACAATTTTTTATCAGGCATTCCATCTAATTTTAAAGAAAAAGTTAGCGGGGAATGATCAGAAATAATACTATTATGATATTTAGAATTATATGTATATGGAATTAGTTTTGTGTCCACTAAGGAGTAATCAATACGTGAATATGTTTTATGTACTGTTGAATAAAATGAATATTCCCTACCTACTGGGTTAGCGATCCTCCACACATCTGTTATGTTGGTATTTTTCATGTAGTATTTAGGATTTCACTAGTTTTAGATTTTATGTTAATCCTTTTTTGTTTTGCTGATTTATCCAGATATGGATCTAAAACACAATTCAAATCTCCCCCTATTATCGCATTTTGATAGTTAAGTTTTGTAATAGCATCCAAAATTTTACTAAAGAATTGGGGGTTGTCAAAATTAGGAGCATAAATATTTATCAAAGTTAGTGGAGTAGAATAAATTTCTCCCGTGACTATGACATACCTCCCCTCTTTATCTGCAATAATATTCTTTAATTTAAATGGTATACCTTTACGAATGATAATAGCCGTACCTCTAGATTTAGAAGTAAATGAAGAGTAGTATGTTTGCCCAATCCAATTTACCTTCAATCTTATCTGTGTTTGATATTTCAAATGCGTCGCTTGTAAGAAAATGATGTCACTGTTTAAGGCTTTTAATTGGGCAAAGATCTTACCCCTTTTAATTGGTTCATTAGCGCCCCTTATATTCCAACTACAGAATGTGATTCCTCCAGTTTTCTTTTGTTTATCGTCTTGCATTATGACTCATGTTAATACCTTTACTTCATATGGTGCAACCAAGAACCTCATAACTCTAGGTGGAGGATGATCATCCCCAGCTGTTAAGTTTTGTTGGCATCTCCCCTTCAGAATAGACCTTGAAAAAGGCCAGAAAGTGTAGAGTCGTGAAAAGATACTTAACAAACAAAAAGTGATATTATAATATCCAAAAATAAAGATATTATAATTAAAATCAGACCACCAACAGGTGGTAGAAAAATTCTTATTGACTTCCATAGATGTTTTTATATGTTTCGCTCTGCTCCCTTGACCAGTTATTATTAATTGGAAGAGAGAACGATACAAAGTTCAGAAATATATATAAAATGAAACGCACTCCAATAGATTGATTAGAAATATATCTTCAAAGAGAAAAAACAAAATAAAAAAGAGTTTCTGAGTATATATTTAGATATAACAGTAATTATGTTAATTATATATCCATATCTATTGATATGCCTAGCTCTATTACAATTAAGTCTCAAACTTTTGTATCAGACACCAGCAGGTTCCAAGGGGTTAACCAGATTCAGACCCTTGGGTAACTTCCAAGCGTCTGAGTCTCCTCCCCCCTCTTTGCACGCAATTTAGACTAAATCTACTATATCCATAACATTTGTTAGTAAGTTATTAGTACTTATCAATCATATTTAATTTGTTATTCTTATATTTAGCAAGTAATTAACATCATGAAATAAACATCAACCATTATTAGGCTATGCCTTAATATTACACAATTTTATTAATTATATTTTATGTTAGTATGTAATTGTGTGTTTCTTAAATCATAAATTTCTATATACAAGTCCACTGATAATATTTTTCCATATTCTCAAGTTATTTTCCCCGCCACAATTTTTCTTCTTTGTCAATCCTCTGTTGAAGTGAAACATAAAATCCAACCTTGAGTTAACATTCCAAAGATAAAATACTAGACAATGCCTCGAGGAAAGTTCTCCATCTTAACCAGAGCAGTATTTTTTGTATGTTTTTAAAAAAAAGAAACACAGTTCTTTCTTCGCCGTTTCTCATGATCTGTAGTCCTCCTTTGTGATACTTTGTGCATAATTAAATGCCTCTTCTGGATCCGTGAATGCACGTTCAACATGGTTATAAGTAATTCTCAATTTCGCGGGATATACTAACCCATATCTTACTCCCGAGACCTCTTTCAGTAGCCTTCTTGTGTTTGTAAACTTGTCCCTCTTTTCCATGACTTCAGCTGGAAAATCACGGAAGAATCTTAGTTTGTCTTCTTCAAACATCAAATTCACACCATAATTCCTTCCAGGGTTGAAATGTCATAGAATGTCAGAATAATCTGTCTTGGGGGGGTGGGGGGGTGGGGGGGGGGGGGGGGGGGGGAGGCGGCGGCAGTTGGGCTTGCTTGAACCTTACGTCGGACCCGGTGAGCCATATCTATTCTTGGGGCTTCAGGCAGCTTAAGCACTTGTTTGAGTAAGTTGGCAGCAAACTCCTGAAAGTTTTGCCCACTCCCCTTTCCTTCTTTTACTCCAACTATCCTCAGATTTTGTCTTCTTGATCTTGCTTCCAAGTCCGTACATTTATGCTTCATTTTAGCAAGCTCCCTCCCAGTGCTTTCTTGTTCCTTTTTTAGTCTCTTTATCTCCTTAGTCATCTCAGTTATCGTATTATCCATTCCTTCCATAGCCACCTCAGCAGACTTTAACATTGCGTCCAGCTTTTTATTACAGTCCTTATCAACCCGCTTAATTTTTTTGTTTAAATCCTCCTCAACCTCAATCACACGTTTGGTTAAGTCATCAATTTTCCCCATCAGCGTATCATTACCTTGTTTAATTTTTTCAGAGAGGCTTTTGTCCAGTGCGACATTCCCATCTTGTATCACTTTAGAAATAACTTCAGTGACTGAAGTTAATACTGACTTTTCCAATTGTTCCATATGCTCTCTTTGTTCCTCCATTGAGGTCATTTCTGTAGAAAGATTTCGAAAGTCAGCTTCTTCTTCTGAGTTTCCAGCTGATGCTTGAGGGGATTGAGGAGTCTTTCCAAGTTTTTTCAAGTCGTCTCTTGTGGCAGGTCTTGAAGCAGGTTTTACAGGCTTCTGGCGAGGATTCCCTTTTTTCATTTAAAACTGCTGTTATTCTCTGGTATCAGCAGAGTTTCTGATAACACACAATTAAATAGCAGCTCCGGTAGTATATTTTAGAACTCCTCCGTTTTACAGCTCGTATTTTAGCACATTAAAACATTCTTTTGGGAGCAGAGCAAAACAGGAGCGTCTCTCACCCCACCATTGACGCCGCCGGAAGAGGGGTAACTTTTATACACGGAGGATGGTGGGTATATGGAAGTTGAGGCAGGTACCATCTTAACATTTATGAGATATTTGGACAAGTACATAGATTAGAATTAAAATGCCTTTATTGGTATTCAAACAAAGGTTTGAACAAAATTTTGTTCCCTGCAGTCATAACAGCAAAAAACAAAAAGAAAAACAAAACACACAATTAACACATTTCCACACAAAAATCTATCACAGTGAATCTCCAAACACCTCCTCACTGTGATGGAAGACAAAATTCTTATCTCTTCCTTGTTCTTCTCCCACGGTCAGGCAGTCAAACTGCTGCGTCGAGGTGATCGAGGCTCTTGATGTTAAAGCCCCCGGTGGGCGATGGTAAGCCCCGCAGCCAATTAAGCCGTGCCGAGTGATGTAAGGCCCTGCAATGGGCCGATTCAAACCGCACGATTCGGGGCGGGCGAATTTGCCGTTGCGGGAGATCCCGAAAATCGGTTTCCTACCAGGGATCTGCGAGCTCCTGACTTTATCGTCCACAAGGCCTGCGGGCAACGCCTCCAAAGCTCCGAAGTCGGGTCGCAGCCGCAGTGCCACCACAGCCTCCGAAGTCGGCCAGCTCCGTGATGGTAAATCCGCAGGCTCTACGACTGGAGCCCTCAGGTCAATTCCGGTTGGAGGCCGCCAGCTCCACGATGTTAGGCCCCAGCAAAATGGAGACATGACAAGGATAAGGTCGCGTCCCCGTTCAAGGAAGAGATTAAAAAGATAGGATAGGTTTACAGGGTAAAGGGCCAAGCATGGGCAGGTGGGACTAGTGCAGATGAAGCATGTAAAACACTTTGACTGTTTGAATGAATACATAATGCAGCCCATCATTTTTAAACCCTGATTTTTTTTTCTCTCCTTCCTGAACCTATTAACTCCCAGTGTTCAAAAGTGTTCTCAACCCTCTCATTCCCAGAACATGTCACCTGAAAGCTGCTAACAGATAATGCTCAACATAAATTACCTGCTACATTTATAAGATAAATAAAATAATATGGTCTGCTGTCACATCCTGAAATGTCTCCATAAAGAGAAAATAACTTTTTCCCATCCTTCAATAGTTACGGGTAACTAAACGACACCAAGAACGCAAAGTGTGTTTCTTTAATATGCAACCAAGAAACTGAAATACAGTTATATGCAGGGATCAAAATGTTCACTGTGCAATGTAATGGAGCCAAACTACATATTCGTATTAAATTAAAAGAACTCCAATTCAATTATTTAATCTAGAAAATCTAGAAAATTAGATTAGCAAGTTTGCTGATGATGCAAAAGTGGGTGGTTTTGCAGATAGTGAAGATGGTTGGGACAAATTGCAGCAGGATCTTGATCAATTGGCCAGGTGGGCTGAGGAACGGTTGATGGTATTTAATACAGAGAAACGTGAGGTGTTGCTTTTTGGGAAGTCCAACATGGGCAGGACCTAAACAGTGAATGGACTCTATTCCTTGGAGTGCAGGAGGATAAGAGGTTGTGGCGGCACCTGGTGGCAACCCAAGGGCACACCGAAGCATCGGCTCTAGAGGGCGGCATCTTGGTGTGGGAGGCGCTAGTCACGGGGTCGGTACTTGAGTTGGTATTTAAGGCCGGGCAATGCCCATGTCCAGGGTGTCCGCCCGTGACCGGGATGAGTAGGGAACTGTATCGGAGGAAATAAACACATCTAGTGCACACAACTCGCATGTCCAACTAGTTTTTTGGCTGGACTCCTGTGGGTCCCCGCCACATTGATGACCCCCTACGACCAGGAGTGTAATCCTGGAAGGGAATTTTTTTTAAAAAAATGCATTCTGCCGCTGCCGCTTACGAGGTCGATGAGGCCAGACTCAACACGGCCTCCCTAATGCTACCTACATTCTGGACCTCGCAGCTCAGGGTTTGGTTTTGACAGGCCGAATCCCAATTTTACATCCGCAGCATTACAGCTGACGAGACTCGCTATCACTATGTGCTAAGCGCCCTTGACCAGCAGACGGCCGGTTGGGTCATTCCTTACCTCGATAACCCGCCGGCGGTGGGTAAGTACACAGGCCTCGAGGAGCTGCTGCTCCGGATCTACGGGCTGAGCTGAATGCAGCGGGCCTGTTGGTCCTCAACATGGGCAGGCTCTGAGACCGGATGCCTTCGGCCTTCATGAGTGAGATGCTCACGCTCATGGGTGACCACCTGCCCTGCCCGCCCTTTGAAATTACTTACCTACGGCAGTTGCTGCGAGACATCCGCCGGTAGTTCGTGGAGGAGAGCTTCGAGGATCCCATCCAGCTAGCGGCCCGTGCTGATGAGTTTTGGCTTTCCGACCAGCAGCAGGTGGGTGCACTGGTATACCTGGAACCGCTGGAATCCCCGGAATCGCTGGACCGGATTGAATCAACGCTCTGGCAGGCTAAGCGACCCAGGACCATGACCTGGCAGGCCCAGCATCGCAGGACCACGCCCACAAGAGGGCCACACCCACACGAGCCACAGACAAGACAAGTGGCACAGGAGAGGAGGATGGCTGAGCAGGACCCAGGAGATCCAAGGAGAAGAATGTGGTGTTTTCACCAGCAGTACTTCCTCGAGGTCCTTCATAGCCTTCACGGACCACAGGCCGCTCACCTTTTGCTTTCGCGAAGGTTTCGGATCCTTGGTCCGCCCATCAGCAGCGCCAGCTGGCAGCTATTTCGGAGTATACAACGGACGTCCGGCACATCGCTGGGAAATGCAACCTCGTGGCGGATACTTTGTCCCGTTCGGCAATTGCAGCCGTGCTTAACCTGGCCTCGGGGATAGATTACTCCGCCTTGGCGGCGGCCAGCTGGCGGATGATGAGGTGCTGGCGTATCGCACCGCAATCTCTGGCTTGGTGCTTGAGGATGTGCCGTTGGGTCCCTCGGGTTCCATCCTCTGTGATGTATCCACAGGTCAGCCGAGGCCGATCATTCCGGAGGCCTGGCGCCGTCGCGTCTTTGAGGTGATCCATGGGCTGGCCCACCCATCCATCGTGGATCCACCCATGGTCGTTATGGTCGCCGCAAGGTTTATGTGGCCCAGGCGTGCATCCCGTGCCAGACATCAAAGGTGCATCGACACCTCCGGGCGCCCATTCAAGACTTCACAGTACCGCGCCAGTGGTTTGATCATGTACACATGGACATCGTGGGACCACTGCCTCCATCCCAGGGTGTTTCATACCTGCTTCCGGTGGTCGACCGTTTTACGCGGTGGCCGGAGGCCATCCCGCTCACGGACACTTAAACTCAGTCATACGCTCCTGCCCTCGTGGCAACTTGGATTGCATGCTTTGAGGTTCCACTTCACATCACGTCTGACCGGGGCGCGCAGCTCACATCTGAACTGTGGTCCGCCATGGCGCGCCTGTTGGAGATGCAGCCCCACCACGCGACAGCATACCATCCCCAGTCAAATGGGTTGGTGAAACGGTTCCACCGCTGTCTGAAGGCCGCCCTGAAGGCTCACCTCACAGGCCCTGGGTGGATGGAGTGGTTGCCGTGGATCTTGTTGGGGATTCAGATGGCCCCCAAGGAGGATCTGTCATCATCCTCCATGGAGTTGGTCTATGGTGCTTCGCTCACCATCCTGGGGAGTTTGTCCCTGCTGCTGTCTCAGTCTACCCCACAACAGAAGGGGGAGGAGTTGTACAGTTTGATGGCCACAGGGAAGAAGGATCTCCTGTGGCATTCTGCCCTGTATCTTGGTGGAACCAGTCTATGTTGCTGAAGGTACTCCTAAGGTTGTCCAGTGTGTCATGGAGGGGGCGAGCTATATTGTCCAGGATACTCCACAGTTTGAGGAGCAAACTCCCCTCCAAGACCCACCTCAATCAGGCAACAATCTGTCCACCATAACCAGAGGCCCTCGGACTATCCTTGATTGCTGGCTTTACCTTGCATTAAACATTATTCCCTTATCATGTATCTATACACTGTAAATGGATCGATTGTAATCAATAGACAATAGACAATAGGTGCAGGAGTAGGCCATTCGGCCCGTCGAGCCAGCACCGCCATTCAATGTGAGCATGGCTGATCATCCCCAATCAGTACCCCGTTCCAGCCTTCTCCCCATATCCCTTGACTGCTATTTTTAAGAGCCCTATCTAGCTCTCTCTTGTAAGCATCCAGAGAACCTGCCTTCACCGCCCTCTGAGGCAGAGAATTCCACACTCACCACTCTCTGTGAGAAAAAGTGTTTCCTCGTCTCCGTTCTAAATGGCTTACTCCTTATTCTTAAACTGTGGCCCCTGCTTCTGGACTCCCCCAACATTGGGAACATGTTTCCTGCCTCTAGCGTGTCCAAGCCCTTAACAATCTTCCAAGCCCTTAACAATCTTCGTGTATGTCTTTCTGCTGCATGGTTAGCACGCAACATAAGCTTTTCACTGTACCTCGGTACACGTGACAACAAACTAAACTAAACTAAACTAAGATGCACAGAGTTTCTGCCCAGATTCAATGAATCGAGGACCAGAGGACATAGGTTTAAGGTGAAGGGGAACAGACAGGAAGTGACACAGCTGTTTTTTTGGTGCCATCGCAACAACCTGGAGCTCAATGCTCTGAATAAAGTGGAATTGATTGTAGACTTTAGGAGAACTCCCCTCCCCTCCCCCGACTCATCATTAGCAACACCACAGTCACATCTTTGGAGTCATTCCTCAGAACCATCATCTCCAGGGACCTTAAATGGGAGGCCACCATCGACTCCACAGTCAAAAAGGCCCAACAGAGGATGTACTTCCTGCGGCAACAAAGGAAACACAATCTGCCACAGGCTGCCAAGACAGACATAGGGACAGCTTCTTCCCACAAGTAGTAGCTCGACTCAACAGCCAAAAGCCTGTAGATTCTTTTTACTCTGGTACTTTATTTTTGCATGTTTAAATAGTAATAGTAATAGTAATTTTTGATTGTCTGCTGTAATCGTGTTTTTATCATGTGCGAGCTAGGAACCAAGTCAAGTTCCTTGTATGTATACATACTAGGCTAATACATTTATTCTGATTCTGATTCTGATTTGATAGGAATCTGAGTGGTAACATTTTCACATAAAGGGTTGTGTGTGTATGGAACAAGCTGCCAGAGGAAGTAGTTGAGGTAGGGACTATCCCAACATTTAAAAAACAGTTAGACAAGTACATGGATAGGACAGGTTTGGAGGCATATGAACCAAACGCGGGCAGGTGGGACCAGTGTTGCTGGGGCATATTGGCCAGTGTGGGCAAGTTGGGCTGAAGGGCCTGTTTCCACACTGTATCACTCCATGACTCCATGTAGTTGTCTGTAACTTGACAACTAGGTGAAGGATTCAAACAATTTTATAAATGATTATAATATAATTCAGCACATTTGGCTGATGAGAAGAAGTAGAATATAACTGGCTATATCTAATGAGAAAAAAAAAAGTGTATTCAATGTACAATGAGATAAAATAATTTGATGTATAATGTCATGTTGCTGGAGTTCTGGAATCCATGGTTTATTTATAAGGCACAATAACATGTACACACACACAGAAACAAGATGTGACTTTTAATAGTGTACTAGACCAAGTGGGACCCATTGTGTCCAGTCCCCCAACGCAGGGGGGGGGGGGGGGGGGTGCGGGGATAGGCGTGGCGCCGCAGGGGAGGGCTGGTCAGCGAATGAGGTGCCGGCGCGGAACCATTCACCCCCATCACCCGTTGCCGCTACATAACCCGTCCCTCAACACCATATGGACCGAGCTCAGCAAGCAGGGCAGAAAAAGTGAATAAAAGCAAGGTTAATTTTTTTTTTTAAACCGCGAGGTGTTTTAAGATAAATCTTATCTTTAAAGATGCCAAAAATGAAGCAGTCAGAATCAAGCATTGCAGAAGTCGATGTTGAGTCGAACTCAAGCAGTGCAGAAGTGATCGTTGGGGAGCTTTGAAATGATGCCCTCCCCCTGATGTCATTGGAAGGTGTTGGTATATTCAGTTTCACTCTACCATTGGGGGGGTGGGTGCATTGTGATGTCACTGGAAGCTGGTGTTATAGAAGATGGTTTTGGCCTTTTTTGAAATTTAATCATGAATAACCCGGGGGAAGGGGGGGGGGGGCGGGGGCGGGGGTGTGTGAATAACCTGGGGGGGGGGGCTAAGGAGTGTGGCATTCGGCAGCTTGCGAGCCTATTGTGAATGGTGCACTGTGAGTGGCATTTCACATCATCACTGGATGCTCCTGGAAAAAGGCTCTCTGTGAGGAGCTGTGGTTACTGTTGGCAACGTCCCATTGTGCTGTCATTTGTAAATGAGACCCATTGTGATTGGACGTCTGTGAGATGGCATTATGAGCATCACTGGAAGCTGCAGGAAAATTCTCTATCTCAGAAACCATTTTTGGCTTTTTAAAAAACTTTAATCTTCAATAACATGAAATTTAGCATCGAATCTGAAGGGAACCCAATTACAGCGACGACAGGAAAAATTTGAATAAGAATCTGGAAAAATGTCAGCGCTTCGCGTAGCGTTTTCGCAAAGATACAAAAAAACGCATACACACACACACACACACACACGCACACGCACACGCACGCACACACACGCACACATACACGCACAAGATGAGACTTTTATATATAGATAGATGTGGCTTCACATTATGGAAAATCACAATATGAGCATTTTCTAAAATGCAAATCCCATAATACGGAAGTTGTCTGTACATTGTTTTAAGTCAAGTAATGGTGAAGAACAAACTACAAATAATTGCAACAATAAATTACATTGTGGTCCAAACTCTGTCCTGAAATAAGCCTATTTTTCTTATAAAGGACATTCACAAGGACTGGAAGCAAAAATCAACCTTTACAGGGATCCTTGGAGCATTAAATATTGGCCTTTTACTTTCATTCCAAGGCCACAGACTGCAGATGATCAATGGTAGAGTTTGCCAGTGAATATGAGTCACTACCCTTCTGGCAGCAATCATTAGGTTGGAGAGATGGGAAATGATCAGGAGAGGGAAAGGTATTTATGAGGGGAGAAAATGTGGAAATCAATGGAAGGTGCAAATAGTGAACACAAGAAACTACAGATGCTGCTTTACAAAAACAAAACACGAAGTGCTGTGGTAACTCAATGGGTCAGGCAGCATCTCTGGGGAACATGGATAGGTAATGTTTCGGGTCCAGACATTTCTTCAGACTGATTGTGGGGGGAAGTGGGGGGGGGGGGGGGGGGGGGGGGGGGGGGGAAGAAAGTTGGAAGAAAGGTGGGGCAAGACAATGTCTGGCAAGTGATAGATGGATACGATTCTTGATTTTCCTGATGTGGCCTCCTTTACATCGGAAAGACCCAACGTAGACTAGGCAACCGTTTCACTGAACACTTGCTCTCGGTCTGCCAAGGTCTTCAAGTTGCTAATCATTTTAACGCCCCATCCAATTCACATTCGGACCTTTCTGTCCTGGCCACCTCCAAGACAGGATGGAGGAATAGCATCTCATATTCTGCCTGCATAACTTACAACCCAATGGTATGAACATTGAATTCTCCAACTTCTAGGTAACTAATGCTACTAATAGTCCCCGTTCCCCACCCATTCCCCCCCCTTTCTCTTCACTATGTTCCACCTGGATTCACTTCCATTTCTCCCTTTTCCCTCCCCACCCCCCCCAAGCCCGTTTCACCAATATTATTTCCTTTAGCTTCACAATTCATGCCTCTTCTATCATTATCTCCTAATCTCACACTTTTTGTCTTTTCATCTTTGGCCTTTGACCAACCATCTGTCAACCATAAACCTCTCTCACCGATATCAAAAAATGCCGATAAATCCCCAGGACCAGATAGTCTGCATCCCAGAGTATTCAAGGAAGTAGCCACAGAAATAGTGGATGCATTACTGATAATTTTCAAAACTCCTTAGATTCTGGAGTAGTTCCTGAGGATTGGAGGGTAGCTAATGTAACCCCACTTTTTAAAAAAGGAGGGAGAGAGAAAACGGGGAATTACAGACCAGTTAGTCTAACATCGGTAGTGGGGAAACTGCTAGAGTCAGTTATTAAAGATAGGATAGCAGTACATTTGGAAAGTGGTGAAATCATTGGACAAAGTCAGCATGGATTTACGAAAGGTAAATCATGTCTGACGAATCTTATAGAATTTTTCGAGGATAGACATAGAAACATAGAAAATAGGTGCAGGAGTAGGCCATTCGGCCCTTCGAGCCTGCACCGCCATTCAATATGATCATGGCTGATCATCCAACTCAGTATACTGTACCTGCCTTCTCTCCATACCCCCTGATCCCTTTAGCCACATCTAACTCATTCTTAAATATAGCCAATGAACTGGCCTCAACTACCTTCTGTGACAGATAATTCCAGAGACACCACTCTCTGTGTGAAAAATGTTTTCCTCATCTCGGTCCTAAAGGAATTCCCCCTTATCCATAGAGGGAGTGCAGAGAAGGTTCACCAGACTGATTCCTGGGATGTTCAGGACTGTCTTATGAAGAAAGACTGGATAGACTTGGTTTATACTCTCTGGAATTTAGGAGATTAAGAGGGGATCTTATAGAAACTTACAAAATTCTTAAGGGGTTGGACAGGCTAGATGCAGGAAGATTGTTCCCGATGTTGTCCAGGACCCTTTAAGACCGAGATGAGAAAGACTTTCTTCACACAGAGAGTGGTGAGTCTCTGGAACTCTCTGCCACAGAGGGTAGTTGAGGCCAGTTCATTGGAAGGGGATCAGAGGGTATGGAGAGAAGGCAGGTACGCTGAGTTGGATGATCAGCCATGATCATCGGTGCAGGCTCGATGAATGGCCTACTCCTGCACCTAATTTCTATGTTTCTATGTTTCTATGTTTATCCTTAGCGCAAGTGACCCCTTGTTCTGGACCTCCACAACATCGGGATCAATCTTCTGCATAGAAACATAGAAAGAAACATCTAGCCTAAACCTCTTAAGAATTTTGTAAGTTTCTATAAGATCCCCCCTCAGTCTTCTAAATTCTAGCGAGTACAAGCCAAGTCTATCCAGTCTTTCCTCATATGAATGTCATGACATCCCAGGAATCAGTCTGCTGAACCTTCTCTGTACCCCCTCTATGGCAAGAATGTCTTTTCTCAGATTTGGAGACCAAAACTGTACGCAATACTCCAGGTGTGGTCTCACCAAAACCCTGTACAACTGCAGTAGAACCTCCCTGCTCCTATACTCAAATCCTTTTGATATGAATGCTAACATACCATTTGCTGTCTTCACTGCCTGCTGCACCTGCATGCCTACTTTCAATGATTGGAGTACCATGACACCCAGGTCTCGTTGCATCTCCCCTTTTCCGAATTTGCCACTATTAAGATAATAGTCTATAAAAGTGGATCTCACATTTAAGAACCCGTATTTTGCAGCCTCCTACATCCTTACCTACACTAAAGGTAAATCATTAATATATATTGTCACTGAGCCTTGACGAATTTACTTACACTTATCCTACGAAAGGTAAATCATGACGAATCTTACAGAATTTTTCGAGGATGTAACTAGCAGAGTGGATAAGGGAGAACCAGTGGATGTGTTATATCTAGACTTTCAGAAGGCTTTTGACAAGGTCCCACATAAGAGATTAGTATACAAACTTAAAGCACACAGTATTGGGGGTTCAGTATTGATGTGGATAGAGAACTGGCTGGCAGACAGGAAGCAAAGTGTAGGAGTAAACGGGTCCTTTTCAGAATGGCAGGCAGTGACTAGTTGGGTACCGCAAGGCTCAGTGCTGGGACCCCAGCTATTTACAATATATATTAATGATTTGGACGAGGGAATTGAATGCAACATCTCCAAGTTTACGGACCACACTGAGCTAGGGGGTAGTGTTAGGTTTGAGGAGGATGCTAGGAGGCTGCAAGTTGACTTGGATAGGCTGGGTGAGTGGCAAATGCATGGCAGATGTAGTATAATGTGCATAAATGTGAGGTTATCCACTTTGGTGGCAAAAACAGGAGGGTAGACTATTATCTTAGTGGTGGCAAATTATGAAAAGGGGAGATGCAATGAGACCTGGGTGTCATGTTACACCAATCATTGAAAGTAGGCATGCAGGTGCAGCAGGCAGTGAAGAAAGCAAATGGTATATTAGCATTCATAGCGAAAGGATTTGAATATAGGAGCAGGGAGGTTCTACTGCAGTTGTACAGGGTTTTGGTGAGACCACACCTGGAGTATTGCGTACAGTTTTGGTCTCCAAATCTGAGAAAATACATTCTTGCCATAGAGGGGGTACAGAAAAGGTTCAGCAGACTGATTCCTGGGATGTCAGGACATTCATATGAGGAAAGACTGGATAGACTTGGCTTGTACTCGCTAGAATTTAGAAGACTGAGGGGAGATCTTATAGAAACTTACAAAATTCTTAAGGGGTTGGATAGGCTAGATGCAGGAAAATTGTTCCCGATGTTGGGGAGGTCCAGAACAAGGGGTCAAGTCTAAGGATAAGGGGAAATTCCTTTAGGACCGAGATGAGGAAAACATTTTTCACACAGAGAGTGGTGAGTCTCTGGAATTATCTGCCACAGAAGGTAGTTGAGGCCAGTTCATTGGCTATATTTAAGAGGGAGTTAGATGTGGCCGTTGTGGCTAAAGGGATCAGGGGTAGGGAGAGAAGGCAGGTACAGGATCCTGAGTTGGATGATCAGCCATGATCATATTGAATGGCGGTGCAGGCTCGAAGGGCCGAATGGCCTACTCCTGCACCTATTTTCTATGTTTCTATATACACCTAGCAATTGAAAGATTTTGTCATCCCGATCTCTCTTTCAGTTTTCTTCAGTCTGAAGAAGAGTCTCGAGCGGAAACGCTGCCTATCCATGTTCTCCAGAGATGTTGCCTGAACCACTGAGAAACTCAAGCACTTTGCATATTTTTAAACTATAGGCTTATTTCCATAAATTTGAATTCCTATTTTAAATAACTGTGCCTAAATATCAGTGCCTCGGTATGAAATGTTGAACTGTTCTCCCAGAAGTAATTGGACAGATACAAAGAGAGATTTAATGCAGCTTATAGTTTAATTAACATTCATAACCAGGGAAACAATTGACAGATGCTATAACTAAACAAGGACTGGAGAGCCAGGGATGAGCTAAACAATAACATATGGAGAGGGACGTGAATGTGTGGAGCAAGTTTGTGGCAATCTGTTCTTAAAAAATTGGAGCGTACTGTATGGAAGAATCAGATAGAACTGAAGTATTCTGCAATAACGAACAGAATTTTGGCCTCAGTATGCAATGATAACATTATCATTATCATTCTTCATGAACAAATTTAAGGCTTTGGTGCACATAAGTACATAGCAACACATTTTCCACTTTCATGGTTCTATCTTTAAAGAAAAAATAATAATTCAAGCTAGAAGTAGGGAAATGTCTCTGGGTGCCTGACTGGATGAGCAGCCTGTGACCTTGAGCTGGAGGTGTGCGTGGCTCCGGGTGACTACAAAGGAAGGGTCTGATGATGAGTGATGAGCCAAAGTAATTCATTCCCGTATTGAGAGTCATTAAATGACAGCATCATTTCAAATGTCACCCCGCCGTTCCAAAGGCCTTAAATTCACATGACAATGTAGTGATTGGATTCAAACTTATTAAACATTAAATTAATTTTAAAATGCTGAGGCACTTCGGACAGCAATGCAATTCAAGTACCTCAAATGTCCCATTAGTAGATTTTCATAATGCACGTCTATGCTTCTGAAGGGCAGGATTAGCTCCTTTAATCATCAGTTCGATGCAGATAATAAAAATGGATTCTCATCACACTGACCAGTGTTAAATTAGCACTCTGAGAGAGTGCGGCAAAATAATCCAAAGTTCAGCGCGTAATGAAATGGCGAGTGTTGCCTGTCTGACATTAATTAGATCTCCCCTGCAACCTCATAATTGTCTTATTTGCAGTTGTTCATCAACTGACCTTAATATTCTCCTCCCGTTGTAAAGCAATGTCCAAAATGCAAATTATCATTTCATCTGTCAGACACATATTGAGGTGCTATCTATTAAAAACTGCAAATAGATTATGAACTTCACAGAGCTTATTTTAAGTTCAGTGAGGCTTTATGGCATTTCATATGTCTATTGAGGTAATGCGATACAACACATTGTTACCTTGGCAAAATTGTGATTTATCACAATACTTATTTTTACCAGTGGCTTGTGTAATTACATTGAATATTAAGATTAGAAACCAACTTGAAAATTCTATAAGAGCATAATTTATAAATAATGGATTTTGTCAGCATTCAACAGATGTGAACAAGGGGAAATGAAGTGACACTCCAGTGTTAAACATTACTCCAAGAATGATTTTTTTTAAACTGTGCCACATTTAATGACTAATTATGTGATGTTCAACTGACAAATTATTAATCAGAATTATTAGTTACAGTTATTTATCGCAATAGATATTTAATTAATGCAAGTAAGTCTATTAATGCAAGTAAGTCTATTAGTGACCAGTTAAGTTTTTGTTAAACTGTTCTGATAAAAATCAAAAATGATTCTTCATCACACTGTTCTCATATTGAGTTGGAATACTGTGAATGCATTATCAATATTGTATTGATTTACTCAGCCACTATAAGGTGTGTAATATGGTTTTGATCAATCTTTGAACTAATTAAAAATGGAGCCTTTACAAAAATTGCAAAACTCTTATCTTTTCATTTTATTGAAGAAGGCTGCTGCCTAAGCATAGCTCTGGCAATTAGAAGGGCAATATATTGGAGAATGGAGAGAAAAATATTTATTGGATATTTTAACTTCTTCAAAGCATTTCCCTGCTCCTGTTTTGCATTATTGCAATGGTGCATTTCTGCATGTTGCATTTTTGCATGGTGCGTTTCTCTAGTAATGATGGTGTTGCAATTCCAAATTTAACATTAGATCTGGCAAAAGTAAACCTCTCTCACACGACACAGTGTATTAATGGCCCTCAACACTATCTACTGAACTTCGTGGTAATGTGACTGTGTAAAGTTTTATAATCTTTTGATCCCGACAGATGCTTAGTATGCATTGCAAATTGATACATCTCCAAATTTGAATTTCCTTCTTTCAATGGCTTCATGAAAGATCTCCGGTAAAATTGGGTTTGGTGTCATGACATTTTTTTTCAAGTGCTCTTTTGTTCTTACTTTCTTAGATAGTTATATCCATTTTTTCTCACATGAGTGACCACACAATCTGCAATAGAGTTGTAACAGAGTTTGGAATCAGGGACCAACAGTATGACTTTTTTTAATTTGCCACTTTGACATCTGAACACGTTTGGAAATTTTGCCATGAGCACAGTTACAGATTAGGTGCCAAGGTCCAAATTTAGAATACATTCCATGGAAATAATTCCATTCGTAAAAGGTATTTTTGCAGCTACACACATTTAATCATAAATTACTTTAAAGCAGGCATTCACACTTGTCCTTGGCATCTTCATGAAAGATTATGTAAAACTTAATTTAGATTAGAGATACAGTGCGGATTCAGGCGATCGAGTCCGTGCCAACCATCCACTAACACTATCCTATGTACTAGGGACAATTTACAAATTTTACCAAAGCCAATTAATCTAGAAACCTGTATCTCTTTGGAGTGTGAGAGGAAACAGGAGCACCCAGAAAAAGCCCACGCAGGTCATGGGGAGAATGTGCTAACTCTTTACTGACAGCACCCATAGACGGGATCAAACTCAAGTCTCTGGTGCTGTAAGGCAGCAACTCTACCGCTGTGCCACTGTGCCACCACACTGTTTCACCCAAAATTTAGTTCCATTGAAGGAGCTGAATTTCAAAATTGGAAATTAATCGAACTGACTTTTGAAGGTGAAATTCATTATATATCACTTTATTGAACATTTTTGAACAACCAAAAACAAATTCATGTGCATGCAATGGAACAGCAAAACAATTGCAGATCCTGGAAATCTGAAATTAAACAGAAAGAACTGGAAGTACTCAGTGAACCAGGGAATACAGTGAAAGGAGAAGCAGAGTTAATTTATCAGGTCAATGATCCTTTGCCAGAACTTCAAGCTGCCGAACAATTGAAACTACAAAGTCATTCAAAATCTATAAGGTGCGCATATTTTGAGTAATGTTGCGTGGTTTGTATAGGCATTAGTTTATTATTGTTACGTGCAGCAAGGAACAGTGAAAACCTAGATGTAGATACAAGGAACTGCAGATGCTGTTTTACAAATAAAAGACACAAAGTGCTGGAGTAATTCTGCGGGGGTCAGGCCGCATCTCTGGATTACATGAATATATGACGTTTCCGGTCGGGACCTTTCTTTAGACATTGTAGTGGGTGGAGGAAGGGGGTGGGGAAGAAGGTTGGAAGGGAGGAGGGGCAGGTCAATGCCTGGCAGACAGAATTTGAGGAGGTGGACACCTGCGCTAACCTCATCTACTGCATCCAGTGTTCCCGTTGTGGCCTCCTTTACATTTACATAAGAAAGCGAATGGTATGTTGGCATTCATAGCAAAATGATTTGAGTACAAGAGCAGGGAGGTTCTACTGCAGTTGTACAGGGTCTTGGTGAGGCCACACCTGGAGTATTGCGTACAGTTTTGGTCTCCTAATCTGAGTACACAGAAGGTTCACCAGACTGATTCCTGGGATGGCAGGACTTCCATATGAAGAAAGACTGGATAGACCCGGCTTGTACTCGCTGGAATTTAGGAGATTGAGGGGGGATCTTATAGAGACTTACAAAATTCTTAAGGGGTTGGACAGGCTAGATGCAGGAAGATTGTTCCCGATGTTGGGGAACTCCAGAACAATGGGTCACAGTTTATGGATAAGGGGGAAGTATTTTAGGACCAAGATGAGAAGATCTTTTTTCACACAGAGAGTGGTGAGTCTGTGGAATTCTCTGCCACAGAAGGTAGTTGAGGCCAGTTCATTGGCTATATTTAAGAGGGAGTTAGATGTGGCCCTTGTGGCTAAAGGGATCAGGGGGTATGGAGAGAAGGCAGGTACAGGGTAGTGCGTTGGATGATCAGCCATGATCATATTGAATGGCGGTGCAGGCTCGAAGGGCCGAAAGGCCTACTCCTGCACCTATTTTCTATGATTCTATGATTCTATGCTTAGTGACACCAAGCATAGACCAGGCGACCGTTTTGCTGAACGATTGCACTCAGTCTACCAAGGCCTACAGGATCTCCTGGTTGCTAACCAGCTTAACTCCGCATCCTATTCCCATACCGAGCTTTCAGTCCTGGGCTGCTTCCATTGCCAGGGTCACACACTAACTGGATGAACAGCACCTCATATTCCGCTTGCAACCCAATGGTATGAATATTGAATTCTCCAATTTTTAGTAACTACAAAACCCCCCCCCCCCCCTTCCTTATTGACCAAACCCCACTCCCACTATTTTCACCTCCCCCTCTCTCCACTATGCCCCAATTCCTCACTTCCCCCTTCCCCGTCTCACCACTTTTGTCTCACACTTTGTGTCATTTAATCTCTGGCCTTTGTCCACCATCTGTCAATAAATATCCAGCCCCTCCTCTCTCTTCCAGCTTTCTTCCCCCCCACTCTTACAATCAGTCTGAAGGAGGGTCCCGAACTGAAATGTCACCTAAAACTAATCTAAAATACACTTACAAGATACCAAACACATTTGCACCATTTTAATGCACAAATTACACTCAAAAATGTATTGTGCCTGTTTTCATTGTTGAAGTCCTGCACATTAGGAAATTGGACCAATTGCACTAAAAGGTGTTCGTGAATTAAAGTGTCCTCTCATGATACGATTTTATATGCAAAAAAATATACCAGTAATTAAAAGAGATTAGTAAGATTAAACAAGAGCTTACCAGCTTGAAGTTTGAAGATTATTTTATGAGGAGTTACGATGAGGGATTACGTGAAGAAGGCCGTCCCCACACATGCGTGTCAATCTTCAAAGCAGCGGTGTGAAATCACAGATAACAGTTGTTGAACTAACATAGTAAGATTATAGATGACTAGAACTACCAGATGATCGTTATATTACGAGGGTAGGGAGCGGAGGGCACTAATCCCTCATCGTAACTCCTCATAAAATAACGATCAAACTTCAAACTGGTAAGTTCTCATTTAATCTTACTATTTTACTTTGGAGTCACGTGAGTGACTACATGAAGATTTTGAAGCTCTGTGATTTCATGCCGTGGAAAAACGAGTCCATACAAGCACAACTGCATCAGTTGACCATAGATGAGGGAAACATTCATAATGCATACATACATGACATAGATTTAAAAACATGCTGATGCTGATAAAAGAACAAACAATAATAACAGTAACCCTCTCAACCGAGGGAACTATGAATCTATTTAGTTGGCAAATACCCCTGGTCTGGCAATGGGTTAAAATAAAATGTTGGATACCTCGTTCGTTAGACCATCCTGCAGTTGACAGGATGTGGTCCAGAGGACTGCACATAACCCTTGCTGCTGGTGTTGTAGCAGCCCTGGTGGAGTGAGATTAGAAATCAGTATCTACTCCTGTATAAGCCAAACCTCACATAACCACCTGGAGATGGTCTGAACTAGCATCAGAGCCTCTAAGGCTCTAAATGACCTTGACATAACGATGTAAATGTGTGACCACATGTAACCGAAGGTGCATGGAGTATGTAAACATGAATTATGATATTGCAGGTGAAATGATCCTGTCCATTCACAATTTTTGTAATGACTGGACCCGTGCGCTGAGGGCAGCGCCAGGGAATAACCTATCTATGAGAGCCGAACCAAAGATAGAGATATAGCTGGAGCCCCATGGTGAGTAAATGTTAACACAATGTCAATATCCCATACTTCCGTGTACTTGGGTCTGGAAGAACTTGTGTTAATGATATCCTAAATACTGGACACCAGAGGGTGAAACCCAAGATAGCGGGTCCCATTTGCTGCAGCAACTATAATGAAAAGCACATTGGGCACAGTTAATGAGACTATAACTTAATTTATTGTCAAAGACCCATAGAAAACCTGAAACTCTAAGACGTATATTATGTGTAACATAACATTTAACAGAAAACGCTTCCCATCTCCTGAAGAGGCAAAATACTGGCTTTTTTGATGCTATCCCTGCATTCTGGAGTGAGACATACATGGATCAGTCTGACAGCCCAAGCCGCAGGAGTGGTCTTCTCAGATTCTGTAAAGCAATGACTTGATTAATCATGTAGAGGCTGGTTCCCCGAATCCCAGGCTGAACCAGCAAATTTTATGTTTAGAACCCCATATAAGGTGCTATATTATTCCCAATATTTGCGGGAAACCATGGCTGCGTAGGCCAGTCAGACAGTATGATAACCCTGAATGTGGGATCTTGCTGAATTATTGCAAGACCCGACTGATGAGGCAAAATTGGAGAACCACATAAAAGAACATTCCTCCCCTGTGTAGCGAGAATGAGCCTGCATGCAAACATATCGATATTGGATGCCATCGAGCCATAGATCCTAAAATGCTTTGTGATCCAACATCCATACTGTGTTGTCATTGACTTTGCAGGATGATACACCATAGAGCCAAAAATGGTTGGGTAAATTATGACAGGATACTTTGACTTTATTGCATCCATGTGACTAACATATGCCCCCACCACAGTGTATCAACTTGTAACTAAGCATGCAGGTTTTGCATATTCGCACAATAACCCTTTAACCCATAGTATACACCTAGTGTCTATAGGTAGTTGATACCAATAACTGAAAAATTGGTGATTCATGCAAATCCCATCCGCCTTCGTTACTAGATGGCATTCGTGATTTTTCATCTATGAGCTCTAGCACGTGTAAGTAATATAACTGAAGATTATGTGACCAAAACTACTGGAGCAATGCTGAATATAGTTCAACCACCATTGTGACTTTGGTAGCTACAGCTGATAATAGCATAGGTCCTATATGGCATTTGAGAGGTACTTGCACGTTGATTGATAAGACTGCATATAAACAAGGTTGTTACAGGCTTCAATTGATTCCAATTTGTTGCCCCAGGGTGGAATCACAGGAAATTAATAGTTAAAGGTAAATCCGATAAACAACAACATCCAGTTGGTATCAACTTAAATTTGACTGGATAGCTGAAAACAGTTGATTTAAGCAAAACACAGTGTTAGAAATATCCTCCAGATCAATTTGAAATGTCTCCAGTGATCTCCTGTGAATGGGTCCTAAATAGTAAGCATCTATGAGATTGATGCATGCCATAAAGATCCTAAGGTAATTAGTAGTTAGACAGTAGAGAAATTCCATATACAGAAAAGCTATGTTGCACATGGGAGTAAATGAAATATGAACAGACATCTCTCCATCCTTCACAAGGAACAGGCCACGCCTGCCATCTTTCCGTGCCTGCATTGAATACAGCTCTGGCCATACTACTGGCCTGCCTTAAAACTGCTCCGGCCATAGATCTGAGCCTGCCTCGAAAGACAACTCTGGCCATATTACCGAGCTTGTCGCGGAAGGCAATGCTGGCCGTAATCCTGAGCCTGCCTTGAAAGACAATTCTGGCCCCAATTCCAAGCCATGCTTGGTACCCTTGTATACTGTGTAATAATACCCATCACATGTTATCATTTTCATTTGTACAAAAACAAGTGTAAATATTACGAAATTGTAAATGGTCCACTTACCCCATGTTTCAAAAGAACCAGACCCACCCTACCTCCATGGTTACCGGTGGTCTTATGGTAAACCCAATGTGGGTTCCATTCCCATCCTTGATTTCCATATTCCTGAGACCAGCTTGGCCCAGCTTTCAAGCGCTCATCAACTTCAGTGAACTGCTTACTGCCGTTGAGGCGTGGGGGTGTCATCGCCGGTACGATGGTTTCATTTGATAGCTCTGTTCACTGCCGGCACTTGTAGCATGAGGGAATCTGGCCCCTTCCGGATTTTCTGCCTCTTCTCTTGCGAGTATGTCCTCGCACTCCCCTGCACCGAGAGGGAGACTCTAGACAGCCCTGAGACAGGTCCCTCGGACCTATATCAGAATATGACTCTGGGCCAGAGCAAAACAGACCCCTGATGCTCCCCTCCTCAGAGAGGGAGACATTGTGCAGCCCTGACGACAGGTGCCTCTGCCAGTGGGCTTTTCATAATACCCGGGCTCAGATAGCTCTCTTCTGGAGCATATCTCTCTGGAGCAACCTCTCCATCAGGTGCTCCAGGTGGGTTTTAGGCATTCACAGACGCTACCCATAGAAGGAGGGGGGAACCTCCTGGCCCGACACGACCGAGTCCCCAGGCCTGACTGGCTTCCTCGTGGTTTAACCCCTTTCCTGGGGAACCATAGTGGTCTGTGAGATGCTGACCCCATAGTTAGTGACTGGGTCTCGAGACCAGCTTACTGCCAGTTTTCCCCTTAGTTAGGAAGACCTAAGTGGTCTGGGAGCTGCTGACCCTATTGTCAGTGACTGGGGTCGCGATACCAGTTTACTGCCAATCTAACCCCTATCTGGGAAGCCCTAAGCGGTCTGGGAGCTGCTGACCCCATTGACAGATTGGGGTAGCGAGATCGGCTGACTGCCAGTCTAACCGCTTTATCTCGGAAGACCTAAGTGGTCTGGGGGTTGCTGACCCCATTGTTCGAGACTGGGGTAGCTAGACTGGCTTGCGGCCAGTCTAACCCCTATTTCTGGGTACCATAATGGTGTAGGAGCTTCAGACCCCATATTAAATGGCTGGGGTTGCAAGACTGGCTGACTGCCAGTCTAACCCCTTCTCTGGGGGAACCATGCGATGTGGGAGCTGCTAACCCCATTAACAGAGACTGGGGTAGTAAGACCGGCTAACTGCCAGTCTAACCCCTTTCTCTGGGGGACCATACTGGGAGAACCCCCACTTGCATTCCCCTCCTGGGTGTCGCTGACCTCCTTGTCAGCGACTTGGGAGCGAACCTGACTCCCACCGGCTACCCACGATACCGCGATCCTGCAAAACGAAACACATCCCTAGAAATAAGTTAAAACTTACCTTCCAGGTTCAAAAACTTACCGCTGGCAGGAGCCATGTGCCTGCCAGTCAATCCGTGCGCAACGAGTCAGACGTAATGACGTGCATGCGTGGGGACGGCATTCTTCACGTAGTCACTCACGTGACTCTGAACTAAAATTGTTAGCTGCCTCTGGAAAGTTGAAGATCTTTGAACTGCTAATTACACTTCAGATGAGTAGTGATCCCACCAACTCCTGCCATTCACTGTGGTTCAGTATCATCCAAAGTTTGGTGCGATTAGCCTTCTCCATTCATCAGGGAGTGGGCAGGGGGCCTTCCCTGGAATTCCATGCATTATTACCCACTGCCACCCCACTATTGTAAATGACAGTCACAGACTCGAGGAGTCACAAAGTAGAGAAAATTATCCACTATGTCAAGAATCAAGACTGTTTTATTGTCATATGTCCTAAAACAGAACAATGAAATTCCTTCTCTTTTAAATACAGGGTGTAGCGGCACCTACTGGAGCACGCAGGTATCGAACCCGGCGTTCGGAAGCTGCGGTCACGTGACTCGTGAGGGGCTGCTAGTTTTCGCGCGGTTTCGCTTTTGCGCGGTTTCGCTTTTGCGCGGCAGTTGAGTGCTGAGCACCGTTGTGGTCAGACGTGTTGTAAGAACATGTGAGCTAAGAAGCTATTTTGTGAATAAAATAAGTTACAAAACATAGTTGTCGTTCTTGCGACCGCCAAATTGGTGAGCCTGACCTGTTTAGCCGCCGTTAGACAAGCAGATCATGCAGGAAGACTACGTTCTGCATCAGCCGGCACGCGGCAGGGCTCGTCGGGCTTCAAATTACCATCATTTTGGCCCGATCAACCTCAGGTGTAGTTCGCTCACGTTGAGGCAGTTTCACCTGCACCATATAATTGCGGATTACACTATGTATTTCCATGTGGTGGGAGCTTTGCCACAGGACTGTGCCTTCGAGGCTGTTGCCCTACATCAGGGACCCACCGACGATCGGCAAGTACGATGGGGCTGAACGCCCACCTGCTCCACACTTTTGGTCTCAGTCGCTGAGACAGGGCGGCGAAGATATTGCATATGGACAGCGTCGGAGATCGACGGCCATCCACCATCATGGCAAAGATGTTAGCCTATGTCTGTTCTTTGAACAGGCGTTCCTGGAGCAGATGTCCAACGAAGTCCGACTGATGCTCGCCGGAGCTGATTTCAGCAACCCCCAGCACCTCGCGGAGAGAGCCGACGAATTGTGGGCACACAGACGGCAGGACGTTTGTGCCTTCACCCACTTCCCTGTCACGGCACGGGTGCAACTGAGACGACAGCGGAAGGTAGAAGAAGCCCAGCGCCGAAGGGGAATCGCCGCTTCCAGTGGTGTACAACAGACGTCGTTGGTGCTACTACCATCAGCATTATGGCCCCAAAGCCCGAAGATGCCAAAGCCCCTGCTCGTTTCAGGGAAATGCCTCGTCCGGTCGTCCATAGAGGCGAACACGATCGGCCCAAACGAACGCCACTATGTCCATAATCGCCATTCCGGCCACCATTTCCTGGTGGACACCGGTGCCATCGCCAGCATCCTGCCGCCAAGCGCCCGGGATACTCGCGTCGGTGAGGTAGGACCCGTCATTTGTACTTATGGTATGCTGACCCTGGACTTAAATTTGGACTCCCACCTGTATAGGTGGAAGTTCACCATTGCTGACGGCGCCCAACCAATCCTGGGGGCCGATTTCTTGTGCGCGTTCTCCTTGTTAGTCGATGTGCGAGTCGGATGCATGGTCCCTGTGTCGGACCTGTACCCTGCCAAGCCAACGTAATCCGTCCTCGCCCCTACAGCAACTCGACGAGGTAGCTGAGTTCCAGCAACCTTTCGCAGCCCTGCTCGCCGATTTCCCAGGCTTGCTCACGGCACTGTTCGACGGGGCTATGCCCTGTCATGGCGTGGTCCACCACATTCCCACCGAGGGCCCACCGGTTCGCGCCCGCGCTCGCCGCCTCCCGCCCGATAAACTGCGCATCGCACGAGACAAATTCCAGCTTATGGAGGACATGGGGATTGTCCGGCTGTCGGATAACCCTTAGGCTTACCCGCTGCACATGGTACCTAAAGTGTCCGGGGGTTGGAGACCTGTGGTGATTACAGGCGTCTTAATGCTGTAACCACAGCAGATCGGTACCCAGTCCTGAACATCCAAGATTTCTCGGCTCATCTGGAGGGCGCAACCTTTTGCTCAAAGGTCGACCTCATTCGCGGGGATAATCAAATTCCGGTCCATCCCGACGACGTCCCTAAGATGGCCACCATCACCCTTTCGGCCTTTTCAAATGGCGAAGAAGGCCTTTTGGCCTGAAGAACGCTGCTCAGGCATTCCAAAGGCTAATGGATCAGGTCGGGCGGGGTTTGCCATTTATATTCATCTGCCTCGATGATATTCTGCTGGCCAGCAGCTCACAGTCAGAGCACGTTAGGCACCTCCGCCTGCTTTTCGAACAGCTGCGCAAACATGGGTTGGTGATCAACCCTGTGAAGTGCCAGTTCGGATTGCGTTCCATTTCCTTTCTGAGTCATAGCATTACCTCCCATGACGCTATCCGTTGCTTCGCGAGGCCTCTATCCATTAAGGGCCTGGAAGAATTTGTCGGAATGGTCAATTTCTACCACCGATTCGTCCGGTCAGCAACCGCCATCATGCGGACGTTGTTCCAGTGTGACTGGCCAAGGTGCCCTGCGGCGCCGCCAGCGTGCGGGTTCTTTGCAATGCCTCCATGGGCAAAGCCCGCCCCATTGTCCCGATTTGCTGGTGGCGTCGGATTTTCGACACCATCCACAGCCTAGCACACCCGTCCATTCACGCCACCTCTGCCCTGGTTGCGGCCAAGTTCGTCTGGCATGGGTTATGGAAGCAGGTTGCAGCGTGGGCCCGCTCCTGTATTCCTTGTCAGATTTCCAAGGTGCAGAGGCATGTGCGTCCGCCCGTGCAGGATTTTTCGCTGTTCCAGACGGTAGGTTCCTGCATCTATGTCGCATCGGTACCCATGATGGGTAGCGTTCACCACTTTTTGTAAACTCCTTCATTTCTGGGCGTTCAAATTACTGAACCAGGCCATGATGCTAACTATCAATACGCTCTCTACTGTATACCTATAGAAGTTCAAGAGAGTATTCAAGAGAGTGTCAATGCTGACCATGGAATAGCCATCTGTATTAAACATAATTTTATCTACAACCTAAATTTTGATCATTCAAATGTTTGTTGAGATACATCTTAAATGTTGTAGAGTTCCTGCCTCCACCTAACCATAGGCAGAGAGTTCCAGATTACAAAGAGTCTCGGGATCAAATAATTTGCTCCTCAGTTTCCCTCCTAACCTACCACCTTAAACCTATAAAAGGGTCTCGACCCGAAATGTCACCCATTCCTTCTCTCCAGAGATGCTGCCTGTCCCGCTGAGTTACTCCAGCTTTTTGTCTGCGGTTTAAACCAGCATCTGCTGTTCTTTCTTACACTTTAAACCTATGCTCTCCAGTTTTGCACACATCTACTATGCAGAAAGATTTCCTACCAACTACTCCGGCTATATCCATCATCATTTTGTGTACCTCTAAATGGTCCCACCTCAGCCTCTACACCACTTCTACACCATAGAAAGCAAGTCTAGCCCATGTAGTTTCTCAGAATTGTTACACTCCATTCCAGGCAACTTGACTTTCCTAGGGTGTGTCAAAAGCAACTGCATTTGAAGTGGCTGAAACAATGATTTTTTAAGTTGCACCAAACCCTCCCTGCTGTTTTATCCTGTACCCCTGCTAATGTGATAGCTCCAAGCCTGGCACTGGTCAAGGTTTAATGCTCTTTCGTGTTGTGTGACTCTAAGTCTCTACGCAGACCAGTCACAATCATGTTTTTTTTTTAAGCAAGGATATCCCAAATTCACAGTTTTGTCATGACTTCAGACTTGGCACTTAGGCATCATACACTTAGAGCATTAAATAGGTCTAAAATCTATTTTCCAGGCAAGTAAGTTTGCTTATCATTGAATGTCATGAGGGAATTTACAAAGTGCTTTTTTAATCAGAGTGCAGCTCACCATTTCTGCATTGTAAATCTGTAGCTGCCTGTACAAACCTATTAACTTTACCCACAGCAAAAATTAACATATCAGCATAGGTATGCAACTGTGCTTAGCACAGCAAAGGATTAGATTCAAAGATATGTTTATCACTGTCAAAATGCAGAATATCAAGCAATGTTCACCATTACCACCACAGATATTTATTTCTCATAGATTGATGTATACAATGTTGTAATAGCTAAGAGTCAAGAGGATCAAGAGTATTTAATTGCCATACCGACTATTTGCAGTAGCATAACAGGCCTGTAAAACAAAATACACAGAGCACTTCTTCTTCTTGCGTATGGCGTGCACAGCCTAAAGTTGTAGGACTTGTTCTATTTGATCTTATTTGATTGTGCACACCAAGTTGATTGCATTCGTTGAAACAAGGCGGACCACGTGAAGGTTGCAATCTCCCACCCCATACACAGAGATGATCAGCCATGATCACATTGAATGGCGGTTCTGGCTTGAAGGGTCGAATGGCCTACTCCTGCACCTATTGTCTATTGTCTATTGAATATATAATAAGCAAAAATTCAATACGTTTGATAGTAATGCAAAAAAAAGTCCTTAATGTGACCAAAAACAGTGCTCATTGTAAATTGTCATCATCTCAAAGTTTTATTTTGTAAGATTTCAAACTTCGACGGTTCAATGGTACTTTATGTGTCACATGTACGGAAGTAGAGCAAAATTCATTTTTTGTACACAAAGTACATAGACACTTAGATATTTTTTAGGTAAGCATAACAGATACAATACTAGTGCATAGCAGTAATACACTGAGAAAGTATACAGAGTTGCCAGTTGTAGAACCATTTTCAAGTCCCAGTTGTTGTAAGTGCAGGGTTCTTGACCTGACCATGAAGGCCCGTTGTCCTGGCACCATTACATGGTCGGCCTGGCCAAGCGTAACTGTGGTGTGCTTCGTCTCTGCTCCATCACTGTAGGTCCAGCCGAGCCCCAGGCTGTTGCATGGTCCTCAGCAGTCCACTCCACCATCGAGGTAATGCACTCCCTCCAGCAGTCGGTTTGGCTCTCCGTCTGACTCTTTCCACTCTAGGTGAGTGAACCGGACCTTCAGGGTGGGTCTCCAGTGTGCGACATGGGCCCGTTGTCCACGCAGTTGAGCCTGGACTTCCCGGTGGATCCTTGGTCCTCTGTCCATGGCGGACACAAGCCGGGTCTGCTGGTGGGCCTGGCAACGGCTTGCCGGGATATTCCCGCTGCACGCTTGTCATTGGAGGAAGTTGTGATGGTGGTGATGGCTAGGGATTGTTTGTGGCTAGGATTCGAGATATAGTGGTGAGTGTGGGGCCTCAGTGTGGGCCATTTGATTCACCCAGCCGATGAAGCCCACCAAACATGAGTAATTCAGTGAGTCAGGCAGCATCCCTCTAGAACATTCTGGGTTGGGACCCTTCGTCAGACTCATTGTGGGAGTGAGGGGAAAAACATTTAGTAGCCCATTAATGATAATCCCATTTTATTCTCGAAGATAGGCACAAAAAGCTGAAGTAACTCAGCGGGACTGGCAGCGTCTCTGGAGAGAAGGAATGGGTGATGTTTCGAGTCGAGACCCTTCTTCACACTGAAAAAGGACGGAAGACTGAAGGCAGACATTTGTGTGTCTGACGAAGGTCAATCAACCTACCAATTTGCATGGATTGGGATAGCGGCAAGAAACCTGAGCATCTAATGGAAGCCAACATTGATCAGAATGAGGATGTGCAAGCTTCACACAAAACAAAACTGGGATCACAATAGAATGCAGGTTATTTGAGCAGTAAAGCAGCAGCTCTGCTACCTATGCTTCTGTGCCACCCCGAAAAATCTTGTAAAATAAGAAAGCAAGTGGAAATCCCAGGAGAACATGATTGTCATGACTATATATGTGTTGCAAATGAGAATCCAAATGAGGGGTATTATGAATTTGGGAAGGAAAGATACAATCACTTCTGGAAACACAAGACAAGGTTTATTGGGATTATAATATTTAATGACTATTTTGCTATTATTTAAGAGTATTATAAAATTATTTAGAATCATAGAGGTATACTATGTGGAAACAGGCCCTTCAGCCCAACTTGCCTACACCGACCAATATGTCCCATCTACACTAGTCCCACTTGCCTGTATTTGGCCCATATCCCTCCAAACCTGCCCTATCTATGTACCTGTCTAATTGCTTCTTAAACATTGTGATAGTCCCTGCATCAACTATTGTAACTCCTCCTTCAGCTCATTCCATACACCCACCACCCTTTGCATGAAAAAGTTACCTCTCAGATTCCTATTAAATCTTTTCCGCTTCACCTCAAACCTATGTCCCCTGGAATCTGATTCCCTTACTCTGGGCAAGAGATTCTGTGCATCTACCTGATGTATTCCTCTCATGATTATATACACCTCTATAAGATCCCACCTCATCCTCCTGCACTCCAGAGAATGCTGTCGCAGCCAACTCAACCTCCCCCTATAGCTCAAACCCTCGAGACATCCTTGTAAATCTTCTCTGCACTCTTTCCAACTTAACAACATCTTTCCAATAACATGGTGCCACAGCTGAACACAATACTGTAAATGCGACCTTTGCAACTGCATATATCTGCAACATAACCTCCCAACTTGTGTATTTTTTTGTTTATTATATTGTACACTTGTGTATAATTCATTGGGCATATAGCAGCTGTAAACAGCTTCAACAGATTTTTCCATAGTATTTACCTGAAATATATATTGCATTGTAATTATTTCCAATTTAAGAACTTTCTCTGAAAAATATATAGGAAGAAGTTGAGTTGATTGTTTGCTGATCCTTAAATCAAATTGCCGTTAAAAGATTGACTCCATAAAAGTGTATTGATTTTAATTTTGCTTAATTCCCATAGTTTCATTCAAATCTATATTCATGGAAAGCCTTTATCATAATTTAGAATTATTTTTGATGTATTACTTTGATTGTACATTGGGGGAATAAGAATAAAGCTCGGAACAGTCATTGAACATATTATGCTTCCAAAATCAGCAAGCAAGAAACAAAACTGCATATTGCAGATTTTCTTTGCAATGTCAGGGGTATTCATGAGTAACGAATGTTTCTAAACCAAAGAGAAATATTTTGAAGTTAATTCTTGATTCTTTTCCCAGTATTTTTAATAATGGTACTTCATCTTGAGAGTACGCAGTCAGTTTAGTTGTTCTGTTTGCCTAAGGGTAAACAACAGCAACAAACAGTTATGCAGAAACTTCAATGATTTTAATAATTTAAGAAATAAACACCAAACCATTGTTAGTGTAGAGGCAGGTGACTAAAGAGGAGGATTTTGAGATTCCAAATGAAGAAAAATAGAAAGGTGGACAGACTCTATGAATGAGTTTCAGTGCCAGTTCATCGGGGAGAAGATGCTTAAGCTGTCAGCTTCAAGAGGTAAGAGATGAATTGACTGTGAATAATGTCCAAACCTATGTCTGAGTTTGTAACTTGATTTTAAGGATCTAATTTTAGAACACTTCGAGGAAAGGGGAGCGCTGTGAAATAGTTAATTAGGGGGTATTAAATCAGATCACTAATTGCAGAGACATGAATCAACTCGGCAGGTCAGACATAACAGAGGCCTTTAGAGGGGAAAAGGATTTGAGTTTTTGACAATGAACTTGAGAAAGAACTAGGAGGTTACCTTGGGGTAAGATGCTCGAGTAATGGGATTTGAGAAAAGCAAGGCCATATGAAGGAAGATTTACAAAAGCAGCAGAAGGTGCAATAGTGAAGACGTGGAATATGGGAATGGGGTGAGATCTGATTAATGCAGTTGAAGATTAATGATACTGTTTTGGTTTCTCTTCCCAGATTTATTGCCCAGGAGGACAAGGGCATCAGGGCTTGGGCATAATCATGACACGGCCTTCACTGTTTTTTTGGCGTTGTATGATTAAAGTTGATGAGCACCTTCCAGTTTGGGAGCACCTTTGTCACTGAAGTTATCAAAAAGAGAATTTAGTTAAGTTAAGAAATTAAGAAGATAATTTACGGCCACTTTCTCAAAGCTACATTGGGATGAGCAATAAATGCTCACCTTGCTGATGATGTCCCCATTCCAACAATGAATAAGAACAAATTGAATGACTAAAGTAAGGCAGAGGTGGCCAGACAGGGTTTGGAGAGCATACCTGCAGCCTGACTGGTAATATATAATAATCTCCAATGGAACAAGAGTAACAGATAAGAACTGATAGACAGCATGCCTGCAGCAAGTCTTTAAAAACACTTCCTTTCCCTAGTCACTTTATCCAAGTATATTTATCTAAAGTAAATTAATTATTTTTACAAGTCTGGAGGACAGACAGAAATTAATCACCTTCTGAACAAAACATAATTGAGGTTTTATATTCTTGGAAAACATAGAAACATAGAAAAATAGGTGCAGGAGTAGGCCATTCGGCACTTTGAGCCAGCACCACCATTCAATATGATCATGGCTGATCATCTAAAATCAGTATCCCGTTCCTGCTTTTTACCCCATATCCCTTGATTTCTTTAGCCCTAACAGCTAAATCTAAATCTCGCTTGAAAACATCCAGTGAATTGGCCTCCACTGCCTTCTGTGGCAGCGAATTCCACAGATTCATAACTCTCTGAGTGAAGAAGCTTTTCCTCATCTCAGTTCTAAATGGCCAACCCCTTATTCTTAAACTGTGACCCCTGGTTCTAGACTCCCCCAACATGGGAACATTTTTCCTGCATCTAGCCTGTCCAATCAGTCAAGAATTGTATATGTTTCTATAAGATCCCCTCTCATTCTTCTGAATTCCAGTGAATACAAGCTCAGTCGACCCATTCCTTCATCATATGTTAGTCCCACCATCCTGGGAATTAACCTGGCGAATTTACGCTGCACTCACTCAATAGAAATATTCCTTCCTCAAATTAGGAGACCAAAATTGCATACAATACTCCAGGTGCGGTCTCACCAGGGCCCTATACAACTGCAGTAGGACCTCCTTGCTCCTAAACTCAAATCCTCTCGCAATGAAGGCCAACATGCCATTAGCTTTCTTCACTGCCTGCTGTACCTGCATGCTTACTTTCAGTGACTGATGTACAAGCACACCAGGTTTTGTTGCACCTCCCCTTTTCTTAATCTGACACCATTGAGATATTAATCTGCCTTCCTGTTCTTGCCACCAAAGTGGATAACCTCACATTTATCCACATTATTCTGCATCAGCCATGCATCTGCCCACTCACCCAGCCCATCTAAGTCACCCTGCAGCCTCATAGCATTACACTGCCGACCAGCTTTGTGTCACCCGCAAACAACTGGACTGAGCCTTGCAGCACCCCACTAGTCACTACCTGCCATTCTGAAAAGGACCCATTAATTCCTACTCTTTGCCTCCTGCCTGCCAACCAGTTCTCTATCCATGCCAATACCCTACCCCCAATACCATGTGCTCTAATTTTGCTCACTAATCGCTTGTGTGGGACCTTGTCAAAGACTTTTTGAAAGTCCAAATACACCACATCCACTGGCTCTCCCTTATCCATTCTACTTGTTACATAACTGGTCTATAATTCCCCGTTTTCTCTCTCCCTCCTTTCTTAAAAAGTGCAGTCAATTTGGCTACCCTCCAGTCCACAGGAACTGATCCAGAGTCAAGAGAACATTGGAAAATGATCATCATTGCATCCACGATTTCTAGGGCCACCTTCTTTAGTACTCTGTGATGCAGACCATCAGGCCCTGGAAAATCTGGCATTTTCCGACTAATGTGTATTCCCTTCAGTTCATCCCTCCCACCAGATCCTCGGTCCCCTAGTATTTCTGTGAGATTGTTTGTGGCTTCCTTAGTGAAGATGAAACTAAAGTACTAGTTTAACAGTTCTGCCATTTTCTTGTTTCCCATTATAAATTCACCTGTCTCTGATTGTAAGAGACCTACATTTGGCTTCACTAATCTCTTCTTTTCTACATATTTAAAGAAACTTCTACAGTCAGTTTTTATATTCCCCCGCAAGCTTTCTTTCGTGCTCTTTTCCTCCTCTTAATTAAACCCTTTGGCCTCCTCTGTTGAGTTCTAAATTTCTCCCAGTCCTCCGTTTTGCTGTTTCCTCTAGCCAATTTATATGCCTCTTCCTTGGATTTAACATTATCATTGATTTCCCTCGTTAGCCAAGGTTGAGCCATCTTCGTTGTTTTATTTTTTCGCCAGACAGGGATGAACAATTTTTGGAGTTCATCCATGCGGTCTTTAAATCTTTGCCATTGCATCTCCACCATCATCCCTTACGTATAATTTGCCAGTCTATCCTATCCAATTCCCGTCTCATACCTTCAAAATCTCCTTTATTCAAGTTCAGGACACTAGTCTCTGAATTAACCATGTCACTCCATCCTAATGCAGAATTCCACCATATTGTGGTCACTATTGCCCAAGTGGCTTTGCACAACAAGATAACTAACTAATCCTTCCTCATTACACAATACCCAGTCTAGGATGACCTGCCCTCTAAACGGTTCTTCTACATATTGGTTTAAAAAACCATCCCGTATACATTCCAGGATATCCTCCTCCTCAGCGCTGCTACCAATTTGGTTGCCCAATCTATATGTATATTAAAGTATCCCATGATAACTGCAGTTATTCATAGTGTCACATGTATATCTTTTCATGATTATTCTAGAAATGTAAAATAAGTAGCCATACAGAATTGATCTCTGAAACATGAAAAAAATGTATATTTCTCTTCTGGACTTTTAGACGTGGGGATGCACGAGAAGTGATTTTGGCATCTGTTCACTTTGCTTCTGAAGTTAATTAATTTTACAACAGTGTGACTCAGTTTACCCATTTCACCATATGCTTTGAGATCACCCAACTGGAGGTGAGATCATGAAGTATTGTTCAACCCGGCAGGAAATCAAGTAATTTTAAAGTATATGTTTGCTGCAAAGGAACGGATGGCATAATATTATGAATACAAATATTATAACTATTTGTCATTTCTGTAGTCAATATTCATTTGATGGGAGTGACCACCATATAATCGGCTAGATTTCATTGCCGCATGCCAGTGGTTCTAAATCGAAAGACAAGTGGCTAACCATTTAATTAATAATAGTAAGCCCTGAATTATTACAATGTCAAATTCCATCAGATTTGACCCCAGGAGAATCGCCCTAATGGAATCTGCACAAAGTTAGACCTTTGATTTCAATAGTTCAATGTACAGATGTACAGTGAAATTAGTTTTTGTGCACAGCTCAGTAAAGTATTGCCATTCTTTAGCACAATCTCTAATTAGTACAGAATGTACAGAAATAGCCCACTGGTACCGCATGCTAGAGTCGCCAGATTTTGGCACCATTTTCCGTGCAGTCCGGTACCCACACTCATTCTTCTAGGGCGGCACCTGATCCAGGCGAGCCCCAGGCTGCAGCTGGGCCTCCAGCCATTGGCCTGGTCCGGATCATCCAATGAACCAACGTTCCTCTCCTCTCTCAGCCACCTTCGGCCCTTGTGCCTCAGGGGCACCTCCGACAGACGACCTCGGGAAGCGTAGTAAGAGATAACTCTCTTACCAGCCATTACTCTTGCATCTGTTAACACCGGCTCCCTCCATCCATCCTCTTCTCTGGTTCTCAGGTGCTCAGGGGACGATCACGGACTGAGCTTGACAGCTTCACTCTACGGGCCACAGCCTGCCATTTCTTCCTCCCACCACGACGCCCAACATGCTGCCTGACCTGCTAAGTCACTCCAGCACTTGATGTTCTTTTGTGGATAAACATGATAGAGTGGGCAAAGAATTTGATGAGCTGCTGCTGCTATTGTTCAGTTGAATTGCTTTCATTCATTGGACATGAACATGCCTAGCAGTACATTAATCTAAGTTTGTAACCATATCACAAGATTTCTATGAGGAAAATCTTGCTTCTATTTAATGTAACTTGGGTATTAGGGGTTAGGAGGCAAAGGGAAAAGTAAATTAAAAAATATATATATATTTTACATTATTTTGTGTTTATTAGTCCAAGCATTTATTCGCAGACTGAAGAAGAATCTCGACCCAAAACATCACCTATTCCTTTTCTCCAGAGATGCTGCCTGACCAACTGAATTACTCCAGCTTTTTGTGTCTATCTTCTTGTGTGTTTATTAGTTACTTTGAAACAAGCTCTTTTTTAAAAAGAAAATTCTATAAATTACACATTTCGATTGTAATAGCTTTAAAATGTTCCTACGTCAGAGAGATTTAGAAACTATTAAAGTTCACTCACAGATCATTCAGCCAGCAAAGCTGGAGGCAGACAATGAGACTGACCCTTTGCATTAGACTGGGTCAGTATAATATGGGACACAGTCTAGTCAGACCTGGCACAAAATATTGCTTTACAGGGAACCCAAATAAATTGAAAAGACCTGCGACTATAATCTAATCATTTTATAAGTATATTCATAGCAGGTGTGGATCAAGTCAAATTTGTTAGGGTCTTGCTGGAAAAATAAGTTAACGAAGCAAACCACTTTTTAATATGCGTAGCACTCAATATGTTCAGTGGTTCATGGGCTGTGAACTTCTATAAATTGCTGGCTGCTTTACATTATTCTACCATTTGGTTGGCACCAGCTGTATGCAAGTCTTCAATCAAAGATGCTCCAGACCTGCCAGGGTTTCCCAACATTCCCAATTTTTATCCTAGGTTATTGGTCCAAAAATATGATGTAGTAAATTGGAAACATATACACATAAATTGTCTTTTAAGTGCATTGCAGGTTGGATCTTGCAAATAAGAGCATAACTATTTCCTACAATGCGATGCGATACGATAAAAAATGTATTCATCCCTGGATGGAAATTGGTCTGCCAACAGTCACAACGCACAAGGCACACAAAAAAAAATTGAAATTAAAAGTGGAAACAAAAGAAAAAGACAAGTGCCTGCTGTCTGGCTGCCGTGTGCACAGCGCCTTCATCAGAACGAATGAACATACAAACAAACACAGACTTATCCCCTGGGCAGAGGATTCTAAACTAGAGTGCCCCCCCCCCCCCCACACCAGGTCTCCCCTTTGTTCTCCCACTGTCCCTCGTGACGGTCCCCCACACCGGGTCCCCATTTTCTTCCCATCCCCCCTCACGCTCATCGACTGTTGACCGCTGAAGTTCCCGTTGCCACCAAGGCACCCATTGCCGCCACTGAGGCTCCCATCGTCGCCTCCGCTGAGGCTCCTTCGGCCCAGGCAGGCCGCCCTAGTTATCCGCAGTCTCTTCAGAGGCCTATGGGGCAAGTCTGGCCTATGGGGCGAGTCGTGTTCCGTTTGGCAGCGCAGTTGTTCAGCGGATGGATTGGGCCCACGCGGCTCCCCAGGACACTGACAATGTGATAATTATTATAAAATACCTGGCAAATAATCTGGCTAAAAGAGAACACTTTACACCATTGTACAGATGGGCCATTGATAGTCAAGATATTAAAGGGAATAGATTAAAACAAATTCTGTACCAATCTTTCTATATTTATTTTCATTCCAGTGCATTCTCTTCTTTCTTTCTCTTTCCTTAACTCTTTTTGTCAGACGATTTGCAATAGATTTATGTTTTCATTAAAGACCCATTGGACAGCACGAAGGCTCAGCAGTAGAGTTGCTGTCTCATAGTTCCAGAGATCCGGTTTGATCCCGACTTTGGGTGCCGTCTGTACGGATTTTTGTAGGTTCTCCCCGTGATCGCGTGGGTTTTCTCCGAGATCTTCAGTTTCCTCCCACATTCCAAAGACATCGAGGTTTGTAGATTAATTGGCTTGGTATAAATGTAAATTGTCCATAGTGTGTATAGTGCGTATAGGATAGTGTTAGTGCTGGTGGGTGCTGACTCACTGGTCCGAAGGGCCTTTTTCTGTGATGTATCTCTAAACAAAACTAAACTGAAGGTATATACCTGCCATAGAGGGAGTGCAGCAAAGATTCACCCGAGTGAATCCTGGGATGGCAGGTGTGTATTGGTTACTTCATACCAACCAATTGTAGTGCTCTAATAGTAAAATCTCCGCCTACTACGTGGTTTATATCATCAGAATTCAGTTCATACAGTCAGTCTGAGTAGCTGTTAAGATTGTTTTAACACCATGCTGAAGTTTACTGTGAATAGACTTTAATAGTAAGATTAAATGAGAACTTACCAGTTTAAAGTTTGATCTTTATTTTATGAGGCGTTACAATGAGGGACTATGTGAAGAACCCCGTCCAGCTGCACGTGCGTCAATCTTCAAAGCAGCGGTGTGAAATCACAGGTAATAGTGCCGTATAATAGTAAGATAACAGAAGACTAGAACTACCAGATGATATTTATGAGGGTTGGGAGCAGATGGTACGTAGTTCCTCATCGTAACTCAAACTGGTAAGTTCTCGTTTAATCTTACTATTTTACTTCGGAGTCACGTGAGTGACTATGTGAAGATTTCAAAGCTCTGTGATTTCATGCCGCAGATTCAAATCCAGCCTCTCACTGCATTGATTGACTCAACATAATTAAATAATCAATAATGCATCAATCATAACATTGTTTAAATGAATTGACGGTTTATTACAAAGAAAAACAATAGCAATCCCTCTATCTCAGGGGGAAACTATGTAACCGAACTTAAAGCAGACTCAGCAAATACCCCCAGCCTTGCAATTGGCTTATGGTAAAATTTCTGGAAGGTAGCTCACTGGACCACCCTGCGGCCGCGAGGATATGGTCTATAGGCACGTCCATCACCCTGGCTGCGGAAGTTGATGCCGCCCTGGTGGAATGAGATTTAAATTTATCAGTATCAATCCCAGCACTTCCCAGAACCTGCTTTAGCCACCTTGAAATTGTTTGCACCGACACCTTACTGTGTGTTTTTTTGTGGCTAATAAATAATGCTGATTCTTTTCCTCTTAGGACTCTGGTAGCCTCAATGTAATGAGACAAATATGACACTACACACAGACGGGCATCTTTGGGGTATGCTGAAAAAACAATCTTACATCCTGTCATGCCTATTCTACTCTGTTAGAGCAGATCATAAACATAAAAAGTGATGGCATCTGCCGATACCTGCATTCTGTCTAGTCGTAGCTGCTGCAATGTCTGCACACATTGGGCTGATACCAAAGCCATAAGCATGACCACCTTCATGGTTAGTTTGGCTAGAGATAGGGCCGTAGCAGGACCGATAGGACTGGCGAAGGAGCATAAGAACTTCGCTTACATTCCAAATACCCGAATACATGGGTCTAAGAGGATTAGAGTTAAAAACTCCCTTCATAAATCTAGAGACTAACGGATGTGTCCCTACTGAATGCAACTCGGACACCATGGGCAAATAAGAAGACAGAGCACTTCTGGCTGTATTAATCGCACTATAGCTTAATTTTTGAGCAAAGTAAAGAGTGGACAAGAACTCCAGCACTGCAGTCTGGGATGCCTGCAGTCTGATATGAGATATTCTGATGTAAGCAGAATACCCCCCACTTGCTTATCAAGGTGGTGTACTGCTTCTGGGTACTATCCCTGTAGACCGACGTGAGAACATCCACGGTACGATCAGACAGTCCTCTCCCCAGGTATGGCCTTCTTAAAATCTGCAAATTAACAAATCAATACGATCATATAAAGGATGTTGATCGCCAGTTACTGGGTTCACCAGTAGGTTTTTATGTTTGGGAATAATCATATGAGGCTGAGTAGCCATCTGCAATACGAGAGGGAACCATGGCTGGGCAGGCCAATCTAGCACTACCAATACTCCTGAAGCAGAGTCCTGCTTGATTTTTTGCAGGCATCGACTGATGAGACAGAATGGGCGAAATGCATATAAAAACATTACAACCCAATGCAGCGAGAATGCATCCACCGCTGCTGCGCCAGGATCTGGTTCCCATGTAATATATTTGGGCAACTGATGGTTCAGTCTAGATGCAAACAAGTCAATATCTGGCATTCCATATCGAGCAACCACCTGATTAAATATGTCCTGATTTAACATCCATTCTATGTTATCATTGAATTGGCATGACCTTGTGTCTGCCACTGTGTTGAATCTACCTGGTAAATAAATTGCTGAAAGCCAGATGTTTTTGTCAATGCACAAGCCCCAGATATGATTAGCCAATCTGTCACAAGATTGCGACTTGACTCCACCCATGTGGTTGACATATGCCACTGCAGTAGTGTTGTCAATTTGAACCTGCACATGCAAGTGACTCCTGGCAGAGCAATAAGCTTTAAGCCCATAAAATGTTCCCAAAAACTCTAAATAATTGATCCCTCTCAATTGCAGAAGGGATGTCTCGTCACTATTCCATCTGCCTCCACAACTGGAGGACATATCCGCAGCACCCCAACGTAGAGCACTAACATCTGTCTGTAAGACTATAGAAGATGGTTCAACCAAAACTTCCCTCAAACGTTTTGAGACATTTGTAATCCACCACTGTATTTCTGAAATAGCTTCCGCTGACAAACCCATGGGCCTGTCAAAGTGTCCCGCATTTGTCCTCAGTGCCTGTTCTTTTGCTCATTGTAAGTGTTGATAATGCAGAGGTCCAAACTGCACAGCTGGGAAAGCATCCACCAATTTCTCAATTAAACTGGACACTTGTCTAATTGAAGGTCTTTGCTCTTTAAGAAGGTTGATACAACCTTCAACTAACTGCTGCCTTTTGTCCCTGGGCAAAGTCACTAGCATGTGATCTATTAATGGAAAAGCCCAAGTAATCAATCATTTTAACTGGTGATAATTTAGATTTATCTGGATCAATGATGAACCCCAATCGCTCAAAAGTGAGTTTAACAAAAGAAACAGATAATTCAGTTGCATTCCGAGTCTTCCCGATAATTAAGATATCAGCCAAATAGGTCATTACAACATGCCCCTGAGCTCTGAGTAGTCCAAGAACAGGTTTCAACAATTTGATAAATAATCTGGGAACTGAGGTTAATCCATTTTAGGCAATGCTTTGAATTGCCATAACTGACTCATCCAGGTAAACTTCAAATTAGGCAGGTAGTGCAGGAGTCCCCTGCGGTCATCTCCCTCCTAAACAGGTATACCATTTTGGATACTGTTGAGGGAGATGGCTCATCAGGGGAATGCAGCAGCAGCCAGGTTCATGGCACCATGGGTGGCTCTGCAGCACATGAGGGGGGAAAAAAGAGGGGAAGGGCAATAGTAATAGGGGATTCAATTGTCAGGGGAATAGATAGGCGTTTCTGCGGCCGCAAACGAGACTCCAGGATGGTATGTTGCCTCCCTGGTGCAAAGGTCAGGGATGTCACTGAACGGCTGCAGAACATTCTGGAGGGGGAGGGTGAACAGCCAGTTGTCGTGGTGCATGTTGGCACCAACGATATAGGTAAAAAAAGGGATGAGGTCCTACAAGGTGAATTTAGGGAGCTAGGAGATAAACTTAAAAGTAGGACCTCAAAGGTAGTAATCTCCGGATTACTACCAGTACCACGGGCCAGTCAGAGTAGAAATAGGAGGATAATGCAAATGAATACGTGGCTTGAAAAGTGGTGCAAGGGGGAGGGATTCAAATTTTTAGGGCACTGGGACCAGTTCTGGGGGAGGTGGGACCGGTACAAACAGGACGGTTTGCACCTGGAATGGAATGGAACCAATGTTCTTGGGGGAGTGTTTGCTAGTGCTGTCGGGGAGGATTTAAACTAATGTGGCAGGGGGATGGGTACAAGAGCAGAGAGGCAGGAGGGTGTAAAATGAGGGTAGAAGCATTAGGTAGCAAGGTGAAAGGTAAAAGTGGCAGGCAGACAAAACTAGGGCTAAAATCAAAAAAGGGCCACTTTTCAGCAAAATTGTATAAGGGGTAAATGCGTTGTAAAGACAAGCCTGAAGGCTTTGTGTCTCAATGCAAGGAGTATTCGTAATAAGGTGGACGAGTTGAACGTGCAGATAGATATTAATGATTATGATATAGTTGGGATCACGGAGACATGGCTCCAGAGTGACGTAGGCTGGGAGCTGAACATCCAGGGATATTCAATATTCAGGAGGGATAGAGAGAAAGGAAAAGGGGGTGGAGTAGCGTTGCTGGTTAGAGAGGAGATTAAAGCAATGGAAAGGAAGGACATTAGCTTGGAGGATGTGGAATCGGTATGGGTAGAGCTACAAAACACTAAGGGGCAGAAAACGCTGGTGGGTGTTGTGTACAGGCCACCTAACAGTAGCCATAATGGGTGACTTCAATCTACATATAGATTGGGTTAATCAAATTGGCAGGGGTGCTGAGGAAGAGGATTTTTTGGAATGTATGCGGGATAGTTATCTAAATCAACATGTAGAGGAACCAACGAGAGAGCAGGCTATTTTAGACTGGGTTTTGAGTAATGAGGAAGGGGTAATTAGCCGTCTTGTTGTACGTGCCCCCTTGGGCAAGAGTGACCATAATATGGTTGAGTTCTTCATTAGGATGGAGAGTGACATTGTTAATTCAGAAACAATGGTTCTGAACTTAAAGAAAGGTAACTTTGAGGGTATGAGACGTGAATTGGCCAAGATTGACTGGCAATTAATTCTAAAAGGGTTGACGGTGGATATACAATGGAAGACATTTAAAGACTGCATGGATGAACTACAAAAATTGTTCATCCCAGTTTGGCAAAAGAATAAATCGGGGAAGGTAGTGCATCCGTGGATAACAAGGGAAATCAGGGATAGTATCAAAGCAAAGGATGATGCGTACAAAGTAGCCAGAAAAAGCAGCATACCAGAGGACTGGGAGAAATTCAGAGACCAGCAGAGGAGGACAAAGGGCTTAATTAGGAAAGGAAAAATAGATTATGAAAGAAAACTGGCAGGGAACATAAAAAAACTGACTGCAAAAGTTTTTATAGATATGTGAAGAGAAAGAGGTTAGTTAAAACAAATGTAGGTCCCTTGCAGTCAGAAACAGGTGAGTTGATCATGGGGAACAAGGATATGGTGGACCAATTGAATAACTACTTTGGTTCCGTCTTCACTAAGGAAGACATAAATAATCTGCCTGAAATAGCAGGGGACTGTGGGTCAAAGGAGGAATTGAGTGAAATCCAGGTCAGTCGGGAAGTGGTGTTGGGTAAATTGAATAGATTAAAGGCCGATAAATCCCCAGGGCCAGATAGGCTGCATCCCAGAGTACTTAAGGAAGTAGCTCAGGAAATAGTGGATGCATTAGTGATAATCTTTCAAAACTCTTTAGATTCTGGAGTAGTTCCTGAGGATTGGCGGGTAGCAAATGTAACCCCTCTTTTTAAGAAGGGAGGGAGAGAGAAAACGGGGAATTACAGACCAGTTAGTCTAACATCGGTAGTGGGGAAACTGCTAGAGTCAGTTATTAAAGATGGGATAGCAGCACATTTGGAAAGTGGTGAAATCATTGGACAAAGTCAGCATGGATTTACAAAAGGTAAATCATGTCTGACGAATCTTGTGGAATTTTTCGAGGATGTAACTAGTAGCGTGGATAAGGGAGAACCAGTGGATGTGGTATATCTGGACTTCCAGAAGGCTTTCGACAAGGTCCCACATAAGAGATTAGTATACAAACTTAAAGCATACGGTATTAGGGGTTCAGTATTGATGTGGATAGAGAACTGGCTGGCAAACAGGAAGCAAAGAGTAGGAGTAAACGGGTCCTTTTCACAATGGCAGGCAGTAACTAGTGGGGTACCGCAGGGCTCAGTGCTGGGACCCCAGCTATTTACAATATATATTAATGATCTGGATGAGGGAATTGAAGGCAATATCTCCAAGTTTGCGGATGACACTAAGCTGGGGGGCAGTGTTCGCTGTGAGGAGGATGCTAGGAGACTGCAAGGTGACTTGGATAGGCTGGGTGAGTGGGCAAATGTTTGGCAGATGCAGTATAATGTGGATAAATGTGAGGTTATCCACTTTGGTGGCAAAAACAGGAAAGCAGACTATTATTTAAATGGTGGCCGATTAGGAAAAGGGGAGATGCAGCGAGACCTGGGTGTCATGGTACACCAGTCATTGAAAGTAGGCATGCAGGTGCAGCAGGCAGTGAAAAAAGCGAATGGTATGTTAGCTTTCATAGCAAAAGGATTTGAGTACAGGAGCAGGGAGGTTCTACTTCAGTTGTACAGGGTCTTGGTGAGACCACACCTGGAGTATTGCGTGCAGTTTTGGTCTCCAAATCTGAGGAAGGACATTATTGCCATAGAGGGAGTGCAGAGAAGGTTCACCAGACTGATTCCTGGGATGTCAGGACTGTCTTATGAAGAAAGACTGGATAGACTCGGTTTATACTCTCTGGAATTTAGGAGATTAAGAGGGGATCTTATAGAAACTTACAAAATTCTTAAGGGGTTGGACAGGCTAGATGCAGGAAGATTGTTCCCGATGTTGGGGAAGTCCAGGACAAGGGGTCACAGCTTAAGGATAAGGGGGAAATCCTTTAAGACCGAGATGAGAAAGACTTTCTTCACACAGAGAGTGGTGAGTCTCTGGAACTCTCTGCCACAGAGGGTAGTTGAGGCCAGTTCATTGGCTATATTTAAGAGTGAGTTGGATGTGGCCCTTGTGGCTAAGGGGATCAGAGGGTATGGAGAGAAGGCAGGTACGGGATACTGAGTTGGATGATCAGCCATGATCATATTGAATGGCGGTGCAGGCTCGAAGGGCTGAATGGCCTACTCCTGCACCTAATTTCTATGTTTCTATGTTTCTAAATAACACCTATCATCACAATGAACAGACACTGAGTAATATGCATCTTTCAGATCTATGCTGGCCATATAAAACCCTTTTGGAATCCAGCTGTTTAGCAGTAGAAAAAGTTTCCATTTTGAAATGCCTATAATGTACAAAGGGGTTCAAGCTCGTCAGGTCCAGAATGATTCTACATCCCCCACTCTTTTTAGACATAGGAAAAATATTTGACACAAACTGAGGGGTTTGATGAACTGACTTTTCAATGACCCCTTTTTGTGTAATATGTTAAGTTCTGCCTGTATATGCATATTCTCTTCTTGTGAAAATATAAGTGTTCGACGTGCAACATGCTGAATGGGTGGACACACAGTAGGGTAGAATTCAATTCTATACTGCCCAGTATAAATGAATATGATGTTATCTCCTGCCATTGTTTGCCATTTTCAATGACCCCTTTTTGTGTAATATGTTAAGTTCTGCCTGTATATGCATATTCTCTTCTTGTGAAAATATAAGTGTTCGACGTGGAACATGCTGAATGGGTGAACACACAGTAGGGTAGAATTCAATTCTATACTGCCCAGTATAAATGAATATGATGTTATCTCCTGCCATTGTTTGAGAATCAAGTGTAATCTGCCTCCAATTTGAACATCTTTTTCACTAAATTTGTATTCCTTAGGAGCAAAATCTCTCACCTGCGCATGTCCTGACTGTGTTTGTTGTCCCCGGCCCCTTGTACGGAAATTCGTCCTTCCCATTGTGCCTGTGGCAGGCTGCCAGCTGTGTGTGTGTGAGACTGAATGGCTCATCCCTTCACCAGCATCTGTCAAGGTACCCCGCTGATAGGGGAAAACCCTCTTGCCTGTTTTGCCACTCGTTTTGATGAGGCCTATGGTTTTTGTGTCCTCATGCAGTTCCTTGACTCGCGTTGCGAGGTCCTCCCTAAACTAAAGGTTAAGTCCTCCCCAAACAAAAGGCGTATGGCACTCCTTTGTAAATTATTCATTAAAAAAAATGCACTGCACAGGGGTCCCAGCGCATCCTGATGGGCTTCTGTCGTGTGTCCTTTGTCCACTGTTGCAAACACAGTGAGTCCTGCAGAGAGCAACTTGAGCACTTGCTGTAACCCCCAATTGTGTCCATATAAGATGGTTAACCATTGGCGCTTTTAATAATCCACAGTTAACTGGGGCTTCATATTTCTTGGCAGTCTCATCCATTGCCAGTTTGTGAAGCTGATGGGAGAGCATGTACTGAATAGCAGCCGCCAACTCTGCACCTAATGGCTCCCCTGCTTCTCTGGGGACTGTAAATTTTCAGCTATATTTGGTATTAGCTCTTGTTGTTCTAACCCCTTGTGGCTCTGCCCAGCCACTGATTCAGCATCAGTATATTCCTGAGCCGGTATACCCTCCTCCTCATAAGATGGGTAGTCATGCAGCCCTATTTAAGGCACTGCTGGCACAGGCTCCCCAACAGCCTGGCGTGGACACCACTCCTCCTGGACTGTGTCCCTATCGAGCATCCTTTGCAATAAGATCTCGATTTGGGAGAGCCGTGAGCAAACGGTCTCTCCTTGCGGAGGCAAAACCTCCAGGCCCGACTCTGGGTCAATGGGCTTATTAGATTTTGTAGTAGCCTTTTGCCCTACCAGCGTGGCAACACTGCTCACAGGCAGCGGACCTGGTGTCGCTAGCCCCCTTGCTGGCAACGGACTTGGTGACCTAGGCAGGCATCCGCTACCCGCACTCTCGCAGTTCTCCACACTTTTTCCCCCGGATCGCCTCGCTGTCACCTTTTTAACTTTCTGCATCATTCTCAACGGTATAAATGTTACCGCCAATGCAGAAAGCGACCACAGGAAAAGTTTTAAAAACTTACCTTGCGTTTTAAACTCACCGCTTGGAGGAGCTCTGCTGCTCCAACTGGCCGACCTGCACCAATGCGCCTGACGTAATGACGCACGTGCAGCTGGACGGGGTTCTTCACGTAGTCAATCACGTGACTCCGAAGTAAAATAAACATGTTGTACCATGTTGTGCATGTGACTGGCATTATTACATGGTGTCAGAAGTGGGACCCTACCCACTCCATTTTTAAGTTTATTGGGTTTTATTTTTTCCAACCTGTATTGTGTGCTCATTATCTCTATCATGGCAAATGCGCTTTGCCGTCCAAGTCCTCTGATCGTTGACTCCGATATCGTTGAATGACGGTGCCTCTTCGAATGCGACTACACCCACTACATTCATATTGCTCATCGCAACGATCCGCCAGAGGTGCGTGCTTCTGTACTCTTAAATCTTGCAGGCCCTGAAGCAATGAAGCATGCAGACCGTTTTAATTACACACCTGCTGTTTTAGACCACAACAATCAGATTGCGGTGCCTGCAGAAACAATTGACGACCATGCGGTTTTACTCACTAAGTTCAGACAGCTATGTGACCTGTGAGCCAACTCGATAATTGAACGCACCAGGTTTTTTGCTCGTTTCCAGCAACAAGATGTGCCGATTGAAAGTTTGTAAAGTGATTTAAAACACATTGCTGCACGCTGCCGCTTTGGAGATTTATGTGACGAACTAATCCATGATAAACTCATCAGAGATTTACTCAGTGACAAAGTCCGAGATAAATTGCTCAGAAACACAGAATTGACTTTGACTCAAGCCGAGCATGCCCGTAGAATCGCTGAAATAACTGCTTCTCACACAAGGTCTGTAAGCTCTGGTTAACATTCCCAGTATAGTGTTAATGTTGCCGATACCTCCTATCGTAACAGGAGTCCACAATCCTCCCCTCCCTGGCAGCCTCAAAGGTCTATTGAACGGTGCCCCAACTGTAACAACTACCATGCTCCAGATCGGGAATTCTGTGCCGCCTACGGAAAAATTTGCCACAACTGTATAAAGTTTAACCACTTCATGACATGTTGCTGTTCTCATGCAACTCATTCTTCCCCAAGACAAAATGTGCACCTGTTAAAACAAGAACCTACTGATAACGAGTACCAAGAGCTGGACACGCCATCCCTCGCTCTCCTCCCTGTAGGTCAAGATAACAGTTCACCTCCCTTACACTAACAAGCAACTCGACCGTGAAGTCACCCTTATTGTTAATAACAACATTGCACTTGCAAAGATTGACACAGGAGCAAAATGCAATGTCCTGTCCTTATCTGAATTTAAACGGATATGTAATGCTGAACATGTTGAAAACACTACGGCCACGCTACGGCCCACGGGGGTGAGGTTCTGCACCTACTTGGAGAAACTGAATTGAACTGCGTCGTAAATTCATAGGCTCACAAACTCAAGTTTTGTTTATTTTTCGAGGGGAATTTACAACTCTGCTTGGTATCAATGCATGCCAGGATCTAGGCCTCTTCTCCTTTGGGCCTGCTATCCATTAAATCTCTCCCACTGAGGGCTCCACTCAGCAGATGTTCTCACAATACAGAGAACTGTTTGATGACAACCTTGGAAAGCTGCCCATCAAACACAATATCGCTGTTGATCACTCCTGTGGTCTGAGCTCCACACTGTATTCCGCATGCCATGCGTGACACAATGAGCTCCAGTGGATGGTGTTCCTGGGTGTCATTGCTATGGTTACTGACCCATCTGACTGGGTTTCCACCATGGTGGTTGCAACAAAGAAAAACAAAGAAGAAATCCAAATCTGCATCAACCCCAGAGACCTAAACACAGTGATCAAACACCCACACTACCCAATGTGAACAGTAGAGGAAGTTGCCGCTCAGATAGACAGTGCATCTGTGGTCTCCGTTCATTTTGGCAGATCCCGCTGGACCCTGACTCGTCCAACCTCACCACGTTCGGCATCCCCTTCGGCCGTTACAAAATCCTGTGAATGCCCTTCGGCATCAACTCTGCCAGCGAGGTTTCCCAGCACACAAGGGTAGATCAGTGGCTCATGTTATTAGCCATGCTTTTGTAGTTATGCCCACTAGCTTATTAGCCTCGTGAGCTACTGCACTCAGTAACAAGTGGTTGCTTTTGTTGATGAGGTGCCATGCTATTGCACACAGCACAAGCTGCCACATTGTCGTTGATGTATTCGGCCATGCCAGGCCAATAAAACATGTCCATGTAAGCAATTGTAGTCCAGATACCCATGCTTCATCGTAGTGGACAATCTGACAAAAGTATTGAAGCGTGCCGAGGCTATCCATCTCAAACTCAACCACAAAAAAATGCAAATTCAGAGTGAATGAGGTAAAATACATAGGCCATATATTTACCAAGGACGGCCTGAAAACTGATCCAGCGAAAACCATTGCCATTAATGAACTCCCAGCACCCATTGATGTCCCAGCTTCCAGAGGTTCCTTGGCACGGCGAACTATTTGAGCAAATTCATTCCTGATTTCAGTGAAACATCAGCCCCATTACGCCTTCCCACAAATAAAGACACTGCTTGGACCTGGCATGAACAACAACCGACAGCATTTGACACTCTTAAACGGCAGATGTTGGCCACCCCGACTCTAGCATATTTTGATCATAGACTGCCTGTTACATTTACATGTGACGCCTCACAACATGGCCTGTGCACTGCATGCCTTCAGAATGATGGCCATGGCAATAGGGATGTCACCTATGCCTCACGCACCATGTCTGACACAGAACAACAATAAGCCCAAATTGAAAGGGAATTACTAGCGGTTGTTTTAGCCTGCAAAAAAGTTCAACAATTTCATCGTGGCACAGTTACAGTTGAAACTGACCACCAACCTCTTAACAGCATTTTCAATAAACCTATTCAGAACTCTCCAGCGCGCCTACAACGGATGTTACTACAACTTTAAAAATATGACATTGTCCTCACCTACAAACGTGGAAAGGATATGCACCTGGCAGACACTCATTCACATGCACCTCGAAAGACCTGCGAGGATCTGCCCGAACATGATGATGACTTTATCGTGATGTCCTTATCCTTCATCCCTTCATCATGGATGGAAGACTTAGTTGCCCACACTGCCACGAACAAGACCCTATGGTCCCTGACCTCTGTCATTAAGCGTGGCTGGCCAGACAAGCACTACAATGTTCCTTTGCCAGCCCGACCTTTCTTCCCTGTTCAGGAAGAATTGGTGCTACAAGATGGGATTGTTTTAAATGGACACAAAGCCATGGTTCCTGCTTTGTTGCATCACCAGTATTTCGACGGTGTCCATGCAGTACACCCAGGTGCTGAAGCCACTGTTTCACAGGCGAAAAGCATGTTTTACTGGCCTGGCATGGCCGAATACATCAACAACAATGTGGCAGCTTGTGCGATGTGCAATAGCATGGCACCTCATCAACAAAAGCAACCACTTCTGCCACATCCTGTACCTGTGCTCCCATGGTCTAGAGTGGCAGCTGATTTATTTGAGTGGCATGGCAAGCAGTACCTGGTGCTCATGGATTTGTATTCATGACATTGATTTTGTGTGGTTCGACATTGATTTTCTCAGCAGGCCCACTTCCAGCAATGTGATTTCAAAATTATCTCGTCATGTTTCTATCCATGGGTCTCCAGCCAAGCCAGTTAATGGCAGCCAGTTCATCAGCCAACAATTGCCAGACAATGGAATTTTCACCACATCTCCAGCAGCCCTGGGTATCCACAGTCTAATGGGCTGGCTGAACGGGCTGTCCGGAGTGCGAAACAATTCATGGAGCGCTCTCACAGGGCCAAGTCTGACATATTCCTAGATTTACTCAACTTACGCAACATTTCCCAAGACCCTGCCTTGGGTTCCCTTATTCAACGATGATTGTTAAGGCAAACCCGTACCCCGTTGCCCGTCACAGAACAAACTTTAGTTCCACATGCCCTTCCACCTGAGGATATTCAAACCAGGTTACGACAGAAGCGTGACATTAAAAAAAAATGGTTTGACTGGACGAGCAGGCCTCTTCCACCATTATCCTAAGGACAGGTGGTCCACTTACAGACTGACAAAGGCCATGGAGTGATTTCTGGTCTGGCTTCGGAGCCACGTTCGTACATTTTAGAGACGATGGCGACACCTACCGACGAAACAGACAACATCTTCTGCCTGTGAAGGAGCCAATCCCTCCTCCCTATTATCCGGATCGTACAAGTTCATTTCAATCTGCATCTGGTGACCCTCACATGCTCTTGCCAGCACAACAATCCATGCCTGTGACAGTTCCTCTGTCTGACCCATCTTCGCCTGTGCCACGGTCTCCTGCTTCGACCCCAGAGGCGTTGGTCTACTCCCCCTCGGTATTGAAATCACCAACTCTGTCCCCGGTGAAGAGGAATGGAGATGGTCTCTATTGTACACGTGCCGGTCGTGTTATCAGGCCGGTTGTGAAGTATCTGGACTATGTTTGACTTTACATACGTTTGTCATTGGTTGTGATTTTTGCTTTGCTTAGTTATGGGTATAGTGCTATTGATTCTTTAAGAGGGGGGATGTAGATCAGTGGCTCATGTTATGAGTCATACTTTTGTTGTTACGCCCACTAGCTTATTAGCGTCGCGAGCTGCTGCACTCCTCAGTATGAAGTTAACTCTCAAGTAAAAGCTTGTAGTTGTTTATTCTAAATAAACAGTGTATAACCTGCCAAGGTGTGAGGTCTTTATTATTACAAAGACTCAAAACCAACAATAAGGAAGCAATTGTTTGCGGGGTATTCATGCGCCATCATTGTCGATGACATTCTCGTTGCCGGACATGACATGACTGAACATCACGGCAATCTAAAATGAGTACTAAAGACATTCATCTCAAGCACAACCCCCTGAAATGCAAATTTTGGGTCACAGAAGTTAACTATGTCGGACATGTTTTCACCAGTGATGGTCCATGACTGCTGCCATCAACTAGATGCCAGTTCCTACTGATGTTACAAGTTTACAGAGATTCCTTGGAATGGTCAACTACCTGGGAAAATTAATTCCCAACCTCAGCGATATATCTGCCCCCCTGCGGGAACTGGCACACAAAGATACTGCCTGGTCCTGGTATTCACAGCACCAAAGAGCTTTTGAGATTCTCAAGTTGCAGCTGGCCAGCGCTCCCACCCTCGCCTCCTTTGCTTTAAAGTTGCCAGTGATGCTCACATGTGATGCATCCCAGTACGGACTTGGTGCTGCTTGCCTACAAACCTCTCCCGATGGCAACCACAGGCCTGTTGCATACGCCTCCTGCACCCTGACTGATACTGAACAACGTTATGCCCAAATCGAAAAGGAGTTACTTGCTGTGGTTTTTGCCTGCACAAAATTCAAGGATTTGATTTTTGGAAAATCTGTGACTGTGGAAACAGACCACCAGCTATTGGTCACAATCGTAAACAAACCCACCCGCACTGGTTCGCCTGCAATGGATGATGATGCAGCTACATCGTTATGATTTCACCAGAGTCTATAACAAGGGCAAGGACATGCACATAGCTGACACACTATCAAGGGCCCCACTTAAAACCAGTGAACAACAACCCTCTGAACAGGACCTGTTCTCGGTAATGAAGGTATAGTATGTTCCCACTGAATGCCTAAGCAGCCTGGCAGAGCACACGGGTGCTGACGAGACTCTACAATTGCTGTCTTCAGTCATCCGACATGGCTGGCCAGATAAACAATACAGTACCCCACTCTTGATTCGCCCATACTACCTAGATCGTGGCTAACTAATGTACAGGATGGGATTATAGTCAAGGGTCATAAAGCAGTCACCCCAGCCGTTCTTTGGGACAAGTACTATGATGCCATCCACATTTGCCACCCCGGTGTCGAGGCAAACCTACAACAGGCACAGAGCATGTTTTACTGGCCTGGTATGACCAAGTATATGCGAGATAAAGTCGAAGTCTGCGCTATCTGCAACAGCCTAGTGCCACACCAACAGAAACAACCTTTGCTCTCGCACCCGGTTCCTCCACTGCTGTGGTCCACGGTCACCACCGACATATTAGCATGGAAAACACTACCTGGTTCTCGTCGACTCGTATTCAGGCTGGTTCGAAATTGACCGACTCCAAACCATCACATCTGACATTCATCCAGAAGTTGTCACGCCACTTCTCCATGTTCGGTTCCTCCACACATCTCCTATCTGACAATGGCAGTCAATTCACCAGCCAGCACTTCAGAAACTTTGCCCAACAATGAGATTTTCGACATTCAGCAGCCCTGAATTTCCACAGTCCAACGGACTCACAGAATGGGCTGTCCAGAGTGCAAAACAACTAATGGAGCACTCACAACTTTCTAAATCCGATGTCTACCTGGACCTACTCAACCTAAGGAACATTGACCATGATCCCATACTGGGATCTCCAGCCCAACGCTGGAGTCAGTAACTCGTCAAACCTGTGCTGCCCTGCCTGTACCACAGCAGCTGCTGCAGCCATAGGTCCGTTCACCTCCCGTTGTCCAGAAACAACTCCAGCTGAAACATAATGCACTAAAACGATCTTTTGACTAGTCCAGCAAACTACTTAAACCTCTCTCCCATGGACATTTTTGTTCGCCTTCAGACCGACAAGGGCTATGGCTATTTGGGTCACATTCACAGCCCTGCCAAAGAACCGCGCTCTTACCTGGTAAGCGCGGACGGAGGCCTTTACAGGCGCCACATCTCCTTCCTGTGAAGGAACCACATCCTGTGGCTCCGTATCCAGAGGTCACACGTTTGATGTACCCTTCCACTGCCGGGCTGACTGCTCCCTCGCTCCCAGTTGCTGCAGAACAACCACTGATCGTGCCCACTGCGGCCTCTTCACAGCGTTCGGCGCCCTACTCGCCACCTTCGCCGCCTCCACTCTGCCCGGTCGCTTTCCCAGTGAAAGGAGGAGACACGGATTTATACCGCACGTGCGCCGGACTGGTCTGTACGCCAATCCTTAGATATGGAGATTTTGTGTAACCATCCATACTTTCCTGTATGCGTTATTAGCATTTTCACTACTGTATTATTTAGCCATCACGTATTCATGTGTTTCTGCTATTGGCTCGCAATTTAGTTGTGCTTCATTTCATTTCTGCAAGGAAAGATGTAGATTGGTTACTTCATACTCACCAATTGTAGAGCTCTATTAGTAGAAGCTCTGCCTACTACGCGGTTTATATTATCAGAATTCAATTCATACCATTAGTCTGAGTAGCTGTTAAGCTTGATTTAACACCATGCTGAAGTATACTGCGAGTAGACTTTAATAAACATGTTGTACCATGTTGTGCGTGTGACTGGCATTATTACAGCAGGATTGTGATAAGAGGAAATATTGGTTCAACTAGTTTGTAACTAGAGTGGTTGAGAATGTGTGGTTGAGAATGAGAATGAATAAAATGTACAGAGCTCTGGTGGCGCTTGACCGATTGAATGTGGAAATTGCTGGATGGGGGGCGGGGGTGGAGGATTAGAGGTCACTGTCTACAGATAAAACATGTTGGACTAATGTGAAACAAATAAGTTCACAGAACGTGGGGGAGGCCAATGCACTGAGTGGATGTAGATCAATTTCTCGATACAAAGAACATCCAGGTGTATTGGGAAAGGGCGAGGGGAATCTGTGCTGAGATAACGCATGTGCCATGATTGAATTGAATAGAGAGGTCCAATTCTAGTACCAAAATGACCAATTATTGCTATTTTCTATGATTTTTCAAGCTGGAGGGTGAAGATGAAGTCAAGCTAGGGTTGGATGTGTATTTAAAAAACTATTACCATATAAACCAAGATGCTACCAAATGCTGGAATAACTCAGCGGCAGGCAGCATGTCTGGAGAAAAGGTGACATTTCGGGTTGAGGCCCTTTTTCAGACTTCAGTCTAAAGAAGGGTCTCGACTCAAACATCACCTATTCCTTTTCTCCAGACCAATTGATTTACTTCACCATTTTGTGTCTATCTTTGTTGTGAACCAGCATCTGCTCTTCCTTCCTATCCACCAAGATACTCAACTGCAGTAGGTTCCAGGCAAACCTTGACCACATTTTACATATTTTTCTGGTGAAATATGCAAGTCCTAAATATTCATCATGGCTCTTCCAAACTCTTGAAATAACCCAGTTGCGACACTGTCATGAAAGACATAAGAAAAGGAGTAGGAGGAAGTCATTCTGTTCCTTGTGCCTGTTTGATATTTTGGCAAGATCACAATGGATATTCTATCTCAAAACATTTTTCTACACTAACCCTTGTTTCCTCAAATGTTCAGAAAATTATCAGAAAAAAAGATGGTTTACAATAAAAGACATAAAGTGCTGGTGTAACTCAGTGGGTTAGGCAGCATCTCTGGAGAACATAGATGGTTGACATCTCAGGTTGGGACCCTTTCTCAGACTGATCAGTCTGAGAAAGGATCCCAACTAGAAACATTGCCTATCCATGTTCTCCAGAGATGCAGTGAGACCTGTTGAGTTACTTCAGCATTTTGTGTCCTTTTCAGAAAATTGTCAAGCTTTGGTAGTCGTCCAGGCTAGACAAGTCCAAAGTTTCACCACACCTTTAGTGAAAAGGCAATGGATAAGAACATGATGAGTAGGGTTTGGGTGGAAGTAGGTTACATTGCACAGTTGAAATTAAGCATTCCTGATAATACAATGTCATTTGGGCAGCATAGTGGTACATAGAGTTGTTGCCTCACAGCACCAGACCCCAGGATCGATCCTGACTAAGGATGGTATCTGTATGGAGTTTGTACGTTCTCCCCATGATCGCTTGAGTTTTCTCTGGGTGCTCTGGTTTCCTCCCACATTCCAAAGATGTACAGGTTTGTAGGTTAATTGGCTACTGTAAAACATAAATTGTCTCTAGTGTGTAGGATAGTGCTAGTATATGGGGATCGTTGGTCAGTGCAGACTCGGTGGACCGAAGGGCCTGTTTCCTCACTGTATCTCTAAACTTAACTAAACTAAATTTCCAGCTGTCATCTAAAATTGTAACCAATAGAAACATAGAAACATAGAAAATAGGTGCAGGAGTAGGCCATTCGATCCTTCGAGCCAGCTCAACCATTCAATTTGATTATGGCTGATCATCCAAAATCAGTACCCCAATCTTGTTTTCTCCCCATATCCCCTGATTCTGTTAGCCCTGAAGAACTATATCTATCTCTCTTGAAAACATCCAGTGAATTAGCCTCCACTGCCTTCTGTTGCAGAGAATTCCACAGATGCGCAACTCTGGGTGAACATGTTTTTGCTCATCTTGGTCCTAAATGGCCTACCCCTTATTCTTAAACTGTGACCCCTGGTTATGGATTCCCCCAACATTGGGAACATTTTTCCTGCATTTAGCCTGTTCAATCCTTTAAGAATTTTATGTTTCTATAAGATTCCCTCTCATCCTTCTAAATTGCAGTGAATATAAGCCCAGTCGATCTATTCTTTCATCGCATGTCAGTTCCGCCATCCCGGATTTAACCTGGTCGACCAAAACTGCACAGAATACACCAGATGTGGTCTCACCAGGGACCTGTACAACTGCAGTAGAACCTCCTTGCTTCTATACTCAAATCCTCTCGCTGTGAAGGCCAACATGCCATTTGCTTTCTTCATTGACTGCTGTACCTGCTTGCTTACTTTCAGTGACTGATGTACAAGGACACCCAGGTCTCATTGCACCTCCTAATCTGACACTATTCAGATAATAATCTGCCTTCTTGTTCTTGCCTCTTGTGGATAACCTCACATTTATCCATATTATACTGCATCTGCCATGTATCTGCCAGCTCGCCCAACGTATCCAAGTCATCCTGCAGTTGCATAGCATCCTCCTTGCAGCTCACACTGCCACCCAGCTTTGTGTCATCTGCTTTGTGTTATCTGTCAGTAGCCCTTACATCTGTTATTAATTAAACAGTTGCAGTGCTGAGCACCTGGCAGAATATTTTTGTTCAAAGTAAGTACACCAATAGAATAGAATAACCGAACAATACTACCTAGTCCAAGACTGAGACATGCTGGACATCAGCAGGAACCCGGTGGTAACAGGCTGATAAGTTGCAGGATGCTCCGATTTTAAGTTAAGGGTAAGTAAGCTGGGAGAATATTTTTCTTACTCCCTGTATGGTGCCTGTGTTTGATGGAAAGGTTCAGTTCTTAAGGGCACAAAATCTTTGTCCATTGAGACTTGAGGCAGAATATTTACTTCAGTCAGTCAAAGCCCAGATTGACAGAACAAAATGGCAGATTTAGCCTGACTTCATGGGCAATGATGGACCTGCACCACCTGCCATGATGCACTGTGGTCGCTGTGCATGACTGGCTCAACATGGACCTCCTAGGTCAGCAGGTCATAAATAGATAATTCAATTATTTGAAACCATGAAGCAGATTTTCATATCCTGTAATAATGAACAATGGATCACAGTGAATCATTTACCCACAAGATACCGAATATAATTGCTTCTTGTTAGTATATACTCTATTTCTGATATCAAACCTGACTGATATTGCAGTAAATCTAAAAGACAACCAGGTAAGCTTCAAGATGGACACAAATGCTGGAGTAACTCAGCGGGTTGGACCACATCTCTAGAGAAAAGTAATAGGTGATGTTTCGCGGTCAGAAGCCTTCTTCAGACTGGTCAGAGCCTTCTCCAGTCTGAAGAAGGGTTCTGACCTGAAACTTCACCTATTCATTTTCTCCAGAGATGCTGCCTGACCCACTGGGTTTCTCCAGCCTTTTGTGTACCCACTGGGTTACTCCACCTTTTTGTGTCTATCTTCAGTATAAAACAACATCTGTAGTTCCTTGCTGCACAGATAAGTCTCACGGTATTGAGTGAGATGATCTATTCCCATGTTTCATCAGAACGTCGGTTCTCAGATTGTAAATGTGACAATCCACATCTTCGCACTGATTTGAATCATTCCATGGACATTCAGGTGATTGCTGACTGCAGGAGCATTCCACAACAGTGATATTCTATTATGCCAAGTGTTTACTGTGTTTGACTCATCGGAGGTTCTTGGAGATGAACTCATAACCCAGGTCCACAGTGTTCCATCGTGATCCGAGACCACTTTTAGAAATGTGCACACAGCAGTGGAACACAGGTTAGAGTGAAGCCCATGCTGTTTCTGAGCTACTGCCAAACATGCCACAGCAACTCAATATCACAGTTCTGAAATGTATGATGGAGCAGCAACATCAGCTGCTCTATCATATGCTGTTCCAGTTAAAATCTCCACAATCCTTGCAGCCTGTTCAATGAGGCACAATATATACAGTGTGTGTAACTATACAACTGGTAATGAATGGAGCTTTCTTTCAAAATGAAAAGGATGAAGACATGGAAATGGCGAGAGCAAGTAAGGTATTGCACGGGAAACCAGCATGGAATTAATTCTCTGGTTATGGACCATTCTCGCTAATCTTGCCACTGATCAGTATTGTTGTTTCTGCTCAGGAAATCCACAGGGAGTCAAGAACTTTTTACATTTTACTTTTTACGTATTTCATTTATGGAGACACAAGCAACTGCAGGTGCTGGAATCTTGAGTAAAACGCAAAGTGCTGGAGCAACTCAGCAGGTCAGGCAGCATCTGTGGAGAGAATGGATAGCCTATCCAGTCCCGCCATAGATGCTGCCTGGCCCACTGAATTACTCCAAAGCTGTGCTTTACTATATTACATTCATGTTTATTGGATAATAGGAAGATTAAATGAGAACTTACCAGTTTGAAGTTTGATATTTATTTTATGAGAAGTTACGATGAGGGATTACGTGAAGAAGCCCGCCAGCCTGCATGCACGTCAACCTTCAAAGCAGCGGTGTGAAATCACATGAACCAGTTGCTGAACTGATTATAGGAAGATTTGAGAAACTAGAACTATCAGCTGACCTTTATGAGAAGAGGGTTGGGAGTGGAGGGCACATAATCCTTCATCGTAACTTCTCATAAAATAAAGATCAAACTTCAAACTGGTAAGTTCTCATTTAATCTTCCTATTTACTTCGAACTCACATGAAGACTTTAAAGCTCTGTGATTTCATGCCGCAAAGACGAGTCCATGCAACACACTGCATTAGTTGACCAGAAATGATTGAAAAGATAATGCATTAAGACATGACATAGATTTAAAATATGCTGATCCTGTTAATAAACAAATGATAATAAAAATAATAGTGCCCCTCACATCTGGCAGCAAATTATAGAACAGAACTTAAAATTGAGTTGGCAAACAACCCCGGCCTGGCAATCGGTGTATTATAAAAAGTTTGGAACGTTTGCTCATTCGACCATCCTGCAGTCGCTAGGATGTGGTCCAGCGGAACCTCCATAAATATTGCTGGTGATGTTGCTGTCTGACAATCCGAGCCCCCGGAAAGGTCTTCTTAAAGTTTGCAAATCAATAAATTGATTCGATCATGTAGCGTGTCTTCTTCCCAGGTTACGGGATGAACCAGCATTTGGAATTTGGTGTTTGCATTTGGAAACAACCATATAAGGTTCACATTAATATCAGCGGGAACCATGGCACTACCAAAATGTCTGAAGTGGAATCTTGCTGGATTTTGTGCAAGCACCGACTAATGAGGCAAAATGGAGGGAATGCATAAAAGAACATTCCTCCCCAGTGTAGTGAGAATGCATCTATTGCCACTGCCCCAGGGTCTGGCTCTCATGCAACATACTTTGGTAACTGCTGATTGAGCCTAGATGCAAACAAATCGATATCCGGTGTTCCATACCTAGCAACAATGTCAATGTTAAATACTTTATGATTCCACATCCATTCTGTGTTTCATTGAATTTTCATGACCTGGTGTCCGCCACCATATTAAACCTACCTGGCAAATAGGTAGCTGAAATCCAATTGCTTCTTTCGATACACCAGTGCCAAATGGGGTTAGCTATTTTACCACCGGGTACTGACTTGATTCCACCCATGTGATTAATATATGCCACCGCTGTAGTGTTGTCAATCTGTAGTTGAATATGCAAATGATGCATATTCCCACAATAAGCTTCTTAACCCATAGAATGCCCCAGCATCTGTAGGTATTTAATACCATGTAACTGAAGAATTGATGACTCATGCACATCCCATCTGCCACTGCAACTAGAGATGGTATTAGTAGCTCCCCATCTTTGAGCGCTAGCATCAGTTTGTAATATAACTGAAGGTTTACTGACCAAAATGTTACTGGAGCAATGCCGAATATTGGTTGTCCACCATTGTAGGTCTGTTAAAATGACCTAAATGGTATTTTAGTGCTTGCTCCTTTGCACGTTGTAAATTCTGATAATGTAAAGGCCCAAATTGTGCAGGTGGAAAGACAGCCACTAATTTGCTAATTACACTAGCCACCTGTCGAATAGAAGGCTGCTTCATAACAACAAGGTTGTTACAGTCTTCTATTAACTCCAATCTCTTGCCCAAGGGCAGAGTCACAGACATATTGATAGAGTTAATGGCAAATCCCAAATAGTTAATCACTCTAGTTGGTATCAGCTTGGATTTAACTGGATGGATGCGAAACCCCAATTTCTCAAATGTGAGTTTTGTGGCTGAGACAGCTAATTTAGCTAATTTCAGCATTTTCCCTATGATTAGAATATCATCCAGATATGCCATAACAGTGTGTTTTTGAGCTTAAGCACAAGCCCAAGCACCAGTTTCAATAATGTGGTCAACAATCTTGGAGCTGAAGTTAACCCATTCAGCAATGCTTTAAACTGCCACAGTTGCCCCATCCAGCTAAATTTCAAATATCTCCGGTGATCCCTGTGAATGGGCACCGAATAGTATGCATCTTTGAGATCGATGCATGCCATAAAGTATCCTTTGGAAATCAGCTGTTTGGCAATAACTAAATTTTCCATTTTGAAATGTCTATACTGCACATAAGAGTTAAGTTTTGTTAAATCAAGGATGATTTTACTCCAGAGTCACATGAATGATTCCGTGAAGAACCCCGCCAGTGCACACGCACGTCAGTATGTCAGTCGCATTGCGCATGGAGGCTGTGAAGAGCAGAGCTACTCCAGCAGTAAGTATCAGACTCCAGATAAGTGCAAAACTTCGCTGGAGTTAACGTCCGTGCTGTGGTGCTGTTATCTGCCGATCGCTAGCACCATGGACAAAACGGGAAAGGGGAAGAGGCAAGTCGCAGACAGCCGCAGAAGTAAGGGTTTGGAACCAATGAGGCATACCCCTGTTCAGTCGGCAGGTAAAAATTTAGTGACTGCAGACTTAGTGCTACACAGCACAGAGCCTGCGCCAGCCGTGCGCAAGGCAGCTCAAAAGTCTGCAAGGCCCACGGAGGCCCATGGGATGATTCCTCACCAGGGCTGGATAGAGTGTTCACACGCCTATCCCAAGTGGAGGAACTGCTGCAGACAGTACTCCAGCAAAGCACATTCCAAGCCGTCCAATATCCAGCCTCCAAACCTACTTATTGGCGAAGATCTCGCGAAACGAATTAAGGACATGAATGAGGAGGCCAAAACAATGGGCCTGATGAGAACAACTATGACTGGCAAACTGCTTAAAACAAAATATCCTTATAGGAGCACTACAGCTTCCAGGGCTACACCAGGAACAAGCTGGCCTTTGACCCAGGGGTACACAAAAAGCTGGAGAAACTCAGCGGGTGCAGCAGCATCTAAGGAGCGAAGGAGATAGGCGACGTTTCGGGTCGAGACCCTTCTTCAGACTAGTCAGGGATCAGGGAAACGAGAGATATAGACGGTGATGTGGAGAGATAAGGAACAATGAATGAAAGATATGCAAAAAAGTATCGATGATAAAGGGAACAAGCCATTGTAAGCTGTTTGTGGTGTGAAAATGAGAAGCTGGTGCGACTGGGGTGGGGGAGGGAGATAGAGATAGAGGGAATGCCAGGGCCCGAGGGCTGAGGGAGAGGTGGGAGGGGGAGGAGACAGCAAGGGTTAACAGAATTGAGAAAATTCAATGTTCAAGCCCAAAGGATGCAGACTCCCCAAGCGGAATATGAGGTGCTGTTCCTCCAGCTTGCGGTGCTGCTGACTCTGGCCGTGGAGGAGGCCCAGGACCGAGAGGTCGGATGCGGAATGGGAGGGGGAGTTGAAGTGCTGAGCCACCGGGAGGTCGGGTTGGTTATTGCGGACCGAGCGGAGGTGTTCGGCGAAGCGATCGCCAAGCCTCCGCTTGGTCTCACTGACCCAGGGGTGCGGTTGGCACCCTACATTTCGATCACGAGCAGCCATGGGGGCTCCTGCCAGGAACTGGGGTCACCAGGTCACACCGGTCACCAGAGAGGTAGGTGGGCCTGGTTCTCATGGAAACATATTAAGTGTTGTAGTGTAAAAGTTGGTGTAGATTATATCTATTCTATGAAGAATGGAAGCAGCTTACTCCAGATCTGTTTATTAGGAGTATTATTCAAGGGTTTTGGATTAAGTTCGATCCAAACAGTAATTTGCCTCTCCAACATGTTCCTAACAGAACACTCCATTTTTCACAAACAGAGGTAATGGAGGTGCAGGCGGAACTTGAAAATTTGTGTCACAAAGGGGTAATTGAGAGGACGGTTCATCAAGTCCGTCAATTTGTGTCAAATATTTTTCCCCATCCTAAAAAGGACGGAGGATGTAGAATTATTTTGGATCCAACTAATTTAAATCCATTTGTACTCTATAGACACTTCAAAATGGAAACATTTGCTACCGCCAAACAACTGATTTCCAGAGGTTGTTATATGGCAATCATAGATCTGAAGGATGCGTACTGCTCAGTGCCTGTTCATTTCGAGCATAGAAAGTACTTCAAATTTTCTTGGATGAATCAATTATGGCATTTGAAGGCACTGCCTAATGGGTTGACTTCAGCTCCTAGAGTATTCACTAAATTATTAAAAACCAGTTCAGGGGCTACGTAGAGCCCAGGGCCATGTAGTTATTGCCTATCTGGATGATATCTTAATTATCGGACAAACAAGTAGGTTAGCTGAAACATCTGTGGCAGTTGTTAAATTCACACTTGAAAAACTAGGGTTTATCATTCATTTAGGGAAGTCTAAATTGACACCACTTACCACAATTGATTATTTGGGTTTCACAATTGATTCACTCAAAATGGTAGTTACTCTGCCCAGGGGAAAAAGGGTGGAGCTCATTGATGGTTGCAATAAAATTTTAAAAGAGCAACAACCTTCAATCAGCCAAGTGGCCAGACTGTTCGGGAAATTAGTGGCAGCATTCCCAGCAGTTCAATTTGGGCCTTTACCTGCTTCGGTAGATCTTCCCCGAACAGATTCGGCGGCTGAACATTGCTGGCCTTACATAAGCCTGCAAATTTGGGGTTCAAGGCAGGTCTAATGGCGTTCTTCCGAAAACAGTTTATTTTGAAATGTGCATTGCACATCAATGCCAGGGCATCCTGCTGGAAGTTTGATAAGGGTCCCCTATCCACAGATCTGGCAAATGCCGTAATGCCTGACGCCCGCAATTTTAAGATTCTTTGTATTTTCATCTCCTGGGCTTTGATGCCCCCTCCAATGTATCCCCAGATAGAGCTGTTCATAGCCGGCACTTTCAGGGATACACAATTCATAGGTGTATGGTACTTTGTAATTGTTTCCACCATCACCTGTTCCTGCAATTGGGGCGACGTGAGGTAGTTTACGCTGGCAGCTAGCTCTTCCTGCAGCGGCTCCCCTGTTTGTGTGGGTATCGCGAACCTTGATACCATGGCAGGCAATTCCTGAACCTCACGCATGTCGTGCATCCCAGTATGTTCCCCAGACATACCTCCGAATTCGGAGTCAGTCCAATACTGACTCCGTATGCTCCCCTCCTCAGAGTGGGATACATTATGCAGCCCTGGACCAGGCGCTGCCGCAGGCCCCCGAGGAGACTTGCGATGATATGTTTCCGTTTCACGGATCATATCATGATGGAGCATCCTTTCCATAAGGTGCTCCATCCTGGATAAACGCCCGAAGACTTTATCCATGACTGTAGGAGGCGACTCCTCCTGGCCTGACACATCTGAATAAACAGGCCTGTCAGACTTCCTTTTGGCGTTCCATTATCTCCTCTGCCTGCAAGTGATCTATATTCCTCCATTCATTGCATATCTATCTTCCACATCTAAAAGCTTCTTAATGGACGGATCCACAGAACGCACTCAGCAGTAGCAGTGAATAGAAGTTCCTCAATGATCAGATAGCGTATGAAAATAAAAAGTGAATCCTGCTTGCGAGTGCCTGATATTTAATGGTTTCCACTTGTGCATTGCAGTTAGATTTCAATTGTAAGTTCCATTGCTGAACATTAAAACCTGGCCTCACCGTGCTCCTGAACATTAAACGTGAATGTAATAGTACATCTCTTTCCACCATGCTGATCGGCTTCAGTTAGTTTATAGGCTTGACATCAAAAGTACAGACAAACCAGCTTTGAAACCACTGGAGGGCAGTAGGACTTCTCATCTTATTAATGCAATAGCTTTGATGGTTACACTCAGAAAAGATGCACAGGAATAAGCAGTGGTTACACCTACCATCACTCCTGCTATTTTCTTTTCTCCATCCCTGCTGCCACATTCTTCCTAATTAAACCTCGGTTCAGTTTTTCTGCTATCAAGCATATTATTTGAATGCATATTTATTATTATTTATTATTAAATATATTGCTTTATTCTGATTCTCTATTGCTCTTGTATTTTTATTATCCTTGTGGTTCTGCGTTTCTGTGATTCTACTCCCCCTGTTCAAACATGTTTCCATCCCTGCCTCACCTAACTCGAGTTGCTCTGAATGAGAGCTGCAGTCACTTTGATGTCAATATCTCTGGAAGTAATAATGGTTACAGATCTTCATTAAGTAAATCTCACAGATTAACACTCTTATTGTTCCCAAGCCTCAGCTTTGCCTAGCCTCCAGCTCGGAAACCCTCTGACATCTCGTCATTCTGGCCTCTTTCTAGAATTAAATTTCATTATTAGTGACTGTGACTGCCATAGTCAAAGCCCCAAGGCAAGGAATTCACCAACTAACCCCTCAACTCCTCTGTTAACACAATACTTCACACCTATGTCTATAATTATGCTTTTGGTTATTACTCTAGTGTATGTCTCGCGTGTTTGTTGAACATACTTTCTTATTTCAGAAGAAGTGCGACATAAACAGCAGGTTTTGAGATTGAGGGTACACCAAAGGCTGGAGAAACTCAACGGGTGCAGCAGCATCTAAGGAGCGAAGGAGATAGGTGACGTTTCGGGTCGAGACCCTTTTTCAGACTGCTTTGTTGTATAAGGAAACTCAGGCCGCTCTTCCATCATTACGTTTAGGATTCGGATTGTGTGAATTGGAAATATATTAGCGCATCAAGTTTACCCCCCCCTGCAATATATGTAATAACGATTGGAAATGGGTAATTGTAATGCATTTGTAATTTATTTATAGTTTGTTTTTGTGTAGTTGCCTGAGTCAATGTGCCTTTGATGCTGCTGCAAGCTTGATTTTAAATGTAACTGTACTTCACCATACTAGTGCACATGACAATAAATTCGACTTCGAGACGGACTTGATCTGAGGTGATTTCAACACTTCTCACCGTCATAAACAAAATCAATAGTAAATTAGCCAAATATCAGTGTATAATTGCCTGGATCCTCTATTCTTCTGCATCTCAAATCTCTCTGCCCCGCAACCTTCACACATACACCAGTATCACAATCTCTGCCTCCGCTCTATAGAGAAACAATTGCCCCAAATATCTGCAGCAGCTCTTCTAGTTTATTTCATCAAATGGACTTTGGAGTGTCAGGAACCTGGGCCCGGATCTAGGGACACCCAACCATGAAACTAGTGACGGTGGTACCAAAGTAGACTTTCGGAGACAAAGCTTGCATTGCCCCCAGTTATTTCATTTCGTTTAGAGATACAGCATGGAAATAGGCCCTTCGGCCCACCGTGTCTGCACTGGCCAGCGATCCCTGCACACTAACACTATCCTTACACACTAGGGATAATTTACAATTATATCAAGCAAATTAACCTACAAACCATCTTTAGAGTTTGGGAGGAAACAGGAGCATCCGGAGAAAACCCACGCAGGTCACAGGGACAACGTACAGACTCCATAGAGACAGCACCTGTAGTCAGAATCGAACGCAGGTCTCTGGTGCTGTAACTCTACTTACTCTACTCACCCTTATTGAAAGTAAAAATTAGAGTTTGGCAGTGGAGGCTGTGGGGAAGTGCTGGCTGCAGCATGACAGGTTAAAGTTCCCAACCTTCAAAGGAAACCTGGCATCAGGCATTTTGCTACAGCAGCTATCATGCTTGGTTAATGAAATGGAAAGGCACAATGCTATCTATTGCCTCATTTTAGCTTTGTAAACTCCTTTAGCTGTGACTCATGAACAAAGCAGTTGTTTTTATCCTCTGGCCCTAATCAAGCCCTGACAACAGACATTTGGGAAGACTCCAGATGAAGTTGGAAGCAGAGCACCTTATGTACTCAGCAGGTGTTACAGGATGAGGAGGAAAATAATATCTAGGCTGATTTGTAGGGGCAGTCACTAGTTGAGTATGCACCTTGAACTCTTTAGCAAGGCAACAATGTAATTGATTCCTGTGGAACGACCCTTTATATAAAGCAACTCTGCAGCATTAATGTCATATCCATGAATGGAAATCATTCAACAGCTCATATGATTTGATGAAGAAAATCAGCTCAAATGGCTTCAACTGACTGATCTTCAGAAGAGTTTATAAAAAGCTTTAAAAAGCAACACAATTTTGCAAAATTCTTTTACTTTCAATGTTTTTTTTCTGAAATGTTATTTTTCTTCTTTTATCTCAAGATCATTTACAATTTGTTGACTGTAAAATGAGTTCAGGGGGGAAGATTTAACTTGAAAGCTGTGGTATCAATTTTTAGGTGCTATACAACTACCTGTCACTTGAAAATAATGTTTAAGATTCATGTGCTTACTTCCGATGGAAAATGAGTCAGGCACTGTCTTGTCAAAGGGATTATTTTCCACACATCTTGGCAGAATGCAGAACCAGCAGATCATAAACTGAATCATCACACATCTGTTCCAATGTATGCAAAGTAAACATTGACCTGTACACTTTAACCTCCATTATCTTAACCTTCCATGGCTGAACAAGATGTTAAACAAATTGAAGTCTCCCATCCCCTAACACCACCCACATCCACACCAGCGTCACTGATTAAAGGAATATAGAATAAAAAACATAGAATAGTACTGCACAGGATAGGCTCTTCAACCCACAATGTCTGTGCTGAATATGATGCCATGACTAACACTTGTCTGCCTGCACATAATCCATATACCTCTATCCAATACATATCCATGTGTGTACCCAAAAGTCTCTTCAATGCCATTGTACTAATGGAAACTTTTTAAAATCTCTTCCTTCAACAGAAGAGATGCAACCTTTTTCTGTGTCGTATCTCCTCCGTTCGCACTGCGGCCTAACATTGAGGAGCTGGTGGCCTCCAACTGGAATTGACCTTGTGGCCCTTTCACCTTAAAGCTGTGTTGCCTGGTGTCCTTTGGATGTGACCTGTAATAGCCTGCTGCGGGACATTCAAGACATAGAAACAAAAAAACTGCAGATGCTGGTTTATACCAAAGATAGATGCAAAGTGCTGGAGTAATTCAGTGGGTCTGGCAACCTTCTCTGGTGTCGTTTTGTGTCGGGACACTTCTTCAGACTGACACAAATTTAATTAGGGTTCCAATCCAGAATGTCATCTGTCCTTTTTCTCCAGAGATGCTGCTTGACTTACAGAGTTACTCCAGCACTTTGTGTCTATTTGAGGGACTTTCAAGCATTGTAATGATCTGCTGCAGGTTGTAGAATCTGCTGGTTCCAAGGAAACACTATACACCGGCATCTGCCAGACAACGTAGAACACAAGGCATTGGAGGAGAAGGTAAAATCAATAACAAGAACATGTGCATAAGTTCATGTTATAGGAGCAGAATTAGCCCATCAAGTCTACTCCACCATTCAATCATGGCTGATCTGTCTTTCCCTCTCAAACCCATTCTCCTGCTTTTTCGTCATAACCCCTGACACCCTTGTTAATCAAGAATCTGCTTAAAAATAGGTACCCGGACATGGCGCCGACGGATGAGAGGCCGAAGCAAAGAAGTCGAAGCCAAAGAACCGAATGGGAATGAGGCCAAAACGCCAATAAACCGAAAGAGTATGAAGACGAAACGCCTATTAACCGAAAGGATGCGACGCCTAAATGCAAACTAACTGAAAGGGTGGGGCGCCTAAAAGCCAACAAACCAAAAAGCTGCGTTGCCTAAAAGCAAACTTACCGAATGGCCGCTTTCAACTTGGTGCTGCGGTTCAGATTGCCCAGTCACCTATGGCTTGTGTGGGAAAAGGACCCACACGCTCCGGTATCCCCTTCTCTCTCCCTTCTTCTCTCTCTCCCCCTCTCTCTCTCTCCCTTCTCTCTCTCTTCCCTCTCCCCCTTCTCTTTCCTCCCCTCTCCACTCTTCACTCTCTCCTCCTCTTCTCTCTCCCCATCCTCTCGCTCCCCTCTTCTCTCTCTCCCCCTCTCGCTCTCCCTTCTCTCTCCACAGTCTCCCTTCTCTTTCTCCGCATCTGCCCTCCCATCTTTCTCCCCCTTCTCTCTCTCCCCCTCTCTCTTCCCCTCCTCTCTCCCCCTCTCTCCCTCCTCTCTCCCTTCTCTCTTTCTCTCCTCCTTCTCTCTCTCCTCCTCTCTCTCCATGCTTCTCCCTCTCCTTCTCTCTCTCCCCTCTTCTCTCTCTCCTCTTCTCTCTCCTCCTCTCTCCCCTCTTCTCTCTCTCCCCTCTGTCTCTCCCTCCTCTCTCTCTGCCTCTCTCCCTCCTTCCTCTCCCCATTCTCTCTATTCCCCTCCTCTCTCACCCCCCCTCTCTCCCTTCTCTCTCTCCCCTCTCTCTTTCTCTCCCCCGTGTCTCTCTCCCTTCTCTCTCTCTCCTCCGTCTCCACCTGCCGGAGGTCCCACAGTCGCTGACCGCAGGTTCACCGCCATCGGACCACAATCCCACATCAGGGTGATTCCCCCCCCCCCCCTTCCGACCCACGGACCCTGACACCCACACTGGGTGATTCACCCCGGCTGCGGGGATAGACTGCTTGGGGAGAGTAAATCGCTTTGAAAACATGGGGGGGGGGGGGGAATCACATTCTCTGGTGGGGTCTACCGACAACGAACAATTTATTTATTACCGTCTCATTGCTTGCGGAATGCACACAAGCTCCCACGCACAAATCAGGCAGCATCTCTGGAGAGAAGGAATGGGTGACGTTTCGTGCCAAGACCATTCTTCAGACCTGAACCGCCTTTCAGGTAGGTGGCGTTTCGACAGAGCGGCCATTTGGTAAGTTTGCTTTAAGGCAATGCAGCTTTTTGGTTAATTGGTCTCTGTCAGGCACTGTGGGATTAAATAATTGAAAGTTAGTCATAACCTCAACTATGAGTCACATTCACCAATATCTCCATATGCTATTTGTCGCTATCCAGCCCAGGCAAAAATAAAAATTGCCAGAATATGTTCATTCCAATCCATTTTTATTAATATCATCAGAGCATAATGATTGAAAAATAAATGAAACATCCTTAATGGAGAGAACTAATGAATGCAATACAATTAATGTTTTGCACATACGGATGATCAAAAAACATTGAGCAAATTGCCAGAATTGGAATTAGCAACAGTAGAGCTGGGGGAAATTAATGGGATAATGGCCATGTGAATACAAAATAAGGGAGAGATATAAGAGATAAGAGTTTCAATAGGAAGAAGATATATGTTTCTTGGGCTTCAGTACAATATCAATGATTAGGTTGGATATTCAGGACACAATGTCCAAGTTTACAGATTAGAGTCCAGATTATTTGATTGGAGCTCTACCTATGACTATGATAATGACCAGCCACAATTTGGGCCCTCTTCTTCTTCTTTTGTATGGCTTGCGCAGCCTAACGTTGGAGGACAACTTGTTCTATTTGATCTTATTTGATTGTGCACGCCGGGTTGATTGCATTCGTCGAAACAGGGCGGACCATGTGAAGGTTGCAATCTCCCACCCTCTTCCACAATCTTCCACAATTTGGGCCGCTCACTGCCTAAGAATGAGTTGTCCGAACTTCTGAGTCACATGGGCAGGCTGCAGCTCCAGTAAATGCATTTACCATTGGCATGCAGGAGAGTTCACACCCTAAGACTAGTTTAGTTTAGTTTAGAGATACAGCAAGTCCGCGCCGACCAGCAATCCTCACATTCTCACACTATCCTACACACACTAGGGACAATTTACATTTATACCATGCCAAGTAAATTACAAACCTGTACATCTTTGGAGTGTGGGAGGAAACCGAAGATCTCCAGTTCTGGGGGAGGTGGGACGGTACAAACAGGACGGTTTGCACCTGGAATGGAATGGAACCAATGTTCTTGGGGGAGTGTTTGCTAGTGCTGTCGGGGAGGATTTAAACTAATGTGGCAGGGGATGGGTACAAGAGCAGAGAGGCAGGTGGGTGTAAAATGAGGGTAGAAACAATAGATAGCAAGGTGAAAAGTAAAAGTGGCAGGCAGACAAAACCAGGGCAAAAATCAAAAAGGGCCACTTTTCAGCAAAATTGTATAAGGGTAAGTGCGTTGTAAAGACAAGCCTGAAGGCTTTGTGTCTCAATGCAAGGAGTATTCGTAATAAGGTGGACGAGTTGAACGTGCAGATAGATATTAATGATTATGATATAGTTGGGATCACGGAGACATGGCTCCAGGTGACGTAGGCTGGGAGCTGAACATCCAGGGATATTCAATATTCAGGAGGGATAGAGAGAAAGGAAAAGGAGGTGGGGTAGCGTTGCTGGTTAGAGAGGAGATTAACGCAATGGAAAGGAAGGACATTAGCTTGGAGGATGTGGAATCGGTATGGGTAGAGCTACAAAACACTAAGGGGCAGAAAACGCTCGTGGGTGTTGTGTACAGGCCACCTAACAGTAGCAGAGAAGTTGGGGATGGTATCAAACAGGAAATTAGAAATGCGTGCGACAAAGGCAAAACACTTATATGGGTGACTTCAATCTACATATAGATTGGGTTAATCAAATTGGCAGGGGTGCTGAGGAAGAGGATTTTTTGGAATGTATGCGGGATAGTTATCTAACATGTAGAGGAACCAACGAGAGAGCAGGCTATTTTAGACTGGGTTTTGAGTAATGAGGAAGGGGTAGTTAGCAGTCTTGTTGTACGTGCCCCCTTGGGCAAGAGTGACCATAATATGGTTGAGTTCTTCATTAGGATGGAGAGTGACATTGTTAATTCAGAAACAATGGTTCTGAACTTAAAGAAAGGTAACTTTGAGGGTATGAGACGTGAATTGGCCAAGATTGACTGGCAATTAATTCTAGAAGGGTTGACTGTTGATACACAATGGAAGACATTTAAAGACTGCATGGATGAACTACAAAAATTGTTCATCCCAGTTTGGCAAAAAGAATAAATCGGGGAAGATAGTGCATCCGTGGATAACAAGGGAAATCAGGGATAGTATCAAAGCAAATGATGATGCGTACAAAGTAGCCAGAAAAAGCAGCATACCAGAGGACTGGGAGAAATTCAGAGACCAGCAGAGGAGGACAAAGGGCTTAATTAGGAAAGGAAAAATAGATTATGAAAGAAAACTGGCAGGGAACATAAAAACTGACTGCAAAAGTTTTTATAGATATGTGAAGAGAAAGAGGTTAGTTAAAACAAATGTAGGTCCCTTGTCAGAAACAGGTGAGTTGATCATGGGGAACAAGGATATGGCACCAATTGATAACTACTATCTTCAGGAAGACATAAATAATCTGCCGGAAATAGCAGGGGACTATTGAGTGAAATCCAGGTCAGTCGGGAAGTGGAAATTGAATAGATTAAAGGCCGATAAAATCCCCAGGGCCAGATTGCATCCCAGAGTACGCATTAGTGATAATCTTTCAAAACTCTTTAGATTCTGCCTGTTGGCGGGTAGCAAATGTAACCCCTCTTTTTAAGAAGGGAGGGAGAGAGAAATTATTAGTCTATCGGTACTGCTTCAGTTATTAAAGATGGGATAGCAGCACATTTGGAAAGTGGTGAAATCATTGGACAAAGTCAGCATGGATTTACGAAAGGTTAAATCATGTCTGACGAATCTTGTGGACGAGATGTAACTAGTAGCGTGGATCCAGTGTGGTATGACTTCCAGAAGGCTTTCGACAAGGTCCCACATAAGAGATTAGTATACAAACTTAAAGGGCAGTATTGATGTGGATAGTAGAACTTGGCAGGAAGCAAAGAGTAGGAGTAAACGGGTCCTTTTCACAATGGCAGGCAGTGACTAGTGGGGTACCGCAGGGCTCAGTGCTGGGACCCCAGCTATTTACTGGGATGAGGGAATTGAAGGCAGTTTGCGGATGACACTAAGCTGGGGGGCAGTGTTAGCTGTGAGGAGGATGTGGGAGAGACTTGGATAGGCTGGTGAGTGGGCAAATGTTTGGCAGATGCCACTTTGCACAGCAGACTATTATTTAAATGGTGGCGACAGCGAGACCTGGGTGTCTTATCATAAAGTAGGCATGCAGTGCAGCAGGCAGTGAATGAATGGTATGTTAGCATAGCAAAAGATTTGAGTACAGGAGCAGGGAGGTTCCTTCAGTTTACAGGGTCTTGGTGAGACCACACTGGAGTATTGCGTACAGTTTTGGTCTCCAAATCTGAGGAAGGACATTATTGCATAGAGGAGTGCAGAGTTCACCAGACTGATTCCTGGGACTGGGGAATTTAGGAGATTGAGAGGGGATCTTATAGAAACTAACAAAATTCTTAAGGGGTTGGACAGGCTAGATACAGGAAGATTGTTCCCGATGTTGGGGAAGTCCAGGACAAGGGGTCACAGCTTAAGGATAAGGGGGAAATCCTTTAAGACCGAGATGAGAAAGACTTTTTTCACACAGAGAGTGGTGAGTCTCTGGAACTCTCTGCCACAGAGGGTCTTCATCTATATTTAAGAGTGATTGGATGTGGCCCTTGTGGCTAAGGGGATCAGAGGGTCAGGTACGGGATACTGAGTTGGATGATCAGCCATGATATATTGAATGGCCAGGCTCGAAGGGCTGAATGGCCTACTCCTGCACCTAATTTCTATGTCTATGTTTCTATGAATCCCTAAAGAGACAATTCTTTGCTGTGCAAATTTTGTGGGTGTGAAGCCGTTAAATGTGAGTGGATCAAACGCAGGCAAATGAGACCAAACCTCATATTGGTCTGGACGAGTTGCACCTGTTCCACTCTATAACTGACACCCAAACGTTATACCAAATATGGCAAAGTTCAGAAAAGTTATTTAACTTTCCATGTGAATTGCTTGAGAAATGCGATCAAAAAGAAAATATTCATGAAGCCAGCCTGAGTGAAATCAAAGTTCATCACTATTAACTTTCTTCTGTCAAACAGCTCTCTCAGACTGCACCGACCAGACCATTCCCTCCTAAAGAACTGAAGAAATGTCACCCATTCCTTCTCACCAGAGATGCTGAATGTCCTGCTGAGTTATTCCGGCAATTTGTGTCTACCCTCCTTATACAGTTTGCCACCTCTTCCTCCATAAGTCCACCGCCCTTGCCAGGCTACCCCAAATCTGGCTTTCCACAACACCCTCCCCCCACCCCCCCAACCAAGACCCAAACTGAACCAGAGGTCCTGTGACCTTTCTGGGACCTCATTCCATCAGAGGCCTTTCAATAAACAGTCGCCCAGTGCAGTGAAAAATCTCAGTGGATTTGAAGCTGGGAGATTCCTAGCGGCGGGTTGAGGGGCCATTGAGGGACCTGATTCACGAGCAGGCAGGTGGTCTGAAGTTTTGGTGATTTCGCAATCACCAAAGGACTCTACTGATCTGACTAACTGGAGTAAGTTTTAAACGGAAACAAGTTAATACAACTATTTATAGGCAAATTATCCATTTTACTGGATTTAACCAGAAGCAAAATAAGATATATAATTCAATTTTAATGTACTGGAGCAAAAGACCTGGAGGTTTATGTGCATGCCTTTAAAAATGACAGAGCAATATGAAAGGTTACTAATAAAAGGATATCATGCTCTTAGCTTTATTAACAATCAGAAAGCAGCAAGGTTATCCTTAGTCATTATAAAACAGTGGTTGAGTTACAGCTGGGGTATTATTCTCAATTGTGGACATCGCACTTTAAAAAGGGAAGGGTGCAGATTCAATTTATAAGTATGGTACCAGAGATAAGGAGCTTCATTTGTATGAGGTGAACAGAGAAGATGTATTTTCAAATTCATTTTGAAGGATGTTTGTTACATCAGTATCAGCTTAAAGTGCTGGAGTTTCATCATTTTTTTCTGGATTTGTGCATCACTGTCAAGCCCAGCAGTTTCTGTCAGTGCTCTCGAGAAGATGGTGCTGCAGTTCTTCAGGTGAAGGTGCTCCCAAAGTGGTGGAGGGAATTACTATTTAGGGAGGCGGATGGCAGGCTACTTCTATGCCTTTCCCAAGCAGGCTGCTTTGTGGATGGAGTTTAGCTTCTTGAGAATAGTGAAAAGCCTGGATAGAGTGGATATGGAGAGGATGTTTCCACTAGTGGGAGAGTAAAGGACCAGAGGTCATAGCCTCAGAATAAAAGGACGTACCTTTTGGAAGGGGATGAGGAGGAATTTCTTTAGTTAGAGGGTGGTGCAATTGTGGAATTCATTGCCACAGATGGCTGTGGAGACCATCTTTGGGTATTGCTAAAGCAGAGATTGCCAGGTACTTATTTAGTATGGGTGTCAGGGTTTATAGGAAGGAAAGAGAATGGGGTTTAGAGGGAAATAGATCAGCCATGATTGAATGGCGGAAGTAAACTTGTTGCACCGAATGGTCTAATCCTGCTCCTATCGCTGATGAAGTTATGAAGTTGTTGGAAGTGCACATATTCAAAAAAATATTTCAACCTGTCCCTGCCGTGCACCTTGTAGATTCTGAAACTTTTGCAGTTTCAGTGGTGAGCCACTCATTACAGAACGTCCACCTTGTGATCTGATTTTGTAACCACCATATTTATGTGCTTGGTCCCGGTGATTTTCCAGACAATGGTTACTTTTGGTAACATTGGAAGACATGGAGATGGTAATGCTATTGACTATCAAGCATAGGTAGTTATATTTTCTTTAGTTTGGTGATGGTCATTGCCTGGTGCTGTTATGGCAGCTCTTATGACCTAAATTGTTCTTAATAGCAGCACCAGACTTTGAAAATTATGTCTTTGCAAGTTTGCACTGTTCCGATGGGAATGGCAGCAGGCACTATATTTGTAGGGGAGGTGGAGTTCAGACCATGGGATTATATTGCAGTGTTGATTTGACATCAGAGTTCTCATGCTGCCTCTGCCCTCTCCTAATGTTGTGTGACTGGACACAATACTGAACAAAAAGAAAGAGCCCCACCCAATGCTACTGAAGAGGATCGTGCCATTTAGTTGCTGGACGATACCTTCAGGTTGTTGCTACAAACCTACATGTTGTAAGACCTGTCATGCTTAGAATGCCTGGGAATAAATCCACAGTCATCCCTGCTAAATGTGCTATATGGCAGCAGCTGTGTACAGTGTTGTACTTTGTTTCTGAAATTTGGTCCCTTAAATTGAAGCACTGCTATACAATGTGCTCAGCAACACTGGCTGGGGATGATTTTCTAGGCAACCTTTTCAACGTAGCTTGCCTTGGCTGAACTGACAGCATTGTGCCCCCAGCCACAGGACAGGACTGGGCTTCCTCTGGGAAATACAGAGGTTATGGGAAGAAAGCAGGAGAATGGGGTTGGGAGGGAGAGATACCCATGATTGAATGGTGGAGTAGATTTGATGGGCCAAATGGTCTAATTCAGCTCATATCACATGATATGACTTGGTGAATGAAAAAAGGTGACAGAAAAAAAAAATACAGGATAGAGGAAGGTGCTGGAGGAGAGAGGGTTAGGAATGGGAGAAGGGCTTTCAGCTGAAGACTATGTCCATTGAGGGTCTTTGGGGAACATTTCCCTTCTCTTCATTTCAGCAAGGACAGGCAGCACAGTGATACAGCTAATGAACCACTGCCTCTCAGAGCCAGAGATCCGGGTTCAATCCTGTCTACAAGTACAGTCTGTGTGGAGTTGCATGTTCTTCCTGTGACCCTGTGGATTTCTCAGGGGAGCTCTGTTTCCAAAGATGTCTGTAATAGGTAAGTAATTGGCCACTATAAATCGCCCTAGTGTGCTGGTGAGTGGTTTAATCTCGGAGAAGGTGAAGGGAATGTAAGATGAATGTAGGATCAGTGTAAATGAATGCTTAATGGTTGATATGGACAAGTGGGCTGAGGGGTTTGTTTCTGTGCTGTACCTATCTAAGGCTCTGTAACCGATGGTTCATGAAATAAGCTGTGTGCCAATTTCTGGGCTATAGCAAATCAAGCACTACATTGCCTGCGACATGGTTCTGAACTTTTATACAGCTTGTTACTTCCAGTCTGCTGGTGGAGATATAAAGAAGATTTCACAGCAGGCCACCCGCCTTGGCTCTACTAATTCATCCACTGATGATCCCTTGCAGTGTTCCAATAAACAGGCCACAACGTTGGTGGTGGTCTGCTGCACTTCTTCAATGTGATTCTTGACAAAAAATTAACAGTTAAGTAATTGAATGGTCAAGATGAAGAGCAGAAGGAAATTGATGAATAGGAAAAGAAAGGAAAAAGAGGAAGATAAAGGAAGAGAAGACAGGAAGCTCAAATCAGATCTGAAAGGTGAATTTTGTTTTTCGTTCCACTGATGTGGCCTGACCAGATGAGGCACTAGTCGCATCATTAACCTCTGCTGCTATCCCTTCCCACTGCCTCCTGCAGTGGAGAAGATGTACCTGGAGTGGACAAAGTATTCTACTCCATGTGTCCAAACCCTGCAGTGTTGAGTCTGAAATCTATTATACATGATCTCTATCAATGTCCTGAGTGCGGCCCTTGCCTCCCATGTACCTCAATGGAGACCATTGACTATTTTTAATAACACTTTATCGGACTTCAATGTTATATCTTGGCACTAAATATTGTACCTTTATCTGTGCACTGTGGGCAGCTTTATTATATTCATGTATAGTATTTTCTTTGATAGGATAGCATACTTGATGAGTGTTTGATGGCCCTGGACTTGCACTCACTGGAGTCGAAAAGGATGAGGAGCGATCTCAACAAAACTTACCGAATAATGAAAAACCTGGATAGAGTGGATGAGGAGAGGATGGTTCCACCATTGGTAGAGTATAGCACCAGACGGCACAGCCTCAGAATAAAAGGACACCTTTAGAAAGGAGATGAGGTGGAATTTATTTAGCGAAAGGGTGGAGAATCTGCAGAATTTATTGCTACAGAAGCTGTGGAGGCCAAGGCCTTGTGTATTTTTAAAGCAGAGAGTGATTGATTAGTCAGGTTACAGGTTTACAGGGCAAAAGCAGGAGAATGGGGTTGAGAGGGGATTGATAGATGAGAGATGATTGAATGGCAGAGTAGACTCGATGTGCCGAATGACCTAATTCTGCTCATCTATAAACAAACAACAGCTTTTCACTGTACCTCAGTACAAGTGACGATAATAAACTAAATGACAGGGTGGCACAATGGAGCAGCAGTAGAGTTGCTGCCTTGCAGCGCCAGAGACCCGGGTTCAATCCTGACTACAGGTGCAGTATGCACGGAATTTGTATGTTCTCCCTGTTACCCTGTGGGTTTTTGCCAGGTGCCCCGGTTTCCTACTACAATCCAGAGACATATAGGTTTGTACGTTAATTGGCTTCGGTTAAATTGTAAATTTTAAAAGTCTAACATCTAAATGTGAGTCTTCCTTGGATCATCCCATATCTGAAAATATTTTCAGCACCTGCCTTTAAGTGCTGTTTGGTTTTAACTAGTGCTAAGAAGTCAGGATACTGGTGCCCTGTTAGTGGTGCGGCCATTGGACAGCATGGGAATACTGACTGCACACAACAGTCATTCTGAAATGTACGTGTAAATTGCTCGTTCTAAGGTTCCCCCCAGTCCCGTTTCAGTCAAAAACCACTGAATCAAGCACACGCAACTGATCTTTATTTTGACAAAACACAATTACAGTTCCAACTACTGTACCTAACCACTGTGGTCTGATCCTCATATATGCCTGATCAAGCCCTCTAGGCCTCGCTCAGACAGAAACACTCCAGAAGGTCACGCAGTCCTAAGCGCTCTCCCAGAAGATCGACGCAGGACCTCGTGGCAGCAGACTTTTATAGGTCCCTGGATCTCGAGGGGCCGAACCACATGGGGGTGGTCTCTTTGCAATCAATAAAATCAAAAAGCTTTGCAATTACAGATATCAATTAAACCCACACAAAACAGACATTTCCCTAACCGATTAATACAGTGGCTAATACATTGTATTCAAACAGTGTTTCTAAGAGGAAGCAAACCTTGCAACATTTACCCTGATATGCACGAAAACCAGACAAGGCTCAATATCTCATCCAATCAACATTCAGTAAGGCAAAGCTTTGCAACATTATTTACAGTTATTTGCAAAGTGTATGTCTGGTTTGCATTCATCCAATCCATTCTATGCATTTTGCACCCTAATTGCCAGGGTCTGCAGATGTTCCCAGTCTCTTCCTGCAGCTCAGATTTAGGCTCTAGACAAACTGGCACCACTCTGCACCTTGTCCCATTTCGACAGAGAGCACTTTTAAATTGACCATATGGTTGCAGCCCAGAAGCCTTTACTCAATTTTAGAGTCCTAGCCTCCCCAATTTGGATAGGATTAGCATACGAAAGTGGCAATCCACCTGCATTATAATCAATTGTTGTGGGTTAATTATGTATCACAGGCCCAGGGAGTATTTTGGCTTCTCATCCAATTTAATCCCCAACTAACTTTAGTGATATTGGTTAAAGAATATATATTAATGAGTTAGATTATGCACATACAGTGGCTTGCAAAAGTTTTCATACCCCTTGAACTTTTACACATTTTGTCATGTTACAACCACAAACGTAAATGTATTTTATTGGGATTTTATGTGATAGACCAACACAAAGTGGTGCATAATTGTGAAGTGGAAGGAAAATGATACATGGTTTCCAAATTTTATTACAAATAAAAAACTGAAAAGTGTGGCGTGCAAAAGTATTCAGCCCCCCTGAGTCAATACTTTATAGAACCACCTTTCGCTGCAATTACAGCTGCAAGTCTTTTGGGGTATGTCTCTACCAGCTTTGCACATCTGGAGACTGAAATTTTTGCCCATTCTTCTTTGCAAAATAGCTCAAGCTCAGTCAGATTGGATGGAGAGCGTGTGTGAACAGCAATTTTCAAGCCTTGCCAGAGATTCTCAATTGGATTTAGGTCTGGACTTTGACTGAACCATTCTAACACATGAATATGCTTTGATCTAAACCATTCCATTGTAGCTCTGGCTGTATGTTTAGGGTTGTTGTCCTGCTGGAAGGTGAATCTCCGCCCCAGTCTCAAGTCTTTTGCAGACTCTAACAGGTTTTCTTCCAAGATTGCCCTGTATTTGGCTCCATCCATCTTCCCATCAACTCTGACCAGCTTCCCTGTCCCTGCTGAAAAAAAGCATCCCCACAGCATGATGCTGCCACCACCATGTTTCACAGTGGGGATGGTGTGTTAGTTTTCCGCTACACATACGTTTTGCATTTAGGCAAAAAACTTCAATTTTGGTCTCATCAGACCAGAGCATCTTCCTCCACATGTTTGCTGTGTCCCCCACATGGCTTGTGGCAAACTGCTTCTTATGGCTGTTTCAACAATGACTCTTTCATAAAGGCCCGATTCGTGGAGTGCACGACTCCTGTGGATGCCTGCAGCTCAGTTTAGGTGGACGGCCATATCTTGAAAGGTTTGCAGTTGTGCCATACTCTTTCCATTTTCAGATGATGGATTGAACAGTGCTCCGTGATATGTTCAAAGCTTGGGATAGTGTTTTATAACCTAACCCTGCTTTAAACTTCTCCACAACTTTATCCTTGACCTGTCTGGTGTGTTCATTGTGCTTCATGATGCTGTTTGTTCACTAATATTCGCTAACAAACCTCTGAGGCCTTCACAAAACAGCTGTATTTATATTGAGATTAGATTACACACAAGTGGACTCTATTTACTAATTAGGTGACTTCTGAAGGCAATTGGTTGCACTGGACTTTATTTAGGGGTATCAGAGTAAAGGGGGCTGAATACTTTTGCACGCCACACTTTTCAGTTTTTCATTTGTAAAAAAATTTGAAAACCATGTATCATTTTCCTTCCACTTCACAATTATGCGCCACTTTGTGTTGGTCTATCACATAAAATCCCAATAAAAGTTTGTGGTTGTAACGTGACAAAATGTGGAAAAGTTCAAGGGGTATGAAAACTTTTGCAAGCCACTCTTTTTTGCATGGACTCTTCGGCCCACCAGGTCATTGAAGCACCTGATGCTCACTGATCCTATTTGCCCACATTATATATCTTAAAGAACCTGTTTAAAATGTCCTTCCAATGTTGTCATTGTATTACTTTCCACCACCTCCTCAGGCAGCACATTGCAGATATCAAACTACTCTCTATGTAATTAAAAAACAGCAGATGCTAGTTTGTACCAAAGATAGATACAAAATGCTGGAGTAACTATAGGGTCAAGCAGCATATCTGGAGAAAATACAGTAGATAGGTGACGTTTCTAGTCGGAACCCTTCTTCAAATTGATTGTATGGTCAGATTAGTTTATTTCAGCAGGACCATGCAGAAACAATGGGTCTTCCAGGGCAGTTTTGTTTGTGGATTTTAGGGAGGAGGTAGAAATGGGAGAAGGGATAATCACTGGGCTTTGAGGACTCCGTCCCATAGAAAAAGGCGCAGAGGCGGAGGTGAGAGGATAAATGCTACACATCATGGCGGGGCTGGAATTCATAGAAGTGGTGGTGGTGGAGGGATACAAAGTCAAGGCTTGAAGACTGCCTGTTCTGTATTGGAAAGAGAGAGGTCAGGGGGGATGGTGAAAAAATAACAAGGTTGATGTCTGAGGCTAGAGGGAGCAGAGGGATGAAAGGAGGCTTTGGCTCTGTACTGTGGGGGCTCATAGAGGATGGGGGTGCTGGGAGTGGTGTACGGGTGAGGGGGAGTAGTTGATGTAGCGTGGTTTAAAGAGAGTGAAGGGCAGCAGGACCCAGAGGTATCATCATAGAGGTTCCCTGTTGAAAGGGGGGAGCTGTAGGACCCAGGAGAGTCAGACCATGTGGTGTTAGAATTATTTTTTTAAATCAAAAAATGTATTTAATTATTAAAAATATTATTTAGAGTACAATAAATCAAACCGGAACCCACCACCATAATACACGACAAACAAATATACTAAATAAACTACTATGCAGCTATGTTACTATCCTCATCCAGGATGTATTCCACCCCCTGTGGTGCACAGATGTCCCAGAAATCCCCCAGGGCGCCCGTGGTCAGCGCATAGTCCCTCTCTAACACCACCCAGGCACGTTGGTAACCCCGGAAAAGGGGCAGGCAGCCTACTGGGGCAGAGCCCTCTTCCGCCTAGTGCCGTGACTCACGGATGGCCAACTTTGCCAGGCCCAGGATCAACCCAACCAGGACATCTTCGGCCCTACCCGCTCCCCTACGCACAGGGTGTTCAAAGATGAGAATGGCTGGTGAGAAATGCAGCCAGAAGGAAAGGAGCAACCCCTTTAGATATTAGAACAGTGGCTGCAACCTCACACACTCCATATACATGTGGAACACACACTCTTCCAGCCCGCAAAAATGGCAGGTGGCTGGCGGGTCTGTGAACCGCGAGAGAAACAGGTTGCAGGGTGTAATGTATTCATGCAAATTAATGTATATGTTAATGAGTTGGTGTTTAATATAAGCAGGGAATGTTGGGTAATAAATCTCTCTCTCTCGTAATCCAGTCAACCTTTGTGTAAGTTGTTATTCATTCTGCCATCCGGAATATAACAAAATTGGTGACGAGGATGGGATAGAGTTTGTGAATGCATCCTTTAAATACAGTGCAGGACTTTAAATAACATGCAGTATTGTTTAACGTTTTAAAGAGTAAATACAGGAGTTGTGTTGCAGTTGTTTGCGAGCTGGACACGATAGGCCTCAGATCCTTCTATGCAGGGGACTGTAGTTTACAACAGTATCTGGACAAATCGTCAAGAGTTTGTCAGGCTAAAGAGAACGACATGATGGCAGAGTCCTCAAGCTACATCGGAAACCTTGGCACTTTTATCTAAGAGATTTTCTCTAAGAGTAGAGAGCCGTTCAACTCCTATATGGAGAGAGCAAACATGTTTTCCATGGCAAACAACATAATGGAGATTAGTGGTGAAGGATAGTGACTGAAACAAATAAGGCTGTTTGCGAACGCATGAAAGCAATTCTGTTCACGGAGATCGGTCCTGAAGTGTACAGCACACTCGTGAATCTCCTTGCGCCCATAAAGGCAAAAGACGTGCTGTTCAATGGCATTATGAAGAAGTTGGTGGAGCACTTCAACCCAAAGCCTCTGGAAATTGCAGAGAGCTATAACTTTGGCACTAGAAACCAGAAGCAGAATGAGACAATCAATGAGTACATTGTTGCCTTGAAAAACGTAACTTTGCACTGTAACTTTGGAATCTTTCTCGGACGCGCACTATGCGACAGATTTGTTTGTGGTCTAGTGGATGAACTAATTTAGTCCAAACACATGAACTCGCCAGATCTTGCATTCAAGAAAGCATAAAAGATTGCTATCACAATGGAGATAGCATCAAAGAATGCTCGTGAGTTTCGCCCACCACAGACTGAAGTGGCCATTTACAGTTACAAGGCAGTGCCTATGGCCAAACCAAGAGGTGCTAAACCAAAACCAAAGTATGGCGGGGAGCCGAGTTCAGCCAGTTGTTATCATTGCAATGGTAATCACTCATCCCACTTTTTTCAGTTCAAAATGGTCAAGTGCTATAACTGCCAGAAGAAAGGCCATATCTCCTCAGCTGGGCAACGCCAATTGTGGCTGTACCCAAGGCCGACAAAACTGTTTGACTATGTGGTGACTACAAAGTCACAATCAACCAAGCCGTTGATGACGAACAATATCCGTTACCAACCTCGCAAGGTCTGTGCGCAGAACTTAGCGGAGCAAGAGTCTTCCCTAAACTGGATTTGTCTCACTCTTACATCCAACTCAATGTCGACAAGGAAAGTCAGCAATACTTGACTATCAACACACATAAAGGCTTGTATTCATATACAAAGCTGCCATATGGCATGAAATCCTCCCCGAAAAATGTCCAGTCTGTCATGGACAAAATGTTACAAGGCATTCCACACTGTGTATGCAACCAGGATGACCTACTGATATTCACAGAGGGCATGGTAGAACATCTGGAAATCCTTGAGCAAGTTCTCACACGACTGAACTGCCACAATGTGAAACTGCGACAAAGTAAATGTGCATTTGCGCAGTCAGAGGTGGTCTACCTTAGACTCAAAGTAGATGCCAATGGACTTCGCCCTGTGAAGGCAAAAGTTGAAGCAATAGTGAATGCTCCGAAACCCAACAATGTGTCAGAGCTACGATCATTCCTTGGGATGGTGCAGTTCTATGCACGATTCCTTCCAGATTTAGCAATTGTGCTAAAGCCACTAGATCATCTGCTACAAAAAGATGTGAAATGGGCATGGGGAAAGGCACAGCAATGTGCATATGACATCTGCAAAGAGAACTCCTTGTTCACTACGATACGACATGTGAGATAAAACTTGCTTGTGATGCTTCAAGTTATGGTGTAGGTGCAGTGATCTCCCACGTAATGAATGATGGGCAGGAAAAGCCTATGCTTTTGCATCCCGCACCTTATCACCAAGTGAGCGTAATTATGCACAGATAGAAAAGGAAGCACTCAGCATCGTGTTCAGAATCAAGATATTCCATCAGTTTCTTCTCGGCAGACCATTCATCCTAGTGACTGATCACAAGCCACTACTAGTGATACTTGGTCCCAAGTCAGCTATATCTTCCATGGCGGCATCAAGGATGCAGCGCTGGGGAATTTTACTGTCCCAGGTATGACTACAAGGTTGAGTACAGAAGCTCCAAGTGCAATGCAGTTGCAGATGCGTTGTCCCGGTTACCCCATGAAAACTCTGACGTGGGAAGTGAGAACTCAATCTACACACTGCAAGTTATAGATGAAGACTTTCCAGTGAAAATTTCCCACAGAAATTGCAGCAGAAACAGAGAAAGACACCGTGCTGAAGTAGGTCTAAGAACAGACATTGAACGGTTGGACTGAAATCGATAGTGGGGCGGCGGATAGGTCCGTTGTCAAAGATGCTCTCAAGAAACAAGTTTTACAGGGTAGTTCAAAGCTCAGCGTGAAACATCGTTTGGCTAGTTTCTTGCTGAAGTACAGAACCACACAACACACAACAGGTTACTCACCTGCAGAACTGTTGATGAAGAGAATGCTAAGAATCATAAGTCTAGCTCAACCCAATTTGGCCTTGGGAGCTGAGCAAAAACAGGAGTCGAAAATGCCATTTAGACTCCCACAAAAAGGAGAGGTACTTCAAGCCAGATGAGCAGGTTCTTGTTCTCAGTCCTCCCAACAAGTCAAGTCGAGCCAAATGGGATGTTGGGAAAATAGTGGAAGTGTGTGGAACAAAAGATAGTTGAAGTTGGAGATAGGATCAAAAGTGTTCATGTTGATCAAATGATTCCAGCCAAAGATGAGCCAAAAACTGAGCATGAATTCCTAATCCCTGAGTTTTTATCTGAAAGTGAGTTGGAAGAGACCACTGCGATTGAAACACAAAGTTCAGTTAGTACAGACAAAGAGACAGATTCCTCTGGTCAAAGTCAGGGTGCTTAAATAGAGCCAAACAATCTAATAGTTGAGTCAACACCTAAACCTGTTACACCTGTTACTGTTAGATGATCAGGCAGGATCCATAAACCAGTAGTCAGATTAGGTTTGTAAGTTAAGTAACTCACTGTATAAGTAAAATGAAAATGTATAAATATGTAAAATAAATATATTATGTTTATCATTTAAGATTTCAGGAATCCTGGTTTAAATCAAGTATCACAACAACAAAATTGTAACTGAGTACTTAGATTTAATACTTAACAAAAAGAGAGCAGTGTAATGTATTCATGCATATGTTAATGAGTTGGTGTTTAATATTAGCAGGGAATGTTGGGTAATAAATCTCTCTCTCTCTCTCTCTCTCTCGTGATCCAGGCAACCAGCATGTATTCATTCTGAGGGACTCCTCAGTGCAGTACCCTCCACCCCAGGTCCCCAATGTAGAGGGGGAGAATCTCTGCGTAGAGGGACCGGACGGCAACACCGTCTGCCACTTAGTATCCAGGGCGAGAACGTGCAGGGTGTGGAAGAGGAGCCCGTACAGGAGGCGCCTCCCTGCATCTCGGAGGGAGAGGAAGGAAGTCGAGGAAAGGTGGCTCAAGTTGTGTGGGACCGGCTCCCGAGAAGGATTACGGCACCCGGGTCCAACGAAAACTTCCGGCTGAGCGGGGGTTTGCTCAGTTGCAAGTACTCCACACGTTTGAACTCCCCCCGACACCCTGTGGGGCGGGACAAGGGCCGGCTGCTCTCATGCCCTCCACCGGTGAAGGGGGGCCCGGTCAATGGCAACCAGGTTCCAAACTCTCAACAAGGCCCGGTAGAAGCCGGGCATCCCCAGCAGGACGGCACGGCTGACGCCCACCATCAGGATTTGCATTACCTCCTTGAAGGCAGCGGCCCCATTGGAAAACTTGCGTTGACAGCATGTGCCACCTGGGAGGACACCCTGAGTACAGGTATCTCTCCAGGGTCCTGAGGCGGAGAGCCACCAACTGGGTGCGAATGCACACCAGCGACTGACCGCCCTCCTCAATCAGGAGAGTGCTGCAGAGACCCATTGCTTTCCGATGCCCCAGAAGACGTCCACCAACTTCTTCTGGATAATCCCAACAAAGGTGGCTTGATGGGACCAATGTGGTCAATCTGTACCAGAGCACAGAGGCCACGAGTTGGTGAATGACCAACACCCTGCCCCAGTAGGGAAGCACTCTGAGGAGTCCCAACCAGCAACCCAGCCGGACAGCATGGCCTGTGTATACTTTCTGTAAAAAAGTTTCACCTTAAATCACCTGATTTAACTTTTAAACCTATGCCCACACTATTGAAACCCCTACCATGAGAAATGTATGGTTAAAAGAATCTGCCTATATATCCTATCATTACCTCTTTGAACTACATATTCCTCTATCAGGTCATCCACCAGTCTCCTTCACTCGAAGGAAAGCATCCTGCCTTTGTCAATCTCTCTCCATAACTAAAGACCTCAAATCTGGGCAATATCCTGATGAATCTGCTCTGCAGTCTCTCCAGCACAAACTCATCCTTCCTACTGAGTGTACTGGTGGGGTGGAAGTTTGCAACCTTCACGTGGTCCGCCCTGTTTCGACAAATGCAATCAACCCAGTGTGCACAATCAAATACGATCAAATAGAACAAGTTGTCCTACAACTTTAGGCTGTGCACACCATGCACAAGAAGAAGAAGTGTACTGGTACACATATCCCAGATGGCATTGACCGTGCCAAAGTAGAGATAGAATTCCTAGGAGTCAATATCACTAACAACTTCTCCTGGACCACCCACATTGAAGCAACGATTAAGAAAGCACACCAACACCTCTACTTCTTAGAAAGCTTATGAAGTGACATTTCCCCAACAACTCTCACCAACGTCTTGGGATGCATCATAGAAAGCATTTTATCAGGATGCATCACTGCTTGGTTTGGGAACAGCTCCATCCAAGAGCGCAAGAAATTGTAGCCAATTGTGGACACAGCTCAAACCATCAAACAAACCAACCTCCTTTCTATTGACTCCATTTATACCTCACGCTGCCTCGGCAACGCCAGCAGCATATTCAAGGACGAGTCACACCTTAGCCATTCTCTCTTCTCCCCTCTCCCATCAGGCAAATGGTATAGAAGTGCAAAAACGCACACCTACAGATTCAGGGACAGTTTCTTCCCAGCTGTTATCAGGCAACTGAATCATCCTACCACAACCAGAGAGCAGTGTTGAACTACTATCTACCTCTTTGGTGACCCTCGGATTATTCTTGATCGGACTTTACTGGCTTTACCTGCACTAAACGTTATTCCTTATCATGCATCTATACACTGCAAATGGATTGATTGTAACCATGCATTGTGTTTCTGCTGACTGGTTAGCATGCAACAAAAGCTTCTCACTACCTCGGTACACGTGACAATAAACTAAACTTAACTGAATTGAACTGATTGGAACTACACACAATGCTCCAATGCAGCACTCCAAATGTTACCTAAACAGTGCTTTGTAAAGTTGATAAATAATGTCCCAATTTTGCATTCTATGTCTCAACACAAAAGAATCAGTCATAATTATGCCCTTTCGAACACCTTAGTTGCCACTTTTCTGTACCTCAAAGATAATGGAAGACAATGACATTGGGACGTATATTGAGCTAAAACTTAGAAGCAAGGAACTGTAGATGCTGGTTTACAAAGGAAGACACATAGTGCTGGAGTAATTCAACGGGCCAGGCTGCATCTCTGGAGAACATGGATAGGTAACGTTTCAGGTTGGGACCATTCTTTAGACTGAAGAACTTACTAGTTCAATGGCAAGTATGTTATTGCCAAATCAAGTTTGATACATCAGGGGAGAAATGATAAGTGGCCAATGAAATTGTGTGGGGTGATTGCAAGAAAAACAAAGAGAGTTGGAAACACAAGAGACTGGAGAGGAGAAATAGATACTCTTTCCTTAGCCAGTGTCATTATGCATTCAATGCATTCAACCCACATGTCTTACTAATAAAGCCACTGAATTAGTTTGCACTCCTGTTTTAAGTCAATTACTGACCAGTTTAAGAGCAGGCACTGCACAATGCATGGTCCTCAGCATTGGTTCATTTTTTTCCCTGTCTGGCACCACTTAATTGTTCATTTATTTGGTTGTTTACAACAAAACCTTCACTGCTGTCGCCTCCATCAAGCAGGGAGATAAAAACAACATTTTCTTCTTGTTTTTTTCAGTAATTGGATGAACTTGGCATAGATTGAGAAAACTTAGTGTTAATCAACCACCGTTTTCATTGATCTCCTTTAACGTACTTGCCAATGACAGAGCTCTTTCCATCACTTTATTTCCACCCTCTGCCATGCTCTGTTGCACTGTATGCCAAGCCAATGCTTTGATAGCTACATTGGAATTATTCAACCACGAGACTTGATCTTTATATAATCTTAGCAGGTATTTTTATTATCAATATAATCTTAGCAGGTACTTTTATTAGCAAGTCGAGGTCAGGATCGAACTGAGTCCCTGGAGCTGTGGTGGCCTTTTAAACTCAGCTTTTAGTCATCTCAAATATAACTAATTTCTTCTAATATCCTTTATTTTGGTGAAAACTGTAGATTGATTACTCCACACTAACCAATTGTAGTTAGCAGGTATTTTTATTATCAATATAATCTTAGCAGGTACTTATATTAGGAAGTCGAGGTCAGGATCGAACTGGGTCCCTGGAGCTGTGGTGGCCTTTTAAACTCAGCTTTCAGTCATCTCAAATATAACTAATTTCTTCTAATATCCTTTATTTTGGTGAAAACTGTAGATTGATTACTCCACACTAACCAATTGTAGTGGTTTATTCGTAGAAGCTCCGCCTACTATACGCTGTATATTATCGGAACTCAGCTCATGCTGTCAGTTGAATAGTCACTACACAAGCTATAACAACATGCTGAAGTGTACTATAAGTGATCTTTAATAAAACTATGTTGTACCATGTTGTGCAAATGACTGGGTCATTTACAAAAACAATACTCTATCAACCGATTCATTAGATGCTGGACTGTACATTGACTGCACTACAAGTCTAGAACGCTAGCCAAAAAATCTAATTTTGTAATGTAATGTCATCCACCAGAAAGGCAGTGGATGTACAATGTAAAACGATGATGGCTACGGTTCATGACAGTCATTTAAAAGCGCAGGGCAATGTGTTAATGTGTTAATCAATGTTTTGTTTCAATGAACGCTTGAGGCATTTCTTCCAAAGCATATCCATCAAATCTTGGCATAAATAATCAGGAAGCAGCCATCACAAGTGCTACCTAAAGGAATCCTGAGTGTCGGTAACTAGAGACATGAGGAACTGCAGACCGAAGACGGATCTTGACCTAAAACGTCATCTGCCCCTGCATGGATGCTACCTGACCCACTGAATTCCTCCAGCACTTTGTATTTTGTCAGTCCACTCTGTGGGCTGCTTCTTTGAGTTTGAGTTTAGTTTAGTTTATTGTCATGTGTATCGAGGTACAGTGAAAAGCTTTAGTCAGCGCAAAGATAATACATGATTACAATCAAGCCGTCACAGTTACAAAGTAAATAGGGGGGGATTTTATGTGATAGACCAACACAAAGTGGTGCATAATTGTGAAGTGGAAGGAAAATGATACATGGTTTCCAAATTTTTTTACAAATAAAAAACTGGAAAGTGTGGTGTGCAAAAGTATTCTGCTCCCATGAGTTAATACTTTGTAGAACCACCTTTCGCTGCAATTACAGCTGCAAGTCTTTTGGGGTGTGTCTCTACCAGCTTTGCACATCTAGAGACTGAAACTTTTGCCCATTCTTCTTTGCAAAATAGCTCAAGCTCAGTCAGATTGGATGGAGAGCGTCTGTGAACAGCAATTTTTAAGTCTTGCCAGAAATTCTCAATTGGAGTTAGGTCTGGACTTTGACTGGGCCATTCTAACACATGAATATGTTTTGATCTAAACTATTCCATTGTAGCTCTGACTGTATGTTTAGGGTCGTTGTCCTGCTGGAAGGTGAACCTCTGCCCCAGTCTCAAGTCTTTTGCAGACTCTAACAGGTTTTCTTCCAAGATTGCCCTGTATTTGGCTCCATCCATCTTCCCATCAACTCTGACCAGCTTCCCTGTCCCTGCTGAGAAAAAGCATCCCCACAGCATGTTGCTGCCACCACCATTTTTCACAGTGGGGATGGTGTGTTCAGGGTGATGTGCAGTGTTAGTTTTCTGCCACACATAGCGTTTTGGATTTAGGCAAAAAACTTCAATTTTGGTCTCATCAGACCAAAGCACCTTCCTCCATATGTTTGCTGTGTCCCCCACATGGCTTGTGGCAAACTGCAAATGGGACTTCTTATGGCTTTGTTTCAACAATGGCTTTCTTCTTGCCACTCTTCCATAAAGGCCCGATTTGTGGAGTGCACGACTAATAGTTGTCCTGTGGACAGATTCTCCCACCTGAGCTGTGGATCTCTGCAGCTCCTCCAGAGTTACCATGGGCCTCTTGGTTGCTTCTCTGATCAATGTTCTTCTTGCCCGGCCTGTCAGTTTAGGTGGACGGCCATGTCTTGGTAGGTTTGTAGTTGTGCCATGCTCTTTCCATTTTCGGATGATGGATTGAATAGTGCTCCGTGATATGTTCAAAGCTTGGGATTTTTTTTATAACCTAGCCCTGCTTTAAACTTCTCCACAACTTTATCCTTGACCTGTCTGGTGTGTTCCTTGGGCTTCATGATGCTGTTTATTCACTAATGTTCTCTAACAAACCTCTGAGGCCTTCACAGAACAGCTGTATTTATACTGAGATTAGATTACACACAAGTGGACTCTATTTACTAATTAGGTGACTTCTGAAGGCAATTGGTTGCACTGGATTTTATTTAGGGGTATCAGAGTAAAGGGGGCTGAATACTTTTGCATGCCAAACTTTTCAGTTTTTTATTTGTAAAAAAATTTGAAAACCATGTATCATTTTCCTTCCACTTCACAATTATGCAGCACTTTGTGTTGGTCTAGCACATAAAATCCCAATAAAATACATTTACTTTTGTAGTTGTAATGTGACAAAATGTGGAAAAGTTCAAGGGGTATGAATACTTTTGCAAGCCACTGTAAATGGACATTTCTTTTATTTGTTTACTTTTGTTTATTTATCCCTGTAAGAATGTAGAGATTTATGAGGATGTCCCCATAACTTAAAGTCCTGAGCTATAGGGAAAGGTTGAGCAGGCTAGTACTTTAATCCTTGGAGCACAGGAGGATGAGGGTTGATCTTGTAGAGGTGTGTAAGATCACAAGGGGGAATAGATAGGGTAAATTTTACTCATAGTAGGGGAATCAAGAACCAGGAGACAAAGGATTGAAGTGAGATGGGAAAGATTCAATAGAAACCTGAGGGGCAACATTCATGCAGAATTCATGTGTATATGGAACGAGCTGCCAGAGGAGATAGTTGAGGCAGGTACTATAACAACTTTTTTTAATACATTTAGACATGGATAGGAAAGGTTTAGATGGATATGGGCTAAATGTGGGAGGTGGGACTAGTGTAGATGGGGCATCTTGGTCAGCATGGGAAGAAGGGCCTGTTGGGCAGAAGGGCCTGTTTCTATGCTGTGTGACTTTATGACTCTGTATGAATGTGTTCATTTTTGGGATCTGTAAATCGTTGACAAGGCCAGGATTTATGTTTCCTCCATAACTGCCCATGAGAATGTTGCAGTGCGCTACATTTTTGAATCATTGTAAACCTTGTGGTAGTGGGAAAGATTCAAAAGGTCAGTTTATTGTCACATACACCAATTAGGGTACAGTGAAACTCGAATTACTATACAGCCATACTGAAAAAACGCAACAAGTCACACAACTACATAAAAGTAAATATTAACACCCACCAGAGCGGATTCCTCACATTCCTCATTGTGATGGAAGGCAAAAAGTCGAATCTTCTTTCTCCTTATTCTCCCGTGGTTGAAGCTCCCGCATCGGGGTGATCGAAGCACCTGTGGCCTGGAGCTCCCAAAGTCGGTCTCTAACCAGGGACCACGAGCTCCACGATGTTAAAGTCTGCAGGCTCCCACAGTTGGAGCTATGAGGTCAATCCCCGACAGGGATTGCAAACTCCACGATGGGAAGTCCGCAAGCTCCCGAGGTTGGAGCTCCCGAAGTCGGTCGCCAGCAAAGGCTGCCAACTCCTCGATGTTAGGCCGCAATGTGGACGGACATACAATACGGTAAAAAAAAAAATTACATCTCTGTCAAGGTAAGAGATTTTTTTTTATAATCCCCAACACCACCCCCCCCCCCCCGCTTCCCCTCCCCACCCCCCACATAAAACAAGCTAAAGAACACTAAAACATACATTTAACACATACTAAAAAAAACAACAAAGAAGGAAGGGACAGATAGACTGTTGGCGAGGCGGCCATTGCTGGTGCCACCCAGTTGGGGAAGGAGTTCTAAGATTAAAACTTGGTTTAGTTTAGTTTATTATTGTTATGTGTACGAAGGTAAAGTGAAAATCTTTTTTGTTGTGCTCTATCCAGTCAGTGAAAAGACTATACATGATTACAATCAAGCTGTCAATTTTTTATATATTGTGCATACATACAGTATATCTTACATATGGAGTGTTATTTCTTATCCTCACACTCTTAATTTACTGGTCTGCTAAAACCTTGCATTCTGCTTAATCCATTTCTGCAATTGCCTACTTGTTTTAATCCCTGCAACCAGACAGTTATATAACAGATCACCAAATAGTTAATAACAGATTTTTTTTTTTAATCAGTAAAGTAGCACAGGATTTTGCTGCAGGATGAGAAAACATCAAAGATTTTGGCAGATGCAGAAAATGTGTCACAGGTGCGAGCTGCAAGGTTGAAGAGGAGCCAGGAGAGCTGTTACTATTTAATGTGCCTGGGGCTCTGTAAGCAGAACGGCAGCACAGGAGTGAATGTTCCTTTAAGGAAAGCCAAGAGATGTTTACTGGCAGCAAAAGTGATATCTTTTGTTGACAGGGGCAATGTCAGTGAAACCTGTCGTTTCTCACAACGATCTCTTTCTTGGCTGAGTCTTCACCGCTTTAAATTAAAACTACTTGATAGGTGAACAATTTGTTTAACCAACGGTGAATTTTTTTGTAAAATATTTTTATTAGAAGTAAATACATATTAAGAAGGAATAACATAAAATAAAAAGAAAGAGACATATTATTCGTCACATACATTCTTAATATTTTTAAAGTTTACAATCATTCTTATTTATACTTCTATACTTTTTATTATTTTATAACAGAAAGAAGATAGTAAAGAGAAATAATAGAAATAAAATAAAAGTAGAAAATCAATAATGTGAGTGGAGTATTAAGCAGGCTATTCTTCATTGGAGATATATCAGTGGTCTATTATATATAGTTCTTCATCTATTCTTTCATTCAGGTTACAGTCAGGCCCTCGAACCAGACCACCTTGACCCTTTAAATATTCAATAAATGGAGACCATATTCCTCTGAATTGATCGAGCTTGTCCAAAAGGACAAGTCTTAATCTTTCCAGATGAAATGTCTCCGACATTTCTGTAATCCACATTTTGATTGTGGGGAATGTAGGACCTTTCCAAAATCTTAATATTAATTTTTTACCAATTATTAAACTATAATCGATAAAAATTCTTTGCTGTGTTGTTAGTAGTTGATCCGTTTCTAATATTCCTAATATGATTAATTTTGAGTCTGGAGTCAGATTTGCATTAACTACATTCGAGATTATCTTAAAAATTTCTATCCAAAAGTTAGTCATTTTTATACATTTTGTGAATGAATGCGTTAGATTAGCTTCTAAATGCTGACATTTATCACATATAGCAGAAACATTTGAAAAAATTCTGTTTAATTTGGATTTTGAAAAGTGTAATCTATGTAAAACTTTAAATTGTATCAAAGAGTGTCCGGCATTTAATGAGCAGTGGTGTATATGTTGTAAACTTTCATTCCATACTTCTAGACTAATTGTATGACCTAATTCATTTTCCCATGCTTGCCTATATATTTCTGACATTGGTACATCATTTTCCAATAAAATATTATAAATATATGATATTAATTTTTCTGTGTTCGGATATTTATTTAGACATTCATCTAAAATTTCTATCTTTCTATTTCTAAAATCCTGTGTGTTTGATTTAACAGTCTCTAATTTGTAAATATCTAAAGTAATCTTTTGAGTGTAATCCGTAATTTTGTTGTAATTTCTGAAATGAAAGAAAGAGACTTTCCCTGTAGAGATCACCCAACTTATTAATTCCATAGTTCTTCCATTGTAAAAAACCTTTATCCATCATTGAGGGTTTAAAAGCAATGTTGTTTACAATGGGAAGAGCCACTGGTATACTTTCCAATTTTAATGTTTTCTTTAATTGTTTCCAGATATGTATCCCACTTTCTATTATTTGGTTTCCTCTATAAATTTTCTTACTTATTTTAGTATTGGCAAATAAAATTGAGCTAATTTTGAAAGGTAAACAATCTTCCTTTTCCATTTTTAACCAGTTTGGCTGTTTATCTAATTCTTCCACCAAAAATTCATATTTTTAATATTAACTGCCCAGTAGTAAAACATAAAATTAGGCAATGCAAAACCTCCATTTATTTTTGATTTACAATTTATTCTATGGCTCTTATAATCCCAAATAAAATTGGTAACAATAGAGTCCACTTTCTTAAAACATTTTTAGGAAGATATATCGGGATCAGTTGAAACAGGTATAATAATTGCAGAAGAAATATCATTTTTATCGCATTAATTCTACCTAGCATTGAAATAGGTAATGTTTTCCAATATAGGATATTCTTAAGTAGTTTATTCAGTAGGGGTGGGAAATTAGATTTAAATAAAGAATCATATCTTTTTGTTACATAAATTCCAAGATATTTGATTTTTTCATTTGTTATCTTAAAAGGAAATTGTTGTAGTATATGTGGGTTATTTCCCATTATTGCCATGTTCACTTTTATTCCAATTAATTATATATCCTGAAAACAAGCCAAATTGAGTTATTAAATCTAATAAGTTAGGGATACTAATTTCAGGCTTTGTAATATAAAGTAATACATCATCTGTTTATAAAGAGATTTTATTTTCAGTTTCTTTGGTTTCATACCCGTATATTTCAGGATGTAATTTCACGGATTGTGCTAATGGTTCAATTGCCAGTGCGAACAGTAGTGGGGATAGAGGACAACCTTGTCTACATCCTCTGGATAAATTAAATTTAGTTGATAACATTTGATGTGTTAATATTCTAGCTGTTGGATTAGTATATAGTAGTTTAACCCATGTTATAAACTTCTCTATCAACTGAAAAGTTTGCATAACCGAAAATAAATAAGACCATTCAACCTGATCAAAAGCTTTCTCTGCGTCTAATGAAATAATTGCTAGATCTTTATTAATATTTCTTTTCGAGTATATAATATTGAATAATCGTCTCAGTTTATATGAGGAGTACCGTTTAGGTATAAATCCTGTTTGATCTGAATGAATTACTTTATTAATCACTGTATTTAGTCTTTGTGCTAGTATTTTGGTTAATATTTTTTGATCAGTATTTAAAAGAGCTATGGCTCTATACGACCCTGGATCATCCAGATCTTTATCTAATTTAGGTATAAGCGATATAATAGATTCATTCAATGTTTCTGGTAATTTCTGTTGTGCATAAATATATTCATAAAGTGTCTTCAAACGTGGTGCTATCAGATCATAGAATGTTTTATAAAATTCCCAACCAATACCATCCGGTCCTGGAGTTTTACCATTTTTTAATGACCTAATAGATTCCTCAATTTCTTTAGTAGTTATTTCAGCGTTTAGTGATTCTCTATTTTCTAAATCCAGGCCTTTTAGATTACAATTGTTTTTAAATGTTTCTATTCCTGTCCGATTTTCTGTCGTTTTGGCTGAATATAAATTTTTATAATATTGCAAAAATCTCTCATTTATATCTTTAGTTTGTACTAGTAATTCACCTTTGTCTGATTTAATCCTATGGATTAATTTTTCTCCCTCCAATTTTCGTAATTGACGTGCCAATAATTTTTGTGGTTTATCTCCGAATTCAAATTGTATTTGTTTAGTATATTGGTAGTTCTACAACTTGGTCTGACTGTATTTTATTTAATTTATATTTCAATTCAGAGATTTTAATATGTTTTATCATGGTTGGGTTAGCAGTGTTTTCTGTGTCTAATTGTTTGATCTCCTTTTCCAATGCCTGTTGTTCCCTCCGATTCTCTTTATTATAAAATGCTTGAGAGGATATCATAATTCCCCGAACATACGCTTTAAAAGTTTCCCATAATAGGGACGAAGGTATTTCTGGCTTATCATTTATTTCAAAGAAAATCTTAATCTGTTTTGTGATGTATTCTTGAGTTATTTTGTCTTTTAAAATTTGTGGGTTAAATCTCCATTGTCCCTGTTTTTCCGTTTTACCAGTTATTTTAATCATAAAAGTTAAAGGTGCATTATCTGAAATTATAATATTATGATATTTTGAATTATAAGTGAATGGGATAAGTTTTAAATCTACCAAAAAAAATCTATTCTTGAATAAATTTTATGTACAGGTGAGTAAAATGAATATTCTTGTCAAGGTGGGTTTTGCATTCTCCAAACATCTTTAATGTTACTGGTATCTGTATATGCATTTATTAGATCACTGGAATGCGATTTAATTTTCCGTTGTCTTGATGATCTGTCTAAATAAGGATCTAGTGTACAATTTAAATCTCCTCCAATTATTAGGTTGTGTTGTGGTAATTTTGGGATAGTATTAAATATTTTCTTAAAAAACAGTGGGCTGTCAAAATTTGGGCCGTATACATTGACAAAAATCATTTTTTGTGTGTATAATTCTCCTATTACAATAATATATCTACCATCACTATCAGTTATAGTTGAAGTGTGCTTAAATGAAATGCCTTTACGAATTAATATTGCTACACCTCTAGATTTGTGTGTAAAAGAAGAATGATACGCTTTGTCAATCCATTTAACCTTTAATCTATGCTCTGCATTTTTTTTAGATGTGTCTCTAGGATAAACACCACATCTACTTTAAGTGCTTTTAAATGTGCTAATACTTTACCTCTCTTGATTGGTTCATTAATACCTTTAACATTCCAGCTACAAAACGTTATTCCTCCATTCCCCGTATTCGTTTTTAAGTCTTGCATCTTTTATCTAAGGAGGTATGTAATAGAGCAAATGGTTCAACTCGACATACCCGACCTTACACCCGAACTCCGAATAGATGAATTTCAAGACCCTTGGGTATCTCTCACATGTATATCTCCTTTGTATTAATTTATAACTCCATTCAAATATAAAACAATAATAATATAAAAAAAAGATAGATTAAGAGATTAATAGGGTGCACAAAGAGAGAAAAACTACATCTAATATTAGTATAGTTAGTGTTAGCCATACTACCATGGCTAGCAATCTACCGACTTCCGTAGTCGATGTTACAAACTTATCCATCTCCATGGTTCCTTAAAATTGTTATTCCATAAAAAATGTTAACCGGGAATATTAAACTCTGATGTGTACAGGCTCCATCGGTCAAGTATATGATAATATCTATACTTAATACATATTAAAAGATATAACTTAAAAAATAAAAATAAATTTAAAAAGGGAGGACATCAAAAATTTAAAAAATTTTAAAAAAGTGCCAGGGGGGGGAATAAATGAAGTCAAACCTTATATTCTGTATGATTGTATTTACTGTTTACCTAATTCTAAGTAAATCAGCTATAATTAGTTGTTAATCATTAATTGGTAGTTATCAGCTTTAATTAATAATAATTCCGCTGTATAAATTTTAGTATTTGTTAGTTATTAATATTAGTAGTGTTATTACTCTAATTGTTAGCATCCATAGGAGAGTCTCCAATCCGAGTCTCCAATCAGCATCCTTCTCCATCTTCTTTAGGTGCCACAAGTCCATTGTCCACTCCAATCCTGAAAATACAATTTATTTGTTGATATAGTTCATCTTTGAAGATTTAATTCAGTCTTCCTCTCGTTCCTTAATCCCCTGGGCAAAGTTCATTGCATCCGCTGGGTTTTTGAAATAATGTTCTTCCTGGTTGTAGGTGACTCTCAGGGTGGATGGGTACCTCAGACTGTACTTCAAATTCCTCAATTCCTTCAAAATTCTTTTGGTCTTCTTAAACGCATTTCGTTTCTTGGAGACCTCTGCTGGGTAGTCTCGATAAATGCTGATCGAATCTTCTTCGTATGTAAGATTTCTACTTTTTTACAATTTTGTTCATCATCTCCTCCAGGACAAGATCATACTGGACTTTTACTATCATTTGTCTTGGAGGGGCATCTTGCTTTGTATAACGTCTCATTACTCTGTGTGCTCGGGCTAATAAAGGCTTTTGTTCCAGAGATAAAACCTTTTGCAATAAGTTTGCAGTAAACTCTCGGGTATCTTGATTCTTTTCTCTCCCTTCTCGAATACCCACAATGCTTAGGTTCTGTCTTCTCTGGCGTCCTTCCAACTCAGTACATTTATCAGTTATTTTGCCCAGTAAATCAGATAGACGTTGATTTTCTTTGAGGAATGTTTTCATAGTCTGAGCACGTGTTTCGGCTAGATCTTCAAGGTTCTTTATGGCTGTCGACTGCTCCTTGAGTTCTTCCTCCACAGGTTCCAGCTCAATCAAAACTCCATCTTATTTTGGATTTTATCATTCATCTCTTCTACTATATTTGCAGCTTGATCCGTTAATATTTCTGTAATTTCCTTTCGCAATGTGTCAGATAATTCCATGGCCGAGATATTGACTTCAGACTTTAACTCTTTCATCTCCTCCTTGATTTTTTCTATTTCTTCCTTAAAATTCATTTTTGCCAGTTCAGATTTTAATTCCAACTTTATTTCTTTCTTTCACTCTGCCATTTCTTGTACAAAAAAAACTTAAAGTTCTTCAATTTCCGATTTTTTCTTCTATTTTTTCGACACATCTTCTTGGGATAGTGTCCTACCTGAGCCCGAGGCTCCAGTCGGGCCTTGTTCTTGTTCTGCCATTTTTAGCCTTGTATACCAGAGGTTTGATTTATCCACGGGTGGGCTGCGCTGTGTTGCCATTACGAGTCGCACGCCTGATGACGTCACTGGTGCAGAAACAGCAGGCAGCAGGTAGGTCTTTTCTCCCCGTTTTTTTCCTCGTTTTTTTCACGGAGCTGGCTGGCGTTACTTTCTAGCCCTCCATGGCGCCACCGGAAGTCAACCAATGGTGAATTTAACAGAAAAAAAATGCATGATGGAATTTAACGAAAATAGTTTGTGGATTTTGAGTTTGATCTTTTATACATGGTTATCAAAAGGGATTAAAATCTTTGCACCGTCTTTGATCATTTCAATTTCCACAGAATTTAAAAAGCATCCCTTTTGATCTTGTATGCAAGGAGGTAGATGTAAGTGATCCTTGAATGTGCTGTTGAAGCATTAAAAAAAAAACATTTTGTTTCACACTTATTCTCAAGTAGGATATTGATTTTGTGAGATATGAATGAGAACACCAATGTTGCAATGTTCAAGTATAAGCCTGGAGAGCCCGATCTAGCCTTCTTAAGTCAAAGAATTCTAAACCAACATTGATTTTGTCCTGAGCTGAACTCAATGCACTTGCGCATTCCTGTGCCAGTCTATAGATAATGATCAGGAACAAGATCACTAAATCCTTTCCCCACCTCCCTAATCCAAGTACAGTCTGCGGAGCTGTGGCATAGAGATCATCATGGATTATTTATCAATGCAACCTCCTGGAGCATGGTTCTACTGATACCAGACAATGCAGCAAATCCCTTTTATCCCAAGTTTGTATTCTTAAAATTAAACAACTTGTGACAGTCAAAGTATTAACTCTGCTGAGCAAGGCCTCACATTTCTTTGCAAATTTCACATCGCATTCAGTACTCTAATCATGTTGTGTATGAGAATATAAGGATGTCTTTCTAGTTAAGTTTAGAAATACAGAGTGGAAACAAGCCCTTCGGCCCACCAAGTACTCACCGACCAGCTATCTCCGTACAACAACACTATCCTGCAGACGAAGGATAATTTACAAATTTTACAATTGCCAATTAACTTACAAACCTGTACATCTTTGGAGTGTGGGAGGAATTCAGAGCACCCGGGGGAAAACGCACAGGGTAACGGAGAACGTACAAACCCCGTATAGACAACACCAATAGACGGGATTGAACTCAGGTCTCGGGTGCAGTAAGGCAGCAACTCTACCCCTGTGCCCCTGTGCCACCCATAATGTCCTAATTCATTTAATTTCTTGCTTTCATCACTTCACCATCATCAGCCCTTCTTTTCAAAGTATAGCAACTTGACCCAGGAATTCTCTCTGTTATCTATTATGCCTTTTCATCCTTAACAATTTCCCACAAAATCCAACTTTGTTATTTGCTGAATTGCCAGATTTACTTTGCCTATGTCTCTGTGTATCACTGGGGAGGTGCCACAAGTGCCCCCTCTGCAAAATCTGCCAGGGTTGTTGGCAAGTTAAGTGAACCCAAGTGACCTGGAACAGGTCAACATCCTCAGGCTAGCTGCTCTAATTGCACATATCTGACAGTACGGTGGCGCAATGGTAGAGTTGTTACCCTACAGCGCGAGAGACCCAGTTTCGATCCTGGCTATGGGTGCTTGTCTATACGGAGTTTGTACGTTCTCCTGTGATCTGCATGGGTTTCCTCCAAGAACTTCAGTTTCCTCCCACAGTCCAAAGACATACAGGTTTGCAGGTTAATTGGTTTTGAATTTAATTGAATTGAATTGAATTGACTTGATTTTAATTTATTTGTCATTCAGACCTTTCGGTCTGAACAAAATTTCGTTCCCCTGCAGTCATACATATAATAAAAAAATGACAGAAACACACAATAAACACAACTTTAACATCCACCACAGTGAGTTCACCAAATACCTCCTCACTGTGATGGAAGACAAAGTCTTAAAGTCTCTGTCTCTTCCCTCGTTGTTCTCCCTCTTTGCCGAGGCGATCCAGGCTTCAGATGTTGTGACCCCACCGGGTGATGGGGGTAAGGAAGTCAGTCCCGAGGTTCAACCAAGCTCCGCGGCCCATGGTGGCTGAAGCTGCCGAAGCTGCTGCCCTCCAGACCAGCGAATGAAGCTGTTGTTGCGGGAGCTCGGAACGACAGGTCACCAACCTGTGACCTGCGAGCTCCCGACGATGTCGTCCACTGGGCCCGTGGTCGAGGTCGCGGTTGGGCCGCTGCCACTGCCGCCGCCACCGCTCCGGGGCTGAGTCGGGTCGCCGCTGCTGGTTTGGTATGAATGTCAAAATTGTCCTTAGTGTAGGATGGTGTTAATGTGCGGTGATCACTGTATGGTGCTGGTTCAGTGGGCCAAAGGGCCTGGTTCCACCCTGTATCTCTAAACTAAACTTAACTAAACTAAAATCTGGCTTCAATGTGTGAGTCATATCAGTTGCATACCCAGCACTGGATGCTTGAAACAGGCACTTAACTTAAGTTCCATCATGAGGAACAGAGAAAACACTTCAAGGATGTCCCCAAAGCATCCTTGCAAAAGTTTCTGCCTGGTTTCACTGATTCTTTTATTATACCTCACCCAAAATTTATCTGACCCAAGGTAATCCTTGGCCAATGAACAATCAAAATGGAGAAGCAGCATTCGGGATGGTACTTACTTTGAGTCCTTTCGTTGGGATCAAGAAAAAGCCCAATGAAAGCAGTGAAAGGTGCACACCACCCCTCAAGCACGGTGGTGCAGCAGTAGAGCTGCTGCCTTACTGTGCTAGAGACCCGGATTTGATCCTGACTACGTGTGCCGTCTGTACGGAGTTCGTATGTTCTCCCTGTGACAGTGTGGGTTTTCTCCGGGCGTTACTGTTTCCTCCCACATTCGAAAGACGTGCAGATATATAGATTAATTGGCTTCTGTAAATTGTGTGTAGGATAGAACTAGTGTGTAGGATAGAACTAGTGTACAGGTGAACATTGGTCAGTGCAGACTCCGTGGGCCAAAGGGCCTGATTCCACACAGGAAGTGGCGGCGCTGCGTGGCAGCTGCGGCTCACCTGCAGTCCGTCTGTTTTTTCTTTTTTTTCGTCCTTTTGTGTCTGTTTTTTAGTTAGAATTTTTGGTTTATTAGGCTGTGTTTGTGTGTGGGGGGGGGGGGGGGGGGGTGGGAGAAACAAGGTTTTAGTCTCTCCCTTCGGGGGGATGCGACCTTTTCTTGTCGTGTCCCCCGTCACCGTCTCCGTCTGTGCTGAGGCCTAATGGCGGAGCTGGCGGCCTCGGAGCTGTGGCGAGCGTTCAGAGCTCCAGTGTTCCAGCGGCGGCGGCGGCCCGGCTTCGGCGCTCCAGCAGTTGCTCCAGCGGGTGTTCCAGCAGCGGCCCGGCATTGGCGCTCCGGCGGCTCCGGCGGGTGTTCCAGCAGCGGCCCGGCATTGGCGCTCCGGCGGCTCCAGCGGGTGTTCCAGCAGCGGCCCGGCATTGGCGCTCCGGCGGGTGTTCCAGCAGCGGCCCGGCATTGGCGCTCCGGCGGCTCCGGCGGGTGTTCCAGCAGCGGCCCGGCTTCGGCGCTCCGGCGGCTCCGGCGGCTCTCCAGCGGCTCTCCGGCGGGTGTTCCAGCGGCGGCCCGGCTTCGGCGCTCCGGCGGCTCCGGCGGGTGTTCCAGCAGCGGCCCGGCATTGGCGCTCCGGCGGCTCTCCAGCGGGTGCTCCGGCAGCGGCCCGGCTTCGGCGCTCCGGCGGCTCCGGCGGCTCTCCAGCGGGTGTCCCGGCGGCGGCCCGGCTTCGGCGCTCCGGCGGCTCCGGCGGCTCTCCAGCGGCTCTCCAGCAGGTGCTCCAGCGGCGGCCCGGCTTCGGGGCTTCGGCGCTCCAGCGGCTCTCCAGCGGTGCTCCAGCAGCGGCCCGGCTTCGGCGCTCCAGCGGCTCTCCAGCAGGTGCTCCAGCGGCGGCCCGGCTTCGGCGCTCCGGCGGCTCCAGCGGCTCTCCAGCGGCTCTCCAGCAGGTGCTCCAGCGGCGGCCCGGCTTCAGAGCTCCGGCGGCTCCAGCGTTCCCGTGGTCGATCCTGGCTGGGGGCTGTGGTGGTGTTCCGGCGTTCCGGCGTTCCGGCGGCGGCGGCGGTGGCGGCCTGGCTTCGGAGGCTCGGCCGCGGGCCTGGTGGACGATGACATCGAAGGCCTGGATTGCCTCAGTACAGAGGGGGAACAAGTAGGGGAAAATGACAAAGACCTTAAGACTTTTGCCTTCCACCACAGTGAGGAGGTGCTTGGTGAACTCACTGTGGTGGATGTTAAATTATGTGTTTATTGTGTGTTTTGTTTTAATTTATTGCATGTTATGACTGCAAGGTAACTCAAGTTAAATGGTGGCCGATTAGGAAAAGGGGAGATGCAGCGAGACCTGGGTGTCATGGTACACCAGTCATTGAAAGTAGGCATGCAGGTGCAGCAGGCAGTGAAAAAAGCGAATGGTATGTTAGCTTTCATAGCAAAAGGATTTGAGTACAGGAGCAGGGAGGTTCTACTTCAGTTGTACAGGGTCTTGGTGAGACCACACCTGGAGTATTGCGTGCAGTTTTGGTCTCCAAATCTGAGGAAGGACATTATTGCCATAGAGGGAGTGCAGAGAAGGTTCACCAGACTGATTCCTGGGATGTCAGGACTGTCTTATGAAGAAAGACTGGATAGACTCGGTTTATACTCTCTGGAATTTAGGAGATTAAGAGGGGATCTTATAGAAACTTACAAAATTCTTAAGGGGTTGGACAGGCTAGATGCAGGAAGATTGTTCCCGATGTTGGGGAAGTCCAGGACAAGGGGTCACAGCTTAAGGATAAGGGGGAAATCCTTTAAGACCGAGATGAGAAAGACTTTCTTCACACAGAGAGTGGTGAGTCTCTGGAACTCTCTGCCACAGAGGGTAGTTGAGGCCAGTTCATTGGCTATATTTAAGAGTGAGTTGGATGTGGCCCTTGTGGCTAAGGGGATCAGAGGGTATGGAGAGAAGGCAGGTACGGGATACTGAGTTGGATGATCAGCCATGATCATATTGAATGGCGGTGCAGGCTCGAAGGGCTGAATGGCCTACTCCTGCACCTAATTTCTATGTTTCTATGTTTCTATGTAACAAATTTCGTTCAGACCGAAAGGTCTGAATGACAATAAAGGAATCTGAATCTGAACTCTAAATTAAACTATACTAAACTGACCCACCCAACATTCTGCCCCACCTGCTACAGAATCTGCAGATCTCTTGAAAGCTATCTCAGGATCCACAATATCAGACAAAAAGCAAATCATTCTTGATCCCCAGGGCAGTGAAGGAAAGAAGAAAAGAAGTCTTGGAAGAAGAAACATTGCATAAGTCCATCTCTTTTCATGGTACACTTGACGGAGACAGTAAACGTGCTGTCAAAACTTTGTTGAAGTTGGCCTTCTGTGTTCCACAGCAGAAGTGGTCCCTTTGCCTTACCTTTAAAACTCTAACCATTGTAGCCACCCACCCACTCCCAAGGAAAAATCAAAAAACATGTTCAGATGCTAGAAATCTAAAATAAAGAACAGAACATTTTTGAAATGCTGGGCAGTTTAAACAGCATCAGTTGATAGATAAGCAGATGAAAGTTCATTGACCAAAGATCATGTTCAAAAGTCATAGGAGCAATTTTAGGCCATTCGGCCCTTCGCATCTACACCACCATTCAATCATGGCTGATCTATCTTTTCCTCTCAACCTCTTCTCCTGCCTTCTCCCCATGACATTTGACACCCATACTAATCAAGAATCGATCAATCTCCACTTTAAAAATATCCAAAGACTTGGCCTCCGCAGGTGTCTGTGACAATGAATAGTAAGATTAAACGAGAACTTACCAGTTTGAAGTTTGATCTTTATTTTATGAGGAGTCGAGTTGAGGGACTACGTGAATAGAAGCCCGTACAGCCGTTGGTGCGTCAATCTTCAAAGCAGCGGAATAAATTCACAGCTAACAATGACCGAAGTATAAACGGTAAGATAATAAAACTAGAACTACCAGATGAGATCTATGAGGGTGGGAGCGGAGGGCACGTAGTCCCTCAACTCGACTCCTCATAAAATAAAGATCAAACTTCAAACTGGTAAGTTCTCGTTTAATCTTACTATTTTACTTCGGAGTCACGTGAGTGACTACGTGAAGAGTTCAAAGCACTGTGAATTCACGCCGCAGACTCAAATCCGCCGTTCACACTGCCTGGATTGACTCAAAAGTCGTTAACAATCAATCATGCATCAGTAATACATTTGTTAAATGGAATAACAGTTTATGTACAAACAAATCATAACAAACCCCTCTAACTCAGGGGAAAAGTGTAACAGTACTGACACCAGAATCAGCAAACACCCCCGAACCTTGAAATCGGTTTGTGATAAAACCTCTGAAATTAGCTCACTGAACCATCCTGCGGTCGCGAGGACCTTGAAATCGTTTGCACCGACACCTTACTGTGTGGTTTTTTTGTGACTAATAAACAAACCAACTCTGTTTCTCTCAGAGATTTAGTAATCTCAATGTAACGAGATAAATGTGAGACTATACAGAAGCGATCATCTGCGGAGTATGCTGAAAACACAATCTTACATCCTGTCATGCCTCTTTTATTATGTTTAAGCAAATCATAGACATAAAATATAATGGCATCAGCCGACACATGCATTCTATCTAGCCGTAGCTTTTGCAACATTTATACACGTTGAGCTGAAACCAACGCCATAAGCATGACCACCTTCATAGATAATTTGGCTACTGATAGGCTTGTAACAGGAGCCCACTGGCGACGAGCCATAAAAAACTTCACTCAAATTCCAAATACCGGCATACCTGGGTTTAGGAGGATTAAATTGAAAACTCCCTTCATGAATTGTGAAACTAACGGATGTCCCTACTGTATGCAATTCTGCATTCATAGATAAATAAGACAGAGCACTTCTGGCTGAATTAATCGCACTGTAACTTAATTTCTTCGGTCAATTAAAGAGTTGACAAACTCCAATACATCCGTGATCCCTGCAGTGTGATATACAATATCCTGCTGTAGGCAGAATTGCTCCCACTTGCTTATATAGGTGATATATTGCTGCTGTGTACTATCCCTGCAGGTCGACGTGAGAACATCCACCGTCCGATGAAACAGTCCTCTCCCCAGGTATGGCCTCCTTAAAATCTGCAATTAACAGATCAATACGATCCTATAAAGGATGTTGATCCCCAGTGACTGGATTTACCAGTAGATTTTTATTCTTGGGCATAAGCATGTAAGGCTCCCTAGCCATTTGTAATACAACGGGAAACCATGCCCGTGTAGGCCAACCTGACACTACCAATACCCCTGAAGCGGAGTCCTCCTTGATCTTTTGCAAACATCTGCTGATGAGACAGAATGGAGAAAATACATACACAAACATTCCTCCCCAATGCAGCGAAAATGCATCCACTGCTACTGCCCCAGTATCTGGTTACCATGAAACATATCTAGGTAACTGATGATTTAATTGAGATGCAAACAAGTCAATATCTGGCAATGCATACTGATCAATCATTTGGTTAAATACATCCTGATTTAACATCCATTCAATGTTGTCATTAAACTGACGTGACCTCTTCCTGGCAAATAAAGTGCTGAAAGCCAGATATTTTGGTCAATACACCAGCTCCAAATCTGGTTAGCCAGTCTATCACAAGACTGTGACTTAACTCCACCCATGTGGTTAACATATGCCACTGCTGTGGTGTTGTCAATCTGACCTGCACATGCATATCCCTCCTTGTAGAACAATAAGCTTTGAGCCCATACCAGGTGCCCAACAACTCTAAATAATTAATCCCTCTTAATTGAGGAAGCGATGTCTCATCATCCATATTCCATCCGCCTCCACAACTAGAAGACATATCTGTTGCACCCCAACCCAGTGCACTTACATCAGTCTGTAATATCAGTGACGGTGATTCCACCAAAACCTTCCTTAAATTTTTGAAACATGTACTATCCACCATTGTATGTCAGCAATCGCCCCAGCTGACAACGGCATAGGCCTATCAAAAATGGCCCCTTTGTATTCTCAGTGCCTGTTCCTTTGATAGTTGTAATTGTTGATAATGCAGAGGACCATACTGCACAGCTGGAAAGGCTGCAACAACTTCCCAATAAAACTGGCTACTTGTCTAATCGAAGGCCGTTGTTCTCCAACGAGCTTAACACAGTCCTCAATTAACTGATTCAATTTAGCCCTGGGCAAAGTTACCAACATATGATTGGAATTAATGGTAAATCCCAGATAATCAATAATTTGGACTGGTGATAATTTAGATTTTATCTGGGTGAATAACAAATCCCATTTGTTCAAAAGTGATTTTAACAACTGAAACTGATGATTGAGTTTCAGCATGAGTCTTTTCAACTATCAGAATATCATCTAAATAGGCCATTACCACATGCCCCTAAGCTCTAAGTAATGCTAACACAGGTTTTACCAATTTAGTAAATAATCTAGGAGCTGAAGTTAATCCATTCGGCAATGTCCTGAATTGCCACAGCTCAGACATCAAAATGAATTTCAAATATCTTCTATCATGACCATGAATAGACACTGTGTAATGCGCATTCTTTAATCAACGGTTGCCATATAATACCCTTTGGACACTAGATGTTTGCCCGTGGTAAAGGTCTCCATTTTGAAATGCCTATAACAAACAAATTTGTTCAAATTGGATAAGCCCAGAATAATTCTACATCCCTCAGTCTTTTTAGATCTGGGAAATATACTTGACAGAAATTGTTGACTTTGATATACAGAAGGCTCAATTACCCCTTCTTACGTAACGACTGAATCTGCTTGAATAAGCACATTTTCCTCATCTGAAAATAAGTTTACGACTAGGAAAATGTTGACTAGGTAGACTGTCCTTAGAGTAAAAATCCAATTTTTCACCCCTTCAATACACTAAGTATGAACAAATCTGATGTCAACTGCTGCCATTGTTTGAGAAACAATTTTTACCTTCCCCAATTTGAACAGGAACATCAGTTAATTCATCTTCTGTCAATGGTATATTCCTTACCAGCATCTTTCCTTGCGGCCTTGTTGTCCTCGACTTCTTGTAGAAAACCTTTTTTGCCTTGCTTCCAGCTGGCTTAATGAGGGCCATGGTTATAACAACCTCATAACAGTCTTTGACCCTTTTTGCAAGGTTACCACCAAACAACAGATTTCGTGGTGGTACACTGGTTTCAAAATGCATTACAAAGGAGTTCCAGTTCATCCTGCTGTGCTTCAACCATATCATTTGTATCAATAATTTTCACCACAGCTGTAATACCTGCTGACAACAGTTTAAGCACTTTTTAAAACTTCATCTCCTGGGCCCTAGCAGGCAAACCCATCTATGACCAAATTTGGTGATTAACCACCGGTACCTTCAGGAGATCACAATTAACAGGAGCTTTATAGTTTTTTGCTACTTCATCCATAGCTAGCTCCTGTAACTGGTGGGAGAGCATATACTGAATGGCTTCAGCCAATTCTACATCAATCGCCTTTCCTGCCTCTCTACACTCAGCAAACTTCCCAGCAATGTTCGGAATTACCTCCAACCGAACATCTTTATTGCTCTCCCCCAGCAAACTGCCCTGATGGAACATCCTCCTCACAGGCAGGATAGTTCTGCAGCCCTGAAACAGGTGCTGCTAGCACAAGCTCTCCATCAGCCTGGCTTGGGCATCACTCCTCCTCATGGAGCTGGAACATCCTCCTCACAGGCAGGATAGTTCTGCAGCCCTGAAACAGGTGCTGCGAGCACAAGCTCTCCATCAGCCTGGCTTGGGCATCACTCCTCCTCACGGAGCTGGAACATCCTCCTCACAGGCAGGATAGTTCTGCAGCCCTGAAACAGGTGCTGCTAGCACAAGCTCTCCATCAGCCTGGCTTGGGCACCACTCCTCCCCACGGAGCTGGTCCCTGTCGAGCATTCTTTTGAAATAGAATCTCGACGTGGGAGAGCCGTGAGCAAACGGACTCTCCTATGGAGGGTATAACCTCCAGGCCCGACTCATTTACGGGCCACAGAGACTTGCCAGCGGCCTTCCCCCTACTGACAAGCCTCCACTGCCCCCCGGCAGTGGGTCCGCAACCACTGGCTGTGTAGCCAGCACCGGACCAGGTGTACCAGACGGGCCTCCATCCTCAACACTCTCCTGGTCACTCTCCTTTCTACCCCCGGAGCGCCTCGCCGACACCTTCTTCCCTTTCTGCAACCTTCTCTACCCAAACTGTCGCGGAAAAGGACATGCGGTAAAAGTTTTTAAAAAACCTTACCTGTTTGAACTTTGTTAACAAACTGCAAATGCTGGAGAATCGAGGGTGAAGTCTGAAGAAGGGTCTCGACCCGCAACATCGACCATCTCCCTCGCTCCTTAGATGCTGCTGCACCCGCTAAATCTCCAGCCTTTCGTATACCCGCGGTTTAAACTTACCGCTCGGAGGAGCGCTGCTGCTCCCACCGCCCGACTGCACCAGCGTCTGACGTCATGACGCACCAACGGCTGTACGGGCTTCTATTCACGTAGTCACTCACGTGACTCCGAAGTAAAATTCCATAGATTCACCACTCTCTGGCTAAAGAAATTCTTCCTCATCTCCTTTCCAAAGGGACGTTATTTTATTCCGAGGCTGTGCTCTCTGGTCCTAGATTCTCCCACTATCAATAAACATCTTCTCCACTCCATTCTATCCAGACATTTTGTTATTTGGTAAGTTTCAATTAGATCCTCCCTCATCCATAAACACCAGCGTGTACAGGGGCAGAGCTTTCAAAGGCTCATCATATGTTAACCCAATTATCCCTGGGATCATTCCTGCTTCTTTCACCACAAATACTGCCTGATCCATTCCCAATCACCTGCCTACATTCTCTTGACTCACTGGTTTCGGACAATCTTCCTCTCCTGCACAACCTGCGCCTCTTCCTCTTGGAGCTTGATTATTGTCAACTGTATTGGATACGAGTGTAGTACAATGTTTCAATGATTATTTTTTGTGCGTCCTATTTTCACCTTCAAGTAAATGTGTGCCAGTTATGTATGAAGCAACCTGAAGATATCATATTCTTGTAAATATGTATCTGAACTGTTGTTTTTATTACACTGGAAACTGATGGTGCAAGTGAGAGAAAAAAAAAAACACATCAAAACTATTCTCAAAACTGTACTATCTAATGATTAATAAGGGATAAAAAGGAACTTCTGCCACAATAACAACCCTGACAGTTAATTGTATTGAGTACGAGTGTTGTGAAAATATCTGCAATCTGTCTCTCCCTTTTCCTTTTGTATTCCTGCAACAAAAGGTGTGGGGTATGGCTACATTTTGCCAGCAGCAGAAAAGATCAATATTAAATATAGTCGGTTTGAACTTCTTAAGCTAAATAAACAACATAAATCAGTTCTGTAACAAACAAAACATGAAGTGTTTTGGAGTAAATCAGCGGGTGTGACTTAACGGACCAGGCAGTGGAGAGAGTGGATAAGTGATGTTTCAGGTTGGGATCCTTCTTCAGAATCGTCACAAATGACTGTGGAGGCCAATCAATACATATTTTAAGTCGGAGATTGATAGATTCTTGATTCGTAAGGGTGTCAAGGGTTATGGGGAGAAGGCTGGAGAATGGGGTTGAGAAGGAAAGATCAACAGTGATTGAATGTCAGAGTAGACTCGAGGGGTCAAATGGCCCAATTCCACTCCCCTGCCTACATAGGCATACAGTACCTGAAAGCACTGAAGGCCTTCATTGTGACTGTAAACGTGGTCGTCGGGGCGGCCTGCAAATAAGGTTGAAGTGCAGGGGAGTATTAGACACTGCCCGGTCCATCACAGGTTCGAAACACCTTTAAAAAGGCAGCCAAATTATCAAAGACCCACACCATCCTAACCATGCTCTCTTTTCACTACTATCGAGAAGAAGGTACACGAGCCTGAAAACCATGACTGGCAGATGCAAGAACAGCATCTTACCAGCAACCATTAAGGCTCTGAACATTACACAACTAACTTCACAAACTGTTATCTTGTGTCTTTGGTTGTACAATTGACCGGTTTTTGCATTATCATGGTTACCAAGTATTATGATTAATAATTTATTTTTTGTTTTTGATTATATATTTTCTGTGGATTATTGCAATTACGGGCCTGTTAAACAGCAGAGATGCTGCCTGACCCGCAAGAAAATTGTAGTTACACTGTTCAAAAGTTCATAATTCATAGGAGCAGAATTAGGCCATTTAGCCCCTCAAATCTACTCTGCCATTTAATCATGGCTGATCTATCTTTTCTTCTGAACCCCATTCTCCTGCCTTCTCTCTATAACCCTTGACACCCTTACTAATCAAGAATCTGTCAATCTCTATCTTAAAATGATTGGCCTCCACAGTCATCTGTGACAGAATTCCACAGATTCTCTACCTTTTAACTAAAAAAATTGCTCCTCATTTCCTTTTCTAAAGCTAACTCCTTTTTTTATGAGGCTGGACCTGCTGGTCCTGACTCTCCCACTAGTGGAAACATCCTCTCCACAACCACTATCCAGGCCTTTCACTATTCGGTAAGCTTCAATGAGATCCCACCTCATCCTTCTTAGCTCCACCGAGTACAGGCCCACTGCCGTCAAACTCTCATCATACATTAATCAATCATCTGTGAGATAATTCTCATAACCTCCTCTGGACCCATCTCCAATGTCAAAACATAATTCCTCAGATATGATGCCCAAAACGGCTCACAACATTCCAAATGTGATCTGACCAGTGCCTTTTAAAGCCTCAGCATGATGTCCCCGTCATATTATTTGTCAGTATCGATGACAAATAATCAGTCTTGACTCTTGTAGAAACAAGGAACTGCAGATAATAGTTTACTCAGAAAGACAAGCATCTCTGGAGAACGTCTCGGGTTGGGACCCGTCTTCACATTCTTGACTGTTCACTTTCTTCTTCATACGGATTTCCTTTCCTTTTTTTTTCTAGTTCATGTTGTGAGCTATGATGACACCTCCATGTTTGGCTGTTTCCATCTAAACCTTGATTTCCCCTAATCAATGAGTGTCTTCAGTTGTGCAATCTATTCTCAATTTCCAGTACCAATATGTAATAGGCAATATGCCAACATGCTGACTTTAATTCCCTGGTACTAAATGTTGATAAGGCATCACCGAATCATCACACAATCTTTGCACAGAATTTTACAGACTGCTCAGCCCCAACGGTTTAGGTCAGAAGGAACAATCATTTTTTTGCGTGCATTCCATATTTCCATATTATCTCCTTATGGCATAGATCCCATCAAGGCTATTGATCCCATCAAGTCATTGCCACCGCACAGAGAAATTGCATTTCTAACTAATGTTCCCTGGGATACAAGCAACTGCAGATGTTGGAATCTTGAGTAAAACACAAAGTGCTGGAGTAATTCAAGGTGTCAGGTGGCACCTCTGGTGGATATGGATACGCGATGATTCAGGTTGGGACCCCTCTTCAGGTTTTTCCCTGCAGCTATTTTTTTCCGTTCCCAACATTCTCCCAATGTTCCCACCAATTCCACCACACACATATGTGAAGGGCAATTTACAGTCACCAATTAACCTATGTACAAGCATGTCTTTGGGATAAGGTAGGAAACTGGGAATCATACAGTCAAATAGAGGACAGGGGTTGCTGAAACTGTGTGGCTGCAGCACCATTAGCTATGTGACTGTACAACTATCCTTTAGACGCCATTGTCCAGCCAATTCATTTCATTTGCAAATATATCATGCAGTAAAATCAGGCACATGTTTTTCTGATCAACAGATTATCTGGCCGTGAATCTCTGACTCTTGGTGTTAAGCAGTGCTTTGGTTGAGGAAGTGACATTTAACAGGATTTATCGGTAATGCAATTAATAGCAAATGGCTAAAGACGGAAACCACTATGAATTATTTATTGGTGAAAACTCCCGAGGCTTGGAATCTGTTGATGCTGCTGTAGACAATGCAGCAAATCCCCTTTTCCCAAATGAAGTCCTGACAGATTGCAAATAATGCCAGTTACCTCAAAGCACATATGCAGTTGCAAGTAAGGGCCGTTTGCAGAAAGCACAATCACCATCAAAGCCATTGTAAAAAAGTTAATAGTAGCTCAAGATTCAAGATTCAAGATTCAAGAGAGTTTATTGTCATGTGTCCCTGATAGGACAATGAAATTCTTGCTTTGCTTCAGCACAAGAGAACATAGTAGGCATGACTACAGAACAGATCAGTGTGCCCATATACCATTATATAAATATATATATACACATGAATAAATAAACTGATAAAGTGCAAATAAACAGATAATGGGCTATTAATGTTCAGTGTTTTGTCGGAGCCAAGTTTAATAGCCTGATGGCTGTGGGGAAATAGCTATTCCTGAACCTGGTCGTTGCAGTCTTCAGGCTCCTGTGCTTTCTACCTGAAGGTAGCGGGGAGATGAGTGTGTGGCCAGGATGGTGTGGGTCCTTGATGATACTGCCAGCCTTTTTGAGGCAGCGACTGCGATAGATCCCCTCGATGGAAGGGAGGTCAGAGCCGATGAAGGACTGGGCAGTGTTTACTAATTTTTGTCATCTTTTCCGCCCCAGGGCACTCAAGTTGCCGAACCAAGCCACGATGCAACCGGTCAGCATGCTCTCTACTGTGCACCTGTAGAAGTTAGAGAGAGTCCTCCTTGACAAACCGACTCTCCGTAGTCTTCTCAGGAAGTAGAGCGCTGATGTGCTTTCTTAATAATTGCATCAGTGTTCTCGGACCAGGAAAGATCTTCAGAGATATGCACGCCCAGGAATTTGAAGCTCTTGACCCTTTCAACCATCGACCCATTGATATAAACAGGACTGTGGGTCCCCATCCTACTCCTTCCAAAGACCACAATCAGTTCCTTGGATTGGCTGGTGCTGACACCACCACTGTTGTGGGACATATCACTGATCAGTGATTGGGATGAGTCAGAGTATAGAAGAGAGATCGAGCAACAGGTTTTTAGAACACGTCCAGGTATACCATCAGGTCCAGGCGCTTTTCGAGGGTTCACCCCTCTGAAAGATTTCCTGACGTCGGCCTCTGTGACTGAGACTGAAATACCATCACTGCGAATGGGGGCTGGGGAAGGCACATCGGTAAATCTACCTATCAAAGAGTGCGTAAAATGCTTTGAGCTCGTCAGGGAGTGATGTTTCGCTGACATTCGAGCTGCTTCCTGGGTTTGCCTTGTAGGAGGTGATTGCATTCAGGCCCCGCCACAGCTGCTGAACATCTGTCTCATCCTGCAGTTTAGACCAGAAGTCCCTTTTGGCCTTTTTGATGGCCTTACCAAGGTCGTATCTGGACTTCTTGTAGACCACTGTATCATCAGACATGAATGCCCGGTGTCTGGTCTTCAGAAGAGTGCGGATCTCAAAGTTCATCCAAGGTTTCTGATTGGGAAACACTCAGATGGTTTTTGTAGGGATGCAGTCCTCCACACATTTCTTTATTTTGAACATTTCTTTTTTTGAACATTCCCCAGTCTACAGACTCCAAACAGTCCTGGAATTGTTCCTCTGCCCTCCCCCCCACCCCCTCGACCAGCTCTGTACTGCCCTCACTTCTGGGGGTGCGCTCTTTAATTGGTGCCTGTCGGCAGGAAGAAGCAACACCGCGGTATGGTCGGATTTACCGAAGTGAGGGCGAGGGATAGAACGATAGGCATTCTCGATGGTGGTGTAGCAGTGGTCGAGGGTGTTTGGTCTTCTGGTGCAGCAGGAGACATGTTGGTGGAAGTTAGGGAGTGATTTCTTGAGGTTTGCCTTATTGAAGTCCCCAGCAATGGTGGTAAATGCCCCGGGGTAAGACGTCTGGTGTTTGTTGACCACGGTGAGCAACTCCTCCAGTGCCAGACGGACGTCTGCCTGGGGTGGGATGTAGGCTGCGGACAGAATGGTGGAGGTGAATTCCCTTGGGAGGTAGAAGGGTCAGCACTTCACCATCAGACGTTCGAGGTGTGGAGAGCAGGAGTTGGACAGGACTGCCATGACTGAGCACCACGCAGTTGACCATGAGGCATTGTGTACAGAGATGACGCCTGCCGGCGGTGACTTTTGCGAAGCACCAGAACATAAAAGGGTCACCTATAACAGCCAACAACTCACCCGCATCAGGGAAACGACAGAAGTCGGTGCCGTTTCGGACAAGCTGCTTGGGCACCTGAAGGCTCTTGTGATTTTGCGATCTCCCGCAGCTGCGGGAGCCCCGGACTTTAAACTTTCCCACGCTCGCTGTAAAACTCCCGACCCGATGGAGGAACACAGGTACGATACCTGGAAACTCTGGGATGACCTCCAGAGCCGACAAGCTGGATCTTCCCGGAACATCGGAGCTGGATCTGCCGACTTTGAGGGAACCACCATTCGTTACAGAGCTGAAGCTGCCGTCTGTGGGGGAATCCCCGTTCCAGCGCAGGTTCGCAGAAACAGCAGGTACGATAAACACTGTTCCTGGAAACAAAGGGGAGGCCTCCATTGTGTCCGGAAACGTGGTTGACGGGCAGGACTTCAGGTCAGACTGAAGCGCAGGAGACTTTGGCCCCCTCTCCCTACTATCCTACTGGCCAATGTACAGTCCCTTGAAAATAAAGTGGAGGACAAGGGCAAGGCTGCTTTATCAAAGGGAGCTGAGGGAATGCTCTCTGTTCTGCTTCACAGAGACATGGCTCACCCCCAGCTCCCCAGACTCAGCGGTCCAGCCTGAAGTGTTATTTGGGATTCACTGTTAACTCAACTGACATGTCTGTGACTCTGCCCATGGGCAAGAGAATAGACTTAATTGAAAGCTGTAACAAGCTCATGGTGGAGCAGCAACCTTCAATTAGACAACTGGCCAGCATGATTGGCAAATTAGTGGCTGCCTTTCCAGCTGCACAGTTTGGACCTTTGCATTACCAAAATTTACAACGTGCAAAGGAGCAGGCACTCAGGATAAATGCAGGTCGTTTTAACAGGCCCATGCAATTACCAGCTGAAGCCATTGCTGAAGTGCAGTGGTGGATATTGAACATTTCGAGTTGCTCCAGTAAAGCTCTAATTGAGAAACCTTCAGTTGTTTTACAGACTGATGTTAGTGCCGCAGGATGGGGTGTTACTGATACCATCTCCAGCTGTGGAGGCAGATGGAATAAGCATGAGGCATTTATTCTTCAATCATATGGGATTAATTATTTAGAACAGTTGGGAGCATTCTATGGTCTTAAGGCTTATTATACTAGTATGCGTCACTTGCATGTCCAGCTTCAGATTGACAACACTACAGCAGTGGCGTATGTTAATTACATGGGTGGAAGCAAGTCGGAATCTTGTGATAGATTGGCTAAGCTTATTTGGCACTGGTGTATTACAAGAAACATTTGGAATTCAGCTATCTACCTACCAGCTAGATTCAACATGGTGGCGGACACCAGGTCATGCAAATTAAATGACAACACACAATGGATGTTGAATCATGATGTATTTAATGATATTGTTGCTCGGTATGGGATGCCAGACATCGATTTGTTGCATCCAGACTCAATCACCAGTTACCGAAGTATGTTTCATGGGAACCAGACCCAGGGGCAGTAGCAGTAGATGCATTCTCGCTACACTGGGGTGGAATGTTTTATATGCATTTCCCCCATTTTGCCTCATCAGTCGGTGCTTGCTCAAAATCAAGCAGGATTCCGCCTCAGGAGTTTTGGTGGTACCCGACTGGCCTACTCAGCCATGGTTCCCACTCATTTTGGGAATAATAACACAGCCGCTTATGACTGTGACCGAAACATAGTAATCTACTGGTGCACCCTGTAACTGGGGAACAACATCCATTATATGACCGTATTGATCTATTGATTTGCAGATTCTAAGGAGGCCATATCTGGGGCTTGGACTATCCGATCATACCGTGGATGTGATCACTGCGGCATGGAGGGATAGTACCAAAAAACAGTACATCTCTCATGTCAGGAAATGGGAGGTGTTCTGTTTATGGGGGAACATAACATATCACACGGCACGCATCTCAGATGTGCTAGAGTTTCTGTCAACGCTATATTTTGATGAAGGGTTGAGCTATAGTGCCATCAATAGTGCCAAGAGTGCCCTGTCATCTTATTTATGGCTGGGGTCTGAACAACATTCTGTTGGATCTCACCCTTTAAAATCCCGGTTTATGAAGGGTATTTTTAATTCCAATCCCCCCAGGCCCAGGTACTCTGAAATCTGGGATGTGAGCATGGTGCTCGCGCTGTTTTGTCAGTGGGCTCAAGCCACATCCCTGTCTTTGCCCAAAATCACCCTAAAGTGGTCATGCTCAATGGCGCTGGTTTCAGCGCAATGGGTCCAGACGTTGCAGAAGCTGCGACTGGACAGGATGGTGTCATCTGGAAATAACGTAACGTTTTACATTTACATAAACAGAGCAGACCAGGGGTGTCAGGGTTCAAGCTTAATTTTTCAGCATACCCCACGGATTTACAATTGTGTGTAGTTTTGCGCCTGCAACATTATATCAAGGTCACCAAGAGCCTCAGAGGCTCGGAATCAGCATTATTTATCAGCCACAAAAAGCCACATAAGAAAGTGTCGGTACAGACCATTTCAAGTTTCATAGTGTCCCCCTGGGAGAGAGGGGTTGCGTTTGTTTTTCTTTGTTAAATAAACCATTTACATGTTCTAATCAATGCCATGGTTCAGTGCATTCTTTATTATACACTCATCCTGGGTCAATTGATGCAGTGAGAGGCCTGGAAAGGTCATCTGGTACCTCTAGGTTTCTAATCTTACTATGTTACTTCATTTACTGTTACCTGTGATTCCACGCCGCTGCTTGTGGGCTGGCGGGGTTCTTCACGTAATCGCTCATTGTAACTCCTCATAAAATAAAGATCAAACTTCAAACTAGTAAGTTCTCATTTAATCTTACTATTATTGTTGGGAAACATAGAACAGTACAGCACAGAAACAGGTCCTTTTGACCACAATGTCCATGCAAAACATGTTACCAAGTTAAACAAATCTCCTCTGCCTGCATGTGATACATATCGCTCCATTCCTTGCATATCCATGTGCCTAACTAAAAGCCTTTTAAATGCCACGATCATATCTGCCACCATCACCATCCTTGGCATGTGCCCAACATCCTCTGTGTAAAAAAACATCATACATATCTCCTTTAAACTTTGCCTTCTCACCTTAAAAGTATTCCAGCTAGTTTTTGACACTTCCACCCTAGGAAGAATGTCTATCGTACGTATGCATCTTATAGTTTTATATACTTTTATCATCTCCCTACATCCTACAATGCTCCAGAAAAAAAAGATCCAAGATTGCCCAACCTCTCCTGATAAATAATATCCTTTAAAACAAGCACCATATAGAATGATTCAGTGCAGAAGTAGGTAATTTAATGTTTGTGCTGTGTTGCCTCTTTGAATGTTCTGTTCAATGAAATAACACTCCCACATCAGTGAACTGTGTCATACTGTATTATAAATCAATTGCAGAGAAATGTGGACATAGACCAGACCATCGCACACTGACCTTCGTTGCATTGACTCCATTTACACCTCACGCTGCCTCGGCAAAGTCACCAACATATTCATGAATGAGTCGCACCCTGGTCACTTTCCCCTCCCCCATCAGGTAAGTGGCATAGAAGCGTGAAAACACACACGTCCAGATTATGTGAGTGGTGGCACCATAGAGTGCGGCAGCCTCGCCTGTAGCTGTTCGTTTTTCACCCATTTTTTTTATTTTTAGTGTGTTCAAAGTTTTGTTCTGGAGGCCTTTTAGTCTTTTTATGTGGGAGGATTGGGGTGGGGGGGGGGGGGGGGAACCGTTTTTTCCAGTCCCTACCTGGGCGAAAATGCGTCTTTCCTCTGTAGCCGCATCTTCGCCCCCTCCTCGCAGCCTACCACCTGGATTGGCGCGGTCTTTCCTAACATATAACCATATAACCATAATACAATTACAGCACGGAGACCTGCCCAGAGCTTTGAGCTGCAGCTGCCCATTTGAGCAGCTTCAGCGGCAGCGCAGCACTAAGGTACCATCGCGGAGCAGGGCGATGCCTTACCCGGGTCACCGTGTGGAGCTCCGGATTGTTGGGACTGCCGACTTTAACATCATGGAGCTGTGGTCTGCGGAGGTTCCAGCTACAGCGGCGCTGACTTTAAACGCGGAGCCTGGGATCTTTCGCCCAGATTGCCAGTGTTGGAGCTCCGACCAACGTGGCCTGTGGACTTTGGGAGCCGCGGTCTCCTGTAGCAAGCGGCCGTATCGGAAATCCAAGCCGCTGAGAGCTTTCTTCCGACGCCGGAATTCCATCATCCCGGCGAGAGGGCCTGAGGCCATAGCGGTGACTGCGGTCCTCAATAGGCCCCGACCACGGGTGAACATAGAGGAAGTGGACTGAACTTTGCTGCCTTCCCTCACAGTGGGAAACGTTGATCCCGCTGTGGGGGGATGTTTTTTTTATGTTAATGTTAAATTCTATAATGTTGTGTTTATTTTATTGGTGTGCTGTAATGGCAATTCAAATTTTATTACACCAATTGGTGTTTGTGACAATAAACGTCCTTTCTCCTTTGTCCTTTGGAACAGTTTCTTCCCAGGGGTTATCAGGCAACTGAACCATCCTACCAACAACTAGAGAGCAGCCCTGAGCTACTATTTGCTTCATTGAAGACATTTGTACTATCTTTGATCAGACTTTGCAGGACTTTATCTTGCACAAAACATTATTCCCATTTGTTCTTTATCATGTATCTGTGCAATCGATAGCTCGCTTGTAATATGCATTGTCTTTTCACTGATAGGTTAGCATGCAACAAAAGCTTTTTACTGTACCTCGGTACTCAAACTCGGTAAACTAAACTCAAACTCAAATCACCTAAAAAAGGCAACTTTCAGTGTAACCAACACATCGATGGTGTTGAATGGCCCTAAACCAGTGTCTGCCTATATAATTTATTTACAATATGATCAACTATCGGGTGGCGCCAGCAATAGCTGCTTCGCCAACAGTCTGTCTGTCCCTTCCTTCTTTAAGTTATAATAGTATGTGTTCAATGTATGTTTGTTTTATGTGGGGGGGGGGGGGGGGGATGGGGGAAACTTTTTCTAATCTCTTAGCTCTACGGAGATGCAAATTTTTTCTGTATCGCATCTCCGTCCGCACTCGGCCTAACATCGAAAAGTTGGAGGCCTTTGCTGGAGACCAATTTTGAGATCTCTATCGCGGGTGCCTGCAAACTTACCATCGCGGAGCTCGCGATCCCTTTGCCAGGGATCGACATTGGAGCTCCAACCGGTGCGGACTTAACATCATGGAGCTCGTGGTCGCTGGTTGGAGACTGACATCAGGAACTCCAAGCCATAGAATGCTACAACTGCCCCGACGTGGGAGCTTCGATCACCCTGACGCGGAAGCTTCGAACACCGGCTGCAGGAGCTTTGATCTTCAATCGCCAGCAGTGGGAGCTTCAATCGCTCCAACTCTTCAACTGCCCTGACTGCGGGGAATAAAGAGGAAGATTTGACTTTTTTTGCCTTCTATCACAATGAGGAATGTGGGGAATCCATTGTGGTGAATATTAATGTTAACTTTTATGTAGTTGTGTGTCTTGTTGCGTTTTTTTTGTATGGCTGTATGGTAATTTGCATATCGCTGTACTTTAATTGGTACGTGACAATAAAATACCTTTGAAACCTTTGATATTAAACCCAACATTACAATTGTTGACTTGTAAAATATTATGTTATCTATTTTGAATAATGATTGTGATTTTTATGGGAAACTGGTAATTGAATCCCAGTGCATGGATACAGGCCTCTGTGTCAAATTCATCCACGCCGACAAAGATGCCCCATCCATATTAATCATATTTGCCTGCATATCCCTGTTCATGTTGCTGTTCAAGTACCTGTCCAAGTGCCTTTTAAAAGCTATTATAGTAACTGCCACAACTACCTTATCTGGCAGCTTGTTCTATACACCTACCACCCTCCGAGTGAAAAAACTGCCCCTCAGGTTTGTATTAAATCTTGTCTTTCTCACCGTAAACATAGAGTCAAGAGTGTTTTATTGTCATGCCATGAAATGGAACAATACAAGTATTGCAGCAGAATAACAGATATGTAACCATAATACTCTGTAAACACCATAATAAACAAAAAAGGTTCAGTATATATTAGACTAAGTGGGACCGTTGGGTCCCATGTTCACACAGGAGGGCTGGTCCCCCGACGCAATATTCCACCTCTACACCAATTGCAATATTGGTGGCCAGTGGGGGGGGGGGGGGGGGGGGGGGCTTTCAGGAGCATTGATATGGGTGTTGTTGGCTGCAGAGACTACTGATCTCCAGAGGGCTAGTATGGACATTGTGGGCCAAATGGATTCTTGGGGTGGGAGCTCAGTCCCTCAAGCCTGATGTGCTGGCAGCTGACTCATGGCTATTCCTTGAAATTACATTTCAAGCAGAGTGCAAGGCCACCAAATTCAAATGCAGTTTCATACCATTTCATGCAGGGTGAAGCCACCATAAAACCACACAACACACCACACTCACAGTTCAGTAGACATTCAGTGTGTTCAGTTGATTCACAGCTCAGACCTGTTGTGACCTCTCCCTCCCCCGTCATGCAGAGACTGAGCCACACCCACACTTCCGGGTTTTATAATTCCTCCCCCTCCCACCGGAAAAGGTGTGGCCTTCATGGCGTGATTGACAGAAGAGAGATTCTCAACATTTTTTTAAACACTAATAACACTTTTATTTTTCATTGATGGGAAGAATGCTCTGCACCTGATGAGCGGAGGGGGATTGAGTAGGATGGCGAAAAATCACAGCCGTATCTAAAATCAATATACTGCAAACAGGAAGTTGTCAAGTTTAGACAAACAACCATTTGCAGTGCCTTTTCACTTCAAACCAAAATCTCCAAACAACCCTTTGCGGTACCTTTTCACTTCAACCCAAACCCCCCGAACAACCCTTTGCAGTGCCTTTTTACTTCAACCCAAACCCCCAAACAAACTTTTGCAGTACCTTTTTACTTCAAACCAACCATATTTTCATTTTCAAACCACATTAAGGGCACTCACAGTTGAGTAGACATGTGTTCAGTGTTATTCAGACCTCAGAGAGACGTGACCCTCTCGTATCCTTCCTCATGCAGAGACTGAGTGAGGCACACCAATTCCGGGTTTTATAGTCCCTCCCCCCTCCTACCAGCAGGGGCAGCAGAGAGAATGGCATTTTAAAAAACAACATGAATATCTCTCTGATTTTTCATCAATAGGAAAAATCCTCTGGTCCAGTCCAGCAGAGGGGGGCTCAAAGCGAGGTGGCCAGACATGATGGCAGTAAGTGGTGGCATTCTCTCGGAAATCACATCACAGTGAGTCAAAAGCAGTCAAGATCTTACTTTTAGTAATATAGACTAGACTAAGTGAGACCCGTTGGGTCCCATGTTCACACGGGAGGGCTGGTCACCCAACGCAATATTCCACCTCTCCACCAATTCCAATATTGGTGGCCAGTGGGGGGGGGGGGGGGGGGGGCTTTCTAGAGCGCTGGTATGGGTTCTTGGGGTGGAAGCCCAGTTCCTCAAGCCTGATGTGCGGGCAGCTCACTCACGGCTGGTGGGCTGGCAGTTCTCATTTCATACCATTTCATGCAGGGTGCAAGGCCACCACATTCAAATGCAGTTTTGTACCATTTCAAGCAGGGTGAAACTACCATAAAACCACACAAAACATCAAACACACAGTTCAGTAGACATTCAGTGTGTTTATTCACAGCTCAGACAGAGTTGTGACCTTTTCCTCCCCCATCAAGCAGAGACTGAGCCACACCCACACTTCTGGGTTTTATAACCCCTCCCCCTCCCATCGGAAAAGGTGTGGCCTTCATGACAGGAGAGAGATTCTCAATATTTTTTAAACACTAATAACACTTTTATTTTTAATTGATGGGAAGAATCCTCTGCACCTGCTCAGCGGAGGGGGGTTGAGTACGATGGCCAAAAATCACAGCCATAAGTGGTAGCGTTTTATCTAAAATCAGTATACAGTGCAAACAGGAAGTTAGCCAAAGCACCCAAGCCACCATTTGCAGTAGTGCCTTTTAACTTCAAGCCAAAGCACCCAAGCCACCATTTGCAGTAGTGCCTTTTAACTTCAATCCAAACCCCACAAACAAACATTTGCAGGCAGTGCCTTTTTACTTCAAACCAACCATATATTCATTTTCAAACCACATTAAGGGCACTCACAGTTGGGTAGAGATGCGTCCAGTGCTATTCAGAGCTCAGAGAGAGTTGACCCTCTGGTTCCTCCATCTTGCAGAGACTGATGAGGCACACCACTTCCTGGTTTTATAGTCCCTCCCCCTCCCTCCAGCGGGGAGAATGGGGAATTTGTTAAAAACATTAATATCTCTCTGATTTTTCATCGATGGGAAAAATCCTCTGGTCCAGGAAGGCGGAAGGGGCTCTGTGCGAGCTGCCCATAAATGACGGCCGCTGAGTTATAGAGTTATAGAGTGCCCACGGTAGACTCACGAGTCACTAAGGTAAACTCACGGGCTACTACGTTCTTTCAACGAGTTTAAAATTTTAAAATTTTTACTTCAAGTGTAAATTTGACTCGCGGAAATCTTTCATCATGTTGAAAGATTTTCACTAGTTAACAAGTTTGCCGTTAATGTTACGAGTTGCTAAGTTATGTCCACGAGTTCCGACGTTCCCGCTATGTTAATTCTATGTGATTACCACGAGTTTGATTTGTTTTAAACTCAGGATCACGCGTGGATGGACTCGCACCGTGAGACAAGGGTTTAAGTGTCCAAATAACATTCACACGAGAATTTACAATATGATTTTTAAATCTCATTGTCATGAATTTATAAGCCAAAAGGGAGGAATTTAATATTTAATTCCCGTAAATTAATGAGCATTTTAATCATCTTGCGGGTGGGTTTTTGTGGAGTGCGAACTATTGGAACGTCGCGGTTGCAGGGAATTTGATCCCCATATCGGCAGGAAAAACACTGCCGGTTCGTATGGGGCCAAAATCACATTATCGCTAAGTCATCCTAAGAAGCAAGTTTATATGTAAAATAAATGACTTACATTTTGTTTTGTCCCCTACGTGAGATCTGTCCCGTTGTAGGCGTTTATGCCGTTAGAAGTGGCTTTTTATTTTACTCCAGGGATTAAAATTGTCCCGCAATTTTTAAAAAAAACTTCCCAGAATGGAAGTCGTAACGATTTTTCTGCAGCAGCTTAACAGCCTGAGGAAGTTCGGCATTTTAATCACGTTCCCCCCCCCCCCCCCCCCCCCCCCCCCCCCCCCCCCCCCTCAAAGGCGCCAAAGTCGCGCACACGGCCAGTGGCAGAACTGCAGCGCCACTGAAGGTAAGTATTTAAACATCGCTTATACATATATCTATATATACTGATGGGTGTCGGGAAGAAGCTGCTCCTGAAATTGGACATTACAGTTTTCAGGCTCCTGTACCTTCTTCCCAATGGCAGGAGTGAAACGAGAGTGTAGCGAGGGTGGTGTAGATCTCTGATGATGCTGGCTGCCTTTTTGAAGCAGCGACTCCAGTGGATCCCTTCTCCGTACAGACAGCACCCGTAGTCAGGATCGAACCTGGGTCTCCTTCCCTGCAAGCGCTGTAAGGCAGCAACTCTACCACTGCACATAGTGAACTTAGTAACCAGTTTGGAAGGGATGATGGTGTTGAACACCAAGCTGTAGTCTATGAACAACAGTATGTGTTTTTATTGTACGTGGTTTATTGGCCTGTCCTGGGTAAAAGACTTTGTGCATTCACCCTATCTATTCCAAATATCCAAACAAATAGTGAAATATTGTCACTGTTATCACAAAAATACATTAACATTTCACAAGTTGCTATCATTACAGGAGTAATACCATTGTCATGTTTTCCTTCTCACTGTTATCTTAGACTTGATACTTGGCTGTGCCTGCAACTAATGATCCCGATTCACCTGTTTCATTCAGAACAGTTCCGCACTTTAATATCATGTGCTTAAGGGAAAAGCGATTTGCATGTTTAAGTGGAAGTGAAACCAGATAAAAGAGTGGCAGGGTTTTAATGGTTTGACGCTGCTCACATGGTACGACACACCAAAGGTTTTTTCAGAGCTGGCTTCAATCATTTCTCTCTGAGAACCCGTTTCATTGGTAACCAACAGGGACTACAAGCAATCTTCCTGACTCTTAAATAAAGCAAATAGATACCCATTTTCTTAAGCCTTAATTACGGTTTGGAAGTGTGTCAGTTCTTTTCTCTGTAACTAAGTCTGAAATAGCTTAAGCTTATTTATAGAAACCCAAAAACTGCATATTTCTTTAGGTAACAGTTTTATCTCCCTGCAATTCACTGCGAATTTGCTCAAAATCAGCCACACTGCTAGAAAGTTATCATTATAAACTGCGCAAGGTTCTATCAATGTAGAATTTGTGTTGCCTTTATTGCCATGAACACTTACATTCAGAATCATAAATGCAGTGCAGTACAAGGTCAGATGGGACATTAGTATTGTCAATTTTTAACTTGTAGTCTTCAGCTCGCTTGGTATTTGATATCACTCACCATTTCTAAACTATATTTTATGAAACTAAATTAAGCCAATTAAGTATCCAGATAATGAGCTTTCCCTGGATCGTATGTGATCAAACCTTACAGAGCTGAATATGAGTAGTGCTATAAATGGGCCCAGGTTAAACGTTTATCATGACCTCTATGTTTTTTTACTGGCCACATCTCGCACCCATGCAGGAAGGAAGGATGTTTTGTTATGAGCAGGGTTCATTTCTTTGGACCCTCTCCCCCTCACCCACATTGATATCATGATCCTTGCAATCATTTCCTACATTAACTTCTGCAGCGTTCCTAGACTTGACGTGCAATACATGTCAATGAGAATGATACCAATCGTGGGCCGGTCTCAGTGACCAGAGTTAGCAGTAAGAAAAACGTTAACACGACCTGTGTTAAACAGTAACCTTTTTCATATTTTACATGAGACAAAATAGGACAAAGATTTTTAGCCAGGTGGCGCTATGGAGTAGTAAGCCACAGCACCAGCCAGCTCCGTAAAAATTCTGTAAAAAACGGGGATTTAAACAGATTTAAAAACACTTACCGATCGACTGCTTTCACTATCTGCCGCCTTAACATCGACGGTACTGGCTGACGTCATCAGCCCTGCGACGAATTAAATGACGGCACGGAGCCCTACCGAGAAAACGAAGGGTCGAAAAACCCGGGCGAGACCGGGAGAAGGCCTGGGAGAAGCCTCGGACTCGAGTAGGGCCAGCTCCGTGGAAGACGTTTCCAGGAAAGCAGACACAGGAGGTGAGGACTTGAAAATTTTTATTTCTCATCAGATGGCTGATTTAAAACGTGAAATGAAAGATATAAAGAAAGAAATGAAAGTAATACAGGAAGAGATAAAGGAAGAAATATCTCAAATCAATAATCAGATGGACTTGATGAAAAATCAATGGCGTGAATTTCAAAAAGATATAAAGACGCAAATTGATAATAAGTTCAAGAGAGACTCAGAAATATTGAAGAATGAAATCATTGATATGATTAATAACTTGGAACGTAAGATGGAGGGTAAACTTGAAAATGTTAAAAAAGACTTTAAACATAAGATTGACCCTATTGCAAAAGTGGTCGAACAACAAGTTGACGGCATTAAAAACCTTGAAAAGATAGCGGAGGCTAGTACTGTGTCTACAGCAAAGCTGTTAACAGAACAAGAACGTCTACTGGAGTTGTTATCCAAAGTAACAGATAAATGCACGCAGCTGGAAGGCTATCAAAGAAGGCAGAACTTGAGGATTGCAGGGATTCCTGAAGGTTTAGAGAAACACGAAGACACTCGAGAATTCACTGCTAAATTACTGCAAGCTGCTTTATCTTTGGATGATATGCCTGTTTTAGCTCGTGCACACCGAGTCGGCAGAAGACAGACCAGTACAAATGCCCCACCAAGACAAATCATTGTCAAGTTACAATATGATTACACCCTCGAGGACATTATGCAAAGAGCCTCGAGAACAAAGAATCTGATGTTTCAAGGACAAAGAATCAGTATCTATCGAGACTATCCCCCAGAGGTTGCCAGAAAACGAAAAGCGTTTAACGAAGCCAAAAACCTTATGAGGGGTGTAGAAAACTTGAGATACGGTCTGAATTACCCCGCCATCTTACGAGTTACTTATAACAACGTGGAACACTTTTTTCAAGGACTCCAGCAGAAGCAATGGAATTTGCAAAGCAGTTTGACACTTGAAAACTATCTACAAGCAAATATACTGCCTTTTTCTATTTTTAAAGATCTAGCACGGTCTCTTGACATTTTATGAAACTCTATACGACAACATGGAATTAGAAGAAATCAGAAGGAATGGACAATGTCGTATGGAACGAAAGACCTAGCACAGTCTCTTGACATTTTATGAAACTTTATACGACAGTATGGAATTAGAAGAAATCAGAAGGAATGGACAATGTCGTATGGAACGAAATGTTTTCCCAGATTGGAAGAAGCTCACCGAACTAACATAAACAAATAACACACATACTAAAAATGAAAACGCGGTTTTATTTATACTATGACTGTTATTAACCAAGACTCTGCACCATCGCTAACTAATACTACTAATAATTAATATCTTATGTCCTGTTACATATGGGGATATCCCTTCCTCAATATATTTCTTCCTTTTTTAATAATGACTTCTATTTTTTGCATTTTTATAGTATGTTTTACATTTTTAACTGTGGCTTTATAAATTGGATTTTTTTTTTCTTTTTTAAAACTAACCTTAGATATATATACATTTATGATGTTTAATATTACTATTTTCATTTCTTTAATACTATATTCCCGTTAAAATATTACTATGGAATAATAATTCCTTAAAATTAGGAGCTGGCTAAACTAATAACATCAATGCCGGAAGCCTTTAGATTAATGGCCAACACAACTTGGAGCTTTCACAAACTACAAATATTGTATTTGTAGTTCTTCTATTCTTTACACCTTTCTAAGCTTTTTATTCACTTCTCACCATGTTTTTATGTTTATTTACTATATCTTTCAGTTTGAATGGAGTTATATACTGGAACAATGGAGATACACTCGTGAAGCACATAAGAAAGATCTAAAATTCATCTACTCGGTGTTCGGGTGTAAGGTTAAGTCTACTGCGCGGAACCCTTGGACCCTATTCTAGATTCCCACAAATCTAAAATGCAGGATTTAAAAAGAAATATGGGGAACGAGGGATTAACCTTTTGCAGTTGGAATGTTAAAGGTATCAATGAACCAATAAAAAGAGGAAAAATAATTGACACATTTAAAGGCAATGAAAGCTGACGTAATTTTAACATCCAAGAAACTCACCTAAAGAAAGACGCTGAAAACAGGCTGAAAGCTAAATGGATAGATTAAAATAGACCACTCTTCCTTTACACACAAATCAAGAGGCGTAGCAATATTATTTCGTAAAGGTACTTTATTTAAGCATATATCTACTATATCTGATAAAGATGGCAGATACATTATTGTAATAGGAGAAATAAATAGGGAAAAAATGATTTTTGTTAACATTTATGGTCCAAATTTTGATAGTCCTCTATTCTTTAAGAAAGTACTTAATAATATTCCAGAATTAACACATTACAATTTGATAATTGGAGGAGATTTTAATTTGTACATTAGACCCTTATTTAGATAGATCTTCAAAACAAAGGAAAACTAAATCGCACTCTAGTGATTTATTAAACGCATACATTCAAAACGTCTAACATTAAAGATGTTTGGAGAACAGAAAATCCTACTGGTCGAGAATATTCCTTCTACTCGCCAGTACATAAAACCTATTCAAGAATAGATTACTTCTTAGTAGATGCAAAGCTTATTTCACTTACATTATGAATCCAAATATCATAATATTATAATTTCAGATCAACGCACCATTAACATTTAAAATTAAAATAAATGGTAAAACAGGAAAATCTAGGACAATGGAAACTTAATCCACAAATTTTAAAAAATAAAACAACTCAGGAATACATCACAACCCAGATTAAGATGTTTTTTGAAATAAATGATCAACCAGAAATATCTCGCTCTTTATTATGGGAAACATTTAAAGCATATCTTCGAGGAATTATGATTTCTTCACAAGCATTCCATAATAAGAAGATTCGGAAGGAACAACATGACTTAGAAAGGGAGATCAAAACAATTAGATATACAGAATGCAACAAAATCAGATATAATAATACATAATTAAAATTGTAGCATTGAAGTATAAATTAAATAAAATATATACTGATTCAAGTTCTAAAATATTACCAACATACTAAACAATTGTTGTTTGAATTTGGAGACAAACCACAAAAACAATGGCTCGACAATTAAGGAAAATTGAAGCGGAAAAAATTATACATAGGATTAAATCACAAAACGGTGAATTATTAATACAACCCAAGGATATTAATGAAAGATTTATGCAATATTATAAAAATTTGTATACTGGTAACACAACGGTAAATAAAACAGAAATAGATGCCTTTTTAAATGGATGTAACTTAAAAGAATTAGATTTACAAAATAGAGAATTTTTAAATGCCGATATTTCAATAAAAGAAATCCAAGAATCTATTAAATCTTTAAAAAATGGTAAAACTCCAGGACCAGATGGTATAGGCTCGGAATTTTATAAAATTTTTCATGCCCAAATGGTCCCATATTTAAAATCATTATATGAACAGATATATATACAAGAGAAATTACCAGACACATTGAACGAATCTATTATAACATTATACCAAAATAAATAAAGACTTGGATGATCCAGGATCGTATAGAGCAATTGCTTTATTAAATACTGATCAAAAAATTTTAACAAAAATTCTTGCACAAAGACTAAGTAAAATTGTTAATGAATTAATTCATCCTGATCAAACAGGATTTATACCTAAAAGATATTCTTCATATAATTTAAGACGGTTATTTAATATTATATACTCGAAAAGAAGTGATAAAAAAGATTTAGTAGTTATCTCGTTGGATGCAGAAAAAGCTTTTTGACCAGGTGGAATGGCCTTATCTATTTTCGGTGATGGAAGCATTTAAGCTTGGTGATAAGTTTACTACTTGGATTAAATTATTATACGCAAATCCAACAGCTAGAATAATAACAAATTATATGTTATCAACTAAGTTTAGTTTATCTCGAGGTTGTAGACAAGGCTGTCCTTTATCACCCATTACTGTTTGCATTAGCAATCGAACCCCTTGCTCAAAGGGTAAGACTACATTCCAGAAATATATAGGGATACGATACTAAAGATACTAAGAATAAAATCTCGTTATATGCGGACGATATACTACTTTATAATTACAAAACCGGAAATAAGTATCTGTAATTTGTTAAAACTAATAACGGGAATTTGGTTTAATTTCAGGATATAGCATCAATTGGAATAAAAGTGAACTTATGCCAATAACCATGAATAATTTACAGATATTACAACAATTTCCTTTCAAGATAACAAATGAAAATATTAAATATCTCGGTATATTTTAGTTACAAAAAAGATTTTGACTCTTTATTTAAATCTAATTGTCCCGTTAATTATTGAATAAATTAAATAAAAATATCTTATATTGGAAAAGCTTACCTATCTCAATGTTAGGTAAAATAAACGCAATAAAAAATGATTTTCCTCCCACAATTATTATATTTATTTCAATCAATCCCGATATACCTTTCCTAAAAATTTCTTTAAAAAAGTAGACTCAATAGTCACTAACTTTATTTGGGTACTACAAAAATATAGAATAAATAAAAAACATTTATGTAAAGCTAAAATAAACGGGGTTTAGCTTTACCAAATTTTTATGTTCTATTATTGGGCAGTTAATATTAGAAAATATGAATTTTTTGATTAGGAGAAATAGATAATAAACCAAATTGGTTAAAAATGGAAAGAGGAAGACTGTTTTCCATTTGAAATTAGCTCTATAATATTTGCTAAATATTAATGTACCTAAGAAAACTTATAGCGAAAATCTGATAATAGAAAGTGGAATACGTATTTGGAAACAAATAAAGAAAACACTAAAACTAAAATTTATACCGCTAGCTCTTACAATTGCCAATAATTTTTACGTTTAAACCGTCAATGATGGATAAAGCTTTTATACACAATGGAAAAATAAAGGAATTCTAAACATAGGGGGAATCTCTATAAGGATAATTCATTTCTTTCATTTCAAGAATTACAACAAACTTACGGGCTTCATAATAATGAATATTTCAGATATTTACAAATCAGAAACTATATTTCCGCAAATACACAAGAACTTAGAAATAGAAAGGTGAAATTTTAGATGAATGCTTGAATAAACACCCAAATACAGAAAAAATGATATCATACATTTATAAACATTTTGTTGGAAAGTGATATCCCATCATCGGAAATACATAGACCAGCGCTGGGAAAATGAACTAAGTCAAATAATAAGTCCCAGAAATATGGGAAGAAAGCCTACAACATATACATTATTGCTCTTTAAAACGCTAAACATGCACTTATACAGTTTAAAATCTTACTAGACTACATTATCTAAATCTAAACTACATAATATATTTTCCAAAACTATTCACCTATATGTGATAAATGTCAAATCATGGAAGCAACTCTGTCGCATTCATTTACTAATTGCACGAAGATTTTAATCAATATTGGAATGAAATATTCAAAACAATCTCGAAAGTTATTAATATTACTATGATTTAACGACCCAAAGTTAATCATACTTGGAATACCGGAAATGGAACAAATAATTTACAAGGAATCATAGAACTTTTATCGACTATTCTTTAATAATTGGGAAAAAATTAATATTAAAATTTTGGAAAGGCCTGTATCCCCAACAATGAAAATGTGGAATACAGAAATGACGGAGACACTTCACACTTGGAGAGATTGAGACTTGTCCTTATGGCAGGTTTAGATCTCTTCAAGGAGATATGGTCTCCCTATATTAAATATCTACAGGGTCACAATGGTTCGGCGCAGGGACTTGACTGAGGCCTGAATACCTGAGTGGATGAAGAAATACACATAACAAATCATGAATGTATCTCCAAGATTGGATTACTTAGTAATAACTTTAATCTCCATCAAACTTTTCATACCTTCTTTTCTATTTTCTATTCCTTTTTTTCTATCTATCTATCTTTAATTAAGGAAAAAATTATAGAAACATACTATATAAATTTTTAACATGTACACACTTATCTCTGTTTGTATGAAAAAGATTATAGATGTCTTAAACTTGTAATTATATAAAACTATGTTCTTTCAATTATACAATAACTATGAAATATAAAATTAACAATAATACAAACATTATTAATACTTTGATAACATTATGAATATTAAAAAAAAAAATGTTGTTTTAAGATTGGGTATTACGTAGTTAAATTAGCGGGGATTTCTATTGGTAATTAGAAGAATAATCTATGTTTTAAGAAAATCTAAGTGTATTACTTATATTAGGAAATATACAATATTCCCCCAATTATATAAAATAAATAATAACGGAATGTATAATGGATAATACTATAAATTAATCATCAAATAGTACTAATTAATAATCAATACGTTATAATTTTATACATTGTATAAATCTCAATGTTGTATAAGAGTGTACTTGGTATATACTGTTTCTACAATAAAAAAATATTAAAAAAAAAAAAAAGGACAAAGATTTTTAGCCGGAGGGTGGTGAATCTGTGGAATTCATTGCCACAGACAGCTGTGGAGGGCAAGTCATTGCGTATTTTTAGAAAATATTGCAGATTCTTGATTAGTTTAGATTAGTTCAGAGATTCAGCGCTGAAACAGGCCCTTCGGCCACACCGACTTGCGACTTTCTGCACACTAACACCATCCTACACACACCAGGGATAATTTACATTTATAACAAGCCAATTAACCTTTGGAGTGGGCGAGGAAACCAAAGATCTTGGAGAAAACCCATGCAGGTCACGGGGAGAACGTGCAAACTCCATACAACAGCACCCATGGTCAGTATCGAACTCGGGTCTCTGGCACTGTAAGGCAGTAGCTCTACCACTACGCCATCATGCTACCCTGATTAGTAAGGGTGTCAAAGGTTACAGAGAGAGATCAGGAGAATGTGGTTGAGTGGAAAAGAGATCAGCCATGATCGAATGACGGATTGACTGGCCGAATCCTGCCTCCTTTGACTTACGAACAGGAACCTGCCAACATACCAGTGTACTATAATATCCAGATAAATAATAAACCAAAACATGGTATGAATTCCACACAAAGGAGCTAGATGAAAATTTGTCTTTCTATACATAACATATGTCTGATTCTTGTAACAAGAAATACAGGCAGTAATATTGACATTCCACAATGTGTGTCTCAACTGTCCTAAAGGGTGCTGGTTTAAAATGAATAACACACAGTTGTTGACAGAATTAAAAACCTCTTCAAATACCATCTTCTGCAATGAAACACTAAGCAACTGGGTAGCAATAGTTTAGTTTAGTTTAGAAATACAGTGCAGAAACAGGCACCGAATCCGTGCCCACCAACGATCCCCATACACTAACACTATCACACACACTAGAGACAATTTACAATTTTACCAAAGCCATGTAAGCTACAAACCTGTATATCTTTGTGTGGGAGGAAACCGGAGCAGCCAGAGAAAACCCATGTGGTCACATGGAGAATGTACAAACTGCATACAGACAGCATCCATAGTCAGGATCAAACCTGGGTCTCTGGTGCAGTAAGACAGCAACTCTACCGCTGCACCAGACGTTTGCGGCAAAACTGAACATGTGTTCATAGTTCACATTTCATTTGAGTAAAATCTACCACCTACTTGCAAAATCCTTCTTCAAAATGAAATGTTTTCCATTTGTCAATTACCTTGCATTTTTCACCAAACATTTGCTCTCATGAGGAATATTGAAACATTTAATTCCCAAATAAAGAGAGAGAACATTTTCACAGACTATCCATCCCTGCAGAGAATAGTCTGATGTTACAAAATCTCTCTATTCCCTGCATTCTGACAATTCGCGCATCTCCGGTTTTCTTTGTTTAAAAATCAGCTATGCTTTCCTCTACTGAGAATACTAGTTGCAGGAATTTACTCTCAAAATTTTCCACATCCGTTTTTCCCTTCTCTGAGACACAGCTTAAACATTCTTCTTTGACCTAAGCTTGTGATCATCAGTTCCAATATCTCTTTATATGCCTTAGTGTCAAATGTTGTTTGATCGTTGCTCCTGAGATACTCTGGGAGATTTTGCTACATTGAAGGTCCTATTTAAATACAAGAGTGTGGTGACATAATGGTTATGTTACTGGCCTAGTACTCCAGTGGTGTGAATTAATCATGTGGAGACACGAGTTCAAATCCCAACACGACAGCTGGAGAATTCAAATTCAGGTAATTAAATGTCCTGTAGTTCAAAAGCTGATATCAGTAATGGTGACCATTAAAATCCCATCTGCTTTACTAATGTGTGTTAGAGAAAGGAATTGGGTCTTCTTTCCCCGCTCCAGCTGTTGTGCAACTCGAGACCTACAGCAATCTGGTTGGTTCTTAATTGTGTTCTGAAATGCTGCAGCAGTTCAAGGTGGTAGCTTATCACCCCTTTTGCCACAGCCATCAATGGAGCATTGTGGACCATCTTTCCTTGATTATCATTGCTGGCTTTGATTTGTTCTTTTCATAACTTTCATTCATTTGTACTTTTTAGCTTTTCACACCTCTAGTTTCCCTCTCTACTGACTGTCAGTCTATAGAAAGCCCTCGACCCGAAATGTCACCTATTCCAAATCTGCCTCCAAACAGTGCAGCTAAGCAGATATCTAGAATCCAATAAAGGGGAGATATGAATTTGTATTTGCATCCCAACTATCTTACTGAAATTCCTGCACTTCCACAGAATTGAGCATCATTTTTCATTATAACTACTGCAAACTGGCATATTTCTCCTTGCACTGTAGCATTCTGAAATGATGTGAGAAGATGGCATGGCAGTGCTTCATTAGCTCCAATATGTGTAGGTAAATTTAAACATTTTCAGTATTTGCCACTAGTAATTTTTGGTTATTTTTCATCACATTCTGAGCAGTTGGTAAAGAAAGCCGAAATGGATTAGTTTTTTTTTTTTTACAGTCCTGCTAAAAAGCTATAAAGCACACACAGGTGAATAAAATGAGCAAAAAATAAATATGAAGATCATAAACATAGAAACATAGAAATTAGGTGCAGGAGTAGGCCATTCAGCCCTTCGAGCCTGCACCGCCTTTCAATATGATCATGGCTGATCATCCAACTCAGTATCCCGTACCTACCTTCTCTCCATACCCTCTGATCCCCTTAGCCACAAGGGCCACATCCAACTCACTCTTAAATATAGCCAATGAACTGGCCTCAACTTTGCATGTGGAAAGGTAAACCACTACAAAAAAACAAAAATCTTGTCAAATAATGTACTGATTTCTTCTAATGGAATTGGCAAGTTATTTTTGTCTGTTTGTAAAAATGTAATAAATTATTTAGATGTTGGTAACAGTTATTGTCCATAAATTGATGTTAATTAACTTAATGGTATTGAGTAGAATTTTTTTTTTCATTTCACTGTGAACTTAAAGAATTTTCTTAACATTTTGGGGTTTGCGTCTAATTGCGGCACATCAATCTTTGATGTATTCCTTCACTTAACTAAATGATTTATGCTTGAAAATGTACAACGAGTTATCAACCCTCGTCACAGCAAATTTCGGCTGCATGAAAGTCTAATGAAATGCACTAAACATCTGGTCAACTCCATAAATAGAAACAACATTTCGACCTCAGCTTTCCAAAGAAATATCCATTACTGTATGTTGATTTTGGCCTCTCAGTGGTTAACCTCTCTTATCAGCAAATAACTTAAACCCACTCTCTGAATAGAACAGTTTTGACTGCAGCTGAAGCACAGCCCCAGGGCTCACAGGTTGTCAGAGCAACTGTAAGAACTTGTGAAAATGGAAATGTTTTTTTTTTTTTGCACATTTAACAATGTAACAAGCAGCTAGAGGTATAAACCTGGAATTTGGGAGACTAGCACCTGTTTTTAATGAGTAAATCCTGCATAACTGTACACTATGGATGGCTCAACTGAAATCATGTGTAGTCTTTCCGCTGACTGGTAAGCACGTAACAAATGTTTTTCACCGTACCTTGGTACACGTGACAATAGACTAAACTAAATCATAAACTAATTGTGTACTGTGCTGGCAATTGTTTGCATCAGGAAAACAATAATGGCACTTTTAGGCAAAAATCACCTCTGCATATCTTACTACTGTAAATCTGGTATGGTTGCATACTTGATGACATTACGTCATGCACCATGTTTCCTTTCTTATCAACATAAATTGAAACTTCTTAGTGCATCCTTTCACCTTCAAGGGTGGGGGGGGGGGGTGGGCCCCACAGCCGGCACACAGCGGCCGGGCACGACCGGCCCCCCAGGACGGGGGACACAGCCGGCCACCGCCGCGCGCACCGAGGCGGGCCCGGGCAGCGGCCCCACGCGTGCGGGCAGGCACCACAGGGCGCGCCAGGCGGGAGGCCGGGGGCCACACGGTGCCACGCGCCCAGGACCGGCGCCGCGGCAGGCACCCAGGCACCACGCCAACAGTGGCCCGGGCGGGCGCACAGCGGGCGGCCGCCCGCGCAGCACCCCCGCGCATGCACAGCAGCCGCAGCCGCCAGCTCACCCAAAAGTGCAGCCACAGCCCAGCCGGCAAGCGGCACCCGCACACCCCACACACGCACACCCCGCCCAGCCCACGCGGCTGCCCGGGGGCACCCAGCCCGGCGGGGCACGCGCCCGCGCGGCGGCCACAGGCCAGCCACCCGGCCTGCGCGCGGCCACCGGGCGGGCCGCAGCACAGCACACACGCACGCGCACAGCCCCGCGCTGCGGCCACCCCAGGGGGCAGGGGGCAGGGCACCGGCGGCCAGGCCGCCAGCCTGGGCCCGCACTCAGGGGCAAGGCACGCCCACAGGGCGCGGGCCCGGCACACGCAGGGCATGGCGGAGCGGCACACGCCCAGCCTCCGGCGCCGGCCACGCACGCCACACGCACGCGCCGTGCCGGGCGCCGGGGCGCGCGCAGCACAGGGCCCGGGGCCCCCCAGGCCCGGGCGGCGCCACCCGCAGCACGCCAGGGGCACAGGCCCACACGCGCGGGGCCACCCCGGGGCACCCGCCAGCACGGCCGGCCTGGTCACGCCACTGCCGTGCGCACTGGCCGGCCAAGCAGCAAAGGCACACGCGCAACCGCCACCAGGCACGGGACCCGCAGGCGCAGGCAGCACCACCGCAGGGCCACGGCCGGCGGCTCGTGCACCCCGGCCCAGCCGGGCGGGGCGGCACACAGCAGGCCCACCCCCCCCCCCCGCCAGCGCAGCACCGGCAGCCCCGCACTGGTCCCACCCCCCGCGTGGGTCACAGGGCCGCGAACGCACGCCGGCTGGCGCGGCAGCACCCAGCCAGCGCTCCCGGGTGGCACCCCCGCGGGGGCACAGCACCCGCGGCCGGGTGCCCACCCCAGCGCGGGCGCGCACCCGCGCACGCCCACCAGCCACGCGGGCCGGGCGGGCCCCGGGCCACGCAGCAGCTGGGCCCCGCCCGCACACAGGCTGGACCCACGGCCGCCGGGGCCCCGCCACGCTGCACAGCCCAGCCCCAGCGGGGGCGGCGCGCAAGCAGCGCACGGGGCAGGGGCCACGGCGCGTGCCACACGGCCGCCGCAGCACCCGGCCCGGCGCCAGCCACGCGGGCGAGCCACCCCCAGCGCACGGCCCGGCAGCCGCCCCCGCGGCCCCCACCCCGCCGGGCGCGGGGGTCCGGCGCACACACGGCCGGGGCGGCAGGGCTAGCGCAGCACACACACCGCCCCACCCACACCGGGCCAGGCGCAGCCCCCCCCTCCCCCCCCCCCCCCCCCCCAAAGCAGCGGGCCGCTCCCCACGGGCACAGCAGGGCGGCGGGGCCACAGCGGGGGACGGCCACGCAGGCCAGTGCACAGGCGGGGCCAGGCCAAGGCCCGCAGGGCCAGCACGCCCCCGGGGCAGGCACAGCAGCCCGGGGCCAGGGCACATCGCGCGCAGCCGGGGCGCACGTGCCACACTCGCGCCACACGCACCAGCAGCCGGCGGGCGGGGGAAGGGCCAGCCAACGGGCCGTCCCCCAGGGGGCCTGCCGGGGGCCGGCAGCCCCACGCACGCCCCCCGGGGGGCCCACCCCGGGCGGCCAGCCAGTGCCCGCCCCGGCACGGCCGGCGCCACCCACGGCAGGCCACGGCAGGCGCGGGGCGGGCACGCCACACGGCACCAGCACGCCGGGGGCCCCGCGGCAGGGGCAGCGGCCCGGCACCCGCACGCCGCCCCGCCCGCCACACCAGGCCCAGCGGAGCCCTGCCCCCCAGCACCCAGGCGCCCGGGCGCACAGCAAGCGCGCGCCGCAGCAGGGGGCGCACCCCCCCCACCCCGCCCCGCCGCAGGCACCACCCCGCGGGGGCACCCACGCGGCCTGGCACGGCCACGCGGCCGGCCCAGGCCGCGGCAGGCAGCACCCAGCCCCACCGAGCACCCGCGCAGCAGCCACACCGACAGTGCAGCCCCCGCCCAGCGCCAGGGCCACCGCGCAGGGGGCAGGCACCGGCACGCCCACCGGCACGGCCGCCACCCAGCGGGGCACGGGCCACCCAACCGCAGCAGTGCACGGCGCAGGCACGCGGCAGCGGTGCCACGGGCACCAGGCCCCCCCACGGCAGGGCCGCGGCGCAGGCACCGCGCAGCAGCCAGCGGCACCGCCGCCCACGGGCCCCACGGGCAGGGGCCCTGCACGGGCCACGGGGCCCACGGGCCCAGCGCCGGCATGCCCCGCCGCACCGCAGCGGTCACCAGGCCCAGGCCCCTGCCCAAGGCCGGGTTTTGGCACAGGCCGAGGCGCAGCCGGCACAGGCACCGCCACGGGCACAGGCGGCGCGGCCGCCGCCCCCAGGGGCGCGGCCAGCCCCGCCAGCCCAACCCTGGCAGCCACAGGCGGGGCGGCCACGGCGCGCGCGGGGCACCCCCCCCCGGGGGGCGCGGGCGGCCGAGGGGGCCCGGGTCCCACCAGCCCCACGCACAGCGCCGGCACGCGCCGCACCAGGCGGCGGGCCCACCCGCGGGCAGCGGCGGCCGCGCTCCCGGCGCCACGCAGCCCGGTGGCACACAGGGGGGGCCTGCCAGCGAGGCAGGCCCCATTGCACCCCGCCACACGCCGCCCCGGGGCTGCACCGGCCCCCGGGGGGCGCCAGCCCCGGCCCACAGCACAGTGGGCGGGGCCAGGCAACGCGGCCCCGCCCGCACGGGGCCCCGGGGCCCAGCACCACGGGGCCAGCGCACAGCACCAGGTGGCCGGCGCCCCCCACCCCCCCGCAGGCCAGGCCACCCCGCCGCAGCCGCACCCCAGCGCAGCACACCAGCGCCCAAGGCACAGGGCAGCTGCGCACGGGGCGGGCTCCCGCACCCCGGCGGGGCGGCGCCCCCCCCCCGCACGCGCAGGCGCCCCAGGCACGGGCTGCGCGAGGGCAGCCGGGCCGGCGGCGGGCCCGCACGCAGCACACAGCGGGCCACCACCACCGGTATCCAGGCGGCAGGGCAGGGCCCCAGCGCCGCGCACACACAGCACGGGCAGGCACTGCCGGCCCACGCCCCCCCAGGGGCAGACGGCAGGGGCCCCCCGGCACAGGCGGCACAGCCGCCCGCCGCGCGGCCACGCAGCGGCACCCCACGCCGGGGGCCCGCCACGGGCCCGGCGGGGGGTGGCAGCCAGCACGGCCCGCCAGGCAGGCGCCCCGCCTGCCCGGCACAGGCGCACACGCACACAGGCGGGGGCGGGGGCCTGCGCCGCGGCCACGGCGCGCACCAGGCCGGCCAGCACCGCCAGCGGCCGGCGGCCACACACGCACCAGCAGCGGCCGCGGCAGCCAGCCCCCCAGTGGGGCGCGCACCCCCCCGCACTGGCCCCAGCGCAGGCCAACGGCCGGCACGGCCAGGGCCCACCGGCACGGGCGCTGGGGCCGCACTCCACCCCACCCACCCCACAGGGCACCGGTGGCCCCACACGGCACGGGGGGCACCAGCCCGAGGCAGCACGGCACCGCAACACCACCCCCCCCAGGCGCTCACCGGCCACACGGCCGCGCGCCACTCCGGCACTGCGCCCGAGGGCCCCCGCAGCCACGGGCCCACAGCCACCCCACGGGCGGCCCACGCCCCGGGCGGGCAGCACCCACCCCCGCAGCCGCGCCGGCGCCACAGTGGCGGCCAGCCACACCGCCGGGCGGCACGGCCGGCCAGCCACCCGCCGTGCACACGCAGCGGGGGCACGCAGCACCCGGGCCGGCCCCCCCACCGGGCCAGCGCCCACGCAAGCACGGGCACGCACGCACCCGGGGGCGCCCGCCCGCGGACCAGCACGGCGCGCGGGGCACCACGGCGGGGGGCACCGGCAGCCCAGCATCAGCACGCGGCACGGCGCCACGGGCCAGGGACCAGCCCCCACAGGGCAGGGCACCCGCCAGCGGCAGGGGGCAGCAGGCCTCAGAGGGGCAGGGGGGCAGGCGGGTCCGCGGCGCCCCCCGCCCCCCCTGCTGCCAGCCCCGGCCACCGGCAGGCCACCGGCCGCGCCCCACCCGGCGTAGGGCAGGGGCAGCGCGCCGCGCACCCCGCGGGTCGCGCGCCCGCCACCGCACCACGGCACGGCCAGGCCGCACCGGCCCACCAGCCGCCGGCCACAGGCAACAGGGCCGGCCGCAGCGCCGGGCCAGCACGGCGGCAAGCGGGGCCACCGCGCAGCCTGACCGCCCACGGGCACAGTGGGCGCCCCCGGCACATGGCATAGGCAGGCACCGCCGGCCCACGCGCCAGCACCCACGGCCGGCACGCGGGGCCCCACGCCACACAGCGGCGGCGGCCGTCCAACCGGGCACAGGCACGCCACGACACAACCGCCGGCGGGGGGGGCCCGCAGCCCCTGCGCGGGGCAGCGGCAGCGCGCACCAGCGGGCCGCCGGGCGCACAGGGGGGCAACACGCTGCAGCCCCGCCCCACCCCCCCACAGCAGGCCCCGCCGGCGCGGGCGCAGCGCACCAGTGGCATCCACCACCGGGGCAGGCCGCGGGCGCAGGCACGCCCCCAGGGCGGCGCCGCCCCACAGGGGCCCGCGCCACGGGGAGCACGCACTCAGGGCCGGGCCGCAGCACACGGCGCACGGCAGGCACGCCGGCCCGCCCCACCGGGCCGCAGCCACCAGCCACGGCACGGCGCCCAGGGCCACGGCCGCCAGCCCACTGCCAGGGGCCAGGGACCAGCCAGGCACGAGCCACACAGGCCGCCAGCCGGCAGCCAGGCGCGGCGCACCCCCCCCCACCCGCTCACCGGGGCACTGGCCGCGGCGCCCGCCCGGTTAGCCAGCCGCCACAGGCACCAGCGCCCAGGCGCGCCCCAGCAGCACGCAGGGGCCACAGCGCAGCACCAGCCCCAGCCACGCGCATCGCCCGGGGCACAGCACAGCCACGCGCGCCGCCCAGCAGCAACGGCCCAGGGCCCGCGGCCGCGCACCGCAGGCCCGACCCCGGCCGGCACCAGCGGCGGGCAGCAGGGCGGGCGCGCACCGCCACACCCCAGGCCACGGGCGCAGCCAAGGGGCCGCGCGAGCGCCACCACGCAGCGCCGGGGCGCTGCCGCAGCATCAGCGGCCCCAGGCTCCAGCACGGCGGGGGCCGACAGCACACCCCGCAGGGGCGCCAGCAGCCCAGCCAGCACACCCACGGCCATCACGCCAGCCACGCCCAGCCCCGGCCCCAGGCCGCCCCCGGCGCAGCCCAGCCCCATCCCAGGCCTCCCGGGCACCGCAGGCACAGTGGCATAGAAGTAGAGTTACTAACATACAAGTGCCAGAGACCAGTGTTCGAACCCGTTTACTGGTGCTATCTGTATGGAGATCATGCCTTCTCCCTGTGACTGCGTGGATTTTCTCCGGGTGCTCCGGTTTCTTCCCACTTTCCAAAGACATGCAGATTTGCAGATTAATTGGCTTCTGTAAACTGTCCCTAGTCTGTAGGATAGAACGAGTGTATGGGTGATAGATGGTCAGCGTGGGCTCGAAGTGCCCGTTTCCACGATGTATCTCTAAAACTCAGTGAACAGTTTCACAAAACTAGGAGCACGTGGTGCTGAGATTTTAAGGGAGACAGACGTTAGTCAAATTCTGACATTGATGCCTACTTCAAGATATTTAAATCTTCCTCACTGGTTGTTCTATTAATGACTACAGCCATTTTATTCTCCGCGCATTAGAGCTGACTGTTCCAAACTTTGACTCACTAATCAGCACACCTCGCAGCAGCATAGGCTGGCTTGCCACAGGAGATTCAATGAGGACAGATAATTAAATGGGGTGCACACAAAGCAAATCACTCTTGTTGCCCCTGCCACACACCACCCCTGGCATTTTCACATATCCATGGCAGGCTTTCATGCATCTATTCTGTGCTATTAATCGTTCCCACTCTTGAGAGCGTTTCATGCAGAGCCATTGGGAAGCACGTAGGTCCCATTTCAGTGCTTGATTCCTGGTGCAAACCAACACAGTGCCAAGAGGCAAGATTCAAGAGAGTCATGAGTGTTTAATAGTAAGATTAAATGAGAACTTACCAGTTTGAAGTTTTGTAGATGATATGTGTATACACCTTTAATTGATAGTGACGATCTCCATGCTAACCACTCCCCCACCAGTTAGTATAATTGTAACATACACACCCCTAGCTCTCTCTCTGGTGATCGTGACAGACCGTGTACAGCTAGGGCAATAATGTATGATTAATAAAGTAGTAAAGATCCAATGGTATCCATGTATCTTCTTTACAAGTTTGATCTTTATTTTATGAGGAGTTGCGATGAGGGATTTCGTGAAGACCCCGCCAGCATGCATGCGCGACATTCTTCAAAGCAACTGTGTGGAATCACAGATAACAACAATGAATGAAGATAGTAAGATTTAAGAGACTCTAATATACCAGTTGACCTTATGATAGAGGGTTGGGAGCAGAGGGCACAACTCCTCATAAAATAAAGATCAAACTTCAAACTGGTAAGCTCGTTTAATCTTACTATTTTACTTTGGAGTCACGTGAGTGACTTCGTGAAGATTTCAAAGCTCTGTGATTCCATGCCCTGGACCACGTCCATGCTCACACACTGCCGTAATTACTGATGGAGGAAGTATGTTAATGTATTTCAGACTTGAACAAGCTGAAAAATAATAACAATCAATAAACCCCTGAACTCGGGGACAAACGTTAGGGAACAGCACTTAAAACTGACTCCGCAAACGTTGTGGGAGCGGCCACAGGTTTGTTATAAAAACACTGAAATGTAGTTTCACTGGCCCAGCCCGCTATTGCGAGGAAATGATTCATGGGTACCTTCATGGTCCTCGCCGCTGATGTGGATGCAGCCCTGGTAGAATGAGATTTAAAATGTTAGTGTCTTACCTGCTGCACCGAATACCACCCTGAGCCACCTGGAGATAGTCTGCACCGTCACCCTGTGATGTGGGTTTCCATGGCTGATAAACAGACCCGTCTCCATATTCCTGATGGTGTGTGTGACATTAATATAATGTCGGATATAGGTGGATATACAGAGTCTTACATCAACGAGATATGCTAGGAATTCCATTTTCAGTCCTGTAGTTCCAGGTCTGCGTTGTTTAAGCAACTCATCTATAAAGAAAGTCACTTTTTTGGGGGTTGAGACTATTCTATCCAGTTTTAGTTTCTGTAGAGTCTGGACCCGTTGTGCTGTGGTCCGTGCCATTAACATCACCACTTTGAAGGTGAGTTAGTCCACTGGTAAATCCGTCATAGGCGATCAGCTCCTGAGTAGGGTCAACCCCACCCCTATATCCCAGGTAATATTATATCGTGGTCGGGGAGGGTTGGAATTGAATATACCCCTCATAGTTTCGATACCAGCTGGTGAGATCCCACTCCAATGTTGAGATGGGATGACAGTGCACTCCTGGCACTGTTTATGGCACTGTAACTCATCATAATGAAGGCCCGCGAGGAATTCCAGCAAATTGGAGATCATAGCAGAGTTGTAGGTGGTCTTCATCCGACTACAGAAGGCCTCTCATTTCCTTATGTGGGTGAGGTACGGTTTTCTTGTGGACTCTCTGCACTATGCTGTTATGATGTCCATGGATTTTGATGACAGCCCAAATTCCAGCAGTGGCCTCTATATTGAGGACCACCGGGTACCATGGTTGTGTGGGCCAGTCGAGTATTATCAGCTTGCAGAATCGAGGGTGGCGGTTTTGCCTCCTCGTCCAAGTCTTTTACCTGATTTGGCAGGCTTTCACCGAACAGCTGTCTCGGTGGCGGCGTAGCAGAGGCTTTGCACAAACCCGCAAATTTTGGGTTGTGAGTTGGGCGGATGGAGCTCTCGCGAAAGCAGTTTATTTTTTAATGTGTATTGCACAACAACGCTAGTGCATCCTGTTGCTCGTCCGTCATGTCCGTCCCGTCTATGGAATGTTGCAGAATCTAGTTGTTTTTTCTGTAATACCCGACTAATGAGGCAGAATGGGGGAAAAGCATAGAACCCATTTCCCCCAACATAGCGAGAACGCGTCCATCGCCACTGCCCCAGGACCTGGTTCCCAAGAGACATATGTTGGTATCTGATGGTTCAACCTGGACGCAGAAAAGGTCGATATTTTGTGTTCCATATTTGGCTATAATTTTAGCAAATATTTGGGGGTTCAACATCCACTCCATGTCGTTATTAAATACTCGTGACCTGGTGTCTGCCACTGTATTGAGCTTACCCAGAAGGTACGTAGCTGATATCCAAATATTTCTTTCAATACACCAGAGCCAAATTAAATTTGCCAATTCATCACAAAATATTGACTTGATACCACCCATATGGTTTAAATACACCACCGCAGTGGTATTATTAATTTGAAGATGGACATGTGTATGATGCAGATTAGTGCAGTAAGCCCGCAGCCCGTGACATGCTCCCAGCATTTCCAAATGGTTTACCTTGTGATTGAAGAAGAGTAGACTCGTGCAAATCCCATCTGCCGCCACAATTGGAAGTGGTGTCGGTAACTCCCCAGCCCTGGGTGCCTGCGTCGGTTTGTAACACAACTGATGGGTTTGATATAATGATGGGATTAAAACAATCACAAACATTGCTAATCCACCATTGTAACTCAATTTTGCCTTGTTTGGCAGCTGCATAGGCCTGTCAAAATGCCCAGCATTCGCTTTTAATGCTGAGATTTTGCTCTTTGCAAGTTTTGATAGTGTAACGGCCCACATTGTGCAGCTGGGATATAGCTACAAGCTTCCCAACCACCTTAGCAGCATGTCTAATAGTCGGTTCCTGGCGCAAGCAAGGCTGTTACATGCCTCTATTATGTCTGTTGCTTGTTCCCTGGGATAGTGACAATCAGTACCCCATGCATCCCAGAATGTACGCAACCTCCCTCCTACTTGTGAGGTTATACATGCAGCACTCCCAAGAGAACCAGACCCCCTTACCTCCATGGTTACCGGCGGGCTTCATACTCTGGGCATTTGTGTTCGTTGTGTTGCTGGGATGTGAGGTTGATGCATCTTCCACGCTGGTCGCTGTGGACCCTGTCCTAAACAAGGCTTTTGTTGATAGGGTGCGACCGGTGGATAGGTTCTGATTGCCCTGTCGGGTTGAACCTGATGCCTGTTAGGTGTAGCATAAGGATGCTGTCTGTGATACGCCGGTGGCCTGCTCGAGGGTGGTGGTTTCTCAACCCGACCGCTTTTGCCTCCTCGTCCAAGTCTTTTACCTGATTTGGCAGGTTTTCACCGAACAGCTGTCTCGGTGGCGGCATAGCAGAGGCTTTGCACAAACCCGCAAATTTTGGGTTGTGAGTTAGGCGGATGGAGCTCTCGCGAAAGCAGTTTATTTCTTAATGTGTATTGCACAGCAACGCTAGTGCATCCTGCTGCTCCTCCATCATGTCCGTCCCGTCTATGGACCTGGCAAAGGCAGTAATGCCTGAGGTCAACCATTTCAGGATTTTCTGTATTTTTAATTCCTGAGCCCTGATCCCGGGACTGATGTTACCCCAGATGGGTGTGTTGACGGTCGGGACATTGAGCGACACACAATTACCCGCAGCTTTGTACTTGTTTGTAGCCTCCGTGAGCACCTGTTCCTGCAGCTGGTGTGTGGTTAAGTAATTGATGCTGGCCGCTAGTTTGGGCTGAAGAGGTTGCCCTGATTGCTGGTTGGGCGAATTTTGACACTCCTTCCAGTAGTTCCTCTTCAGACATCCCTGGCAACATCGGTTCTTGCGCCAACCCTTCTTCAAAGTCACCTAACGGCTGGATAAGGGAGAGATATTTGGTGGTTCTGCTGTGTGTCTCCTAGATCCTAGGGACACACGCTCTTGATGGAGGAGGTCCCATTCGAGCAACTGCTCGACCATTCGCTCCATACGAGCCATGCGACCGCCACAGCATCAGCGGACGACAAGTCGACTTCCCCCAGGTTCTTCAGATCTACTGGGGCTTCTGCCAACGGACCGCACCTCGTTGAGGTGATGTCTAGGGTACGTTGACAGGTAGTCGCTGCCTGCCGCTCCTGTGGGGCTACACGACTCCCGCGCGGACATGCCGCTAGTCCGCCGTCTTCCGGACTGTAGCGGTCCGCCTGTCTGGAATGACAAAAGCAGTGACGAGTCGGTGCCGGCCAGTTCATCCGCGCGGGCTTACTGCCAGTTCCGGTTATATGGGACTGAGACGGCTCATAGTCGCTGCCAGCCGCCTCAGCAGGGCCACACGACTGAAATACACTGCCACCGGCCTGCACTCTGGCAGCCTGCCCCGGTGGTGAGCCGGTACCTCCCGCTCCTGCAGGGCTCCCCGACTTCCCAGCAGGTACGTCACCGGTCCACGATCTGGCAGACTTCTCCGGTGGCATGTCGATGCCGGCCGCTGCAGTGGGGCTTCTCGACCTTGGTGCGGCTTTCCCCCCTGGTCTGCCCTCTGGAGACCTGTAACAGAGGGGAAACAGAATGTGCCATTGAACGAGGCACAGGTTTACGCACCTGTTTTTCGCTGGCCCGGTGATGTATGGGCAATAGCGGTAGGGAGTCAGGGTCTTGCCTACCCTGTTCCCGCGCGGTGCTCCAACCAATGTGCAGCTCCCTGGCCTGCTGTGGTGGAGAGTCGGGCCCTGCCAACTGAACAGGGCTCCCCAACTTCCGCGTTCTTATCCCGGCCCGCTGAGCGGGTGCTGCCGGTGTTGCGGGCAGCTCCAGGGATTGTGGCCGCTGACTCCCGTGCAAAGTCCCGTGGCCCTTGGAGGCATGCTTCGATGCCTTCATTCTGGTCTCCCTGTCCATCGTTTCTGTAAGCAAAGTCTACTACAGAAGCAAAGCAACTCAAGGTTAGTATAACTTACCTGAGGGCCTTTTTGAAGCTGACGGTGGAGGAACGCATTTCCCCCCCCCCCCACCCCCCAGCTCCCATGGTGACCAGACTCTCATGCGGGATATGTACTGCCGCAAACGGCAAGTCTCCCGCCTATGTTGTGAGTCGGGGCCCCGGCTCTGTCTTCGCTACCTCTACCGAGTAACGTTGCCGTCAGTCCGCAGTATTCCTGCGGCCTGCGGCATTGAGTCGGAGCTCCTGCTCTGCCTTCGCTACCCGCGAATGGCAGTCTCCGAGCCCGGACTCTCCTGGGTCACGGGCTTTCCCGACTTCCGGGTAGCGTTGACGTCAGTCCGCGGTGATCCTGCGGGCTGCGGTGTTGAGTCGGGCTGCCGCTCTGCCGTCGCTACCTGCGAACGGCAAGTCTGTAAGCCCAGACCCTGCCGGGTCAATGGGCTGCCCAACTTCCCAGTGAATTCACGCCGTCAGTCCACGGTATTCGTGCGGCCTGCAGCGCTGAGTCGGGCTGCCGCTCTGCCGTCGCTACGAATGGCGTGTCTGTGAGCCCGGACCCTCCTGGGTCAACGGGCTTGCCCGGCTCCAGTCTGTTGCTGCCGCCGCTGACTGCCCGTATCCCGCGATCCACAGTCAGTTTTGAAGCGGCCCGTGGAGTACTCTGTTACACAGGGTCCCTGGAAGAAAAACCAACCGCAGGTTAGTTTACCTTACCTGCAGGTCCGTTGCAGTAGAGGAGCGACCCTCCTCCCTGCCTGTCGCTTCGCATGCGGTCGACGATATGTCGCGCATGTGTGCTGGTGGGGTCTTCACGTAGTCACTCACGTGACTCCGAAGTAAAATAGTCATATGTACCAACAATGAAACAATGACCTTTTTGCTTGCAGCAGCTCAACGGGCTGGTAAGCACCGTACACACAGATAAATATAATAATCAAAGATTCAATAAATTAATAGTCATAACACAAATGCAAAAAGAAATAAACAAAGCCTGCCATGCAACCAAAGGCACAGGTCATTAATTGTGTACAAAAATATTATATGGTAAGAATGATTTGTTGCAGGTAGGATGTTTCTCTTGAAGGTAGTCATAAAATGCTGGAGTAACGCACGTTTCGAAGAAGGAATTTGGGTAGACTTCAGACTGAAGAAGGGTCTTGACCCGAAATATCACCTATTCCTTCTCTCCAGAGATACTGCCTGTCCCACTGATGTACTTCAGCATTTTGTGTCTACCTTCGATTTAAACCAGCATCAAAACAGTTCCTTCCTGCACATGACGTTTCTCTTGTCTGGTGAGGAGGTGGATGGAAGGTATGGTCTTGATGTAGGGCTCAGTGTCAAAATAACTAGCGATAATCAAAGATTCAATAAATTAATAATCATAACGCTGGCGCAAAAAGAAAAACCAAAAGACATCTATGAGAGAAATTAGTAAATGTGTTCTTTCAGCGGGTGTGAAAACAATGGAGCAGTTGGTAGAGTTGTTGCCTCACAGTGCCTGAAACCTGGGTTTGATCCTGACCTCAGATGCTGTCCGTGTGGAGTTTGCATGTTCTCACTGTGACCGTGCACATTTCCTCCAGGTGCTCCAGATTTCTCGCACATCCCGAAGGCGTTTATAGGTTAATTCCCTAACCTACCGAGGTAAATTGCCCTAGTGCGTAGGGAGTGGATGCAACAATGGAATAACATAGAACTATTATCACCAGGTGATCGATGGTCTCGGCATGCTCAGTGGGCTGAAGGACCTGTTTCTATGCTGTAGCTCTAAACTAAACTAAACCTGAAGAATTCTCTATTACAGAAGGATATGCAGTTCAAGACACTGAATATATTTAACAAGGTAACGGATTATTAGGCACAAAATATATCAAGAGGAATAGGCAGAGTGCAAATGTGGTTTTGATAGAGGCTCAGCAATTATTGCATTAAATGGCAGGGTTGGATTGAAGAGACAAATGCCAAATTCTGCTCTTACTTTATCTCCGCTTACTCGTGGCCTCAAGCAGGTCGCGGCGATTTTTCCAGCCTGATAAAAATTGTCCATGAGTAAAAAAATGTCGCCATGGAAAGAAAATCAATACTTTTTACTCGTTGGTAGGTTGTAAAAGGTTGTGATGCTAGTCGTAGGTAGTCGTAAGTAGTCGTAGGTGGTCGAAGGTAGTCAAAGGTAATAGCTCCGGGGTGAAAAATAGGTCAGTAGAAAAAAAAGGTAATTTAAACAGCAGAACATCACCTCTGTCACTCCAATGCATTTTCATTCATAGCTGGAGAGAATTTTGGAGAGGAGACTTGTGCTTTAAGAGATTGCACCAAAAAGGCAGCAGCGCAGGGGGAGGGCACAACCCTAAAAAAAACCTGCCATGCCCACTCAGGATGAGGAGTGGCAGGAGGTGATGCCACAAGAGGTGATAGTGCAGGAGGAGGTAGCCCTGCATGAGAAACCCCTGGAGGAGGAGACCAGGGTGGTAGTAGATGTACCCACCACCACCCCATCCTTTACTGCCTCATTTGAAGGCAGCAAAGCAGCCCTTTCTCCTGTGTCTGACACAGCATCAGAGGCAGATGCCCCATTGGTGGTGAGGGAGGGCTGGAGGAAGGTTATGCCCTACACCTTCACCAGGCAGCAGGAGGGGGTCCTTGAGGAATGGTTCCAGCAGAATGCCATCCTGTACGGAAAGGAAAATGAGGGGTACATGGACAGGGACAAGAATGGTATGCTTGCCATCCACCGCCCCACATGCGTGCTTAAAGTTCCATCCTTTGTCAAAGCCCAGCGCCACTCTCTTCCAGGCATCTGGTGTACTGGGACAGTCCATCACATCATCTCCATTCACCCATTGAGACTTCCTCTTGTGCTTCCTCTTCACCCTCTTCCCCTTCTGCCTTTCTTAAACGGCTGCTGAAACAAAAGGGCTACTGCAAACAGCAGTAGTTGTATTTTTACTAACATCCTCCAAACTAGTTCCTTCCTTGTTTGCACTGTTCACAATGATTTGCCAGAGACCAACGTACATGGTCGAAGCCAGTATTTAACATAGTCGAAGGAGGTCGAAGGAGGTCTTCTTCATAGTCGAGGGAGGTCTTCAACATGGGTATTCAACGTAGGAGGTATTCAACATAGTCTTGGAATGTTGTAGGATGTCGTACACATAGTCGAAGAAGGTCGTAGGAGGTCGTAGGTCACCGCAACCTTGATATATTTTTTGTTGCTTAAGATCACCAGAGGGTGCGGTGGAGGTCTTCTAAGTGGGACAGGCCCTTCAGACTTCTTCTGTTGATTTTACCTGCAGCAACGTTAAAATTAGATTTTAACTATCCCCCTGGGAATTAGTTATATTATTTTATAAATCGTACCAAATGTTGTTCGTGTTACTGGAAATAACAGCCAAGGAAATCTTTCCAAATGCATTTCTGGTAATGTAATAAATATCAATCTGAAAAATCTGACTTCAATTGTGACATAATTTCATCTTCCAGAAAGACAAAGCCCTGCACCATCACTACCAGTGTCCTCCAAGGATCTCTCACAACCACCACAATCAAGTTCTGTTGTATCTAGCAGCTTTTCCAACATCCAGTCATGGACGAGCAGATAATGACATTCTCGATCTCACTTACTGTCCTTAAGGCTGAACCAAACTGCTAGAAATCTTGGTATAATTTGTTTAAAACACATTTCCTGAGATGTAGGTAACCCTGACAAGACCACCATTTATTTACCAGGTCCACATCATCCTTAAAGTGATTGTGATCTCTATTATAGACTGCTCAGTCTCCTCAGTGAGCGAATTCCAGGGCAACAAAACAGACTAAATTTCCATTGACACAGACATGATCCATCTATGTTTCAATACACCGTTAAGACAATTACAGTACACACCAACATTGCCCACTTTTTTCCTTGCTTTAGTTCTATTGCCAATACCCTTCTATCAAGAGTCGAATCAAGTCTAATTAATCCAGTGTTTAATTGTCATTTGTCCTGAGACCAGACCAATTAAAATTTTGCCTTCTGCAGCTATACATGCACATTAAATGCAACAACACATCACATAAATGTACAATAAATTATGTCATACTTGGTAAACCTGACTATGATAATCCAAGCCAAAGTATCTAGTTCAAACTCAGTAGTACAAAATCCAGTGTTTTTTGCTGCAGTAGGTTTGTGCAGAGTGGTTCAAGAGTGTCATGGATGGTTAATGGAAAAAAACTATCATTGAATCTATAGCCAATGGTCTCTGTCACCTGCTTCCCCATATTACCAGCAGGCGATGATATTAACAGAGGTGTGGCTACTTCCCCATGTTCTATGTGCCAATGATTTGAATTTACTCAAAACCTGCTGCCCATGTTTTGACTTGATTCCTATGCGCGTCGATATATATTGCTGAAATGACAATGAAGAGTGTGTTAAAACGAAATCCCCATGGTCATTAGTGTAGTCTTGGTGTCACTTAGAAAAAGATTTGAACGTATAAAAAATAAATAGTTAAGGGGTTTTCCCAATTTGGTGACCTAATTGGCGAGTTTAGAAGAGTTTGAAAAAATGACATGTTGAAGACCTCCTTCGACTATATAGAATACCTCCTTCAACCTCCTTCGACTGTTGAAGACCAGCTTTGACCAGCTATGACTAACTACGGCTAGATTCGGGTAAATTGGACACCGAATAGTGGAGAGTGAAGATGACCACCTTCGATCTCCTTCGACCTCCCTTCGACATCCCTTCGACTATGATGAAGACTATCTACGAGTACCTTCGACTGCCTTTGACTACCCTCAATTACCTACGACTAACATGATGACCTACTACGACCTACTACAGCTAAACCTACGAGTAAAAGAAGTATCAATTTTTTCCATGGCGACCTTTTTTTTAAACTCTCGGGCATTTTTTGACATATTGAAAAAATCGCTGTGACCTAGCTGAGGCCTCGAGTACGCGGAGACCACTCTCGAGCATTAAGGAGAGTTACGAAGACCTCCAACGACCTCGTGTCGACCACGCTGTGAGTATGAGTCGAGGGCAAACTTGCCAGAACTCGCGGATTAGGTCGCCCAAGTGGGACAGGCGCTTTACATCTGGGTTTAAGCCTCACAGAAGAAAGGTTGTTTAAATTTACAGTTCATTCACTGAGCACGGTATTTTTGTTCATGGTGGATTGTGAAGCTTTAAGTAAGAAAGGTTAAATGCTTACTGGTAATTATTGCAAAACCTGCAGAGAAGTCTTCCAACTTGGCCTACTCACAGATTTTATTCCTGCAGTATTTACAAGTTGCACCATGCAGCATGTATATTAGATACTCCATGAAACTATCAGCAAGAGACATAAACTAGTAATGGCACCGATCCGTCTTCCTAGTGACAATGGTTTTGTGTGGCCTACAATTTTCAATAACCTAACTTCCCTGAGGTGCACTAGCAGAGAATAATAGAAAAAAACATGTTCACACATCTGGACAAAGACAAACGTATATTTCAAATCCATCGTCTTCAGTGTTTTGCCTTGAACTGCAAGTAATACAAATGATGATGCAAAGCATTTTGTTATTTTAAGCAATAAAAGGAAAGCTGCATAACTGGACATATGGTCAACAATTGCATGACAGTACAGCACACACAAATTAGTTTCAAAGGGCACTGACTGAATATGGAACAACTTCATGGAATGCAAACAAAAAATACTGCAGGTGAATTATGCTGTCAGGTTTAATCATTAGTGGCAGAAATGCCATTTTCTAATTAATACAAAATCAACAGAAAATGCTGGAAGCACTTACCTGGTCTGACAGTATCTGTGGGAGGACAAGTGGAATTTAATGTTGATGTACTTTCATCATTATTTCATATTTCCAACATCCACAGGGTTTTATCTAAGACACAATTGGAGAGGGAGAAGGGTAAATCGGAGGTGTCGGTGTTACAGTTAAATAAAGGGGACTATGGAGCCATGAGAGAGGAGATGGCCGAAGGTGACTGGAAAGATGCCCTAGCAGGGATGACAGTGGAACAACAATGGCAGGTATTTCTGGGAATAATACAGCAGGTGCAAGATCAGTTCATTCCAAAGAGGAAGAAACATTCCAACGGGAGTAAGGGGCGACCGTGGGTGACAAGGGATGTCAGGGACAGTAGAAAAATAAAAGAGAAGTATAAAATAGCAAAGATGAGCGGGAAGCCAGAGGATTGGGTAATGTTTAAAGAGCAACAGAAGATAACTAAAAAGGCAATACGGGGAGAAAAGATGAGGTACGAAGGTAAGCTAGCCAAGAATATAAAGGAGGATAGTAAAAGCTTCTTTGGGTATGTGAAGAGGAAAAAACTAGTTAAGTCCTAAGTTGGACCCCTGAAGATTGAAAAATGTGAATTTATTATGGGGAACAAGGACATGGCAGATGAGTTGAACAGGTACTTTGGATCCGTTTTTAACCCTAAGGAGGACACAAACAATCTTCCTGATGAACTAGTGGCCAGAGGATCTGGGGTGATGGAGGAACTGAAGGAAATCCACATGAAGCAGGAAATGGTGCTGGGTAGACTGATGGGACTGAAGGCTGATAAATCCCAAGAGTCTGATGTTCTGCATACCTGGGTACTTAAGGAAGTGGCTCTCGAAAACTGAACAAATTGGTGATCATTTTCCAATGTTCTATAGATTCAGGATCAGTTCCTGTGGATTGGAGGGTGGCTAATATTAACCCACTTTTTAAGAAAGGTGGGAGAGAGAAAACAGGGAATTATAGACCAGTTAGCCTGACATCGGTGGTGGGGAAAATGCTGGAGTCAATTATAAAAGATGAAATAGCCGAACATTTGGATAGTTGTAACAGGATCGGTCCAAGTCAGCATGGATTTACGAAGGGGAAATCCTGCTTGACTAATCTTCTGGAATTTTTTGATGATGTAACTAGGAAAATGGACAAGGGAGAGCCAGTCAATGTAGTGTACCTTGACTTTCAGAAAGCATTTGATAAGGTCCCACATAGGAGATTAGTGGGCAAAATTAGAGCACATGGTATTGGGGGTAGAGTGCTGACATGGATAGAAAATTGGTTGGCAGCCAGGAAACAAAGTGTAGGGATTAACGGATTCCTTTCAGAACGGCAGGCAGTGACTAATGGGGTATCGCAAGTCTCTGTGCTGGGACCGCAGCTATTTACAATATACATCAATGATTTAGATGAAGCATTGTCTCGCCCCTGTTTTCCATTCTTCTCCCGATGTTAAAATCCCCAGCGTGCGATGGCAAGTCCCGCGGTCATTAAGGCCGCGCTGGGCGATGTAAGGCCCAGATCCGGGTCTTGATGTTGGAGCCCCCGGCGGGCGATGGCAAGTCCCGTGGCCGTTAAAGCCGCGCCGGGTGATGTAAGGTTCCGCACCAGGTCGATTTCAACCCCGCAATTTGGGCGGGAGAAGTTGCCGTTGCAGGAGCTCCGAAAAGCGGTCTCCCACCAGGGACCCGCGAGCTCCCGATGTCACCGTCTACCGGGCCTGCGGCTCGAGCCTCCGATGCTCCAGTCGGGTCGCAGCTCTCCACGCTCGGAATCCCCCAGGTCATTCCAGTTGGAGGCCGCTCCATGGTGCCAGGCCCCAACGACAACGGAGACTTGACAGGGAAAAGGTCGGGTCCTGCGTACAGGGAAGAGATTTAAAAGTTCCCCCCGCGCCCCACATATACACAGCTAAAAAACAATACATAAACTACAACCAAACTATACACTCAACAGGACAAAAATTAAAAAAAGACAGACAGACTGCAGAGGCTGCTGCCGTGAGGCGCTACCACATAACTGGGCGGCAGTGTGAACTGTGAGGAGGATGCTATGAGAATGCAGGGTGGACAGGTTGGGTGAGTGGGCAGATGCATGACAGATGCAGTTTAATGTGGATAAATGTGAGGTTATCCACTTTGGTGGGAAAATAGGAAGGCAGATTATTATCTAAATGATGTCAAGTTGGGAAAAGGGAACTACAACGGGATCTGGGGGTCCTTGTTCATCAGTCAATGAAAGTAAGCATGCAGCCTGGAGCTCAATGCTCTTAAGACAGTGGATTTGATTGGAGACTGTAGATTGGTTTATGCATGACAACCAATCATAGTAGAGTAGCATCACTAACCCCACCCTACTGTACGATTTGTATTAACACCCACTTCCTGTACTCCTCAGTCTTGGAAGCGGTTATGATGTTCTGACAACTAACAACCTGCTGTACCGCTATAGTTTGAATATCGATTAAAGATGATCTTGGATTTCAGATTGTATGACTCGGTTGTTTCCATGGTGTCAGAAGTGGGATTCGAACCCACGCTTCCAGATACTTTGTTCCGTGATAAAAAGAGGTTGGCCAGACAGACAATCCAGCATACCAACAGAGGTGCAGTCGTTCTTCTTAGTCTGCGATGAACTGATAATACAGGATGGTGTCATAGTTAAGGGCCACAAAGTTGTGATCCACTCATCGTTACATGACAAATACTACAAAGAGGCACACAGCGATCTCCAGGAATTGATGCCACGCTGGCTCATGCACAGAACCTTTTCTACTGGCCTGGGATGACCAAGTACATAGGGGACAGTACAGCCTCCTGCCCCACTTGCAACAGCCTTGCACCACACCAGCAGAGACAGCCCTTACTGCAACAACCTCACCCAGCTCTGCCCTGGACATCGGTGGCGGCAGACATTTTTGAATGGCACAGTAAACACTATCTTGTCCTGGTCGACTCTTAGTGTAACTGATTCGAACTTGACCTACTGACATCTCCCTCTCCATCACATCAGTAATGGTCATTCAAAAGCTAAAGACAATTTACCAGCCACACTTTCAAGCTCTTTGCCACCCGATGGAATTTCCACCATGTCACGAGCAGCCCGGAGTACCCACAGAGCAACGGGCTCACTGAACGAGCTGTCAGAAGCGCGAAACATTTAATGGAACGCTCACACTTTACCAATTCAGACGTGTACCTCAATCTCTTAAATCTCAGGAACATTGCTAGAGATGGAACCTTGGGCTCGCCGGCCCAGCGACTGATGTCCAGAACAACGAGGCCTCCGATTCCGATTGCCCAGCAGAAGCTGATACCACAGGTGCTGAAGCCAGCTACAATCCAAAAGCGTATCCAGGAGAAACATGACATTCAGAAACGGTCGGATGACAAGTCCAGCAAACCACTCAAGCCTCTACTACCGGGCCAAGTCGTTCGTTTACAAACTTCCATGGGACATTCCCGTCTGGGTAGTGTTGTCGGCCTGGCTGAAGAACCTCGATCCTGCCTTGTGGACTATGATGGTACCATATACCGCAGGAGCCACCAACACTTACTTGCCATGAAGGAACCCCGTCCGCCACCAGCCGGTCCCTATGCTTCACCACTTCAGTTCCAGCTGTTTGCTGTTGCACCTTCCACCAGCCCCAGCATGTCCTGTACCCCTCCACGACCAGCCGCTATGACTAACCACAGAATGATCTCTTCTGCATGTTCCCCCTGTCGGCCACCACGGGTGTCCCCTGCTGCTTTCTTGCTTCCGGGTTCACCACCTCATTATAATCTTTCTGGCAAAGGGGGAGAGGGCTTGGTCCATACGCATTCGAGCCATATTAGTAAACCGCCTGATAGATATGGCGAATAGGTTTAAATTCTTATGACATGTTTCCTCACTATACTCACTCTTTAAGGGGAAGGATGTAGATTGGTTTATGCATGACAACCAATCATAGTAGAATAGCATCACTAACCCTACCATACTCTACGATTTATATTAACACCCATTCCCTGTACTGCTCAGTCTTGGAAGCGGTTATGATGTGCTGACAACAAACAACCTGCTGTACCGCTATAGTTTGAATACTGATTAAAGATGATCTTGGATTTCAGATTGTATGACTCGGTTGTTTACAGAGACTTTAGGAGAGATCCCCCTCCCCTCACCCCACTTACCATCAACAAAAACATAGAAACATAGAAACATAGAAATTAGGTGCAGGAGTAGGCCATTCAGCCCTTCGAGCCTGCACCGCCATTCAATATGATCATGGCTGATCATCCAACTCAGTATCCTGTACCTGCCTTCTCTCCATACCCTCTGATCCCCTTAGCCACAAGGGCCACATCCAACTCACTCTTAAATATAGCCAATGAACTGGCCTCAACTACCCTCTGTGGCAGAGAGTTCCAGAGACTCACCACTCTCTGTGTGAAGAAAGTCTTTCTCATCTCGGTCTTAAAGGATTTCCCCCTTATCCTTAAGCTGTGACCCCTTGTCCTGGAGTTCCCCAACATCGGGAACAATCTTCCTGCATTTAGCTTGTCCAAACCCCTTAAGAATTTTGTAAAGTTTCTATAAGATCCCCTCTTAATCTCCTAAATTCCAGAGAGTATAAACCGAGTCTATCCAGTCTTTCTTCATAAGACAGTCCTGACATCCCAGGAATGTCTGGTGAACCTTCTCTGCACTCCCTCTATGGCAATAATGTCCTTCAACAACACCACAGTCACATCTGTGGAGCCTTTTATGTTCCTGGGAACCATAATCTCCAAGGACCTTAAGTGGGGGGCTACCATCGACTCGAAAGTCAAAAAGGCTCAACAAAGGATGTACTTCCTGTGGCAGCTGAAGAAGCACAATCTGCCACAGGCAATGATGGTCCAATTCTACACGGCCATCATAGAGTCTGTTCTCACCTTCTCCATCAAGGTCTGGTTTGGCTCAGCCACCAAGCACGACATCTGGAGGCTGCAGCGAATCGTCCGATCAGCAGAGAAGATTATTGGCTGCAACCTTCCCTCCATTGATGAACCGTACACTGCAAGGACCAGGAAGTGAGCGGGCAAGATCATCTCTGACCCCTATCACCCTGGCCACAAACTCTTTGAATCATTTCCCTCTGGAAGGCGACTCCGGACTGTCAAAGCTGCCGCAGCCAGACATAAAAGCAGTTTTTATCCACGAGTAGTTGCTCTACTCACAGCCAGAAAACTGTAGCCTCCCTTTGATCTGGTATTTTGTTGGTTCACAAGCTTGATCAATTTTGTTTTATCATTAATGTCTTATTATTAATAATGTTTAGTGTTTTCTGAGTCATTCGTAACTGTTACTATATGTCATGTTATTACTTGTGGGCGGAGCACCAAGGCAAATTCCTTGTATGTGAATACTTGGCCAATAAACTTACTTACTTACTGACTTACTTACTTATAACAAGAGGAGTTGAGTATAGGAGCAAATAGGTCCTTCTGTTGTTGTATAGGGCCCTAGTGAGAGCACACCTGGACTATTGTGTGCAGTTTTAATCCCCTAATTTGAGGAAGGACATTCTTGCTATTGAGGGAGTGCGACGTAGGTTTACAAGGTTAACTCCCGGGATGGCGGGACTGTCATATGCTGAGAGAATGGAGCGGCTGGGCTTGTATACTCTGGAGCTTAGAAGGATGAGAGGGGATCTTATTGAAACATATAAGATTATTAAGGATTTGGACATGCTAGAGGCAGGAAACATGTTCCCGATATTGGGGGAGTCCAGAACCAAAGGCCACAGTTGAAGAATAAGGGGTAAGCCATTTAGAACGGAGACGAGGAAACACTTTTTCTCACAGAGAGTTGTGAGTGTGGAATTATCTGCCTCAGAGGGCGATGGAGGCCAGTTCTCTGGATACTTTCAAGAGAGAGCTAGATAGGGCTCTTAAAGATAGCGGAGTCAGGGGATATGGGGAGAAGGCAGGAACAGGGTACTGATTGGGAATGATCAGCCATGATCACATTGAATGGCGGTGCTGGCTCGAATGGCCAACTCCTGCATCTATTGTCTATTGTCTATTGTCTGTTGTCTGTCATTGCATGCAAAGGATGTGCACAAAATACTAAACATGACTACTTTCATTTAAATGACATTGCTGTGTCCCAAACATTATGGTGCCCTGAAATGGGGGGGACTATGTATAAACACTGCTGTAATTTCTACATGGTCAAATCAAAATGTATCAAAGTAGCCTTTATTAAAATCTGACAATGTGCACCTTAACCACATGTGATTTTTTTCAATTACAAATCTCAAATTGTGGAGTACAGAGGCAAATAAATAAATGATGGGTCTTTGGCCTAAACATTGTCGAAGGCACTGTATCTATTTAGTTTAGAGATACAGCGTGGAAACAGGCCCTTCGGCCCACCGAGTCCATCCCGACCAGCGATCCCTGCACTGTCCTACACACTAGGGACAATTTTACATTGTCCACCCTTTCTTCCACCCCTCTCCCCCCTCTCCCCCCCCCTTTCTCCCCCCCCCTCCTCTGCCTCCCCCTCTTCCCTCCCTCTACCCCCCGCCTCTCTCCCCCCCTTTCTCCCCCCCTCCCCCCCCCCCTCCCCCCCCTCCCTCCCCCTTCTCCCCCCCTCTCTCCCCCCCTCCCCCTCTGGAATACATTAATAATTTATGACTGAAGATAAAATTTGGTGATATGCTTTTGAATTTTGGCTGTATTTCTGAGTTCAGTAGATTCTTTCTGGCACTATATCCAGGTTAAGGGCAGTTTGCTACAGATGTTGAATTGAAGGTAATGTGCTCCTTAATTTAAAAGGTGCAGGTTTGCCATCAGTTAGCAACAGTTAGCTTCATTCAATTGGTGACATTACCCCCAAACTACAGCCCATGTGGAAATGTCAATGCTCTGAACAGCACAGCTGTCATTGGTAGGATCCAGCAACCAGAGCGTGGCACAGTGGTGCAGAGGGTGGCACAGTAATACCTTACAGCACCAGGACCCAGGTTCAATCTTACCTAAGGGGGCTGTCTGTTTGGACTTTGTATGTTCTCTCTGTGACTGCATGGGTTTTGGCTGGGTGCTCCGGTTTCTTCACACACTCCAAAGATGTACAGGTTTGTCGGTTAATTGGTTTCTGTAAAAAATTGTAAATTGTCCCTTGTGTGTAGGATAGTGTTAGTGTACGGAATGATTGCTTATCGGCCCGGACCTGGAGGGCCGAAGGGCCTGTTTCCATGCTGTATCTCTAATGTCTAAATTACACTGAGGTATGTCTACAAATTTCAAGTGTGATAGGTTTATAACGAGCATCGGTTACTTTTGCATTGCTGTTCCAAAACACTATGTAACTAAATGCCTTTATTATTTTAAGATCCACAGTTTTTAAATATTTATTTGCCCAATTAATAATGTATATTTTGTGGGGAGCCAGAGACTTTAAGCAGTAATTATGGCAGAATAGGAGATACTATGTTTAACTATGCCAGAGTGGTTGTTAGTTTATCAGTGAACAATAGCAAATGCTGAGAGTTTTTTTTCACCATTGTAATCTGCAATTTGAGCCAATATATAATTACTTTATCTCATTTTACCAGAGAGACCAATATAGTGGATATGACATTGGAAGAGATTAGAAATTATATTAAAACATTTAAGATGGAAAGAGGAGAGATAATTGGCATGCTGATCAAATTTAGAGAGGATAAAATCCTAATGTGTATAGATTACATTCACAAATAGTGAAAAGGGGAAAGATTAGCAGAGGCACTATTACATAAGTGTAAAAAAGCATTGCCAAAGGGAATAGAGCCAAATAAATCCAAACTATTGAGGTTCCTAAAGATAACAATGCAAATAAAACAAATCCAGGGAACTATAGTCATCAGCATAATGCTAACTGTGGAGAGATAATACACTCATTATTCAAAGGTGCAATATTAAAATGAAAGTGAAAACATATTGAAGAGTAGTAAGCACAATTTTAGAAAGGGAGCTCATGTCCTCATGGAAAATCATGTCAAACAAATCTGATAGTCAAAGATAGACACAAAATGTTGGAGTAACTCAGCTGGACAGGCAGCAACTCTGAAGAGAAGGAATGGGTGACGTTTTGGGTCAAGACCCTTAGAGTGTTATTTTGAAGAGGTCACCATGAAGATTGATGAGAGCAGGGCAGCAGACATTGTCTGCATGGGCTTTAGCAAGGCCTTTAACAAGATCCCCACTTGGTAAGCTTGTCTGATAGGTTAGATCAATTGTAATCCATGGCTAGTTGGCCAATTGGTTCGGTGGAAGGAGATACCTGTAGGGTAGTTGTGGAGGGATGGATTTTTGACCAGAGGCATGTGACTAGCAGTGTGCTGCAGGGGCAGTGCCGTGACCACTCTGTCCGTTATGTGCATTAATGATTTGGAAGTAGGGCCAAGGAATGGCAAATGGAATTTAACTCCATGTGAGGTATTTCACTTTCAAATGTCAAACTAGGGCAGGCATTACACAGTATATAGTGGAGCCCTGGAGAGTATTGCAGAACAGAGAGATCTGGGAGTAGAAGTGCATGATTCACTAAAAGTGCTGAGTCAGGTGGACAGTGTGGTGACATGAACATTTGGCACACTTGCCTTCAATGGTTAGAGTATTAAAGTTGTACATGCAAATGTTGTGACATCCTGATGCAGTTGTGTAGGTCCACACTGAGAGTCCACACTTACCGTGTGCAGCTCTGGTCACCCCTCTATAGGAAGGATGTCGTTAAGCTGAGGTCTGGATAGAGTGGATGTGGAGAGGATGTTTTCATTGCAAGGAGAATCAAGGACCAGAGGGTAGAGTTTCAGAATAAAAGCCCGTACCTTTAGAAAGGAGATGAGGAGGAATTATTTTAGTCAGAGGGTGGTAAATCTGTGGAATTCATTGTGGAGGCCTAGTCCTTTGGTATTTTTAAAGCAGAGATTGACAAGATCCTGATTAGCAAGGGCGTCAATTGTTATGGGGAGAAGGCAGGAGGGTTTAGAGGGAAAGATACTGTAGATCAGCCATGATTGAATGGCAGAGTAGATGCGATGGGCCGATAGGACTAATTCTGCCCCGTTATGAACATAAACTTATGTTAGAAAGGATGCAGAAAAGATTCACCAGAATGTCACCTGGGCTCACAGGCTTGAGTTATGGGGAGATGCAGGCTAGGCTGGGACCTTGTTCTTTGGAATGTAGGAGGAAACTGAGCAGTGACTTTTCTGAGGTGTACAAGATCACGAGGAGCATGAATAAAGTGAATACACAGTCTTTTTCCCACGATAGAGGATTCTATAAACAAGAAGGCATAGGCTTAAGGTGAGAGGACATATTTAAGGGGACCTCAGGATCAACCTTTTCACTCAGAGGGTCTCTGTATCTGGTATGAGCTGCCATAGGAATCTATAGAAGCAAATACAATTATGACTTTCAAAAGACATTTGGACAAACATATGGATGGGAAGGATGCTCTTTCTGCTCATCTCTGGAGCGCATCATACCATCACGCAAACAAACCTCCCTTCTATTGACTCCATCCATACTTCACGCTGCCTCTGCAAGGCCACCAGCATATTCAAGGATGAGTCTCACCCCGGTCACTCCTTCTTCTTCCCTCTCTCTTCACACAAGAGATACAGAAGTGTGAAAACACATACGTCTAGAGTCAGAGACAGTTTATAGGCAACTGAACTATCCTACCAAAAAATAGAGAGCGGTCCTGAGCTATTATCTACCACATTGAAGACCCTTGAACTATCTTTAACCAGACTTTACTGGACTTTATTTTGCACTAAAGGTTATTCCCTTTATCATTTACCTGTACCCTGTGGATGGGCTCGATTGCAATCATGTAGTGTATGCACTGACTGTTTAGCATGCAACAAGATCTTTCCACTGTACCTCGGTACATCACAATAAACTAAGTTAAACTAAACTAAACTGAAAATGTATAGGCAATGATTTGGGTTGAGACACTAATCCAAACTTTCAGAAGCAGTCTGAAGAAGAGTCCGACCCAAACATCATCTATCTGTGTCCTTTGACCCTCTGAATTATGCCCGCACTTAGGGTTTTACCGAAGATTCTAATATCTGCAGTTCCTTGTTTAAAAGAATTGCAATGTTGCAAAAAGGTTTTGAACAAAATAGAGGTAGAGATGATTCTAGCAGGCACGTGCTGTCAGGGTAGGCAAGGTAGACATTGCCTACCCTGACTAAAATTATAAAATGGTAATTATTAAATATATATAGTGAAGGCATGGGAGAATTATGTCTATCTAAGAGATCGATCTCTTAAGTAAGCATAATTCTCTGTGCCTTTCATCCGCAGCACTTGCAACACACGAAGGTCTTTGCAGCCCACGTGCCGTCAGCGCTGCTTCAAGCCGTCAATTTCAAGGGGAGCTGAAGGCAGCTGAAACTCTGCCTTTGCTGTACTGCGCAGACACAGCAGCCTACTGCGCATGCACAGTGCTAATTCTTGGCAGGTGTTTCAAATATGGATTGCCATTATCTTAAGTGTATCTTCGAAAACAAAGAGAGAAGAATGGAGTTCGTGTACCGATAATGTGGTAAGTACATTTCTTGGTGCTTTATGTTTTTAAATAACGGATTTCCCGGGGCGGGGGAGTTCCTTTCTCAGCGTTTGGGGAATCTGGCCCGGGGTAAAGTTGAGGGGAGGGCAGGAGTGTTGTGAAGGAGGGGGTCGGGATCATGCCAGTTGCGACACTCCTTGCACAGAGGCGTGCAATGCCACCGCATTGTGGCCGGGGAGGGAAGCAGCTCGGGTGGCTGTGAGCGGCCGCCGGGCCGGACAGCGGAACCGGCCGCCAACTCAGCTCCTGGGAACCGGCCGCCAACTCAGTTCCTTCTGCCGGCCCCCGCTCACCTCTGGCAGTTGGCTCCGCATCCAGAGCGTCGCAGCAGCGGTGAGTGGGTTACTGGCATTATCCCCAACCCCGTCCTTCTCAACACTCATGCCCTCCCAGCAACTTTACCCCTGGCCAGACTCTCCACAGGCTGTGAAAGGAACTCTCCCGCCAATTGGCCCCTTGAACAAGTGTTGTCATTCAATAAGATGACAACTGATTCAAATTTTCCCTGTGCTCCCGTTTTTCCCACCATCTCTCCACCTGCCATCACCCTTCACCCCCCCACCCATTCAGTAATTCAGAATAAAGGAGACTTGGAGGCCTTGGGAAAATTGAATTGTTACTGTCTTTATTTTTATTTTTACGGAGAGAACAACCTGCGCATGCGCGGTTTAAGTTTTTTTTTAAAAGCCGACTGACTGTCTACCCTGAGTAATTACTCACGGCATGTGCCTGGATTCTAGGTATAGAAATGTTAATAAATCAATAAGGGAAATTAGATAGTAATGAAGGAAGAAAAGAAAATTCAAAGCGAGAGAAAGGGTGAGGAAATATAAACAAAGGTGTATGACTGAGTTGACCTCCCTATATGAACCTCTACATTCATGAAATTGAAAATCTGCTGCCCAGAACTGAATAATCCTCCAACTATGTCCTGAATAATATTTCATATTTAAATAAATATTTAAATAGTTTCCTTTCTTTTTTTTCTTCAATAATTAAGTAATCTGTTTTATTTTGGCACTATTTTTCACATGTCTGATCAGTTCCCTAAATCGCAAGCCTTTTTGTTACTGTACTGACTTTAAAATGGTACTATTATTGTTTATTGCCTCATCTCATTCTCAGTAATAAAACATGTCACATCACAATTCTCTACGTTAACTTTTATCTATCTCAAAATAAAAATTGAATAAGATCAAAGTGATGAAAACACAAGTTTGTCCAATAGTCTGAAACTCATCTGTCCATCAATTGTATTTCAAGCAAGCTCTATCTACTTTCAATCAACAGGAGACTCCCTTCCTTTATAACATTACAAAATGCCAAGTCATCTCTATTAATGGTAAATACATTTGTGCATCAAGCAAATTTAGAACTGCTCTGTAACGGTTCCCTTTCCTGTTCCCTTAGGAAGAAAATGTAAGCAATGCTATTAATCTCTTTGATGTTTAAATCTCTTCTGGATAGATATTTATCTAAATCCCTTACAACATTTTCAGGTTTCCCTTAATAAATTATTCTTTCTGGCATTTGCTTCCGCGTACCCATTATCCTGTGGGGAAACAAATTCTAATTTCTTGCTGGACTGAAGGAAGAGATACAGGAGACTCGGTGGAATGGGTAGTGTTCAGTTTCAAGTTTTCCCACATGCACTGGGGTGGTACAGTGGCACAGCTGGTAGAGCCGTTGCCTCTTAGCGCCAAGGATCCAGGTTCTATCCTGACCTCCGATCCTGTCTTGTGGAGTTTGCATGTTTTCCCTGTGGGTTTCCTATGGGTGCTCTGGTTTCCTCCCACATCTCAAAAATGTGTGTGTTTTTGTAAGTTAATTGACATCTATAAAAATTACCTTAGTGTGTAAGGAGCAAATGAGACAGTGGGATTACATAGAACTATTGAATGGGCGATCGATGATCGGCGTGGACTTGTTGGGCTGAATGGCCTGTTTCCGTGCTGTATCTCTACACTAAACAAAACAAAACGCTGTGCATGGCGTTTAAATTGCTATGCTCATGTGGAAGTGCAGGAACTCATGGCCTGGAGTGCCTGTGCTTGGTCACACAATTTTCTATGCCATAAGGGAGGTTTATCTCCAGCAAACTTCATAAATGTTAATGGGTGGCTGGAACTTCATGTTTCTTCCATTCGCGTTAAACCAACCATATACCGGATTGCAATGGCTATTTAAACAAAATATATACCATCAATATTGACACTTCATTTACAAATATCCTGCTGTCCTTCCAGTATTTACACATTTCAATGTGCATTTGCACACGTGACAATAAAATTACCATTAATACATTGAACCATTGGTTTTCCAGAGAGTTTGAGGAGCTTGCCTGAAAATTAAAAACAGATTTTGTGGATTGTACCTGAACCACATGCAAATGGATCAAATGGAAAAGAGAGTTGTTTGGATTTGTCAAAGGGAAATATGGAAGAGAGTACTTGTATTCACTGGACATTGGCAAGCATATCACTTAATTAGAGTTTACACGGTAGCCTTTGTCTAGGTTTGTGAAGCTTTCTGTTTCCAGCAGGTTAAGAAGAAAAGAAACAGGATTCGGTGACGTTTCGGGTCAAGTCTGAAGAAGGGTCTCGAACCGAAATGCCACCCATTCCTTCATTCCAGAGATGTAGTCTGTCCCATAGAGTTACTCCGGCACTTTGTGTTGATCTTCGGTGTAAACCAGCATTTGCAGGGGCCCGGCTGAATGCTCAGCAGATGGCGGAACTGGGAGGGAGCTGTAGATGTCGGACACAAGGAGCAAGGGCCGGTAGAAGGTGAACCGAGATAATGCCTCCCGCGCCTTCAGTGACGGTGGTTGTGAGAACATGCAGAGAGTGCCTCTGCAGAAGAAAGAGTCCAAAGATGAACACCCCCGGGACACAAAGATAGCCGAACAAGGAGAGGGACATTAGTTTGTGGAGACTGCACCAGTATATCAAGCGTGCGAGCCGACCGGAATTTGGACATTGGAAATGGTGCCAAAACATGGTGACACTTGCATGTGTAAATATGCAAAATAATTTAATTGTGCAGTTGATTTCTCTGCCTTGATTTAAATTGAATATATTCTTCCTTCAAAGACATAAAGTGCCAGCGGGTCAGGCAACATTACTGGAGAACATGGATCCATATTTTCCAATATTGCTGCTTGACTCGCTGAGTTACTCCAGCATTTTGTGTAATATATTGGAAAGCAGCATCTGCAGTTCCTTGTTTCTATATTCTTCCTTACTGTAAATGTGGACACCAATAGTGCTTGCAGTTCTCTGCCTTTAATCTTACCTCTATCCTGCAAAGTTGCATTAAACATCGTATAGTTTTGTACCTCCACACTTTTATGTTATGTCATGTGATAGGAGTAGAATTAGGCCATTCGGCCCATAGTCTACTCTGCCATTCAATCATGGCTAATCTACCTATTTTTCCTAACTGCACACTCCTACCTTCTCCCCATAATCTCTGACACCTGTACTAATCAAGAATCTATCTATCTCTGGCTTAAAAATATTCACTGACTTGGCCTCCACAGCCTTCTGTGGGAAAAAAAATCCACAGATTCACCACTCTCTGACTAAAGAAATATCTCCTCATCGCCTTCCTAAAAGAACGCCCTTTAATTCTGAGGCTATGACCTCTAGTTCTAGAATCTCTCACTCGTGGAAACATCCTCTCCACATCCACTCACTCCAAGTCTTTCACTATTCTGTATGTTTCAATGAGATCTCCCCTCATTCATCTAAACTCTAGCGAGTACATGCCCAGTGCTGACAAAAGCTGATCATTGGTTAACCTACTCATTCCTGGGGATCATTCTTGTAAACCTCCTCTGGACCCTCTCCAGAGCCAGCACATCCTTCCTCAGATATGGAGCCCAAAGTTGCACACAATATTATAAATGCTGCCTTACCAGTGCCTTATAGCGTCTCAGCATTACATCCCTATTTTTGTATACAGGCCCTCTTGAAATAAATGCTAGCATTGAGTTTGCTTTTTTTTCTACTGATTCGACTTGCAGATTAACCTTTTGGGAATCCTGCACCAGCACACCAAAGTCTCTTCGCACCTTGATTTCTGGATTCTCTCCCCATTTAGAAAATAGTCTATGCCTTTATTCCTGCTACAAAAATGCATGACTCCACACTTTACTACGCTATTTTCCATCTGCCACTTCACTGCCCACTCTCCCAACCTGTCCAAGTCGTTCTGCAGAGTCCCTGCCTTCTCTACACTACCTGCCCTTCCACGTATTTTCTTATCATCCACAAACTTGGCCACAAAGCCTTCATTCTCCTCATCCAAATCATTAATATACAATGTCAAGAGTAGCGGCCCCAGCATCAACCCCTGCGGAACACCGCTAGTCACTAGCAGCCAACCAGAAAAAGCTCCCTTTATTGCCACTCTTTGTCTTCTGCCATCCAGCCAACCTGCCATGCATGTTAGCATCTGCCCTTTGATACCATGGGCTCTCATCTTCCTTAGCAGCCTCACATGTGGCACCTTATCAAAGGCTTTCTGAAAATCGACTGACTCTCCTTTGTCTCTCCTGCTATTTACTTCTTCAAAGAATTCCAGCAAGTTTGTCAAGCAAGACCTCCCCTTCACAAAGCCATCTGGTCCAGGTGAGTTATCCACCTTCAGCCCTTTCAGCTTCCAAAGCACCTTCTCCCTAGTAATAGCCACTCCACTAACTTCCACTCTCTGACTCTCTTTAATTTCAGGCATGTTGCATGTGTCTTCCACTGTGAAGACTGATACAAAAAAGTTATTCAACTATGCCATTTCTTTATTCCCCATTATCACTTCTCCTGCATCATTCTCCAGCGGCGCAACTTCCACTCTCGCCTCTTCCTTACTCTTTATATAACTGAATAAACTCTTGCTATCCTCTTTTATATTATTGGCTAGCTTACCTTCGTATTTCATCTTTTCTCCCCCTATGGCCTTTTTAGTTACCTTCGGTTGTTCTTTAAAAGCTTCCAAATCCTCTGGCTTCCCATTAATCTTTGCTATGTTATACGCCTTTTATTTTAATTTTGACTTCCCTTGTCAGCCATGGGCGCCTCTTTCTCCCCATAGAATCTTTCTTCCTCTTTGGAATGAAGAGATGCTGCATCTTCCGGATTATTCACAAAAATTCCTGCCATTGTTGTTCCATCATCACTCCTGCTAGGGTCCCTTTCCAATCAACATTGGCCAGCACCTCCCACATGGCTCTGTAGTCCTCTTTGCTCAGCTGCAATACCGACACATCCAATTTCACATTCTCCCTCTCAAATTGCAGGTTAAAATGTGTCATGTTGTGGTCGCTACCTCCTAATGGTCCCTTTACCTTGAGTTCCCTTATCAAATCCAGTTCATTACATAACACTAAATCCCGATTTGCCTTTTCCCTGGTAGGCTCCACTTCAAGTTGCTCCAAGAATCCATCTCGGAGGCACGCTAAAAAATTCCCTTTCTTGGGGTCCAGTACCAACCTGTTTTTCCAAGTCTACCTGCACATTGAAATCTCCCATGATCACCATAGCTTTGCCTTTTTTACAGCCAAATCTTATTCATATTCATATTCTTGCAACAAAGGCCAGCTTTCCATTTTGCAATAACTTCCATACCTGCATGCTAACTTATTCTGTTTCATGTATTGTAATTCACATATCTTTTCCATCATAATGTGGTCTCACTCCAGATGGATAAGTCCCCATGGGGCTAGATTTTCAGAGTAGGTGGGTATTTGAGTAGGTGTTTTGCCTATTCTCATATCCAAGAAAGCCCCAAAATAACTGTACTGGACATCACCCTGAACGTGCAGTCAATTTTCTACACAGCTATGTCACCCAATGCCCTGCTCTCAGCTTCTGCAGCTGCATCTGAAGATTAATGGAAACAGTTTCAAAACTCATTCAAAATTGAAGATCTCCCTTTAAAGAGGGGGAATTTCTTCTCACAGGTCAGGACTCTTTGAAATTGTCCACCTTAGAGAGCTGCGGAGGTGGAATAATTGAATATATTCAAGGTGAAGATTGATAGGTAATTGTATTACAAGGGATTTATGCTGTATGGGAGGAGTGTGAAATAGTGTGGCATTATTTTCCCTTCACTAATCTTCCTTCCCTCCTGTCTAGTATTATCTAAAGATCTGTCCCTGGAATTAAATTGTCACTTAAGCAGTCTTGGTTGTAGCAACAACTGCATTCCTTCATATATCTCCCTTATGTTTCTTCTATGCTTGAAAGTACTTCATGCATTAATACCTTTTTATAGTGGAAGATACTTCATCGTATTATACATTTTATTACCGCAATGAATCTTTCTTCTTGGATTTTCAGAAGACCTTTGATGAGTTGCTGCGTGCGAGTCGGCTAAACAAATTAGCAGCCCATGGTATTAGAGGTAAGGCAGGTACTAGCAGGGATAGAAGAATGGCTGACTGGAAGAAGACAAAGATTTGGGAATAAAAGGCGCCTTTTCCATTTGGCTGCTGTTGACGAGTGGTGTTCCGCAGGGGTCGGTGTTGGGTTTGTTATTTTTCACTTTATACATTAGCAAAGTATATGGTCATGCACCTTGGTAGAAGGAATAAAGCCATGGACTACTTTCTAAATGGGGAGAGGATTCAGAAATTGGAGGTGCAAAAGGACTTGGGAATGGTGGTGCAGAATTTCCAAAAGATTAATTTGCAGGTTGAATCAATGGTAAGCAAGGCAAATGTAATGTTAGCATTTATTTTGAGGAGACTAGAATCTAAAATCAAGGATGTAATACTAATAGCCCTGTCCCACGGTACGGGTTCATTCCAAGAGCTCTCCCGAGTTTAAAAAAAATCAAATTTGTGGTAAGCACGAAGAATGAACGTAGCGGGTACGTCGAAGCTTGGGGACGTCTCTTAGCGCTAACGGCAGGTACTCGGGAAGACTTGCTAACAGCAAGTAAGCACAGGAAAACCCGTGAAGATTTTTCAACATGATGAAAAATGACCACGAGAGCCCCGAGTACTGACGAGTGGCCATTACCGTAAATCTCCGAGTTTAAATCAGGACAAAGTCGGGAGAACTCTTGGAATGAACTCGTACCGTGGGACAGGGGTTTAAGGCTTTAACACGCACTGGTGAAGCCACATTTGGAATATCGTGAGCAGTTTTGGGCAACACACCCGAGGAAGGATGTGCTAGCTTTGGAGAGCGTCCAGAGGACGTTAATGAGAATGATCCCTGTATGAGGAGCATTTGAAAGCTCTGGGCCTATGCTCACTGTTTAGAATGATGAAGGCGATTTCATTGAAACTGACTGGATAATGTCCTAGATAGAGTGGACGTGGATTGGATATGTCCAATAATGGGAGTCTAGTACCAGAGGGCATAGCCTCAGAATAAAAGGATGTACCTTCAAAATGTAGATGATGAGGACTTTCATTGGCCAGATAGTGTGGAATCTGTTGAATTCATTGCCCCATTGGGTATTTTGAAGGTGGAGATTGATAGGTTCTTGATTATGAAGAGCATTAAAGGTTACAGTGAGAAGGCAGGAGAAGGTTTGAGAGGGAAAAATATATCAGCCATGACAGAATGGTGTAGACTCAATGAGCTGAATAGTCTAATTCTGCTCCTATGTCTTATGGTCTTATGAACTAATTTTAAGATATACATGCCTATAGATTAAGTTCTTTGGATGATTTGGTAAATTCAAAATGTATTCCTCAAAAAGACACTTGCTTTTCCTTGCCGATGAGCCAGTTTACATATTAACGGTTTTGTGCATTGCATTTTGCAGCAATAAACTGTTTTTCTTGTTTGCCTATAAAAAAAATAAATGTTTGGTGCAAATCATTGAGACACATTGAATTAATTCTACTTACGGAACCAGATTCAAGGATAAATCGGAATACAAAAACAAGTCACTTGCAAATAATCACAGATGTAGATATAAGGAATGGGTCCCTCAGGTTAGTTTAAAAATATAATGGATCAAAAGAGCAAAAATAAAATGATCTCAGGATTACTTGCACTGTTAATCAATAATAGAAATGTGAAAAAAAGTATTGCTTTAAATTTAATATTGTTTAGTTAAAAGTTTATATTTCAATATATTTCTGCTTGTTTTGTCTTCTTAAGTATCTAATCTTTTAAAACATTTTAATGAGTCCCATTATTCATTGTGTTTTAATGTTGCCTACCAAATGATTATGTCCAGCAGGTTCATGACTGAGTCTAGTTCTACACAAGGCATAAGAACATAAGACTCAAGAGCAAGAGTTGGACATTTGGCTCCTTGAGCCTGCTTTCCCATTCAGTAATGGTCGATCCAATCTTGGTCTCAACACTGCCTTCCCATGCTCTCCTCATACCATAGTCATATAAAACTCTTAAAGAATTGGGCAGGCTAGATTCAGGAAAAATATTCCTGATGTTGGGGGAGTCCAGAACCAGGGGACACAGTTTAAGAATAAGAGGTAGACCATTTAGGACTGAGATGAGGAAAAATGTATTCACCCAGAGAGTTGTGAATCTGTAGAATTCTCCGCCACAGAAGGCAGTGAAGGCCAATTCACTGGATGAGAATCACAAGAGAGATTTAGATTTAGCTCTTTGGGCTAACGGAATCTAGGGATATAGGGGAAAAGCAGGAATTGATTTTAGATGATCAGCTATGATCATATTGAATGGTGGTGCTGGCTCGAAGAGCCGAATGGCCTACTCCTGCACCTATTTTTCTACGTTTTCATGTTTCTATGTTTCTAGTCGTCCTGCCAGTTCCACTGTTCGCATCCATATATCCCTTCATTACTACTTCTTCCACAATGAGCAATGGTCATTGGTGTCAGCTCTGATTTGTTCTGAACCTTTTCATAGCTCTAGCTTCCCTTCCCCTGACTCTCAGTCTGAAGAAGGGTAATGTCACCTATTCTTTTTCTCCAGAGATGCTGCCTGACCCACTGAGTTACTCCAACATTTTGCATCTATCCCCTTAAATCATGCATAGTCCAATTACCTTTCAATCACCACCTTGAATATACTTAGTGATTTAACTTCCACGGCTCTCGGGAATGGAGAATTCCAAAGAGCTATGACCCTTGTTGGTGGAGGAAAGATGGGATTCTACAACATTTTCCCAAGGGTTTCATTACAGTCAATTAATTATGTCTCATTGCATCATTTACATCAAAAATAATAAGCTCCCTCATACGTACTTCACCCTATTGACCAAAATCAACTCCCATTTACAGTCCATAGACTTGTCCTTATGGGTATCTTTGATGATTTGATTTGTCCAAGTGTCGATTAAAATGTCCATGTTTAATATGGCACCTTTCAAGCAAACTTTTGTTATTTTTTGATTATTATTTTATCCCATTGTGCTACCAGCAACTGTTTGGGATCGAGACTGTCACTCACACCAGTGAATCCTTACCCTAATTACTCCTTAACGCCTCTTAAAAATGGATTATATCTTTTGAACTTCCCTCATCACAGAGAACATTCTTTCTCCTGCCTACACCCAACGTCAGAATGCGATGGAGATTCATCGGCAGGATTCTGTCAGTGGGATACTTCAATTTTGACCAAAAGTCTGTTTTTTTTACATGCACAATGCCAAATGCATTAGTGCATGCACATTAGTTGTGATTCATTGACAGTGGTAATGATGAACAATCAGTGCAGCACAGGGGACTGAAATTCACGTTGTGCTAACTGAGAGATTGAAATGGAAAACTTTCTGGTTCAAGCATCCACAGCTGACATTATGTGTTCGGAAGCAATTATATTTTGTTTAGTTGGAGAATAAATTTCAATGCACTGTGTTGCGGCAGTTTGTTTCAGTGGCAGCAACCGAGCTAACTATTCCTGTCTGGCTGGATAGATGAGTTAGCACTGCAATAAATTTCAGTAAATGCAAAACAAAGAACAACATGCAGAAATATATTGGGGAAAAAACCTAATTTGAATAGAATTACCTTTGGAGGGGAGTTAAGCAATTCTTCCAAGCTGAGATTTTAAAGATGAAATGGGAGGAGGGGGAACATCTGATGAATAGAACTGAAAGTCATGGGCCACTGGAATATTTATTCTAATAATTAATTATCGTGTTTGACAGTCGTTCTGGAGAAAAATAAATTCAAACAAAATCAAGAATAATTACAAAATCTGATCATAAGGTATAGGTGCACAACAAACACCTCTCAGGAGCAATTACGGATGGGCAGAAAAAGTTGCCTTGCCAACATCTCAAATAAGTATGACAGAAAAAAATGAGAAATAAATATAGAAGAATTGAAAATGATAGGTCAGATAACTGAAAAAAAAGATCAGAAAACATATCTCAATTATTAAAAACAAATATTAGCCCAGAGCATAAAGGGGCTGTCCCACTGCGGTGACCTAATCCACGAGTTCAGAGGCGTGTCTTCGACCTATAAGCTCGAGGACACTCGCCTGGAAAACCTTAAGCTGGATAGACCGTCCGCGCACACACACACACACACACACACACACACACACCACACACACACACACACACACACACACACACACACACACACACACACACACACACACATATCACAAAGGGCCAGGGAAAGCAGGGGAACACTGTCTGAAATTCACACCCACGATGATGAGGAAGGTAAAAGACGGCTGCACAGTGTATGGTAAGTCCTTTAGTGAGGGCAGGGGGATGGGGAGGAGGAGGAGAGAAGGGGAGAGAAGGAGAGAGAAGGGGAGAGGTGGGGGAGAAGGGGGGAGAAGGAGTGGAAACACTTTTAAGAAATACTAGACCAAGTGCAGACCCGTTGGGTCTGTTCCCACAATGTATGGTTGCGGGGGAGGGGGAGCTGGTAGGGGGAGGCGACATGTGCCATCACACACACTAACTACCCCCCCCCCACCCCCGCACATGCTAACAACCCCCCTTGATATTATATTAACATTATTAATTTGCTCCTTTTAACCCCATAACCGCCCTATCCAACTCGCAGGCGCATCTAGAGGGGGGGGGGGGGGGGGGGGGGGGGGGGGGTAGAGAGTGAGAGCAGAGAGAGAATGGGGAGAGACAAAGAGAAAGGGGCAGAGATAGAAGGGCAAGACAGTGGGAGAGGAGGTGGAGGAGAGGAGGAGAGGAAGGGTGGGTGAGGGAGGGTGAGTGAGGGGGGGAGGAGGGGTGAGAGAGATGGGAGGAGAGAGAGAGGGGGGAGAGAGAGGGGGAGAGAGAGGGAGATAGGGTCTGAGAGGGAGGAAGGGGGAGGGGGGAGAGGTGGGAGGAAGGGAGGGGGAGGGAGGGTGGAGAGGGGATGGGGTGGAGGGAATGGGGGTAGGGGAGGGGTGGAGGGAGGGCAGGAGCGAGATGGGGTAGCGGAGAGAGGGGGAAGAGTGTGTACATAAAATGTCTAAATGTAATGAGGAGTGCATTAGTGAATGTAAAAGTTTAATGCTAGTGAAATGTAAAAAATCTCGGAGATTGACATGTGGTTTTGGCGGACCATGGAATCAAATGGGGTATGGGGGAGAGAGTGGAATGGAGGAGGAGATGGGGTAGTGAGAGAGGGGAGGGAGGGTGAGAGGGGTAGGGGGAGAGAGGGGGAAGAATGGAGAGGGAGGGGTAGAGGGGGAGGGAGAGGGGTGGGGGAAGTCCATCTATTCCCCACTCCCTATCGCCCCCAGTCCTCTCCCTCTATTCCCACACTCTCCCTCCTCACCTCCCCCATTCCCCCCTCTCCCTCCCTACTCCCTCCTCTCGCTCAATCCCCCCACTCCCCATCTTCACCTCCCCAGGATCTCTCCTGTCCTCCGGATCTGCAGAACTTGCTTGTTCAGAGAGAGGAACACAGAACAGGGAGGAGTCAGAGAGCCAAAGACTTATCTCTTCTCCCGTTCTGCAGAGCATTTTGAGAATGGAGGGGGGGGTTGGAGTGAGCGGGCAGGCCGGCGTGGGAGTGGAGCAGTGGGCTTCTGACTCTCTGGAGCACGCAGGGGATGGGAGGGGCATGCAGGAGGGCAGGGCTTCGCGAGCTGGGCCAGCTGTGAGTTCAGTGGAAATTACACCTTATCTCTACTCCCAAATTGGCAAAGCATTTACCCCGCCCGCCCGTCGCCTTATCTCTACCCCCAATCGGCAGAGCATTTTGAGCTCGGGGAGGGGGGGTGGGGGTTGGAGTGAGCGGGCGTGCAATTCCAGCCGTGGGTGGCGCGGCACGAGCATAGTTGGAGGGGGGGGGGGGGGGGGGGAGGTTGAGGGGGGAGGGTTGGGGTGGCTGCCAAATGAAGAGAGAGAGAGAGAGAAGCAGCTTGGATTGGTCGGCATGTGGGATTGTGACGTCAGCAACTCGTGAGCCGTTTAGATTTTAAAATGTGTGAGTATGGTGGGGGGGAAGGATTTTATTTTAAAATGTTTACATAAAAATATCTGAATGTAATGTGGAGTGCATTAGTGAATGTAAAAGTGTAATGTCTAGTGAAATGAAAAAAATCTCGGAGTTTGAGCGTGTGGTTTTGGCAGACCATGGAATCAAATGGGGTATGGGGAAGAGAGTGGGGAGGGAGGAGGAGATGGGGTAATGGAGAGAGGGGAGGGTGGGTGAGAGGGGTAGGGGAGAGAGGGGGAGAGGGGTGGGGGCAGTCTATCTATTCCCCACTCCCTATCACTCCCACTCCTCTCCCTCTATTGCCACACTCTCCCTCATCACCCCCATTCCGCCCTCTCCCTTCGTACTCCCTCCTCTCCCTCAAACCCCCCAGTCCCCTTCTTCACCTCCCCGGGATCGGGCCTTTATCCCGCCCGCCCATCACCTTATCTCTACTCCCAATCTGCAGAGCATGCTGGCGTGAGAGTGGAGCTGTGGGCTTGTTACCAAAGTTCCTGCTTGTGACTCTCTGGAGCGCGCAGAGGACAGGAGGGGCGCGCAGGTGGGTGGGGCTTCGCGAGCTGCGCCATCTGTGAGTTCAGCAGAACTTACGCCTTATCTCTACTCCTGATCGGCAGAGCATTTTGAGAATGGGGGGGGGGAGGTTTGGAGCAGAGGTGGAGGTTTGAAGTATATTAGACCAAGTGCAGACCCATTGGGTCTGGCCCCCGAACGTGCTTCAGTACCCGGGTACAGGGGGGGGAGGGAGGGGAGGAGGGGGAGAGGGGAGGGGGGAAAGGGGGGAAGGGGAGTTGGGGAGGGGGGAGGGGAGGGAAGGGGGGGAAGGGGGGAAGGGGGGGAGGGAGGAGGAGTGGGGGTTGTTAGCGAACTGAACGTACTGTGGAATGAATGCATTAACGGAGCGACTCTGCTGGTGGATTGGAAGTTGTCCCTGCCTTCCCTCTGGCTCAAGGCAAAGATCAGCTGTTCCCCCACTGTATTTCGGAGCACGGCGAAAAGCAGCGGTGGAAGAGGCGATCTTTGTCTTGAGCCAGCGTGATAGAGTCGAGCCGGACCGGGGGGGGGGGAGGGGGAGTGGAGGAAGTGAAATCGGGAGCCGAATCGGCCGCGGGGGAAAAAAAGTTGCGGTGTTTTTGGAGGAGAGCGGGCTGCAGCAGCTGCCGTTATGGTGGCAGGCCAGCAGGAGGCCACAAAAATGAGTGAGTGTGTGTGTGGGGTGGGGGGGGGTTTGAAGGATTTTATTTGTAAAAGGTACATAAGAATGTCTAAATGTAATTGGGGGGAGAGGGAGAGGGAGAGGGAGAGGGAAAGGGAGAGGGGGAAGGGGGAGGGGGAGGGGAATGGGGAGAGAGAGGGAGAGGGAGAGAGAGGGAGAGAGAGGGAGAGGGAGAGGAGAGGGAGGGAGAGGGAGAGGGAGAGGGAGGGAGAGGGAGAGGGAGGGAGAGGGAGGGAGAGAGAGGGAGAGAGAGGAGAGAGAGGGAGAGAGAGGGAGAGAGAGGGAGAGAGAGGGAGAGAGAGGGAAGAGAGGGAGAGAGAGGAAGAGAGAGAGGAGAGAGAGAGAGAGAGAGAGAGAGAGAGAGAAGAGAGAGAGAGAGAGAGAGAGAGAGAGAGAGAGAGAGGCGAGAGAGAGAGAGAGAGAGAGAGAGATGGATAGAGAGAGGGGGGACGAGAGGGGAGAGAGAGGGGGGAGAGGGGGGTAGAGGTGAGAGAGAGAGGGGAGAGAGAGAGAGGGGGGAGAGAGATGGGGAGAGAGAGAGAGAGGTGGGGGAGAGGGAGAGGAGGAAAGGGGAGAAAGATAGGAGAGAAAGAGAGGAGGGGAGAGAGAGAGAGAGAGAGAGGGTTGTGGGCGCTGGTCACCGCGTGGGGTTTCGTGTAGTGTGAACAATGATTGTATTGTTGTACTATAATGGTTGTATATAGTGCCATTTTTGATTATGGTTTGATGTGTTGTATTATATGATTGTGTCAATAAAAGTTTTTTGAAACTAAAAAAAAAGAGAGAGAGAGAGAGAGAGAGAGAGCCATTCGCGGGTCCAGGCAGCGGGCGTCGATGGTCAGCTAGAGTCGGCTGCCTGCCCCTTTTTCCGGGCCTACGTCCGTGCCGTGTGTCCCTGGAGCGGGAACATGCGGTGTCCACGGGGACTCTGGAGGCCTTCCGTGGGCGCTGGTCACCGCGTGGGGTTCAGTGTATTGTGAACAATGATTGTATTGTTGTACTATAATGGTTGTATATAGTGCCATTTTTGATTATGGTTTGATGTGTTGTATTATATGATTGTGTCAATAAAGTTTTTTGAAACTAAAAAAAAAAAAAAAAAAGAAGGGAGAGAGGGAGAGTGAGAGAGAGAGAGATGGCCATTCGCGGGTCCAGGCAGCGGGCGGTCGATGGTCAGGCTAGAGTCGGCTGCCTGCCCCTTTTCCGGGCCTACATCCGTGCACGTGTGTCCCTGGAGCGGGAACATGCGGTGTCCACGGGGACTCTGGAGGCCTTCCGTGGGCGCTGGTCACCGCGTGGGGTTCAGTGTATTGTGAACAATGATTGTATTGTTGTACTATAATGGTTGTATATAGTGCCATTTTTGATTATGGTTTGATGTGTTGTAATTATATGATTGTGTCAATAAAGTTTTTTGGAAAAAAATAAAATAAAATAAGGGAGAGGGAGAGGGAGAGAGATGATGAGGTGCGCCATTCGCGGGTCCAGGCAGCGGGCGGTTGATGGTCAGGCTAGAGTCGGCTGCCTGCCCCTTTTCCGGGCCTACGTCCGTGCACGTGTGTCCCTGGAGCGGGAACATGCGGTGTCCACGGGGACTCTGGAGGCCTTCCGTGGGCGCTGGTCACCGCGTGGGGTTCAGTGTATTGTGAACAATGATTGTATTGTTGTACTATAATGGTTGTATATAGTGCCATTTTTGATTATGGTTTGACGTGTTGTATTATATGATTGTGTCAATAAAGTTTTTGAAACTAAAAAAAAAAATAAAAGAACAAAATTAGCGGGCATTTTACCTACCGGTCGTTTTTCCTTGGTCCTGACAACACAAATGAGCCAATTAAAATGCCCGCTCAGCGAAGGAGATTGCCTATGGCTGCCCTCGACTGCCTGTAACTAAATAGCGATCCCACTCCACTGCAATACAAGTTAAAAAGAACCATGCCGACCAATTTTTACACGCGGAAAATTGTTCAACATGCTGAAACATTTTCCGCGACCTAGCTGAGGCCGCGAGTACGCGGGAACTTCCCTCGAGCATGAAGGAGAGTTCCAGTGACCTCATAGGACCACGTGTTGACCATGCTGTGCATTTGAGTCGAGGGCAAACTCTTCTAAACTCGCAGATTAGGTCGCTGCAGTGGGACAGCACCTTTAGGAACCCGGGTTTAATCCTGACCTCAGGTGATGCTCTGGATTCCTCCCACATCCCTTGAGGACAGGCAGGTTTGAAGGTTATTTGGCCTCTGTAAATTGTCCCCAGTGTATGGGGAGTGGATGGGAAAGTGGGATAATCTAGAACAGGGGTCTGCAACCCAGTTCTGCCTAGGGGGCAGGTCCCGGGTCTGCGAGCGGTTGAAAGGCCACATCTATCGCCATAGTTAATAAACTTTGACATATTTATATATTTAAGAAATATTATGTCTACTGAACATAGGAGTTAGTTTGAGACACTGGTATTGAAACAACCCTCAAGAATCTTAAGATCAACTTCGTGTTTATTGTGCAAAAACAACGATTTAATTTAGCACAACCATTTAACACAATTTAACATAAGCATCCACTACAGTGGAATCAACATTTCTCACTGTGATGACGGTCCGATGTTCAGTCCTCTCATCGGGATAATCAAAACTCCAGCGTCGGGACGGATTGCAACATAACAAGAAAAGATTCCCCATATTCCCCGCACCCTCCCCTACATAAAACATATGAAGAAACACCCAAACGTACCCTTCTTGGAAGACTCGGCACTCAGCATCCACCTTCCTGAATTTTGTAGCCATTGGAAAAAGAGAGTCACTCACTGTTTGCTGTTCTGCTGTACTCACTGTTTGCTGTTTTGCCGCACTGATTATCTGCTGTTTTGCTGCGCTCACTATTTGCTGTATTGCCGCGCTCACTGTCTGCTTTGCCGTGCTCACTGTCTGCTGCTTTGCCGTGCTCACTATCTGCTGTTTTGCCGCGCAAACTGTTCTAGGTCCATCTTTTGCCCTGTTTGTGGGATTAAATCAGTTCCATAGACATAAACATAGAAAAATAGGTGCAGGAGGAGGTCATTCAGCCCTTCGAACCAGCACCGCCATTCATTGTGATCATGGCTGATCATCCCCAATCAGTAACCCGTGCCTGCCTTCTCCCCATATCCCTTGATTCCACTAGCCCCTAGACCTCTATCTAACTCTCTCTTAAATCCATCCAGTGATTTGGCCTCCACTGCCCTCTGTGGCAGGGAATTCCACAAATTCACAAATCTCTGGGTGAAAACGTTTTTTATTCTCACCACAGTCTTAATGGCCACCCCTTTATTCTAAGACTGTGGCCCCTGGTACTGGACTCGCCCAACATTGGGAACATTTTTCCTGCATCTAGCTTGTCCAGTCATTTTATAACCACAACTTTTTTATTTTATATGTTTCTGATAAGATCCCCCTCATCCCTTCTTCTGGCAAAGCCTAATCTTTTCAATCTTTCCTCATATGACAGTCCTCTGCCATCCCCAGGGATCAATCTTGTGAACCTTAACGCTGCATTGCCTCAATCACAAGGATGTCTTTCACAAATTGGTGAGGAGACCAAAACTGTACGCAATTCTCCAGATTCCGATTTAGTTGTATCAGCAAACAGGATAGCTAGGAATGGAAATAAAAATATGCCTGCTGGCTGGAATGGTTCCGGGCAAAAAAAAACGCTGCGCATAAATTACGTGAGGTGAAAATACGACACTGCGGGCCGGATGCTTGCGAAAATGAAATAAATGAAATAACGCCTGCATGCCGGATGATTAGAGTTGCAATAGACAATAGCCATAGTGCAAGAATAGCCATCGGCCCTTCGAGCCACATCGCCATGGCACAATATGATCAGGCTGATCCCCCAATCACTCAGTAACCCCGTTTCCTCCTCACCATTTCCCCATATCCCCTGATTTTTAAGAGCCCTATCTCGCTCTCTCTTGAAAGCATCCAGAGAACCTGCCTCCACCGCCCTCTGAGGCAGTCTTCTCCACAGACTCACCACTCTATGTGAGAAAAAATGTTTCCTTGTCTCCATTCTAAATGGATTACTCCTTATTCTTAAACTGTGGCTCCTGGTTTAGCCCCCTTTACTCTGATACCCCTAAATAAAATACAGTGCAACCAATTGCCTTCAAAAGACACCTAATTAGTAAATAGAGTCCACTTGTCAGTAATCTAATCTCAGTATCAATACAGTTGTTCTGCAAAGGCCCCAGAGGTTTGTTAGAGAACATTAGTGAACAAACGGCATCATGAAGCCCAAGGAACACACCAGACAGGTCAGGGATAAAGTTGTGGAGATGTTTAAAGCAGGGTTAGGTTATAAAAAAATATCCCAAGCTTTGAACATCTCACGGAGCACTGTTCAATCCATCATCCGAAAATGGAAAGAGTATGGCACAACTGCAAACCTACCATAACATGGCTGTCCACCTAAAACTGACCAGGCCGGGCAAGGGAGAGCATTGATCAGAGAAGCAGCCAAGAGGCCCATGCGTAACTCTGGAGGAGCTGCAAAGATCCGACAGCTCAGGTGGGAGAATCTGTCCACAGGACAACTATTAGTCGTGCACTCCACAAATCAGGCCTTTATGGAAGAGTGGCAAGAAGAAAGCCATTGTTGAAACAAAGCCATAAGAAGTCCCGTTTGCAGTTTGCCACAAGCCATGTGGGGAACACAGCAAACATGTGGAGGAAGGTGCTCTGGTCTGATGAGACCAAAATTGAAGTTTTTGGCCTAAATGCAAAATGTGTGGCGTAAAACTAACACTGCACATCACCCTGAACACACCATCCTCACTGTAAACAATGGTGGTGGCATCATCATGCTGTGGGGATGCTTTTCTTCAGCAGGGACAGGGAAGCTAGTCAGAATTGATGGGAAGATGGGTGGAGCCAAATACAGGGCAAACTTGGAAGATAACTTGTAAGAGTCTGCAAAAGACTTGAGACTGGGGTGGAGGTTCACCTCCCAGCAGGACAACGACCCTAAACATACAGGCAGAGCTACAATGGAATGGTTTAGATCAAAGCATATTCATGTGTTAGAATGGCCCAGTCAAAGTCCAGACCTAAATCCAATTGAGAATCTCTGGCAAGACTTGAAAATTGCTGTTCACAGACGCTCTCCATCCAATCTGACTGAGGAGCTATTTTACAAAGAAGAATGGGCAAATATTTCAGTCTCTAGATGTGCAAAGCTGGTAGAGACATACCGCAAAAGACTTGCAGCTGTAATTGCAACAAAAGGTGGTTCTACAAAGTTTTGACTCAGGGGGGCTGAATACTTTTGCACGCCACACATTTCAGTTTTTTATTTGTAATAAAATTTGGAAACCATGTATCATTTTCCTTCCACTTCACAATTTTACTTCGGAGTCACTGAGTGACTTCGTGAAGGACCCCGCCAGCAGGCATGCGCGGCATATCGTCGCACGCATCTGCAGCGGCAGCTGGGGGGGGGGGAGTGCGCTCTCCCCACCGGCCTCCTTCACAAGACCGGGCAGGTACGTATACCTTCCTTTACAGCATGGACAAGCCGCAGGACGACGCGGTCGGGGAGCTGAGTTGTGCTGCGCGCCTAGCCGACGGCCTTTGTCCCCGGAGCTGCACGAACGCCGGCAGCTTCAACGCATGCGGGAGTCGGGCGCGGAGCTGAGCTGCGGGCCATCCGACGGCGCTTGTCCCCGTGAGCTGCATCGGAACGCCGGCAGCTTTAGACGTGGGGGCAGGAATGCGGAAGTCTGGCGCTCCCCGCTGATACAGGGGCCGACTCACCTGAATGGGTTACCGCTATGGAGCTGCAAGCAACAGGTCCCAGACTCCGAGCCCCCCGTCCCCCAAGAGAATAAGGGGGGATACAGGTACGTGGCAAGGGATCTTGTTTTTCTTTTACAGGCAACCTCTCCCCGAGCTCCAGTAGACCCGAGTGGGCTGGGCCGGGGGACAGCCGCACGACAGTAGAGCCCTGCAAAGTGCATTGCGTACCGCAGCCAGGGCTATAATCTGCCATCGTGCAGCCCGGGCATAACATTGCTGCGTCGTGTAGGCCTGCGGGAGCAGATACCGCCGACAACACACCCCGTCAGTGCTGCGCGGTCAAGGGCGAGGTGGCAGCAGGAAGCGGTCGGTCACTCAGCGCTGCGAGCGGCCGACCATTGCGCCTCCACGCCAAGTAATGGGTGTAAGTGTGGAGGTAAGCCTGCACGGACTCCGGGTAGCCAGTTCCGGGGGCCGGCGCCGAGTCAACTCACCTGCCTTCTTAAGCTGCCAGGTGGGCCGCCACAGTCTGGGAGAAGACAGACTAAGCGGAGAGTCCGTGCGGGAGTCATATGACCCGACTGGGCTGTAGGTCCACGACGACCTGCCATTGGACCATAGACCCTAAGGGGGTAGGTCCGATGGTGGAAGCCCCAGTGAATTCGCAGGGCCTGGGGAAGTCGGCTTGTCCGCTGCACGTTATAGCAGGACGGTTGCATTGAGCGGTTGGAGCTCTTAAATGGTCCAACATCTCCATAAGCAGGGACCGAGAACGAGAAGAACGCATCCACTAGCCGTGCAAGACTCCACTCAGCTCCTCATCGTCTTCCAGCCAGAAGCATTAAATTGATTGCCCAGACTGGCTGAGTTTGACGGCGACCAGGGACAGCCCAGTGACCACTGAACCAGAGCAGAGGGAGGATGCTGGATGTGGTGAGTGAAGAAGTTTGCCGTTTCTACCCAGACAGGTGAACCCTGCACCACGAATTGGCGGGCACCATTGATTGCCTACGTATGCAACCAACTCTGGAGTCAGATTCTCAATAATACCTTGGAGAAAGGTTCTCCACGGGCATAACGGCGTTTGCAAAACCCTGATCGGGATAATGTGTCCAGCAAATAGCATGATGGCGCACTGGCACTCACTATGCACGCCCAGTATGAGATATTATGGCCTGCGTAAGAGCTCCATATAGCCCACACTAAACCCCAAATTCGCGGGGTTGTGCCGACCATTACCGCTCCACTCCGCCGCATCAGTTTGCTTGAGACCTGTACAAACAGGTGAAGGGACTGGACAAATGAGGGCCAAAACAGTGGGGCCTCATGAAACTCCATCGGTCAGAGTTCACCCATATCACCGGCAACAGCCTAATACAACCTGTGAACCAAAGCTGCCGGATAGGGCACAAAGATTCTACCTACCTCCTTACTCAATAAATTACAACACCCTTTAGGGCAAGGCCTAACAGCGGCCTGCATGGGAAATGCGGCCGCCGGCCGTCCAACCTCCATAACTCCTCCCGGAAGCACTACCGTATGATGAACCGACGTCACTATGGAGTAAGGGGTCCTGCTTCCTCTCACGCCGTAGGATCCCTCCTTACGAATTGGTGGGCGATTGCGGGGGCCGTGGAC